>JARHVA010001461.1:2052500-3390000 GCA_037957365.1 Torreya grandis | reverse complement strand
TATTGACCCCCTTTTTCTAGTTCTTGTTATGGTTTGGTGTATCATTGAATGGTGGAAAAAGAGTGAACTCCATTAATACCATTATCTTTTAACAAGATTTTTTTTTATTTTAATTAAATTCTATTAATGACCTATAGTCCATTTTTCTCTTTTTAACCCGATTATAATATGCATGGATCATATGAGGTCATGAGACCTCATGATGATCCCCTAAATCTCCTTTATCATTCATCAACATTAAGTCATTTTATAGGTTGGAATGCTTGATGGGATCCTTTATTTATCACTGTTATGAAACATGTTGGCCTCTTTGAGACTCAAAATGAGTGCATACTCCAAATGCTTATGTTGTTTATTTCTAATTTTAGATTGATTATGTTAGAAATTGACTATGGTTTAGTTTGATTTTCAGAACCCATGATTATTGTCCTATGATTGTGGTATGGCTGAGTTACCTAGTTGTTAGGCTTGGTTGGTTTTATTGTTGATCATTGACCTAGTTTAATGTAACTATAAGTTATATGTGGTGATTTCTAGTCTACTTATGATTGTATAGAGTGTACATTGGATGGTGAATATGCTTTGCATTGGTGTTATGTTATTATGACGTGATGTCTATTGGTTTAGTATCCAACTTGCTTAGAACTTCATCCTTTACCCTATTATTGAAACCACCATCTAACTGATAGTTGGGGTGGTGAGGGCCAATAATGGTTTGGCTCATAGGGCTGGTTGGGAGGGCTTATCCTGATATTTCTTGTTGCTCCATACTTGAATGAATTTTTGGATAGGTATGATGTATTTTATATAGTTATTTTTGTATTATTTATCTCCTTGCTAGCTGAGATGTATGTTACTTTCAACTAGCATGGCTAGTGGTTACAGTTATAATTACCTCCATTGGATTTCATATTGGTTACATTTGGCTCTTGGAATTCTAACCTTGTCTATGGTTAGGGACCTTTTGAGATTAAGAAGTTCAAGCTCATGATGTTGATTATGATGAAATTTTTTGGAGCTCCCATATATTTTTGAATTCACTCTTGGATGTACTTGGGTTTTACCTTGGTGTTAACTAGATATTCCTTATTAATGTTGTAGTGTCACACCATATTATTACTATTATTGATTCTTTATTATGTTACTTTGTAGCTAATATTACCTATAGTTATAACTGGTAATTTGGTTTGACACACTAGTATGGAAATATTTCATTATACCATCTTATAAAACTTCAAACATGATCTTATGTTATAAACTATCATGGCCAATTTGATTAATGATGGTTTATGCAAGGAGTTGCTTATGTTATGTTTAAGCATACTTATGTTTTAGTTTTGTATTTATAGTTTTTAACCAATTACTAATGCCATATTAATGGATTTCCAATATTGATGCTATGTTGGTGAATCGCCTTGTTATTCACACTATGGAATATATGGTATGTGATGTTGTACATGATTTCATGTGGCATTTATTTCTTATGCCATATTATCAATGTACTAGATATACTTCCTTAATTTGAATCATCATGAAGGTGTTGATCTAGAGATTGCATAGGCAATAGATTATATGTAATTGTGTGTCTTGCCATGCTTGAGTGTTTTGTCTTATTCACTAGTAAGTTGGAATCTTAAATTGAATGGTAAATAATGTGAGATATCTAATTATTGTTTTTGTATACCTATGATTATGCTCACTTTATTTTATATTCATTAGGATTTCTATTTATCTAACATAAGAATATTGAACTACCTATATTTGTTTTTCAATTTGTGTAGAGTATGGAGACCCCTTGGGTGCTCGAACTTGTAAGTGGAAACTGAGATGTTGTACATTGTAATTTTGGAACAAATTGCTAGTTCTAGATAGAGAAGGCAAATAGTATACCCCTTGCAATGTGAATTAAAAGGAATGTTATTTGATACTTTCCCTTGTTTATATGCTTATATAAATGAAGTGACTAAAATTGTGTTGTAGATATCCTTTTCGTATGATGGATATAAATATTAACTCTTCCTCATGTTGGCTAAATTTCCTCACTAAGTAGGCTTGGTTGTTGATATGAGTTGGTGTGTGTATTAAGCTTGTGTAAACCTTGATAATTGTATACTTGGGCAACCTGGTTCATTTGGAAATTTTGCATAGATTAACCAAATATTTTGGGCATAGGTGAAGTAGGTTATTCCTTTATGATGGTATAACTTAGTAATATATTGTATGAAGTGAGTAGATTTATTAAAGAACTCCTTAAATAAAATAAGAAGTTAATGTTGCAAAATTTAATCATGCACAATAAATTCCTAATTATAAGATTGGCTAAAATGCTAATGTGGGTGTGTAAATTCATTAGGATAGTATGCCCTTTTCTACCTTAAACATCTATTGATAAGATGATCAATATTATGGATTATGTGTGTGTGTGTGTGGGGGGGGGGGGGGGGGGGGGGGTTCCATGTACTTGAGGTGTATTAATTCCTTTTGCCATCATTGTTAGTCTATTGTATTGGCTATTTTGCCAATTTGGAATCAATTATAATGATTCATGGATTGACCACCACTATATCATCACCTATTAGAGGATGTGGTAAAACATGATTATGACTTCATCCTTGTACTTTGACCATGTCCATAATGCTTAAGAATTGATTGAAATCATTTTATGAATTAGGTTATCCCTATTGTATTCTCATGAACCTTATCTTAATCTATATGCACTCTTCTGATAGTAGGTTTCCTTTGTGCTTAGATGCTAGATATTATGCATGATTGTTATTAGGAATAATGTTTCCTTGGTTTCCATGTTGTGCCTTGTGGTGGTATTTAATGACTCAGAAGGTTAAGATTAACCTTTTTGATTGAGTGTACATGGGTATGCTAAGTGTGTATCACTTACTTCAGCAAGTGAGGTTTGGGTCCATTATAGATCCATTGTGTACTCTGATATGTGACTTCAAAAAAAATTGGGTTTGTTTCAACATGAAATGGTTACAATTTCAAGAGCTAAAAAATTTTTAGAGTAAGAATAGACAAGAAAATATTTATTTCATTAAAATTCTAAAAAAGAAAGCTAGTATTATCATAACAAGGTCACATGACATAACACATATGGTATAACAACAAAAATCCAAGAAAAATACAATATATGGTGTATTTAGTTTAATATATACATATACAAAAGATAATAAGAGTGTCATATGAAAAATTTGAGGACTAAGAGGATGATTATCATTATCATTACCATATAATACTCGGATGATTATCCTAATGACAAAGAATGTACATGTGGGCATCCCCTCAATTAGAAAATTGGTTACCACATTTTAATTTCAAAACTCAAAAATGTTTAAATAATTTTAAAATAAATGAAAAATTATTGTACATATATTATTGATTGCTTCATAATTTTATTCTTTCACTTTTTACACATGCAATTGATTTGATATATATTCTAACCATTGGTTCTTTGTGTCTTTTTGGCCTCTTAGCTCTTCTTTTTCAATTTCCCAATCTGAACAGTCTAAAAGAGTGATCTAATACTTCAAATTTTTACCATTTTTCATGTTTTCACAATCTAAATAGGATATACTATATTTTTCCATTACATATAATATCAACCATAATAGTCAAGATCGACTATTTATATAATCTTAAAATTGTCAATGAATTGACCAAAATCATTTTACATCGTTAAAATTAAAAATTTGAGAAAATGAAACCTTAATAGATATAATAAAATTGATATATTTTTAATCTAAATTTGGATTAAGGTGTTAATCTAATCAAACTATTGAGTAAATCATAATACATGTTGACCAAATTTGACTTTTAGGTCAAATTAGGGCACCTTAAGGTAAAAACTTCACTTCTAAGTGTTTTAGGGGTCTAATATATATGTCACAAGGTGTTTTAGAGGTTAATTATGCTATTTAATGTTGTATCAGCCTTGGTCTTTAGTTATTTTAGTCCTTTTAGTCATTTTGGGTCATTTTGTGGTCAAAAAAGGTGCATTTAATGACTTGTACAGATTTGTTAGGAAGTGTGAGGGTCCCATAAAATTATGTAACATATAATGTGTCCTCAAGGTATTAATTAACTAAAACCAACTAAAAAGTGATAGGTTCCTCAAAAAAGGGGTAATTTTCTTAAGAAAAAGAATAAGTTTGGCACTTGTATAGCTCCTTGGGAAGTGTGCCATGTGTTAAAATCTCATATAACATCCATTAATATTACCCACACTCATCCCAACATTTTATTTGATATATAAGTTCCATTTTTGGCTCAAAACCATTATGCTTCATCTTTACTTTCTTAGACATGAAGTGACCTTCAATTTTTTGCTCAGTATAGATAGCTCAGGAGGTTTCAAGTCAAATGATTTTGGTAAGTTTTATTAAAATCATATACCTTCATTTACATATAATTATTTTTAATAATGGTATCCTATTATTCATTAACCATCCTCATGAAGTTGACAATACTTTTTTGCTTGTTGTTTCATGTAACCTATGGGTTTTACCCCAATTTAGTCAAATCTATATGAACCAATTGGTGATTTTGGTTATATATGATTTTTTTTTTCATAATCATTTTCTATCTATTTTTTTTTCAAGTTTTTTGATATTTGGATAGGTCAAGTAAATCAAGGTTGCAAGAAGATACACCTTTCTAAGTTGTAGGTAGTTTTTTACTATTTCCAGAATCTACATGCTTTATCATGGTTTCAGAGAGTTGTAATAGGTCATTTATCATGTTTTAAATGTTATATTATTTCCATTCACCTTCCAATATAATCCTCTAATGCATATTTCCATGATTTTTTAGTCATGAGCAATATTTGTATACATTCTACCATTAGTGAGCATCTATAGGTGCTTTATAGAGGTGTTCATGTTGAATAGGGTGTTCAAACTTGATTAAGATGTTTTAGGATATGTAAAATGTAATTTTAAGTATGAAACAAGTTTAATTATCTTAAATAATAAAAGGTAATGTGCACTAACTAATCCACTTTTGTTGTCTGCATACTAGAATAACCATCTACAAGTGGTCTTGATAGAAAGTTGAGAGGTAATTTAAGAGCATTGAAAATTAAGATGACTATATTTTTTAGGTCATAACATGAATTTAGATTATTAATACCCTTTTTAAGATCTAAGTTGGATCAAAAGGATATGAAATCTACCTTGAAAGGTCAAATGACTGAGTTCAGGGATCTAGTCCCTAAAACATGAAAATAGAGGTCCTAGAGGTTATTTTAGGCATCCTATAACATGTTTTCAAACATTTTTTAATCATATAAATATGTGAATTTTATATCCTCTATCATAGAGAGGAGACATACCAAATATGAGGGTTAGAGAGTGAGGAGAAGATGAAATTTTAGAGCTTCAAAGTTGCCTAAAAAACACTAAATTTAGGCATTATCATCTACAGGTCTGAGTCTAGAAGGAACTCTTTTTTCATACATAGTATGAATAATGTCCTATATAACATATTTGAATGATTAAAATGGTTTAATTTGGTAATAATTATCTAATATACCATTTAAAATAGGATATGCATCATGTTTTGCTTCCTAGACCATTCTTACTTTGTACAAGTTGCTCAAAAAGTCACCTACAGCCAAGGGTCAAAAGTTCACATCACCCTTTGAAGTGGATGTAAGCATGAATACACTAATTTGGTTTAATTTAATATTATTATATATATAATAATAATATTTTTCAAAGTAACATGACATAACTCCAAGGGTGGAATCATTATTCATAGGCTCCTTTGGTCAAAATACTCACCTACAATTGTAACTGAGGCAAATGGTGAGCAAATATTCAATATTATTGAGCTATAATTTCAGGTATATGGGGTTATTATGCAATAAAAATTGGAAGATGATAAAAAACACCTAATTAGGGTATTTTATCTACTATTTTCAATACCTAAACATACATAAGGAAACCTACAAGACCATAAAGACTCCCACACAACCAACTTTGAGTGACTGACCTAGGCAGTGACCATAAGTTTGGGGTTTTGAGAGTGTTTCATCCATTTAAATTAAATAAAATAAAACACAATTACTATGTGTATTTCTAGTTTTGAGTAAAACATGTAACATCATGAACAGGGTCCTATAGAGAGGTATGCACCTACAGAACTGTAACAAGTAGAGTTCACAATCAGCTAACTATAACTAGCCTTAGGAGAATTTTAAAACCCAAGGTGTGAGGATAATTAGGAGTGAAGGTCAAATAATTATCTTTTAATTTGTTAAGTATAACTTCAAACATCATTCTAATGCCTAATTCATACAAATCATACCTACAGGTTCAGTCCAAAGTAGGGTACAGTCAATGTTATATTATGCTCAATCTAGGCTAGGTAAGGGTATGAGGAGTTCATGAGAGATTAGAAGGATAAGTGGGGAATGTAACACATTAATTATATTAATTATGGATTTATGGATCCTCCATGATATGGAAATAATCAAGGAAGATCCTAAATGAATAAATACATGGTCTAATTGGATTTCTTACACATAATCCCTACCTGACTGGTCTATTTTGGGTTTTTGATTCTTTGAAGGGTCAAATAGATAGACCAAATATGAAATTTTGAACATAGTGTCCTTAAAACCTATATAATCATATAAAATCTTTATATTTTCTAAAAAAATAGGGTAAGTACCCTTGTTTTGTTTCAAATAGGGGTACTTCCCCTTGAACACAAACTAGAAATTTTGGTGAAGGATAGTAAAAGGATGGTCTTAGGAGATATTTAAACCTCTAAAATATTTTTTTTAATTTATATAACACCTATTAAAAATTTTATAACACCTCATGATAGTATGGAACTTGATAGGATGGTCTAAACCCTTAGTGTTATAGTCAGGCTTAAAGGTAAGGTTGAGACCTAGTGCTAGATGAGGGAGTCATTTTCACTTATAATATTTGATATTATTTTTATTATATTTTTACATGATTATGGGATCATTATATAAGTTTATAAACCATTTTTAGTTAAATAAAACCATAAAAGACCATTTTAAACTCTAAGTTGTAGTCAAGCTTACTAGGCATGGTGAAGCCTAGATTCCAAATGAGTAGTCATTCACATTTATAGAATAAGATGAGTATAACATGGATTTAAACACATTTTTAAGGTGTATAAAAATTTGATAAATCTTTTTTAAGTAAAATAAAACATCAAGGAAGCCTTTTTTGACTCAAAGATAAATTCAAGCCTGTGGGAATAAGGAAAAGAGCTCGATAGTAGAAGTTTATAAGCTTACATATTTCATGAGGATTTTCATGGAGGTATAATATGTTTGTATGTGTTATATGTGGTCCTAAGAAAATTCTTATATAATTTTTTGACAGCTTCAATGTCAAGTTTTTGTGAACAAACCTTAAGACTAAAAATATACCTAAAACACTTACAAACCCTCAATCAAGACCAGTTTGGAGAAATAGAGTTATAAATAAAATATAATGGAATATATTTACCATGAAATATATTTTAATTTTAATATTACTCACTCAATCTCCCTCCCATGCTTTTTGGTTATATGAAATTGTACATACAGGGGGTAAAATAGGGTATTTTTTACCATTATTTATGTTTTGCATGTTCTATAAGGATTAAAAGGATTAAATAAACTTTATGAGGAATATTTATAATTTTTATAACTCCAAATTTTCATTTAATTCCTTAAAAAATATTATAAGTGTGTAAATAATAGCCTTTATCTCAGCCAATCAAAACTAGCCTAGTAGACAAGCTAGTGAGAAGGGTGGAAAATTTTAAGTGGGGTGATTTTAAGGTGTTATTGAAGCTTATAAGAACATGGAGGGTATTTAAAGGTGTCATAAACTCCATGAAATTTATTTTCATTAGAAAATGATTCTAATTTTGAATCCAAGTGTGTAGGGTGCATGGATGAAGAGTTTTCTAGATTGCAGATGATGATATCTCCTTTTCAGATGATTCCAAAGGACTAGGCCTACAAATAATTCATGTAGATGAATTTATTAAACCCTTACCCTTAATTAAAAAAATAAATAAATATACCTAGTTATTTATGAGTCATTCAATAATCTCAAATCATGAAGGTAGTTTTTTTTAGCCAGAATGAGGAGTTTTATGCCACTTTACAAGAGTTTGATGATTTGGATGGACACTTGGGCTTCTTGACCTTGCATGGTTCATTCCATATCCTCTTCTCATGTATAATTAACTAATTTTCTTAGTTTTACAAGTGTCCTTGTGACCATTGGACTTATCTCTTCTCCTCTCTCTCTTTCTCTCAAATTCTATAAGAACTAGCCATTTTGGCCATTGTACTTTATGTTCCACCTGAGTATGGTGAAGCCCATTTTACTTTATGCTCCACCTAAGTATGGTGAATCCATACTCATTTTCATACCATTTGATCAATAATACTACTTATTTTTACCTCTTCATGACTATTCTCAATGTGTTTTACTTGAATATTTGATCTTTCTTAGTGAAAATTATGGATTCCTTAGCATTGTGTCTCATTCTTACATTTTATTTAAAATTGGCAAGCTTATTCTTATAGAGCATGTGAAGTGTTCTAGTAAATGTTAAGGATTGAGTGAGTTATTATTTTCGTTATTGATATTTAATTCATCTTATCTAGTCCTCCTATATATTCACATTCATCCATAACCTCATAATGTAACATTAATGTGAGAAGATGCAGATTAGAGAAGTGTATTTTTAGTTTGTCCCTGCATTTCATGTGTAACATGTTACTAGTTTAAATTCATCATTTATTAATTTGTATCACCTCCCTTATTTTATTTTGCTTCTAGTTATCTCTTTCCCTTTTCACCCCTAAAATTTAAGTGTAGTTGTGATCTAAAGTGGTACATCAAGGGAGCTATCCCTATCTAGAGATTCACCTCATCCTTAGGCTACCCACAAGCCTAGAGGTGTTTCCATTATGCCACTTGGATGAGGAGAGGTATACTATCTCCTCAAAGGGTGAAAATATAAGTGATGATAATGCATAATATATACATTAATCAAACATAAAATAATTGTAACATATTATTTTTAGAAATGTGTTAAAAAGGGAAAGTACTAAAATATAAATGAATTAGCTAGACTCAGGTCTATAGGACTATAATAATGACTTTAAAATTATTGTTAAACTATGTGAGGATGTTTTAAATTAGAAATATGGATCCATATTATCCTAGCATAAGACCATTTTCTTTGGACTTCATCATCTTAAATTTTTTCCTACATGCATGGCTTCATCCTTCAAGGTTTTTTACCTCTATGTAAATTCTGAAAGATGTACCTTTACCCATAGGTCTAGTGTGTATATTTAAATGCCTTATCTTCATTATAAGAGCCATTTTATTCCTTCTTATTCACTAAAACCCCTAGATTAATGATAATATAGAATAAATAATGTAAAATAGAGGCAATGAGAAAGGGGATATTATTGTTCTTGACCTAAAAACCCTATGTGTTGAGCACTACCTACATACCAATATTCTAAATATGGATCAAATTTCATGTAGTCTTACCATGCTATGGTGGTGTGTGTGAAAAATTGGTGAAATGTTATATGTTGGTGCAATCTTGGTGTGATTATGTGCTTGAACAAATTAATTTTGACCTTATTATTATATTTAGACCTATCTCATGTATTCTTGGGTTGTAGGGACTTATAATTAAGAATAATATGTACTTTCCTCTTAATGTGTAGTTATATATTTTATTTATTGTAATGTTAAAATCCTCTTAATCATATAGTGAATAAATGGCTAGAAATGTGCTTATATAGTAGACCTTTTGGAATTTCTTTAGATTAACAAGTATAATGACACATTGAGATGAATATTAATTTGGGAATCTATTTTTTGATTGGTGGGAAGACTAAATAGATAGATTTAGATATGACTAGGCTATGTCATTATCCTAAAGGAGTAGTTTCATCTTAGGAATAGAGATGGTCAAACTATAAGTAATAATCACTTAGGTAATGAATATAGGATGCTTGAAATAAGAAATAGAAACATTCAGTATTATAATTACCTTAAGATATAGGGTCATCCATATAGATGTATAGTAAAATCACTTTAAATTTATGGAATTTATCATAGGTTAAGTGCACATAAGGGGTGGTCATAACTACATTGTTTTATCATTAAATGTTAATTTTAGTGTTTATATTTACCCCCTTTTCATTTTAGTAATGCAACAAATCAAAATTACCATAGTAATATACCTGAGCTTACATATTAATAATGGTCTTAAATGTATATCACATGAATAACTATGATTTATACAAACTTTCAATGATCAATGTATAAATTAGTCCTTAGTATATAAATTCAAAAAAAAATATAGGAAACTTATAGATAAAATAACAAGTCACAAATACACCTTTTCATGTACATGACCATTGTGTTTTTTGGTTCAAAACTCATGACTAGATGGGGTGGAACCCTTGGATAATTCTTTATTGAAATACGTGGATTGGATTGTGCATGCCCTAATACTCATTGGTAGGAGAATGTGCTTAAAAAATCAAGATGTACTTGAATTAATCATCACACAATTCAAGGTAGTAAAATAGATTAGAATTCTTGACCAATTGAGAAAATATTTTTTTTTATGTTTGTACAATGGATAATTTTAGCTTAGTCTCTAATACAAGCCATTATGTCTGCCCCTTATTTTGAGGTGAGTTTTGATGAATTTTCAATAATCTAAATCAAAATAAAATGTGTGCAAATGATGTTATATATTGATTGAAATCTGGACTAATAATGATAAAATTGAGAATCATGGCATCATAATGATAATTTGAGCAATATAGTAATGTGTGATATATATAAATCCAAGCATACATAGTGTCATGTCTAGATAAATTATAGCAATTACGTGAAAAATGAACATTGATCATAAACTAAATAATTTAAACTAATGTAAAAATATTGAGTAAAATGTATGATATCCATCATGTCATTATAAAACTAATGAGATGTATAATATACATCATGGCATCAAAACACTGAGCAAAACATAACAAGCAAGAGTCATGGCAATGATGCAGACACAAAGAGTACACACAATATCACACAAATCATGTAAGAAGTCCAAGGGGCCACATACAAGTCACATGTTCAAATGTCACTTGCATGCATTAAAACACACAAATAAGTATTAAAACTTCAATCAAGGACATGGTTAAATATTCACAATCTATAGAAGTTAAATACACATAAATCAAGAATTAAAAAAATGATAAGCATGCATGAATAAGTGAAATTAATATCCATTAACAATTTTTAACATAATCATATACATCAACTTATATATCTAATGAGATAATAATATCAAAGTAACTGAGAAAATAATAAAAGATTCATGCAATGTACTTGCTATGCATAAGTTTTTATTTTTATAATTTTAAAATATTCTTCATTTTTATATCTTTTAAATGTATATAACTAAAAAAGGAACTTACTAACCAATGACTCTTTTAAGATCCTTACAATCAATATGTCATGTATAAAACATATGAAGGATGGCCTTTCTTGAATGGAAATCATCATGTCATTGTTAAGTAATTGATCTCAATCTAGAATTTCAAAACTTATTTGGCTTTGTAATATAAGTACCACTATCATGATGATAATATACATTATCATGTGTATGTTTGTTTTTATTTTGTACTTTAGGACTTTTTGGAGCCCATCATGTAGTATAAGAACTTTATGTTGGTGTTATTTATGGAACACTCTTAATTTCCTATAATACCAACCTAGTATGTGTTGGAGTATAAAATGACTCTTTAGAATCTGAGATATATCTTTGATTAAGTTGATTTTCAAGGATATTTCTCTTTGTAAATTTGACCACTCTCTTATGAATTATCTATATATGGTGAACCTTTTTAGGTTGTTCAATTGATATCTATTATGTAATAATCATAACCCTAGGTTTTATGGGGTATTCATATAGAATACCATGAACTGTGATAACTTCATTAGCAAAAATGTATTACAAATATCTAAGTATTTTATAAGTCACTATACAAAGCTATTGAACCTAAGGACTCCACAATAACATATTAAAAACTCTCACACTAGGTACTACTATAAACTTGGTGGCCACGTGTGTCAGACCAACCTATAGTGGTAATGTGATCTCACTAATATAACTATGAGCATGTCCATTGTAACCCTTAATTAATATTATTATAGAAATTATATCCTAATATGTGTATAAAAATGTGAAATAAGTGTGATAATATTAGATTTATTACCTAGGTCATGAAACAATGTTAAAATAAATGAGCAAAAAAAATATAAAATAAAAACACTTTGATAGAGATAAGCCAAAAAATTGAGACAAAGGTGATGAGTGGGGAAACCATTGAATAGTGAAAAACCCCGCACTAGTATTGAAATATTTCAAAAATAATATCCAATTATAATAGCATGAAAAAACTAGGAGAAGAATGATCTTAGGTCAAGAGAGCATCAAGGATGTAAGATAAAAAATATATCAATAATATTGAGTTGTGTATATCAATTATAGAATAAATGGAAAGGATATTTCTTTATAAAGATATAATAGAGAAAAGAAGTTACAAGTGCAAGCTCCAGTATGTGTGTAATATTTCCATAATCCTCTTAAAAGTGGGATGTGTGTACCATGTGGGAGAGAGGAGTTACATGCAAGTAACTTTAAATCCACAAAATGGACTAGAGAGGTTGTGACACCTCAAAATGATAGAATAAAGTGAATTTATAAATACAATAAATACACACACATAAGACTTAGGATAAGTCTAAAAACATATAGTGAACCCAAATTAAGGTTAATTATCTAACACTCCCCTTAAGATTAAATTTAGGATTACAAAAGTGGATAAAAACTTGTTATAAAAAAAGAAGAGAGTTGAAATTACATAATACTTACCCTTAATAAAAACTTCATTCAAGAGGAATTACAAAAATTTAAAGAATAAAGAAGAGAAGGTGTTGCCAAAATTCATAAGGAAGAAAGTGAAATCACCAAGAATATCCAAGAATCCTCTTTGTCCATAATAGAAAAAATACCAATAAAAAGGGATAATTATCTATAAACCTATAAAACAAACAAGATAACATAAATCTTTTAAGTTAAATAATTATTATGCCAAAAATACAATCTAAATACTTAATGAATTAAAGTAGATGTATAACTAGGCAAATACAATAAAGATAACTTCCATCACAAAGTGCAGAATCCTGCATAAAAATAAGTTATTTAACATAATCAAAGCATACATCCTATGTAATAAAAATAATATATTTCAAAAAGATTTAGATAATAAAAATGGAGACAAGGAATATGTGTCACTTGTAAAATATATTCTACATCAAAAATTAAAAGAATTGTCATAAGAAGATAATATCAATGTCTCTAGAAGATTTATTTTCTTTACGAATCCAAATAATTTTATTCTTAGAGGTAGGATATTTATTTGTTTCCCAATAATTAAAAGTGTCATGAATGAATTTAACACAAGATTTTCATGGATGAAATTTCCAAAAATTAGATATATGATGCATGTGTTTTCCACAATGCACATAATGTTTAACATTGTTAGCCATAACATGAACATTAGAAGTAATATAATAAAAATAAGTTGCATTATAATTCCTTTGATTTAAATTAAAATCTGATTCCAATTTTTTTATTAAAATCATTTGAAGTATTATAGCCAAGACCTTTACAATTTGCATTTGATTTAAGCAAAATAGGTTCAAGAATACTAGTTTTGCAGTTACCAATCCCATCACCAACATACCCCATGGATTTCATAATTTTTAAGCTGAGATTAGAAACATCATGTGTGGAGTAATAGGATATTTAAGAGGTGAAACAACAACATTATATGTTTTCACATTTTTAAAAGATGCAATTTGAGAATTTAGGGAATCAACAAGTGTTTGCATTTCACTTAATTTTTCATTGTGCAAAGTTTTCAAAATAAGAATGGTTTTGGTTTTACATTCAAGTTAACTATTTAAATCAAAAAAATTAAATATTTTTCTAAAATTTGATTCTTAAGATAATTTAGTTTTTAAGGCCACATTTTGTAAGAAATAACTTTGAAACAGAAAATTTAAACAACTTTAAGTAATATTTAAAAAAATACATTAAAAAATTGTGACACATAAAAACCAAATTTATCTCACTAAATCATAAGTTTTGACTTGCCAAAATAGATAATAAAATATTTGATAAATTTTCAAGTATGATTTTAGGAGGAAAAAACATTGAAAATAAAGTTTTAAATAAACCCAAAGCTTAATCATAAGTTGCCAAACTTATATGAAATCATATTTCAAAAAGAGACCTCTTTCCACATGGGAAGAGAAAATTGAGTTTGGTTTAAAAGAAAATACAAATTTCTCATATGACATTTGTCATTTGAAATATAAATTAGCTTTGAAAAAAAATCAAAGCCTAAAAAAAGTTTTTTTGTTTTTTTTTTGTTTTTGTGTTGATATATATATAAATGGTATTTAGTTTTCTTTGTTGTTTTGACTTTATGTCTTAAAAGTTTTTCCAAACCAATAAAATGACAAATGTCAATTATAAAATCATAAATTTCAAATAATCCAAATGCCACATATCATATCTATGAAAATCAATTTTTAAATCATGCTACACAAATTAGAATGAAACACATAATTCTAAAAAAATTGTAGTTTAAATTATTTGAATACAACGTTTAGAATAAAAAAGTGTTACTATATTTTTTAGAATACCCATGCTTAGAAAGTTTGAGAGTAAGAATGAAAAAATTATTTGATCTTAAAAGATCAAAACATATAAAGGAATCATGTCATTATACTAAGATTGTTAAATAACATATGATACGTTATTATAAAGATATGAATATCCTTGAAAAATGTTAAATAAAGTCAATGAAAAAATGCAAAATCACTAGTAAGGAAGAATTGAAACAAAACACAAACTTAAACACCAAGAACTTGAGTGGAAAAAAATTCAATGAAAGAATAAATATTCATATATCAAAAAAGTCTTGAAATAAAAAAAGACTGGCAAAAAACTACCTACTGAATACATAAATCAAGACAAATAATGACAGTCTAAAGGTACGCATGTGTATAAATAAGGAGATAACTATGTAATAAATAATGTGAGAACTACAATTTAAATATTCTAAACATTAATAGACAATTGGTGTATTGTAATCAGAGTAACATATAACCGATGAAAAAATTGCATGAGAAAAAGAAAGATAAATATGCTAGAAAATTAATTATATGTTAGAAGGAAAAAATAGCTCATAAAATTAAGAGCTGAATCAAATTATGCAATAGAAAGTCCAAAAAATTTAAGGATTAATAAAGGTACAAATCAAATCTCAAAACATTTAATATTGAGCTTAGAAATAATAAATAACCTCACAAGTATGTAGAGTTCATGATGAAATTAAAGGGGAGAATGCTCAATAAGAGGCAAAGGACTCCTTAAATAAGCAAAACTAGAATACAACACATCTAAGCTTTTATTATTTAAAATAGACTGCACAAGGCAAAGGCACAAGGTGAAAATCTTAAAATAACTAATACTTTGAAAATAAAGGAATGAAGCACCATGTTGGATAACCAGATAAGGTAGATTACACTATATACCATCTAGGAGACTATGTACTCAAATAGAATTAGAAGACACAGGGTGGAAAAAAGAGTAGCTAATCAGAGCAACCAAAGGATACCATAAAAAAAATCAAAGAATAAGGTAGATCAAAGAGCCAAATAATTATAACAAGAGAAATAATACAAATTAGGCTTGCTACACAAATAAAATGCTAAGGACCAAAAAACATTCTTTAATAACCTGCAAAAAATGATTAGCAAGCAAAACATTCAAGAAAGTTAGAGAAAAAAATAATTTTCCATCTTCAAATATATACACTTACTTAAGTGTCAATGTTAGACACCCATGGATTTTATACCATATTAGATTTAATGCCTAGGTCATGAAATAATGTTGAAATAAATGAGCAAAAAAACTACAAAATAAAAACATCACCTTCATAGAAATAAGCCACAAAGTTGAGACAAATGTGACAAGTGAGGAAACCGTTGAATGGTGAAAAATCTCACACTAGTATTAAAATATTGTAACAATAATATCTAATTACAATATCATGAATAATCTAGGAAAATAATGGCCATACGCCAAGATATCATCAAGGATGATAGAGCAAGACTAGATCAACAATATTGAGTTATTTGTATCAACTGTAGAATGAGAATGATAAGCAAGCAAAACATTCAAGAAAGTTAGAGAAAAAAATAATTTTCAGTCTTCAAATATATACACACACTCAAGAGTCAATGTTATACACACATGGCTCTTATACCATATTAGATTTATTGCCTAGGTCATGAAATAATGTTGAAATAAATGAGCAAAAAAACTGCAAAATAAAAACATCACCTTCATAGAAATTAGTCACAAAGTTGAGACAAATGTGACAAGTGAGGAAACCGTTGAATGGTAAAAAATCTCACACCAGTATTAAAATATTGCAACAATAATATCTAATTATAATAGCATGAAGAATCAAGGAAAATAATGGCCTTAAGCCAAGATATCATCAAGGATGATAGAGCGAGACTAGATCAACAATATTGAGTTATTTGTATCAAATGTAGAAGGAAGGGAAAGGAGAGTTATTTATAAAGAGATAAGAGAGAAAAATACTTAAAATTTCAAGCTTCAACGTGTTTGTCATGTTTCATTAATCCTCTTACAAGTGGAGAGAATGCATGTGCCATGTGGAGGGAGAGGAGTTAAATGAAAGTAACTCTAAATCCAACAACTGGACTAGAGAGGTAAGTGACACCTCAAAAGGATAGACTAAAGTGTACTTATAAATACAATAAATATACACATGCACAAGACTTAAGATAAGCCTATGAACCTATAGTGAACCTAAATTAAGGTTAATTCTCTAATAGTATCCCTTAAACTTAAATTTGGGGTTACAAAAGTGGAGAAAAACCTATTACAAAAAAGGTAAGGGAGTTGAAATTACATAATAATCCCCTTAATAGAAACATCCTTCATGAGGAATTACAAAATTTTAGATAAAAAAGAATAGAATGTGCCACCAAAATTCATAAATAATAAGTGTGATCACCAATAATCTCTAATAATCCTCTTTGAATAATTGGTCGATCCATAATGGAACAAAGACTGACAAGGAGTAATGTTCTACAAAGTTTCAAAATAAACAAACTAACACCAATCTTTCAAATTAGTAACTGTTATGCCAAAAATACAATCTACATACATAATGTACTTAAATTAGGTGTACAACTAGACAAATGAAAAAAAGATAACTTCCATCACAAAGTGTGAAATCTTGCATGAAAATAAGTTAGTCAACATAATCAAAGAATATATCCTATACAATAAAAAACAAAAAACGCAAAAAGATTTAGATAATAAATATTGAGATAAAGAATATGTGTCACTTTCAAAACATATTATTTGTGAAGCATTATAAGAATTATCTCAATAAGTAATGTCAGCATCTTTATAAGATTCATTTTCTTTACGAATCTAAATAGTTTTACTCTTAGAGGTAAGAGATTTATTCATTTTACAAAAATGAAAATTGTATGCATGGATTTACCATAATATTTGCATGAATACAATTTCTAATGTTTATATATATGATGCCTATGTTTTCATAATGCGCACAAGGTTTAGCATTTTTAACCATAGCATGAACAATAAAATTAACATAATCAAAGAAGTTACATTATAAGTCATTCAATGTAGAGGATAATATGATTCTAAATTTTCATTATAATCATTTGAAGCATTATATCCAAGACCTTCAGAATTTTTAATTGATTTAGGTAAAATAGGTTCAAGACTACTAGTTTTGCACTTATCAACCCCACCACCAACATACCCATAGATTGCATAATTTTTAAGTCAAGGTTAGAAACATTATGTGGTGAAGTAATAAATGTTTAAGAGGTGAAAAAATAACATTATATGTTTAAACATTTTTAAAAAACATAATTTGAGCATTTAGGGAATCAACAAGTATTTGCATTCCACTAAATTTTCATTGTGTGAAATTTACAAAAGAAGAATGGTTTTTGTTTTACATTAAATTTGATGATTTAAAGCAATAATTTCTTCACATTTTACTAAAATTTGATTCTTAATATCATTAATTAAATCATCATTTAGTTTTCGGAGACACATTTTGTAAGAAATAACTTTAAAACAAAAAATTTAAACAACTTTAAGTGATATTTAGCAAAATACTTATAAAAATTGTGGCACATAAAAAACCAATTTGTCTCACTAAATCATGAGATTTAAATTGACAAAAAAGATAATAAAATCTTGGATAAGTTTTCAAGTACAATTTTATGGGAAAAAAAGCTTTAAAAATAAATCTTTAAATAAACCCAAAGCTTTATCATAAGTTACCAAACATATATTAAAGCATATTTCAAAAAGAGAATTCTTTCCATGTGGGAAGAGAAAATTGAGTTTGATTTAAAATCAAAGACAAATTGCTCATATGACATTTTTCATTTAAAATATAAATTATCTTTGAAAAAAAAATCAAAGCATAAAAGGAAGTCTTTTGTTTTTGTTTTGTTTTGTTTTTTTGTAGATATATATAAAAATGGCATTTAGTTTTCTTTGTTATTTTGACTTTGTCTTGAAAAATTTTCCAAACCAACATAATGAAAAATTCCAATTATAAAAGTATAAACTTTAAATCAATCCAAATTCCACATATCATATCTACAAAAATCAATTTTTAAATCATGCCACGTATATTAGAATGAAAGACAGTGCTAAAAAAATATAGTTTAAACTCTTTAAATTCCAAAAATAGAATAAAAAAGCATTTATATGTTTTTTAGAATGTACACACGTAGAAAGATTTAGACTAATAAAGAAAAAAATATTTGATGTTATAGGATCAAAACATGTAAAGGAATCATGCCATTATACCAAGCTTAATAAATAACATATGATACGTTATTATAAAGATATGAATATCCTTTAAAAATGTTAAAGAAAGTCCTTGAAAAAATGCAAAAGCATTGGTAAGGAAGGATTGAAACAAAAAACCAACTTAAACACTAGGAACCTGAGCAAAAAAAAACAAATGAAAGAATAAATATTCATATATCAAAAAAGGCTTGAAAGAAAAAAAATACTGCCAAAAAACTACCTATTAACTATGCAGAGCAAAACAAAGAATGGCAGTCTAAATATACACATATGCATAGAGATAAGAAGAAAATTGCATAATAAATAATGAGAGAACTACAATTTAAAGATACTAAATGTTAATATATAGTTGGTACATTGTAATAGAGTAACATATAACCAATGAAAAAAACTATGCAAGAAAAAGAAAAATAAATGTGCTAGAAGAAAAGTTGTACATTACAAGGAAAAAATAGCTCATAAAATTAAGTGTTGACTCAGACTATGCAATAGAAATCCCAAAAAAATTAAGGATTAATAAAGGCATAAATTAAAGCACAAAAGACTAATTATCTAGATTAGAAATAATAAATAATCTCACAAGTATGCAGAGGTCATGACCAAAGTGAATGGGGAGAAAAATGTTGAAGAAAAGAGGTAAATGACTTTGAAAATAAGTAAAACTAGAATGCTACACATCTAAACTTTTACTATTGTAAATAGGCTATTCAAGGCAAAGGCACAAGTTTCAAATATTAAAAGAGATAATACTTTAAAAATAAATAAATGAATCACCACACTTGATAATCAAATAAGGAATATTATGCCACAGACCATCTGGTAAACTACGTATTCAAATAGAAGAAAAAGACATAGGGTGAAAAAAAGAGTAGCTAACAAGAATAACCAAAGGATAACATAAAAAAAACTTGAAGAGGTAGATCAAAAGAGCCAAAGAGTTAGAACAAGAGAAAGAAGACAAAGTTATTAGACTTGTTATGAAAATAAGGCGCTAAAGACCCAAAAAAGCATAATGTTCTTTACCAAAAAACATTCTTTAGTAACCTACAAAAAAATGTTAGCAGGCCAAAAACATAAGAAAGCTAGAGAAAAACTCATTTTCCATCTTCAAATATGTACACACACTCAAGAATCAATGTTATACACTCATGACTTTGATTGTAATACCCTTCTCAATCTCTATAGTGTTTTCTCAATAACATGACATTATTTAGACTACTCATGTGTTGAATGTGTTCATATGCATGATGTGTGAGTGAAATGACATATGGTTGGTTGTTAGTCTTAATTTAGATTACCTTGTTATGGTGACATGGAAACAAGTTAGTTGTGACTCATTTAGGACCACCTTGAGGTGTGTGTGTTTCAATGATAACAATAATTTGTACTATCACTTCATGTGACATTTAAACCTTACTAGAGGTTTCCATGTTGATGAGTTACTTTTGATAGATTTATCCATAGGATTGGATTTGTGTTAATTTAAATAGTTTGCTTGAACCTATCGAGTAGCCATGTTATAATAAGTTGGTATGGGTTATTTAACTTGCGACCTTCTTGGTGTTTTGAAAACAAAATATACTTTTAAAATGAAAATAATAACACAATTATTATTGTGACCTAGCCTAGGTAACATTTAATAATGGATGTAAATAATATTATATAAATACATATTTATATAAATATATGCATATTAAAATGGTAATATGTAGATAAGCAAATTAAATAAATAAATCTACTTATTCATAATTTGGATAAATAAATAATTTTGAATCAAATATTGTTGTTTCAATATCTATACGTATTTGTATAAATGTATTTATATATTAATTAAAATGGTATTAATTAAAGGAGCATAATTATAAATGCATATATATGTACTTATCCATATATGTATATTATTACTAGTTTTGGTAATAAATGTAATATATATATATGGTTATTTCATTTTTTAATATAGGAATTAATTTAATCAAAATAAAATAATGATAAATAAATAAATGAATTAAAATAGAGTGAAAACCCTAATTTTAGAAGATAAAAAATAAAATATAATCATATGCATACTAAAAGAATAAATAAACAAGCATTGCCTTCTCCATTAAATAGTTAACCTGGTGGAGAGATGAGTCATTTTATAAAAATTTCCAAGGGAGAAATGCAAGTGGAAGGAAAATGAAGAATGAAGATGGAGGAAGGAGTGGTAAAGGAGAGTATGGAGGAAAATTGAGCAACTAGATGAAGCAGGGAGCTTTCATGGATCAAGGAAGGTATTTCTCATTTCTAAATCCATGCTTCTTTTTCTAAAATAATAAATAGATCAGATAGTGAACAAAAATATAAAATGTGTTTTGAAAGTGGTTTGATTTATATATATATATATATATATATATATATATATATATATATATATATATATATATATATATATATATATATATATATAAACCCTAGATCTATTAAAACTCCTTGATTTATTTCCATTTTGTCCTCAGGATTGGATATAAATAATTTTTTATTTTATAAAATATATATATTTTGATAATATTATATCAAGAATTTATTCTTATTTATTTTTAAAAAATATAAAATATAACAATAAAATAAAAATATATCATGTAGATTTTGTTTTATATTATTGGGGGGAGGGAGGTGGCTGTACCATCCCAAACCCCTCCCATAATAAGGAGGTGAGGTAAACAGACCTGTCGGCGCACCCCCAGCCCTAGGCAAAGGCTCAATCATCGACCATGGCCATGGCTAGCTCTTTGAGCCCAATCATTAGCCATGGGTCATCGACCACCATATACCAACCCTTTTAGGGGTTGGGTTATTTTTAAATATATATAACCAAAAAGACAATGTTAATTTATTTTATTCATAAATAATAATATATTTAATATAAAATATTATTATATTAATAAATTATCTATGTATATTTATAAATAAATAAAATAATATTTTATATTTTTTAGATGATGATATATTTAATATCTCTCTCTATATG
This sequence comes from Torreya grandis, assembly GCA_037957365.1. Lineage (NCBI taxonomy): Eukaryota > Viridiplantae > Streptophyta > Pinopsida > Cupressales > Taxaceae > Torreya > Torreya grandis. Next base: position 3,367,913 of record JARHVA010001461.1, on the reverse strand, counting down.
TGTATGTGTGTATATAAATATAAATAGAGAAAGAGATTTTATTTAATATTATATATATACCATTTGAAAATGATTTAAGAACAAATATATTATTATGTGGAAGAATAAGTTTATATACATGGTATTTGGATATCAAGTTAAGCCTTTATAATATAAAATATAGTCATGAGTTCTCGATGAATATAAATAATATATATCCCACCCTTAATTGAAAATAGGATATTGAATTAGGATAGTGAATTATTGTTTACATTTTACTTGAGTAACACTATGTGAATAAATATTATTTGAGGGTTATTTTTCCTTAGATAACACCTTTGTTTCACTGTAATGAATTGTGTTAAATAATCTTGTTATTATTGAGGTATATGGGTGGAAAGTTATCCCTATAATGTTGATTAGTTATGATATGAGATAGGGAGATTCGGTTTACTTTTTGACATGTTTTACAAGGTTTTGTGTTGTTGCTTTTGATCATTGTCTATATGGTTTTATTTTTGACATTTGTGAAGTGAAATTCAAATTTAAAAATTAAGTTTCCTATTATAGGTCTACTCTGTTATAGATATTACATTTAGATGGGTGCTTAGAAATCAAATGATGTTGTGATAATCGGATTGCTAGTATTGTTTACTTTGATGAGAATTAATTATTTTGCAATCTATAATGGTGTGTGTTGTTTGTATAATAATATTTTAGTTTTGTAATGATTGGTGTTGATCTTGGTTACCAATAGGCCTGGTTTCATTTTGATGTTGAAGTGTAATGTTTATATCAATGGTTGGGTTTTTTTTTAATTATCACATGTAAGTTTTGTTTAGTTGTTATATTCATTTTTTTAATATTTTTAATAATTTGAAAAATAAAGTATTCAAGATGGAAAAGTCTCTTATTCATCATAATTTGACCCCTTTATTGACTACATATTGTAATTGGGTGAGTACTAGTATCAGTTAGAATACAAGAATTTAATATCTTTTATATTGTAAAATTTAGCATGAAAATGAGATTGTTGAAATGTCTTATTTATTATTCCATGAATTGTGAAGAGTTAGCTATAATTCAAACCTGTAAGTGAGGATAAGATTTAAATGAGTTTTTAATACTTGATGTAATGTTTAAGTGTTAACACATAATGGTGTATATAGTTAGAGTATTTCATAGAAGTGTAAGGTTATCATTCTATCATTGAAATAAGATTAATGCATCTTATTTTACAATTAAAAAGTTTTTTGTTTTCCATAAATTGATAGCCTTTTGAATTTTATAAATCATTGATGTTTTCATGATGTTTTCCCATTTTGGAAATAGTATTCTTATGTAGGGTTGAATTTATAAATCAAACTATTTATTTTAATTTATTCATGTAATACAAGCTCCTTTAATCATAAGGACACAAATTGATAACTATGTTGGAAGCACAATCACTAAGAGGCAGGGGTGAATCAGTGTTTAAAAACTTTCTTTCACATGTACTTTAACATTCCTTTAACCATAAAATAAATATGTACTCATATAAAATGTGAAAATTGGTAACTTGAGTGTGGCTAATGATGTCCAACCCATAGGTCCCTCTTTCTTGCTCTTATGATCCTCATAAGCTTATTTTCACTGATTCCCAATCATCCATAGCCTTCCATACCTGATCCCAACTTAGTCAAACTACTCTTTCCATGATAAATCCATCCCCCTAGGCCCCATCATCTAAGGATAATAGCACCCAACTTGGACTATAGTGTCAGTGCCACTACTATCCACTTTCAATGCTCTTATCCAAGTGTATTTTTAGCCCCAATAGTTAATTCCTTCCATTTCACCATCCTTCTCCTTGTGAGCCTAATGTGAGCACATTCAACCCATGACCAATAGATCTCTATAAAATCTAATTCAAATATCATTTGGAAAGGGTTGGTAATTATCACTAAGTAAAACAAGAATACAAACAAGACTACTCAATAAATCTTCCCTATTCTCTACATACAGCCAACTAATACACTTACAAGCTTATCCAAATATTTACACTAGTCCTTAACCACCTCAAACACATCTAGTTTAGAATTTTACATCTTCATGCACAGTATTACACAAAACACATCAAGTGAGAGAACTAGATATGGCTTGATCCCTCTTCAGAGTATTGGTATGTAGGTAGCATGCCCACACAATGGGTATGGATACATGTTTAATAAATATTAAACACACTAACCCCCCCTCTTTCTCAAATTTGGTTTAAGTACAAAGGAGTCTAGGTTTTAAGACAAAATATACTCTATAGGTAGTTCCATAGACATCTGGAAATCAAAACTTCATAGGTAGGTTCACATAGACACAGTGAACAAAACCCAAAAAGATCAAGTCTCCTAGATAATAGAGGTAGAGGTGGACTACAGTGCTAGTGCCACTAGTGTCCTATTTCAACACTCTTATACAATCATAAAATGAACTCCAGATCTTGGTTTGTGATAGTTTCCCAATCTTACATAGTGAATTTTAGACCCTACAATAGTCATCTCAGTTAGTTTCTAGCTAAGTCTTATTTTCCCTCCTTTATTAATATTTTTAGAAAGATTCAAATTAAAATCAAATTATATAAATTAATAACTTAATTATTACATAATTATTTACTAATTTTATTACTCAGACCCTTTAACTAAATTATAAATAATACACCAATATTCCCAAAACTATTAAATCATTTGGTGAACTTGACTTACTTCATTTAGTCATAAAAACCTTAGAAACCCTAGGGTAAATTTCCTACTAATTTTTTCCTATATTTTTTTTATTTTTACGTACATAATAAAATCAAAAATTAGCATTAAATTTTAAAATTTTATATTAATTTTAAAATAATTTTCTTTCAAACCCTAGTTTTCCATACTAGGTCCCGATATTTTCCCAGTAATTTTCTAATAATTTCCTATTTTTTACTAGCATATTAAAATTAGAAATTCACCTCAAATTTCAAAATTCAATAGTAATTTTTAAAAATAATTATTTTTCAAAACCCTAGTGGCACATCCTAGGTCTCATTAAATCACAAATTTTCCAATAAAAGTCTATTTTTTTACTTGCATACCTAACTCAAAAATTCACTTTAAATTTGAAAATTCAATAGTGAATTTTAAAAAATATTCATCTTTCAAATCCTAGTTGCAAATACTAGGTCCCATTACTTCTTGAGGTATCACCTTACATGTTTTTGAGATTTATATTCTTTTTACACAATTTCTAGTTTATTATTTTTAGGACTTTGCATTTCCTATATTTAGTACTTTCCTTCTCTAGCACTTTGCCTATTAAAAATTATTGCAAAAAATTCAACCAAATTTCAAATTATTTTCCTACCTTAACAATGGCCCAGTACACTAATTTTGATGAAATTGATAAAAGGGAACTTTGAGAACTCTTAACTAAACATCTTGACATGCAAGATGACATGTTTAAAATACTACAAGAAAAACAACAAAGAGTGAACAATGGTCAATCTTCTCAAACCACAAAGCAACCAGTTGCAAATGACACAATGGGGGTAACTATGTCTCAACAACCCTCTATGGCAGCCCAACCTACCTCTTTACCACCAGTTATAAATAGCACATCTTTATCTCTTGATGTGGTAGCCCTTGTGCAAGAGATAATATCTCTTCAATCCAATGTGATACATCTTGAGCAAGGTGCCTTTAGACCTATGCAAGATTTGGATTCTTTTTCTCTATTGCATACACCATTAGCATGTCACATTTCTTTTACACCCTTACCACAAAGTTTTGTTCAACCCAAGCTTACTCTATATGATGGCAAGGGTGATCTAGAGACATATTTGAGATATTTTCAAGTAGCATGTTTGGACTATGTACCAAATGACTGGATACTTATGAAGCTATTTCCATGAAGCCTAAAAAATTATGCTTTACAATAGTTCTATAGTCTATTAAATCAATCAGTCAATGCATTTAATCCTTTAGCTAGCATTTTCCTAGCTCATTTTATCATTAACATTGGTGATAAGGTTTCATATGCCCAAGTTGCACAATAGAAATAAAGATAAAATGAGCATCTCATCGATTATGTTCTTTGATATAAGACTATTTTGGCTAAGATGACTAGCCCCATGGCCGATCAAGAGTTACAAGATCTTTTCAAATGGAGTCTTCTACCAGCTTTGCATGAATCAATTTTGTTTAAAATATTCTCTTCCTTCATTAAATTATGTCACACATTAAATGAAATATAAGTCAAACTAATTTCAATGGGAAAAATTAAGTGCACAAGTATCTTAGAAACAATAAATGAGAGTAATAGCAAAGTCTCATAAAAATTCAAGGTCAATGACAATAAGAGTCAGAATTAGCTGATAGTTAATGTGGCTTTTGCACCCCCTCAACATGTGGATTTATCAGCACCTCCTCGGTAAACCTTTACCAATATACCAGTTTCTCCAACCAGAGTTTTATAGTAGTAATTAAAATTTAATATCATATATCTCCCTCTTATTTGGGAAGTTTACCCAATAAATCCTCTTCCATGGGGATATGATTAGCATGCATTTTACAAGTTTCATAATGTACCATGCTATACAACAAATAGATGCATTAGTTTGAGATACAAGATATAGGATTTGATATATGGAAATCATATTAATCTCAGCACTTCAGTTGAGCCTCCTCAAGAAAATCAAACATAAGATAAAGCTTTGAAAATCTTCTTAGATACCTTTTCATAGAATTCTAAACTAGAGGCATGGGACACATTAGGGGTTCATCATACATATCATGTATATTAGCCACCAGATATATATAGGGCACCTTCAGTTGGGACACATCCTTTGAGTAATATGATTGGTGTATATAATTATAGAATTATAGCTAGACCTTCCATCTCCTTGTTAAATTAGGATATCTTCAAGGATGATTCAAATTATCATGTACTCTTTATTAGATCTTACATTCATAATCATCATATTCATAGTGTTCTCATATATAATGGATCTAGTGTGAACATGTGCACTATGACATTATTGTAGTATTTGAGATATTCAAAGTAGGATATTACCATGATAGACATATTTATCAATGGATTTAGTGGGAATATATAGAGTTTACTAGGTCAGATTGTACTTCCTTTACCTATTGGTCCAACACATGTGGCCACACCATTTACTATAGGTCTTAGTGTAGGAGTTGTTTATATGTTACTTGATCGACCATGGATTTAGAAACTTTGAGTAGTAAATTTTATAATTCATAGATGAATGAAATTAATTTACACTAATCAGGTTATTATAGGTGGTGGAGTTTCATATGAGTTACCACTCCCCACTACATATCCATATACTATTCTATAGTCATCAATTCAGCTTTGCCACTAGTTTTATTTTTGCCAACAGTTATAGTTCTTCTTCTAGTTCTGATTCAGACAAAGTAGAGGAATCCATCACCAACACAGAGAGTTTATACATCTCCATAGCTTCAATATTTTAGATAGCTTCCAATTATAGTGTTCACACCCAGGGTTGTATCATTGATATCTCATGCATCTACTCATAGAGCACATGTTCAAATAGCTTCTCCTACTACCAAATGGTTCCCTAAGAGCCTTATAATTGCATCCAATTTTTAGAGTTATAAGAAGACCCCATAATTGGTTTCTAATTTAGATATTTTAGAGCATTTATAGCATATACAACTTTCAGAGATATAGTCTTAGCACTTCCATCATGCTTCACGATCACATATGATTCATCTCCTTGATACATGACACCATGAAAGAGAGTTTCCCATGAGACTCATTGGTTAGTATCATTTATTCTTAGTTTTTCTTGTAAATAGTTTCCTTTACATTTGATTATACATATCTTATTCCAAAAATCTAAAAACATTCAAATAATTCAAAAATCTAAAAATATTTTGATTGTATGCATCATCCATGATTTACATTTCTACTTTCATGTTAGACTTACATTTTCCATTCTATGCTATTGTTTGTCAATTTATCTATATTATCATGATTCGCTTGATCTTCTTTGAGTGTGTGTAGTGACATCTAGATCCTTGATTGCTTCACTCCACCCATTGAGGGGGCATCCTACTTCTACATCAAGACATACATTGATATACATACCCATTAGTGGAATCTTATACATGACTACACCATCCAGGTTATGTCATTCCTACACCACACACTAGTTATGATGTTGATGTACATTACTTACTAGTTTACATAGATTACTCTATCAACACTCACTAGTATATATCACTCATGTATTTTTAGCATATACCTAGTCTTGTACTATCATGTCTTGCATACTTTTACTTCTTACTTTGATTAGTTAGATGTGATTGTGTTTTCATATATTATATGTTTTACTTTCTTACTTAGCATAGCTAGATTGTTTGCATTTCTCAATTAAAATTTTGTCTCCTATGTGTGCCTTAGGACATTTGCTAATATCCTTTGCTTTTATTCATGTGTGTCCCTTAGGACATTTTGCAATGTCCTTTACCTTACTCTTCTATGTGATTTTGGATTTCACACCAACCTTGCTTGTTTCAATTGTATGTACATGTGGCATTTGAACATGCCTTGTATGCTTGCTTTCCATTTTGAGTGACATGTGCCCATGTCCCTTGTTTCTTTGGCCCCTTGGCCACTCTTTTATACTTATTACTAATTACCTTATGTTCTTGTTATTTGATTTCTTTTTTATTGTTTGTAATGTCATGATCCACATCTTGCATTCCCTTTTTTTTTTGGCTGCCATGATGGACATCATGCTCCATGCCTCCATGACAAATAATAACTCAAAAATAACAAGACTTCCAATTCTAGTTTAGAACATAGCACATGTTATTACATTGTTATATCTATATAGGCATACCTCTATTGATATAACAATCTCTCATTACAAACCATGCTATATCTTGAGATATCTTATCAATTATCATTACTATATTAGGTATATTTTTAGCATAACACACTTGTAGGGATCTTTCTTCTGAGGATAGTCATTATAGAGTATTCAATCCTACCCTCAGAAGAGGAGGTAACAAATAGGGGTTTTGTCATAGAGATCAGATCTCTTAATGATCAAAAAAGTAGCATTTAGAACACCTAGAATAGAAACCAGACATCAAACAAGGCAGAATAGACTAGACAAATAGTGAAAATGTTAGAATAGTTACTAGATTTGGCCTAGGACAATAGCACCAAAATTAGACAAAAACACTAGTTCCACTATTTTTCACTTTTAGTGCTCCTATCCAAATAGTAGAAAAATTAGACTTTATAGAAGTAGGTAGAAAAGTAGGTTTAACTACAATTTTCATAGTCAAACTAGTTTAAAATCAGTAATTTTTAGTACACTTTTGCTCAAATAATCTAGATATAAGGGGCATCATGCATGGCATGATGGATCTCACTTCCAATTTTAGATATGGTAGTTGGTATAACTTTTAGATCAGAATCCATGTTCTAGACACCAGTGATTAGGGGAAATGTGTGTGGCACATTTGATTTATTTTCTTTTTGAGTTTAGCATTAGCCAAGCATTCTTAGTAGTTTCATGCCTTATTCCATCTATATGTGGTTGGCATCATTTTTTAGTGGCTTTCATACAAGCCTAACTTCCATATTTTGGAATGGATTTCATATAAGCCTAGTATACTAGTTTTAGACTGGCTTTTATACAAGCCTAATCTCCATATTTTAGAGTGGCCTAGTTTTTAGCATACATTAGGCTATCCACTCTAACATTATTATATCATAGTACATTAATGGATTTTAGGAGCCATCTCATATGACATGCATTTCATACTAGTATCAATTAATTGCTTCACTTCACTGGGCAATGATGGATCCAAAGGACTAGCTAGCCTTTGTATTCTTGAACTGCCTATTCAAAGGGATTGGAGACATAGTCCAAACATTGATCAATACATGTATGACCACCTAGATTTACTTAGTGGGTGATGATGGAGCCAAAGGTCTCACCTTTGCATTCTTGAGCCACTTTTAGGAAATTAAGCATGTAGCTTTATTCATGATATTACTCTTGGTACAACACACATCCATCATCACTTAGCATCACAATAGGTTTTGTATTAATACGCATACTCGTTGAGGTGTATTCATTCCTTTCTCTTACCTAGATTTTATATGTTCTTATTTTAGATATAGCATATCTACTAAGAACTGATCTATTCTTTATATTATCTTATAGATTCATACTTCACAATGTGTTCTCTACACACACCTAACATCACACAACTTCATGGGCTTCACCCTTATATGTAAGTTTAGGTATGCTTTCTATTTTTCCTTTAGCCTAGTATTTTACTTTACTACATCACTAGAATAAAAGGGGGGGGGGAAATTTAATCATATAAAATTTGAAAATTGGTAACTTGAATATGGCTAATGACACCCAACCCATAGCTCCCTCTTGCTTGCTCTCATGACCCTCATAGTCTTCTTTTCACTAATTCCCAGTCATCTATAGCCTTCCAAACCTGATCCTAACTCAGCTAGACTACTCTTTCCATGACAAATCCATCCCCCTAGGCCCCATCTTGTAAGGATAATAGCACCTAAATTGGACTATAGCATCAGTACCATTACTATCCACTTTCAATGCTCTTACCCAAGTGCATTTTTATCCCTAATGATCAATTCCTTCTGGTTCCCCATCCTTCTCTTTGTTGGGCTAATGTGAGCACATTCAACCCATGACCAATATATCCCTATAAAATCCAATTCAAAGATAATTTAGAAAGGATTAGAAATTATCACTAAGCAAAGCAAGAATACAGGTAAGACTACTCAGGCAATGTTCCCTATACTCTGCATATAGCCAACTAATACACTTACAAGGTTATCTAAATCCTTACACCAGTCCTTAACCACCTAAATCACATCCAATTTAGAATTTTTTATATTCATAAACACTATTACACAAAGTACATCAATTGGGATAACTACATATGGCTTGATCACTCTTTAGAGTATTGGTATGTAGGCAGCGTGCCCACATAAGGGGTGTGGATACACATTTAGTGAATCTTACATACACTAAACCCCCCACCCCCCTATTTCTCAAATTTTGTCTAAGTAAAAAGGATTTTAGGGTTTGAATACAAAATATACTCTATAGGTAGTTCCACGGATATCTGATAGTTGAAACTTCACAGATAGTGTCATACAAATATAATGAACAAAACCTAAAAAGCTTAGGTCTCTTGGATAATAGTGGTAGAGGTAAACTATAGTGCTAAAACCACTAGTTTCTTATTTTAGTGTTCTTTTTCAATCATAAAATGAAATCTAGATCCTAATTTGTGATAGTGTCCCAATCTTGCATAGTGAATTTCAAACCTTGCAATAGTCATCTCAGTCAGTTTCTAGCTAAGTCTTATTTTCTCTCCTTTATTACTATTTTTAAAAAGATTCAAATTATAATTAAATTATACAAACAAATATCTTAATTATTTCATATTTATTTACTAATTTTATTACTCAAACCCTTTAGCTAAATTAGGAATAATACACCAATATTCCCAAAACTATTAAATCATAATATAATTATATAACAGTTTATAAAGAATCATTCACATGAGCATAACACAAGAAAACACACATATGAGTGGGAAACCCTCAATTGGAAGAAAACCCATAGTGATATCTATAAATGGACTATAGTCCTATAAAATAAAATATCAAATTTTTTTGAGCACCAACTCTAATGAAGTCAAGCACCCACTTGACTAGGCTTTAGCAAGCACCTACTTACAAAGAAGCACTAACTTCCTAAATGAATCAAAATGAACTCAACCACCTCATAATATTTGATTACCACACCTCTTATCTTCTATTATGTTCTCATTTCAATACCTCCTTCTACTCTTCCAAGTAAGATTTTATTCGCTTATGTTGCTTACCTCCAAATAGGCCTAAACTACCTTGTATAAATATAAGTATCATGGTCAGACACACACCTTAAACCTCATATTTTGGACATATAATAGGTCTTATAACATCTTATGAACATTATTAAAATGATATTTGGACCCCTTTTGGTCTGTAATAACTCAATTAGGCTTCATTTCTCTTTTAGGTCTCATGGAGACCAAATTGCATTAGGTCTATCTTCTTAACATCAAATCTTGATCCTCTTTAGACCATATGGCCTTATCTAACAATAAAAAACCATTTAATAACTTATATAATAACCTATAACAACCTTATCCATACTTGGTTAGACTTGTATCCTTTGCTCATACCATGAAAACTCTTTTAGGATAAATTGTCCTACTAGGCATGTTTATCTCAAACGACTATCTTGAAAAAATGAAGATTTAAAAACCTTTAAGCTATTAAAGTATGAAAAAAAACATGTATATAGATTCTCCATGGCCTCAAGGTCATCACTAAATGCTTGGAACACTTTCACTTAGGATATAAAGGCTCAAGAACATATCTGCAACTTATTCACTTAGAACTACCAATTTACCTCAAAAGCTAATCATGGTGACTTAGACCTCCCACACCTATGTAAACACTTTTCATGACACTTGATGAATTTAAATTTTCCTTTGAGATCTCCAAACCATCCTTAGATAGAAATATCATATGGTCTAGTGGAAAATATTGGCTTTATAAACCAATTTATTGACCTTATATCACACAGTCTGATATGAACTAGACAAGTCATTTTGTGAGAAACTATTTCAACATATTAACTAACCTCCAAAACTTATTCCAAGAATGGACAACACTTACAGTTCATAAATAAACTCTTCATGCACTTTTTTTCATCACTTTGACATGCTCAGACCCTCAAATCCATCTTCTCATCTTTGTTTGGGTTTTGTGTTGTTCACACCATTAGGTATGTCTATGACTAGCTAACTTCGATGACCAAATTAGTACACTTGAATGATATAACCTATCCATAAATCATCATGGGCATGTAAAATGAGTCTCTAGCTTCTTATACCATCCATTTTATTTTCTTGACCAACATAGATTTTTAGAGTTATAGTAACTTCTTGACAAATAAGCATGTATCTATGTATTTTATCTCTCATATAACTAACCACCACCACTTGAAGGTGCCTAGGAGAGTTGACTACATGATCCAATAGCTTTTATAGGCATTTGAATCCATTCTGATCTGATTTGAATAAGATTTTTCACATCAAGTTCTTATTAGGGTTTTAGGGAAGTTTAACGTAGGTTTTAGTGTTAATGATTGTTCATAAAGGACTCCCCCTTAAATCCAAAACCAATGCCCAATGAACATCTCCATCTCTCCTTAATATCTCAGGTTCCCATGTAGAGGTTACACATGGTAATGAACATCTAAAAGTGTTTTCTAGTTCTTAAAACCTCATTCTATGAACTCAAGAAGGCCTAAAACACTAAATCATGCAATTTCCTTCAAATCATGACTTCAAACTATGTAAACATGCCTAAGAAAATCATCTCACCTTTTTTCATGCTCACATATACATACTTTCCTTGAATATGATCTTCATATCTCAGTAGGCTAGACAGGATCTAAGAGAGGTCTAAGTGTAGGCTTAGTCTGAACATCCTACCCCTATAGGCTTACCTTAAAACTATCATGAATGATTAAATTCCTCAAATACAAGATAAAATAGTTTTATTCAACATTCACATGCCTATGTTCATCCATTTTCATGCACATACCTCTTCATGTCATGACTAGGCTTCTTATGTACTTTGTCATCAATGGCTTGTGCCTTCATGCAATAGTTTCCTTTAAAAACTCTATTTTTCTTTCTCTCATGACATCACTTTTTCATGAAAACACTCTCTCAATTAATTCTTGTCACATCACATACTACTAATAGTCCTTAGTCACCTTTGACATTAACCTTCTCAAGATTCACCTTTGACATCAATGACAATACTCAATAATCTCCTCCTTTAGCATTGATGGCAACTACTCTCACAAATTTCTCTCAATATGCCATTTCTCCCTCATTATGAATTTTTTCCTCCTTTGATATTAATGAAAAATATATAATTGTAACTTATTGGATCACTCCTCAACACATAGGGTTATGAATTAATGAAGCACCATACAAACATACTCCCCCTATCTCCATGCATACCTTCTCAGCACTAGTCACCTACTCTTAGATCTAATAAACCACATAATTATCTCCCTCTAAGAACTTGAATTCCTTAATGAATACTAAATGTAGGAATTACACCTAATTCCTATCTTAGATGTTCAGATGTTGCCTTTGGAAGTGGTTCGGTCAAAATGTCTACAATCTGATCCTTTATAGAAACATATTTAAGTTTAACACTTTTTTCACTTACCTATTCTCTTAATAAATTATATATTATGGGAATGTTCTTAGTCTTTGAGTGCATGATAGGATTCTTTGAGATGATTATTATACTTGTATTTTCATAATAGATAGGGCTAAGACTATCATACTCCACCTTGTAGTCTTTGAAGGTTTATCTCATCCATAGGATTTGAGTACAACATGAAACTACTACAATGTATTTAGCCTCACAAGTAGATAATGTCACTGATGGTTTCTTCTTTGCTTATCCATGATACAAGTTACTCCCCTCAGTAGAAGTCTCTTCCATTAGTGTTCTTCATATCATCTGGAGTCCATACCCAATCTACGTCCGTATAGGTTGTTAATTTGAATTCTTTGCTCCTTGGATACCACAACCCAAACTCAATGGTTCCCTTGAGATACCTATGTATCATTTTCATTGCTTACAAATGATTTTCCTTTGGATCTGCTTGAAATCTTCCCATAAGACCTATTACTTTCATAATATCAGGTTTAGAGATAGTAGTGTATAGTAAACTTCCAATCATTGACGTATATGATGTCTGATTGACCTTTGGAGACTCATATTCCTTATTTAAATTACACCCTATGATCATAAGTGTGCTAACAACCTTGAAATATTCCATCTCAAATTTCTTTAACATCTATCTTATGTACTTAGCTTGTGAGATAAATATACCTTTTTCTAATTGATTAATTTGTATCCCATGAAAGAATGATAGTTCTCCTAGCATTGACATCTCAAACTCCTTCTTCATCATATCTACAAAGGCCCTAGTCATATTCTCATGGTTTCCACAAAATATGATGTCATCCATATAGACAACAACTATTAATTGATGGTCATCTTTTGTATTTATGTATAAATTACTATCTGAAACTCCACTTTTGAATCCTTGGTCTAATAGATACATGTCTAATCTAGTGTACCAAGCTCTAGGATATTGATTTAAACCGTAAAGAGAATTTTTCAATCTACAAACATAGTCCTTGTTACCTAATAGTGATAAACCCTTAGGTTTCTCTATGTACAGTTCCTCTTCCAAGTTTCCATTTAGAAAAGTGGATTTGACATCCATCTAGTACACCTTGAACCCTTTGAATCTTTCATATGCTAGAAACAATCTGATGGCCTCCAATCTTGCTACTAGAGTAAAGGTCTCCTCAAAGTATACCCCTTTAACTTGTTCATACCATTTGTATATCAATCTATCCTTTTTTCTAATGACTTCTCCATCTTCATTCAACTTGTTCCTAAACACCCATTTTGTACCAATGGCATTCTTATCTTTAGGCCTAGGAATTAGTTCTCAAGTCTCATTCTTTTCTATTTGGTCTCCTCATTCATAGCACCTATTCAAAACTTGTCTTTTCTTGCTTCTACAAGATTCTTAAGTTCAATCTTGGACAATAGAGCAACATTATCTTGATTTAAGTTACTTACTAGTCTTCTCCTTATTTGCATAGCTACATCTTTGTTTCCAATGATTTTTTATTCAGGATGGTCTCTCTGAATTGATCTTTAAGGATCTTTTGAGTATTATCTTTCCTAAACATATTCTTCTTCCTCATCAATCTCTATTATTTCCTCTTCATTCTTGAAGTCTAAATTATCTGATGTATCCATTGACTGTGAGTGTGACTTCTTAGAACTTATCTCATCAATATTCACATTTGTGTTTTCCACTATCTTCTACAACCTCTTATTATAGCACCTATAGAATAAGCCAACTAATGAGTATCCCAATAATATAACTTCATCAGACCTAAAATCAAACTTACCTAAGTCTTCCCCATCAATTTTGATGAAGCATTTACTTCCAAACACTCTAAAGTGTTCCACATTAGTAGGATTACCTTTTCATAGTTCATAAGGGGTCTTGTTACCATTAATCCTTATATTTCCTCTATTCATAATGTATACTATAGTTCTCATTGACTCTCTCTAGTATCTATCAACTAACATTAACTCATTTAGAATAGTTCTTGCCATCTCTTGAACTTTCTTATTCTTTCTTTCCACTACCCCATTTTGTTAAGGTGTTTTAGTTGTTAAGAACTATCTCCTTATCTCATGTACCTCATAGAAATCATCAAACTCATTAAACCAAAACTCTCCTCCTCTATCAAATTTTAATCATTTAATCTTTCCATTCTTTTCATTCTCAAAAAGAGCCTTGAATGCCTTGAACTTATCAAGAGCTTCTAACTTTTCTTTTAATACTGGTACCCAAAATCATTATTTTGTAGTCATCTATGAGTAACATGAAATAGATATCTCCTTGAATACTTTAGATTATTATAGGTCTATAGAGATCAGTGTGTATTAAATACAAAGGTCTTTTAGTAGAGTACTCCTTGGACTTGAACCTTCTTCTAGTTTGCTTTCCATGTTGGCATGCCTTGCAAAGTGTGTTTGTAGGTTTAGTTATTTTAGGCATGTTCTTTACAGACTTCTTAGACCTTATCTTGACTAGATTCTCAAATTTTAGGTGGAACAACTTTTGTGCCATAGACAATATTAATCCATCTTACTCATAAATCATATCTCCTTCTTGATCTTATTCAAGACAAATAAATTATTCTCAGTCCTCTTAGCATTAGTAATTAGTCTTCCTAATTAACTATCCTTATCTCACACCCTCTATCATGAAAGGCTAATGTGTGTCCTTATTTACACATCTAACTTACACTAAGTAGGTTATGCTTCAAAACTTCCACATATAACACATTCTCTATCTTAGTCTTCTCATTGTATAAACTCAAGATACCCTTGCCAACTATATTGGTAGTTGTGTTATCTCCAAATCTCAATGTTCCTGAAGCATTCTTCTTCAATGAGATGAAATTTATCTTGTCCCCTATCATGTGGATTAAGAAACCACTATTTATATACCATGTCATGCCTTCATATTGAATGTGAAAGGCAGTTTGATCTAGTATATATTCTTCTCCTTTAGTATTTTAATCCTCCTTCACCTTGTCCATAGGGTCTAACTTCTTGATCTACTTCTCAGTGGTATGACCATATAGCCTTTTATCTTGACTGACCTTTCATATGCCTCATCTTTCAGTCCCTTGTAATATTTCCTCTTTGATTAACTTTATAGCATAGAATTATACTTCTACTATAGATATGTGTATTCATCATATTCCTCCATGAGGAAATGATTCTAGCATGATGTATACAATCCACATCCCTATGTCTATATTGATTAAATGAGAAATAGTAACCATTGAATGGATTCACATACCTTGTTTGTCTGATGTTGATTGATGCACCTCTACTTTTTTTATCCTTTGAAGGAGTCAATTTTTTCTTGATTTATTGATGATCAACTTGAGTCTCATATTTGAGAGCTTATGCATAGGTATTTCCTTTATCAGTACCATCATTTATTGATGATCCATTTTACTTTGATGTTTGACTCTCCTTGTATTCCTTTTGGTCTTCTTTAAATCCAAGACCTATCTTGTCATGTGGAGACCTTTGACTATTCATAATATTACCAAGGACTTTAGTAATCTTCTCAAAAAATTTATGTGTCTTTATATTTACTATTATTTGATCCAATTTTACTTCAAGGACTCCATCTCTATTCCAAACTTGATGCATTCTTCCTCCTTAGTCTTAAGACTTGTAGTGAAAATTTCAATCTGAGTTTACAACTATTTGAATATCTCCTAATATTCATTGGTATTGTTTCTTAGTCTCTCTTCAAAGAGATTGATTTGTTCCTCATAACTCTTAAGCAATGATCTAATTTTTTTATTCTTCCTTCTTTGGAACTTTAAATCCTATATATCACTCACCAAATCTATCTCATGGTCTACTTCAGCCTCTTCTTCATCTGATTATTCATATTTCATAATACTTTTCCCTTATGAACAACCTCCATTGTATGTTTATATAGCCATGAATAAGGTTTCATTTATATCATGATCATTACTATCATTATCACTATTAGATGTACTTGTGTCATTTACATTAGATGAAATACTATCATCTTTGATATAGAAACTTCTCTTATTATTGAATGACCCTTTCTTGCCTTCATACTTCTTGAAACACTTTTTGTTCTTTTCAAGCTTATAAAACTTATTATCATCACCATGATGTTCATCATGCTCTCCATCATGCTCTCTATCATGCTCACTTTTATCCTTGTTAGTAAAGTTATATGTAAAGGGACCAATCTTACCATAGTTAAAACACTTGAATTTAAAATTGCCCTTATACTTACTTGATCCTTTCCTTAGCTTTCTAACAAACATGGTGTTTATATTTTCATCATCAATGTCTATATCAACAACATCCTTGGCCCTTTTACCTTGTGACTTTTTCTCAAGTTTGAATGTAGCTTCCTTCTTGAAGGTCTTCCATCATTTGTTCTCATTTCATAGGTAGTCAAGAGGCCATGAAGCTCATCCATCTATAGTATGTTAATATCTCTAATCTCCTCTATAACAGACACTTTTGAATCAAACTTAGATGTCAGGGATATTAATACCTTTTATACTATTGTTGATTCTTCCAACTTCTCTCCTAGATCTATGATGACATTTACCACTTCATATATTCTTAACAGATAAGATGTAATGTTTTCATCTTCCTTCATTCTCAAACTACCTTCAATGGGTTTGTAATTTTTACATCTTTACTTTAGTTTCTCCTTCATAGATGGTCTACAATTTTTCCAAAATCCCTTTGGTAATATCACAATGTGTGATATTTATAAATTTTACCTCTAAAAGATCACACAGGATGGCATTCATTTCCTTAGAGTTATTCTCAATTGCCTTCTTGTCTATTATGTTATTTGGTGGTGTAGAAGGTGTATTAAATACATAAATAATAGATTTCCATATGTAATAGCCTAAATACATTAGATAGGTCTTCATTCTGATGCTCCAAAATTCATAGTTAGTCCCATTGAAGAGATGAGCCTTATTGGTTGAGAAACCTCCTTATACTTGATGACTAAACATGCTTGTTCTTCTAGGATCTCCTATAAGCCGTTAGGCCTACTTCAAATGACCAAAATTTGATACCAATTTTTGGAAGCACAATAAGTGAGAGGGGGAGTTGAATTAGTGTTTAAAAAATTTATTTCACATGTACTTTAACATTCCTTAAACCATCAAAGCAATACAAATATATAGCAATTCATAAATAATAATTCACATGAGCATAACATAAGCAAACACACATATGAGTGGGAAACACTCAAGGGAAATAAAACCCACTATGATATCTATTAATGTATTATAGTCCTATAAAACAAAAGAACAAATTATGTTGATCACCAACTTAATTTAGAGCACCAACCCTAATGAAGTCAAGAACCCACTTGTTTAAGCTTTATCAATTACCTACTTGCAAGGAATTACCAACTCCCTAAGTGAATCAGCACCAAATTATCCACATCATAAATTTTTATTAACACACCTCTACTCTACTATTATGGTCTCATTTCAATACCTCCTTCTACTTTACCAAGTAATAGTTTATTTGCTTATGTTTCTTACCTCCAAATAGGCCTAAACTACCTTGTATATGTACAAGTCTCATGGTCACACACAAATTTGTCCACCACACACCTTCAAGCTCTTAGTTCAAAAATATAATAGGTATTATAGAATCTTAAGGTCTCATGAAGACGTAATTGCATTAGGTTTATCTTCTTAGCATCAAAGCTTGATCCTCTTAGGCCCAGATGACCTTCTTAAACAATAAAAAAACATAAAATAACTTAGATAATTACCTATTATAACATTATCCATGATTATTTATACCTTTATCCTTCACTCATACCATGAAATCACTTTTAAGAAGAACTATCCTACGAGGCCTATGTATCTCAAAAGTTTGCCTTATAAAAATGAAGATTTAAACACCCTAAAGATATTTAAATCTAAAAAAAAACATGTATACATATTCTTGATGACTTCAAGGTCATCAAAAAATTCTTGGAACACTTTTACTCAAGAGATAAAATCTCAAGGATATCTTTGCAACTCACTCACTTAAAACTGCTAATTAACCTCGAAACTAGTCATGGTGACTTAGACCTCTAACACCTATGTAAACACTTGTCATGACTCTTAGTTCATGTAAATGGTCTCATGATATCTCCATACCATCCTTAGATATAAATATCATATGTTCTAATGGTAAATATTGGTCTTACAGACCAATTTCTTGACCTTATGTCACACAGTCTTATTTGAACCAAATGGGTCATTTTGTGAGGAACTCTTTAACCATATTAACTAGCATAAAAAAGTTATTAAAAGAATTAAAATTCATAAATAAACTCTTCATAGGAATTTTTTCATCAATATAACATGCTTAGACCCCAAATCTACCATCTCATCTTTTCGTAGGTTTTGCACTATTCACACCATTAATTTGTCTGTGACTAGGTAACTTGGATGACCAAATGCTACGCCCCTAACCTATCACATGTATGAGGATATTATTAGCCAAATTGTGGATTAATTATCCTTCTTTGATTTTATATTACATTTATCTATGCTTTATTTTGATTAGTAGGTCAGCCTATGGAGTAACCATGGCCTAGATAGACTATATATATGAGGTAGTGGGTAATCATTTATCATCATATTGTGAATTCTGCTCTTATTGAAGCTTGTGGAGGTTTCCCCCTCAAAGTGGATTATATATTATCATATATTTGGATATATTTCAGTCATATTTGGATATAATTATGCTATTATACTTAATTATTGAAGTAATTTCATTACAAGTGGTATCAGAGCTGCGATTTGGGCAATCTTGTGGGCGAAACACTAATTTTTTAATTTTGCAATATATAAAACAAAGTTGTGAATTTATCTGAAAATTTTTTACTAGATGTGATAAATAATCAAATTAAGATTCCATTAAAATTTTAGAGCATTTAGATCTATTTTTAAAAAAATATCTCTGTTTTATGTTTTTTCATAAAATTGCTCTATAGTGCACAATTCAAAGAATTTTTCTGAGTTATTTACATTTTTAGAAATCTTAGAAAAATTTGGATATGGTATGTTTTTTGTATATTTTTATTTGAGGCTGAAATAATTCCAAAATCACTTGGTCAAAGTTGGGTCAAAAGTGCCAATAAGGGTCGACATCATAAAACCCTTTTATGGCAGGTCCACAAACTTAGGGCTAAGGAAAGGGTGTTGAAACTCCATGTAAAAATCCTAGAAAGGAAGAAATGGAGTCAAAATGGGGATGTACTAGACCCTTTGTACTAGGGTTTTCTAACATAGATCACAAAGTGAGCTAGCTTGACTATAGTGTGCAAGGCATTCAGAGTGAGGTGCAAGACATACAATCAAATATGCAATCCATACAAGATAGTTTGGGAGATATCATGATGGATTTAAACATTAATCAGTCAAATCATCAAGCTAAATCTATTACACAAACCCACCAGGGTGGTTCTCCTAACTAGTCTACTTCAAATCTAACTCCATGGCCACAGAGGAACCTATTACCAAAGGTGGATATGCAAAAATTTGATGGAAAAGATCCACTCAATCGAATCAACAAAATGGAGAGGTTTTTTGACCTACATCAAATTCTAGGTGGATAGAAGGTTACCATGGCATTCTTGTATCTTGAACTTGATCAATTTATTTGGTATCGATGGTTGTGTGCTCAAAAGAAAAAGATGACTCTCAATGTCACCTGGTCAGTTTTTATAGAGGAGATACAATTACGCTATGGCAATAGTGTGACAGAGAATTCCTTCATCCAACTAGAAAAATTGTGACAAACTAGCTCTGTCAAGGATTATATTCATCATTTTCAGAACCTGTCCTTACGTGTGAAGACAATTTCTGAAGCAAACTTGAATGACCTATTTTTGGGTGGACTCAAGGACCACATTCAACATGAGGTATGCATGTTTAATCCACTTAATATTTTTTATTCTATTATCATGGCATGTAGAGCTGAGGAAAAATTCATAGCCAATAAGAAGCAGCCATTCACTCACTTCAAAGATCATAGCATATCGTCACCAACATTTCCTCCACCTACTAGATTGACCCCTCAGCAAATCAAAGAGAAGCATGAAAAAGGATTATGTTTCAGTTGTGACAAGTGTAGTAAAAGACATAGATGTGCTGAGAAGAAGTTATTATACATTGAGGGACCAAATGAAGATGAAGAAGCAGATGATGCCTCCAATGATGATGAGGAAGATATAGAGGAGGTACCTAAAGATTCCCAACCTACAATCTCTTTTCATGCACTTGCAGGTATTAGCACTCCACAAACTCTTAATGTGGTGGATTTCCTCAAGAAACAAAAGGTGATACTATTGATTGATTCAGGGAGCACACATAACTTTATAAACCATAATTTGGCCACTCAATTGAATTATTTCATCTACCCAACACCAAAATTTTAGGTCATGATTGCAGATGGTGGCAAAATTAATTGTTCAGGCAAATTCCATAGTATTAAGCTTATGATGGGTGGGTACAATCTCGACTCTCCTATGTTTTCTATTCCCATGGGTAACACAGACATTATTTTGGGATTCTAATGGCTCCCAACTTTAGGTACCATTGAGATGAACTTCTGAGAACTATTCATGTGCTTTCATTTTGAAGGTAAGAAAATTGAACTACGTGGATTACATGCAAAATCTCCACAATTGATTAGTTCACATCAGATGACAAAGATGCTAAAAAAGGGGGCAGAGGGAATTATTGCATGATTATGCTCCATAAAAGTTTAACCCACATAGGTATCTACACATGCTGATCTACAAACAATTCTTGAGGACCACTCATCTATTTTTGGGGCCATGCCAAAAGGACTACCACCAAAAAGAGAACATGATCATGCCATTCAACTAATTATAGGTAGTCAACCACCAAATATCAGACCATATAGATATCCATATGCACAAAAGAGCTAATTTAAAAATATGTTCCATGAGATGCTAGAGGCAGGGATCATCAAGCATAGCCAAAGTGCATATTTATCACCAGTGGTCATGGTGCAGAAGAAGGATGACACATGGAGGATGTGCCCAAATTATAGGGAAATCAACAAGTACACCATCAATGATAAGTTTCCTATTCTAGTAATTTATGATTTACTTTATGAGTTTCATGGTGCTAATTATTTCACAAAATTGGATCTTCGCTCGGGGTACCATCAAATTAGAATCAAGGAAGAAGATGTTCATAAAACTACTTTTAGAAAACATGAGGTCCATTATGAGTTTTTGGTAATGCCCTTTGGTCTTAAAAAAGCACCATCTAATTTTTAGAGCTTGATGAACACTATTTTTAGGCTTTTTTAAGGAAGTTTGTGTTAGTTTTCTTTGATGACATATTGATTTATAATCAGACATGGGAAGCACATATGCAACATGTGAAATAGGTGTTGATAGTTTTGGAGAAGCACCAAATTTATGTGAATCCATCTAAATGTGCTTTTGGAGTATAGGAGGTAGAGTACCTTAGTCACATTTTTTCCCATGAAGGTGTCAAAGTTGATCCCCAGAAGATCAAAGTGATAATGGAATGGCCCATACCAAAAACTCTCAAAAACCTTCGAGGGTTCATTGGAATAATAGGTTACTATAGAATATTTTTGAAAGGTTATGGCATCATAGCATTTCCACTCATTGCATTGCTAAATAAGGATGTTTTCCATTGGAATGATGATGCCACCAAAGCATTTGAGAAACTAAAAGTAACTATGTGCACCACTCCAGTTTTGGCTACTCTAGACTTCTCATAGACATTCACTGTTGAATGTGATGCTTTTGGGTCTAGATTGGGGGCAGTACTAATGCAGGGAAGAAGACCCATTGCATTTTAAATTCATCAATTCAAAGGTAAGAATCTTTAAAAACCTATCTATGAGAAAGAAATGATGGTTATTCTTCATGCAGTTAAACAATGGAGGCCTTATCTGATGGGTAGACACTTTAAGGTGAAAATGGATCATGATAGTCTCAAATACTTTTTGGAGCAAATATTATCATCTGAGGAACAACAAAAATAGGTAACCAAAATCTTGGGTTATGATTCTTAAATCATCTACAAGAAGGGTAAATATAATGTAGTAGCAGATGCACTATCTAGATGAGATGCATCCACAGAAGCATTACTTTGTGCAATGTCCATGTTGCAAGCAGATTGGGTGGATGAAGCTAGGTTAGAATGGGAGCAAGACAAGGATACACAGGTTCTGATTTAGAATATCCAATAAGGTAATTTATCCTCTAACAAATTTGAATGGAAAGGTAATGTCCTATGGTATAAGGGTAGGTTATACTTGTGCAAAAATTTAGAGCTTAAGCATAAGATTTTTGTAGATTTGCATGCTTTTCCAATTGGGGGACACTCAAGGTTCTTCAAAAATTATCATATAATTAAGAAAGAATTATTTTGGGAAGGACTCAAGGGAGATGTACAAAAGTTTGTAGAAGAATGCTTGATATGCCAACAGAATAAAGGTGAAACAGTTAAGACCCCAAGTCTATTACAACCATTAGCAATTCCTAGTCAAAGGTGGGAGGAGGTTTCAATGGATTTCATCACTAGGTTGCCTTGTTCCTGAAGGTAAGAATGTTATTTTGGTCATTTTGGATAGGCTTACAAAATATGCCCATTTTTGTGCTCTCTCACACCCATTTTCAATAAGTACAGTAGCGACTATTTTTATGGAAGCAGTTCTCAAATTACATGGAACCCCAAAAATAATTGTAAGTGATCATGATCCTATTTTTACTAGTAATTTCTAGACCAAACTATTTTCTTGTTTGGGTACTCAGCTAACTCATAGCTCATCTTACCACCCCTAATCTGATGGACAAACTAAAGTGGTTAACAAATGTTTAGAGGGGTATCTCCATTGTTTTGTATTAGATAAACAAGAACATTGGGTTAAATGGCTACCACTTACATAATGGTGGTATAACACATCTTTCCATACCTCTTCTAAAATGTCTCCATTTCTAGCACTATATGGTTACCATCCACCTTCCATCACTTCTTCATTAAAGGTGCACACCAAGGTTTGAGATGTGGAAGAGCACATTCAACATCAACAAGAGGTTTTGGCTAGTTTGAGAGAGAATTTGGCCTTGGCACAAAATAGGATGAAGCAACAAGAAGATCAACAGTGTAGTGAGTGATATTTTTAGGTGGGTGACTGGGTATTTGTTTGTTTCTAGCCTTACAAGCAGATGTCCTTGAAGCAATATAAAAAGGACAACAAACTTGCTCCTAAGTATTATGGCCCTTATCAGGTTCTACAAAAAATTGGAAGTGTGGCTTACAAGCTCGAGTTACCTCATTCATCTCACATACACCTAGTATTTCATGTTTCCTATTTGAAGAAGGTCATTAGATAAAAAAATTCTACCCAGACAGAGCTCCCAGAAGTAGATGAAGAAGGACAAGTCATTTTGGAACTAGAGAAGATCCTCTAAACATGTACTAAGAGGTTGAGAACCAGAGAGATTAGGGAATATTTGATCAAGTGGAAAAACTAGAGCTATGAAGATGCAACTTGGGAAGGTGAAGATTTTCTACAACATCTAGAATTGTTCAACGTTGAGGACAATGTTATTTTGAAGGGGAAGGGCATGCTACGCCCCTAACCTATCACATGATGAGGATAGTATTAGCCAACTTGTGGCTTACTTATCCTTCTTTGATGTTATATTACATTTATCTATGCTTTCTTTTGATTAGTAGGTCGGCCTATGGAGTAACCATGGCCTAGATAGACTATATATAGGATGTAGTGGGTAATCATTTATCATCATATTGTGAATTCTACTCTTATTAAAGCTTTTGGAGGTTGCCCCCTCGAAGTGGCTTATTTATTATCATATATTTGGATATATTTTAGTCATATTTGGATATAATTCTGCTATTATACTTAATTCTTGAAGTAATTTCATTACACCAAATTAGAAAAATTGAATGATATAACCTATCCAAAAATCATCATGGACATGTAAAATTATTTTCTATCTTATTATACCATCCATTTTATTTTATTGACCAATACAAATTTTGAGAGCTACAGTAACTTCTTGATAAATAAGCCTATATTTATGCATTTTTCTCTCTCATATAGCTAACCACCACAACATGGAGGTACTTCGGAGAGCTTACTACATGATCCAATATCTTTTCTATTCATTTTAATCCATTCTAATCTTATTTGAATAAGATCTTTCACATTTGGTCCTTATTAGGGTTTTAGGGAGGTTTAACACATGTTTTAGTGTTAATGATTATTCATAAAAGACTACCCCTTAAATCCAAAACCAATTCCTCAAGATCTTATCTAGGACCCTTATCCATCTCTCATTAATAACTCATGCTCCCATGCAAATGTTACACATGCCAAAGAACATCTGAAAGTTCTTCTCAGGTCTTGAGACTTCATTCTGTGAACTCAAGAAGGCTTCAAACACTGAATCATTCAATTTCCTTCAAACCATGACCTTAAATTTTGTGAACATGCCTAAAACAACTCATCTCACCTCTGTCCATTCTCAAATATGCATATTTGCCTTGAAATTTTATCTTCATATCTTAGTAAGCTAGGCAAGGTCTAAGAGAAGTCTAGGTGTAGGCTTATTCTGAAGGTCCTACCCCTATAGGCTCACCCTAAAACTCTCATGAATGATTCAATGCCTCATATACATGCTCAAATAGTTACATAAAACCTTCACATGCCTATTTTCATCCATTTTCATGCACATACCTCTTCACGTCATGACTAGGCTTCATATGTACTTTGTCATTAATGGCATGTGCCTTCATGAAATAGTTTCCTTCAAAAAAATTGTTTATATTTATCTCATGACATCACTCTCTCATGACAATAGTCTCTCAATGCTTTCCTATCAAATCACATACTATTAATAGTCCTTAGTAACCTTTGATATCAGCATTATTAAAAAAATCCTTTGACATCAATGACAATACTCAACAAACTAAAACTAGCAATAGCTCTAAGAATATGGGTTTAGGATTTTTGTATTCTTAGTTTTAATGAATCATTAGAGACTTTAACTATCAAAAAAAGGATTAGAATTAATAATATTACCTTGTATTGACTTCCTTAATTTTTAAAATTCTTAATAAATGAACCAAATGAATCAGTTATATAAATTAACCTTGCATCAAACAAACTAAAATGTAGTCCACTATTAGGCAATAAAAAATTATTCAAATATTCCACTTTCTCAAGCAAGACTATTGAAACTATCTTCTTAGGAGGCTTTAATAATCTAACTGTAATCTTAATAAAGTTGATCAAATATTTTCACAAATTGAATAATATACTTCACTAATTTGTTTTTTGTAGTGTCAAAAAAATTTGCATGTTTTAGCCTATAGTTGTCCCTTAGAAATAAAATTTTAAAAATATCCAAAGTGGTCTAATTTGGTATGTAAGTCTCTATCACAATTCTCACTAGCTAAGAGAATGATTTTTTGGTGTCTCATTAATTTTTAGCTCATCCAGTCTAAAATGATACCTCAATTCCAAAAGGATTTCATAGAAAAAATCCTTTTATTAGATGTAAAATCACTGAGAGTGGGGGTAAATCAGTGAATCAATATAATCCAATTCAATTCCAAACCTTTCAAACCCTTAATCATTCAACACATACATTCATGAAGCATACACATCATTCATAGTAATGAACAAGAAAGATGATGCAAGAACAAGCACATAACACATGACATATGTGGGAAACCCTATTGAAGGAGAAAACCCACTAGAGCCTAAAATTAGACTAATGTCCTATAATAATAATAACCAAATTTAGTGATACACCCATCCCATAAGGATCTATAACCCCTATCTAACTAATCACCCACACAACTAGAATTTTGTAAGCTTCACCTTGCATAGAGGAACCAACCCCCTAGTAAACCAATCACCTACTCAGCTACCTTACAAATTAGTTTACCTTAAACACTTGTTTTTACTCTTAAATTGATGATTACCTCCTTTTATTTTCACTCTTTCTCCTTTATACTCACTCAAACCCTCACATACAAGTAATGGATCTAAAACCACCTTTTGGAAAACTCTATGATTCTTCACTCATACACAACTAAAAAACCTATAATTACACCTTCACAACATCAAAAACATGAACATGGGGTCATACACATATTCCACACTTTATCTACCTCTCAATTCATCTTCTAATCTCACATAAACATCACCTATCCTTTGCTCACAATCAAAGCATCCAAAATAGCCTTTTGGATCAACCTAGACCTCTTCACTCATCCTCAATATTCAATCCTACATGATCAATATTATGACATTATAATTATGACCTATAGATCATACACAAAATTCTTAACCTAGTTTTCTCATCAATCCATCCACTAGGCATACTCACACTCCTTTTTATTTTACTCACTTCTCTAGAAACCATCATCTTTAATTTCACTCTTTATAGAGCCTTCATGAATATCATACTATTGGTTGGATTAGACATGAATTAAACATTAATACTTATATCACACTAATACATATCTCAATACCACTCTCATAGGTCAACCATAGCATCCATGGGTCATCCTTAAGCAGCTACACCTTTTGAATAGGCCTTAATAGCCATTATAGGTCTCATGGAGACCTATTCACCCCTTTATCACATCAACAAGAAAATTAGGAACACAATACTACTTGAAAATTCATAGGCCCACTCCACATTACCCTTAAAATACCTTTAAGTGATTACATCCATAATTAAACTCCTCTGCATAGGCAGAACCTGCTTAAACATTAGCCTTGTACATAATAACATCATGAATGAACAAACAATCAACATATAAACATTTGTTAAAACTAAATATGGATTGGTCAAACCTAAAATATATATATTATTATCCTCATGGAGTATAAAACACTCTCAAATATTTAATTCACCTTAAATCATCAAAACACCATCAAGAAAATATTAAATATCCTTCTCAGGTCACTTGTAGAAGATGGTCAAACTCATAGTCAACTTTGGAGCTCAATAACTACAACTTTACATACATTAAAACCTTATAACTAGCTTCTCTAGATATTTCTTTGAGTCTTTTACAATTTTTTATTTTTATTCCACCATAAATTTCATCATACATCAAAATATATATCTCAAACAATACATACTAGTTTTTCCTTTATTAATTTGAAAATTCAAATTCCAATAGTCACTATGTAATGTAAAAGATTCAAACATGTGTCTTGATCTTGTGCCCCCTATAAAATTTATCAAATACACTCCATAAATCTAAACTATATTATCCTATCTTTAATTTTCAATTCTATTTATCGATTTTTGATCCAAGCTTTTGATATTGTGCCACTTGGGAGCCCCACATGCCTTTTATGCACCCTATTATTAGTCTCTGCTCTTACACCATTAGAATCCCCATGTACCTTCTATACCTATTAAATTTTTAAATCGATTCACACCATAAATATCCATCTACATAATTTAATTTTCATCATTTATCTTTGACCTATATGATCAAATGTGTGTCATTGATCTTCATCTGCATGATCACCCATGTGCCTTTAATCTACTATCAATTCACTATGTTTGTGACACATGTCACCATCATGTTCACTCTCAAGATCATTTTAATTATTTAAATTTTTATTGACATTGTATATTAATCTTATCATTTAATTCTTACCATTATATCCTTTATCTGATTGAATGCTCATCGTTAGATTTCTATTATAAGATTTGGCTAAGTATGGAAACTAGTGAAATTTACTTGGGAGACCAAATTTATACTACCATAAATTTTTATATACACCACCTCATGACCTAAAACTTGGACCATATGTTCTTGTAAAAAAATTATCATACCCATTTGACCAAATCCATATGATACTTCCACACATGCAAATTTTGATGTCATCAAACTACTTACTTAGCCTTATCTATCAAGATGAGTAGGAGAACCTAGACATTCATATGACTGCTCTAATGAATTCCTTTCACACCCAAAATCACTCAAATAACTAATAATACCCCATATTATCTATAAAACATGACCACACTATTAATAACATCTATCTACTACCTTATTAAGTCAAAAATTAAATAACCAAAAAAGAATCTAAAGCACATTGAATCAACTTTGTCATTGTCATGCTAACACACATGGCACCTCATCAACATCCTTGTCAAAATTGGATACATCATTTAAAAATCTCAAAAAATATCCTCCTTTTTCATTTATTTCAACACCAAACACAAATATTATGCTCAAACTCTCTCTCTCTTCAATCACTTTCTCCCCTTTGACATAATGACAAAGTGGGCACAAACTAATCCTGAGGACCTGAAAAGACTTTAAGAACTAACAATAGGAAAGGACCACCTTTAAGAGATGATACAAACTCCCCCTAACACTATGTGTACCACTTCTCAAACATTCTTCAAACACAACACTCTTCTTGACCATACACATCTCTATGTAGACAAAACACACATGAACACCATAAACTACTTGAACTCACCTTAAAAACATAGAGAGGGACTCCCCCTAAGTCACCTGAGCTTAGGCACACTTTGAGTTCCTTAAGACCACCACAAACCATGTTAAATAAACAAAATGGTATTCATACCTTCCCTATCAAGCCACCTTTTTTATTTAGAGAAAATGACCAAAAACCACTATTTTCTTCACTAGCCTTGCCTAGAGGCCTAGTAGCCCTACCTAAACCTTGAAACATTTATATCTCTCTATGTAGACACCTTCAAGACTTGAAGTTTCATATCTGAAGTACACTCATTTTCCCCCTCATCCATGCCAAAAATTCATCATCCAACTCTGTCTTTGCACCATAGCTCTTTCACAAACCTACTTGCCATTTAGCCCTCCATTTGCACAAATCCTCATACATCAAAGACACCACACAATTTTATATGATTTTTTATCAATTTTTGATAACCCATTTGGAAATTTCAACATATAAAGAAGCCTCAAACCTCAATTCCCTTAAGAAACCAACTAACTAGAATGAGTAAAATTACTAGATTTTTTAAATGAAACTCAATCAACTCACCACCTTTTGGTCAACTCCAGAAATTTAAACTTATCTCACACCTATATTTCACCAATATACACTTTTATACCAAATTTATAGCTTATAATCATCTAAATGAACTATCATATGAAACCAATTGGAATATACTTATACACATCCTCCTCATACTCCATATCAACCTTGCCTTCAATCTTCATCATTCAACCAACCAATATAAGAAAAAAAATTGTCAAGATATTACATTTAGGACCAAAATCCTTGAACACATCTTGAGCATAGAGGCTTGATTCTCCAAATTAAATATGTCTCCTAAGAAGCATAGATAGAGACACATTAACTCATAATGTCCTAGAACAATGTGAAACCAAGAGTTACCTACATCTCCTCTATTACTTTCTTGATCCTCTTATAGTTATAGGATTGATTTTTATTCTTATTCTTTTTAGGATTAAGAGAAACAACTTTCTCATCCACTACAATATTCTCCTTTTCTTCTAAGATTGAATTGACAACACATGGAGACAACATAGATTCATGACATACCTTTTCAATTGAAGAAATAACCTCATCACTAGGTATTAACAACTAATGCTATTTTCATGAAACTTTCTCAAAAATAGTAAGATGTTCACTTGAATCCATACATACCTCAGAACTAGCCGCAACTACCACCTTGGTCTTCTCCTTAAGCTTGGTCTCTTCATTCACAACACGAGCAGACAATAAGAGCTCTTGGCACTCTTTAGCCTTTGTAGCATTCTCCACCATAACAAATAGACCACTTGGACCTATAGATTCATCATGACTCACACTTTCCAATTTTGGTTTCCATAAGTTAAGTATCCTTATTTCTTGCATTCTAGAAGCCTGAAAGAACTTGTTTTGACTTGATAACCTTTACTTATAGAACCTAGCAATGTGATCAATCTTCTCATAGTTTTAGAAAACCACTCTTCTTGAAGGAAACTCAACTTACCTTAATTTATATGGATAATGTTTTTCAAAGTGTCCCACATTATGACAGTTGAAGCACTCAACCTTGCTCACACCCCTTGACTAATGATTCCACTCATTCTTAACAGGTTTTCTACACTCTCTAGCCCTATGACTAAATTGATTACAAGTGTAATAATAACCATTGAATCTGGAATACCTCATGTCATTTGGTTGTCTAATTTGATTTTCTTCATTCTACCAACATCTTCATTCCATGACTGATTATTGAACATTAAGGTCTGATTATTCTTGTTCACATTAGTCTTCAACTTATTTTGAGTTGCAATCTTTTATTCTTCTTTGTAACCAAGTCTAGTTCTATCACTAGCATGATTTTGACTATTTATAATTTTGTCTATATCACTTCAATTTTTTTCAAGCCTCCCAAATTAATTCACCTTACTAGATGTCTTTTCTAACATAGATTTTGATGACTCAATTTCAATCACATACTTTGATCACTCACCTTCTTTAGATTTCAAGATTGTAGATAGGATTTCTAATTGACTATTGAGATGCTTGACTATACCTTCATTCTCCTTAGATTATTCATCCAATCTAACCTCAAACATATTGAATTTATCCTCATATTTCTTTATTTGTGACTTCATATTCTTGTTAATCTTCTTCTCAATATTTAGTTCTTCAACGTCATTCATCAACTCAGTCTCACAGGATACCTCATCTTCTTCATTATTAGTATCACTCCAAGTAGACTCTTTTTGATATGAGAAACTTCCTTCTTCCACCATGAAGAGGGATTTATATTCAATAGGACCATCATATTCATTATCAAACTTAGAATCACTATCTTCACTCTTATCTAATGAGTTGCAATCTTTATTGGTGTAGAGATTATTCCTATCCTTGAAAGACTTCTTCTTTTCATTATACCTCTTGAATCCTTTATTATTCTTATCATACCTAAATGTCTTCTTACTTTAATCTTGACCTTCACCATGATCTTCATCATCATTATTCTTAAGCTTACAAGGGCACTTATTAGAAAAATGTCCTACCTCTCCATAATTGAAGAATTTGAAGGGTAGTTTACCCTTATATTTGCCTAAACCTATTTTCAATTTCCTTGTAAAAAAGTAATTAGTTCATCATCATCAATATCAGATATGTCATCTTCCTCAAGTTTATTACCTTATAGCTTCTTCTTTGGCTTATTTTCTACCTTAAATGTAGTTTCTTTCTTTGGTGGGTTATCTTCATTAACTCTCATCTCATAGGCAGTAAGGATGCCATGTAATTCATCCATCTTCATCTAAGTAAGATCATGAATCTCTTCTACAATAGACACTTTTGAATCAAACTTGAGGGATGGATACCTTAATACCTTTTTTACTATAGTATATTATTCAATATTCTCTCCAAGATCTCTGATGATGTTCATAATCTCTTCAATTATCTATAAAAAGGATGCCATATAATCTTCTTCCTTCATCTTGAGACTCTCGAATTATCTTTGATGAGTCTACAACTTAGCCAACTTGACCTTTGAATCTCCTTCATACATGATATACAATTTTTCCCATATCTCTTTGGCATATTTACAATGGATTACCTTGGTGAACTTGGTGTCTAAAAGGCCACAAGTGATGGAATTCATTGCCTTAGAATTTCTCTCACACAACTTCTTATCTATAACACTAGTTAGAGGATTAAGGGTTAAGGAATAACCATCCAAACTAGATTACCAAATGACAAACCCTAGTGACATGATTTATCTATTCATCCTTACACTCCAAAATTCATAATTTTACCCATTTAACATCAGTTCTTAATTAGTGAAAAATCCTCATTGCATTTGATGACTACCCATATTGTACCCTAGATCACCTTCAACCTATCAAGCCTTTACCAAAGGACCTAATTTGATACCAAATTTTAGAGTTACAATAATTGAAAAGGGGGGTAAATCATTGAATTAAGATAATCCAATTCAATTCCAAACCCTTAATCATTCAACACATACATTCATGAACCATACACATCATTCATAACAATGAACAAGAAAGATAATGCAAGAACAAGAACATAACACATGACGTATGTGGAAAACCCACTTGGGAGAGAAAAACCACTTGAAAATGTAATTATACTACTATATTATAATAAAAATAACCATATTTAGTGAGACACCTATCCCATAAGTATATATAACCCCTATCTAGCTAAGTACCCACACAAATAGACTCTTACAATCTTCACCTTGCAAGGAGGAACCAACCCCCTAGGAAACCAAACACCTACTCAGATACCTTGAAACTTATATCACCTTAAACACCTAATTATACTATTAAATTGATGATTACCTCCTTTTATTTACACTCTTTCTCCTTTACACTCACTCAAACCCTCACATACAAGCAATGGATCCAAAACCACCTTTTGGAACACTCTAGGATTATTATCTCATACACAACTAATAAACCTACAATTACACTTTCAAAACATCAAAAACATTACCATGGGGTCATACACATATTCTACACTCTTATTTACTTCTCAATTCATCTTCCAAGCTCACATAAACATCACCTATCCTTTGCTCACACTCAAAGCATCCAAAACAACCTTTTGGATCAACCTAGACCTCTTCGCTCATACTCAATATTCAATACTACATTATCAATGTTATGGAATCATAATTATGACCTAAAATTAATACACATAATCCTAAACCTACTTTTTTCATCAATCCATCCACTAGGCACACTCACACTCCCCTTTCCTTTGCTCACTTCTCTAAAAACCATCACCTTTGATTTCACTCTTTATAGATCCTTTATGAATATCATATTCTTGGTCATCCATTAGACATACCTTAACCCTTAATAATTATATCACACTAATAAACATCTCAATACCACTCTCATATGTTGACCATAGCATCCATGGGTCACCCTTAAGCAGCTACACCTTTCAAATAGGCCTTAATAGCCCTTATAGGTCTCATAGAGACCTATTCACACCTTTAACACATCATCAAGAAAATTAGGAACACAATACTAATTTAAAATAAATAATTCCACTATAAATGACCCATAACACACCTTTAATTTATTACATCCATCACTACATTCCTCTACATATGTAGAACATGCTTAAACATTATCCTTGTACACAAGAACATCATGAACGAACAAATAGCCAACTTCTAAATATTTGTTCATACTAAATATGGATTAGTAAAACCTATAAAATATATAAATATGGTTATCATGGAGTATAAAACACTCTTTAATATTTAATTAACCTTTAAACATCAAAACACCATCAATAAAATTTCAAACATCCTTCTTAGGTCACTTGCAAAAGATGGTCAACCCCACAATCAAATTTGGAGCTCAATAACTATAATTGTAAAGATAGTCAAACATTATAACAAAATTATTTTTATATACCTTGGATTAATTTATAAATTTTATTTTTTTTCCACCATAAAATTCATCATACATCAAAATATATAGCTCAAATGATACAGACTAGATTTTCCTTTATTAATTTTAAAATTCAAATTCCAACAGTCACTATGTAATGTAAAAGCTTCAGACACATGTATTCATCTTGTGAACCCTATTAATTTGATAAAATAAAATTAATAAATATCCTTTTGATTATCATGGATTTAAATTTCAATTTTTTCCATTTATATTTTATCTAAGATTTCGAGATTGTGCCACTTGGCAGCCCTGTGTGCCTTCTATGCACGCTGATGTCAGTCTCCACTCTTATGCCACTTGGCATCCCTGTGTTCCTTATATGACTATTTAATTATTTAATTAATTCAAAAAATTTATATCCATTTTAATTTTTTTATTTTCACCATCAATATTTTATCTATATGATCAAATGTGCATCATTGATCTTCATCTACACGATCACCCACATGTTGATTTATTGCCAATTCATCATGTTTGTGACACACATCACCATCATGTTCAGTCTCAAGATACTTTGACTTATTGAAATTTTTATTACTATTATATATTCATATTATCAATTTAACACTCAAATTTATATCCTTTATCTTATTTAATGCTTGTCGTTAGATCTCCATCTATAAGATTTGGTTATGGAAACTAGTGAAATCTACCTAGGATACCAACTTTGTACTACCATAACTTTTGATATACACCACCTCATGACATGAAATTTGGACCATATTATATTATAAAAAAAATTATGAGACCCATATGACCAACTTATTTTTACATTACCACATGTGCAAATTCTGATGTCATCAAACTGCTTACTTAGACTTATCTGTCAAGATGACTATGAGAACCTAAACATTCATATGACTACTTTGATGAATTAATTTCACATCCAAAATAACTATAAGAAATAATAACACCACATATTTTATTTTAAACATTAAAAAACTATAAATAACATCCATCAACTACCTTACTAATTCAAACACTGAAGAACCATGCAAGAATACTAAAGCACATTGAAGCACACTTTGTCATTGTCATTCCATCACACTTTGTCATTGTCATTGTCATCCTAGCACACTTTTTCATTATCATTATATCACACTTTTTCATTATCATTATAACACATATGACACCTCATAAACATCCTTGGCCACCTTGGAGACATCATTAACAAATCTCCAACACCTTTTTACCTTGTTGTTTTTCTAGTGAATGCACTCTAGAATTGATGTCTTATAAATAGTTAGGAAGTGGTTACGTGAGAAATGAAAGTTTTTTACAAATATTTTTATATTTATATTAATATAATATCATATGGTTTCATATTTCATTTCAATTTTATATTTTTAATTATCTTTTTTCAAATTAAATTTATTCTAAACTTTTATGTTGTCCCTGATTTTTATCTGTGAAGTCATTTCAGAAAGGGTGTTGTAATAATCATCTAGTTTAACATTTTTAGAATATAAAAGTTTTAACCTCTCAGTTTGAGTTTCATATTAATGTATAACCTTTTGTATTTTTTTTTCAACTTCATTTTATATTTTTAGTGAGTCCTTGAACCCTATTTGTTATTATTTTTCTAAGAACAATAGAAAATGTTGTTAAGTATTATTTGGATGATATTCCTTTCCTCGTGTTGTTTTCCCTTTTTCTAAAGAAACATGATTATATCATATAAATTTTACCCATTACTTTATAATAGTGTAAAATTTTCTTTGGGTATTTATTCTAGTATTATTTTGCAGCCTATTTAACCATGTCAAACCTTTATAGCCTTAAGAGTAATTTTTACTTGTTTAACTATAGCATTGGTCCAATTGTTCTTATGATTGTGTTTATTATTAAATTTATATTTTTTAATGTCCCATAAGTTAGGATTTGATCCTTCCCTATTTTTTATGTTGTACTTATAAAATTTTAGTTTTTTTTTGGATGTGGAGTTCATGGAAATTTTTTAAAGAGAATTAAAACTTGTCTAGTCTTAGTGTTTGAACATGCTTCCATGTCATTTTGGATTCACTCTGGCTCAAACCACTACCACTCAAATCACTAATAACTAATCCATGTTATATTTGAGCCTTGACTCTTTGTGTGTTATGATTTTTATAGTAGATCAAAGTGTAACTAGTTGGACCACAACTTTGTAGTGGTATTGTGTTTTTGTGTTAACTTGAGTTGGTATGCCATTTTAGTGTTACTATATTTGTATGCATAGATCTAGTGTGTTCATTGGAGTGTTAGAAAGATAAAATGGTGTGGTTTTTGTGTGTGTTTAAGATGCAAATTTTAGGCATTACTTTGATACCATATTAGATTTATTGTCTAGGTCATGAAATAATGTTGAAATAAATGAGAAAAAATATTTCAAAAGAACAACACCACCTTGATATAAACAATATAAAAAGTTGAGACAAAGGTGATATGGGGGAAAAGTATCGAATAGTAAAAAAACCCACACTAGTATTGAAAGCTTGTAATAAGAATATCCAATTAAAATAGCATGAAGAAGTTATGAAAGAATGACCTTATTCCAAGAGATAATCAAGGATGCAATAGAAATACTAGATCAATAAGATTTAGTTGTGTGTATTAAGTGTAGAATAAATGAAAAATATATCTCTTTATAAATATCTAAGAGAGAAAAGGAGTTACAAGTTCAAGATTCAACATGTGTGTCATATGTCCTTAATCCTCTTACAAGTGGGGAGGATGTATGTGTCATGTGGGGGAGAGGAGTTACATAAAATTAATTTAAAATTCAAAAAGTGGACTAGAGAAGTGAGTGATGCCTCAAAAGTATAGAATAAAGTGCATTTATAAATTTAATAAATGTACACAACATATGACTTAAGATAAGCCTATAAACCTATAGTGAACCCAAATTAAGGTTAATTATCCAATAGATAATTTATATATTTACAATTTGACCATTATCAACCATAAAAATTTTATAGGCTAACAATCCATGTAAACTCGAATGAACAAAGAGTGCAAATCAAAATCATCATCTAATATCTCATCTTATGCAAATGAAATTAGTATTCTAGATGGCCCTAAAACATGATGTACCAATAATACCATTAAAAATATGCTTTACCTCTATTTAAGGATGATACGAATTTATTGAAGGATGTGCCTTATATTTGGAATTCACTTCTAATTTATCTATTATTTCTTGACCTGTATGATTAGGGAAAGGATCAGTGAATATTTCCATTATTCTATTGTCACTTGGTTTTGCCTTTGTATTTTTAGTAGATGTGAATGCATCATTGATGTTCTCATCTATTAAATTTTTTATATTATATCTCAAACTAATGTATATATTGGTGTTATGTCATGGTGCTCTATGAAAATCATAAAAAATATGTTGGTAAAACTCTTTTGGAATAGGTCTACTTACATAAAAATATTTAATGTGAGGGAGTAATATAAGTTTTCATTTCAATATATTTTGTAACACTTCATAGGGAGTTTTTGAAAAGTTAGTAAACTATCTTCTTGCAGGAGTTGATAACACAATATGTTGAGTAGGTTCTAAAACTACATTCACTATGGTCTTTGGATCAATATTATTTTTACTTCATTTCACCTCGTATGGTGGCTTACTCTAAGTATTGAATTAGAAGTAAAAACTAGGATGGCCATATATTTTAGCTTATTCTTTGCCAACAACTTAATTTCTCTTTACTTAATTATGTGACATAAATCATCATATTCATGTAGAGGTGGAAATAAACTTTATTTTAATATGTCTTGTAATTCCTTATCTACCCTAGAATTTGTCATCTTGGATAACATGGTCTTATAATTTAATACATAATTTTCAATAGGCTTGTTAGATTTTTGTTTGAGCTTATAAATCTGAGCATATTAAATATTTTCACTTATGTTAATGGAAAAATGCACAATGAAAAAATATTCCAAAGGATTGAATGCATGAATTAATTGATATGTTAAATTGTAAATCCATCTTAAATCATACTCTTTTAAACATTGTAGAAAAAATTGGTCAAAAACCTATCATTGAACACATGTTGTGGTAAAATCTCTTAAATGTTGAATGGTGTCACATTTTCTATCATATGATATAATCTTAGGTTCCATAAAACCAATTTCTAATGGATAGGATATTAAACCAACAGATTATGTAATAAAGTATATGAGTTAAGTATTTTATTAGGTTTTGAAAAAAATTGTTCCAAGTGCAACACCTTATTCTACAGAGCTAAAACAATTTACATAATGGATTTTGCATTAGGAATAAAATGTGTGTTAAGTAAAGGCAGTGTAAAAGTGACTATGTAAGGATTGGCATAGTGATTTTTTGAAACCCTTGGGTTGTCCCATAGTATATACTGGTATAAAATTTGTATCTAGTGAATTAGAGAAATGAAATAAACCCATAGTAGTAAATGTCTCATATTATTGACCTTCAGATGCTTTCTTTATTTCATCTTTAACAATATTTAAAAATGCATCTTGCATATCTGGATTCTTTGAAAGATACATTGTCAGGTATATTTTTTTATTATTATCAAATATATTTATTTATATTTCCGTTGTGTTGATATAAATTGAAATCAAATAATATTTAACTTCAAGATCACTTAGTCTAACACTTTATCTAAGAAAGATATAAATAACTTTATTAGATTGTAATAGATGTACAATGGAAACATAAAGGTTTTTGTTAGCAAAGAAGTTACTAAATACCTAATACAATAATTGTACACAATAAAACCCCTAATGCAAAAATTGAAAATAATAAAAATAATTAAATAAACCATATCAATGTGATTAGTTAAGGTTTTATAATATTCAATAATAAATAGGTTCACAAAAATGTTTACTGTAAATTTGGATTAAATTATGAATATAATTAATACAAACTAGCAAGTAAATCAAAATACGTAAGATATATAATAATCACACATAAATTTATTGAAACCTACTATTTTTATAAACATGCTAAAAATTAGGTTATTATGAATGAGGAACAAGGCTCCACATTATCCTAGGACAAGGCCATATTATTTGGACTTCATCAGCCTACATTATTTTCTATAGGGTGTGACTCCCTCCTTTGGATTTTTTAGCTTTATTTAAATTATGAAATATGTGCCTTTACCTATAAGTCATGTTTATCTATTCATATTTGTTGGCTTCATTTTGAGAGTCATTGTATGCCTTCTTATTCACTTAAAACCCTAGCTCAATGATAAGAGAGATAAAATACTATAAAATGGTGGCAATGATAAATGGGTTTGGGTTGTGCTTGACCTCATCACATCATGTGTTGAGTTCCACCTACATACCAATACTTTTAAGAGGGATCAAACTCAATGTATTTATCCTATGTTATGACAGTGTGTGTACAATACTAGTGAAATGTTATTTTCTAGTGTAGTCCTAGTGTGATTGTGTTTAAACAAATGACTTGTGACCTTGTTGTATATAAACCTAGTTCAAGGCTTCTTGGGCTATAGAGACTTATAATTGGTAACAATAGGTACTTCAATCTCAATGTGTAGTCATATATTATGGTGATTGTAATTATAGAAGCCTCGTAGTCATCTAGTGAACAAATGGGTAAAAAATATGCTTATATAGTAGACCTTTTGGGATTTTCTTGAATTGGGCTTGTGAAAGATGAGAAAAGACCTATTGATATGAATTTGAATTTAGGAAAATAGTAATTAATTATTAGGAGGATAAATTTTTTGGTTCCAAACATGATTGACCTACAGGATTATCTTAAAGGAGTGGTTTCATCTGAGGAATAAAGATAGTCCAACTAGATGTATGAATCATTCAAGTAATGAGTCTAATTTATTTGGAATGAGGAATAGGAACATCTAGTATCATATTTTCCTTAATATATATGGTAATCCATATATAATTATATGAATAAAAGTTTGAAACTATGGAATTGACCATAAGTTAAGTGTGCATAAGGGATGGTCACAAGTGCATTATTTTATAATTATATGTTAATTTTAATGTTTACAATAATATACTCAATTTAAGTTTACACAACACTATTATTTAAGTAAAATATTGATTTTTGTATTATATTTATCATACATGTGTGTTTCATACATTTATAAGTGTACATTCGATGAGACAAAGATGTACAATCATTCCTGAACATCCTTATTCCATCTCCCGCATGCCTTTCAACTACACTTCAAATGCTTAGTGGGGCATCTTGCCCATACATGACCATGCCATTATTATTAGTGAATATTATACATCAACACATGTTGTATATTGTTTGCATACCTTACATTTATTCTAATTTTAAATCCATGTTATCTCTCATAGTCCCTATTGTGTTGGTTTCAAAATTTAAATAGTACAAAAAAATTCAAATATTTACAAAAAAGAAAAAAACATTCAAAATGTTATAAAATGTAAATTCAAGACTTGAGCATCATTAAATATCTATTTTACATCATTTTTATATATTATTTATCTCATGATAGGTATATAGTGTGATGTGTTTCTATCACACATGCATTTCATTGGTATTTATGATTGTTATGTAGGATATATAAATCTTACATGGACTTAGATGT
This sequence comes from Torreya grandis, assembly GCA_037957365.1. Taxonomy (NCBI): domain Eukaryota; kingdom Viridiplantae; phylum Streptophyta; class Pinopsida; order Cupressales; family Taxaceae; genus Torreya; species Torreya grandis. The sequence goes on along the minus strand of JARHVA010001461.1, from coordinate 3,327,442 downwards.
TGGAATCATTTTATCTAGTAGTCATGCCATTTTGGGGTCATATTATCCAAATGTTATAGTATTTAAAAGTGTTACCACTCTATCGTTCATATATTATGTTGAGCTATATACTATTTAAAAATGTCTTACTAACATCTCTATATGACATTGTGTACATGGATATGTCTTTTTCTAGGATATGATCACATTACATATACATAATGTAGACTATATTTCTATTTATATGATTCATTGATTATAATACTTGTACATTATAGATTAGACTTTGTTTTTATATTGTGTATGGTCCATTCTCTTATGAAATTTTTGTGAGTATATCTATGAGATCATTGTTTAATATGTGAAACATTTGAACATGCCCATTACTTGTAGCCCTTGTCCTATATTTTGTGTGACATTTGAATGTGTCCCTTATATGCTAATCTTGGTATTATTATATTTCATTATTATTGTGTTTGTGTTCTTGTTAATCTTTTTGAGTTTGATAAGTGCCATGATCTATATCATGCACTAACTAGTGGGTGGACTACTTATATTACAGTTACTACTATGAGCTTCATTGATACATATATCTAGATTCAACACTTTATGCCTTGATTCATATTTTAAATACATGATTTGGAATTATATATATCTTAATATGATTATATACCTTTTAAAATATTTTATGATATTGAATAATCCTATATTGATACACATGATACAATTAGCTTTTATTTTGATATGAGTTACTTTTAGGACATATACATCACCTCAAAAGGGGCATTTTAGTGGTATTTTCATAAAAAGATAATATTATAATAGAAAAAATTAGTTTTGGGTACCTAATACAATTTCAAAAAATTCATAATGGTTCAAAATTTAATCATTGCTAGATATTATGGAAGCATATGCCATACATATTCAATCACATTGATGGAATGGGTAATAAATTCATACATTATTGGGTGCATATGAATGGGAATATGTGCATAAAATAGAAATAAAAATTTATAAATTTTACATCTAAATAAAATTACATTATTTAAATTTATCACATGGGGGCATGATATAAAATTATGCACACTATACTATTTTTCAAATTTAGAGGACATGATATTGATTCATGCCATACTTTCATTACTATTTATATGTGGTCATGGAAGAGGCATGGATTTTATCTATTCTATTTTGATCATGAATATAGGAACTAAATAAAAAAGTGATAATTGAATATATATTCCATGTATAGTGGTTGATTTATTTAAAATTCATAGTGCATGTTAGAGATTCAACACCCTCTAGAATTATAGCCTACAAATCCATTATGGATTCCAACCCAATTTCATATTGGAGTTACAAAGAACAACACAAATTAATACTTTTTTATCCCTCAATGGATTTTATTTTCTATACATGTTAACTTCAAATTGGGGCTTGAACACCCTTAATTTTCCATCGTTCAACAAAGGAATAAAATATATCCAAGTGGTTCACGAGAATCACCAATTTTTCAATACTTCAAGGAAACATCATCTTTAAGCAAAGTTACAAGAGAAACATAAATTTCACACATACATGTTTACTCCTTCCTTGTTATTTAAAATATTTTCAAATCCAATTTATATTTGAATTTTTAATTTCACATATAGACATTAACTAATTTTACATCATTTTACAATTCATTATGGAACACCTTGCCTGACTGGAGCTTTCTCTCAAAATTAAATTCTATTACACACACACACACACACACACACACACACACACACACACACACACACACATATTTACTCTTTTAATTTAATTTATATATTAAAGGGAATGAAAATGAAGACACACAAATTTGGTCATGAATACTTTATAATGTCAGTTTTGGCCCAATTTTACTTTACTTGACTTGAGCACTTAAATTGTTATATTTTGCCACCTCACTCTATCTTAACTATCTATATGGACCCATCCCTAGTAAATTTTGTATTTTACACATACATTAATATTATAAAATTATAAAAACCTCTAAGCATGTGTATGAATAGTGCAAAGTATTAAAAATAACATTAAATTCCTAAGTCAGAATCAACCCACACTAATCAAGATCAACAATTAATCCTATCTTTATGGGTCGATCGTACCCCCTTCACCACAATGACTCTTTTTCAAAATTTAGACCCTCCCTTATAGTTTGTTTCTTATTTTTATGATAGGTAGTGTGATGTTTCCCCTTTTAGATTATTATAAATGCACATCTAAGTCACATATTCTACCAATTGAAAATTTCACTATTTAGGCACACTTATACTATTTCCCATTGATAAAAGCTTACCCATTTTTCCCAAATTCAATTTTATTTACTTGAAACAACCCTTAACCAAGTCATGAGCCTATTTTATATGAGTTAAGAAAGTCATTATCAATAATTGAATCCATATATATATTTATAAGTATAAAAAAGAGAATTATTACATTAAGCACTCTAGATGGGAGAACTACATATGCTTGAATTCCCTCCTTGAAGTATTAGATACATAAGCAGTGTTCAATCACCATCTAGGTGATTGGAGTCAGCTCAGTCCTTGACACTATCCTCTTTATTTTCATAAGTTTTTATATATTTTAAATGTTATGAGGGTTTAAAATTTGAACAAGTCATTTGTAGGTCATATGAAAATAGCTGAAAGCCAAATTTCTACATGCATGCATATTTTAAGTAGGTATAAGAAACTATTCCATCAACTTACCATTTTTACAGGAAATTCAATATCGACCCATAGAGGATAGTAGTGGAAATCAATCCTAACTTTTTATAGTTGGTTATGTCCTAGAATAGTGACAACTCTATTTCACTTACATGCACATAATCAGATCTGATTTGATTAGTTTTAGTCATCTTTCACATAGTCAACCTACATGAATAATATAACTAATTTTTCTTGTGTTTTTCATAGTTAGATTATTTTATTCATTTATTCTTTGCCTATTTTAGTAATTTTAATTTCATGATGATAGTTGCATGTCATTTGCAACATTTTTTATCCTTCTACTCATTTTATCTTGCGTATAGTTAATACACCAATTAATTATAACTTATAATAAATAATCTAAACATTTATTTCCTATTGTATGTGTCCGCTTATCCTTGTGTGTATGTCATCTTTATGTCCATTATTTTCAACATTTTCATGTCTTTTATGTGTGGCCCTTGGCCTTGTTTTTGGTGACATGTTCATGTTCCTTATATATGACCCTTGGCCTTATGTGTGATATTGTGTGACATTATGTGACTCTATGTGTTGTGTTTATTGTGCTTGATTAGTAGTGCCATGATCCATATCATGAACTCTTACTACATAGTCTTATTTAGAGATGGTTACTTCATTATGTGCCTTGTTATTATATCTATCTAGATGTGGCACTTGTATATTTCACATTACATATGTTTCATACATGTATTAATGACATATACTATAATATAATAACATAATTTTCACATGTTAAAATTATTATACATGATTATATATTTATCACATGATACAATTAACTCTCCTTTTGAGATAAGTGACTTGCAGGCTATATCCCTCATCTCAGAAGGTGGGCATAACAGTGGGTTTTTCTTAGAAAGTCAAACCTTTGTAAATATAAAAATAATATTTTATGACATAATATTGATTTAAAAAATTCAAAATTAATTTATAAATTACATACATTACATAAATTGGCACATTAATACATATATGCATTTTTAAATTCAAAAGGCATGATACTAGTTCATGCACATTTTTACAATAGTAAAATTTATAGATTTAATGGAAAATGGTTTTCATTTCACGTAAAATTTATTAGCATTGTGATCATGATGGCAGAAGTAATATTTTTCATTCTCTTTCAGTCATGAAAATAAAATATAGATTTTTCTATAGTGATGTGATTCATTCTATTACAAGTATTATGCGTTCAAATCTAGAGACACTCGATAACATTAGCATTACTTCTAGTGAATTCATTGTGTGGTCATACCTTTCTATCATGGGTATTGTATATTTTAGTATAATTACACTCAACAAACTTGGAATCACTTATAGTGAATCCATTGTGATTATATATTATTTTGGGTTAGTACATTAGGTACTTCTCCCCATTCATGGTATTTGGAGCATGTATCTTTCTAACTTGAGGGTTTGATTAGTTATTCTAAATTTGGACTTGATTATTCTAAATTTTTTAATGGTTCAAAATGATGAACCATATCTCTAAGTTATTTAATATGGGGGCACATTTCTCCAATGCTTTAATATGGAATCATCATATTTTACAAGTTATAGGGTAACATGATTTCATCTCCCTATAGGTGTATTCCTTCCTTGTTCTCATTTCAATTTCAAATTTTAGAGTTTAAATTTTCAATTTTCAAATATGGACATTGAATACTTAATGTGGTGTTTCAAGGTTTGCTAATTAAGTGTCATGCACAATTAAAGTTTCCTATCAAAAAATAAAGTGTGTTATACATATTAAAGTATATCTTTCTCATTTAATCTATCAAATTAATTCATTAAATAAAGGGGGACCAAAAATAGACATCTAAATTTGGTCATAGGTACTTGAAAATGTTAATTCTCAACATATATTAAACCACTTGACTTATGATTGAATATATGACCCTTATTCACCATCCTCTAGCCATTTATCTATATGCATGCTTGACCCCTCTATTTTCCATCACTACTACATAGGAAATCCTAAGTTATTGATCAAACTAATTTATATCACTCTCAGACTGCTCCTAGTCTTAAGCTAATTTTTCCTACTTTTCTAGGATAAATCTATTATTGTAGACTTTTCAACTTAATGTAACTTTGTACCCATGCCATTTAACAGATAGTTTCCAAAATTTGAAAAGCCCATATGGATCATCCCACATGTTTCACAAGTTTTAAAAATAAAATTATTTAATTGAACTTCTATAAATACAAATCACATGTCATTCATTACTATGAGATCTCCCTATAACATGGAACTATTTATTAAGCACTTATACATTACTACACAGTGAGAAAATTTGCCTTATTCTTCTCAATTCAATATCAATCACTAAGATAAATCACAATCCAATTCTAAATCACTTCAAATTAATTCAATAATGAAAATTTTCAAGTATCAAATCTAAATTACTAATTTCATACATAAAGTGAAGGCACATAATTACAAAATCATGCTAGGTGGGAGAACTACATCTAATTTTATTCCCTCCTTTGAGTGTATGTATATGTAGGTAGTATTCAATAATCATTGGGGGTGATTTTTATTATTTTAAGCCATTATACTTTCCCTTATTTTTTTCAAGTTTCTAGTTCTCACAAGTACATCTAGGGTTTTCAAGGCAAGGATAAGGAAAATAAAGGTTTCTTGAGTGGCATTAATTGAATCAAAATATATCATCCCTCTTAATAAACATAGGCATAAGTGGTAGATCAATTATATTTATAACACTTTAATAGATAATAAATATATTATCAATAGACAAGATTGCATTGTTTAGTTATCTAGGGAATGTGAACTTGTCTATATATATCTACAGACTCTGTTCTCAAACCTGAGATATCATAGGCATATTTTATCCTATTTTCCACTATCATATACCTACTAAAATCAAAAAAATAGTATAAAACACTAAGTATCCTACTTTTATTTAAAATTACTATATTTATCATATGGAACCTGTTAATCAATTTCAATTAATTCTATTTTACATACAATTTGTGTTTGAATGCCATATATTAGAGTATTAAAAATATTTCTATGTTTTATGCCTATTAAATATTTTTAAATAAAAAAATAGCTAAAACAATTTTTATTTCCAGACTTATTTTTAGATACTTTTTGATTTCATAGGTGAGAATTTGATGTTTTCCCCTTTGTCCCTAAGGTTTCATGTTTATTCTCCTATAAGGGATTCCTCTATAGATTTATTAATTTATTGGATGATATTCATATTTAAATATTTTCAAATTCTCCAATGTTTTCTCTAGTAATATTAAGTGGATAAAAAACTTATTTTTGTTTACTAAAATACTATATGGATTTTCTATAATTTTTAATTTACTATGTTTATTAAATTCAGCCTAGAGGATGAAGGGTGAACCTAATTATAAAATAAATTTTTGGTTTCATTTATCTACTATTTTTTAAATTAAAAACCTTTTCTTGTTTTTAAAAAATCCTTATTATTTTCTTGCAATGGTTAGTTATTTATTTAACCCTTGTCAAGGCACTACCTCTATCCTTGCTTCCCTAATAGGAGGATGATTTTTGTTTGTCTTGATTACTCTAATAGGTTTTGGTAAATTAAAAATGAGTTACAACCTAAAACCCCTAGTAGCCCTTATCCCATGGATCTACTATTCTCTATTCATTCCATGCCTTATGTTTATGATAATAAAGTAATTAATGATGTTAATTATGTATATGAAGAGTATAATTATGAAGTAAATGATTATTAATATGATTTATATAATAGTGATGAATATAGTGAATAAGGAAATGAAACAACTAATTTTGAAATGGAAGAACATACTTCTTTACATTTTTCTATTAATGATACACGAAAACAAGAACAAAATCAAAATAATATAGATGTGTGTTATCTTAATATCTTAATGTTAGATGTGAAAAATCAAAATACACTTAATTATGATTTATATCAGATCCCTCCACATAATCAACTATGTAAATAATATCCATTTAGCACACATAGTTTGCCACAATAATTTTCCAAAGAAATTCATCTTATTTAGTGCTACAAAATTCAAGGGTATAAAATGTGCATGAAACATGATGTTATTTTTTAAAAATAAATGTGAATATAAACTTAATTTATCTAATTATTCTTACGTACAAACCTATTCCAAATTATGCAAGGAGATGTCCATGGAAATTGATTCCAACCTATACAATTATGCTTCCATATAAAGTGATTTTAAGATATGCAATGATTGCAAGCATGTTTTCATGGAGAGTTATCCCAAGAAATTTGATGATATAAATATCATTTCCATGATGTATGTTATAGGTGATATCCAAAATCAAGTATTTTCTCTCACTTTACAATCTAGATAATGTGAAATAATGTCATCGGAGGACAACCTGTAGCACAAATCATATTCAATTATAATTATCCCAAAGGATTTTTCATGCCTAAACTCCAACTGTTTAATGAAAATAGACATATTATAGTCACCTAATTCAATATACACTTTTTGTAAATGTGATAGTGACGGATGAATACTATTAAAATCTTTCCACAAAAAATTAGAATATGAGGCTTTAGATTGGTTCTATAGTCTCCCTAGTGGCTCATTGCCTTATTTTATGAATCTAAGAGAGGCATTCTTATCCAAATTTAATAAGAAAAAGATCACTATATTCACATTAGAACATCTCTAAAATATAATAATGTCATGCTAATTTTAACAAAGATTGCATTCTAATATTTGAGAATAAACTATACTTTTTAATGTATTAACCTTTAGATTTAGAAAAAATAAATTAACTTTAGAAAGGTTATTATGTCTTCACTTAAGGAAAGAAAACTTTACAATTTTTATCCTTCTTTTGGGATACTTTATATGGATGTTTTCAACTATATCTTTGATCTTAATTATGAGTCACATAAGGAAAAAATTTCAAGTGATTCAAGTCCACCTTAACCTAATACTAATATCCTCTATAAATAAGTAGAACCAACAATATCATATACAACAACAAAGATTCTAATTAGGGTCCTATTTTAACCTTTTAGGACTTAGATGAATGTAAATCCTATGTTTTTAAAGATTTGAGTAAAATAAATCATGGTATAAATATGAAATAAATATATACACTAATTTTTTACATAATTGACTCAATTTGACCTTTCTAAAAATAGCAATAAATAATGCAAATAAGAACTTAGCTGAAAAATGACTGAGATAGATGGTATAGAGGTTGAAAACTAAGGTAGAGGCTGGTCTGAATGTTGTAAAAAGGATTAAAATGTCAACCCCCCTCTTAGATAGTAACACCCTAATTGTGTATTAGGGTTATTTTGTGTTAGTGTCCCTATTTTGGGGTTAGTGTCCTCTATGTAGGACTGTTTAGAGCTTTTGGGTGCACTTGTATTTGGATCTATAAGGCATTTTCCTTCATGCACAAATTATTAAACATTGTCTATGGATTATTTTAACTAATTATATGATAAAACTCTAATCCTCCATGTTTCTAAGGCATGTATTTGATACAATTGTAAAAATATGTTTGTTAGTGGGATATGTCAGACATCCTCAACACCCTACTATGATGAGAGTTGTCTACATACCAATACTCTAAAGAGAGATCAAGCCTGATGTATTTATCCCAACCTAAATATTGGTACAAGTGTAAGTAAATATAGTATGATAGTTGACTTGAGTTATTTAAATGTGCTTGAGACTATAAATTTGAGTAATCTGAGCTTAGGAATGTTTTAGATGGTATTATGCAAAAGTAGGGAAAAATAAGGATTGATAACCTTAATTGTGCACCACTTGTTCCAAGTTAACATATATAATTTGTATTTAATTTCTATATAATGGTTAGAGGGATGAGATTCATGTATATATATTATTTTGATTATTGTGTGAGTTCTAAAATAGTTATAGGCCAACCTTAGGTCTAAGATTTGAAAAGATATCTATTTGTGAAACAAGCATAGAAATGATAGTTAAACCAAAATTGGGACACTAACACCACATGGCACTACTATCCCTATTATGGTGCTAGTTTTTAGGTAGTAGATGCTAAATCATGAAGGACCAAGATGTAATAATGAGGGTCTATGATTGATTTAGGGATTCTTGTGGCCCACATGAAGGTTGTATAAGTGTAAAAATAGGCCCTACGATAAGTCTAGGGATACACTAGGGATAGGTGGTCTCAAGTATCACTCTTAGAACTCCAATGTCACTTTTAGGTTATTACATTTGTGCCCCCCCCACCTTTATTTTATAAATATATCAAATCAAAATGACTAGGATAAAGGAAAAATAACCTTACTTAGACTTACCTAAGAGGTGAAGCTTGTGAGTCTGGATCTAAGTATGTGAAGCATGATTCATTGCATGTCCTATAAGTAAGATAAGCATAGATTAGTCCTTACTTAAGATATATCAAAATAAAATAAAAAATTGAGTAAATAAGTAAAATTAAGTAAAGGGTTAAGAGAGAGGAAAGGAATGAATAAACCTCATTGGGTATGTGAACCAATGTATAAACTTGGTGATAACCTTTATGTTTGCATGTATATAGTGATAAATAAATGAACAACTTGGACTAATTTGATGGCTTTCTCAATCCTCATGTGTGAGTGACTCAATAACTTAATCCATTTCCAAAGCCTTAGACATTTAATCATTTCCCTTCATGGAAGGGTACTGTATGATGAGGTTAGACTCTTTGAAGTTTTAAGATTAAAAAATTCCTCAAGAATTTTAGATCTTACTTTTTTAAAAATATGTATAGATAGCAATGTCTTTACTAGATTTTTATAAATAAATAATCATTTAGGTATCAATAATAATGAAAATATTTTTACAAAATTAAGTACTACCCTTGTAAAATCAAAAATTCAACAAGCTCAAAAAGAGCTAGATAAATTGTTTGATAAGCTATTAAAACTACATTTAAAGTTAGCCACAGTGTTGGATGCCAAATTATGGGCTAAAATTGAGGAAATTTACTTTATAAAATATGAAAAAGGAGCTTAAGAGATGGTAAACACATCAAAAAAAATTATTTTCTACATAAAAAACACTAGTGTGAGTCACAAAGGAACAAGACAAAATCCTAGTTGAATCTCAAAGACTTTCTCCACATGAGGGGATACAGTGTGAAAAAAAGTGTGGAAAGCATCCCCAAATATTTGAAACACCACATAGTTGACATGGTAGAGGCATTAGCCAATGAAGGAGAGATTTTGATGCTTCTGAATCCTAGTGATCAAATAAATCTAGTGTAGGAAGGAGAAGAGAAGTCATATGCTACACTTGGGAAGCCTAATAGTCACACAAGGCCAGCATAATAAAAATAGTTAGGTGTTACATTGGGATTATCAATATAAAATAGGGGAAATGATAGCTTAGATTCAGGTAATTTTGAACCAAGTGGGAGGTTGGTAGGTAGAATTTGTAATTTATTAGATATCTTTTTGAATAAACACATGGCCAATGTCCTAAATAGAGGACTGGGATTTGTAGTCATGATATCTAGAATTCTATATGAAGACATCATTGGCAGCATTGAAGCCAAATTAGTGGACCTACCTACTAAGGATGTTGAGGAGATAAGGATGGAATGCTCTTATACTCTAAATAAATCTAGGCCACTAGGAAGTAATATCACAAAGGAGGAAGCAATATAACTTAATGAACTTAAACATAATGACAATAGTATGATTGTGAAAGTAGATAAAAGAAACATAATTATCATTTTAAATAAAGATGACTATAACAAAAAAATGCAAGATAATCTCAAATAAAATGGGAGATATAAAATAATCCTTAAAAATCCCATGGATAAAGTGATGAGGGAGCTAAAAAAGAAAATAACAAACTCCTTTTTCACAAATGCTATAAAAAATAAAATCATTGCCAACACTCCCATTGTGCCCCAAATATATGGATCCCCAAAAATACATAAACAAGGGAACCCACTACGACCAATTGTTAACATGATAGGTTCACCAACTTACAATTCAACTTATTTTTTAGCTAAAAAGTTAAAAAAACATGGTGGGACATTTAAACTCCTTTGTAAAAGGTTCAGCTCAATTTGTAAAAGAAATCAAGGAAGATAAGGTTTAGAACATGGATATCTTGGTGAATTTTGATGTATTTAAATTATTTATAATAAATATAATTATAGAAGCTATTGAAATTATTGGGAAAAACACATCTTATAAAATTAAAACATTGGTTAAACTTTTCCTTGAATGTACATTGTTTACATTTAGAGGAGAATACTTTGAACAAGTGAAAGGTGTGACTATGGGATCTCCCTTATCCCTGATAGTATCTAACATGTATATGGATAATTTTGAAAGAGAGGATCTTCATTATACCTTATAAAAACCATGATGGTGCCTCAGATTTATAGATGATACAAATGTATGATGGCCATATGGTAGAGAAAATCTTGATCATTTTCTTCACCATCTCAATAGTATATTAGAACATATCTAGTTTAAAATGGAGGTAAAAGAAGAAATAAGTCTTTTGTTCTTAGACATGCTAGTGACTAGGAGACTCAATGGGTCATTATCACATAAATTATATAGGAAGAAGACACATAAAAATCTCTATTTGGTAAATAACTTGTACCACCATCCCACCCAAAAAATGGTAGTATTAAACACATTGGCAACAACAGTTGTAAGGGTGTCAAACATATACCATCTAAAATGGGAATTAGATCATTTAAGAAAGGTCTTTCAAGATAATGGATATGGGGACAAACAAATTCAAAATTCATTCAAATGGGCCATTACATAAGAAGGTAAAAGAAAGAACAATGAGGGAGATAATGATAATCAAATAAAGCATTTAGTAAAACTACCTTAAATACAAGGTGTCATGGATAAAATTATGTGAAATTTAGAAAAAATGGGCATCAAAGTAGTATTCACCCCTCTTAAAACTTTAAGAAACATCCTTGATAGATCAAAAGACCCATAGGATCATAAATTATATGGTGGAGTCTACTCCATTCCATATTCATGTGGTAAGCAATATATAGGAGACGGTGCAAATTCAACTAAAAAAACATAGTGGAGACATTTTTCATGAATGAATAAATAAATTTTCATTGGAAAAACACTCATTTAATTTTAAGAATTTTTCATTAAAGATACTAAACTTATTACTAAGGTGGATCATTGGAAAGAACACAGAGTAACGGAAGCACTTGAGATAGAAAAGACTCCTTAAATTTTGAATAAAGATGATGGATTTAATTTAAGTATATCATCAAAACCTCTAATAAAATTAATGAAAAAATAATAATTTAGGGTAATTAGAAAATCCAAGATTGATGAAGATCTTATTTATAATGTAACTTCTCTTTGTGGAAATAAAACATTTTTCTCCCAATGATGGGTTCCATAGATGGACTTGAAATGTTAAGTTTTGAAAATTCTTGTGCAATGTCTCAAGAATATTCTTATCTAAATAATTTCTATTGTTGAATCCTTATATATTCAACTTAATCTAGTTTTGACTCCATCATTACCCACCCATGCTTAGTGGATCATGACTTATGAATAGCTTGGATTGGATTGATGGTGTATCCAACCCTCCCATGTAGGTGGCTCAAGAACTCAAGTAGACTATGACTCCATCATTTCCCACCCATATATAGTAGATGTGTTTAAAACTTAAACTATGAGATGTAACTGGAAATATCTAACTAGATATGTTATCTCCATAGCTACACAATTATTTTAGGTGGCTTTGGGCCACTCAAGAATGCCTACCATTACAGATGGAGTAAGGAATAAAATTGGTGTAAAACCTATAATATGATGTATAATGTGTGTAGTGTAGATAATGACATGGATTTTGTCATTCCATATGATCAACCAGTGTGTAAGTGAGAAAATTAAAATAATGTGCCATGAACATGCCCCCAAATCTAATATCCGAGCACATAGATTTTAGACTAAGTTGTAATAATCTATATCTAAGTATCTAAACTAAAAATGGGAATGGTCATGTCATGAATGATGCCCCAAATATAAGTAAATTGGTATGAATCTAAGATAAATTAGTATGAATTTAGGGTAAATTGAGCTAAAATTGGTAAATTTGTAACAGAACATATGTAAACCTAGATTGAACCTATTGTACTTTTCCAACCAATCTAGATATTTTTAAAACTAAGGCTACTAGATAGTATTTCCATAACTTGGATGGTAGTACCATTTGGCTCTAGTGTCCCAAATTGGGTGATAATGTCCAACTACTCTAATTTATATGCAATTGTATTGGTATTTGTGTCACTATTTTCCCATTGTGTTTACCTGAGTCTAATTTCTATAATATGAGCCTGTGTGCTAAAAATGTATTGTGAGTGCATTTTAATAGCCTTATCTCTATGACAAACCACTATGAATTCCCCCTCTTTTAAGGGGACATATTGTACCTATACAAGAACTATCCTAAAAAAATCTTTGAAATAGGTGTGTTAGATAGATCATATATGATATATGTGTAATAATTAAATATAATGTGCATACATAAGATCAGAATGTAAGATAATATGTACATAAGTTTGTAATGTGTGATGCATTTTATATCTATCATTCACAAGGATATCAAGGTATATATAATAATGTATGTAATAACAAATCTGAGTAATAATTGAGTAGCTACCTAGGGGGATAGGGTATGATGTCCATCACAACACCCAAGTATGAAGTGGAGATGCATGAGTTCCTTATGGAATCCAAAATTGGAGTGTGTAATGAGTAATAAAAAAGTGGTATGGCCATGACATGTACAAAAAATCATACATAAAACATGCATGAGAAACATAAAGTAGACCAAGGGGACACAATACAAGGGACATGGGTACATGTCACTAAATCTTAGAAAGTAAGACATATAAGAACATGTTAAAATGTCCACATATGCAAATAGAAATCAAGTTGTCTTAGATTCACATAGAAGGACATGTTCAAATGTTCACATACACAATCAAGAAAATCACACACAAGGACATAGACACATGTCCAAATCATACATATTTTGAAAATAAGTGGCATAAAGCCAAAGAGAAATGGTACATTAAAATGCCCTAAAATATAATAAACATATAAATACAATAAATTCTAAATTAGGAAAGATATAAATTAAATTATGCATGGACATGTAATAAAAATCTATGTAAGAGCCAAAATATACATATACTGAGTCATAGGTAGTAGTATCCAATAAAAAATATGAGTAAGTGTAGCATGATCAATATCAAGATATAACAATTCTAAATCTATGATGTAAAGTGTAGAAAGATGGAACCTGGTAATCAAAATTATGTAAGGTGCCCCCAAATGGGTGAATGTGTCAAATGAAGAACACTTGTATCAGTGTATATGCCCCTAGTGGGTAGATAATAACAAATTTGGATCAGTGTAGTGGACCTAAGCCCTATAGCAATATGAAATCACTCGACAAGAAAAACTAAAGCATGTATGTATGATAAAACCAAATATACTAAGATATCTAGTATATTTAATACCTAGAAAATATAAGAAATGTAAACATGGTAATGCATACAATCTATAATTTTATGTTTTCTAAGTAAATATTTGAATTTTTTTATGTTTTTGAAATATTATATTATTTTTTTATTTTTTGGATATGAGTAAACATGGAAATGCATACAATATATAATTTTATGTTTTCTAAGTAAATATTTGAATGTTTTTGTGTTTTTTAAAAATTGTATTATTTTTTATTTGTTGGATATAAGTTATGTACAAGCAACATGAAAATTAAAATATGTACAAGGATAAAGAGAGAGAGAAAGTGTGTGCAAAAAGGGAGGAACTATACTAATTGATGATTATCATGGGAGACTCACTATCAATGTGTCATGTGTCAAATAAAAGAAGAATGATTGTGCAGGTTATATGTAAATGTAACTATGGTCCCAGAACCTATTATACTAAGTGAAATATATCTAGCATTACCTATGAATTGGTTCTATAAATTTGTGAAACTGACTATGGTGTCCTATGAATTATAGGGGTCTTATAGACCCATATAGTAGAGGATGATGTAGCTAGCATAGGCAGCCTATATTGTGAAACTTGATAACTCAATAATACTTATCTCAAAATAAAGTCAGTAGAGGGTGGCTCTATAGACTCTCAAACATATTTCTAACATATTAATCTCTCTAATAATGGTCTCCATGGGAGAGTCTGCGTACGTGGAAACACTATAGGAGTAAACCTCACTTGCACTTATCGCTCTATTAAACTCTATGTTGTACTCATAGGAACTATGCTCAAAGTTGTAACTAGTAACTATGTTTTAACTAGTAATTATGCTATAACTAGTAACTATCCTATAATTGGTAGCTTTGGTGTAACTTCTTGTGGGATAGGTAGATGATACTCATATGAAAAACCCTCAACTATGATCACCTAATTTATATGTATATATTTTAGGCATCCATGCATGGTGGATGGGACGCCTCATAACTACTACATCCATGGCCTACCCAATAATATGTCAAGTGTTCTTGCATTAGGTAATAATAATAATATAGTGGCTACATATGTTGGTCTAACCTGTAGTGGAAGTAAAATATTCCTTATGAAACTCTAAACATGGCCACTAAAACCATGAATAACTATTTCTATAAGAGATATATCCTAATTTAAATATCCCAAATGCTATATAAGTGTGATAGTACACATGTTTATACTTTACCCTTTGTCCACAATTACACTTTAAATATGATGATTATCTATGTATGCATGTACAAAAAGTTCATATAAATTAGAATCATCATCAATAATATCCTAGTCTAAGAAAGTGATGAGTGATCTAAAAATATATATATTATGGTACACAATGATGATATTGTGTAGTGAGAATGCATCCTCTATAGTAGTTGTTATCACTTAAATTTTCACCCTTGGCAGGTTGTTCAAGCATTCACAATTTAGGGTAAAATGGAGGCAATCTTAGGTTTTGGGTGTCCTAATAAGTGGATTAAATCTCTAAATTATAGGGATACCTCCCCTTGATGTATCAATTAGGATCATAGCTCTACATCACTAGCTTATAAGGAAAATAGAGAATGATAACATGAAAGAAACCTAACTAGGTAGGTGATACACCAAAGACCACTACCAACTAGTTACATCTACACATCAACCATGAGACTAGTTTAAACATACACTACTTTTCATCTAAATCTCTTACATCAATGTTTGAATGTGAAGTTCATGATGAATTATTGGGCTAGGATGGATATTCAACAAGTATAAAATGACACTAATAAATAGGAAAACTCACTCAACCCTTACACTTCACTTGAACACTTAAAATGACCTTCAAGATAATGTTTCTAATTGCATATAGGTGTTATAATAGGATAACATGTCAAAGAAGACTAAGGAAATCACATAACAAGATCAATTGTCCATACATGCACACTAAGTAATATAATGAGGTAAAATAAGTACTCTTCATTGATCAAAGGCATACAATGAGTATTGATTCACCATAATCAAGTGGATTATCCTTTACAAGCCATTCAAGGCTACATATATAGGAGAAAGTGACAAGCAGAGAGAGTAGTGTATAAAAATCAATGACAAGTGTCATCTACTAAGAAAATAAGTTACAATAAAGAAAACTAGCAAAGAACAGTCAAAAATCATTATCTTCACAAGTGTCAACTTGATTTGATCCTGATATTATAGAAAATGGTGTAGAAATGAATCTTCAACTCCTTGCATGAATCATCAACCTCATTTAAAACTAACCTCTTCACTTGATGGTAAGTGACAAGTTGTACTCTTGACTAGATAAATATCATTGAGCTACTAGTTTATCCTCTTGACACCTTTCTCATGCTAGGAATCCTTAAAACTAATGCCACAAAGTATATCAATACTTCTAGGATTTGTAACATTTGTCCATCTTTCATTAGGTTTCTTATATTCATTATTTATGATTGAGAAACTCTTATTTTGATTATACCATGCTAAGAACATATAAAATTTCCATGAAGGCCTTGAAAATTATTAATACCTATGTAATCATCTTGTCTATGGTGTAATGGATATCCCAAATACCATATTTAATCACACCTAAACCTTAATGATAGATTTTTGATGTTGATTGACCCTTTATTACCTTTTACACTTTCTAGAGGAAATTTATTTGCTCATTATCCCCACCACTTGATAAAACTAATATAAATGATTTTTTCCTTGATGGTGTAGTTCTTAAATCATTAATTTGAGTTCTAAGGGGCTATCTTAAGGTTTTAGTGTTTCTATGTGACCTTATAAGGTCTATCACTCAGTCCACCTTATGCCAATCAGTGAGGTGATTTTGATTTAGGCCTTTTTTTACCTAAAAAACATTCCTATCATCATGTATAATTGTAAAATAGATTTAATAATACTCTCATGCCTCTATACAGGCCTACAAAACCATCATAACTGACCAATAGTCCTTAATAACTCACATTCTTAAAAATAGCTCAAAAATAATCACTTATAGGCTATTTTCATACTTCCTACCCTCCACATGTGCCAAAAAATGACTCTACATGGTATTTATGAGGTATAAAAGTGTCTCCAAGTTTTTTCCAAATTTATATAAGTGCACTAGATTCATTTGGAAAGCCTTCATACCTATCAAGCTCTAATATGAGTGTTCGCAAGGGTTTTAGGTAATTTTGCTATTAAC
This sequence comes from Torreya grandis, assembly GCA_037957365.1. Classification (NCBI taxonomy): domain Eukaryota; kingdom Viridiplantae; phylum Streptophyta; class Pinopsida; order Cupressales; family Taxaceae; genus Torreya; species Torreya grandis. Next base: position 3,309,959 of record JARHVA010001461.1, on the reverse strand, counting down.
AATGATTTATAAAGATAGAATCCTAAAAGGGAAACTTTATACCATGAAGAGGAATTTCATATACCTTATTAACTTACCTTAGGACCATTCTATCCCATGAAAACTCTCCTCTGGGTTATGAGCATTTGTTTAGACCTTCTTGAGTTCTTCATGAAGCAAAAGCAAGTTTTTGAGAGACCCTTTTTCTTAAAGATTATTTACACTATAAAAAACTTTTGAGAAACACTCAATGATATAGTATTATATTATGAGGACCTATTCAACATCTCCCAATTTTATTTATACCCATGTATTTCAAAATGATTTCTTATACATGGTGAAATTCATGTTCTCAATCGATCTAGTCTTATTGGTGAGCTTGAAAAAGTTCAAATGAAAAATTTTTTTGTGAATTTGTTTGTTTTGGATTTGAATTAACTTGGTAAGGTTTTACCATCAATTATAACCTATGTATGTGATACCTTAAAGTATTTTCTCTTTTTAGCACTTAGAAACTTGAAATAAGCTATTATTAGGGTCAATGGACAGTCATGTGAATATGATCTTGACCACCTCTGCTTAGAACTTTCCCTCCATATTGTAGTGAGATCAACATCTTCATACTTTTCACCTAAGTCTTGTTTAACTCTTATAAATTTATATTCTTCAAATTTTCCCAAAGCATGCCTAAACTTCTCATGTTTGATATGCATGCCTATAAGTGTCTATTAGGCCTCTTAACTGCATACCTTGATAATGATTCATCATGAGCTAATATTGGAATTTTAAATGATCTTGAAAAAAGATGGAAAATTTTCTCATATTATTATTTTCTCCAAAAACCTCTTAGCACTTCTCATCTTTCATGAGTATCTCCTTTCTCACTCCTATATTTGTCATAGGTTTATAGGTCTTCATGTAGACCTATTGAGTTTATTCCTTGCATCTCTTTATCTTGAAAGATTATGAAGAAATTATTGGAAACTTTATCACCTTGTTTATATAACTCATGATCTCTCCATATTTTATAACATCTCAACTCAGTCAGAGAGGCCTATTGAGAGCTTTTCATAGGTTTGTATAATCAAAAGGTAATAAGCTCGAAAGATCTATAAATTGTCATTTAATGTGACTAAGTTAACTCCTTAATATACATATCATTCTCATATCAAAAAATCTAAACATTTTATGTTCTTATACCAAGACTCTCTTATCCATTTAGGAACTTTTATATCTCAAACTACTTCACTAGTTGCATGAATTCTTCATGTTCTTAGAGGCAGATGTAGGTGTTTATTCTGAGCATGTACATAGCTACCTTGTGTGTATCTAAGCATATGATCTTAAATTTTTTATTCCTAATGGTGTCTTGATTAAGTTTTAAGATACTTTATGAAATAAAAACATTATTAGTATCTTGTTTCACTTATTTTATGCTCAAAACTTCTCACAAAATCAAGACTTTACCCCTTTTTCTCATCTACCACCTATAACTTTGAAAGAGCACAATGTTTGTGAAGGGTTTTAAGATTTAAAATCATTAAGGGATTACTCAAAGACCTTTTGTATCACTATATAAATGTATATTTAGTGTGATAACCATGACCACATGATCTTAATAGCTTTAAACCTTGAATTCATCTAAAACCCATTGTCACCAACCTACAAATTGATCAAACTAAAGATTTCTTATTTTTTGATGGCTCACATGTGCCAAATTGGAATGGATAATGATTTGAAATAGGTAATTTAATTGTTTTAATCTTATTTCACCTTATTATCACCTACTTTTATCTCTTTTATGTATAAAACACCTCACACTCCTCATGAAACATGTCTAATCTTGTAAATTTGGACAAATCACCAACTTATTAACACGGGCAAACCTATACCATGATTATATGAAATGGTTTTGTTATTAAAAGTGTCCATTGGTATCATGAAATGGTCTTCACATCATTTTTTTCCTTCATCAATCTCCAAAGTGCATCTAAAAGGTAAAAAATTGAACCTACAGGGTTTATAGGTAGTTTTTAGCACCCTAACTTCTTAGCAATAGTTAATAAATGAGGTGGAACAAATTAGATAAATATTTCCACCAAATGGAAGTATAATATGTTCCCTTTATTTTACCAAGATTTGAGGACACCACTCTCTCTCCTCTATATGGAATGAGCAAATGAAATTAGCCATTGTGCATCTGTTAAGAGCTTGATGAAGATTCTGATGCATTTGTTTTCTTGTTTGGATTTGTGAAAAAAAAATTTCATTAAATTGATTTTAGGTAAGTTAAGAGACACCCCTACATACATTTACACCTTAAGATGGACCCTTATGCCGATACAAGTGACCAAAATTGTCTTCTTTGTAGTGATTGATTCTCTTTTTACATTGAACTCCAAGAATTCAAGACTCTAACACTTATCTGACCAATTCTTGACATTATGCATATTATAAAGACTTTTTATATTCTTTAAATTTAAAAATATATGTACAATACCCCATATTTGGTCCAAGAAGTGACTTGATGGACCTTGAAATGCATTGACAAGTGTAAAGGAAAATAATGCATATTTGATAGCTTCATGAGGCAAACATAAAGCTTTGTATGATCACTTTTGAATTTAATTAACCTTTTCACCATTGTATTTAACAAACTATGAAATAAGGAGGCTTTGGGAGGCTTAAACTCCACAATTAAACCTTGACCTCTCTAAAAAACCTTAAAATATGCTAAGTTACCTTAACTCCCTCAAACAAGGCTAAAATGCTTCAAATAATGCAACCAAGGAATGGAAATACTTGAGGGACAATACATCATCTTAAAACATCATGACATAGACCTATGACCCTCTAAACTTGATCTGTAAATAGTAATTAGCCCCTGCTAATCAATACTATTTATTTTAAAATAGATTTTTTTAATAATAAGTAATTTTTCCAATTTTTAATTAAAATTAAAGGAATCAACATTTATTTAAGTCTAAATGTAAAATTAACTAAAAAATTATGAATTAGTATTTTTTAAACTCGTATAATTTTATTGTGCATTTAAAAATAACATTTAATTCACTTTTTTTCCTCTATAAATAATCCAAGTTTATATCCTTTGCAAATAATCCAAGTTTATATCTTTTGTGCAAATAATCTAAGTTTATAAAAACTTTATAGTCTACTTGAATTAAAACTTAATATTAATTTTCCAATTTCCTTTTAATTAAATCCAAACAAATTCTTTATAAAATTGTTGTAATTTAATTAAGGAAATTGAAAGAAATTCAAATCATAGAGTTTTTAAATGGCATAGAAGATTTATTTACGGGGTTCACCAAATGGCTACATCCCTAGGTTCATTCAAACCATTCCATTTAAATAAGATGTAAATATAATTATTAAACTTACAACCATAAATATCTTAAAATTGGTTGATCAACCTTTGAAGAACTTTGATCTCAAATCACAAACATCCTTCATTTCCAAAATGATTACCTACAAATATATATATCTCAAAAATGGGAAATTTCTCTCTCCAAGGAGGCAAAACACTCTCAAAATATTTTAAAACTACCTTCTAGTTTTATAAATCCCTCTTTATAATTATACATATTAAAAAAGATTTTGTAATAGGCAAAATGAACTCAACTAGCTATATCAAAATTCTGCCCCTATAAAAAAATATAATTTGTATCTCCTCTATTCTCTATCTTCCTCTATTCTCTATCTCTAGAATAATTATCTGCAATATAAAATGAAATAAATTTTTTAATATCCAATGTTGGATAACAACCTTCATTTTCCCAAAGTATGGTTAAACTCTGGATAGGTTGTATGAAAACAAGAAGGAATAAAATCCCATAATTTATGAGAGGTTAAAACTCCATCCTTAATTTATCAAAACACTTGCCCATAAATAATATTTCCACATTGCCATTATCTCCCCATAAATTATATAACTTCCCACTAAAACCATTGACAACTAGAAGAAATGGTGGTAAAGATAATAATAATGTTAAGCATGCATGGAAGAGAGTTTATTAAAAACAAACCATTATCCTTCTAATGTGCATGTCAAACTAAAATTGACAACCACTATCAAGTGGTTTCTCTATGTGCATGTTTTAGAATTGGCGTTAAAATAAAGGCAAGCGGATAAAGGTATTAAAACATCTCCCAAAGGATAACATACTCCACCAACCATCCCCCTTTTAAAGTGGGTGTCCACATTGCAATTAAAAGGTGGAGATAAAGTTTAGTGGACTTAGGTTTTAAAACACATAACTTATCCCACTTAAAATGCCCATGTATCATCTATTTAACCCATACATCTCTCATCCAAACTTCCATGTGGTAAAAGGCATGAATGGTATAAAGTGAATTAATGTCCCATGGATCTTTTTCTTTTTCTTTTAACCCATCCATATGGGAAGAATAAATGGGTGGATAAATTTTAATTAAAATTTGGATTTAATTAAATTTGGGTTTAATTAAAAATATATCCCATGATTTCTTTAAACAACCATCTACATGGGAGTGGGGATATTAAAATTTGGGGCTTATTTTGAAATATTCAATGGTTTAATAAATAGGATATTTAATAATATTTTTAAAATAGAGGAATTATGGTGGGAATAAATATTTTTTGAACCATAAGAAAAAATCCTCTGGATCAAAACTAACTTTGATGGCTATAGAAATATATGAGCAAGTCATTACATTAAAAAATTCTAAACAAGGATCTAAGTGACCATTTGAAGAACATTACAAGACTAGGATGGCTATCAAAAAATTTAATAATCCCTATAAAGTAAGTTTTGAATTATAAGTGTTGACATTTTTGGCCTAAGGGCAAAAAATTATCAACAGTAGTGTGATATGATATTGGTGGTATATGTTCCTTGTACATATAGTGAACACCTGAAGTGTTCCCTAATTCATTTTCTATGTGCTTTAGAAACATATCTAAGAATATATTCAATGCCTTAGCTTATATTTTTTGAACTTTTGGTGCCTTTGTGGCTGTGCCCACATTAATAATGTTTACCTCTATCAAATATTATATCATATGTCCTAAGTTGATGTATCGATTTGTTTTTTATAAGTAAGGTGGAAAACCAAGGGTTGAACCCCTAGTAGAGCAAAAAAAACAAGAAGGCAATCAAACAAAATATGCCTTTAGAGAGACGACAGCACTAGCTGAGAAACAACAGACACAAAAACAAAACATAAGAAACAGAAAGACCAGAGTCAGAGAGGACTCTCCTTACATAACCATTGATTTGAGAAGATCATTAAGTTTCTCAGTATTCTCCATGTTGTTATCATGCCCAGTATTACCCACCTCTTTCAGCATAGACATGTTCAGGAGTATTGTATTCTAGAGTCCCTTGGTGAAATTCTATTCCAGCCTCTGAATATGATCCTTCAAGACCCAAATTTTAGCTTTCCAATCAGTCTCATTCTCAATATCCTCACCATCTTCCTCAACATACATTTTCCCCTTATTGTTAGTAGTTTCCATAGAGTCAACACCATGCTCCTTAAAAACCTCAAAATCCCTAGTCTCTTGCTTCCCTCCAGTGTCCTCCAAAATTTCCTAGATTTCCAACTCCTTAGACTCTTCCTCTTGGGTTGCTTCTTCTGAAGCACTTTCTGAGTAATCAATCAGTCTGGCCTTTAGGGTGGGTTTATTAACAATCCACCCCAACCTTTGAACTTTGGAGGAAAATCCTTCTTTATTAATTTTGGAAGACTTGTAAGATTTACCACCTTGGCCCCCTGTGGCCCTACCTAGAATTTTGTGGGTCCCCTCCGTGGCCTCTCTAATATTCTCTTCCTCTTCATCAACCTTTCTCTTCTTACCCTTTTTGCTCACAAAGGAGCTGGGGGTATCAATAGGGGTCTCTTCTGGGGTGGAGAAAGAAACATCTTTTGTTTTGGTAGGAGCAGGGGAAAAATAGGACTCATCAATAGCATGGCCAGACACTGGGTTGGAAGGAATGTCTCCACTATCAATTTTGATAGTCTTGGATGGCTCTAGGGCTTGGTGAAAGTTATATAAGAAAAAAAATAGCCCATATTATAGGGGAATAGGGTTCATATCCAGCTTCTTAGCCATTTTAGCTCTCACCCTAAGGATAAAGTGTTCCAAAGAGGAGAGTAGGTAAAATGGGAAACTAATAACAACATTGCACTTAAAGTGATTTAACAAAGGGAGGTGGTAATTGTAGAACCTAGTAAATTGACCTTCAAGCATGAATTACTTCATGAGAATAAAGCACACTCCATCCCATGGATCCAAAAGTTTAGCACGCTCGAATCCTCCTTGATACGAGATGAGTTCTTCTCCCTCATCCAGAAACAGTTTGTGGCTTGAAAGATCCATAATTTTAGTTTTCCTTTGAAGTTTTATTCCCTGCATGGTCAATCCCATGGCCATAGAAATCATCTTTTTATAGATTTCAAAACTAATTCTGCCCATTGTGACCCACCTATTTAACCAAGATCTCACAAATTGCTCAGACAAGTTTTTGTCAAATCCATTAAGCCTTTCCAGATATGGCCTGATTCCCCCTTATTTACAATAATGCCAAAGCAGGGCATTATCCTTGAATTCACAACAAGAGACAGGTTTAATTCAAATATGATATCCTCCCATTTTATATTTGTAGACCCAAACTGTGGAGTTCCTAAGTTCAACCTTCAACTTTGAAATGGTTGTTAACCCTTGTTCCCATTTATGCATAATGAAGATGTGATGGCTCATTATTTGAAATACCCTGTAGAGATGACATTGTCTACTCCCATTCTTGGAAATTATTTCCCCTTGATTTTCATGATGAGACCTGCATGCCTCAACCTCATGATACAATGAATCATGAATGATTGTCAAGCAAGTACCAAGGTTATCAAGTTCTGAAATCCACAATGGCCCTCTCCAAATGGACCACCTCTGAGAGTTACCCTTGTCATAAGTGCACCTCATTCTTGACAAGTCATCTCCTTTTGAATAATATTCCTAATGTTTAAGGGAATATGAACACCTTGTCGCCACACCCTCCAACCTGAAAATTGTTGACCAAGGTTGGCACAAGCATTAGCAACCCCATTTCCCTCTCTGTAAATATGGGAAATCTCAACTTTGAAGAACTTCTGCAAAAGAAATTGAATATTTGTAATGATGTATTTTAGCTTAATTCCCACATTTGATGCTTTATTAACTGCATCTATGACCATTTTAGAGTCTCCTTGTATACTCAAGTTCCTTATTCCTAGGGATATAGCCAACTTTAACCCCCATAATAGAGCCATTACTTTAGCATAATTATTGCTCTGGCATTCTATTCCACTAGCATAAACAACAGACATCCATCCTTTATCATTCCTTATAATTCCTCCTCCACTAGCTTTACCATCTGACTTGTATGCCCCATCAAAGTTGAGTTTCATCCAGTTAGGCTTTAGGGGGATCCATTTAGCATTTAGTCTCTGTAGCATTTTTGAGTTATTATACCCATGAATCTATTTTAAAACCTTCCATTTGGATGAAATTTGGTTTTCAATTTGAGATAGGGGTTTCTCCATAGCATGAATATGAGCTATTGTGACACTTTCCATAATTTTATTAACAAAGGAGTGAAACACCTGAGATGCATTTCTAGCAGTGTCCCTAAAAATTATGTGGTTGTGCTCTTTCTATAAAATCTAGCTCAAACATGGTAGAGTTTGCTTCCATAATTCCATAAGCCAAGGATGTGTGAAGGTTGGATTCCAACTAAGAATTACTTCTTTAAGGTTAAAATTATTGACCCATTCAATACCAAAGTTATTAAGTATTGTGCCCCATAATTCTTGGGCAAAATCACAATAGATGAAAAGGTGTGAAACTAATTCCTCTTGTGAACCACACAAGAAACATCTGTTAACTAGGGTAAACCCTCTCTTTTAAAGGTTATCCTGAGTTAGGATTTTGTTATGAGCAGCAGCCCACCAGAACATGTTAAGTTTTGGAATAAGTTTATGATTCCAAACCTTTTTCCAAACATCTTTATTCTAAGTTTCAATAATGAGCAGATGGTAATCAAATTTGATTCAGAATGATCCATTCTTATTTGGCCGCCAGTATTATTCATCCTCCCTAGGGAAGAGATGGATTCTAATCTCCTAAACGCACTGCTAGATCTCCCACACTCTAGGGAAAAGCTCAGGCCGGTGATCACAGCAGTCCAATAGATTTTTCTAGCTCCTTAGCCCATTGTTATTTTCCATATAATCACTGACTCTATCTCCAAAAAATTGAGTAGCCAAGTCAGCAATCTCTCCATATTTTCCTTGTGTGATGAGATCCTTGTCCTTTAACTAGATATCATCCCAGAATTTAATATGCCAGCCATTTCCAAGTTTCCATCTAATTTTCTATTTAAGAAGGCTTCCACTTTTTAGCATTTTATTCCATATCACAGATCCCTGGGGCAATCCCATCTATTGAAGAAATTTGGAATCATCAATGCTATGCATGTATCTAGCATACATTATTTCCCCCCAATCATTATTTTTATGGATTAGGTTCCAACTATTTTTTTATAGAAGGGCTTTGTTCATGTTCCTGATAGACCTAATATTGAGTCCACCATGAGATTTTGGGAGACACACTTTTTCCCATCTAACTAAAGACATTCTCTTTTTGTCTTCCACCCCCATCTATAAAAATTTTCTCTGGATCTATTCTAGTTTATCAGTAAAATATGCAAGAATTTTAAAAAGAGATAGGATGTATGTAGAAATACCTTGTAGTGAGGCCTGAAGAAGTTGCAGTTTACCAGCACTGCGAAGTAGTTTCCCTTTCCAACTGAGAAGTTTCCTATGCATTCTTTCCACAATTCCATTCCAAAAACTAGGAGAAACCTCTTTGACCATGAGTGGGAGACCTAGGTAGGTAGCTAGTAGAGCAGCTTCAGCACATTCTAATATATCAATGATTATATGTCTAAGGTCGTTAGGAGTGTTGAAGAAATACACATTGCTTTTTTGGAAACTTATCCTTTGTCCTAACTCTATGGCATAATTATTTAAGATATTCTTCCATCTTCTAGCTTCAATCACTGATGAGATGCCAAAGAAGATGGTATCATCCACAAACTACTGCACCACCATAGGATGAAGGGAGGAGGCAGGTTTGATGCCCACTAGCTTTTTTGAGGCTATATCTACTTGTATGTATCTTCCCAGTGCCTCTACCATAATGATGAATAAGTATGGGGAGAGAGGATCTCCCTAATGAATTCCTCTCAAAGATGAGAAAAACCCTCTAGATACACCATTTACCAGCACTAATAATTTTGCAGAATAGACAGCGTTCCATATCAAGTGAGACATTTTATCATTAAACCCAAATTTTCTGATCACTTGGAATAGAAAAGTCCATGAGACTCTATCATAAGATATATTGATTTGTTGTATGGTCTAGTGCCCTATGGTATTCATATAATTCATTAGAATCATATTTATTTAGAAGAGGTTATGTCATATCAACCTCTTTAATATAAGAGAGAGATATAAAACTACATTCCAAGAGCTACTATAAAACATGTGCTAGCAATTCTGGAAGGTTGGTGAAAACTCTACATAGAGGAGCTGATAAAACCAAGTGAGGAGATGGCCCTGAAGCTATGTTAATTATGGCCTTTGGATCACTCCTTTTTTAGTGGCCCTTAACTTATATGGAGGCTTACTTGAAATCTTAGTGGTTGATTTGAATCTACTTGTATATTTTAGTTTTCCCATAGAGAAAATCTTAACTTCTCTTTATTTCACTATGTGGCATAAATATGTGAATGTTCATAACTTTTTGAACAATAGAGCTTCATGTAATGCTGGTAGTAGGTGCTGTTTGAATATTTCTTGAATCTATCTATCTATCATGGGGCTAGTTAGGTTGGTCAATATAGTTCTATATCACAATATGTATTTTGCAATAGGCTCATTTGATTTTTATTTTAGTTATTCTACTCAAGCATATAATATCTTATCATTTATTTTTATTGAGAAGTGTGTTAAAAAATATCTGCCAAAGGATTGAATATGGTGATATACTAATTCAATAGATTATAAAGCCACTATAATGCATAATCCTTTATACTACATGGAAACAACTTAGTGAGGAGCCAATCATTTGACACATAGTCCAAACATGCTATGTGTAAATCTCATAGATGGTGCTCTAAGTTACCCTTACCATCATACAATGTAATCTTAGGTGCCTAAAGTCTAGATGGCAAAGTCATTGTCACTATGTGATGTATTAAAGGTGTATTTTAGATAACATTATAATCTAAGGCATGTGATGGCCTATTGGTTCCCAAATCAATATGTAACACCTTATCCTATAGAGCATGAATCTCTTGCATAAGGTATTATACATCTAGAGATGAGGAACTAGCCATAGGAGGTGTAGCTTTCACTAAATGTTATCGAGTTAAAAATGGTTATTATGCTAGCTGAGTTGGCCCCAATGTAGGTGTAATAATGTTATTATCTATGGAGTAGAATATTGACCATTGTTTGATTTGTACTTTATTTCCACTATGGCTTCTAAAATCTATGCATGCTCATGGGGCTGATCTTAAAATCTATCTCTAGAGCTCTACATAATCTCATCCTTATTAATAATTATATTTTCATTGTTAAGTTGGGGGGAGAGTGTCCTAATTCCCACCTTGTGTATCATCTTTATCTTGATTGTATTACTCATTTATGGATGCATTATCATTTAAATACACATAATTAAGGTGTGAAATATCAATGATAGGAGTTACAACTAGTCCCTTGTCTATGGTATAAACTTGAATAGAAGGAATTTGAGTATGTTTAATAAGATTGCCACTAAGCCTAACACTTCTTAATGGAAGAGAGATAACTTTATTAGATGGAATATAGTAAACAAAGTGAAATATGGATGCTAAACTAGAATTTATGAAATTTGAAAAGCTTAACATAGTCAATGAAAATAGGAAAAAGAAGGATACAAACCCTAGTAGCATCTAGGGTTAGGGTTTGAGTAATATTTAAAGTAAGTTAGGTTCACCAAATGTTTTACCCTTTTAAGACTTAAATAAATGTAAATCCTATGTTTTTAAAGAGATAAGTATAGAAAATTAGGGTAGAAATATGCAATAAATATAGCCACTAATTTTTTTTAGAATTAACTAAATTTAACCTTCCTAAAAAAAGAAATAAATAGTGTAAATAATAACTTAGCTATAAAATGATTAAGATGGATGATCTAGAGGCTAAAAATTGAGGTAGAGGCTAGTCTAAGTGTCATAAATAAGATCCATGTGTCAAAACCCATCCTATACAATAGTTACCAAATTAGACAATAGCACCATGTGGTGTTAGTGTCCATGTTTTGGTGGTAGTGTCCTTTGTGAAATATTGTTCTAAGCTTTTAGGTGCACCTGTGTTTGGATCTCTAAGGCCTATTTCTACATGCACAAGTTATGAAACATTGTATATGGTATGTTTTGACTTATTTTATTAAAAAACACTAATCCTTCATGTTGTTATGGAATCTAGTTGATACAAGCTAAAAAATGTGTTTTTTAGTAGGATAGGCTAGACATCCTCAACACCCTATTGTGATGAGAGTTACCTACATACCAATACTCCAAAGAGGGATCAATCCCAATGTAATTCTGACCACTTAAGTGCTAGTGTAATTGTAAATGATACTAATATTATATTATCACCCTCCCCATTTTATAGACATTACTTGATAAGAATCTAAATAATTTACCTCATACTTGCCATCACCTTCTCTATCACTTCAAATGAGTGGAAGCAATACCATTTTGAAACTATCATAATATCAATGGACATAGAGATAACAATTTATCTGCATTATGATAAAATATTGAACAACTTGTGGATAGATGAGTTATTACACTCAAAAAAATTGATATTAGGTCAACAAGGTCCCCTTTTCCATCTTCTGCTACTACACATTTGACAAAGACTGATATATCTTATAATGTTCTTACAAATGAGCTAATGGTCCATCAAGGTTTTAAGGATGAGGTGGATAGGAGAATATCTTAAGCTAGTTCTCATGCTACAAGAATTGATGTTTTATTGGATGCTAATATCAAGGAGACAATAGTAATTCAAGACATTATTAGAGGTGAACATAAATAATGTACCATTGTAAATAAAAATTAGTAATGTAATATATGAACAATTTGATTTCTTAAGATATTGGATAAAATGAATGAGATTACAACATAACATAGGTAATGTTAACATTTTGATTTCTCTATGACCTAAAATAATTGACACATTATTATATTTACATAAAATTATTTCACAAGGGAGTGTCTTATTAGTACAATCATGGTTATAATATATGGAAATGAAATTTGACAATACTCATATGACTATCTCTTTTACTTTCCAAGAGGGTTTACTTACATATTAAAATTATAAATCAAGCATAAAGAAAGATTCAAATATAATATCTCCAATGTAAGAATAGGTACTGAATACAAAGTAAGCACTTCAATAAAAATAAGTGAAACAAGTAAACAACACCACATAACAAAAGTATGAAAAATAACCATTTACAGTTATTCTACAAAAGGTCCATCAACTAGGCACATATGATTACAGTGCATTCATATTCCTAAGTAGATGGTTGAATCACTTTTTTACACCACAAATGATTGATTTTGATAATTTCATGGGATATTTTTGTACATGCATGAATGGTGCTTAAATTACATACCATTAAATGCATTTAAATACAACATCAAGTAGAGATATCTCCTCTTCTACCCCCACCACCACTATAGCTAGTTGTTACACTTATTTTTAAGCATTACATAGAGTCATTTATTGCACCTATATAGGATCTCTCTATGAATCTAGTCTTATAGTATTTATCACAATAGAAATACATAAAGACTCACATAAGTCATTATCTATGATATCACATACTTAGATAGCACCTGTTTTAACCTTTTAGGACTAAAAAATGTGTAAATCATATGTTTTTTAAAGGTTTGAGTAGACTAAATGAGGGAAATAATATGTAATAAATACACCTAATGATATATTACAGAATTGACTGGCTTTGAATTTTCTAAAAATATTAATAAATAATACAAGAACTTAGCTAGAAAATAATTGAGATGGATGATCTAAGTGCTAAAAGTTGAGGTGGAAGTTGGTCTAAGTGTCATAAACTTAACCCAATGTTAAAAACCTTCTTAGATAGTAGTGACATAATTGAATAGTAGCACCATTATTGTAAATGTGGTAGTAGTGTCCTGATATTGGTGATAGTGTCCTCTATGTGGGACTTTCTTGAGCTTTTGGGTGCATCTATATCTAGATATCTAAGGTTTGTTCTTATGTGCATGAGTTTTAAAACCCTACAATGACTAATTTAGTGAGTAAACCATAATCTTCCATGTAGTTAGGGCATCTGGTTGACATGAGCTAAAAATTATGTTTGTTAGTAGGGTAGGATGGACATCCTCAACATCCCATTGTGAAGAGAGTTGCCTAAATACCAATACTCTAAGGAGGGATCAAGCTCGATGTAGTTCTCCCCACCAAAGTGTTAATGCAATTAAAAATGAAGCTAGAATGATAGTGGCCTTGAGTGCCTTGAATGATCTTAAGACTATAAATTTGGGTAATTTAAGCTTAAGACTATGATAGATGTGAGTATGTATAAGTAGGGAATAATAGGGATTGATAACCTTAATTATACACAACTTGGTATGAGTTTAAATGTGTATTTTACATCTAATTTTAATCTAGTGGTTAGAGGGATAAAATTCATGTATATATACTATTTTAATGCTTGTACAAGTGATAATAGAGTTTTAGGATGACCTTAATAAGTTCTAATTTTTAAAATATATCCAACTGGGGAAAATAAAAGTAAAAGACATTAGCACCAGTTTTAGGACACTAGTACCATGTGGCATTAGTATCCTTATTATGGTGTTAGTATCAAACTAGCATAACACTAAGCATGAAAGGCTAGCAGTAGGAAATGAGGGTCTGAGACTATTTTAGGGATGATTAGGGATGTTTGCGGCTTGTATGAAGGCTGGATTAGTGTGACAATAGGCTCTAGGATAGGTAGTCTCATGTAGCACTCTTAACTCTCAAATATCACTTTTGGGTGATTAATTCCCCCCCACCTTATTCCATAAATGTATCAAAGTGAAATGATTAGGAAAAAGGAAAAAAAAGCATACAAGGACTTACCTAAGAGGTGAATCTAGGTTTGAATATGTGAATCATGCTCCAATGTATGTATTACAAGTGAAATGTGAATAAATCAGTCCTTATTTAATATATATCAAAAGTAAAGAAATAAAAGCTGAGTAAATTTGAGTAAAGAGATAGGAGAGAGGAAAAGAACAAATACGCCTCATTAGGTACACAAACTAATGCATAAACCTATGTAAAACCTCTATGTTTATATATAGTGCTTAATTAGTGAATAACTTGGACTAAGCTGATACCTTGTTTAATACTCATGTGTGGGTGGCTCAATAACTCAATTTGGTTTTGACTCCATCATTACACACCCCCACTTGGTGGATCATGACCTATGAATAGCTTGGATTGGATTGATGGTGTGTCCAACCCTCTCATGTGGGTGACTTAAGAACTCAATTAGGCTATGACTCCATAATTTCCCACCCATGTGTAGTATATGCATCTAAAATTTAAACTACATAAAGTAACTATAAATGTCTAACTAGGTATGTCATCTCTATGGCCACTCGAGTACATTAGGTAACTCTAGGTCACTCAAGAATGCCAACCACTATAGATGGAGTAAGGTATGAAACTAGTGTGTAACTTATAATATGATGTCATTTATATATAACATAGATAATGTCATGGAATTTGTCATTCCATATGATCAACTAGTATGTAAGTAAGCATACAAAAATAATGTATCATGCATATGCCCCCAAATTTTATATCTAAATATATGGATTATGGATTGAGTTATAATAATCTATAGCTAGGTATCTAAACAAAATATGGGAATGGGCATGCCATACATGATTCCCCTAATCGGAGTAAATGGTATGAATATGAGCTAAACTAGTATGAATCTAAGCAAAACTAAGTATAACTAAGAAATCTATTATTGAACCTATTTAAACTTGCATTATACCTACTATACTTTTTTGGCCAATCTAAGTTTTTATAAAACTAAGGCTACTAGATAGTATCACCATGTCTTAGATAGTAGCACCATTTTTGGAAATGTGGTGCAAGTTTCCTTCTAATATAATTTCTCTATAACTATACTATTTTTTGTGTCACTATTTTCCCACTGTGTTTACCTAAGTATGATTTTAGTAATATGAGATTGTGTGCTAAAAAAATACTATGAGTGCAATATAGGATCCTAATCTTTATGACAAACCCCTATGAATACCCCCTCATTTAAGGGGATTTATTGAACCTATGTAAGAAATATCCTCAAAATAAAAATCTCTACAAGATGTGTGTTAGCCATAACAAATATGATAATTTGTGTAATAATATGTAATCACCCAAAAGTGGTATTTGAGTGCTAAGAGTGTTACTTGAGACTAATTATCCCTAGATTACCCCTAGACCTATCCTAGATTCTATTATCAAACTTATCTAACCTTTATGTGGGCCATAGGAATCCTTAGTCAATCATAAATTAGTCCCAAACCCTCAATTCTTGATCCTATGCCTTTGTGTCCAGTGTTCTACTAGTTAAACACTAGCACCATAATAAGGACACTAATACCACATGGCACTAGTGTCTCTAAAATGGTGCTAATGTCCTTTGCCCTATCTTTTCCCAAATGGATATCTTTTCAAAACTAGAACCTCCTAAGGTCAGTGTAGACATATTTTATCATCAAGCAACATAATAGTATATATATACATGAATTTTAGCCCTCTAACCACTATATTGAAATTAGATGAAAAATAAACATTTAAACTAAGAACAAGTTGAGCACAATTAAGGTTATCAATCCCCATTTTTCCCTACTTATGCATACCACCATCTACAATAGCCCTAAGTTCAAATTATCTATATTTATAATCTCAAGCACATTCAAGGCACTCAAGGATACTATCATCCTATCATCACTTACATTTTCATGAGCACTTAGGTGGGGAAAACTACATCAATATTAATCCCTCCTCAGAGTATTGGTATTTAAGCAACTCTCTTCATAGTGGGGTGTTGATGATGTCCATCCTAACCTAATAATAAACACACTTTTCAAATAATACCCGAGTTACATAGAAGATTAGGGTTTGCATAATAAATACATAATTATATGGAAAATATAAGGTTCTATAATTAATTCACACAATAATAGACCTAAGATATCCAAACATAGGTACACCAATACATTCAAGATAATTTTGCATAGAGGACACTATCAATAATATTTGGACACTATACCACTTTTCTAATAATGTTGCTATTGTATAATTATGGAGCTATTATCCAAGAGGGGTTATGACATTGATATCTAGTTTATGACACTCAGACCATCTTCCATCTCAATTTCCAACACCCATATCATATGTATCAGGTGTTTTCTAGCTAAGTCATTACTTGCACTATTTATTACTATTTTTAGAGTAGTTAAATCTATTCAATTTTAAGATAAATCAATGGTTGTATATATTACATATTATTTCCATGATTTTATCTACTTACCTCTTTAACAAACATAGGATTTACATACACTAATTCCTAAAATGTTAAAACATTTGGTGAATGTGACTTCAAATATTGCACAAACATTTAACCTAGATAACCCTAGGCTTTACATTTCCAACATTCAGATTTTAGATCCATAAATTTTTTATTTTATTTGATCTAATCATGATAATAATGATAGAAGAGGTGTGTCACTTTTTGTTTCAAAGTTTAATACTTTCATTTGCATGCGTGTTCCCTCATAATGAACATATAAAAGACATGGACACATGTATACATGATGCTTCATATCAATTAAAATGTTTGTCATGTTTCATTATTTATTTATCATGATATCTTTCTCTTATGTGAAATTCAATTAATACACCAACCTTTAATCACATAGAGAATATATTACATAAGATAACAATTATACTACCTAAAATTAACAAGTCTCCTTTACATGCATTTTGTTATTTGGTTCACTTTAATTCCTTTTTATCACTCTTAGACATATGTAAACATTAGTGGTCTCACTTATACATCCTCCTTCTTGATCACACACATCTAACCACAATCCCACCTCTACTACCAACTCTACACTCTTAGTAGACCCTACAATCTAGGTTATGATGTCCACATGTGTTCCCTAAGCTTGGCAGGTTAGCAACACCCATGGATATATATTTATTGGTTAGAGTAGTGCTTCTTCAACTACAAATTCTATTTTGGAACTCCTATAGTAGTCTGACACATACAAAGACATTTTTTATGTTGCACTATATGACACTCAGGTGCCTCAAACATATGAGCCAGCTTATGTTTCTTCCATAATTAACACTATGAAATACACTGAAGAACATATTTCATTCAAGAGGTAAGATGTCCCACCTTAACACATTATAGATTTACACTTACCTCTCTACATTGCAATATGAATTAATGAATTAGGTGTCAAAAAGGTTTTAGTTGATAATGGATGAAGGTTGAACATTTTCAATATCCTTTTTCTTTGACTTCTTAATATACATGCTAAGGATTTGGATCCTTCTGATATAAACACCCAAGGGTTTAATAACACTCCACACAATGTTTTGGGTCAAATCACACTAAACCTTACATTGGGGCCTAGAACACTACCTATGACATGTCAATTTATACCTAATGATCTTAATTACAATATCTTTCTTGAAAGACTATGGATTCATGATATGCATGTAGTTCCATCCAATTTACATGCATGTTTAAAATTTAGCTATAGAGTTCATATCTATACATTCCCTATGGATAAATAATCATTCAAGTATTGGTAGCATAGAGAGCTTTCACACAATTATATTACTCACATGGATTTTACTACAACACCACTCTAGTCTACTATTTAGAGCACACATATCACTCCCCCAATTACTTCTAAAACATAGGATAATAAGTTTACTTCTCCTTTTGTTTTGAGATATTTCCAAAAAATTGGTTACACAAGATAGGGCCTTGGTAAACATGAGTAGGGAATCCTTAATCCTATTGTATAATATGATCAATAGGGTAGATAGGAATTGAATATAGATATATCACATCTAATGTTGATTCCTCTCACCATACTTATTAACATATCATGTTTTGTCAACCTATTCCATAGGTAGATGATACAGTAAACCATGTTTCTATACTCTTAGTTATTTACCCTGATCTTATCGATGATACAACTTCTCCAAATATACCTATTTTCAATGAGTTCACTAATGATGAGGCTCTCTTATAATTCTTAGGTGTATATGAGGATATCCCTTCATTATATCATAAGAGTAGGTTTACTCATTCCATAAGTTCCCAGGCATACTTTAGTGAACATTCAGATGACCCATATGATATCTTACTTGACACAAATGATATTATCCCTACAACACCATACACTATGGATCAATCTATCTTATTTAATGAAGAAAAAATTGAATTTAATTGTGGTAGATATTGATCCTCATATCATACTATTGGTTATTTCCTTACATAAATTAGAAGATATAGATATTTGTTAGATTTTAAAATATGTTCTTGAAGTATTCGCCTAGGCTTATCTTGATATGCTTAGCATTGATCCATCAATAAAAGTAAACATAATTACACTATATCCCAATGTCAAGCTAATTAAATAAAATATTTTAAAAATACACCCAAAAGTTTTTATTTTAGTTAAAGATGATATCTAACAGCTCTTGGATGTTGGTTTCATTTGAACAGTTACTCATCACAATGGGTTATTAATATTGTTACTGTTATAAATCCCAATAGCCAAATACAATGTTGTGATTCTAAACCTAAAAAAAGCATGTCTTAAGGATTACTTTCCTTTACCCAACATTGATATGATAGTTAACTCCACATCAGTCTATTATATGCTCTCTTTTATGGATGGCTTTTCTAGTTACAATCAAATTAATATCATTGAAGAAAACCAAGAAAATACTTAATTTACCACACCATGGGACACTTTTTGCTATATAGTCATGCCTTTTAGATTAAAAAAACAATGACACATATCTTTCATGATCTCATTCATAAAATAGTTGAGGATTATGTCAATGATTTGCTTTCAAAATCAAAAGAGCAACAACATCATGTAATAGATTGTTGATAAATTTTTAAGAGACTTAGAAAATACATTGTACGACTCAATCCCAAGAAATGCATATTTAGGATTTCATCGATTAAATTTTTAAGATTCATAATATCCCAATGTGACATTGAGGTTGACCCCAAGAAATTCAAAGTAATCATAGATATGTCTCCCACCAATTTAAAGTAAATTCACTCCCTATAAGAAAATATTTAGGTATTACGTCACTTTGTGGCACAACTCATAGATAAGACCCAATCATTCACCAAATTACTTAAAAATAATTTAAATTTTGAATAGGACATCACATGTTAAGAGCTAATTGACACACTTAAATATTACTTGATAAACCCACCTATTTTGGTCCCACTAGTACTTGAAAAAACACTTCTACTTTACCCCTCAGTAATAGATCATGCACTTGGTGCACTCCTAGCAAGCACAATGATCAATATAAAGATCAGTCTATTTACTACATTAGTCATACACTTTTTTATTACAAAATAAATTATCCAACAATCAAAAACCTTTTTTGGCACTTGTATTTGCTACTCAAAATCTCTGACACTATATGATTAACACTGAGACACATGTCATTACAAAATTTAATCCTTTAAAGTTACTCATGTCTAAATTGCATCTCTCAGGTCATATTACATAATGGGTTTTGTAACTCATAGAATTTGACATCAAGATCATTTTCAAAAAATCATTAAAAGGCCAGATAATTATATATCAATTGGTAGTCGCCCTGTTATTATATATAAATCTTATTAATGATGATTTTAGAGATGACTTCACAACATATAATACCACTTCGAATACATGGATAATATTTTTTGATGATTCTAGATGTGCATCTAGTGCTTGAGCTAGAATTATTTTCATCTATCCACATGGGCACATATTACCCCTCACTTAATAACTCAATTTTTTATGTACCAACAACATCACATAATACAAATCCCTTATCTTAGGCCTTCAATAAACTCATGCTCTCTAGATCAAATCAATTAATGTTATGGGGATTCATAATTAAATCTCAATCAAGTTATATATATCTACCACACTGAAGAAAAACACCTCATTACCTATAATAATATGGTTCAATGTTTATAAGCTCAGTTTGAAAATTTGTCTATCTAAAATATCCCACATAAAGATAATCATGTTGATGTGATGGCTAGTTATTCATCATTTATCCCCATTGACATAGATGTAAACTAGGATATTTCCATTATCAAATGATTACAATGTTCAGCAGTGTCCCATGTGGACCTCATAGCTTTAATGGTTCTAGTTACCAAATGCAGGATAGCACCATCTGAATGGTTCTCTAACAAATACAACTATTTACATAAATCTATTATACCTAATACTTTCACAAGAAATGAAAATCACAAACTACAGTGAAACTCCCTTTGATATGTCATTATTGGTAGGGATTTATTTAAAAGATATTTTTAGTGACACTTAATCTGATGTTTGATAGTAGAGGAAACTAAGTTGGCTATCAAGCAAGTACATGACAGTGAATATGGTGGTTATTTTAGTGGTAAATCAATGTCACACAAATTATTTAGACAAGGTTACTATTTATCCAACCATAGAACAATAATGCTAGGAATATGCCAAGTTATGAGACAAATGTCAATACCATGACAACCTACACCATGAAACTTTGTATCAACTACATCCTATCATATCCCCTTGGTCATTCATGTTATGGGGTTTTGATCTAATTGGTAAGATAAACCTAGAATCCATAAAGGGTCACAAATTCATCATCACTACTACAAAATATTTTATAAAATGGTTGGAAGTTATCCCATTAAAATCCACAAAGGGAGAAAATATATGTATTTTAATCATGACCAACATTATTTAATGTTTTGGCCTCCCATCTACCATTATCATGGATAATGAAACCTCTTTCAAAAATAAAATTGTGAAGAAATTTTGTGCCAAATATAAAATATGACACATGTTCTCTACTTTGTATTACCCATAGGGTAATGGTCAAGCGAAAGCAACAAATAAGCCAATCAATAGTATCCTTAACAAAATAGTTTTGAAATTTGGTGATGATTGGCACAATAAAATTATATATACACTATGGGCTTATCACACCAATATATGCATACTGATAGGAGCTACTCCCTATTCACTAGTATATCACATAGAAGCAGTTATCCCACTAGAATTAGAGATCCCTTCCTTATGGGTTTCCTTAAAAGGGCTCATCATATATGATCAATATAGAGAGAGATGGATCAATAAATTAGAATAGTTAGATCACATGTACATTCAAGCTATAAAGCATCTTAGATCATATCAAAATCAAATCCATCAAACCTATAATAATCATGTTCATAGCAAGGAATTTGAAATCAATGATTTAATTTTATAAGAAAGTCTCAGAAACATCAACACCAAAGAAGAGAATAAAGGAAAGTTTAAACCAAATTAGCTTTGACTCTACATAATTACAAAAAAAATTAGCCCAAAAGTATACCATCTAGCTTCATTTGATGGCAAGGAAATCAAAAATCCATTGAACATCATGTGTCTAAGGAGATTTTACATATAAAAACTTAACATTTTAATTTTCATATTGCTTGTACATAACTTATACTAGAAAATACAAAAACATTATAACATGTAAATAAACACCAAAAATTCAAATATTTACTCATAAAACATAAAATTATAGATTTTATAAATTTCCATGTTTACATCTCTTATATTTTATAGACATTACATATGCTAGCTATCTTATTATATTCAATTTTATCATACATACATGTTTCACTGATTTTTGTCAAGTACTTTTAGATTGCTACAAGACTTAGGTCCATTACACTGATCTAAACTTACTACTATCTACCCATTGGGGGCATATATACCAATATATGGGTTATTCATTTGACACATTTGCCCACTTAAGACACCCTATACATAGTTTTGAGTACCCATTTCTATCTTTCTATACTCTATAACAAAGATTTAGCATTGTTATATCTTGATATTGATCAAGCTACATCTACTCATATTTTTGCCTGGCTATTTCTACTTTAGACTTGGCATATGTACATCTTAGCTCTTACATAGATTTGTATTACATGTTCATGGATACTTTCATTTCTATATTTTCTAGTTTAGATTTCATTGTATCTCTATGCCTCTTCTATTCTAGGGTATTTAAATATGGCATTACTCTTTGGCTTTGTGTCACTTCTATTTATAGTATGTATGCTTTGAAAATGTGACCATGTCCTTATGTGTGCCTTCCTAATTATGGATGCAAACATTTTAACATGTCCTTCTATGTGGATCTAAGCATACTTACTTGTTTCTTGCATGTGTGGGAATTTGAACATGTCCTTGTATGTCTTATTTTCTAAAATTTAGTGACATGTGCACATGGCCCTTGTATTTTGGCCCCTTGGCCTACTTTGCATGCATCATGTGTTTTGTATGTATTATTTATTATATGAATCATGTCCATGATACTTGACTTAGATAATTACACACACCATTTTTTGATGCCATAAGGGACCTCATGTGTCTACCCTTCTGACTTGGGTGCCATGATGGACATCATGCCCCATATCCCTAGGTAGCTACCTAGTTATTACTCAAATTTCATATTACATACATTGTTACATCTATCTTAACACCCTTTTTAATGATAGACATGACATACATCTTATATTACATACTTATACTGATATTATCTTGCATTCTGATGTTATGTATGCACATTATATTGGATTATTATGTAGTTATCATAAATGCTCTAGCTAACACACTTTTTTCAATTATTTTTATTTTGAGGATAGTTTTTGCATAGGTTTAACAACTCCCCTTAAAATAAGGGACATTCACAAGGGTTTGTCATAAATATCAATCTCTTATATCATAATCATAGTATAGTTTTTAGTATATAATCTCAATTACATAAAATTGAACACAGGTAAACATAATGGGAAAATAGTGACCCATAAAGTAGTATAGTTGCATAGAATTTAAAATAGGACACTAATGCCCAAATAAGGACACTAACACCACATTTTTAAAAATGGCACTATTTTCCAAGACATAGTGTTACTATCTAATAGCCTCCATTTTAGAACAACCCAAATTGGCTAAAACAATATAGTAGGTACAGTACAGGTTTGTATAAATTTAGTTATATATTTCTTAGTTATACTTAGTTTTGATTAGATTTATATTAGTTTAGCTTATATTCATATTAGTTTGCTCATATTTAGGGCATCATGTGTAGCATGACCATTCTCATATTTAATTTAGATATCCAAATATGATTTATTATAACTTAGTCTAAGTTTCATATACTCAAATATTATATTTAGGGGCATGTGCATGTCACATTGTTCCATATTCTCACTTATACACTAATTTCAAATAGAATGACAAATTTTATGTCATTATCTACATTATATACACCCAACATCATATTCTAGGTTGTATACTAGTTTCATGCCTTACTTCATCTATAGTGGTTGGTATTCTTGAGTGGCCCAAAGCCACCTAATGTACTTGAGTAGCTGCAGATCCAACATACATAGTTAGACATACCTAGTTAGACATTGATAGTACCTCATATAGTTTATATTTAGATGCATTTACTACACATAGGTGGGTAATGATGGATTCATAGTCTACATGAGTTATTGAGCCACCTACATAAGAAGTTTGGACATACTATCAGTCTAATCCAAGCTATTTATAGGTCATGATCCACCAAACAAGGATGGGCATCAATGGAGTCAAAACTAAATTGAGTTTTTAATCCACCCACACATGAGGATTGAGAAAACTATCAGCTTAGTCCAAGTTGTTCACCAATTGATCACTATATAAATTCACACACATTGGCTATCACCAAGTTCATGCATTGGTTTGTGTACCTAGTTAGGTGTTTTCATTTGTTTCCTTTTTCCCATCTCTTTACTCAATTTTACTCAGTTTTACTTATTTACTCAATTTAGTCTTTTGATTTTGATATCTCTTAAGGATTGATTTATGCATGTTTTATTTGAAAGACATGCATTGACATATGATTCATACACTTGGACCTAATTTCATGGGCTTCACTTCCTACGTAAGTCTAGGTATGCTTATTTTTCCTTTATCCTAGTCATTTCCCTTTGTTGCATTTCTAGAAATAAGGGAGGTAAATCTAATCACCCAAAAGTGGTACTTGAGTGATACAAGTGCTATTTGAGACTAATTATCCCTAGTTTAACCCTATACTTATCTTATAACCTATTTTTAAACTTATCTAGCATTCGTACAAGCCATAGGCATCCCAATTCAGCCCCAAAGTAGTCCCAAACCCTCATTTACTGATCATATCCCTTTATGCCTAGTGTTTTTCCAGTTGGACACTAGTTACATTAACTATGGTATTTAAAACACTTATTTTTAGTGACCCTTACCATGTATGGAATCTTACTATAACTATTATCAATTGATTTTGAACCACTTGTATATTTTAATTTTCCCATTTAGAGAATTTTGACTTCTCTTTCCTTTACTGTATGGCACAAATATATGAAAGATCAAAACTTGTTAAACAAGATAGCTTCATGTAATGTTGGTAGAAGTCTCTATTTAAATATGTCTTGAAGCTCTTTATCTACCATGGGTCTAGTTAATTTGGCTAATATAGTCTTGTATCATAATAAAAAAAATTCAACAGGCTCATTTGATTTTTATTTCAATTGTGCAATTTGAGCATATGATATCTTACCATTGATGTTTATGGATAAGTGTGCTAGAAACATGTCTAATAAAGGATTAAATGTGGTGAAAGACTGATTTATTAGATCATAAAATCACTATAAGGCATAATCCTTTAAACTACATGGGAATAACTTAGTGAGAATCCAATCACTGGACACATAGTCCAAACATACTATGTGAAAAACTCATATACGGTGCTTTAGGTAACCCTTACTTCATATAATAAAATCTTAGGTCACATGAATATAGATGGAAAGGTAGTTACTGCTATGTGATGTGCCAAAGTATCATGTAATAAAAAATTAGAACACAAGGAGGGTGATCATTCATTTTACTATCACAAAATGCAAGTCAGAGCACGTAGGTATCTCTGACTTCTAGCAGTGAAAGAGAGAAGTGTGTAGGGAGAAGTTCCAAATTATGAAGAGCATGCTTAAGATATTAAAATATTATTATCTTATCTTATTCAAAAACTTAATCACACTCAAATGGTGAATTCTTATGCCAATTCATAGAGTTTCACATATATGCCCTTGTAAAACACAAACTGTGATCTATCCCATTTTATCTTTTTTACATTTTTGTCTCCAAGTAAGTTCTATAATTAAATTTTTAGGGATTTTGCTTTTATGGGCAAGAGTGAATTATTTTATTTTTGGTTGCATATGGGTTGATTTTTATTTTGTGTTTGATTTATTTTAAAACCCTGATAACTTAAGGCAAGTGTTTTATTTAAGGTGTTATTATACTTTAAAAAATTATAGCCATAAGCTATAACCATGTGTAAATAGAAAAGAGTTTTTGGTTTAAAAACCCTAACCTGACCTGTAGGTTAAAAGCTTTGGGTAGGTGTATTTTGTTATTTTAATCCATTATGGTTGTGATGTGGTATATAAAAATGGGTATGACTTATATTATTTATTTTCACTCTTTTATAAATGGTGTAGGGTTTACTTGAAATGATTGCCTTGTTGACCCTCTCGATTTTCAAGCATAATAGAAATGATTTCTTATGAGTATTTAACTCAGGACTTAGTAATAATTTATCCTTTATGGAACTTATTTTTGAAATTCTATGATTGATTTATGGAGTCGATTTGAATCGACCTATTGTCTTGCATGGTCAAAATTATGATTTTGTTTTGGTTCATGATTATTATATTTTGTTTACTTTTTAAATCATTTAAGTCAAAGGAAAACCCTATTAGGATAATCATTATTAGTTTAATAATGTGAACATAATTTTTTTCCTCAATAAAGGTGTTCATTATTATTATTTTTGGTGAAGATTGACTTGAAGTTTTAGGTGATTATTTTAGTTGACTACAATAGGATTATGCTTATCATAGTTTACTTGGTTGATTTTTGAATTATCCTTGAAGGGTTATTTTTTTATGAACATACAACTTGTGTTTTTTTGAAGTGTTTAGAGTTTGGACCTTTCAAATGTTGATGTAGCATGGACTCTCTTTTTCAAGAATAAAATTTGTCACTTGTCAATGTTACTTATATTAAGGTCATGATTCGAGGTTGAAGTGTTGTATATATTTTTTATGGATTCGTTGGATAGATGTAATCATGTTTGTTTGATTTTGATGAGATAATTAAAGTGATATTGGTTTCTTTAACTCATAGTTTTTGTTAGAAACATTTGAAAGAATACAATGTATATTCTTGGTTCCTAAAAAAGATGAATTTCATGTATTATGACCTTAGTAGTTTTTGATCTTATGATAATAACTCCATTGATTTATCCCTTAATCTTCCAATCTTGAAAAGCTCTCATAGGATTTGTAGTATTTAGAATAACTGCAAAGGCATTATTGTTAGCATCCAATAATATGGATGGTATTATTCAAAATATTTTCATTTGTTTATTTTTATTTTATTTGAGCTCAGTTATTATATTAACTTCCCTCACCTTTATATATTGCCTAGATCCACATGCAACTAATGGATGGTGTGGTTTAGGGCTACTTATGGTTGATCATGTGATGTCCTAGTGGCTCCCTTATCAGGATGTAACACCTTAGCCTATAGAGTATTAATCTCATGTATAATGGATTGAAAATATATAGTGGAGGAATTAGCCATAGGAGGTGGAGGTTTTATTTAAAAAATTGAGTTATATTTGGTTGTTGTGCTAGCTAAGTTGGCCCCAATGTTGGTGTAGCAATGTTATTAGCCAAGGGAGTAGAGTATTGACCATTATTTAATTTATTCTTAATTTCCATTATGAATTGTAAAATGTTTGCATGATCAAAGGTTTTTTCTATAATTATCTCTTTGAATCTCTATAGGATCTCATCATTATTGACAATTAAGTTTTCATTGTTAAATGGAGGGAGAGTGCCCTGATTTCTAGCTTATGTATCATATTGATTTTGATTATATTTCTCATATTTATATGTATTATTATTGAATTCCACATAATCAAGGTGTGAAGGATCAATAATGGGAGTTAAAAAATGTTCCTTATCCATGGTATAACCCTGAATAGCAAGAATCTAAATATGCTCAATAGGATTACCACCTAGCCTGGCACTTCTTAATGGAAGAGAGATAAAAAAAAATTAGATGGAATATAGTAAAAAATTTGAAATAGAGATATTAAAATAGAATATATAAAATCTAAAAAAATTAAATAAACTAATTAAAATATTAAAAAGAAAGATACAAACCCTAAGATCATCTAGGGTTAGGGTTTGAGTAATGTTTGAAGCAAGTCATATTCACCAAATGTTTTAACCTTTTAAGACTTAACAATATGTAAATTATATGTTTTTTAAAGGGTTGAGTAGACTAAATTAGATAAATAATATGCAATAAATATATACATTAATCTATTACAAAAGTGACTAGATTTGACTTTTCTAAAAATAGTAATAAATAGTGTCAGTAAGAACTTAGATGGAAAATAATCGAAATAGATGGTTTGGGTGTTAGAAACTGAGGTGGAACTTGGTATTAGTGTCATAAAATATATCCCAATTTCAAAACCCCTCCTAGATAGTATCACCATAATTGGATATTAATGCCATTATTAGAAATGTGGTGGTAGTGTCTTGATATTGGCGATAGTGTCCTCTTTGCAAGACTATCCTAAGATTCTAGATGCACATGCCTATGTCTAGATCTCTGAGGTCTATTCCTAAATACATGAGTTCTAAAAGCCTATATTTTCCATATAATTATTTATTTCATGATCAAACCCTAATCCTTCATATAGTTAGGGTATCTAGTTGACATGAGTTGAAAAGTGTATTTGTTAGTAGGGTAGGCTAGACATCCTCAACACCTCACTATGAATAGGGTTAATTACATACAAATAATCCAAGGAGGGATCAATCCTAATTTAGTTCTCACCACCTAAGTGTTGTTGCAAGTGCAAGTAAAGCTAGTATGATAGTGTCCTTGAGTGCCTTGAATATGCTTGATATTATAAATCTGGGTAATCTAAGCTTAGGACTATTGTACATGGTTGTATGTAGAAGTAGGGAATAATAGGGATTGATAACCTTAATTATGCACAACTTGTTT
The DNA here is from genome assembly GCA_037957365.1 of Torreya grandis. Lineage (NCBI taxonomy): Eukaryota > Viridiplantae > Streptophyta > Pinopsida > Cupressales > Taxaceae > Torreya > Torreya grandis. The sequence goes on along the minus strand of JARHVA010001461.1, from coordinate 3,281,325 downwards.
TGTGTTTGAATGTTTATTTTAAGTTGAATTTATATCTAGTGGTTATAAGGCTAAATGTCATGTGTGTGTGTGTGTGTGTGTGTGTGTGTGTATATATAATTCTAATGCTTTTGCGGGTGCTAAAAGAGGTCTAGGATGACCCTAAGAAGTTATACTTTTAAAAAGATGTATATTTGGGGAAAATAAAGGTAAAATACATTATCACCATTTTTGTGACACTATTACCATGTGGCATTAGTGTCCTTATTATGGCACTAGTGTCTAGCTTGTATAAGACTAGGCACAAAGGGCTAAGATCAATAAATGAGGATCTAGGAATACTTTAGGTATGACTAAGGATGCTTGTGGCCTACATGAAGTTTGGATAGGTTTGATAATAGGCTCTAAGATAGGTCTAGGTATAAGTTAGGGATAGGCAGTCTCAAGTATCACTCTAATCACTCAAATACCACTTTTGGGTGATTATAGCACCATAGATAATTTAGTATGGTCCAAAATAAATAAGGAAATAAAATATTCTCCTATTATACAGTAAACCCCACATATTCCTTATCCTTCTATAGTTAATCATCATACATAGCCTATGAGTGATGATGATATCTACATTATAGTACTTAATTCCTTTTATGATTCTAAACACCCATATCTATTATTTTTTATTATAAAACATTACCTTTGTACCATATGATACATGAACTCTCCATAATTATCCCATTGGTCAGATGATTGGATGACACATTTTCAAAATTCAAGATAATCAATAATACAAAAAAAATCAAGTAAACACAAAATCATTCAAAAAATAAAAAATAAGGAACTAATCATAACATGATGGCTAGTTATGGTATTAACATATGTTATTTATAACATGTTTGGTAGATGGCATATTATTTTCATACACATGTGCATTTCATGATATATGACTATGATGAAAAACATATAAATAATACATGGACACACATGTTAGACTATATTATACCCAATGGACATGTCAATGTTGAGGGGATCTTATTCAATACGACACGTTATTATAGGTTATATCTTTATATGATCTTTTACCATTTTGATCCACATAGAGTGATTATACATGTCTTTTTAGTTTCTCAATATTACATATTTCTACATGGATATGCTACTTTTATATGATGTGTCATTTTTATTTACATGCATAAGGTAAACAAGTTTTCACATGTTTTATCCTTCATTGATGTTCTTACTCTTGTGTAATAGGCTAGTCATTATTTTTATATTAGGTGTAACCCCTTGGCATTGTTTGAAACATATTAATGTCTATTGTTAGTGACCCTTGGCCATGTTTAGTGTTACATTCATTTGTCCCTTATTTGTAACATATTTATGTCCTTTGATTGTGGCCCTTGACCTTGTTTGATGCAACATAGTTTTATCCCTTGTTTTTGACATTCATTTGTACCTTATTACAACATATTCATATCCCTTGATTATGGAACTTGGCCTTATGTTTGAAATTATGTGCTTATGAATGGATTAATATAGGATTATTTATTGATATTATTGAGTTTATTGATATTGTTAAGTGTAAGCACTCTATTCTTATCACTTATGTGTCAAAATTATAAAATGTAACTTCTTGCAATTGGAAACAAAATGGTCTAAAATTGCATACAAGTTTAAATTCACCTTGGGTCATATCTAGGTGGGAAAATTCATTGTATTATATATATTCAATTATCATTCTAGTCATTTTCTCTAGTCAATTGTTTTACTCTGATCAACACACTAATTCTTCAACTCTAGTTTGAATTAATCTAGCATACAAGTTTGAATTCACCTTAGGACATCTATAGGTGTGATAATTCACTATATTAGATCTATTAAATTATAATTCTTGACATTTTCTCTTATTAATTCTTCTAATCTAATCAATTCACTAATTCCCTTTCAGTAATCAATTAATGCAATCAATTCCCCTTCTATAAATTATTCTTCTAATCTAATTCCCCACATTATATTAATTAAATTGGTCTTTGATTAATTTAATTAATCATTATTCTAATTATAATTCCATGAAAATAGAATTATAGTTTCTTTTCAATTATTAATTCCTCCTTTTCCTTCTAAAAGGCATCTTTATTCTATCAAAATTGTTTTATATTTTAGGATTTATTATCAAATTATTAACTATTTCTTTTTATCTCTTTTTATTTTTAGTTTTTTAACATTTTGTTTGTAGATTTATACATGCTAAAGACCCATCAATAAAAAATAATTATCTTGTTTGTTTTTAGGTTCTAAAAGGTTGTGGTGATTAATTCAAACATATTTTACTTATTCACTTTTTATTTGGTGTTTTTAAAATGAATTCATCTTTGAATTTTAATGTTTTAAAAATGAATTCATTTTTTGATTTGGTTTTATAAAACACATCCATTTTTGTTCATCTTGGTTTGAATACTTTGTTCACATGTTAGTTTGTGTGATTGTGTGATTCCTTCACATTTATAATGTATCCTTTGGTAGGGTGACTCATAAACATGTAGGTAATCATTAATTTTATCCTGAATATTTATCTATTATGTTATTTTCTCACCCTTAGTGGGAGTTGCATGAATCAGAATGACAATACCTTCCTTTTTTTGGATCTATATTTGGGTTGTCATTATTTTCTCATGATTACTTATGGTGTAGTTACTATTACATCATGACGTAGTATTATACCAACCTTGTTATCCAATGAAGTTTACAAATTAGGATCATCCTTGTGTTATTTTAGCTAGTGGTTCCTCATATCTTGATTGCACTGGTAACACTTCACTAAGACCCTTATGGTTGAAGTGGTTGTGAAGGCACCAAACCCTTTAGTGAATATCCCAAAAAATATCACATCTAATTAATAGATTGTTTTAAAGTGCCTACATACTGAAAGATATATCGAGACCATCTAAACCCAACAAAAACTTTAGCTTAAGACCTTTCAGCCACAAAACAATCATTAACATAGGGTTTCAAAAGTAACCACACCCAAAGATATATTTTACATACAAAAATTTTAAAAGAAGGGTGGGATTAAAACACCACCAATAATTATAATAATTTATTTAAATAATCTTAAATTTCATACTCTATCAAGGCAATTATATTGAAAGACTCGATGAAGGTGGAGTAATCCCATGTTAGTTACTAAAATAGGGTCATTAGATTAAGAGTTTGGGTAGTTTATTGTAGTGTCATAATTTAAATATGCCTACATAAAAAGTCATTACTCTATCCATGTTCTTCTAATCTAAAACATAGAAGTTTTGATTGAAAGATATTTCAAGAACATGAAAATAACATAGTAACAATGATTTCTTTGAGAAGAGATGTTTTATTACTCAAGATTGCAAATACAAACATATGATTATCTTTGGGAAGAGATGTCTAATTTCCTTTTTTAGGTTACATATTCATTTATACACATTTTTAATGTAGGAGGAGGATGTGGAAGGTCACCAATCTTAAGGGAGATTAAGTGGTTTGACTTCTATGATTTACAACAATACAAAATTTGAGGAATTACCATTTTTAGAAACTTGTTATTTTTAGATTGCACTACTAAAATTGAAATTTAGGGCACTTATTTTGGGTTTTTAGGGGTCAAAAAAACTGATTGGATCTCAATTCCATCTCACCATGTTCTCCTCATTCTTATCTTTCTAATGGTTCAAACAAGGAGTCAATCAGAGCTATGGTGTAAAAGTTATAGCTCTCAAAAGTTCCATCATTAATTGGGGTAGAACTGTCAACCAGATTATCATCTAAATTTTTTATCATATCATTGGTTAAAAATTTCCATTTATACATCCAAAATTATTCAAATGCATATGTTTCATACCTTCTCTATGTAAAATTATACCATTACTTTGTCCACATTCTAGGTCAAAATAGTTCCCTTCTATGAATCGTATCAAAATTTGTCTCAAATCACACCTCTCTTATCTAAAATTATATCATTATGTTGTCCATGTGGATTTGAAACTATTCTCATCATACCATTTTATTATGCTTGAATCAAATATATTTAATTCTAAAGTGTTTTCTCTTATCATTTTCAAAATCATATCCTTGTCTTCCTATTCAATCTCCTACACCTATCGGTTGGGAATGAAAAAGTAATGACATCCATATTTTCTCTCATTTGAATCCAATCCAACATCAAAGTCCAATATGAGCTTAAAACACATCTAATCAATTATTTTTTTCTTAGGGCCAGTTCCATTTCAATCAAGTCAATTCTACCTGACTTAGGGCCAATTCTAATCCATTCATTCCCATTACGTGTATCCTTACTTGGGGACATCCTTAAATCAATCTTATATTTATTTTTTAATTCATTTAATGTCATCCATATCAGAGTATGATAGATATTATGAATGATATGGTCATGATAGTAAAAAGGAACCCATTTTGATATCGTTATCCCACACCCATTTGACTTCTAAATTATAACATTCATGTCAAATCCATTTAATGAATCCTTGGAAGACATGTTTTACCAATTGATCACAACAAACATGATTTTGTATCCACATACTAAGCATTTTATTTAAAGTGATATCAAACCTAAGTAGTACCAAAAATAAAAATATTGTATCATAGGATTTAAGGCCATTCAGTTAATTAATGTAGTAGGTTTAATATTTATGTACAAGGCTTGTTTGATTATGGATATATCATTATTGAACCAAAAAAATCATGTTAAATGTCAATCCCTGACCCATCTATAAGTCAAGATGTAATAGACTCATTCTTTTAGATTAGATAAAACTTATCCCAAATTGCATCTCTTATTAATCCATCCTTAGGACCCCTTTCACTCAAAATCCAAGTACATCCCAGTCTAATAATCACTCACTAGGGATATGCCAAGATCACTTTTTTAATCATAATCATACTCATTCACTTTTAATTCAAGAGCAAGATAAATCACCCATTTTTGACATACTCATTAAATCACCCATATTTGATGAGTTATCCTTTGGCCATCCTCTTATTTTTATGAGCCTTGATTTAAATATCCTCCCTATGATTGTTCACCTATCTTTTATAAGCCCATATTTGAATAACCCATTATTTATCCATAATTCATTTTTCTCCAATCCTATAAATTCCCTTATTTCTAAAAATCCATTCATCCCAAAGTCTTCATTTCCAAGTGTACAATTAAAAAGGTACTTATGAACAATTCAATTCAATAGTCCCTCTTTGTGGATAAATCTAAATCAAGATCAACTTTCTTTTCATAACTAGATTTAGAGTCAACATCATAATCAGGATCAACATCTACATCAAAATTAAGTTTTATTTTAGAACCATTGGTAGAATTGGGTTTCTTTATAGAACCATTATAATATTTAACATAAAAATTAGACTCAACATTAGTCTCAACATTGAGTTTAGATCCTCTTGAGTCAAAAGCGGCTTCAAAATCATAATATATTAATGGATATTATAATATTAGATATACACTCTATTAAATCCACTTGAGTCTTAATCAACTTCAAAATCAGCATACCTTAGTAGATGTTACACATAGACTACACACTTATTACAAATCATATTGAATATATTTATGATCCTTCCATGGATTTTGAGGACACTTCCTTTGATATTAACATAATTTGTCCTAGTATCCTCTATGGGGATTGTGATGCCTTTTCCCATTCCATTAGCATTATGCATTCCATTAACCTTAACCACATTAGCCATTATATTAATATTCCACCTCTCACAAATGTCAATTGAGACTAATAAAATCACATATTATTGAACTTATTTTATGGTGACATTTCAATGGTAGAATCTTTGGTGATCTAAGACAATATTCAGGTAGAAGAACAATATCTTAGTGAAACCTTGTTTGAGGTGCTAAGAGATCATCAAAGTTTAAAGTCAACATCTTATATTAAAATTTTATCTAAGGTGTTATACGATAATCAGAAAAAAAAAATTAGAATCCTTTAATGAAACCTTGCTTAAGGTGATAAGAGATAATTAAAATAAATTATCAATGTCCCTTAGTGAAACCTTATTCAAGGTGCTATTAGATAATCCAAATCATAACAATCAAGAAGAATTTATTGGTGAAAAACTCTTTAAGGCACTAATGTATGAGGTAATTAGTTATTCATTACTTGATGAAGACATTATTTAAGTCAATATCAGCCCCACCACAACCAAAATCAAGTTGAATATAAAATCATCAACACTATGTGTGATTAAAATTCTTAATATTCATATATCCCCCAACCATTATACATTATATTATGATCTTGTTATTTATTCATGGCCTATTTACCATTATCTAATTAGACCATTTGTCCCATGCCTACCCTTCTTTACCCTTCCTAATCGCACTCTTTTTCATAGAAGCTACAAAGATACCTTGTTTAGAGGTTTAGGGGAAACTGAATCAATGGCCAATTAAGATCATAATATGATCATTATATCCTACATCACTAATATAATTATAGTAGAGAATATATTCAAAATTCATATGGGTTAGAGATCAAGCATTCAACATTATGCATCTTGTAATCCTTCATTGAGTTGAGATGCCAAAATTTTATTAAAAAAAAAAAAGAGAGAAAGATAAATAATTCACCCAATGAATAAGTTTCTATCATCATGTGTAAATACCATGTTTTTTGTGCCTTTGTTAAGTACCATGATGAAAACCAAGTTTCTAGCATCATGTGTAAATAATTTGCTATCTACAAGTACCTTGACACTTGGGGCCCTCCTTGTCTGCATTAAAATTTGTTCCATTCCCATCATATTACCTTGTCCTAAACCATCTTTCTATTCATCCTAAAATAGTCCACTTTTCCTTCCTATCTTGATCTTAATAGGAAAGTTGAATTATTTTTTAGCTTTCTTTTAAAAAATCTCTTGGCATACCCTACTAGTGACACTTTAATGACTAGACATTTGGTTTCCAAGTAACATGGTTCTTGGATATTCCTTATCTACTTATCATCAATTATTATCCAATCTAATCATTTCAAGCCTATAAATTGATATTTAATCTCATCCTAGTGCTAAAATAGGTTTTCCCTTTACTAGTGATTTTTTCTAGGTATAATGTTCCAAACACTCCTAAACATTCTCATTCCACACTCTCACCATTTTGCAATTTAATTACATAATATCACTATTTTGTGATTTATTCCTATGTTCTTTTCATTTTGTGAGTTCAAATTTCATGCTCTCATCATTTTTTAATTTTAACCCTTCTATCTCACTTGTTTATTTTCTTGTCCCTAATCATACGTATCATTTTTTGTGATTAATTTCTGGTTGAACTACAATGGCTTGACGTCTAATTACATTATGTAAGTAGTGCTCAGTTTTTAGAAGTTAGGTCACCCATCCTTTGTACCATTATCTCAAAGTTTTATGAGCATATATCTTACTATTTTTTCAATTTTTTTCCTTAAACACTCATCATTTTGTGAGTTAAATCTTATGCTCTCACCATTTTACGAGTTAATTTCACACTCTCATCCTTTTACAATTTTAACTATCTAGTCTCAAATATTTTTATCTTATAATTGATCATACTTATCATCTTTTATATGCTCAATTTTTGGTCTAACTATAATGACTTGAGGTATGATTGGACTATGTAGGTAGCATTCATTTTTCTAAGGTCAGCTCATCCATCCCTTGTCCCATGCTATCAATGTTTTAAGCATATCTCTTACCATTTTGGTAATATTTTTCATTATATTCTCTCACCATTTTGTGAATCCATGTTTTTATTTATATATGTCATTAAGAATATTCACAAGCTATATTTTCACCAAGTCTTAGTTTTAGTCAATTAAAAACACAAAATAAATGAAATGTGTTTGAGCCTAAGACCTCATAAGCATGCAAATATTGGCTAATAATGCATAAGATTCAAATAAAAAGTATGAAAACCTCCATTAAAAACATCTTTGCATAGGATGCATCTCAGATGTAATGTCAAATGATATTTGTCAATGCTAATTTTGGTGAGACATCTCCATTAAAGTTATGGACTAGCTGAATTTGCTAATGAATTCAAAAAGGTAATGCATAAGGGGGTTTGATAAACGATCATCACTTCATTGTATATCTTGATCATGTTAATTATAATTTAATAAGGTCTATTTATAATAATTTAAGATCAATGAGTACCCTTCATCTTGAAATAAAGATGAAGGTTGCAAATGAGTCCTCAATAGTGCACATGGATCACTAATGTGAGCCTTTCATCTTACTCAAGATGGAGGGTGGAAAATGGATCTTAAAAATATCAAATAAGGATTAATATGATCCCTTAATATTATTTCCAAAATTAAATGTGGAATATTCTCCTCATAATATCTTTTTGAGAGTCATTATGGGCCCTTCATCTTGTTTCCAAGATGAAGGGTAAAAATCATTCCCAAGAAAGCACACGGAAAACCAATGTGGGCCATTCATCTTGTTTTTAAGATGAATGTTTGAGAATACTCCCTAAAATATATCAAAATATTAATTTTTGGCCTTTCATCTTATCTCTAAGATGAAGGGTGGAGAATAATCTTGCATATTAATTTAATTAGTAATTAGCTTCGCTCATAAAATAATATTCTATATGATCTTAAGATTCTTTCTTGAATGAAGATGTTTTTTGGAAGGAAAAAGATAAATTAATAATTGAAAGTAAATTATAATTCTATTTACATAGAATTATAATTAGAAGAATTATTAATTCAATTAATCAAATATTAATTTAATTAATATAATGTGGGAAAATTAATAATAAGAATGATTTATAGAAGGGGAATTGATTGTATTAATTGATCAGTGAAGGGGAATTAGTGAATTGACTAGAATAACACAATTTATCATAAAAACTAAACAACATGTTAATTAAAAAAAAATATAATTGAACATATAAATTGACTAGAATTATAATTAAACAGCTAGAATGATAATTGAATAGATAAATTGACTAGAGTGATAATTGCACCGATTGTGTATAGTGAATTGTCCCTCCTAGAGATTCCCTAAGGTGAATTCAAACACATAAATTACATGAAAAAATAATTTAGACCACATTATGTGCAATTTTTTGGAATCATTCTATTTTTCAACTTGACATGGAAGTGATAAAAGTAGAGTGTCTACACTCTACATTTTCCCCTATTTAAAAAGGTGTTGTGAAACATAGATGAAGCAAAAAAATTTAAAAGAATAAAAAAATCTTTAAAATGATCATAGATGAAATATTAATAGATGTTATTTTTGAAAAATATTCTAAATGTACTAGCAAATGGATTCAAATGTTTCCCAAATTATCACTTCATAAGCCCTGGATGCCCTCTTGAGGGGAGAATTGGTAAAATTTTGGATGAGTAGACCCATGAAAGGAATTAATGATCATAGAGAGATACATGAATCTAATTGTTATCTCATTTGATGCTTATTTCATTTTATTATGTCTCTTTTATGTATATTAGATATGATTGATATGACTCTAATTTATAGATACTATTTCTTTTAGTATTGATGAGATGATCACGATGTTTGCTAACTTTGATGATTTGATTAGATAGATAAAAATGTAGTGATCGTAACATTGATATATAAAACATTTTGAAACTTCATTTTTAATATTTCACATGATAGTATGCATCATAATCTAGGAATAACTATGATAACATTTATTTGTCAAAATGCATAAAATTATGAATTTAAAATGCAAATGTAGACCACTTAAAATAAGATATGGAAAATTAAGCCTTAAATATACCACATAATGCACTTAAATCAATTATAATTTAGATACAAATGTTTTAACCTCAAAATCATGATATGAATAATCAAGACTTAATTGAAAAATATAATTTACTAAATTAAGGTAATCAAGTATTAAAAAACATACCAATAAGCAAATAAACAATCAACACATAAACACATAAGTAAAAGTAAAGAAACATTCATTTCAGAAAGGAGTGTGTATGATAATAAGGTTTTAATATTTGAGACTAAGGGTATGAAAAATTAATCATGACTAATGGGAATAGAATAATAAGGAAAGGGTGGCAACACTGACTCCAAATGTTCCATAGAAGTGGACACCGCCTATATATTCCTATGGACTTTATGCCAAATGTAGTTCTCCCTAAGATTTGAGATTGAAGAAAATTGATGACAAGTGAAGAAGATAGATTATAGAATAAAAATAGGAACATGGACTCATAAAATGATGAGAGTGTATAAATAACAAAGTTACCAAAATGTTAAGGGATATTCTCACAAAACATTGAGAGCATAGCTATGACAAGGGATGGCTAAAATGACCTCAGAGAACTGAATGCTTCCTACATAGTCCAATTAGACCTCAAGCAATTTTAGTTTGACCATAAATTGAGCATATAAAATGATAAGTATGATCAAGGATAAGATATAACATTAGGAATATTCAATATGTTTATGGTGAAATGGTAAGGAAACCCAAATCACAATCCCACCAAGCGTGCCATATGTGTCATTACAAATATTCACAAGCTATATTTTCACCAAGTCTTAGTTTTAATCAATTAAAAACACAAAAAAATGAAACATGTTTGTTTCTAAGACCTCATGAGCATAAAAATATTGGATAATAATTCATAAGATTAAAATCAAAGCATGCAAAACTCCATTAGAAACATCTTTGCATAGGATGTGGCTTGGATCTAGTTTCAAATGATTTTGTCAATTCCAATTGTATTGAGACATATCTATTAAAGATATGGACTAGTTGAATTTGGTGATGAAATTGAAAAGGTGATGCACAAGGGGATTAGATAAATGGTCAACACTTCATTGTATATCTTAAGCATGTTAATTGTAATGTAATAAGGTTTTCTTCTAATAATTTAAGATCAATGAGGACCCTTCATCTTGAAATCAATATGAATGGTTGAAAATGAGTCCTAGATATTGCACATGGATCACTAATGTGATCTATTCATCTTAATCAAGATGGAGGGTGGAGGATGGCTCTTGAAAATATCAAATAAGGATTAATATGAGTCCTTCATCTTGTTTCCAAGATGAAAGGTAGAGGATTTTCCTCATAATATCTTTGTGAGAGTCATTGTGGGCCCTTCATCTTATTTCCAAGATGAAGGGTGGGGAATCATTCCCAACAAAGAACATGGATAACCATTGTGGGCCCTTCATCTTGTATCCAAGATGAAGGGTTGAGAATACTCCCTAAAATATCTCACAAGATTCATTGTAGGCCCTTAATCTTGTCTCCAAAATGAAGGGTGGAGAATAATCTTGCATATTAATTCATTTAGTAATGAGATTAGCTCACAAAAGAATATTCTAATTGATCTAAAGATTATTTCTTGAATGAATATACCTTTTGGAAGGAAAAGAAAGAATTAATAATTAAAAGAAAATTATAATTCCATTTTCATAGAATTATAATTAAAATAATGATTTATTCAATCAATAAAATATTAATTTAATTAATATAATATGGGGGATTTGATTATAACAATGATTTATAGAAGAATATTTAATTATATTAATTGATCAGTGAAGGGAAATTAATGAATTGGCCATAACAACATAACTGACCATAAAAATTGACCAGTATGGTAATTGAATAAAATAATAATTAAATAAAGAAAGTGACTAGAATTATAATTAAATATATAAATTGACCAGAGTATAATTGAATAGATCTAGTATAATGAATTGTCCCACCTGGAGATGCCCAAAGGTGAATTCCAATATCTACATTAAATGAATAAAAGACTTCAGACTAGATTTTATGTAATTTTTTGGAATCATTCCATTTTTTAACTTGACACAAAAGTGATAAAAATGAAGTGTCTACATTAAGTTGGTGGGTGTCATGATCCATATCGCATACCTCCCCATTTGTGTGTGGTTCCATAATTTATATCATACACCTCCTTACTATGTAGTTTATTTAATTATTATATCATTAATGATTATTATTACGTGCCTTTTTTATATAACTATCTTGACATGACACTTATATGTCATGCATTATATATGTAACATGCATGATTGTATGACATATACATTACTATGATGATATATATTCCAAATGTTGATGTGACTATACTAATTACATATTTATACATGACATGATACAAATAACTCTATCTTTTGAGATGAGTGACTAACATGATGCATCCCTCACCTCAAAAATGGGGAATATTAGTCAATTTGTCATAGAGAAATAAGCTTCTATGAGAAGATAAATCATATTTTTGGAATATATTACATGATTTAGAGAGTTCAAATTGGTTCAGATATCATATGAGCTCAAATATGAAACAAATATTCACACATCCATAGATATTATGGGGGAATATGCCATGTAAATACACAAATTTCATAAAGGAATCATCTGCATATTATATATTTAGATACACCTGAGTGTATATGTCATGAAAATGCACATGATTTATTGGAACAAAAATTATAGATTTTCACTTACAAATACATATGAGATACAGGTTCTCAAATTTTAGCATATATAAGCATAAAATTCTATATCACTTGAAATATATTTATTGGGGCGTGATACTTGCTCATGCACCTATATAATATTTCAAATATTACTTAGCAAATATTTAATGAGCCATGATACTATTTCATGCACATATACACATTTTTTAATGAACACTAATATAGATTTTTATTTGTAAATATAATTCAATGACACCAAGTAATGAGCAACCTTGAATCTTTAAGTCTATTTGTATTGGTTGATTCATTTTTTTAAGGTAATACATGTTGAAGTTCATAAATGCTCAAGGGACTTAGTATTACTCATAGTGAACCCATTATTTGGTTCCCACCTTACCATATTGAGGTTTAATATCATATCTAGATTTGTTATTTGAGTTAGTATAATTGACATACAATGGCATGTAATGGTTTTATCACTACTCCCTAGTCATGAGAGTTGGAACATTTATATTTCCTACCCATGGGCTTGCATAGTTATATATAATTATGGTTTGATGGCCCTTAGTTATATAATTATTTAAAAAGTAATCATAATCTCCAATAAAGTTACATGGCAACACGGTTTGTGCACATATAGGTTTACTCCTTCCTTGATTTTAAAACTTTTCAAATTTAAATTATATTTTAGATTACAAATTTCACTCTATGTAAATTAATACTACATGTTCATTATAGGTTTGCATAGAGAAAATCTATACATTTAGATCCTTCTACCAAAGATAAAGTGTGTTGTACACACTTAGCTATATCTTAATATTTTTACTATAGTATGTGTATTTCATTTCAATACTAAAATAAACTTGGGGTATTTGTAAATATTAAAATATGGTATTAGATGCTTGGTAATGTCAATTTTGACCTATATTTACCTTACATGACTTGATATTCCTATAATCCACCATTCTCTCATACTAACATGTTATTTATGGGTTCAATCCTTTTAATTGTTGTCAATCACCTACAAGAATTACCCTACTCTATGCCAAAGAAATTATTTATCATATTCAGACATATCCAAATCATTATACCAATGTTCATATCTCCCAAACAAGAGTGACATATTTAGTTGGTACCATCTAAATGTTACTAACCAAATTTGATGGTTTCATCCTTCACCAAATAATGATCAAATTTCAAAATCAAATCATTCCTATGGGTCAACCAATTTTCTTAACATGTTGATGGCATGATAAATTACCCAAATAGATGTATATAAATACAAAATAAACCTAAGTGTAATCATATAAAACTTCATTTTAATGAAATGAGTGTCACTTGAGACCACCCTATCCTTAGATTATCCCTAGACTTATCTTAGGGCATTTTTTTATCATTTTCTATCTTTTATGTGCATCTATCCTATGCCTAGGTATACCACGAGTTACATTTAGCCATCACCTAGGCATCCCTAATCCTTTTTCACATGTGCCAGCCACCTAGACAATAGTGTGGCCCCATTAGTCTATAATGCAATGTGCTATTGGCAAATGGGATAGAATTATTGACCTTAAGCTTCCCTTCCCCTCATGAATATATTTTCACTTCTTGAAGCATCTTAAGGTTAGCCTAGACTTATTTCATGTCTCAATAAAAATCAAAACATTATATAAAGACCAATTTCATTCATTTATTAGATAAATGTAAATTATCATGAACAAACTCAGAAATAATTATAAAAATTAAGATTATTAATCCCTATTTACCTATATTTATACATAAATCCATCTACAACATCCTAGAGCTCAATTTTACTCAAGTTTCCAATCTCAATTCACACTCAAAATAATTTAAATTGGCATTCATACTCAGGTATACTAGTATCACTCTTACTTTCATGAGTACTTAGATTGGGAGAACTACATTAGGCTTGATCCCCTTTGGAGGTATTAATATATAGGAAATTCCTGACATATGGGGTTTTAAGGTTATGCCCATCCTACCCTAATAACACCACTCTTCTTACACTTGTATTCATCAAAACCCCAAAAATCATGGAGGCTTAGGGTTTCATAGTGAAATCAATCAAAGTGTAGAATACATGATGATCTAGATTCCAATCACACAAATACAAGTTTCCCAAAATAGAGTGAAGGTCTACCCATTATTTCACTAATTCACTTGCATATGGTTATTATCACTGCATAAAATATCAATATCATAATGTATTATTAGATAATAGTGTTGTGTTATTACTCAAAGAGGGTTTTGACACGTGTTCTTTGCTAAAAACACTCTACCCTACACCTGCATCACTTCCCAACCCATCACTTAAGATTATAGATTATCAACCAACCAAATTTTATTTGCTATAATTTATTCGTTCTCTTGGAAAAGACTCTACATATATAGATACAACACATGCTTCTATCTCATGCTTGGGGTCACTTCAATTAAAAGTCTCATATGCCTCAAAAGATTGTTCTCTTACTTTTCATGTTATTATAAATTCAAGTGATTACAATGTTGTCTTTGGAAGTTCATGGTTAACAATAATCATAGAAACACTTGAAAAAATCAAAGGTTTCATATCCTTTTTACATGAGAGTGAAATGATTACAACTTCTAGAGAGGATTTTTTTTCCCAACAAGAGCTACAAAAGTAAACTATACCATTAGAGGATACAAATTCAAACGGTAAGCTCCCAATCAATAATCTAGACATTGTTAATCAAAATGAAGAAGATGATTAGAACAACATATATTATTATGGTATATACCATTCATAAAGTGAATATGACACATGTTACATAGAGGTATCCCATCAATGACATGTTGGGATTCTAGTACTAATCCTCACCAATACATAGATTATTGTCCTTAACACTCTCCTTGTACATTTCATTTTCATTCTAGTATTACTTATACATAGTTTCTATTTTATGTTTCTTGTACATAGATTATATGCTCAAAAAAAACATAAAAAAATAAAATATGTTAAAAAATACAAAAACATTCAAATATGTCATCTATGTTAGTATAGTCACTTTTATCATATATACATGCTTTCACTTATTCCATTCAAATGTTCATAAATTACTACAAGACTCTGATCCTCTAAACAGACCCAAATTTTAAACTAGCCACCCATTGGGGGCACATACACATATACATTGATTCAACATTGATATATTAACCCAATGGGGGCATCATACATAGCTCCTGATTTTCTAGTTTATATATTTTTATAATCCATATCATAGATTTAGCATTGATTATACCTTTATAATGATCATCTTATACTAAACTAATGTTTTGTTGAGTACTAATACCATAAACTCAACTTATGTACATCTTTAATCTTATACAAATTTGTACTAGATGATTATGCATACTTTCATTTCTAGCTTTACTAGTCTACATTTTATTGTCTCTTTTATTCTACATCTACTTGAGGGAATTTGAATATGCCATTATCATTTCATTACTTTTATGCTTTGTAAATGTGCTTGTGTCCTTGTGTATGATTCTTGATTGTGAATGTGAAAATTTTAACATGTCCTTTCATGTGGTTCTAAGCCAAACTTGCATGTTCTTTTGCACATGCATACATTTGAACATGTCCTTGTATGTGTTCCTTTTATCAAACTTAGTGACATGTTTCCATGTCCCTTGTATTATGGATAATTGGCCTACTTTGCGTGCCTCATGTGTTTTTATGTATGCATCATGGCCATGGCACTTATCTCTTGATTTTTCCTTTCACATCTAGTTTATGATGTCATGAGGGACCTCATGCATCTCCCTTTCCTTCTTGGGTGTCTTGATGGAAATCATGTTCCATCTCCCCAAGTAGTTTACTTAGATTATGTTCATATTTTTTGTTCATACACATGTTTACATTGTTATATCTATCTTGACAACCTTGTAAATGTTAGATCTAACATACATCGTATATTACCAATTTATCCTCAATCTCTTTTACATTTTGATGTCATGTATACACATTATATTAGTTTATCATGTAGATATCATATATTTTTAGTCAACACACATGATGCATAGATTTTTTTTTAGGATAATTATTGTAGAGGTTTAACAACTCCCCTAAAAATATGGGAATTCATAAGAGTTTTTCATAGATATCAAGCCATCCTAATGTACTCAAAACATAGTTTTCATCATACAAACACATATTACATAGCTCAAACTTGGGAAAATACATTGAAATTTAGTCATAAATAGATTAATCTCAGTTTTTCTTAGAAACAAAACTTTTGGACAATAATGAAATATACTAATAGGAGCATAGTACACTAGAGTCAACCTACCATGTTATTATCTAGCAGCCTAAAAAATAGAAAATTATAAAATTATCAAAAAGGTATAGAAGGTATAGTTTAGATTTGTATAGTCTCAATCACAGATTATTAGATATGCATGGTATATATTTTGTTTTTAAATAGAATTACATAGGTTTGCTTAGATTCAAGGAATAATGCATAACATGATCACTCTCATTTCAGTTTTAGATATGCACAAACACATATTACTATGACTCAGTCTAGAATCCATATGCACAAATATCATAATTAGGGGCATATGTATGGTACATTATTTCCATATGATCAATTTTGTACCAGTTCTCTTAGATGGAATAATAACTCCATATCCTTCTCTATATTATACCTATGCACCAAATTACACTAGATTAATGCTTCATTCCATCTTTAGCAATTGGAATTCTCAAGTTCCCTAGTGACCCCTGGGCCATTTTACATTTCAAATTATCAAGTGGCTCAGAGACATATTTTATAGTTTCATGACACCACATAATTTTAATTTTAGCTTTTTTTAATACACATAGGTATGAAATGATGTATTTATAACCTACTTAAGTTCTTGAACCACCCACATAAGAGGGTTGGATAAGTCATTAGTCCAATCCAACTTATACATATATGATGATCCATTGAACAAGGGTGGGCAATGATGGAGTCAAGGCCATCTTGAGTTCTTGAGCCACCCACATGTGGAGATTGGGTAATCCATCAGTTTAATCTAATCTATTCACCATTAATCACCATTTAAATACACACATAATATTTTCCAAGTTTTTGCATTAGTTTGTATACCCAGTGAGGTGTATTCATTCCTTTCCTCTCTCACACATCTCTTTACTTAGTTTTGTATTTGATTTTGATATTTATTAAAGACTATTTCATATATGTTTCATTTGTAGGACATTAAATGTATCATATTTTTCATTTTAATGTAATGAGTGTCATTTGAGACCACCTTATCCTTAGCTTATCTCTAGACTTATCTTAGGGCCTATTTTTATCATTTTCCTATCTTTATGTGTGTCTATCATATCCCTAGATATACCAAGATCCACACTGATCCATCACCTAGGCATCCCCAATATTTTTTCACACATGCTATCCACTTGGACAATAGTGCAACCCCATTAGTCTATATCATAGTTCACTATTAGAAAAAGGGGAATCATTATTGACCCTTATCTTCCCTTATCATTATAGTTCACTATGGGAATGATATTCCACTTGTGTTCATCAAAACCCTATCAAGCATTGAGACTTAGGGTTTCATAGCAAAATCAATCAAAGTTCAAAATAGATGATGAGCCATTTCCTAGTCACATGGATATGGGCTTCCCAAAATAGAGTGAAGGTCTACCTAATATTTCATTACTTCAATTGCATAGGTTCATTATCATTACATATAAGTTCAAGAACATAGTTCACTATTAGTAAAGAGGGATACACTATTATTCAAAGAGGGTTCTAACACCAATTCTCCACTGATGACACTTTACCCTACTCTTACATCACTTTTCCTAGCCTTCCACTTCTCTATCTCAATCATATTTTATAAGTACACCTTTACTAATTCATTTCTATTTATATAATATTCACATAAATAAATTATTATGAAAATTAGTGGTTGTTGATACTTTAGTATTTTATTCCCTAATTTATTTCTTATTCTTTATCAACCTAGGGTTACATTTTATAATCCTAAAAAAAGATAAATCACTAAGTTTGTTAGGTAATTGGGTATTATTTATATCATATATCATACACTAATGCACATTGATAAGCACTTCCTTATTATTTCTAAATTTTAAATTGCTTACTAGAAATAGTCATAAAATAATGAAGCATACTAAGCTAAGTCAAGAGTGAACATTATTAAATATTTAAAGCTAGATTACTAGGTGCATTCATAAATCAAAGGACCACAATTGCACACTCACACTAAGGGAAATAATTATGTGTGGCTTGATTTCTATCTTTAGAGTATTGTATATGTATGTAGTATTCAATCATCTATGGAGGTGATTAGGATTAGCTCAATCCATTAAACTTCCCAAGTTTTTGTAGGTTTTATCTCCTCATAGGTGGACCTAGGGTTTCAATGAATCAAATGGATTTTTGAGTGTTGCATATATGATCTGACTTTGGATCACATACGAGGTTAAAGTGTAAACATTAACACATGTTTTTAACAAATAAAGAATCAAAATATATAGGGATAAAATTATCTTCTTGGAATATAGTAGTAGACATTATTGACCTAAGACTAATGTTACTATCTAGGGACTGATAGAGATCTAGAAAATGCATCAAATGACTTATAGTCTTGTTTTCAAATTGCCTTGGTGGTTACCACCTATCTCACTCTTTCACAATATAGGGAACCACTAATTATCTCATCATTTATTATACTTTCCATATTTATCATGCCAAATCAGTTTTAATCTTCTACATTCACATATTTACTCAATTTCCATAGTTTATGATCTCAATTATTACAACTATTTATACCTTAATTAAATTAAGAAATTAATCCAATTTAGGCAAAACAAGGACATGACAAGCCCTAATATATATGTTGTGGTGATTAACATTAAAATGAATGAGTTGAATAAGAAATATAATTTGTTATGGAATATTGAAGCTTCAAAAGATGAGGATTTACATAATGATAGTATGGTGATCAAACACATGTTTTTAAAGGACAAGCAAAAATAACTCCCCAATTAAAATTGATGTGGTAGCATGTAAAACCTAACAAATATACTCTATATTGGAAATCACTTGGTTTATTGATTAGTATACAATCTCTAATTATCAACTAGGAGACATAATCTTTCAACATGTTAGCATTGTATTTGTAGTACTAATTTCTCTTGAAAGTTGAGGTCCTAAGTGTTGCATATAGGAAATGCACTTATAAAAATGAAATGAAATGAAATTAAATCACACTTGTATAAAAAAAAACTACATGAATAAAATATAAACTATTTTGGAACTAAAATATAAATCTATGATTTGGAAGCTTCCCACACTTAATGAATTTAATATACAGAATGAAAGATTTTATAAAAGAATCCAATCATGAAATAAAACACACACCATAGTTATTCAATATAAAATAAGATTTTCACACATAAATAATACATAATTAAAATAAGATAATGAATTAGAAATTAGACTACTAAATCCACACAAGTGGGTCCTACCTTGTTTAGACTAGAGCTTAACTTCCCTCCTATGTTAAGGCCAAGTTACTTCAAATTATTTTAATTTCATAATAATTATACTATGGAAAACTTACATAAATACAAAAAAAATCAAATAAAAACTATTAACTATCAACTCCTCCCTAAAAATACTATCTCATCACCTATAACTCTACTTCTTATACAAGGGACATAGGTGGTTTATTTATAAATTACAAAAATATAGTAATGGTTGTCCCCAAAATATAATAAGTTGCAATAATAGAATAAATAGAATAGAGGAAGAAAGGAGAATATAATATGGTAGTTGAAGTTGTATATTTATCCCTAGATTCACAGGATCAATTCAAGTCTTCCCCCTTAAATCATGGGATATATTCAACTCCATTTGTCACAATCAATATGTTTACATAACTATTTGACGTGGGTTCCTTTTTGGTCAATGTATATAGGTGGAATAGTCAATGGTTTTAGGTGGAAATGTTAATGGTTACAAACCATCAGTAAGTGTATAGACCCTTTTTATAGTTGTGTCTTAGATATTCTAATTTTCACTATTAATAAACCCACATGATAAAAATATTAAATTATATTATTTTATATAAAAATCATTAACGTTATATCACCATAATAAACATATGCAACGTTGATAGAAATACGCGTAAAGGCATGAGTGAAGGTTATAAAAATGGATAAAATAGAAGGGTTTTATGGTAATACTATACAAGATGAGTGTTATTTTTTGGCCTTATCATACCCCCTAACTTAATCTATTGTGCATCCTTGTACAACCATACTAGTAGTATAAAAACTTATTCAAACTACCCTCTATTGTTAGTTCATGCATGATTGATTTTCACTATTTGAATTTGAATTTATGTAGGTTTCTTCCTTTTCTATAAAATATAATGAGTCCCCTTAATTTACTTCCAAAAGTAACATGACTTTGTCTTTTCTATTTTCTCTAGATAGATTCTCTAAGATTAATCTATGGAGTGTAAGATGTAGAAACAAATTTTTCCATGATAACACAAAATTATTATCATATAATACTCTATCAATTTTTTTAAACAATTATTCTAAAAAAAACACTCTTTAATACCTTCATTTTGGCAATGTTTCCATGAAGGTTTTGAGCAAATTCTTACGTTATGATTGCATCAATTCCTAGAAAAACATTGAAATATATATAATCAACTATAATTTATTAATATATTTGTAATTTATAGATATTTCATCAAGGTTTTATGATTGTAACTCTTTTTTTTATATTTCCTCCCATGATAATTCACACACTCTTCCTTTTTCGTGTATCATTTAGAGTTGGTTTATGGAGTGTACATATAGTAAACCAACTGAAATGTTGTAATCCTTATGTGTTGCTTACCAAATACACATGAATTTTTATCCTAAGAAATAAATATCATTTATTGACCATCCCTCCTCAAAAATCAAGCTTAACACTTTTCCTTAAGAGGAGTGAAGTGGCATAAAATGAAGTTATTTAAAAATATAATTGGGTGTGAAATATATAAAACATGCATGACTTGGGATTATAACACCTTAAAATAATGCATGACTTGGGACTATCAATAAATCTTGAGGGTTTTTATTATTTATTTTTTATATAATTTTTGATAAATGATAATAGGATGAAAGGTTAGGAAGAGGTTATATCATATCTTTTACAACCTCTAATCAACCCAAAACTTTGACAAACTGCATAAATTTCTCTAGAAAGATGTATTTGGTATAGCATAGAATTTCACCCTTGTAAGAGGGTTATTCAAGTTCTCTCACTCCTATATATAAATTGGGATCAACCCCAGGCTATGATTATCATGTGATGGGGTTAAATCTCTAGAGAAGGCTAGTTCCTCTGGTAGATCACCTAAACTACTAGTTTTGACTGAGAAAAAGGTAAAAAGAATACAAGAGATAACTAAAAGCATACAAAGGGTGATACACCAAAATGAAATACACTCCAAATTGATTCAAACTAACACTAATAAATCTAAAATAGAACCCTCACTCACATAATCTCTCAAACTGGTCATTTTGCATCAATATTTGTAAACTAAGCTCCTTAGACAAGAGGTGAAGCATGAAGGAGTATCAAAACTCAAACTATACCTTCATCAGCGATCAAAAATAATAAATTAAAACCTAAAAACACCTTGAAATACCTTTTAAAATGCAATTAAAAATGACAATCACCAAGGAAGAATACTCTTCCATAAAGTAATCATGTACAATTTTACTAAAACACTAGATGTAGGCAAAGAGATAGGTAAAATAAGTTATCTTATTACTTAAGAGGTTTTTATTAAAAAATTTTTTAGGGTTTTTCCTTATAAAATGAGATTATATACTTTTATAATGAATAATAAAAGTGATATATAAGAGAAAAAAGGAATGGAGAGTAGAAGAAAGCTTTTAGAAATAAATAAATGTGACTCAACCACCCTCCATGGAGCTCCATCATAGAAGAAGAAGAGGTAGATGAGTATTAACAACTTTAAAATCATTTAGGCACTGATATTACTTATAAAATTAACCCTCCAAAGTCAAAAATGCCTTCAATCTATTCTATTAGCCTAAAAAGGCACTAGAGGACAAAATTTACTTAAGGAAGATGACATCATACTCCACTAACTTGAGAAAAGTATCCAAACATATATAAGTTTCATTAAATTCTCCATTAATGCTTGATAAAATTATCCAAACATATATAAGATTCTTTAAATGCTCCATCAATACTCTTCAACTCCCAAAACTACTCCACTTGACTTGTATGCCCCATCTCCACTTGGAAAAAAGGTTAGTCATTCTAACATTTGATGTTTGCATTGACTTTTGAGGGATAAATTTTTGTGATTTATTATTTTTTATCACTCATATTTCCTCTTCCAACCTACAAAATTCACCATGGAACCTACAAATCCCTTGGAATCCATTGATGGAGATCCCTAAGCTCAAGCCATCTTCAACTAGTTATCCTAGAACTTGATTCCAAGGCCAGTTATCACTATGAGAGCCAATTTTGGACCTCTATAATGCTTTTAGGCATCCATATAATTCTTATAAGGAATAAAAAGAATATTTATGCCACCTTCAAGAAATATAAAAATGGTAGAAATCTCCATTAAACCTATAATAATAAATAAATTATTAGAAAACTGGGTTTTTATCCTTTTATCTTATAAAATCACCCTATAAACCATTTTTAAGGGATCCTAGTGCCATATAATGGTTATTCAAGTTCCATTAGGCTTCATCCTGTATTTATTCAATTTTATCCTTTAAAGACCTATAAAATGGGAATTTTAGGCCATTTTGGGCCTCCTAAGCACCCACACGTGCCAATTTATTTTTTTAAATAGGTAAAACATGAGATTTAGATGTTCCTCTATATGCTTCAGGTGGTTTCCAAGTTATTATAGGTCATTTCATGGGCTTATGATCTCAAAAACTCAAAACTAGTCAAAAAAAGGCTCTTTGGTAGCTTGTAATGTTTTTAGGATTTTCCATGGTGATTCGGAGCTTTAATGAAATTATTTTATTCTCAGGAATCTTTGGGTTGGGTCTACCCTTATTTTGAGACCATTATCAACCTGTGATTCACTTGGAAACTCTTTAAATTAGTTTGGGAAGGTCTGCCACCTTTTACGTTTAAGTAGATCTAGGGGGTGTCTTTGATAATTTTAACCACTTGGAATATTTATTGCCTTTTCAAAATCACTAAAAATATTATTTTTGATCTCATACAAACTCATGAGTACTTTTCCATACACAAATCCTCCTTTTTACCTCTACTAAAGGCTCCTTTAGACCTAGTTTTGAGCATAAACTCCATTAATGGAGATATGAAAATTGGGTTTTCCTCTCTAAATTATATTAGGGGAATAAGACCAATTTTAAAAATTAAATTACACTAAAACATACCTCCATGTAAAATTTCAATTCATTTTATTTATTATAACTAAAAATATGCATCTTTTAGGGTTGCCTCAACTTGCCTTATCAAATTTCTAAGCATGTGTAGCTCTGAGTTTTGTCATTTTACAATTTTTTATGAGGAAAAAAGACTTAATTATTTTTTAATTATGAATAATATGTACTAAAAAACTATTTTTATCACTTTTTACCATTATTAACGATTAAAACCAATCATAATCACATATTTAGACCTATTGCACACTCAAAAATGAGAACCTAGAAACCTAAGAAGAGAGAAATAGGCATATCTTGAGATTTATAAGGTATTAATACCTAATTATTTTTTAATTATTAAATTTAATATCTCCCAAAACTTATAAAATAATTATATTTCATCATCCAACCCTTTAAATCTCTTTAAAATTCCTTTTTTGATTGTCTCCACTTGCACGCCAAAATCTTAAATTTTGAAAATTTGCACTTCTCTTCATTTTGAATTAAAAAATTTAATGTGATCACTCTCACCAGGTGTTTTAAGACTTTAAAAAAACCTAAATTTCATCAAAAACCCTCATATTAATTTCAAACCATCTATCATACCTTATAGCCCTTGAAAAAGCTTGTCTAACTCCACATTGATTGTCAACAGGCAAGCATAGGACTATGAAAAAAAAAAGATGATTCCACTAATAGTGTGACATAAAAAGTATAATTTAAAATTATAAACACTCATTATCACCACCTCTACCAAGTTTCATATCTAGATTATGCCTCTAGAGGCTTTAAAACTCATTTTTCTCAAAATTAGCTAGTGGATGCCTAAGGGAATGATTGTTTATGATTGCAGGAGGTATGTAAAATAATGGTATATGATTAAAATATTTATGAATAATTAATTATTACATATAAATATTTATCTACTCACCATGATCATACTTACCAAAAATGAGAACCTAACTCCTCTTGTAGATGCTCCAAAATCATAAATTTCTCCAAGATTGTTAATGGTTGCCTATGTTTTACTTAGAGAGTGCCTCAGCTCTAAGACAAAATAAGGTGCATATCCCTTATTATCTAGGATAAATATATTTCATTAAAACCTAAATTATGTAATAATTACCCTCTATACAAAATTTTTAGGTTAGATCACCTCTTTAGCATATTCAACCCTTCAATTTCTCCAAATTAGCCCTCAAGCTTAGGATTATGTGTACAATATAAAACCATTAGCAAATATTTGGCCATGATTTAATGCCATATTAGTTTTGTGTGAAGTTTTATGATGTCACTCTTTATATTATCTTAATCATATTCATATATTTATTCTAAACTCAACCTTCATAATGATATCTCTATATAATGTTTGTGAGAGCACACTAGGTCAATGAACTTCTTAACACTATTTTGTGTATATAACCCTTGAGAGATAATCATAGTGTCATAAACAAAAAATATACACCTTTATAACCTTTAAATAAACCTTTTAAAGTCTTAAAATTTCCAATAATTATGTTTTTCATCTCATTGTAACATGGTTTCTTCATTGCATAAGCTAGTAACCAAGACTTCTCAAGTATACAAACTATAACCTCCAAGTTGGACTGAAAGAAAAAGAGTGACCTATCATTATATGCACCTTGAAGTGTATGATACATTTATTTTAATACTTTTAGGTCTTATAATTTATCCTAACTATATCACTTGCTTATGTTGAGGTATCTCACACCAATAAATCTCCTTAGAGCACAATCAAACAATTATAGGTGATGTTTTTGAGCTAGGAGAGTCAAAAAACTATTTTTTACCTAGAGATTATCTTATCATCAAAAATTGATTGTAGAGGCATAAAATAGTATGGGTAATTCAGTCAAGAATACTAAGAATACTTAGTATGGTCATGAATCTAGTCTTCTCTTTCCACCATTGGATCATCCACTGCGCTAGGACTACCTCTTCTTTAGCGCTTCAATAGAACATCTTTAAAGCTACCTAGATGGATATTCTAAGATTAAATAGAGAATATTTTGATATTATTATATAATCTTCAAATATCATTGGAGCATCTTTAGAGCTCATAGGATAATCTTTAGATCTCACTAGAGCATCTTTGGAGCTCACTATTTTCTATGTCAATTCTTCAAAATTGTTGCCAAAAAGGTATTCTAAAATTGTTTATGACTTATTAAGCCTTAAATTTATCTCTCAATATAGATACATTATGTTACCTCTCAACAACTCCATCACCACACCAAGACCTTCCAAGATACTGTAATGCACCATCAAGTCAAGACTAGAAAGAGACTAGTCATGAAGGCAAGAGGTCACTAAATGGTCTAGGAGAGTGGCATGATCCATATAGACAAAATTTTCATATGTAGGCCAGTTTTGTCTAAAATTTCTAGTGACATCTTAATATTTCATGCCTTTCTATATAAAAGGCTTGTTGATTTAGCCTATCCATTAGGCTTATGGGGTCACAAAAGTCTTTCTCAAATGATTTTTCAACTAATCACAATGCTGAAAATATTTTGATTGGAACTCTTAATATATTAAGGACAACCCAAAATAAAAAAACAATGTTCTTAAATCATTTAGGGAAAGGAAACACATAATAAAAGGTAAATTGTGCACAAGGCAATTGGAGGAAAACAATAAAATATCTTAATACTATGTATAAGACTATAACTTTCTTTTAGTAAAAAGGATTTATATGAATCCCATTGAATGGGATAGGTAATACCTCTCCATCTAGATTATAAATCTAAATTTCATTATGTTATTTGCATCCATGGATTAAGTAAGGTCCACACCACAATGTATCAAACTTAGTATGGTTGCCTAGCTTGGCCTTATTTGAATCCCACTTGAGTAATAGATCACCCTCTTTTAAGTCTCTTACTATGGATCTCTTGTCAAAGTAGTTCTTGACTTGATCTTGATATGATTCCATTGTCTTCATTGCAAGATCCTTCATTTCTTCAAGATCCATGAGATTTTCTATCCTCACACTCATAGGTTCACTCTCCATCAACTCAAGATGATGGGCTAGTTCTAAGGTAGGTAAATTAAGAGATATGGGCAATTAGGATTCTCTCCCATATACTAAGACAAATGGTGAGTTGTTAAAGGTAACATTGGGGGTCATTATATCAGCCCATAAGGTTATCCTTAACTTTGAGTGTCACACTCTCTAGTTCTCCTTTATAGTCCTATTGTTTATTCTTATCAAGTTCATATTCATTGACTCTGGAAGTCCATTGCCTTGGGGGTACTAATTGGAGTATGTGATAAGGTAGATGCCTATTTTAAGTGCCCATTCACTCATATTCATGCTAAAAAATTCTAAGGCATTATCTGAAATGATGGTTGATGGTACACTAGACCTTATCAATATACTATCATAGAAGTCCAATACTATTATTTCATTGGCTTCTTTTAGAGAAATTACCTCTACCCACCTAGTGAATTAATTAGTGGCAATGAGTACCCATTTATGTCCTCCATTTTAAGGTATATTTATCATTCCTATAAATTATAGGACCCATTGCATGAAGGGATACTCTACCTAAATGGGATTAAGAGGAAGGGCTGCCAACCTTTGCTTTCCTACAAAGAGAGAACACTTTTGGCACTTCCCCACCCATGCATATGCATATTAAAAGAGACTAGGCTAATAATAACCATCCCTCATTAATTTTTCAATTGTATTTCTTGGGAAAAAATGACATCCTATAGGTCCATCATGGAATTGTTCCAAGAGTCTAGTCACTTGATCATCATCTATGCATCTAAGTAGCACTCCATTAAGGTATTTTATAAATATAACCCCATTAATCAAAGCATAAGGTATGGATTGAATTATAAAATATATTATCTTTGTCCTATCCATACCTTGAGGACACTTACCTATTAGTAATAACTTTGTCATGTCCTAGATCCAACTAGTGTGAGGTGTAGGTGTAACTATTTGTAGGTTATCTTATGTCACCAAAATAACCTCTTTCTCTTTATGAAGTTCATCAACCATGTGTTCACATAAGCCCTTACATCTTAATATATTATTGACTTTGATTTCTACATCATATTCCATGACTCTTGTAATCCAACCAGCCCTCTTCTCATTTAGGTCCTTTTTGAGAAGGAAGTCTCTCACACCAAGATGAGACACCATAAGGTATATTTCTCTATTAGATATAATAGGCCTAAACTTTTTCATATTTCTCATAGTTATAGGGATTTATTTTTCTATGAATGTGTACCTTTATTCAAACCCTTAAAGCCCTTGGCTTAAAAATGTAATTGGTTGTTCAAGACCTTCTCCATTCTTTTGCATCAGCATAGTTTATATGTTATCAATGTTGGTAAAGGCATACAAGATTAAATCTCTTGAGAAGTCAGGATTTATGAGTGTAGGTGCTTGAGTAATGGCCTATTTTATAGCTTTAAAACCTAATTTTCCTTCTCTTATCCAAGTAAACACTTGATTCTTCTTCAACATAGTAATGATAAGTTTAACCAATCTTGCAAAACTAGGTATGAACCTTCTTATGAATTTTATATTTCCAAGGAAAATTTTAAGTCACTCCTTATGCTTGGGTAAATACAAGGCCAAGATTATGTTTATTACATCATGATCAATGTCTAGTCCCTATTTTAAGATAATATGTCCCAATATTTTTCCCTAATGGATATAAAACACACACTTTTGGGGATTTAATGAGATCCCATACTCTCTACACCTTTCAAAGATTAGATTTAAGTGGTCCAAGTGTTACTAGCCTTCTTGGAGAATATTGTTATGTCATCTAGGTACACAAGCACCATTTGATTAATAAAACCTTATAAATCCATATCTATGGCTCTTTTAAAAGTATCTATAGCATTTGAGAGGCCAAAAGGTATCTTCTTATAAGCATAGGTGCCCTACTGTGTGGTGAAGGTAGTCTTGTATTGGTCTTTCTCCCTAACTATCACTTGGTAATACCCTATGATCTAGAGGTCAATTTAGAAAATGTTCCAAAACATAAAAAATCCTATACCATTATGAATATCCCATCAAGATATTTCTAACAGTATCTAGAACTTTGAAAACAAAGCTCGTATGCTCCTTGTGTAGTTGGTCAAAGTTCTAGTCAAAGCCAGTCAATAGGTGGTTAAATCTAGTCAAACTAAAAGAATTAATCAATATGGAATATTAAAAATATAGTTCCATGATGTATATCTCCTCATAACCTTTTTGACACATTTTATGATTCAAAAAATGGAGTTTGTATGTGAAAGTTATGACCAATCAAAGTTATGGTCAAAATGTTGACATGGCAATAAAGTGACGTGGTAATATGATTCAACCCAAGTCTTTAATATTTTGGGATAAATAGACTCCATCATATATTGGATAATAATTATCACCCCATATTTTTAAATGTGATGGATAATTTAAAGTCCCATAAAAATCAAGTATGGGATAATTATTAAATTTATTAATATAAGATTGAGGATACTTTTCACAATCAGAAAAAGTAGACCCATAGAAAGTATATAAAGGGGCTAGAGGTTCATTTAACTTCATTCAAAAAAAATTCAAATCTCTCATCAGAGTCAAATATTCAAGATTCATGAGCCAAATCCAATATCTAAGAGCTAAGAGTCAATATCTAGAGCTGAGAACCAAGAGTTGAGAGTTAAGAACCAAGAGCCAAAGCTAAGAGCCAAGAGCTAAGAGCCAAGATCTAGAGCCAAGAGCTAGAGCCAGGACCTAAGAGACAAAGCCAAATCTAGTTGGTAGAGCCATAGATATTGATATAAAAACATTTATTTATGTATCAAGAACCCCTACTAGGGATAAGGTGATGTATAAATAAAATTTGCATCAATAATCAATCCGTTCCACCTTTGAGCAGGACTTAGAGACATAGCCTAGATCGGGTGAACTCTATTAACAATTTTGGTGTTTATGTTTTGATTATTTTTAATTACATTATTTCCATAAATCTTATTCAATTATTCAAATGTGGATGCAAGTTTTAATCATACACAACACTTAGTAGAAATTAATTAAGTGGTTAATGATCATTTGAAAATGTAATTAGAAGGGATGTATACATAGATAATCATATTCAATTTTAATATAATTTTTAAACACTTTAAATTAGTTTTGATCATTTATTTGAATCCATTATTTGGTATACATTATAAACTAAAAGTGAACTTGAAGGGTTTGAAAGGGGTTTACGGATCAATTTTGGTAACAAAGCAATTAGAATGCAGGGATTAGCTTCTAATTATGGAAAATTTTGATTCTAGTTTAAGTTGGTTTCATTTAGTTTGTGAAAACATTTAGATTTGTATAATCTTCTAGTGTAATGTATAGTTGTTAGAGATTAGGTTGTTTGCAAGAACATGAAACGATGGGCAAAGCTCTGAAGAGAGAAAGACTAGAGGAGCTTGAAGGCTTCAACCATCAGATTTAGATGGAAAACCCTGAGTTGAGAAGGATGTTGAAGTCCTTAGAAGATGAAAAGAAAGAGATATAAGATAGACTACTATCTCATGGGTATTTACTCTCAGGGATCATCTAGGAGTTATAACTTTAGTTAAAAGCCAAGGATAAGTTATTGTCATAGTCACAAAATGGTGAAGAAATGGAGGAGAAAGCAAAGTCTACAAGACCATCCTCTACCAAAGATTCACAAATCCAAAACAAGGTTTGTACTATAATTGATTCACCATGTTATTCTTTTTCTTCACATAAATATTCTTTTTTTGGGGAATTTGAGAAGCATACTCATGGTATTGGCTCTAAATTTCTAATTAAGATGGGTTTTGATGGAAAGGGCCTTGGCATCAATGGCCAAGGAATTGCTAATCCCATACAGGTTGAGAAAAGACCTCAATATGTAGGTTTTGGATTTGTTAGTGGTAATGGAAAATTTGGAGAATGCTCCAAAATAGTTGAAACAAGAGAAGCTTCAAAAGATAATCCCAAGCCACTACCGATTCATCCCATTCAAAGAGATACAAAAGTTTATAAGCTAAAATCTAGAAAGTGACAACCCCTAAATTATGGAAAATGCATCCAAAATAAATGCAAGGCATCTACATTGAGAGATGAACATTCCCAATGGATAAGGTAAAACAATTTCTCCTCATCATTCTTGCGAATAGGATAGCCCTAAAAGGTATGACAAACATAAATATTCCAATGTCTTCTTTGATTATGAGAAGAATGGTTTTGGTACATAGAATTTGTGGTATAAATATCCATGTACATTTTTTGTATTAATCAACCATTGTATTTCCATGTGTTGGAAGAGAAAATCCTTAAAAATAAAGGTTATGTCCCTCAAAAAGGAGACAAGTTGTAAAGACCACTCTCCAAGCCAAAATATGGAGAATGGCAAGAGGGCTTTGTTGTCCAAGAAAAAGGACAAGAATTAATACACTCATTATAATATAAGTGTTCATTGGATTGACAAGTGCTGGAAGCTTCATCCACAACTTCATTCAGATACTCACAAAAAAATGTTGTGCACGCACCCATGAAGAAAGAGGTAGTTGATGAAAGAGTTGGTAAAATACCAACAGTCCAAGAGGCAACCCATGAAGAATCTCACCTATCCAAATAATATTTTATTAAGAAGGAGCATCCCAAATTGTAGCATCCATTAAATTGGATTGATAAGAAATGGATAGAATTTTTTCAAAGCCAAGTCTTATTTAGCATGTTTAAAGTCACCTTCAAAGCACTTTATTTAGTTTCCATTGTTAAATAAGCATGAAAGGAACTAACCTCATTTGTTTGAGAAATTTTGGATTTAGATCACTCCTTTAGAGTTAAAAATGGAGTATCAATCCAGATGAGAAGCATATTGTGAACAACCCATTGTTAGCAGTTGTATCATTTATTATTTTATGTTCTCACATTCAGATTGGCATATTTGTGCTTTCTTTTTCTTGTATCATTTGGCAAGATGGT
The DNA here is from genome assembly GCA_037957365.1 of Torreya grandis. Taxonomy (NCBI): domain Eukaryota; kingdom Viridiplantae; phylum Streptophyta; class Pinopsida; order Cupressales; family Taxaceae; genus Torreya; species Torreya grandis. The sequence goes on along the minus strand of JARHVA010001461.1, from coordinate 3,249,382 downwards.
AAAGAGGCTCCATTGAGAGTGAACATTTAAAAATATCTCTAAATCATATTTGGGCTATAACAATAGTGGAAATACATGTTACACATAGCTGAAGAGTTTCTTTCGAAAGGAAGACAAGTAGGCATGAATCAACATGTGAAGTGCTTCCAAGGTAAGTAGCACTCAGTTATGCATTATTGTTTTGGATCAAGTTTGATATCCATTTTCATTGAAATACATGTTTTCATTATATGTGTAATCATAGTATGTACATTTTTAAAATACCCTAAGAAGGGCACTATTTATAACATATATGTTGTATTGTAAGACCCCATGAAGGGTAATTTATAAAAGTGATGATATGATATCACTTATTATATGCAACATAGTTTTATGTCCTTGTGATAATAATAGGGATAATCCAAATTACATTTCCTTAATGGGAAAGAATTACCTTAGCATATTAATGTCATGTAACATAAAATATCACTAGGCTTATGTGTGTACAGGCTCTTGAAAAGCCACGCAACAAAAGAAGTCATTACAATATGAATCCTAGTTCTGTGTAGAGGCTATTGATGGTCATGTGTTAGTAGAATATTTTTGAAAGGTGTGATCAATTATTTGTTTCAAGAATTGTGGGTGTAGTTGTGGAACCTGAGTAGACTAATAAAGACCCATCAAAATTCTTCAGAATTGATTAGTATTTCAAAGGATCAAGTTGGGTATCAACTTTTGGTGGAACAAAGGTGGAACAAAGGCCCTCTTAGTAGGGAGGATTGATCTTAAGGTCAATTTATAAAAGGTCCTAGATCAAACCAAATCATATACCATTATAAATATCCTATCAATATCTTTTTGACGGTATGTGGAACTTCAAAAATAGAGCTCATATGCTCTTTGTGTAGTTGGTCAAAATTCCAATCAAATCCAGTCAACAAGTGGTCAAATCTAGTCAAAATTCAAAAATTTGCCATCATGGAATATTTCAGAGCTAGTTCCATTATGTATATCTCCTTTTAAGCTTTTTGACACATTTTATGATTCAAAAAATGGAGTTTGTATGTGAAAGTTATGACCAATCAAAGTTATGATCAAAATGATGACATGGCAATAAAGTGATGTGGTAATATGATTCAACCCAAGTCTTTAATATTTAGGGATAAACATCTTCCATCATATATTGGGGAATAATTAGCACCCCATATTTTTAAATGTGATGGATAATTTAAAATCCCATAAAAATTAGGTATGGAATAATTATGAAATTTATTAAAATAAGATTAAGGATAATCATCCCAATCAAAAAAAATGGACCTATAACAAGTATATAAAGGGGCCAAAGGTTTATTTCAATTCATTCAAAAAAGTTTCAAATCTCTCATCAAAGCCAGAGAGCTAAAGATCCAAGAGTTGAGATCCAGAGCTGAGAGCCAAAGCCAAGAGCTGAGAGCCAAAGCTAGAGCTAGATCTAGTGACATCAAAACATTTATTTATAGATCAATAACCCCTACTAGGGATAAGGTGATATATAAAGAAATTTTACATCAATAATCAATCAGTTTTGCCTTTGAGCAGGACCTCAAGACATATCCTAGATCAGGTGAACTCTATTAACAATTTTGGTGTTTGTGTTTCAATTGTTTGCAATTCCATTCTTTCCAGATATTTGATTCAATTATTCAAATGTGGATGCAAGTTTTAATCAAAGACAACACTTAATAGAAATCAATTAAATGGATAATGATCATTTGAAGGTGTAATTTGAAGGAATGAATACATAGATATTCATATTCAATTTTAATCACATTTTTAAGCACTTTAAATTAGTTTTGATCAATTATTTAAATCCATTATTTGGTATCCATTATAAACCAAAAGTGAACTTAAAGGGTTTGAAAGGGGTTTACAGATCAATTTTGAACTAGCAACATCCAGTAGAGAGAAACATTCTAAACTAGCAACCATTTGAAGGAGTCATTCCATGGATGGAAAGAAGTAAAGGTCTTTCAAATAGACCCTATTCAACTCTCTAAAGTCCACACATAACCTAATCTCACCATTCTTCTTTATCATAGGCACCAGGTTAGCCACCCATGAGGAGTGCTTGATAGGGAAAATGATATTAGACTCAATCACCTTGGTTAACTCTTTTCTCATCAGCTCTTCAATCTTTAGGTTGATTGGCCTTTGTTTTTGCCTTATAGTTTTGGCATTGGCCTCCAACTCTATGGGCTGTTGGGCTACCTTGGGATCAAAACCTCTTAGATCACCATACTCCCAAGTAAATATATCATAGTATTCCCTATAAAGCTCATTAAATGCATTTATTTCTACCTTATTTCTTAGCTTGAGAAGCTTGTCCTTGAAGATGAGGAATCTCTCATAGGTTTCTTCAATAGTAGACATAACTACCTTATCCTTCCTCATATGATCTCATTCATGGAAAAGACCCTCAAGGGTGACCAGCCCTTTAGGAATTTTATTTAACTTTAGTTGAATTATCTAGTCCTCATACTAATGTTAAAGTCTACTTTGGTTTGTTGAGGAGAATTTTGCTTCTTATTATAGAAAATAAATATTTTACTTGTCACTCTCAAAGACTTGCCAATGAGCTTCATTAACTAGAACTAATTGTCTTAGTATCTCTTTGACATGTGGTTATATTTTAGGATTATTAAAATCATTTGAAATGTAAAACTAAGCCCCTACTATTGAGAACCTATCAACATGCTAATTTTGTTCTCTTGGCATTGCTTGGATATTGAAGGCTTCAAAGTCTTAAAGTAGGTCCCACACTCTATGATTTTAGGACTTCATTAAGGGGTTCTTGGATATGTTTTAACCTCTCACCTATTTTACTATTATATCACTATTTTTGTACACCTATAATTGATTTATCCCCCTCCTCTTGGCCCATTGAAGACCATGGATGAGGCCTTCATACTCAACTACATTGCAATAAAAACTAAAGTAGAATCTATATGATAAAAAGTATTTATCATTTGAGATATACATCAGCATTAAACCTACCCCTACTCCATGTTCGCTCCTTCAGCCATCAAAGAACATCTTATATAATCCACTAGTATCCTCTTGTGGCCTAGTGAGGGATGGCATAAACTCATTATCTTCAAGCAAGAACTAAAATCCCATGTTTGTTTCTTCAACACCTCTCAAATAATTGAGTAGTTTAGTATCACTCATTAACTCATATAAGAATACATCAGGTATCCCCTCAGAATGAGTGTTTAGTTCTTGACCAGCAAGGTGGTCTTATTCATCTAGAATAGTATAATTGATGTTTGGGATACTTTTCCCATAAGGATAAATGTTAAATTTGGTAATAGGTTCAGTCTTGATAGATACCTTGGTCCCATAACTTGTCATGAAATATGTATAGGACTAATCTGCTACTAGGTAACCCCCAATTTTGGTTGTGAAGTCTCTAGATAAACATAGAGAAAATTGGGGAGGCACCACTAGAACCACCACATACTGAGCCACTAAAACACTAAGACAAATATGGAGATCTAAGTTTAGACCTTTAATAATACTAGCTAGTTTGGTATAATATCCATCAAGATGCAACAACCCCTTATCTTGGGGTTCATACTTCAAACCAAGTTGATATGATATTAATTTTGGCATTACTAAAGTACTTGATCTACTATATACCATGTATTTATATAATAAGGATATATTAATTATTAAATAATTATATAATGGAAGAGGTTTGACCACTTTTTTTGACTACCTTTCATTTTCTTCAATTGCATTAGTGAGAACTACACTCTCCTTGCTTGGTGTCTTCTCTGAAACACTAATATTTAACAAGCCCTCTTGAAGGATATCCACTTGACTAGTCATATAAATAATTTCACACATTATAAAACTCACATTTGAATTATTCATTTTTTAAAAAATATTTATGTACAAACCACCAAGCTTTTCTTATGATTTGGGAGCCACAATTGTGCTTTGAACCTGTGAGTTTTGGGGTGCAAACATGTTTCCTTGGTTCTAATTTTTTTGAGTTATTGGAACTTTGGGGGAATTAGTAGGCTCATTTGGTTTTGATAGTAATGTATTAATATTAGAAGAATCTCTAACTACTTATTGGCTTCCCTTTGTGTCCCTTCTCTTGAACCTTGTGTTGGATGCCACTAGAATATTTTCTTGGCTAGAACTACCCTATTGATTGAAAGCATAACACTCTTCTTGTTGATATTTGATCATTGTAACACTCAATTAGTTTTGTTCCTCATTATTCCCTTGGAATTTTTTAGTCTCTTTTTGTTTTCTCATCATAGGAACTCCTGTATTCTGAGTCATGAGAGCTTGATTGAACCCATAAATAGCACCCTACTGCCACTAATCATTGAAACTTTGATTGAACTCTATGTTTGGGATAATGGATTGATTCTAAGGTATATAATCCTCACCTTCTTGTGTAATGTTTTTATAAATAGATACCAAGGTATTGGAAGCACTTTTAGCATTAGGATTTTAATTATTTCACCTAGCATAGTTGGGTTGTCCTTGTCCTTAGAAATTTGCCTTGAAGGGTGGCCTATTGGCTTAGTAAGACTATTTTGGCTGATATGGTGGATAATAAGGTCTATTATACTAATAATTATACCTATTTACATTTACCAATTCATTTTCAAAGCTTTGAAATATATTCTTGAGTTTTTGATACTCATTAAACTCACCAATTAAAGTTTTTTCTTATTTTGGAGCAGGTATGGCAGCAAGTGTTGGTAAAGGAGGAATGGTAGAAAGGGTAAAGGTGATGATATAATGTGGTTTAATATTATTAAACAAGGTAATAGGTGTCATATATGTGAGATTGATATCTTGTATTAGTTTATTCTCTACTTTAATTGCCAATTCATAAGCATTTAGTAGTGTGTTCCCCCTATAGACTATATCATCACTATAATGTCACTATTGAGAGCTCTTAGATATTAGAGGAAAGAATAGTTTTGAGTGGGCATAAAAAGGATTGGAATCCTATCCAATTTCTTTTGAAACTTGTCAATAAAATCATGTATAACCTTTTGAGGATCTCTCTTCATTGTAGTCAATTGTTCTACTAGTGATAAGTGGTCACTCTTATCTTTAACCCTCTTGCACAAAGCATCCCATAATTGATCCCATGTTTTGATGGAGTTATAAGTAATGTTCCTATACCAATATAGGGCCTTGATATTGAAATATATGTCCAAAAACTTTATATCCACATTTTCTTCATTGATGTCATGGATATTGCAAAAGTTGGCCATATCTCTTAAGGGTTTCCATTGGGAAAGGATCATATTGATTAATTTTTAATGTAATTTGACAATTAAAATCTACAAAAGGTAAATCTCTAAGGATATCCATGGTAATGAAAGGAGATAACAAGGATCTTCTAGCAGAGGTAGACTTGCAAATTGGTTTAAAAAGAAAGTTTCCCAAGTATGGATGAGTGTTAGAAAACCTCAATATTTTTGATAAGTTAAAAGGTAATTAAACAAATTCAAAATTAATAACTCTATAATTTGACCTTTTATTCATCTTTGACATAAAATATAGGTGCTACTCTTCCACTAGAAAGTAGAGTGTTAATTAGAGTCACTAGATGCTGAAGGTGTGGATGCAACAGTTGATACAAATAGATCAAGACCAGCATCAATCTCAATTATAATGTGGTCCCATTGGGACTACAAAAAACTATTGTATCATATAATTTAATCCTTTTGAGATGTTTATTTAGGATCTCTCACTCTTGGATATAAAATGGGATCATTCTTAGGTTATGGGTATCCTGTGATTGGGTTGAACCTCCAGATAAGGTTTGTTCCTCTTCGTAGATCACCTAAACTATTAATTTTGATTGGGAAAAGGGTAAAAGGGTTATAAAAGATAACTAAAATCATAAAAATAGAAATTCACCAAAATGAAAGACATTCTAAATTGCTTGAAACTAACACAAAGGAAGCTTAAAGAGAACCCTAACTCACACAATCTCTCAAACTAATCATTTTGTATCAATATTTCTAAACTAGGCTCCCTAGATAATAGGTGAAGCATGGAGGAGTATCAAAAGTAACACTATACCTTCATAATTGATCAAAAATCACAAATTTAAACCTATAAACACCTTGAAATACATGTAAAAATTCAATAAAGAAGGATAATCACCAAGGAATAACACTCCTCTATAAATTAATCATGCACAATATGACTTGAACACTAGACGTAGGCAAATAAATAGGTAAAATAAGTTATCTTATTTCTTCAAAAGGTTTTTTTTTAAAATTATGATAGGGTTTTACCTTGTCAAATGAGAGTGTATCCTTTTAAAATGAAGAATAAAAGGGATATATAGGAGAAAAAGGGAAAGGAGAGGAGAAGAAAGCTTTTAGAAATCAATAAATGTGACTCAACCACCCTCCATGGAGATACATAAAATAATATGAAGATTTAAATGAGTCTCAACAAATCTAAAATCATTAGGCACTAATACTACTTAGAAAATTAACCCTCCAAAGTCAAAAAGGTCTTCAAGCTCTCTTATTGGCCTAAAAAGGCACTAGAAGACAAAATTTGCTTGAGGAAGATGAAATTATGCTAAACTAACTTGATAAAAGTCTCCAAACATATATAATATTCCTTAAAGTATCTTCAATTCCCCAAAACTACTCCACTTGAATTGTATGCCCCATCTCCACTTGGCTTGTGTTGGAAACTTGGCAACATGGTTATTCATTATGACATTTGATGTTTGAAATGAATTTTGAGGGTTAAATTTTTGTGATTTATTATTTTTTCCCACTCATATTTTCTCCTCCAACCTTTAAAATTCACCATGTAACTTGAAAATACCTTGGAATCCATTGATGGAGGTCCCCAAGCTCAAGCCATCTTCAACTAGTTGTCTTAGAACTTGCTTCCAAGGACATTTATCACCATGAGAGCCACTTTTGGACCTATAAAATGATTTCAATCATATATATAATTCCTATAAGGAATAAAATGAAGCTTTATGACACCTTCAAGACTTGAAACAATGGTGTAAATCTCCATTAAAATTGAAACCATTCACAAATTACTAGAAATTTTGGGTTTTTGGCCTTTTAGCTCATAAATCACCATATAAACCCCTATTAAGGGATCTTAGTGCAATATAATGGTGATTAAAGTCCCATTAGGCTTCTTCCATGTATTTATTCAATTTCATCCTTTGAAGACCTACAAAAATGGGTATTTTAGGCCATTTTGGGCCTCCTAAGCACCCACACGTGATAATTTATTCTTAAAAATAGGTCATAAATGATATTTATATAGTCCTCTATATTATTCAGGTGTTTTCCAAGTTATTATATGTCATTTCATGGGCTTATGAGCTCAAAAACTCAAAACTAGTCAAAAGAAGCTCTTTAGTAGCTTGCAATGTTTTTAGGCATTTCCACCTTACTTGGGAGATTGAATGAGATTATTTTATGCTCATGAATATATATTTTTTGTCCTACCCTTACTTTTATACCATTCTCATCCTGTGATTCAATTGGAAACTCTTTAAATTAGTTTGGGAAGGTCTGCCACCTTTTAGGCTTTGGTAGGTCTAGGGGGCTCTCTTTGCTAATTTGAACCACTTGGAGTATTTATTGACTTTTTAAACTGAATAAAAACATGATTTTGGATCTTATATAAACTATTGTACAATTTTCCATAAATAAATCCTCTTTTTGACCTCTACTAAAGGCTCCTTTAGACCTAGTTTTGAGCACAAACTCCATTAATGGATATAAAAACTTGTTTTCCTCTTTGAAGTACATTAGGGGAATGAGACCAATTTTAAAAATTAAATGAAAAAAAAAGCATACCTTCATTTAAAAATTTAATTCATTTCATTAAGTATAACTCAAAATGTGCATCTTTTAGGGTTGCCGCAACTTGCCTTGTCAAATTTATGAGCATGTGTAGCTCTAAGTTTTACCATTTTCTCAAGTTTTATGAGGTAAAAAGACTTAATTATTTTTTAATTATTAATATTATGTAATCCCACAACTATTCCAATAATTTTTCCATTATTAATTATTAAAACTAATCATAATCACATATTTAGACCTGCTACACACTCAGAAAATGAGAACCAAGAAACCTAGGAAGAGATAAATAGGCATATCTTGAGATTTATAAGGTATTAAGACCTAATTATTTTTTAATTATGACATTTAATATCTTTAAAAACTTATAAAATAATTATATTTCATCATCCAACCCTTTAAACCTCTTAAAAAATTATTTTCTGACTGTCTCCACTTGCATGCCAAAATCTTGAATTATACAAATTTACACTTCTCTTCATTTTGATTTGAAATTTTGAATATTATAAATACAAAAATGTAATTTAATAATTTAAAAAAACATAAATTTCCTCAAAAACCCTCATATGAGGTTCAAACCATCTATCATACCTTATAGCCCTCCAAAAAGCTTGTCTAATTCTATGTTGATTGTCAACAAGAAAGCATAGGATTGTGACAAAATAACAGATTATTACACAATTATTGTGACCTAAAATATATAATTTAAACTTATAAAAACTCATTATCACCACCTATACCAAGTTCCATATAGTTATTATGCTTCTAGAGGCCTTAAAACTCATTTTTCTCAAAACTAGCTAGTGGATGCCTGAGGGAATGATTGTTTATGATTGCAGGAGGTCTGTAAAAAAATAGTATATGCTTGAAATATTAATTAGGAATTTATTATTAAATATATATATTTATCTACTCACCATGATCATACTTACCAAAAATGAGAACCTAACTCCTCTTATAGATGCTCCAAAATCACAAATTTCTCCAAGATTATCAATGGTTGCCTATGTTTTACTTGGAGAGTGACTCAGATCTGAGATAAAATAAGGGGTATATCCCTTGTTATCTGGGCCAAATATATGTCATTAAAACATAACTTATTTCATAATTACCCTCTATCCCAAATTTGGAGGTTAGATCACCTCTCTAGCATATTCAACCCTTCAATTTCTCTAAATTAGCCCTCAAGCTTATGACTATGTGTACAATCTGAAACCATTTTCTCATCTTTGGCCATGATTTAATTCCATATTAATATTTTTTATAGTGTTATGATATCACTATTTATATTATCTTCATCATATTCATCTATTTATACAACACTCAACCTTCATAAGATCTCCATATAATGTTTGTGAGAGCACACTAGGTCAATGAACTTCTTAACACCATTTTTTGTATATAATACTTGAGAGATAATAATAGTGTCTTAAACACATCATATACACCTTTATAACATTTAAATAAACCTTTTAAATTATAAAAATTTCTAATCATTATGCCATTGATCTCACTGTATCATCATTTCTTCATTGCATAAACTAGTAACCAAGACTTCTCAAGTGTACGGACTGCAACCTCCAAGTTGGACTCAAAGAAAAAGAGTGACCTATCATTATATGAACCTTGAAGTGAATGATACATTTATTTTAATAATTTTAGGTCTTATAATTTAACCTACTATATCACTTTCTTATGTTGAGGTATCTCACACCAACAACACTCCTTAGAGCACAATCAAACAGTTGTAGGTGATGTTTTTGAGCTAGGAGAGCCAAAACACTAATTTTTTCTTAGAGAGGATATTATCATCAAGAAATTATTGTAGAGGCATAAAATAATATGGGTAAGGCACTTAATAATTCTGATAATACTAAGTAGGGTCATGAATCTAGTCTTCTCTTTCCACTCTTGGATCATCCACTGCACTGGGACTACCTCTTCTTCGGAGCTTCAACAGAACATCTTTGAAGCTGCCTAGATGGATATTCTAAGATTTAATAGAGAATCTTCATTTCTCATTTTATAATCTTCAAATATCATTTTTTCATCTTTATATCTCATTAGATCATCTCCAGAGCTCACTGAAGCATCTTTGGAGCTCACTAGAGCATCTTTGGAGCTCATTAGAGCATCTTTGGAGCTCACTGGAGCATCTTTAGAGCTCATTGTGTTCTATGTCAAGTCTTCAAAATTGTTACCAAAAAGGTATTGCATAAACTATTGATGACTTATTAAGCCTTCAAATTATCTCTCAATATAGATACATTAGGTCACCTCTCAACATCTCTAATACCACACCAATACATTCCAAGATACTACATTGTATCACCAAGTCAGGACTAGAAAGAGACTAGTCATGAAGGCAAGAGGTCATTGAATGGTTTAGGAGAGTGGCGTGATCTATCTAGGTAAAATTTTTGTATGTATTCCAATTTTTTCCAACATTTCTAGCGACTTCCTAGAATTTTATGCCTATCTATGTAAAAGACAAGTTGACTTATCCTATCTATTAGGCTTATGGGGTCACAAAAGTCTTTCTCAAATGAGTTTTCAACTGATCACAAGGTTACAAATATTTTGATGAGAAATCTCAATATAGTAAGGACAACCCAAAATTAAAAAATAGTGTTCTTAAAGAATTTAAGGAAAGGAGACACACAACAAAAGGTAAACTATGCACAAGGCACTTGGAGGAAAATACTAAAATATATTAATACTATGTACAAGACTATAACATTCTTTTAGTAAAAAGGCTTTAGATGAATCCCATTGACTAGGATGGTTAATACATTTCCATATAACTTGGCAAGATGAAATGCATTATGTTATTTACATCTATGGATAAAGTAAGGTCCACTCCATGATGTATCAAACTTAGTATGGTTGCCTAGCTTGGCCTTATTTGAATCCCACTTAAGTACTAGATCACCCTCTTTTAAGTCTCTTACTATGGATCTCTTGTAAAAGGCTTTCTTAACTTGAGCTTGATATGATTCCATTGTCTTCATTACAAGATCCCTCATTTCTTCAAGCTCCATGAGAACTGCCATCCTCACACTCATAGGTTCACTCTCCATCAACTCAAGTTGATGGGATAGTTCCAAGTAAGTAACTCAAGAGATATGGTTAACTAGGATTCTCTCCCATATACTAGGAAAAATTGTGAGTTTTCAATGGTAACCTTGGGGGTCACTCTATCAGACCATAAGGTTGTCCTTAACTTTGAATGCCACACTCTCTAGTTCTCCTCTATAGTCCTATTGATTATTCTTATCAAGTTCATATTCATTGGCTCTACAAGTCCATTTCTTTGGAGGTAGTAATTAGAGGATGTGATAAGGTAGATGCCTATTTTAAGTTCCCACACACTTGTTTTAATGCTAACAAATGCTAAGGCATTATTTGAAATGATGGTTACTAGTACACCAAACCTTATCACTATATTATCATAAAAGTCTAATATTATTGTTTCATTGGTTTCTTTTATATTAATTACCTATACCCACCTAGTGAAGTAATTAGTGGCAATGAGTACCCACTTGTGTCCTTCACTAGAAGCTAGATTGATCATTCCTATAAATTATAGGCCCCATTGCATGAAGGGATGCTCTACCTGAATGGGATTAAGAGGAAGGGTTACCAACATTTGCTTTCATACAAAGAGAGAACACTTTTAGCACTTCCCCACCCATATATATGCATCTTTAAAGAGACTAGGATAATAATAACCATCCCTCATTACTTTTACAATTGTATTTCTTAGGGAAAAATGACATCATGCAAGTCCATCATGGAATTGCATGAAAAGTCTAGGCACTTGATCACCATTTATGCATCTAAGTAGCACCCCATTAAGGTATTTTCTCAATAAAATCCCATCAATCATAGCATAAGGTATGGATTAAAGTCTAAATTATCTTCTCTTTGTCATATCCATACTTTGAGGACACTCACCTATTAGCAATAACTTTGTCATGTCATATACCCAGCTAGTGTGAGGTGTAGGTGCAATTATTTGTAGGTTATCTTGTGTCACCAAAATAACCTCTTTCTCTTCATAAAGGTCATAAAAAATGTGTTCACATAAGCCCTTACATCTTACTAGCTTAGTGACTTTGATTTCTACATCATATTCCATGACTCTTGTAATCCAACCAACCCTCTTCTCATTCAGGTCCTTATTGAGAAGGAAGTCTCTCACTCTAGGATGAGACACCATAAGGTTTTTTTTTTTTTGGATATCATAGGCCTAAACCTTTTCAAACTTCTCACAGCTTTAGGGACTTATTTTTCTATGAAAGTGTACCTTTCTTCATACCTTTTAAGCTCTTAGATAAAAAATGCAATTGGTTGTTCAAGCCCTTCTCCATTATTTTGCATCAACATAGTTTATATGTTATCAATGTTGGAAAAGGCATACAAGATGAAATATCTTGAGAAATTAGGATTCGTGAGTGTAGGTGCTTGAGAAATTGCCTATTTGATAGCTTTGAATCTTGCCTTGCCTTTTCTTGTCCATATAAATACCTAATTCTCCTTCAACCTTGCATTGATAAGTTTAACCAAACTTTCAAAACTAGGTATGAACCTTCTTATAAAATTTATCTTTCCAAGGAAAATTTTAAGTCACTTCTTATGCTTGGGCAAAGACAAGGTCAAGATTTTACTTATTATGTTAGGATCAATGGATAGTCCCTACTTTAAAATAATGTGTCTCAATATTTTTCCCTCATGGATAGCAAACACACACTTTGTAGGATTTAATGAGATCCCATACTCTCTACACCTTTCAAATATCAGCTTCAAGTGGTCCAAGTGTTCATTATCATTATTAGAGAATAATGTTATGTCATCCAAGTACACAAGCACCATCTAATTGAGAAAACCTTGGAAATCCATATCTATGGCTCTTTTAAAATTAGCTCCAACATTTGAGAGGATAAAAGGCATCTTCTTATAAGCATAGGTACCTCACTTTATGGTGAAGTTAGTCTTGTATTTGTCTTCCTCTCTCACTATCACCTGGTAATACCCTAAGCACCCATCTAATAGAGAGAAACATTTTGAACCAATAACCATTTGAAGGAGTTATTCCATGGATGGATTTGGGTAATGGTCTTTCAAATATACCCTATTCAACTCTCTGAAGTCTACACATAATTGAATCTCACCATTCTTCTTTATCATAGGCACCAGGTTATCCACCCATGAGGAGTTCTTGATAAGAAAAATGAAATTAGACTCAATCAAATTTTTTTATTTTCTCATCAATTCTTCAATCTTTGGGTTGATTAGCCTTGGTTTCTACCTTACAAGTTTGGCATTGGCCTCCAACTCTATGGTGTGTTTGGATAGCTTGGTATCAAAACCTCTTAGATCACTATACTCACAAGTATAGATATCATAGTATTCCATAAAATTCTTAATAAATGCATTTTTTTACCTCATTGCTTACATTTCCAAGCTTGAGAATCTTGTCCTTGAAGATGAAGACTTTCTCATTGTTTTATTCATCATTACACATAACTACATTATCCTTCCTCATGTAATCTCCTTCTTGGAAAAGACCCTCAAGGGTGACCAGCCCTTTAGGAAGTTTATTTGACTTTAGTTAAACAATATGGTCCTCATACTACTCCTAAAGTCTACTTTGGTTTGTTGACGATAATTTTGCTTCTTGTTGTAGAAAATAAGCAATCTATTTTTCACTCTCAAAGACTTGATAATGAGCTTCACTATCTATAACTAATGGTCTCACTATCACTTTGACATGTGGTTTTATTTTAGGATTATTCAAATCATTTGAAATGTAAAATTGAGCCCCTACTATTGCCAACCTATCAGCATGTTGATTTTGTTCTCTTGGCACTGCTTGGATATTGAAGGCTTCAAAGTCTTCAAGTAGGTCCCACACTTTGACATATGGTTTTATTTTAGGATTATTCAAATCATTTGAAATTTAAAATTGAGCGCCTACTATTGCCAACCTATTAGCATGTTGATTTTATTCTCTTGGCACTACTTGGATATTGAAGGCTTCAAAGTCTTCAAGTAGGTCCCACACTCTATGTTATTGGTTATTTTTTTATCTCTCACCAATTATATTGTCATCTCACTATCCTCGTAAACCTATAATTGATTTATCCCCCTCTTACTAGCCCATGGATGATGCCTTCATACTCAGTTGCATTATAATAACAACTAAACTAGAATCTATATGATAAAAAAGTATCTATCATTTGATAGAGATGTCAAAATTACACCTACCCCTACTCTATGCTTACTCCTTAAGCCATCAAAGAACATCTTCTATAATCTACTAGTATCCTCTTATGGCCTAGTGAGGGATGGCATAAACTCATTCTCTTCAACCAAGCAATAAACTTCCATGTCTATTTCTTCAACACCTCTCAAAGGATAGAGTAGTTTATTATCACTCCATAAATAATCTAAGAATACATCAAGTATCTCCTCAAAATGAGTGTTTAGTTCTTAACTAATAAGGTTGTCTTATTCATATAGAATATTAAAATTGATGTTTGGGATACTTGGACCATAAGGCTCAATGTGAAATTAGGAAATAGGTTCAGTCCTTATAGACACCTTGGTCACATAACTTGTCCTAAAATATATATAGGACCAATATGATGCTAAGTAACCCCAAATTTTAGCTATGAAGTCTCTAGATAAACATAGAGAAAATTGTGGAGGCACCTCTAGAACCACCACATCCAAATCCATTGAAACACTAGGATAATCATGGAGAGTTAAATTTAGACCTCTGATAATACTAGCTGGTTTGGTAGAAGATCCATCAAGATGCAACACCCCACTATCTTGGGGTTCATACTTCAAACCATGTTTATCTGTTATTGATTTTGTCATTACCAAAGTACTTGATCTAATATATACCATGTATTTATGTAACAAGGAGATGTTAATGATTTGAGAAAGGTATAAGGGAGGAGGTTTGACCACTTTGTTTATTTACCTTTCATTTTCTTTCATTGCATTAGTGATAACTACACTACCCTTGCTTGGTGTCTTCTTTGAAACACTGATCTTTGATAAGCCCTCTTGAAGGATATCTACTTGACCAGTCATAGAAAGCATGTCCCACATTATAACACTCACATTAGACTTATTCATTTTCTAAATATTATTTATGTTCAAACCATCAACCTTTTCTTGTGATTTGGGAGCCATAACTATGCTTTGAACCTATGAGTTTTGGGGTGCAAAGATGTTTCCTTGGTTCTAATTTTTTTGAGTTATTAGAACTTTTGGGGAAGTAGTAGGCTCATTTAGTTTTAATATTAATGGATTAAGAGTATAATAATCTCTAACTACTTCTTGGCTTCCCTCTATTTTCCTTCTCTTAAACTTTGTGTTGGATGCCATTGGAATGTTTGCTTGGCTAAAACTAGCCTACTAATTGAAAGCATAACACTCTTCTTATTGATATTTGATCATTATATCACCCATTGGTTTTGTTCCTCATTATACCCTTAGAATTTTTTAGTATCTTTTGGTTTGGTCATCACAGGAACTTCTATGTTTTGAGTCATGAGAGCTTGGTTGAACCCATAACTAGCACCCTACTGCCACTGATCATTGAAACTCTTATTAAACTCTATGTTTTAGATAATGGATTCATTGAATGACTGATTACAAGGTATATAGAACTCAAATTCTTGTGTAATGTTTTTCTAAATAGATACCAAGGTTTTGGAAACACTTTTAGCATTAGGATTGTAATTATTTCGCCTAGCATAGTTGGGTTGTCCTTGTCCTTGGAAATTTGCCTTGAAGGGTGGCCTATTGGCTAGGTAAGACTATTGGGTTTGATATGGGGGATTATAAGGTCTATTATAATAATATTGATACATATTTACATTTAAAATTTCATTTTCAAATCTTTCAAATATATTCTTGAGTTTTTTATACTCATTAGACTAGTTAAAGCTTTTTCTTACTTTGGTGCAAGTATGACAGTAAGTGTTGGCAAAGGAGGAATGGAAGAAAGGAGAGGGATGATGATAAGAGGTGGATAAATCTTAGTAAAAAATTGCATAGGTTAGATAGGTATGATATTGATATCTTGTATTAGGCTATTCTCTACTCTAATTTCCAATTCATAAGCATTTAGTAGTGTGTTCACCCCATAAACTATATCATCACTGCAATGTCACTATTGAGAGATATTAGATAGTAGAGAAAATAATAGTTAAGACTGATACAAACAAGGATTGTAATAATATCCCATGTCTTTTGAAACTTGTCATTAAAATCATGTATAACCTCTTGAGGAGCTCTCTTCATTGTAGTCAATTGTTCTACTAGTGATAAGTGGTCACTCTTATCTTTAACCCTCTTGCACAAAACATCCCCTAATTGATCCCATGTTGTGATGGAATTATAAGAAAGGTTCCTTAACCAATATAGGGCCTTTATCTTGAAATATATGGCTAATAACTTGATTTCCACATTTTCTTCATTGATGTCATGGATATTACAAAAGTTGGCTATATCTCTGATGTGTTTAGGAGTTGTAGAGTTATCTCTTATGTAGTAAGGCAAACTCTTAAGGGATACCACTAGGAAAGGATCATACTGATTGAGGTTCAATGGAATTTTACCATTAAAATATACAAAAAGTAAAGCTCTAAGGATATCCATGGTACTGAAAGGAGCTAACAAGGATATTCTAGCAAAGGTAGACTTGTAAATTGGTTTAAGAAGAAAGTTTCCCAAGTATGGATGGGTGTTAGATAACCTCAATATTTTTGCTAAGTTAAAATTTAATTCAATAAATTAAAAATGAATACCTCTATAATTTGACCTTCATGTCACCTTTAACATGAAATATAAGCACTACTCTACCACTAGAAAGTAGAGTGTTCATTAGAGTCACCAAATGCTAAGTGTGTGGATGTAATAGCTACTATAAATGGATCAAAACCAGCACCAATCTCAATCAATATTCTTATAATATGGTCCCACCAAACCTACTAGAAACTATTGTAGCATAAAATTGCATCCTTGTGAGAGCGTTCTTCAGGCTCTTTCACTCTTGGTTATAAAATGGGATCATTCTTAGGTTATGGGTATCATGTGATGGGGTTAAACCTCTAAATAAGGTTGGTTCCTCTTGGTAGATCATCTAAACTATTAGTTTTGACTAGGAAAAGGGTAAAAGGGTTGAAAGGGATAACTAAAATCATACAAATGCTGATTCACCAAAATGAAAGACACTCTAAATTACTTGAAACTAACACTAAGGAAGCTCAAAGAGAACCCTCACTCACACAATCTCTCAAACTGGTCATTTTGTATCAATATTTCTAAACTAGGATCCCTAAACAAGAGGTGAATCATGGAGGAGTATCAAAACTCACAATATACCTTCATCAATGATCAAAAATCATAAATTCAAACCTATGAACACCTTTAAATACATGCAAAAATTCAATAAAGAAGGACACACACCAAGGAAGAACACTCCTCTATAAATTAATCATGCACAATATGACTAGAACACTAGATTTAGGCAAAGAAATAGTTAAAATAAGTTGTTTGATTACTTCAAGAGGTTATTCTTACAAATTTTGATAGGGTTTTACCTTGTCAAATGAGAGTATATCATTTTCAAATGAAGAAGAAAAGGGATATATAAGAGAAAAAGGGAAGGGAGAGGAGAAGATGTGACTCAACCACCCTCCATGGAGATCCATCAAATAATATGAAGAGGTAGATGAGTCTAAACAACTTTCAAATCATTTAGGCACTAATATTAATTATAAAATTAACCTTTTAAAGTCAAAAAGGTCTTCAAACTCTCCCATTGGCATAAAAAGGCATTAGAGGACAAAATTTGCTTGAGGAAGATGGCATTATGTTCCACTAACTTTATAAAAGTCTCTAAACATATATAATATTCCTTAAATTCTCCTCAATTCCCCAAAACTAATCCACTTGACTTGTATGCCCCATCTTTACTTGGCTTGTGTTGGCAACTTGGCAACATGGTTAATCATTATGACATTTAATGTTTGCAATGCCTTTTGAGGGTTAAATTTTTGTGATTTATTAGTTTTTCCCACTCAATTTTCTCCTCCAACCTTCAAAATTCACCATGGAACTTGCAAATCCCTTGGATTCCATTAATGGATGTCCCCAAGCTCAAGCCACCTTCAACTAGTTGTCCTAAAACTTTGCTTCCAAATACATTTGTCACTATGAGATAAAAATTTTCACCTATAAAAGGCTTTCAAAAATATATATAATTCTTATGAGGATAAAATGAAGCTTTATGCCACCTTTAAGACCTACAATAATGGTGAAAATCTCTATTAAACCTGTAACCATTCATAAATTACTAGGAAACTTGGGTTTTTTGCCTTTAAGCTCATAAAATCACCATATAAACCCATGGTAATGGATAATAATGGCATATAATGGTTATGTAGGTCCCATTATGCTTTATCCATGTATTTATTCAATTTTATCCTTTGAAGACCTGTAAAAATTGGCATTTTAGGCCATTTTGGGCCTCCTAAGCACTCGCACGTGCCAATTTATTCTTAAAAATAGGTCAAATATGAGATTTATATATTATTTAGGTGGTTCCCAAGTGATTATAGGTCATCTCATGGGCTTATGAGCTGAAAAACTCAAAACTAGTCAAAATAGGCTCTTTGGCAGCTTGCAATGGTTTTAGGCCTTTTCATAGTGCTTGGTAGCTTGAATGAGATTATTTTCTACTAAAAAATATTTTTTTGGGGCCTACCCTTCCTTTTAGACCATTCTTATCTTGTGATTCACTTGGAAAATTTTTCAAATTAGTTTGGGAAGGTATTCCACCTTTTAGGCTTAAGTAGGTCTATGGGGGTCTCTTTATTAATTTGAGTCACTTGGAGCCTTTACTAGATTTTTTAACTCACTAAAAACATTATATTTGATCTTATACAAAATAATTCACTTGGAGCCTTTACTAGATTTTTTAACTCACTAAAAACATTATATTTGATCTTATACAAAATAATTATCACTTTTATATAATAAATCATCTATTTGACCTCTGTTAAAGGCTCCTTTGGACCTAGTTTGGAGCATGAACTCCAGTGATGGAGATATGAAAACTTGATTTACCTCTCTGAATTATAGTAGTGGAATGAAACCACTTGTAACACTTAAATTACACAAAAATATACCTTCATGTAAAATTTAAATTCATTTAATTAAGTATAAATCAAAAGATGCATCTTTTGGGGTTACCTCAACTTGCCTTGTCAAATTTTTAAGAGTGTGCAACTTTGCATTTTGCCATTTTCTTGAGTTTTATGAGGTCCCAAGATTTCATTATTTTTTAATTGTTAAAATTATGGACACAAAAAACAAATAAAAACATTTTTTTCCCATTATTAAATTAAAACCAACCGTAATCACATATTTAGACCTGGTGCACACTCAGAAAATGACAACCAAGAAACCTAGGAAGAGAGAAATAGGCATATCTTGAGATTTATAAGGTATTATACCTAATTATTTTTTAATTATTACATATAATATATATATAAACTTATAAAATCATTATATTTCATCATTTAACCCTTTAAACCTCTTTAAAACTCATTTTTCAAATGTCTCCACTTGCATGCCAAAATCCTAAATTTTATAAATTTGTATTTATCTTCATTTTGACTTGAAAATTTTAATTTTATCACTCTCAAAAGATTTTTTAAGACTTAAAAACATCCTAAATTTCCTCACAAACCTTTACATGAGGTTCAAACCATCTGTCATAACTTATAACCCTCTAAGAAGTTTGCCTAGTTATATGTTAATTGTCAACAAACAAGCATAGGATTGTGATAAAAAAATAATTATTAAATTATTATTATGACTTAAAAAATATTATTGACACTTTTAACCAGTAATTATAACCACCTATACCAACTTTCATATCTGTATTATGCCTATAGAGGCCTTAAAACTCATTTTTCTCAAAACTAGCTAGTGGGTGTCTGAGGGAATGATTATTTATGATTCATGAGGTATATAAAAAAATAGAGGATTATTACACTATTTATTATTCCTTAATAACTGAATATAAATATTTATATACTCACCATGGTCATACATTCCAAAAATTATAACCTAAATCCTCTTGTAGACGCTCTAAAATCCCAAATTTCTCCAAAATATTTAATGATTGCCTATGTTTTACTTGGAGAGTGCCTCAGATTTGAGACAAAACATGGGTTATATCCATTTTTATCTAGAAAAAATATATGTCATGACAACATAAATAATTTCATAATTACCCTTTGTACTATATTTTGAGGTTAGATCACATCTTTAGCATCTTCAACCCTTCAATTTATCCAAATTAGCCCTCAAGCTTATGACTATGTGTACGATCTAAAAATATTTGATCAACATTGGAAATTATTGAATGCCATCTTATCATTTTATGTAGTATTATTATATAACTCTTGAGAGTGTACTTAACATAGTCATATAGCTATACAACCCTGCAACCTTCATAAGGAGATCTCCATATGATGTTTATGAGAACACACTAGTTTAATGAACTTCTTAACACTATTTTATGTATATAACCCCTGAGAGATGATCATAATTTCTTAAACATATCATATACACCTTTATAAACTTAAAATAAACCTTTCAAAGTCTAAAATTTCCAATAATTATGCCATTTATCTCACTGTATCATGGTTTCTTCATTGTATAAGGTAGTAACCAAAACTTCTCAAGTGTACAGACTGTGACCTCTAAGTTGGACTCAAAGAAAAAGAGTGACCTATCATTCTTGGCACCTTGAAGTTCATAATACATTTATTTTAATCCTTTTATGTCTTATAATTTAACTTAGATATATCACTTGCTTATGTTGAGGTATCTCACACCAACAACTCTCCTTAGAGCACAATCAAAGAGTTGTTGGTGATGTTTTTCAGCTAAGAGAGCCAAAACACTGATTTTTGCCTAGAGAGTATCTTCTCATCAAAACCTGATTTTAGAGGCCTAAAATATTATGGGTAAGGAAATAAATAAGTCTAAAAACACTTAGTAGGGTCATGAAGTTGGTCTTCTCTTTCCACCATTGGATCATCTACTATACTATGACTTCCTCTTCTTCAGAGCTTCAACAAAACATCTTTGGAGTTATCTAGGTGGATCTTTAGAGCTTCAATGGCATCTTCACAACTTACCAAATCATCCTTAGAGCTCATTGAAGCATATTCAAAGCTTAATAAAGCATCTTTGGATCTCACTAGAGCATATTTAGATCTCAATAGAGAATCTTTAGAGCTTACTGGATCATCTTCAGAGTTTACTAGAGCATCTTCGAAGCTCATTACATTCTATGTTGAGTCTTCAAAATTGTTTCCAAAAAGGTGTTGCCAAAATTATTGATGACTTATCAATCCTTCAAATTATTTCTTATTATAGATACATTAGGTTGCCTCTCAATATCTATCAATACCACACCAACACCTTCCAAGATATTATACTACATCATCAATTCGGGACTAGAAAGAGACTAGTTATGAAGGCAAGAGGTCACTGAATGGTTTAGGAGAGTGGTCTGATCCATCTAGGAAAAAATTTCATATGTAAGCCAATTTTGGACAACAATATTATAATATTATTTCTACTGACAAGTAAATAAATCATGATAAAATCAATAGCACATATCTTTCATGTTTAGTTATCCAATGTTCATTCAACTCTTGAACTAACTTGTACATTGTTTAGCTTGGTTATCTTTGTGCATAAAGTGTTAAATAATATCTAGTATTTTATTATAGATCCCATTATTCCATAGGATTATCAATTGTTGAGTTGACTCTAAGTTATATGAAGCTACTTTAAAAATTCCATTAGAGCATGAGGATTTCCACAAATGCTAGCTTCTGTCACACCAGTGGGATTATTTTATTGTAAAGAGAAATACTAAAAATATTTTCTTAAAACCAAGTTTTTAGAAATCTAAGAGCTTTCATAGAGAACACAAACAAGTGTTCATAAGTTACCTATAGACTTTTTGCATCATATTTTAGTTGTAAAAAATCATAAATTATCTATTTTAGGTACTTTCTAGGATGTATATTGAATTTTTGAGGTCAAAAAGACTATATAATAGTGAAACCATTAGGATTTAGTATATGAATTGGATATTATATCAAGATGCACAAAAAAATGAAGTATACTAATGGAAAAAAAATATTAATAGCATATATAATCTCAAGTAATGCATTGAAAGTTACCATGCAGTTGATCTCAATACCAAAATGATGTTTGATAATGTTTTATGTGGCAAGGTTCAACTTTCCATCCATTGCATCAAAGACAACTCTTGGTGAGGATATGAAAATTAATCTTGGCAATAATTTATTTTAATCTACAAAAAAATTTCAAATCATTTTCTAAGAAGCCATAATAGTGGCTATAGGTAAGCTACAACAGTGGTTGCAGGTGACCTACCACAATGGTTGTAGGTGACTTACCACAATGGCTAAAGATAACTACTTCAGTGGCTACAAGTGAGTTATGCTTATAAAATTAAATCAAATATTAGTGGGTGTTTATCCTAAATGGGGTTTGAGTTATTATACCATGCAAGATTATAGATTTTCCCATAAATCCATTAAAATATGTATATAAACATTATTTATCTAATTTACAAAATCACATTTTAACAAAGGTTATTCCCTTGGATGATTAAGGCATTAGTGAAAATGGAATTTTTAGTAATACAACCTTACTTTTGAATGGATGCAAGTCAAGGATTAACCCATATATTGGTAATGGAGTGTTTTATTATTATTTTAAATAGTTCTTTAGGGTGGTCTATTTATTATGGGTAGTGTAGGTGGTCTACTACATTCCTTGAATGAATATGGAACTCTATCAAGTTTATTTAATATGTGGGGTGTGTTATCATTCCATTATTGTAAACTCATTAAACCATTTTTTTGTGAATGTTATGTGCAAGTTAATAAATACTAAGTGATTGAATAAAATCAATCATTAACTCTTAGTTCATACAACCAATCTAATATATTATAAGGGCTCATAATTTGAATGATTGATAAACTTTATTCAATATGAAGGTTGGGCTAGGTTATTGGGTGTTTTGGACTAGTAAACCTATGGTGGTTGTTGAAACCTAACCTTTTGTTATTTTATATAGTATCTTTAAATTATATATCACCTCAATATTTTACACTTGTAAAATACATATCATGTATGTACCTTCATCTTCTAGACCTTCTTACTATCAAAAGGCTTGCATGCACTATCTCTCTATACCAAATTACTTATCTCTTAGTCTGACTAGTGCTATTCTGATGACCCAAGCTTTCTATCATGTTTATAGTTCTATAAACCTACTTATCTTCTATCTCTATAATTTTTTAACATGTGCTTATTTTCTAACTTCCTAGACACTTTTGTCCTAATCATATGCTAATATTGATGTAAGTGTCATGTTTCAACACAAGTGTCTAGTACCCTAAAGTCATCAAATTTAAAAATGAAATGTATCCCTATAGTTGACCTAAGTGCTTTATTTCAAAATATTTCTTGAAAAGATTGGTATAAATACATGTCAATCCTTATTCATTCTTCACCTAGAAACTTCCTACCTTTCACAAGGTAAAATACCAAAAAGCATTCAATCAAGCATTCACGTGAGCAAAGCTTCTATATTTCCTATTATTTTCATATTAGTCTTAGTTATAGCACATATATAGGTCTAAAGTACTAAAGGAGTATGCCATAAGTCTTATTTACCAAGTTATAAGCTAGGTCACTATTGTATTTGTTTTCCACATATTGCACCCTTGTGCACACATAAGTCAACACATTAGGGGAAAACTACATTATCTTGAGGCCCTCTTTGGAGTAGTGGATATGTAGGTAGCACCCAATGATAGAGAGATATTTGGGTTTAGCTTGACACCATGAACCAATGAACCCATTTTTTCTAATGTCACGATAAATATGAAGATCTAGGGTTTTGATGATTCAATAAGAGCAACAATCCATGATCCAGATATGAATACACTAGAGCAAAAGTGGAAAAACCTAGAATATTCTAGGTAGTCACATCTAGATCTAGTAGGTATTCTATACTATACACCCACATTCAAGTCAGACATAAATATAGACATAATCATCCTAGGCTGATGTAGTGTCCGAGGTCATAGAGGTCTACATAATCTTATGACTGATCGAAATCTAGATCTAGACTATTTTCCACCTATTCCAAATTAGATTTGTATGTGCACTATAATCCAACTAAATACCATTATTTTCCATTTATTATAATATTAATCATTGGTTGTACTTAATATTTTTAGCATATCTCAATATTTATATTTAAAATATTATTTATCTAAGTTTGTAATTAATTGGTCTATTATAGAGATAGTTTTTCATCCTTGTGCCCTAGGATATATCTATCCCATTTAATCTTAAAATACTTAATATAAAGTTTAGGGTTAAACATTTTATGGACCTAATTTGTGTGAATGCAAAAAAATGATTCCTAGGGTTTTTAGTTAGCTAGGGTTTCATTTTTTTGTTTTAAATTCTTAAAAAAAAATTAAGTAATGGAAAATGTTCATCAAAGAACCCAATTTCAAATGGAAGATAAAGAATCATTAGTCACTCATCTCAATAATAAAAAAGGATTAATAGATTCATTTTTGTATGTTATAAGAGATGAAATCAATAAGCATGATAAGGCTAAGGCTTCCTCACCTAGTGATGGTGAATCGATATAAGTTACTACAACTAATTATGTTCTAATTGATCTACCAACATCTATTTGAGGCATGGATTATGTTTTCCAATGTTTATTTACTGAAACTAATATCTCTACATCTACATGGGAATACTAAATGATTCAACTTGAATATTAGTTTTAATTCCTATTTATACTCAAACCATGTTTACTTCCCCTATGGTGACTACTCAACTTGTTGATCTGAATCCAAATGGGTCTATAGTTTAAACTCTCTTTCAAGTTATTAATATCTTATAGGACAAGGTCACAAACATTTAAAAAAAGGTTTTACAGTCTCCTCATGTTATTGATTTGTAATATGTGTTGCTTTAATCCTTTTACACCTAAGATATATTTTCACCCCTTACCAATTGGTTTTGTTGCACCTAAAGTTACATTTTATGATTTCAAGGGTGATCTTGAATAAAATAATCAATCCTTATTTGTGGCATGTCTTTATTATGGCTTAAATGATAAAATTTTGACCAAAATATTTCCAAGAATCCTCAAGGACTATGATTTTAGGTGGTTTTATGATTTACTTCTTTAATAAGTCTAGGCATTCAAACCTCTTGTAGATTATTTTTTGGCACATTTATCTATTAACATTACAAAAAATGTTTCTTATTCCCAAATTACAAAAATCAAACAAAGAACCAATGAACCTAGCAATGACTATGTCTTGAGATACTTGTCAAAAATGACCAATCCTATGGTAGATAAATAGTTTCAACATATCTTCAAGAAAATTTTGTGTGTTCCTTTACATGAGTTCATTATTTTCAAAAAATAAATATTTTGATGACTTATGCCATGTTGTTCAAGACTATGAAATGAAGCTTATTTCATTGAATAATCTTAATTATACATCAAACATACTGACTACATCTACATCCAATACCAAGTTTACTATCAAACCAAGTTATAAGTTAAAATCTCCTGAGCCTAAAAAGGAAAAAACCACCATAGTTAACGTAGTGTCACAACAACCTAATTAGATCATCTTATCTAACACACCAAAGAGATATTTTGCATGCTTACATGAGTCTCCCAATTCATTACTCATGTGGCTTGTAGAGTGTCATCTTATATCTCTCCCTCTTGTTATAAAGGTTGATATGAGTAGATGTATACCCAAAGGGTATGGTGTGAATGCTTATTGTGACTATCACCAAGGCCCTAAGAATTTTAGAAATAAATGTTTTACCTTGAATAATAAGATATAAGACCTCATCAATAACCAAAATGTTACATTTTATAACCCTTTAAAGGAATTAGGTTCACAATAGGGTGATCACCAAAAGCAAAAAAATATTTAACAATCCTTTACAAGACCATTATAAGAAGGATCCAAATGTACAAATGGCATATAATGCACAACATCCTCCATCACATTATAAGTGCCCATTATATAGGATTATTGGTACTTATACACAACATACACTTCTTATGGTTCATATACCCTATATTTCTTTTGATGAAAATGAGACTAAGAATGATGACTCAGATATTCATTCCTTATTCATTTGATCATATCTTGATCACCATCCTATACACAATCTTATGATTGATAATAGTAAAAGCAATAAAATTTACACCATGATATTACTTAGACATTTATGTTATACAAATCATGATTTACATCCTTTGAATAGATTAGTTAGAGCATTTAATGGGACCTCATAGTAGGTTCTTAGAGAGATTAACTTATATTTATAGGTGGGTTCCACACATGTGGTTACTAAATTCTTAGTTATACCTTTCATGAATGTCTTTGATATGTTATTGGGATAACCTTGGATACATACACTTCAAGTGATACCTTCTACAATACATGGGTGTGTTAGATACATTCATGCCAATCAAGTAACTATAGTTTTATGATCTCCATTTAAGCATCCTCTGGAATAAGAAAAAATTATACCCAAGTAGTTAGTTATCAAACCTACTAAGGTTAATATTTTATAAAAGGGTAAGCAACAAGCAATACTCTTTATTAGGCATCCATTTCTTGAGTTACCATTACTTCAGAGATCCATAGTGGGTTCCATGGAATCCTCATGTAATCCACACCATATTCAGATATCCAAAACACCTACATAAGATCCTATTATTGTTATTCCACAAAAACCACAAATGATTCAATGATGGGTATCATGAAACCTTCCTCTTAATATTTATTGATAACCATATATACCTATTATATATACACATAGCATCATAGATACTATAGTGATAGATATTACACCTATACATGCTCTTTAGCATTACCACCAGTTTTTTTACTAGGTTCATAGTGGGGATGTACATATGAGAAACCATATGATGAGATAATAGGATAGTATTTTTGGTGTCAAATTTTCTAAATAAACCAAAAACATTCAAAAAAATTAGAAATACAAAAATATTTTCAGCTTTTACATGTTTTAGTTTCTCTTTGGCATCTATGTTATTAGTTTCATGTTGTTGAATAGCATATCATTTATTTATATATATGTGCTCCACAAATATTTTGAGTGTCATACAAGTATACAAATATACATGATATATACACTTTTTAACGTTGGGCCTTCCCTCTACTCATGTCATGTGGACATTAGGGGAATCCACTTTTTTGATCATGATATATCTAGGATATATTATTCTATGATCAATTTGAAATATCATGTTTGAACTTATGTACTTACACATGCCTTTATCCATGCTATATATTTTGTACTGTACTTGATATGATATGTATTTAACATTTTTTTATAACACATATGATCCATGGGATATATGTTATGTTTATGTTAATTGATTATGCTTTCATTTATGCACTTCCTTATTTTTTTACCTTGTTATTGTCTTGCTTGTTTGAGAAATTGAATATGTTCCATTATTTATGGCCCCATGCCTTTATGTGCCTCTTTGAAATTAGAATAATTCGTTACTTTTTGTATGGACAATTGAATATGTCATTCTTGATTTTATGGACATTTGACTAAATCATGTCCCTTTGATTGTGCACAATTTGAACTTGCCCATTATTTATAGTCTTGTTGGACCATTGTCTTTTGATTTGATGTTGAGCGCTCTTGTGTGTGTGCTTGATTACTTGTTGAGATTGTATTGTTACTCTATAAACATTACCATGATGTATATTATGCATATTAGGCCTTGATGTGATTACATTTTACATGTTTTTATAATATATCTACTTAGACATGTTTTTCTTTTATGTTACATGATACATTCATAGTTTACATGGTGATATTCTCTTTTTGAGGTAAGGTAACAACAATTTATTAATTCCCCTCACCTTAAAAGGGGGGAATATTAATGGGGGTATGACAAAGAGGCATGGATTCCACATTTATCATAGATTTAGATTATAGTGGGGTCATGTTTTGGAAACATGTTTTCCACATTTATCACAGTTTTAAATATATAGTGGGGCATGTTTTGGAAACATGTTCTCCACACTTATATAGTTTGAAAATTGGCCAAATTGAATAGTTATATGATTCAATTATGTATTTTGGTATAATTATAAACATTTGTACCATTCTTATACCTAGGTTTCAGCATGAGACATGTATAAGGTCTATATGTTATGCAAAGAGCACCTAAATTACAAAATAAAAATTAGTTTTTAGATTTCAAATACTTCTATAGACTTTAGCTCACTAGGGTGGACTATTATAGAATATTATTAAGCCAATCTACTACAGTAGTTGGTTCATTTTTGGTATGGTTGAGGTGATTAAATCACTCTATATTTCCATGTTTATAGGTTGGGATTGATTAAATCATATAACCTCACCAAATTTATAGTGTGGGTTGACTTGGTTCACTCATGTTCACTAAGTTATAAGTATAATGAGTATGCAGGGTTGAGCTAATCTCAACTATCGAATGGGAATTCATCTTTTCTCAAGGATTGGGAGAAGTTTTGTTCTTCAATATTTATATATTTATTCACTTTCTAGATTTATATTTTTCTTAATCTCAACATTAATGGTTCATAATTGTACATCTTTTCAAATCAAGTTACCAAAAGGCAAGGCAGTTGTATTGATGCACATGTGTACTTCTAAACCTTACTCTTTCAATTTTAATCATTTCAATTATTTTGATTTCAAATTATATGAAATGATTATACACTTTAACATGATCTTAGTTTCAAGTCAGTTACCATTAAAACACTCAAATTGGGCTCATGCAAAGGCAATGTGTGTTATATACACCAATGTACACATTTTTTCCTTTAAACTAGTAATCTCATTACTAGATTAAAGGGGGGAATGTAAACATTATTTATAAATTATATATCACCTTAGTCTTATGCACTTGGAAAATACATATCATGGATGTACCTTTAACTTCTAAACCTTTCCACTACCAAAAGGCTTGTGTACACTCTCTCTATGACAAATTGCTTGTCTCTTAGTTCAACTAGAGTTATTCTAATGACCCAGGCCTTTTATCATGCTTAGAGTGTTATAAATCTACTTATCTTTTATCTCTACAAGTTTGGAACATTTGTCTATTTTATATCTTCTTAGACACTTGTGTCTCAGTCAAATGCCTACATTGACATAATTTTCATGTTCTAAAGTAAGTGTTAATGCTTGAAGTCATCAAATTTTCAAACAAACCATAAATGATCAGCCTAAGTGATTCATTACAAGATGTTTCTTGAAAGGATTGGTATAAATACATGATCAATCCTCATTAATTCTTCACCTAATAACTCCCTACTTCTTAAAAGGCAAACTACCAAAAAACATTTAATCAATCATTAAAGTGAGCAAAGATTCCCTATGTTATCATATTTTCATATCAGTCATAAGGACAACACATATACAGGTATAAATTATTGAAGGAGTATGTCATGAGTCCTATTTTCCAAGTTACAAGCTAGGTCACTATTATACTTACTTTTCACATATTGTACCCTTATGTACACACAAGCCAACACGATAGTGGATAATTACGTCAGTTTAAGGCCCTCTTTAGATTCATATATATGTAGGCAAAACCCACTGATAGAGATGTCTTTAGCATTATCTCAATACCATGAGCCCCCTAACTCATTTTTTCTAAGTTTATTATGATGATGAAGAGTTAAGGATTTGATGATTCAATAACAGTGATAGTCTATGAGATAGATCTAAATACACTAGAGTGAAGGTAACATAGAACCCAAAACATTCCAAGTAGTTGCATCTAGATCCAATAGGTATTTTTTACTAGACACCAATGTCCAAGTTAAATAGAAGCATTGATGTAATCATCTCAAGTCAACCCAAGTGTCCAAGGTCATAGAGGTTAAATTTCCAAAATCTAACGACTAACCTAGAATCTAGATCTAGTCTATTTCTAATATTTTCTACATCATATCCATATGGACATTGTAATCCACCTAAGTTCTATTATTTTCCATTTATTACAATATCAATCATTGGTTTACTTATTATTTTTAGCACTTAGTATTTAAATTTAGAATATTGTTTATATAGGTTTATAATTAATTAGCCTATTATAGAGATAATGTATCACCCTTATGCCCTAGGTTGTCTCTATCCCATTTAACCCTAGATTCTTTAACCTATATTTTAGGGTTAAATAATTAGGGCTATCATTTTTGGGATGGATAATGACATGATTAGCCTTGATACAATAACCAATGGATAGGTGGTTGTTGGCAATGGTTTATCAAATGATAATATGGGGTTGAAATGGATTTATAAACATGAATTGCATTATAATAAGGAACATAATAACTAAAAATATAATAATTAGACAATAATGGGTCACTAAGCATACTTGGTTTTGCTTATATAGTGGCTAAGGTCCCATTTGAGTTGTAAAAAAGTCTTGTTATCCATTACCTTCATTTTTATAGCTTGGATCTTATCCTTGTATTCCAAACTATCTTAGCATCTATACTCAACTTTATTTTGGTAAAAATAAAATTAAAAAAATCAATACTTCCTCTCTCCATTGCTCTTGAAAAAATTGTTCTTCTTATAGGAATTCTATAATTTTCTTTTCATGTTCATCTATCAAAATAGCATCCATTGGTGACCTAATTAATATTGATAAAAAACCATCTAAACTAAATTTCATAGGTAAAATATTTATTTTAATTAGCATAGTTCCCCCACCACATTTTTTTGTCTTTGAAATTGAAAGCAGGGCTCTAGGGGTGGCATCCCCCAATAGGGTTGAGGGGTAAAATATCCATGGGGTCTAGGTTTAGTGACCCTAACATTAATAATATAGAGTGGGATTGTGGGGCAAGGTCCCCGAAGCTAGGCACATTTTCCATCCTTTGTAGCCTTGAAATTATTCACCAAAAAAATAAATTTTATCTATTTTTTTCCATATCTAGGTTGCAACATTTTTTTTATTTTTAGGTGATCTCCCACATACATAAAATTTATGTTTTTTTATTTCTATTGATAATGGTTGTGGGTTAATTTTTATCACTACCAAATATAAACCCATTTATTGTAGGTCATCTCATGCAAACAAGTTTTGTAAATAGTCATTTCTCATTAATAGCTTCAGGAATTATCACATGAGAAATGGTTATAGGCAATATTTTCTTACCATAAATTGTAATACCAATTGTTATAAATTGATTTGTTCTATGAATAAGTGTAAAGTAAATTATTAAAAGTTGGTTTTCTCTACCATCACATGTAATACCAATTGATGTTAATTGATTTTCTTTATTAATAGGTGTAAATACAATTATTGTAAACTAGGTTTCTCCGACATATGCATTATTTTCTATTATTATAGCTTGGTTTTATTCAATAAGTGCATATATTCAAATTTTTATAGGCTATTTTTATTTAATAAGTGTAGACATTTTCTCATTCGCATGTATATGATATTTCTTTATTGCTTCATATGGGGCATCCAACCTTCCCACAAGCTAATTAATTATCACTTTAAATTCTTATAGTTCTTGATATACAACAATATTTTTTTCATTATCTAACTCACTACCAACTAAAAATCCCCTGAATTTACTTTTATTATCTATTTACTTTCACCTACACATAGTCTATCTTTTTAGGATATTTTTTATTTTTCCTAACTAGTACTATATTATGTAGAGATAAAATAGAGGTATGAACTTCCCTAGTTTATCTCTATAATGAAATACGGGAATCATTTATATTTAGTATCTACTTGTGCATAAAGTAAATTTACATTAGAAATCAGTAAATTAATGTAGGAAATCAATAATTTAATCTATGAAAGTAATAAATATTAATATAAGAAATTAGGAAATTCAATCTAAGAAAGTAGTAATTTAATCTATGCAAGCATGAAATTTTAACTTAGGAAAGTAGTAAATTTAACCTAGGAGAGTAGGAAATCTAACCTAAATTTGTCAATATTTTATTACATGACACCTCCTTGGTAATAGGGCTAAAATTATGGTCAAATACAACTCCCTAATTGAACCTAACATGGTGGTATGTACAACTTGATAGATGTACTCCAAATGGGTATCCACTTGGTTTATTTATTATGATATAAGAATTATTTATCAACTAGGGGATAGTTTTTCAAGGTGTCATCATTGTATGCACATCACTAGACTCTCTTGAAGGTTGGGTTTCTAAGTGTTTCATATAATAAATGCACTTATGGAAGAGAAATGATAGGAAATTAAATCACACTTGTAGGAAAGGAAATTACATAAAGGAAATCTAAACTATTTTGCAATTGAAATAAATATATTTGATTTGGAAACTTCCCACACTTAATGAATTTAATATAAAGAGTAGAAGATGTTATACAAGAATCAAATCATTAAATAAAATAACACACACCATAGTTGTGAAATATAGAATAATATATCCACACATAAATAATATATAAGTAAACTAAGCTAATGTATGAAAAATCATACTATTGCATCTACGTGAGTGGGTCCTACCTCATTTAGACTAGATCTTGAGTTCCCTCATGTGTTAATAATAAGTTGATTCAATTTTATTTTATTTCATAACATTTTTATTATGGTAGACTTGTTAGGTATTGAAGGAGCCTATACCAAGATTTAACACATGTACTATGCAATAGAGCCAAACACAAATAATATGAGAAATTTTTTAACATGCCAAACTATTATTGCATTCCATTACACTCTAATTATAAAACATTCAGGAGTTTACATATATATAGGAACATCATTCCTATATTCTCTCCATTAATCTCTCTCCCCAAAATCCCTATGATTATGCAAACTCTATATATGATACATTGTTATAACTCATAAAAATATATCTAAATAATAATATATTCTAATCTATTATCATAATAGTATTTATAATAATATTCTGATAACCAATTACTACCAAATATAACTAATAAACTAACTATATGCAATAATGAATTCTTACTCATATAATTATTCATATTACAACATATAAATTACTATGAGGACTAACTATTCCCTAACATTCCCCCCTTAGGCTTTACATGATCATTTGTGTTTCACATCTTAATGAAAGGAATGAAGGAACACATCAAATTTTTATCAACCATTCATTGTTGAGAACACGTCAATAAAATCAGTGTGGGAACTTTGAATAGGAACATCTGACATCAATCATTCATTGAGGTAACACATCAACCTAGCAGTGTGGGAACCATGATAGGAACACCATCTATTCAACTTTCACTCCTTCTTCCAATAATTGGATCAAACAAAATTGTATTCCATCAAATACTCTTAGGTCTACATACTACTATCATGATCTTGTTGCACATGACCACTACTATATGAAGGAATGCATCCCACAATTACTTTATGTGACTATATAGATGTGTCATTGGTAGATCATATTCATAAAAAAGTAAGGTAATCATGGGATCTCTGCAATAGCTACTCTCTTAACTATTGCCACATTCATGTTTCATCTAAACACATTTTTATGTAATTCCTTATGTGATAAAATAGGAAACTTTCCTCTTATTTTTCACACATACAAATGCTAAAAATATTGATTTTGTATATACATATATATATGGACCACTATAGCAAGAAATGCCCCTTCATTAGTAGCTAATGAGAGGTGTTGAAAGACTCCATCCTCTAGTATCCTCCAATCTCCAATAGGTTTTTGCTTCCTCAGATGATGAAGTCATGAATATTAGATTAAATATTCAAGGAGAAATCCCCCCCATGGTTTGGATGTCATGTACAATCAAAAATGCATCCATAAGGCAATTTTTTTTATTTTTACAATTTTGACTTTTGACTC
Organism: Torreya grandis; assembly: GCA_037957365.1. Taxonomy (NCBI): domain Eukaryota; kingdom Viridiplantae; phylum Streptophyta; class Pinopsida; order Cupressales; family Taxaceae; genus Torreya; species Torreya grandis. Next base: position 3,215,423 of record JARHVA010001461.1, on the reverse strand, counting down.
AAGACAACATAAAGGATTTTTAAAAATGACTATGCTTTTGATGATAAACATTATAACTAAAATGACTTTGACAATAATAACTAAATAACACAAACATAAACTTTTGACACTTTATTTTTCATTACAATATGACATCAAACTATAAATTATTAATACTTAACGTAATACTCTATTCATTAAAAAACAACATTTAAGTTATGACTTTTGACCAAACTATATAAGAACCTTTAACCAAACCTAAAATTGACTTTATAATATAAAAAGGACTTTCAAATTTATGACTAATAGCAAACCTATATAAACTAAAACTCAATTAATACTACTATGCATGAATCTATTGACTTTGATGATGGATCATAACAACAAAATAACTCTTAACCAACATAAACATTAAAATAAATGATATATACTAATATATAAAATAAATAAGTATGATTTTCAATGAAAACCTAAGACATTTATTCTAGACTTGAGGTAAACTGTTGGATTTAAATAATAGAAGGATAGAACATCATGGGTACCTTATAAAGAGAGAAATGTATCTGGTATGCCAATAGAGATTAAGAGCACACACATCTCAATACAACTAATGATGAAGAACTCACAATATGTTTATAGTTTGAATATAATGTTAGAGGTCAATTCAATACATTGATAGTTGATAGTTTGAACATATTGATGATGTAATTGCCAAGAAACCAATACCAAGTCATTGGTAAAAAAAATGAATAAGTCTTTAGTGAACACCATCATTGTTATGAGCAATGGATAGAAATGGTGGGCACGATGTTGAGCAGAGATGCAGGTTATTATAAATGTGATGCATGATGTTAAAGAAGATGCTCATGAATATATGAATCCACATAATAATATTGGATGGATGGTGATTTGAATTGGTGATCAAAAAAAAATCTCATAAATGATGCCAACTCATAAGTCTACAAAATGCAAGAATAGTTATGTGTAATTTGTATAGCTCAAAAAATTTATTAATGTATCTATTTGATATATATTAAAACAAAATTACATAAAATATTCACATAAATCAAAACTATGAGTTGTTATTTAAAAACACATTCTTTTAATAGTTGGTTTTCAGTGCATCCACCTTTAGGCAAAAGTGTGCTAACTCTCCAAACATATTCATAGAAAGCTAAGCAAGTATATCAATACTTTAACACATGAATTATGTGTTGACCACTCATAGAAGCATTTGAATTTATTTAAAATAATCTTGTTTTTACCTACTATAGTACTAATATTAGGTATTGAAGGAGCCTATACCAAGATTTAACACATGCACTATGCAATAGAGCTGAACACAAACAACCTGAGAAATATTTTAACATGCTAAACTATTATTTCATTCCATTACACTCTAATTATAAAACATTTGGGAGTTTACATATATATAGGAACATCATTCCTATATTCTCTCCATAAATCTCTCTCCCCAAAATCTGTATGATTATGTAAACTCTATATATGATATATTGTTATAAGTCATAACAATATATGTAAACAATAATATATTCTAATATATTATCATAATATTTTTATAATAATATTCTCATAACTAATTACTACCAAATACAACTAACAAACTGACTATACATAATAATGAATTCTTACTCACGTAATTATTCATATTATGACATACAAATTACTATGAGGACTAAATATTCCCTAACAAGACTTACATAAATACAACAATCAACTAAAAACTATCAACTGTCAAATTTTACCTAAAATATAGGGGAGGCAAGTGGTTTATTTATAAATTTCAAAAAAAACCATAAGCTATGGTTGTCCCCAAAATATAATAATTTTCAAAAACAAAATCTTTAAGTTACAATATTGAATGAAATAAAATGGAGGAAGAAGGGATAATATAATATGGTACTTGTTTATTCATCCCTAGATTCATGAGATCAGGTTTTCCCACTTAAATCATGGGATATATTCAACTCCAATTATCATGGTCAATATGCTTACATAACTATTTGTTGTGGGTGTTTGTCTAGGTAATGGATGTAGGAAATCAATAAATGTATAGATCCTTATTACAACTTTAGTTGTCTCGGATATTCTAATTTTCACTATTAGTAAATCCACATGATTAAAACATTAAACTATACTATTTTATATAAAAATCATTAGTTTTATATCACCATAATAAACATATATAACATGGATATAAATATGTATAAAGGCATGAGTGAGGGTTATAAAAATGGCCAAAATATAAGGTTTTTATGTTACAACTATGCAAGATGAGTGCCATTTTTTGGCCTCATCAGTGAATAAGTTAATCAATATATCATAATGGCTAAAATAAGATCTTCAAATAGAAAAGTTACAATACCTATGAGCCCAACATAAAGTAGACCATGGGAGATCCTAATGGTGATTGATGAATATGTTGTGTAGAGAAGGGAATAATAACAAAGAATGAAAACAAAAAATTAATAAGTTATGTTTTGGAAATGAAATGTAAAAGTGATGGAACATGGGAATGGTTCATCTTTAAATGAAACACCTAAAGGGAAGAAACTCTAGGTTTGTGTGCATGAAATGAGTACTATGAGGAATTTGTTTGGACTAGGAGGATCAAGTTCAAACCTGAGTCCAATATAAAGAGGAAATAGAGGAAGAATCTCAATTAAGATATATATACTCATATGGATATTTTGAGTCAAGCCCCTTTGGGGGTAATAATGATTGTCATGAAAGCTACTCAAGGAAGTATCAGATAACCTAAACAATAAGAACCTATTTTTGGTAGTGGGAACCCATAAGCTTTAATAATGATAAGTCCCATTAACCAAGGTATTCCACACCCTAGCACACTGGTAAAAGTTTCAATCCCATGAGGATAAAAAGTTATTACATAATAAATAATTGATACAATTATGTAATAAGATGTTGACATGGAAAAAATGTTGTGTGTTAAATCATACACCTAATCGATAAGAGAAGGAATGAGCACCAAGCCAAGGAATGAGGCTCAAAATGATGAAATATAAGAAGACCCAAATAGAGAAGCAAGAGGAGGTGGGTAAAGAGAAAAGAAAAATGAAGGAAATGTTATGCAAGAAGAGTTGAGATAGTATGTGGATGTAATAGAAGTAGAAGAAACATGTTTTACAAGGGCTGGGAACCTAATAATTGAAGTGAAATCCTTGGTAGTTTAAATAAGGATCATTAAATGCATAAAATTTACAAAAGAAGTGCTAGGAAAGATAAGGACTATTTTTATAGTCATATTTAGGAGCCATATTTTTAATTCCTAGTAAATACTATTGTGAAAACACATGGTCAAGGTGAGTAACTTAATCAGAAGGAGAAAGTGGTGTAAATTTTATTGATCTCAATAGATGTTGTCATTTTAGCTTTGATGAAACTAACTATGGATATGATGAAGTAGGACCTATTATTTTATACAAGTTTAGAGGATCTACAATAAGAAATGAGGAAGGAGAAAGAGACTCTAAAGTAATATGAGACTGAGGTTCAAAGCTTAGTAGAGATGGTAGAAATGAAGTAACCATAATTTTATGGGGATGTGGATGATATTTTTAATTGACCCTTATAAAATTTGGGTATGGTGATTGTATAATTGTTTTGTAAACTCTAATTCAAAATCAACCTACTAAAGAATAACTTTGAGTAGAGAGGCTCAAGGAGTTAAAGTGAGATTTTGAACATCATGTAAATCAATTCAAAAATACAACACATGCTCTCTACTTGAAGGTTAAAGAGGCATAAAAACTATGTACAATGTTTTAATATGCTTAAGAAAATGTGGATGCATGAATGAAATAAGATGTCACCACACATAGAGATATCATGCATGTATGAATAAGAAGATAAAACAAAACATGCAAATAATTTAAAATAATATTCAAACTTTAAGGTAGAGATAAGTAATAACTACATAGAGTTTGATGATTTATTTACAAATCTTCAATAAAAGATGATGAGAGAGAGAGTATGGGTAGCTAAGGAAGTCATTAAAATTAATATTAGTAACTTATCAAATCAATCCAAATAGTGAAGAAATAATGAAAAATTATTCAATGATACGTAGGGAGTGTTTCAGACAATCATGGACTAGTGTGATCAGATAGAGAATGAATTGAAAATAAAAATGGCCAAACTTTTGGTTATGTGGGAAGGTAAATTAGCCACAACATAATTAAGTTTTAACTTATCTAAGGACATATAATCAACATAATGTGGGGAAATGATGACCTATAATTTCACTTAAGACAAATTGGAAAGACAATCTAAGACATAACATATGAGTGAGACATGCCAAATGCTATTAGATACTTCTAAAGTGCATCTTCAAAGAACATACATGTATAAAGATTAGGTTGTGTAAAACCTATGGTGCCAAATGTGTGGCTTACAACAAACACACATCAAATTAAGAAACATAATGAAATAAATTGGTGAAGACACTAGATGAAGATGGGAAAGATGGTTCATAAATGAAGTTATTGTATGTAGTGTTTGTGCACTACATAGAGAAAGCATTGGCAATATTGGATAAAATCTTGCATCACATCAAAGACTAAAAAAAGAATATGAAAGGATATACTTTAGGAATAACTTCATCACTCTAGGATGAAAGTGATAAACGATAATGAATACTATGACAATGATGGTTTGGAATTAAATCATGCACAATAAATTATGTTGAATAAAGTAACATGTTTGCTAATGCACATGTTCAGGCCTTTTTTATGTTATATGTGTTTATATGTATGAACCACTAGCATGGGAAAAGGAGAAGGATGTTACATAACTCAAGGAGAAGGCCCAAATAGAACAGACAAATAATAAAAATGATACACATGGCATTAAGGAGAGCAAGAAAGAAGCAAAGGAATTGTAATTCAAGGTTTCTAATTTTGAATCTAAGGAAGGGATGATTAGAGAAGATAATATAAGGATAGAGACTAAGTAACCCTAACCTAAGTTGAAATATGTCATGCAAATCTTGAAAAAAAAAGGTGAGTAGAGGTTCCAAAAAGAAAAAGAAGAAGAAAATTTTAGGGGAAAAGCTACAAACTATCTTGAAAGAGAATCATAAGGATAAGAGGAATAAATGCACAACAAGGTGAGAAAATCAAAGAGTGAGGAGGATGAAAGATATAAAATTTTGGAAATGGACCTATTGAATCAAGAGGTGATCAATATGGAGTCTAAGGGTGATTTAGAATAATAACAAGTTATAGGAGAGAAGGATGGTACTAAAGAGAAGTTGTAAAGGTTGTTGGATGTGTATGGAAAATATTCAACATTATAAATTCCAAAAAATGGGAATATCAATCAAAATAAAACCCAACAATATACTAAATAATTTGATATACATGGTGGTGTTGAGGACCAATTATATAAGGGGGTAATCCACACTTGGGGACAAGTAATGGGTGGTAGAATAGGCAAATAAATATTATCCTACTAATTTATCCAACCCCATTCAATATAAGTATAAGAATTATATTTAGAAACACAACTTATACTAAAAATGTGGATTATGGAATTTCAAATGTGTATTATGAGAAAGTAAGGCTAGGAAGGCAAACTCTTGTATAAGAAGAGGAATGTCTCCTTACTAATTTTCAGGAATGTGTAAAAAAATACATAATAGATATGGTTGAATATTTGAGTAAAGCCAAATAAACTCCTATCTAGTGTCAATGTCATCTTTAATGAATCCATATAAATATGTTCCCTTTTTTCCACCATAATAATTATAATACATGTATATATAATAGAAAATGATAGTTATAACTAACAATGATTGTTGGAGATATGGTTACAAATTGTTCAAGTTTCCTTGATTGCATGATGGTGGTGATTCCACACGAGGCATCTTGTATATTTTCTCTAACATGGTATAGGTTTGAAGTGTTCCATTTGGTGTTTCATGTGGAAGTGAAGTGTTGGCAAGTGAATGTTGATGTGTAATGGTCTTATACATATATGTGGTAATATATGGCATGAAAAAAATTAATGTTTATGATGGTTGGTGTGAAATAATAATATAAAGTATTGGAAAACACTAAGGTAAGTTGTGGGTGTTTTAAGGTGTTGCATGGCATCATAGAAGTTTCAAATTAGAAGTTATGAACACTACAGTATGAAGGGCATAATATTGTAAAATCTATGAGGGTTATAGAATGATTTTACTAGACTACATGAGTTATGATTATTATAAAGTAGGTGTGTAGTAAGCACGGGACTACATGAAAGTAATGCACTAAGGTAGCATGGAACTTTTCAAAGAACACTGAGTGTTGAATTTTCAAAGAAAAGAATATCTATGTAAAATTTTATGAGGAGATGGGCCATTGTTACACCTTACCATAAGGATTTGTGTTTAATTCAAGATGTCATAAATGAGAGGATCCCAAGTTTAAAAATAGGATTGAGGAGGTTTGTTTGGTTTCTAGATATGTTGTAAGGTTGTGCACATATCATTTTCTCTTTCTTAATAAGCAACAACCTCTATTGTATTAGAGTTTAGTTCCAAGAACTAAACTTGGATCTATTGAAGGTTTACAAATTGGCTTCATCAATATAGTGCCTAGTTGTAAGAGAGGAATCCAAAGAGGGTTAGTTCAACTATTAGTGAATACATATAAAAAATGAATTAATGAAACTAATATCATAAGATTATTAACTATGTTTAATCAAGACTAAAAAAAAGTTGAATCAAATAGAAGACACAACAAAAACATTTTATAACTTCCTTTAAATACCTCCTTTATTTTCTAGTTCAAAGTGGTATGTGCTTGGATTATATAGCTAGAGATATTTGTTGATGTAAAATCTACATGTGTGCAACATCTCCCCTTGTTTACACTTGATTTTAATTGAAAATTGTAAATCTCCTTAGGTATTTTAGCAAAGTATGTTTATGTTCAAGAAGCATATCTATAATGGAAGGGGGAACTTAAATTTATAGACCTATTGAATTAGTGAGGATCATCCATCTTGATCTTCAAATGGATCGCTAGGAATGAGTCCTCACTCTCATCAATGTTGGAGGTTTTAAATTCAATATGGTCCATTTAAGGAAATTTGGAGTGTGGAAGAGATTTGGAATAGAAGTTCTATCATGAACCCTTTTGGAGTGTGTAAGAGGGTGTAAGAAGAAGCAGTGTGTAAGAAGGTGTAATAGAGTGTAAGAACTTACTTCCAGTACTATCCTTTCCCATTGACTTTCCCATGTGATGTCACCAAGATGAGGTAATTAAATGATTTTTTATTTTTTTAAATAGAAGTTTCCAAAAATCCATGGAATTTTGCATTAGAAAATGTTTAGGTTAATTAATAAAGTAATTAATTAACCATTAGAGGAATATAGTATTTGTAATGTCATTTTTTCAATTAATATCTTATTTATTTGACCTAATAATAACCTTTGTAAATCACTGATTCATTTTTTAAAAGAAATAGATAATTTGAAATGGATCATTTACCCTAACTAGGGATGCACCAATGTGATTTAGAATGTGCACGTGAAGTGTCAAGAAGAATTGGGTCGATTTGGTGATTTTCAATTAAATTTGTATGAGCTTATGAAAAATCATTCCAATTATATTTTAGACACAAACGTTGTGAAAATTAAGTGTCTACATTTTTCCCCTATTTAAAAAGGTATTATGAGACACAAGGAAAAGTAACATCTTCACAAGTAATGAAAAGTTCGTTAGGATTAAATTTTAAATATTAAAGAATGATGTGCTTGATAATCACTAAATTTATGGGCTAGTGGGTTCAAAATTACCCCAAAGGATTCTTGATTAGACTTAGATAGGCCCTCAAGGGAATGGTTGGAGAAGGATTAAAATGGATGGTCCCTTGAAATGTGAAAAAAACATGGTCTATAGGAGAAGATGTCGAAATAAAGAATAATATTGAAGAGACAGGATGAAAAATGACCAACAAAGCCACAAATGGGTCTCTGAGGAAGAACAAAATGATAATGGGGAGTAGGGGTAAACATTCAAATTATAAGATAGCATTCACCCCTAGGGAGTAAAAAATATTCATTTCTACCATCCCCTTTTGAATAATTGAGATATTGAATTGTACAAGAGGTAGTAGTGAATAATGGCTCAACATCTACATCAGAGGCACCTTAATGAGTGGTTTTGAAAGCAAAAGTGACCATTGAAGCATGGGCAGCCTATGAGTGAGCTTTTATTTAGTAAATTTGGTCATTTAAGTGTATTTATTACTATGATTAAATAGGAAATTGGTTAATCTTTTGATTTAATAAGAAATGAAATCGGCAATTTCACTAATGAAAATGATAGAATGCTAGTTGAAATGGTGGAAATGCCATCCAAAGCATCAATTTTACTAAAATGGAAAAAACATGGGAGGGCCACCCAAAAAATGGTGAAATCTCTAATTTTGGGTGGGAAATGCCTAAACATTTAAAACATGGAGGGAAACTATAAACATTGAAAATGCACTGAGATATTGAAAATGCAATGCGAAATGATGAAAATGCAAGGAAAGCAGCATATTTTCCAACAAGGAAAAAATTAGGCTTGTTTTTAGAAGAAGTGTTTGAATTGGTCAAGGCACATAATAGGTTGATATGATTATTAAAAATGATGTTTTTTAATAATAATAAATTATATTTTCTATTTATATATGTTACCTAATTAGATTGATATTGATGGATTTAATGATTCATGCTAACCTATATTTTCTTATAGGAGTGTCTCAATGTATTGATTGTGCATGAGCACCAATAACATTACTTACAAATAAGGAAAATTTATATTGAGAATATGTGATCATTTTTTGGAAACCATAGATCTACTATATGCCACTTATATGTTAGTTATTAGACTAGATAGAGCCTACCTCAGTACACTTTCCAAGAGATGGAATTTAGATACATCTATATTCCACATACCCATAAGAGAGGCCATGTTCACACTAGAGGATGTGTGGAAGATTTTGAGATTATTGATGAGAGGATTACCACTATACTTGACTAGCCCCATAGGGTGATAGGATTTGTTAGAGGACTTGATCAACTACACAAATATGCCCTTGTTTCATGGGATTGTTGGCATTGATTTGATGATGTGTTTACAAATATTTTCTTAGATGGTGTAACATGAAAGGCACCCTCACCATTAGCTTTGATTGATAGATATTTTTTTGTACTTGTGGACATTTTCAATGACATATTACTACCTAACAAGAGTGACTCATACTTCTATATGGGCCTAGGTGGGATGATTATATATATGATTAGACAAACAACTAATTTTACTTGGGAGTCAGTTGTATTAGCCCAGCTATACATATACCTTTACATAATTACATATCATGGAGGTCAGAGCATTGGCACCTACATATTACTCCAAGGTATGTGATTAGGATCATATTCTTATTAAGTCACTAGTATATCCAAGACATTATGGGGTCTATAAGATCCTATGGCCTTTGGATGGGCTTAGACATGGGCTAGCTATAAAGGGCATATAGGAGATATCTAACAATATCAGAGAGTTATAGATGACATGGGCTATGGGGACTTTGTCTTATAGTTTTATCTATAATTATAGATTTAGTGGTGATGTGATGGTTGGTATATGATATTCATGACCACTAGATGATTAATTACTAGTAGACATGAACACATTATGGAGTATACGCCAAATTGGGTTCAATGCATTTTGGTATGCATCAGGATGTTCTAAATGGTCTACACTTATTTATGCATGTCTCTAGAGAGATTAACACATTGAGGCATCTTATAGATAGGCATTTAGCAAGATCTAGCTATGTATGTGTGTTATAGGTTGGTTGGACTTATGGAGGTGTCCCAGTATATGTAGTGGTGATATCAGCATGCATGGCATGGTGGGTCTAGTTTGACCAAAGAGTTTGAAAGTGCCCCAAGGTGCCTTGAGACATTTGGTACCACTACTATTAGTATATATATATATATATTGGGAAAAGGATAAGGTCATGCACTAATGGAGGTAGATTCAATGGGTGAGGCTAATGGCATTGGTATCAAAAGTCACATAAATGATAACAACCAGGAGAACATCCCAAACCTAGGTCCAAATATGAAGATTATAAGTACACATGACAAGGCTACCCAGGATACACAAATGGGGATGAGATACCTAGGCCAGGTAGTTGCTTTAGGGATAGCTAGAGTAGGTAGGGATTAAAATATACTAGAGGATATTACTATGAGGTTGGCCAAGATAGATGGCCTACATTTTAGATTCTCCCATTTATAGTAGTAGGTTACTTCCAAAGATATTTAGATAGTGTCTCTTCAGTCAAATATTACCTCACTAAAGGTAAATATGGCTCAAATGATAGTGATTCAGGCCTAAAGAGATAATGTTAGGGCATATGTGTAAAGGTTACATAGGGAGTGAGATACAACATAGGAAGTGCTTACAAAACTAGGTATTGTACATATTATCCTTTAGATCCTTCCAAATAAGGATGAGGTGGATTACTATCATAGTTTCTATGAGGGGTATGTATCATAAAAAGACATGACACCTACTTTTGAGGCTCATGAGGCACATAGATTGACTTCTAGATCTACAAGGTTGAGGACATGCCACACTTTGATGTCAGGATAATCAGTGCATCAACCACCATCTCCCCTACCATTAGGACCCATGAGGCCACCATAGTAGGGAAAGAGGACATGAGAGAGTAAAGGTCATGATGATACATAGAGGATCTCTCCTAGATATGGGGATCAGATTTAGAATTGATTTACCTGTGATGATAGCTCTTTGTATTTTTTTATTACTACTTTTATATATTCATGATGTATATGACATTATTTTCATGAGATATATGACATTCATTTTTATCTTATCGATGTACACAAATTCTAAAATTATTGTGATATATATATGATGTTTTTTCTGATTCAGTATTGTCATTACCTCATGATGATAGAATAGGATATGTGATTAGATTTAGATTTTGGTTTACTATTCATATTGATATGGATGTTGTTATAAAACATTTGTTTGCCATGACTATTTTGTTTTAACATTGTAGATATGGATGAGTAGTAAATATGATTAATGTCATTTCTTGTACTCTAAATGTGATATGATATGACTTAGTATGAGAAATTTATATTGGATCCTATTTGAAAATATGTATGACTTTAATATACACTCATTGGTTGATATGTTTCATGAGAATATAAATTAGTCATGTTGTTTTGGTTATTGTGTTGTGAGTAGTAAACAAGGAGATATATTGCTATAATATTCCCTAGTAGACATCTAGTACTTAATTTTTGGTTTGTTTTTGACATTATACACCATAATTATAAATTACTCATGATAACATTTTATGCCATAAGCATAATAACTCAATTTAAATGCAAAATTTAAACAACTTAGGGTCAAGATATAAAACCCCAAGACCTAAGTGTAAAACATAGTGCAATAAACCAAAGGTAGCTAAGGAAAGTAAAATAAAACACACCAACAAGCAATCAAATAAGCACATAGAGACACATAATCAAAAAATAGAAAATAATTAGTTAATTGACCATTTGTGCATATGTGTAAATGATGTGTTATTCTTAGGTGTTAATCCAAAGGCAAGAGAAATATCAAACAAATATTTTGACAATTTTGGTACAAGGGGGAATAGAAGAATAAAGAAGTGGTTGAGTGAACCTAAGATGCCCCATACATCCAAGTGTTGCATATATAGTCCATTGTGGACTTAATGACAAATTTAGTTCTCCAAAAAAATGGGATAAGAAGAATGGTAATGATAAAAGATAAGATGCAGTTGATAGAAGAAAAAGGGAGGGACTCATAAAATGATGAGAGTGTTAAATTGGCTCATAAAATGACAAGAGCATTGAATTGATGGAGAAAGGAGGATAGAGATAATAAGGATGAAGGTAATAAAATACAAGTGTTTGGTTGTGTGATACTCAAACATTCCTTTGTCTTATGTATGTTCACAATAGGCCTAATGATATTTGGAAACTAAGGATGAAGATAAGAGTGGTTGATCTATCCCTAGATAATTGATTTATCTAAATGTTTCTTACATAGTCTATGCAAACCTTAGGGTGATGTAGTTCCCCTAAAAATGAGAGTATAATAGATAAATTAAAATGTTTATTAAAAACTATCATGATTGGATAAAAGGTTCCCACCCAAGATATGTTTTAAATACACAAGGAGGGTTACCTATGCAAGACTTGAAATAGTGCCACCTAGAATAAGACTAAGATGAAGGACCACTAGTGAATGATAAAATAAACAAAATATAAAATATAGATGCAATATAGATTGTATCCACATGAATAAATGATGATGAAGAGTACACATAATTTTGACACAGTACACAATAATTTAAAGTGGGAAAACCTCCAAGAGGTAAAAAACTCACGAAAATGATATTTAATAATTGAGAAACATTGCACCCCAATACAAATCCTTCCCTTATCACTTCTTCACATAAGCCTTCACAAAAACTTTGTAAATATTTGTCACATGTAAATATTAAATTCATCGAGTGTATTTTCATGAATAATACAATAGGGGTAAGACCCTACTTATAATAAAATGTGAGGGGAGGTGACTATTGTAACCAATGGGTCCATCCATCCCAAAAATTATTTAAATTAATTATTTAATAATAAATTATAATATTTTATTATTTATTTACACAAGTTTTTTACCTTGTATTTAATAAATAATAAATTATTATTATTTAATAATAAATCAAAGTATGCTAAGCATCTAAATTATCCCACTTAAACATTAAATGTTTTAACACTCCCCATTAATGATAAGTGGGGATAAATGTCATAGTCACCTTAATATAAGAATTTTATTATGTACACAATTAAAGGATATAAAAACCTTCATCGTGTCAATCATCATATTTTGAAACAAAAGAAATTATAATCCATAAACTACTATAAAGTAAGTCTAGGCTAGCGTGATCTTAAGACTACATCTCATAGTTTATCATGAATAATCATCTAAGCGTATTTAGATCTTTTTATAATATAAGAACCTCTATTAAAAAGCATGATTTTATGTATTGGGTTATAAAAGTAGAACTTCCACATGAAGTTTACTTAAATCACATAAATTCTACATGAAGTTTATAATGCTTTACAATGAGAATAAATATAGAGAAGAAGAAGGAACACATGGTCTTTAAGAAGTGGTATTGCCATGCACACTCCCCCTCAATGGCAAATTTGAGAGGCCTAGAATTACATGAAACTAACAAAACTTGGTAGCACCAAGTGGTTTTGTGAAGATATATTCCACTTGTTTATCTGTAGGATAGAACTACAGATCAATATCACTATTGAATACTTTCTCTCAAGTAAAATTTACATGAACTTCAATATGTTTAGTTCTTTAGTGACCTTCTAGATTTTTTACCAAAGCTATACAACTTTAGTTATCATAATGAAAGATGGTAGTGTGAGAAACATCTAAATGAAGTTATCCTAATAACCTTCACATCCACATGTCTTCTTTGAAAGCTTTCATAGTATTTTTTTACTCTGCTTCAATAGAAGAGATAGAGATAGTAGGTTGTTTCTTATTGCTCCAAGGGATAACACCTGCACCAAACTTAAACACATATCTATAAGTATATTTATGATCTATAATATCACCAGCATATTCAACATCATAATAACCATATAATTTAACATTATTAATGAAAGAATAAAATAAATCAAAATTAATTATGCCTTTGATATAACAAAGAATTGGTTTAACTAATTTATAATGATCTAAATATGGATCTTGCATAAATTTATAAACAACACCAACAACATATGAAATATTTGGTCTAGTAATGGTTAGATAAATTAAACTACCAACAAGTTGTTTATATAAAGTAGGGTTAGATTCTTCACATATAGGTTTAGGATCAAGTTTAATACCAACTTCAATAGGAGTAGTAGATTTAAAATCAATCATGTTAAACTTAACAAGAAGATTATGTGCATACTAAGATTATGATACAACAATTGAATTTTTATTTTGAAATATAATCATTCTTAAAAAATGATGTAAAATGTTTAAATTAGTCATTTCAAATATTTGACTTAATTTATTTTTATATTTATAAATTAAACTAGATAGATTGTCAGTAATTAATAAATCAATAACATATAATACAATTAGAACCAAATAACCATTTTCAACTTTAACAAAGAGATCATTATCTGAATAGCAGTTAGAAAACCTAATTCTTTAAAAAAAGAAGTAATTTTAGAATATCAAGCTCAAGAATCTTGTTTTAAACCATACAAAAAAAATTTAACTTGCATACATAATGTTCTCTGTTAAGATCAGTTAAATCTTTAGGTTGAATCATGTAGATTTATTTTCTAAATCACCATTTAGAAATACATTCTTTACATCCATTTGGTGTAAAACCCAACTATTTTGGGTTTCAAGAGTAATAAGAAGTCTAACAGTACTCATTTTTACTACAAGAGCAAAGGTTTCAACATAGTCAATCTCATATTTTTTAGTAAACCCATAAGAAACTAATTTAGCTTTAATCTTGTCAATTTTATCTATTGAATTATATTTGATCTTATAAATCCACCTATAATTCACAATATTCCTTTTAGGTAGAGGAGGGACAAGATCCCAAGTCTGATTTTTAATTAAGGTATTATATTCAGCTTGTATAGAAACATTTCATCTATCATCTTGAGTGTCTTTCTTAAATAATTAAGGTTCACATTCATATATAGTCATTAATGCATGATAATAATATTGATTTCTAATTAATTTATTAATATTGTCAATATTAGAAGATTGAATTAAGGATTATGCCCATTTAAGTCTTTTATATTGAACATGAAACTCAAGGGGTTCCTCAAACTCTAAGTTATCTAAAACTGGATCAATTTCCTCAAGGACATATATTTCATCACTAGAAGAAACATGAGAGTTAGGTTCATCAATAAAAGAACATTGAGAAGGTCCCACATGGGGATAACAAAAGGATTTTTTAAGAATAAGAATATTAATATTCTCAATTATCTAACATTTATAAGGATCATACACTCTTAAGTATTTTGTCTTACCTCCATAACCTACAAAAATGCAAGAATAGTAAGTGGGATCGAGCTTCTTTATTTTAACTTTAGGAATAAAGATAGAAGTAGGACTACCAAAGATCCTGAGATAAGTCACATTAGGTTTATTTTTAGTCCAAATTTCTAAAGAGGTAGAAAGATTCAAGGATTTGTTATGGAATATATTTATAATATGCACACCAGTATTCATATCTTTGACTCATAAAAACTTAGGAACATTTGTAGATTACAACATTGTTCTAGCCATTTCTATGATGGTGCAGCTTTTCTTTTCAGGAATACCATTTTGTTAAGGGTAATAGGGAGTTGTTAGTTACATTTGAATAACACAATTAATGCAAAAATAATGAAACTCTTTAATAAAATATTTACCACCATTATCAGTTCTTAATCTCTTAATAGAAAAATTAGATACATCTCAACACTAGATTTAATTTTTTTGAATTTAGGCAACACATCAAATTTATTTTTAATGAAAAAAGACCAGATTATTATAGTGTAATTATCAATAAAAGTAATAGTATACAAAAAACCATTAATAAATAAAAATTAAAGAGGTCCTAAAATATCACTATGAATTAATTCTAAAGGATGTGAGGAATTCGCATCATGATTCTTTTGAAAGGGGTTAGTATGTTGCTTACCATGTACCCTCACAATTTTCATGGTGAGAGGGGATATAATAAAATCTAACAACAAAATTATTTGTATAAATATCATATAAAGTTATAAAATTAACATGTCTTAATATTTCATTCCATAATTGAGATTCATTCTTACTATGCGATGAAAGAAACATGCAAAAGAAGGAGAAAAGATATATAAACCATTCTTTTAAACACATTCAACAATCAAGAAACTTTGAAAAGATATATAAACCATTCTTTTAAAAACATTCAACAATCAAGAAACTTTGAAAAGATATATAAACCATTCTTTTAAACACATTCAACAATCAAGAAACCATATATATATATATATAAGCAAGTCATATGGTGTGATGCACTGCTATCTAAAATCCACTCATTTTCATTTGAAGCAAATAAAGCAGCATACAAAACAATAACATTTGAATCTTGATTGTTATTCTGATTAGGATTTTGATTCTTATACTTGTTTTGATTATATTTCTCCCTTTGTTATTTTTATAAGTTTGATTGTTATTTATATCCTTATTTTTATAACATGTTTCCCTTTTATGACCAAATTTACCACATAAATTATACTTTCTATTAAATTTAGGTGTATTATTCTTATTACCAAATTTTTTATTCCCATATTTGCCTTTAACAAAATTAAGATTAGATTTATGGTTTTTAGTGTTATCAAAAACATTATTTAAATTGATAAGTACCTAATCATCATTCTCTTTAAAATCAAAATTTTTTCATAACTTGCTCCTCTAGAATTAGAAGAGTAGATAAAGTGGTAAGATCAGAGATATCTTGCTCAATTTGATACTTAGAATTCAAAATTGAAATAAAATTTTTAAATTTTTCATGACTATTTAACTAAATGATAAAATAAAGTAATTGATCCTGAATCAAATTACAATTACATCCATCTAACTAAGCTTTAATATTTTTAATTTTAGCAAGAAACTTCACAACTTTATCATCACCTTTCATTGTGTAATTAGAAAATCAATGATTAACTTAATAATCTTCAAGAGATGAGTACCCTCATGCATGGATTCAATGAGTTTCCAAGAATCTCCATGAGACTCTTGATTACCAATGTAGAGAAGGAATTCATCTTTAACACTTCAAAAAATAATGGGCATAACTTCCTGTGATTTTTATTGAAATGCATTGGTAAACTCAGGGGTTACATATCATCTAAAAGGGGATTTTTAATTCCCAATGACAACATTTCACAACTTGTGGGCCATAAATTTATATTTAACATGAATTTTCCACATATTATATTTATTTTCATTAAGTATTTGAGATTTATCTAAGGAAAAATGAGGCAAAGTCGTAACTTTTCTTTAAACAAGACAGTAAATAAATACTTTTAAAAAATATTTTAAATGAATTTTTGAACTATTTTCAAAATAAATTTAATTTCACATGAAAATATACTTAATTACATAATTTATATGCTAAATAATTGAAAAAATTAAATTAAATTTGTACTAATATAGGTGTCAAAAGAGTTGCACTCAAAATCACCATTTAAACACTATTATTAAAAAAGTTGTAAAAACTTCAATATAAGGTTTAAAAACAAAAATTAACCACTCCAATGCATCCAAAACATATCAAAACCTAGAGATCAACTGGTTAAATGACAGTGTTTATCAAAATATTATTAACTAGGTCGAAAGTTGAAGAACTAGACGACAACTTAGGGGTTTAGCAAAGTTGGCATGTGAACTAAAAAATGGATTTAAAATTAAACTGGATTGTAAAAAATGTTTTTACCAAGTCAAAAAATATTTAATAATGGGGTTTGAATGTGGGACCTCTTTATTTGTAAGATCTAGCAAAAGAATAGACCATCAACTGTTCTAGAATATGTTTCAAAATAATACATGCTCTAATTTATATTTAGACCTTTTATTTTATTATCTTTTTTTAAATATATAAATATATATATATATATTATGTGCATGTAAATAAAAAAATAAAAAAAATTAACTTTTTAGTAATTCTTTCTTATTCCAAGGTGGGACCCGCGGTTTGAAAAAAAGAAATTAATAAATAGTTTATTTTTTAAATACTTTTTCAAAAATATATGAATTTTTAAAAAATACTTATATATTCAAGGTTCCCCTATATAATTTCAATATCTCATATATCCTTATACAAGTCTCATATTTGCTTAAAATTTTAGCAACCCTCCTATTTTTGTTTGATAAACACAAATGGACCCTCAAAATAGAATTTTTGATGAAGAATTCAATATTTTAAATTACCTAGGATGAAGTATGGTGCCCTTGTAAAATCTTGGGAGAGCCCAAAAAATTGTACATGCACTCAAAAATCTTGAAATTTATTCCAATCTTCCAAAAAAAAATTAATAATAAAGGAATTTAAGATTTGAATTTTGACTAAAAAATCAATTTTTTAGTTTTTTTAGACTAGTTATGGTACCTCAAGCTCAAATAAATAAAACTTTTATTTTAAAAATCTTTGAATCTTCCAAAAAAAATCATGCTAATCACCCAATCATCCCATGGCTTTGATTCCATAATAAAATCAATATAATATAAAATACATATGTAATATAGATTGGATCTAGATGAATAAATGATGGCAAAGAGTACATAAAATTGACATGGTACACAAGAATTTAAAGTGGGAAAACCTCTAAAAAGTAAAAAAATCCATATGAAGATTATATTCAATAATTGAGAAACTCTACACCCTAATACAAATCCTTCCCTTCTCACTTCTTCACATAAGCCTTCACAAAACATTTATAAATATTTGCCACATGCAAATATTAAATTCACTAAGTGTATTTTTATGATTAATACAATAGGGGTAAGACCTTATTTATAATAAATTGTGAGGGGAGGTGACCATTATAACCAATGGGTCCATCCTTTTTGAGAATGATTTAAATTAATTGGTTAGTAATAAATCATAATATTTTATTATTTATTTACACGAGATTTTCATCTTGTGTTTAATAAATAAAAAATTATTATTATTTAATAATAAACTAAATTATGTTAAGGGTGTAAATTACCCCACTTAGACATTTAAAGTTAAAATAGTGAATAGGATGAAAAAATATTCAAATATTTTGTGGATTTATCTCTTTTTTGGATTTATGAGACCATTTAGGATTTTGTGGCTTTATATCCCTCATGGAAGTTTCAAGCCCTTTTTCTATTTTTAAAATTTTTAGCATTTTCAAGTGTTTAGGATTTTTGTAATAACATATTCATAGGAATATTTGGCAAGTATGATATTTAAGGGGATATAAAAAATGTACAAGGGAAGCATCTAGCGAAGGAAAAAGAAACCTTGGATAGGGGTTAAAGTTTATAACTCACAAAATGGCAATAGCATGGCTTAAATTTCTTGTAAAATAGGAACATGGCTTGAATTTATTAGAAAATGGAGAGAATGTGGCTTAAATTACTTGTAAAATGATGAGTTTGTGACTTAAATTACTTGTAAAATAGTGAGAGCATAACATAAATTACTCATGAAATGGTGATAGCATAGAATGGGGGTGTGCGAGTTGACCTCAAAAATTGAACATTGCGTACATAGTCTAAATTGACCACAAGCCATTGTACTTCAATCTACAGTGAAAAATGCTACTAATCAATAGTGAGATTGGGATAGGAAGATAGCAGAGCGGGATTAGTGAGATAAGACTCATAAAAATATGAAAAATGTAATTTTAGGGACCACTATGAATAAAAACCATGCTAAAGTGTTCTAAGATACTACTTTCAAGGATGTGTTGATGATGACAAAATCTAAATCGCCTACTGAATATTTCTTTATATATGGTATCTAAATTTATTTATTATACTTGTAGACCAAAATTAGGACCAAGATGTTAATAGGATGGGGGAAAGAGAGGGACCAATGTAATTAAAAAAATAAATGAATGGAAGATGATAGCACATGCCCCAAATAAGGGTCCTCATAGATAATGTTCAAGCAAATCAAGCATAAAAGTGCTTGAGATGCATAATATTCATGGGCTCATCTAGTTCTTTCCCATCTAGTGTATCCAACCTATATGCTCTAGACCCATAGTTAGCCATAATAATGAATGGTCCTAGCTAATTAGGCTCAAATTTTCCTTTCTTTTCATGTTTACATTGGTATTTTTTTAATTCTCTTTCAGCATAAGATCACCAGGTTCAAAATATCTAGATTTGGTGCACTATTTATAGCTATGGCATAACCTATTCTGATATGTTTGGAGATTATTCAAGGTGGATATCCATTTTTCATCGAGTAGTTGTAGTTTTTGTAACCAAACTAATTTATACTCCTTGAAAGTGATGATATCCTACAATGAAATACACATGGAAGGTAACTTGATCTCAATAGGGAGAATAGATTTAGTGACAAAGACTGTGGAATATGGTGTGGCTCTTTTTTGGGTTTGGTTATTAGTATAGTAGGCCCAAAGGGTGGGAAATAAGTACAAGTTCTAGTTCTATTTCTTGTAACCAAGCTAATTTATACTCATCATCATCATCAATGATATGTTACAATGAAATACATAGGGAAGGCAACTCGATCTCAATAAGGAGAATAGATTTAGTACCAAAGACTAAAGAATATGGTGTGGCTCCTATTAGGGTTTGGGTATTTGTATGATAGTCATAGAGGGTAGGAAATAATTATAAGTGCTAATAATGACTAGTAGTGTTGATAATTTTCTTAATAAACTTGATAATGGTCTTTTTAGATGCCTCAGTTTGGCCATTGCCTTGGGGAAAATAAGGAGTGGAAAATAATTGTTTAACATGGTATTGGGCATAGAGTGCCTTTACATGCTTATTTTTGAAGGACTTGCCATTATCAAAAATGATATCAGTGGGAATTCCATAGTAGGAGATGAGGTGATTAATAATGAATTTTGAAATTTGCATACTAGTTACATAAGTGAGGGAAATTACATTTACCTATTTAGTATAATACTCTATCATAGTGAGAATATGTTTATGGCCATTTGAAGAAGTATGATTGATTTTTCCAATGAGATCAAGTCCCCACATTGAAAATGGCCAAGGATTATTGATAGGCTGAAGTGTTTGTGCTAGAGCATGAATTAAGTTAACATGTTTTTTATAAGGAACACATTTATTGATATAGGCACATGCATCTACTTCCATAGTAGCCCAATAATATCTAAATTTTATAAGTTTATTAGAAAGGACCATTACATTTGTGTGGGTCCTAAAAATCCCTTTATATACTTCCTTAAACATTAATCCATATTCTATCAAAGTTAAACAATGAATTAGAACTCCATCATAACCTCTAAGATAGTGTGTATCACTGAGTAAGGTATAATGTGAGGCATTGTGAATAAATATTTTTTGTTGATTGTGGGAAAGATTGGCTGGAACAATGTGGTCATGGAGGTAATCATATAAATCATGTAACAAGGTGGGCTAGGACCAATAATATCACATACCATATTGGATGTTGAATGATCATGATCTGATTTCAAAAGATGTTTAATAAGGAGGTGTTAGTCTCATATATGATCTACGATCATTATCAATGAGCCAATTATTTATATTGCATATATTTTCATGTTAATAACCCTTAGGATATGCTCAAACTGGATATGTTTGAAGCTATGCTTAAGGTTATCCACCATGCTTCTGTAAGGTATAAGCTTCTCATCCTTTGTTTGGTATTGATATATCACTTGATTAATAATTAACTAGGAATCCCCATGAATATGCAACTACTTAATATTACATTATACTACAGGGTGAAACCCTATAATGAGTGTTTTGTATTCTTCCATATTGTTAGTATAATTGAACCAATATGGAAAGCCTTGGGAATTAGGTCTCCCTATGTTGTTATGAATAAAATTTTATCCACTACTGAGATCCATGATATTTTTAAGAACCATCAAAGTACAATGTCCACTACTGATATTCATAAGGTGTTTCATCTAGAGTCAATATTGACTCATCAAGGAAACCAAAAATGAGTGGTTTGGTATCTTAAAAGGGTGCTTTGGTAAGTTGATCTGAAAGTACTTACCGCTTAATTAATTTTTTGATGTATAATCTCAACTCACTTAATAACATGACCCATTTATCCATGTGTCTATTCAAAGTTTCCTTGGAAAGTAAATATGTGAATGGATCCACTTTGGCAATAATAATGGTTTTGTTATTGAGCATGTTATGTCCCAAGTTCTAGGATGTGAATATCATTAGTAAGCAAGATTTTTATATTGGTGTATATTTCTGTTCATAGGAAACCAATGTTATACTTAAATAATACAATGTTATTTCTTTCCCCTAATCATCATGTTTGGAAATAAATAAGTACTCCCGAGGCATGTTTTGTTGCTAAAATGTAGAGGAGTAATGACTTTCCAAGTGTTGGTAGGGTTAAGAAAGGTGGATTTTCCAAATAATCCTTCAAATGGTCAAATGTTTATTAATAGTCAGTATTCCATGGAATGGTGGTGCCCTTCTTCAAAAGGTGGGTAAAAGGATGACATATGTTTGCCAATTATGAAATGAAGCATCGAATAGATTGAATTTTACCCTAAAATATATGGAGTTACTTTAGATTAGGAGGAGTCATTTATGCAAAGGACTTAACCTTGGATGATAAACTTAAATTCCCATATGAGATATAATGAAACCTAGAAATTTACCATAAGTGACACCAAATATGCATTTCTTAGGATTAAGACACACCTTGTATTCATGAAGCCTTTCAAATATCCTTCGTTAAACTTTTGGATGGCCTACCCTAGTTTTGGATTTTCCCAAAATGTCATCCACATAATCTTCTACACATTCTATCATGGAAGATGACAACCATTACACATTGGTATGTATCACCAATGTTCTTAAGGCTAAATGGCATCACTTGATAGTAAAACATCCCCTATGGAGTGTTTAATGTTGTTTTATGTTGATCTTCAAGTGTTATTTTAAATTGATTATATCCTAAGAATCCATCCATAAGAGATAACATCTCATACCCAAGTGTTGAATCTACTAACATATCAATGTTTAGAAAAGGAAAATCATCCTTTGGTCATGCTTTATTGATATATCTAAAATTTGTACATAGGTAGACTATTTTTGGTTTCTTTCTTACCGGGATGATGTTGGATATCCTTTCTGAATAATCTATGGGATGAATACATGCTACCCCCAATAATTTTTTCTATTCCTTTTTTACTAGTTTGTCAATGTGAGGATGCATTTTTCTCATCTTTTATTTTATTGGCTTTGTATCTAGGTATAAAACAAGGTGGTTTATATCTAAATAAGGATCCAAGCTAGGCATATCTAAATAGGAATAGGGAAAATTATCAATAAACTCCTAAATAAATGTAGTAAAGATATCACATTCCTTTTCAATGAGGTACATTCCAAGTTTGATCCATTTGGGATCATCTAGTGTTCTAATGTTTAATTTTGTGGTATCTTCCATAAACGGTGTGTAAACATCCTCTAGAATAGTTGGCAATGAGTTGTGTTGATATTATTCATCATCTTGTGGCTCAACTTTTTTGTCGATCTCACCTATAAAATAAGAATCTGAATCACCCAAGGCTGGCAAAGGCTACTCAGTAAATGTATGTGAATGGTTTTGAACCAATTGTTCAAATATATTCTAATCTTTTGAATTAATTCCTAACCCACATGATATTTGGAATTGGATGAACTATGGGATTCATTTAAAAGAGGGTGAACTTCATTATCCCATGGCACTTTAAATAGGTTTTCATAATATGATTCATCTTTTCCTTTACTCTTTTCCTAATGCAAAAGTGCCTCAAAGAGGTTTTCACATTAGGACCTCAATATTTAATTTTATTTTTATTTATGACAAAGGAAATTTTCCTTCTCTCCAAAATAGGTAGCAAGTTTCAATGTAATATAAAATCCTTACTTATGATCACCAATTAGAAAATTATCTCTAAGGCTCATAAATTCATAAATTGCCTTGCCATTCTAGAAATCATCCAATGGTATAATTGAATATTATTAGTCTCAGTAAATCAACTAAGGGTGATGATGAAAAGATGGAAATTAGGATTGACATAAGTGATGTTATAAATAGTATTGGGATTTAAAATTTTTGTGTGGGTTAATTCATTGTAGATGCTATAATAGGACTTTACATTATTATTGACATCTTCACCATTGGATGATAAAGAGGTAACACTCTCAAGATCTAAAGGGTCACCCCTAAGTGGTTTTAATCTAATACCTTAAGTTATTTTGTGTTTGGTAGTATATACAAGCCTAATATAACCTTGTTGGTTTTCCCCCAAGCCTTTATATTCATATTATTAATTATCCGTTATTATGTTTGGAATAGGATACTTGTTACTTTTGTAGAAAGTGGTAAAGACATCATTATACAACTATTAATCATCATCACCTTTGATTTTTTATTGGTCTTGTGAATTAATTTTGATAAAAAAAAATAGGTCATTTTTGAAAAGGATCAACCTTTTTTCACCATTCCATTCTAACACTCTTCATTTTGGACCTACCTTGTGAATTAGTTGATTCAATCAATTTGGCTATAAGAAAAGTGTTTCTAATTTGGTATTCACCATGGCCTTTATCTTTAATGGTAAAATGGGAGGATATTTTATGAGGTGATGGAGATGAAGTACACAAAGGGTGCTTATACCCATATAATTTGAATAAAGAGGTTGAAAGATTACATCTTTATCCTTTTTATGCATAGATCTAGGCCAAGATGATAATAGCTCTCATACTCTACTTCAAGATGTTTACTATATTGATATAGATATAAATAATCAAGGATGGTGACCTCCAATATAAATTGGAGAAATTTATTACATTGATGTAGAGTGGAGGTTACTACATGTACTTCATGTATCTTTGGTCACAAAAAGAATAAGTTATACGAGATTTATAGATAGAGAACATAGCAAAGGGTATCATGGGTTAGAGGCCCAACAATAATAGGCAAGTAAATGGTTTGTGATTATCTCTCCTCATTGTTATATGTTTTAATGGTAATGGTGTCTAGTTGAAGATTCATCACAATGTAGCCAAAGTTCTTATCCAGCCTCAATGTCATAATATTTAGACCTGGACCATTATCTATGAAGAGACACTTGATCTTATGTCTAGAAATTACTACTTCTATGTAAAGTGGATTATTATGAAGAGGATGAAGGGATAACATATCAATTTGGCCAAAATTAAATTTTTGATGTGGGGATAAATGGCCCATAAGTGATTGGAATTTGTCAGGATCAATGTCATTTGGAACCTTGGATTCTATCAAAATCTTGTTTAATATATTCTTGTGGATGTTTGACATATGCAAGAGATCTAAAATATAAATATACACCAGTGTTTTATGTAACTATTTCACAATATCATATGGATTGTCATTATTATAAGTAGTTGGTTTAGATTTTTTAGGCAAAGGGCCTTGAATGGGATTAATGGGGGAAGAAGGTATGGGACCTTGGATTGTAACCTTGGAATCTCAAGTCATGATTGCACAACCTCTATCTATAGGGATTACTATAATTAAAGAAGGGGATTGAGGGCCTATAATGGTAATTCACATTGATGAGAAATAATACCAAATTGAGCCAAATGAGGATTATCAGCATATGGGGGTGGAGGTCCTAAAATGAAAGGTGGTGAATGTTGGGTATTATTGGTTATTGGTTTAGGATTAATTTTTATAGTGGATGTATGACCAATAATAATGCAACCTACAACATTGTTTTAGTCATATGGGAAATTATTATAGATGACTTAGTTATAATATGTGTCCTAACCTTGATTCTTATTAGTTTATTGTTGTTGATGACTTGATCCTTAATATTTATTTTTGGGAAGATAATTATAGTTATGATTATTGGTTTGGTGTTAATTATAATTATGGTTGTTAGATTTGTGTTTTGGAAAAGGGTTTTGGTAAATACCCAATTTTGATTAGATTTTGAAGCAATCTTATCTAACTCTATTTTAGCACTCTCCAATAAATATTAAGTGAAGTGTCTAAGTTATACACATATAATAAAGAATAGAATGACCCTTTTCCAATGGGAATTGCACAACTCATTCTCCCTATACTATGTGGGTTTAGGTTGGCCTTCTATAAATGGTTTCAAAATCAGCCAAATGATCATATTAGTTATAACCAGCTTTTGGAACACTACCTCGATAGGTTTACTAAGGTCATTAAAAATTTTGTTTTGATATTTATCTCTTCTTGGAGATGGTCTTTGCAAAGTAAGTGGTTGAGTAGGTGGAGTTTATTGTGCAGTCGGTGGTTACACCATTTGCACATATCTACATTGTTACTCTATCCCCTAAAACATGTATATTCCTATTAAAAGTTTTAGATTTTTCAAATGCATTAGCTTGAACTTGTGTAAGATCTTGTTTCTAAACCTAACTTTGAGTTTGGTTCTAAAAATATATTTTCATTAACCCTTTATCAATGAGGGATTATTTAATTTGTATTCATTTGTCACTAATCTCTTCAAATGTATTTACACAATGAATTTTGATATTATAAGCTATGTATATTTATAGGTTGGTAGTAAATATTACTACCAACTACTTATTTGGGAGGTTATGTGGGAATTGGCTGGCCAATACACACCACCATTGCAAATAACTAGAAAAACTATCTCCTCCTCTTTGTGTTCTATGTTATAAGAGAAGTGATGCACAAACTTTTTACACAAGTCATCAAAATTATCAATATAATTTTTGGGTAGATGGAGAAACCACTCCAAATCTTACCTAGCCAAATTTTAGGGAAATAAGTGAAGTAAATACACACTACTATATACCACCTCTTGGAAATCAATGAAGAAATATTTTAAGTGATATTTTAGCACCCTTCCCTTTGTACTTGTAAAATTTAAGCATTTCAAAATGATGCAAAAAAGGTATCTGAAGATAGCTCATATCAAAGGGATAAGAGCATATTCATCCAATCTAAACTTCTTACCTAGATTCCTTGCTTGGATTGCATAAATTACATATTTCACCTCTTGTAAGTATTGAAAATTGGGGATGCACTGAGATAGAATGGGTAAATGTTGTTGGGTATTCAAAGGTGGATTATCTTGATCTAGATAAAGTGGTGGTATGGGGTATTGGGAAATAGGTAACCTATTAGTTGTTCTACCAAGAATGTTCACCCTTTGATCAAGGTTATTTTGTTCATAGGGAACTTGTTGTTGATAAGCATTTAGAGGAAGATTAGGAATGTGATTTTGATTTAAAGGGGGAACTATGGTCTAAATGGAGGAATGTTTTATTGTGGATTGAATGGGTATTGTTGGGAATGAAAAGGAACCTATCGATTCATAAGAATCTATTATATAAAGAGGAATTGTTGTTGGTTAGGTGGAAAATGTCTGGAAATAACATGTTATTAGTTTGAAGAAGCATATTTTTTATTATAAGTGGTATGTGGGTGACTAATAGGAACACATTGTTTAGTAGACAACATCTTTTGTGGATTGGTTACCACTTGAGATAGAAGATTGGTCAGCACTTACTAAGGTGGAGGATTGGTCACCACTTGCTGAGGTGGAGTACTAGTTACCACTTATTGAGGTGGAGTATTGGTCACCACTTTTTGAGGTGGAGGATTGGTTGAGGCTTGTTTCATATTATAATAAATGGATTATTATGGTGGGGTATTTGTAACCTATTTTTATGGATTAAGCATGTTTGTAACTTGTTGTGAAGTGTTTGGAATGTTTGAATAAAGGAATTATTGGGAAGTTGGAAGAGTGTTTTATTCAATTTTGGATAATACTTGATGTGGATTGAATTACACTAGTTGACAGTTGTCAACAGCATGTTGGGAAGAATCCATTAAGTGATTTGGATCAGGATTAGTTAATGGATCATTATCAAATATAAAAGTGTTAAGTATATTTATGACTAATGTGTTACTAGTAAATGAATTAGTATTACATGTAAAATAGACTGATAAATCTGGGGTTTGTTTAGGTGGTGGATTTTGTTTTATAAGTGGGGGATTTTGAATATCCAAAGTAGCTAGTGAGTTATCTAAAATATTCAAGACCTAATTAGCCTATTGTATTTGGGAGACAATTAATTAGCTTTGTGAAGGTGGGTCAATAAGTTGACCTTTTCATTTGATAGATATCATAAGAGCTCTACTAAAGGTTGGTACAAGAGCCTAGAAGTAACTTAATTATTTGATAGTGCAAGGGCATCTATTTAGGATCTATAACCAAATAGTGTAAGTTATCTACTAGAAATCTAACTGAAAATCTAACACCAATCTTTAACAATATTACAAGGTTTTTGTCTTTATTATCAAAAAGGTACCATGTAAATTAGTCTTGTCCATATTCTACACTAGATGGCACATTCATGAGGTATTTTTGATTTTGTCCCAGTTCTAAACTTTATGGCACATTCATGAGGTATTATTGATTTTGTCTAGGTTTGGCACTAGATCATACATTCATGAGGTATTTTTGATTTACCTCATCTTTTGTATTATCAACATATTTTTCATACAAAAATGGATTATAATTCACCCCCTCATCAAAATAGATTTTATAAATAGTTCCATTGTGTGTATATTTAGGCATGTTTGGATTTACAATCTTCATCTTAGAATAAGTTTGTATGTTCGAAAAAAAAATTTATTTGAAATGTGGTTTTGATCAAAGTAGATTTTTGGAATAGGCTCGTCAACGTGAATGTTTAAAGTAACCTAATTTTTTACATCAAGGCAAATATAAAATGGAATGATTTAATAAAATTGTGTCAATGTAAATAGTTAAGTAAGAAAGGTATGTGAATCAAACTTGTTTTCAAAAGTGTATGCAAGTCTACGTATATCAATCACCTTCAAGTATTTGTTTCTCATAAAAGGATGAAAGGGTTTAATGTCTAAATCTCAAAAGATGTTTAAAATTGGTTTAATTTGAATGTTTGACCTTAATTAAATAAGTTTTGACTTTTAAAAAATAAAAGTTTAACTTTTCAAAAAAAGAGTTTGGCTTTAAATTCAAAAGAGATGACCTTCAACTTTGGTTGAATTTTTACCTTGACTTTGGTTAACCTTTGACTTTGACTTTGGTTGACCTTTGACCTCGGGATTAGAACTAAAATTAGAATTTGGATTAGGTTTGAAATAAAATGGCTAGCATAAAGACATAATTTCAACCAAATTTCACATTTTCAATTTGACAACACAATGCTTAGGAAGGGGATAAATTTGGCCCCAAAATTGGGTAGAGTAATGCCTTACTACATAGGTGTATATGGATTACGTTGTGTACTTTGGTTATTTTTTGACTTAGTTTTGAACATAAAATTGGTTTTGACATAAAATCCAAGTAAAAAACATTCAATTCCATGATCCTATCTTCATGTTAAATTAAGATTTCATAAAAATAATTAATCCTTTAATATACTCACTTTGAGAGGAGAAATTTAATGATTAATTTAATAAATTTTAAAATAGAGGTGAAAGACTGACCCTCTCTCAAAGTTTGTACATGATAGGAAATATTTGGGGTTTATTACATTTTCACCCCTACATCAATGAAGGTTTTTCAACCAATAAGTCCTAATCAAAAGAGTATTTACACCCCTACAGCATCTTTATTTTGAAACACAACATTTCCATCGATTCCAAAGAGTATTTTCACTTATGTGTGTTTCTACCAATTTACAGCATATTTGCACCAAAATATTGGATGTTTTTGTTGATTCCACATAGAATTTTCACTGATCATAACAACTTATATAAACACAATGAAACAATAGATAGAGAGAATTTCCATCATTTTTGGGGTTAAATCCATTAAATCATAGGGTATTTTCACCAATTTGACTTGGAACATAATTTGGAAATTTTTTGAAGAAAAAGGGTGAATTAAGATAATAATTAGGTTAATTCTTCTATTTAGAAGAATGAGAAGGGTCTATAAGATTTTTTGGGTTGCATCAGGTCTAAACAGACATGCCATTATGTGATATAAGAATCAAAAGAGGGTTAGTTCTACCGTTAGTGAGTATACATCAAAAATGATTGAATGAAACTAACACCCTAAGCCTATTCATTATGTTTGAGCAAGACTAAAAAAAGATGAATCAAATAGAAGACATGATAGAAACATTTTATACCTTCCTTGACATACCTCCTTTGTTTGTTGATTTGAAGAGGCATGCTCTTAGATTGTATAACTATAAGTATTTGGTGATGTTGAATCTACATGAAAACAACATCTCCCCTTGTCTACACTTGATTTGGCTTGAGAATTATGAATCTCCTTAGGTATTTTGGCATTCAAGAATCTTATCTATAATGGAGAGGTACATTTGATTTATAGACACTTTGAATCAGTGAAGATCATTTTTCTTGATCTTCAAATGGATGGCTAGGGATGATTCCTCACCCTCATCAAGGTTAGAGGTTTGAAATGTAAGAGGGTATATTTAAGGAAATTTTGATTGTGGAAGAGATTTAGAATAAAAGTGTAATGATGACCCCTTTTAGAGTGTGAAAGAGTGTATAAGGAGTAGTGTATAAGAAGGTGTAAGAGAGTGTAAAATCTTTCTTCCCCTACTCTCCTTTCTCATTGACTTCCTATTTGATGTCACCAAGATGAGGTAATAAAAATAATTTTGATTTTTGAAAATAGAAGTTTCTAAAAAGCCATGGAATTTTGCATTTGAGAATGTTTAGGTTAATTAATTAGGTAATTAATTAACCATTAGAGTAATATAATATTTTCAATGTCATTTTTCTAATTAATATATCATTTGTTTGACCTAATAATAAATTTTTCAAAGCACTGATTCAATTTGTATAAGAAATAGATGTGAAACAGTGTATTTCCCATAACCATGGATGCACCAATGTGATTTAGAATGTGTATGTGAATTATGTATAATAATTAGGTTGATTTGGTGATTTTTTTTTTATTTTCATGTGATTACATAAATTCATTCCATTATAGTTTAGATATAAAAGTAGTGAAAATGAAGTATCTACAATAACCTTAACCATGCAAAAAAATTAATGAGTGTCATGGGAGGTGTGTATATCAATGATTTTAGTGATAAGTTATTTATTTTTAGGTGTATTCATATAAATTAAGATTTAATGATAAAATAATGTAATTACAATTGTCCACCTACACACACTTAGCTCATGCCCAATTCTATAGCTCTAAGTTGTTATTCCTCTTTCTCTATGTAGATGATCCCTATCTTGAGCTAATATAGATACATAATTCTTATAAATATTCACTCCATATATCATATGTGCATCCTTTAATTGATTCACACTTAGCTTATCTACCTCTACTTTTTATATGAGGTTGATACTTTAAGACTATCCCACCTACTGGTGGCATCTGATTCCACCAGCCATATCCTCTTACAAAATAATGACTAATTACTCAAATTCCAAATTACCTAATGGATCATCTTACATGTTTCATAAGCCTCATCTAAGTAATTTCCAAACATATCACTATAAAACCACATTTCAAACCATTTTTCACACAAGAGGATCACACATGAAAAGGCACTAGAACATCTAACTTCACATTTAGAAAAAATACCTATTCTTCCCAATTCAGTGTCCAAACGGCCCTATCATCCCTGAGTGAAGTCTACATACACCTAAAATGTCATAATTCATGGTTGAAGAAAATTAATTATACTAGGATGACACTAAAATTTAACATTACACTAGTGTTTCACACACACAATTGTAGCATGGTTTTTATTATGTTTGGGAAAACTAGGATTTAGTTTCTAAAAAATAAATGGGTTAGATTAAGGGGTAAAAATAGTCAAGTGTAGTAAAACATATATTTATACCAATTTGACCAAATTAATTACATGGGAAAATAAATTACTTATCTAGGAAAAACATTCATTTGTAGGTTTTAAAACAGTCCAATAATAGTCAAGAACAGTCAGGAATAAGGATTCATTTCTAGATCTAAAACTCAAATTTATTCTAGATAAGAGCATTAAGTTTGGACAAGAACACCCATCACTATTATCCAGATAAGAGCATTCATCACTATTGTCTAATTTTAGCATTGTTGTTTGTTTCAATTTTTTATTTTGAATTATGATGTGATCTAATTTTGAGGTCCTGTAGGTGTATTTGTTTCTTCACAATCACCTATATGTAGCATTGTATGACCTATTTTCTTATTAAACCCTAGGTATACCTACACACATGAAACAAAAAACATATCAAAATTGAAAAATTAAAATGATCCAAAACTCAAGGGTTTTGGTTGAAAGATATTTCAAGAACACAAAAATAACACACTAATAATGCTTTCTTTGAGAAGAGATGTTTTATTACTCACAAGATTGAAAATACAAACATATTTGTATCTTTGGGAAGAGATTTATCCTCTCCTTCATTGGATACATCTTTATTTATACAATTTTGAAGGTAGGAGGAAGATGTGGAAGGTCACCAATCTCGAGGGAGATGAAGTGGTTTGACTTCCATGATTTACATCAACATAGAATTTGAGAAATTAATTTAGACAGCACTATTAAAATTGAAATTTTGAGCACTTCCATTGGGTTTTCAAGGGTACCATTTCATCATGTTATCTTCATTCTTATATTTCCAATAGTTCAAATGGGGATTCAAATGGAGTTATGGTTCAAAATTTATGGCTCCCAAAAGTTTTGCCACCAATTAGGGTAGAACCATTGCTTGAATTGTCACCTAAATTGTTGCCCAAATCATTCCTCCCTCCTTGAGAATAAATGGTCCCAATTTCATCAATATTCCTCATCAAGTTTGGTAGTTGTGTCTTGATTTGATTCTCTATGAGTCACTCACCATGGTGGCTAAGTTTTCCCCTTTTGACCACCTGATAAATTGGAATAGAGAACCCTCTTGTTGTCTTCATCCAGGTGTCCACAATTTAATCCTCTTCCACTAAATAAAAACTTTATGGATCAAGCTCATCAATTTCCAATTGTTTTTCTATAACTAAAGTGTCTAATATAGGTGGATGATATGGTTTGAGGAGTTCCACATTGAATATTGGATGCAGACCAAGGTAGGCTGGTAGGTTCAAATTAAAAGCATTTTCTCCAACTTTTTTGGTGATGGTGTAGGGACCATATTATAGAGGCCAAATTTTTTTGTGTGGGCTTGTGAGGCATTCCTTTTAAATCTAAAACCAAACTTTTTCACTTAAATCAAAATGGTGTGCAACCCTATGTTTATCATGGCATTACTTATACTTCTGATTCATCTTCTCAAATATGTCATGAACCTACTACTGGATGCGTTAGATTTGTTTAATAAACTTTTTTGCTTTTGCTACCTCGGATCTCCCATGAGGTGTGTATTCCATGGTGGAGAATGGAATGGCTACATCAATCAGTGTCATGGTTTGAAACCCAAAGCATACTCTGAATGGACTATGCTTGGTGGAGCTGTGCAAGGCCCAATTGTATCCATGTTTTATGAAAAGAAGCCCCTCATCTCATGTGCATGGATATTTAGAGTGATACATCTGAAGCATGTGAATAATCAATTAGT
The DNA here is from genome assembly GCA_037957365.1 of Torreya grandis. Classification (NCBI taxonomy): domain Eukaryota; kingdom Viridiplantae; phylum Streptophyta; class Pinopsida; order Cupressales; family Taxaceae; genus Torreya; species Torreya grandis. The sequence continues at coordinate 3,182,006 of JARHVA010001461.1, read as the reverse complement.
TCACCACTTTTGTCTAACCATCAGTTTATGGATGGAAGGCCATGAAATTCATCAGCTTAGTATCCATCATCTTCTATAGAGTGGACCAGAAGATACTTAGGAACTTGTTATCTTTATCTAAAATAATGGACTTGGGGAGACCAAAATGGAGCCATACATGACTAAAATATAGCTAAATATTTTCCTTAGTATATATATTTTTCTTACAATCAATCATGATAGCCATTTTTGAAAAATTATCAACTACAATAAGAATACAATCCTTGCCATGTTTTGAAGTGGGTAAACCTAAGAGAAAATCCATTGAGATAGATTCCCAATGCCTGGTTAGTTTTGGCAATGGTGTGTACAATCCTTTCTTCTTATTTGTTGTCTTGGCTATCACACATGGGGTGCAATATTTGAGGTACCTTTCCACATCCTTATGTATATGGGGCTAGTAGAAGTGATTTCAAAGAACTACCACTATCTTGTCTACACCAAAGTGCCCAGCTACCTTACTAAAATGTGCTTCCCATATCATCTCTTATTGCTCTATAGTTAGAACATAGACATGCCCCATGTGATAGAAGAAATTATCTTGAAAATATAAATCAAAGACATGTTTACCTTCTCAAAGTGCTTGATATGTATCAGTAAAGTTAGGATCTACTTCATACAGATCACCCCAAGTGGTAGTCTCTTATCTGCACAGATCAAGAACTATTGTGAGTGCAAAAATTGGTGGGTGGCTCAAATAATCTATGATAGTATTTGAGATCCCCTTTTTGTGTTTGATTATCATATGGAATTGCTATAGATATGTGGCTCACTTTTGGTGCCTCTCATTTCATAATTTACTCTACATCTGGATGAATTCTAATGGTCTATAGTTGGTGTGGATGACCATCTCTTTCCCCAAGATGTAGTGTTTCCATTATTTAAAGGCTTGCATAATGGCATAGATCTCCTTGTCATATGTCAGGTATTTCTTGATTGTATCATTGAAATTTTCACTATGATATGCAATAAGATTTCCATGTTTTATGATGATATCTCCCATGGCATATTCAAATGCATCTATCATCAGCTCAAAAGGTTGATGCAAGTCTGGCAAGGCAAAAATAGGAGTTGAACAAAGTGTATTCTTCAAATTCTCAAATGCTCTTTATTGTATTTCATCCCACTAAAATGTATCTTTAGCTCCTCCTTTAGTCACTTGGTTTAGTGGCAAAGCAACATGTGAGAATCCAAGAACAAACATGTGATAAAAATTTTCAAGATCCAAGATGTTATGAAGTTCTATGAGGGTCCTTAGTGTAAGCCATTCTTGAATAACCCAAATCTTTCTAGGTCGACATAGACCCCTTCCTCATCTACAACATACCCTAGGTACTGAATTATTTTCATCTTGAATGTGCACTTGTTAATATTTGTATACAACTTATGCTCCCAAAGAGTTTAAAGCACCTTAAGAACATGTTGTAGATGTTCTTCCCATGTTCTTTTATAGATGAGTATGTCATCTAGGTAGATAACCATGAATGAGTTGGTGAAGGGTCATAAGATGTCATCCATCATCCTCATGAAGGTTATAGGTGCATTGATCAAGCCAAAAGGCATAACCAACCATTCAAATAGCCCCTCCTCAGATTTGAATGTAGTCTTCTAGACATCAGTGGGATTGATAGGAATTTGGTGATAGCCATATTTGAGATCAATTTTGGTGAATAAATTTTCACCATAAAGTTGGTCTAGCAGGCCATCAATATTAGGGCGGGGATAGCAATTATTCATAGTGATTTTGTTTAGGGCTCAATATTCAATGCAAATCCTCCATGTTCCATCCTTATTTGGCACCAAGATGATTGGGATTCCATAGGGCAAAGAGCTTGGCTTGATGTGATCCTTTTGGATGAATTCTTGAATCTACCTTTTTATCTCATCATTCTCTTGAACTAATCTACAATACATAGGTTTTTTAGGCAAAGGTGATCCTAAAACCAAATCAATAGAATTTTTAACCTGACAGTGAAGTGGAACTCCCATGGGTGAATTGAATAAGTCATCATATTATCCCATGATTTGGCCCATATAATTTTATTATTGTATTAATTTTGTAGTCAGGGCTACAACATTGGCATTCTTGGATCTCTATGGCTTGACCACCATGGGAAAAAATTGCTTTGTCTTCTCTACTAATCTCTTACATTACTTAATACTAATCAGGGAGATAGATGTGGGAGGTGGTACCTCTGGTACCCTGTAGCACTATGTTTCAATAGTGAGGGTCATCCTTTGGGTTCTTGATTTATATATGCCATGTCGATTATACATGAATGGCTAACTAAGGAGTACATCACAAACATCTAGATTGAACACATCACACAAGACCTCATCTTGGAAAGATTTTATCACATATGAAAGAAGACATTGGTGTATGACATAGAGGTCTCTCCCTAGGCTCAACCATCTAATATTGTATGGCTTTGGGTGAGGCTTCATGGATATATTTAGACTATTCACAACATTATCAGATATTAAATTCTTTTAACTCCCACTATCAAGAATGAAATTCAAAGGCTTATCTTTCATCCTCATTTTAGAGTGAAACAACCTTTCCTTGTCATCTAGCCTTTCCTTATGGGTATGTGATGAAGCAATGATGGTATCGGGCTTAACATATTTAATCTCTTCTTCATCCGCTTCAACTATAGGGTGTGTATGAGGTAGAGTAGTAGATGTTAAGGATTGTGACTCAAAAACTAGGGACTAATGGCTTGACATTCTTCTTTGGAGTGAGTTCTAGTTTTATGGTAATCACACCATTTCCCAATCTTTCCCTTTTAGGGTTTCTTATCTTGGAACTTATTTTGCTTCCAATTTTGGCCTCATGTTTGATCTTCTTTGTCACTTTTCCACTTCAAAGGTTGACTCTTCATATTCTTTCTTCCATACTTCTGCTCAATCTTCATTGTGAACTTGTATGCCTCACTGAGGGTTTCCAAATTGAAGAGTTCTATTTTCCCTTGTATAGACCATTGTATTCAACCATGATATTTGAGAGCCTTATGTTTCTCACTTTCCTTGATACCCAATCTCATAAACAAAGAATGAATAATGTTAGTGTAATCTCAAATAGACTATTCCTTACTTGGTGAAGTTGTTGCCACTATATGTATAGATCATCATATGCTCTAATGGGGTAGTATTCTTCCTTTATAGCTTCTATGAAATTATCCTAGGTAGGTTCCACCTCAAGGCCAAATTCATCTATATTGAACCTCTTCTTGTGCACTTCCCACTAATTTTTTATGGGAAATGATGCTTTCAAAAGATCAAAATTTATCTTCTCTCCATCGATGAATTTATTTATAGAAAAATAGGAAGACAATTGATCCAACCAATTTTTTACTACATCAACATTGATTTTACCTTCAAATGTAGGGATATAAAAATTCACTTGAACCTTGAAGGGTGTTGGGGCACTGAAAGGATGTTCCATGGATGAGGAGTTAAGGAGTGTAGATGAGGAGCTAGAGTTTCTCATCAAGAATTATTAGAGAATTTGGGTGAATTATTGTAGCATCTACACTTTCTACCATTGGAGGGATTAATTCACCATTTCCTTGAAGGGATCGTATATCTCAATGTTGTCTGCCATTTGAGGTTGTTTGGAGTGAATAGGTGGATATTCTATGAGCTCTATTATTTTTCACCCAAGCTTCTTGTAGCTTGACTTCATCCTTAGGATCATACACTCTCAAGACAAATTGATTTGATACCACTAATCCAAAACTTAGGGGTTTTGGTTGAAATATATTTGAATAACACAATAATAATACTTTCTCTGAAAAGAGATGTTTTATTACTCACAAGATTGTAAATACAAACATATGCTTATATTTGGGAAGAGATGTATCCTCTCATTATAGGGATACATCTTTATTTATACATATTTTGAAGTTAAGAGGAGGATGTGGAAGGTCACCAATCTCGAGGGAGATGAATTGGTTTGACTTCCATGATTTACAACATAGAATTTGAGAATTACTATTTTTAAAAATTTACTATTTTTAGATAGCACTATTAAAATTGAAATTTTGGGCACTTCTATTGGGTTTTTGTGGGTGTCATCTCATCATGTTCTCATTATTAAATTTCTAATGGTTCAAATGGAGAGTCAAATGGATCTTGGTTCAAAAGTTATGGCTCTGAGAAGTTCTACCACAAATTGGGGTAGAACCATCACCTAAATTATCACCTAAAGTGTTTCTCAAATCATAAAAATTAGGTTAGGGGAAGTATGATCACATGATCTAAAAACCCTATTGTCCTAATCACCACCTACATTAACCCTCAAGCTAGTGTCTCAAATCCAATGTAGTTCTCCCTTAGGGAACATGCATAATCAAGCACACGGTAGATGCAAGAATGAACTTTCACCTAAGCCCTTCCTTGACCAAGCATGTAAATTTATGTGTGGTATATAATTTTTAGCTATAATATTGACTGATTTTAATTATTTAGTGTGCCAAAGTAGTAGGTTCTAGATATAAAATGCCTTGTGAAGTCCTTTATATAGGAGACTCTTTATTTTGAATTTGGGAGATTTATTCATGCCAACTAACATCAAAAAGATAAATAAAACTTAAGAGAGGGGATAATAAGGGTTTGAGACCTATTAAGCAAGAAAAAATGACTTTGGACAATATCACTAGGGAAGACAAGAGCATCAGGCATTGTAGTCTACCATAATTCTATTATCCAAGATTTAGAAAATTAGGTTGGGACTGACACAGGCCAAGTCTAGGCATATTTAGGGGTATAGATCAGTTGACTGAGATAATGGAAAGGTGGAAAAAGTGAGAAACAAGACAAAGACAAGAAAAACAAAGACATGGTTAGTGTGAGCAAGGCCATATTCTCTAGTTAGAGTCTCCTATGAAGAGGATTATGAAAATTCATGATATGTGTGGTTACTTATCCAATTTAGGGTGTATACAATTTTCCCCCTTTTATTTTATTAATGCAATGAAATGAAATACAAGAGTAAAAAAAAGAGGAATAAAATGTGTACCTAAACCTACCTGCATGGAGGTGAATGTGTTATGAGGGTCTAACTCACTTACTAGCTAGTGGAGTGGATGGAGAGTTGAATAGTGCCTAGAGATACAAGGAATCTATGGAGTGGATGCCCTTGTACTGAATCTGAATGAAGATTAGGAATGCTTAGAGGCCCAAAACCAATGTTTATCCTCTATCCCACATAAAATCATATAATATGGATGTATATATAAAATTTATATGTTGTGAAGAGAAAAATCTATCATGCCCCCATTTTGAATATATGAACTAGAACTGAGAAGTGCTCAGAGACACAAAACTAATGGCTATCCTCTATCTTACATAAACTCATGTAATATAGATCTGATTAATACAATGGACCAACTGCTACAAATGGTCATGTGGTCTGACCTGGTGACAACCTCAGTATCGGTGGGTGTAATCTAATAATTTTTTCAATGTGTAAGAAGAGAATGGCATGTCTTACCATTCCATTTATATAATCCTAAGTGATGAAGAACATGAACATTTGTGCCATGCCCCCAAATCTAGTATATGAGTGATGCATCTACAAAATCTAGTAATCTATATTACCACATGTGATATGACATATCTTTCCATGCCTCATGAGCAAAATTGGAGACCAAAATACTATGATCTATACTATACCTATAGTCTACTATCTAATTATATAATTGTGTCATTTTGTAAGAAGTTATATGTGTGATATGTGTAGCATGTATATGCCCCCAAATATAGTATCTAAGTCTGTATCTACATCTAAATCACTATGAGTCCATATAATTTGAACTACTATATCTAAATAGTATGTGTATCTATAAACTAAAGGTATATCCCTTTGAATGTCTTGAGTAATGCTGAGTGACCCACATAATCTACATCATTGTATATATTGACCAATCTAAGCTAAATCTAATAATCTAAATGTTAGATGTGTAATAACCATGGTGTATCCACTTATGAGAGTGGATGGGTATGTTGGGTAAGTGTATAAATAGGAATAATATGAATGATGCTCCCTTTTGGGGAGAGGGACAAAATCTATGATAGAGGAGGTTGAGCCAAAAATGATGACTAGTGGTGTAGTAATAGAAACAAGGTTGATATGTTATGAATAGATTGAAAGATTGTTTTATTGATTAAATTATATTGTTAAGATTGGAACACATTTTGATTGGTAATGACCAAGGTGCATGTTTGGGTATAGGATAAATATAGAAACATTTATGTCATAGTAGGTAGATAAGGTGGTAAGAGAGTGAAGCTTGAGTGATGTCGAAGGTATCATTGTCATGATTCCATGGAAGGAAATGGTTTGAAAAACAAAGTTACAGTGTTTGAGTTATGGGGAAAATGGTATTTCATTTTGAATGAAAAAGTTGGTTAACATAGGAATTTTGATTGATTCTTGATTCATTTGTGCATTGACAAGGTTGAGATTTTCAGCTCTAGAATGAGAAAAATTCCAAAGATATTAGCACCTATCATGACCCATTTCAATCAGCTAGCAGCCCAGGTTTAAGCTGGTGGTGATGTGACTCTGGTAAATAGCTCAAACATTTTGTTTTTTCAGATTTAGGTCTATTTTATTGTTTTTGAGGGCTTAAAAGGAGCTCAAGAAGTTATTTCTATTTATGGTGTTCTTATCTTATAGTATAATGCTCTTATCTAGGGTATCAACATTCCTATCCTTTTGGGGTGCTCCTCTCCAGCACTGTTGTCCTTACTACAGTGTTATTATCTAAGAGGTACAATTTTTATATGATGTTGGTTTACTATTTACTATTGTTCTAGCTTGGATTTCAACTTGGTATTATTGATTGACATATGTGCTTCTTTTGATGATGTAGGGTGAGGTACAAATGAGAGTTCTATAGGGGCTAGGTAATGGAGACATTAAAGTTTATACTTATATCTATTGATGAGAGACTGGTTATGGATAGGGTAGGGTTTGGTCATGTGTGTGACCTAGGTATAGTTTAATGGGAGTGATATTTAATGACTACCTTATGCGATAAGTGGAATGTAGATACATGTACTTTATGTCTTCTTATAAGGGAGATGATTATGACTTTGGAGGATGTGTATCATATACTAAATTTACCAATTAATGGGTAATGAGTGATGGTATAGGATGATATGGGTGTTGATGTAATTGATTGTACATATTTGTACTTTATTAGTGTGCCCTTGGGTACACATCAAAGAGGTAGTGACAGTGATGTGCTACTATCAGTCATTTGGCAGTCTAATGTTCAATTCTTATAGAAGTGGTTGGTTATTTTGTTGGCATCTTTTATTGATATGGATGGGAGCAAAGTATCTATTACATACAGGATGCACAAGATTATGCATAGTGTCGAGGTATGTGGCATTATATTCTTATGGGGGAGGATTATGTTAGCCCACTTATATAAGGACCTCTACAAGTTTACACATGAGTCATTTAGTGGTGGGGTGAACATGGTGACGTTATTAAATTGTTGGGCCTATGGGCACATAGTAATTATGCAGCTAATTAGATTACCAAGGGCAGAGTGGGTACCTCCATAGCCATTCAAGGAGCAATGTATGAGCACAGTGACTATCTAATCCCATGGGATGGATCATTATAGGTGGGTTTTATATAGATTGGTTGCTAAAAACATCATATGGAGGCCTTATAGAGGATTTCCTGGGTGGGTAGAGGATAGAGTATAGTTGTGATACATGAGGGTTAGCTATTAGATACATGACCTTAAGTGTGGAGTATCTAAGCACTTTCAGTATGAGCACATTACTAGATAGTTTTGGGTACCACAAGATGTACCCCCAGTAGCATGGGTGTGGGTGAGGAGTGTGTGAGCATGTACGAGGGCAAGAGCTCATGTAAGGCCTACTAAGGCTGAGCTCACACCATTACCTTTAGATACAAGGGATGTGGTCATAAATATTATGAATGTGGATGATGTTAGATGCATATATGCATAAACTACATGGTGGGCTAGGAATTAGTGGGATCTATTATACCCTATTAAGGTAGGGGATGCTTCAGAGTATGAGGACCCTGAGCTGATATAGATGATGGGAGGTAAGTAGTGATTACATTTGAACAATGTATAAATTTGTGATTTATTTGATTTCAAACTATATATCTAATGTAGTTTCATACTTTATGTGTAGGTGAAGTAAGAGGTGCTCATGGTGGGGTAGGAGGTAGGGATGATGATTATTGGGAGATAGTAATCAAGTCAACACTCCAAGATCTCACATGACATGTACCCAATGATGCAGTGAAGGAGGGATTGTTATAATTATCAATGGTCATGGCTAATATCCATGACCATTTATTTGATAGGGCTATTATAGTGATAGCTACATATGTTAGAGTAGCAAGAGAGAGATGAGCTAAGAGTTGAGCTAGCTGGGTATAGGATGGCCCCAACTAATTTTGGATCTATTAGCATGAGGATCATGGATGAGTATGTAGATATTTATTGATGATACATGGACTTGAATGAGAAGCATGGTTGGCTACTAGAGTAAGATATTTATTTCAAGAGGCATGTGGTAGTTTAAGGGGGTGTGGGCCATTGAGTGTTAGTGTATATTATGAGATTAGCATTAGCAGAGAGATTGAAATTGATATTAAGGGATTGATGCCCATTCATGATTGATTTTACTTGATATTAGTGTATATGTATTGAAAAATCATTATATATATGGATATTTATTTGATTTTGACTCATGCATATTATGTTATGGAATTTGGAGTATATTGGTATATTTATAGCAAATGATTGATTAGAAATAGCTGATTTGGAATTGATGTTGAGGTTGCATATGTTTGGAAAAATGGTATTTGGGATGTGATTTGATTGTTGTTGATAAGTTCAAGTGTGATGTTATTTTTGATTTTGAATCATATGTGAGTAAAAACTTTGTTGTTTTTTAATTGGTAAATTGATTTGATAAAGTGAATTGGTTTAAGATTAGTAAAATAGGATATTGGTAAGATCAGGATTTGGATAATTTGGTTTAGCTAGGTATGGTTATTTAGAACTAAGAATGTTAGTTGTTAGTAGAAGGGGATGTAAGATATCAATTTATGCATATCAGCCCCATGACTGTTATATCACTATCTAAACCTTGATGACTAACTAAACAAGTAGCCATATTATTCATGTTGTGTAGGAACATGCCCTATATATAACATTTTATAAGGTAATTATACCCCTAATCTAATTCAAGGTTGAGTTGTGACATGACCATTAAGATCATTGAATCTCAATTGTACAACTCAAGTGAAAGTATAATAAAATCCAAGTTAAGTGATATAAACAAATTAACTTATAAAAGGGAAATAGATTATCCTATTGAAGATGTTAGATCTTGACCACACTCCTAAAATGAGATAACTAATATATATAGAAAGGCTCAAAATGGTGCTTCTTGGTAAATAAATTTGAATAATTTGAATATGTATTTCTAAATTTTGGTGCACTTTCATGGCATATGCACCTATAATGTGTCTAAAGCTGAATATGTCAAAATATAACCTTTGCTCTGTAATCGTGTATAATATCTATCACAAATGTAAAAAAATCCATTCAAAATATGTAAAAATTGGTGTAATGTATAGGATTCTAACCCAACTATATATATGAATCATGAAAACTATAATGGAACTCTGGTTTTGAAAATTGTATAAGTGTGGAGGTCATATCTCTATGACATACCCCCCTTTTGAGGTGAAAAAAATGGAATCAGGTAGTTACCTTACCTCAAAAGGATAAGATAACTATATAAGCTATGTATAAATCATGTAGAATGTAGGAGTAACATGTCTAAGTATATATATCAATGAATCTTGTAGTATGTGATCACAACAATCCCTAAGATGCATGATATGTATCATGGCAATGTCTAAAGAGTAATAGTATAAGCTCAACAAATAATCAAACACACACATAAGAGCACTCAATGTCACACAAAAGGGTTCTAAGGAGACCATAAATAAGGGGCATATTCAAATGATGCACACACTTAAATGAATGACATAATCAAATATCCAAATAAAAAAATAAAACAACATATAATGGCACAATATCTAATAAATAAGGAACAGATTAAAATTTTCCACAAGCAAGACAATATCAAGCAAGAAGAAGACACTCAAGGAAGTGAAAGTGTGAATAAACATATCATAAACATATCATACTAGTCCTTGCCTATATGTGTTAGAAAAATGTAATGTAACATAGAATAGCATTACACTATGAAATATGTAAGCACAAGTATAGGCATGTGTAGGCATTAGTATATAAGCCCAACATGATAATGGAAAGGTGATCATAAAATAATATAATGTGTATCAATCATGATCAAGGAAGAAGATGCCCCCAATGCAATGTACCACACAAGAAGAAGAAAGGTCCAACATTAGTATGTGCAAGTTGTGATCAATAAGAATCCAAGAGGGGAGATTAGTATCATGTTAGTATGATCAAAACCAAAAAAAAAATACACTAATAAAACTAAGACCTCTAACCTAGACACTTAAAGAGCAAGATAAAAATACAAGTAACTATCAATAGAAGACAAAACAAACAATTTTTACCTTCTTTGAGAGCAAGAGTTGTATGTTGGCCATGGATGGATGTACTCAATTGTGTGATCAATGAATATTTGTCAATGGTTCTCCTTGCATGATCCCTCCTTATCACCTTGACAATGTTGGACTTGGCTTCGATCTCTCAACAAATGAGGATTATAACACTACAAAAGGGGTCTTTGAAGGCAATTTTTCATCATAACATTACACCAAAAGACCTTCTTGAAGGTATTTTATCATAACAACCTTACACAAAAAAATATTTTTGAAGGTATTTTAGCATAATAACCTTAAACAAAAAAATCTTGTTGAATAATGGGTGAAGCCTTGTATTTATAGCCTTCCAAACTAACTCTAACCCAAGTGTAGTTAGGTTAAAGTTAATCATGCTTAATTTTAGAGTAACCCTAGTTGAGTTAAGGAAGGGACAAGAAATTAATATTTGGGATAGAAATCTCATTTATTAAGCATGTCTCTCCATTTATGAATTTAAGGCTTTATAGGAGATATTTTTAATTTTTTGACTTTGAAGATGATGGCATCATCAAGACCTCATTTTTATTGAAATTTCTTTTTTATAAAATTTAATTTCACTAATTAATCATATAAATTTCACTTAAGCATTTAATTTTATTTGCTTAGTTAATTCATTATGCTTAGCATTTTCGCACTTTAGGAATTATTCAAGTGCCATGCTTAATGGGTCCAAAGGTCAATCTATCAATTTGCTAGGTCGCAAGTTAAATGGAGATGAATCCATGAGAGATTACTATTACTTATAGTATATACCCCAAATAGAGATGCCTCAACATGATTCTGAGCACTAATGTCTGATGTGGGGACAAAGTTGGTACATTTAGTGATTCCTAGGCTTAATTTTTATTGTTTAGTAGAAATTAATCTAAAGTCCAATTGGAACATAGTTATGGCCAAAACAAGGTGTCTATAATTTCCCCCTACTTAGGAAGATGTTTCAAAATATAGGCATAGTAACATCTTTTTAAAGAATGAAAAATTCATTAATGCCTTATCTAATGCCCCAGAAGGTGATGGATGAGCCCTAGATGCCCCCTTGAGGGAGTGTGAAATAAATAAGGTTGGTGAATGTTCACTCAAAAAAAATGAAACGATGTAACCTATAGGTAATGGGGTTGAAAATACTGATTTTCCCAAAGGTATTTATAAGTAGTAGCATAGTGAGATGCCTCGATAGGGTAGATAAAAATGATGATTTTCCCAAAGGTGGTTATAATCATCAACATAATGAAAATGCCCTAGTACGATAGGGTAATGATAATGATCTTCCCAAATGCAGTTATAATCATTATCATAGTGAGATGTTGTAATGAAATTACTCTAAGAATTAAGTATAACAGCAGAATTATATCCAAATATGACTAAAATATATCCAAATATATGATAATAGATAAGCCACTTCGAGGGGGCAACCTCCACAAGCTTCAATAAGAGCAGAATTCACAATATGATGATAAATGATTACCCACTACCTCCTATATTAGTCTAACTAGGCCATGGTTACTCCATAGGCCGACCTACTAATCTAAAGAAAGCATAGATAAATGTAATATAATGGCAAAGAGGGATAAGTAAGCCACAAGTCAGCTAATACTATCCTCATACATGTGATAGGTTAGGGACGTAGCATGCCCTTCCCCTTCAAACCAATGTTGTCCTCAACGTTGAACAACTATGGATGTTGTTGCAGAAATTATTCACCTTCCCAAGTTACATCTTCACTGCTTCATTTTTTCCACTTGATCAAATATTCCTTAATCTCTCTGGTTCTCAACCTCTTAGTACGTGTTTGGAGGATCTTCTCTGGTTCTGAAATGACTCATCCTTCTTCATCTAGTTCAGGGAGCTTTGTCTGGGTGGAAACTTTTTGTCCAATGACCTTCTTCAAACAAGAAACATGAAATACTAGGTGTAAGTGAGATGAATGAGGTAACTCGAGCTTGTAAGCCACACTTCCAATTTTTTGTAGAACCTAATAAGGGCCATAATACTTTAAAGCAAGTTTGTTGTCCTTTTTCTGTTACTTCAAGGACATTTGCTTGTAAGGTTGCAAATGAACAAATACCCAGTCACCCACCTCAAAATTTCACTCACTCCAGTGTTGATCTGCTTGTTGCTTCATCTTATTTTGTGCCAAGGCCAAATTCTCTCTCAAACTAGCCAAAACCTCTTGTTGATGTTGAATGTGCTCTTCCACATCTCGAACCTTGGTGTGCACCTTTAATGAAGAAGTGATGGAAGGTGGATGGTAACCATATAGTGCTAGAAATGGAGACATTTTAGAAGAGGTATGGAAAGATGTGTTATACCACCATTCTACAAGTGGTAGCCATTTAACCCAATGTTCTTGTTTATCTAATACAAAACAACGAAGATACCCCTCTAAACATTTGTTAACCACTTCAGTTTGTCCATCAGATTGGGGGTGGTAAGATGAGCTATGAGCTAGCTGAGTACCCAAACAAGAAAATAGTTTAGTCTAGAAATTACTAGTGAAAATAAGATCATGATCACTTACAATTATTTTTGGGGTTCCATGTAATTTGAGAACTACTTCCATAAAAATAGTCGTGACTGTACTTGCTAATAATGGGTGTGAGAGAGCACAAAAATGGGCATATTTTGTAAGCCTATCCATAATGACCAAAATAACATTATTACCTTTATAAAAAGGCAACCCAGTGATGAAATCCATGGAAAACTCCTCCCACCTTTGACTAGGAATTACTAGTGGTTGTAACAAACCTGGGGTCTTAACTATTTCACCTTTATTCTATTGGCATATCATGCATTCTTCCACAAACTTTTGTACATCTCCTTTGAGTCCTTCCCAAAATAATTATTTCTTAATTCTATGATAAGTTTTCAAGAACCCTGAGTGTCCCCCAAGTGGAGATGCATGCAGCTCTGCAAGAATCTTATGCTTAAGCTCTGAAGATTTGCACAAGTATAACCTACCCTTATACCATAGGACATTACCTTTCCATTCAAATTTGAAAGAGGATAAATTACCTTGCTAGATATTTTGAATCAGAACCTATGTATCCTTGTCTTTCTCCCATTCTAACCTAGCTTCATCCACCCAATTTGATTGCAATATGGACATTGCACAAAGTAATGCTTCTGTGGATGCATCCCGTCTAGATAGTGCATCTGCTACTACATTATCTTTACCCTTCTTGTAGATGATTTCAAAATCATAACCCAACATTTTGGTTACCCATTTTTGTTGTTCCTCAGATGATAATCTTTGCTCTAAAAAGTATTTGAGACTATCATGATCCATTTTCACCTTAAAGTGTCTACCCATCAGATAAGGCCTCCATTGTTTAACTGCATGAAAAATATCCATCATTTATTTATCATAGACAGGTTTTTGTAGATTCTTACCTTTGAATTGATGACTTTCAAATGCAATGGGTCTTCCTTCTTGCATTAGTATTGCCCCCAATCCAGACCCAGAAGCATCACATTCAACAGTGAATGTTTGTGAGAAGTCTGGAGTAGCCAAAACTAGAGTGGTGCACATAGCTACTTTTAGTTTCTCAAATGCTTTGGTGGCATCATCATTCCAATGGAAAGCATCCTTCTTTAGCAATGCAATGAGTGGAGATGCTATGTTGCCATAACCTTTCACAAATCTTCTATAGTAACCTGTTAGTCTAAGAAAACCTTGAAGGTTTTTGAGAGTTTTTGGCATGGGCCATTCCATTATCACTTTGATCTTCTGAGGATCAACTTTGACCCCTTCATGGGAAACAATGTGACCAAGGTACTCTACCTCCTATACTCCAAAAGCACATTTAGATGGCTTCGCATAAAGTCGGTGCTTCGCCAAAACTATCAACACCTGTTTCACATGTTGCAGATGTGCTTCCCATGTCTGACTATAAATCAATATGTCATCAAAGAAAACTAGCACAAGCTTCCTTAAAAAAGGCCTAAAAATAGTGTTCATCAAGCTCTGAAAATTAGATGGTGCATTTGTAAGACCAAAGGCAATTACCAAAAACTCATAATGGCCCTCATGTGTTCTAAAAGCAGTTTTATGAACATCTTCATCCTTGATTCTAATTTGATGGTACCTCGAGCGAAGATCCAATTTTGTGAAATAATTAGCACCATGTAACTCATCAAGTAAACCATCAATTACTAGAATAGGAAACTTATCTTTGATGGTGTACTTGTTGAGTTCCCTATAATCTAGGCACATCCTCCATGTGTCATCCTTCTTCTGCACTATAGCCACTGGTGATGAATATGCACTTTGGCTATGCTTGATGATCCCTACTTCTAGCATCTCATGGAACATCTTTTCAATTTCACTCTTTTGTGCATATGGATATCTATATGGTCTGATATTTGGTGGTTGACTACCTGGAATTAGTTGAATGGCATGATCATGTTCTCTTTTTGGTGGTAGTCCTTTTGGCATGGCCCCAAAAATAGATGAGTGGTCTTCAAGAATTATTTGTAGATCAAGATGTGTAGATACCTTTGTGGGTTGAACTTCTATGGAGCATAATCATGCAATAATTCCCTTTGCCCCCTTTTTTAGCATCTTGGTCATCTGATGTGAACTAACCAATTGTGGAGATTTTGCATGTAATCCATGTAGTTTAATTTTCTTACCTTCAAAATGAAAGCGCATGAATAGTTCTTCTAAGTTCATCTCAATGGTACCTAAGGTTGTGAGCCATTGGACTCCCAAAACAATGTCTATGTTACCCATGGGAATAGCAAACATAGGAGAGTCGAGATTGTACCCACCCATAGTAAGCTTAATACTATGGCATTTGCTTGAACAATTAATTGTGCCATCATCTTCAATCATGACCTAAAATTATGGTGCTAGGTAGATGAAACAATTCAATTGAGTGGCCAACTTATGGTTTATAAAGTTATGTGTGCTCCCTGAATTAATCAACACTGTCACCTTCTATTTCTTGAGGAAACCCACCACCTTAAGAGTTTGTGGAGTGGTAATACCTGCAAGTGCATGACAAGAGATTGTAGGTTGGGAATCTTCAGGTACCTCCTCTATATCTTCCTCATCATCATTGGGGGCATCATTTGCTTCATCTTCATTTGGTCCCTCAATGTAGAATAACTTCTTCTCAGCACATCTATGTCCTTTACTCCACTTGATATCACAACCAAAACATAATCCTTTTGCACACTTTTCTTCAATTTGCTGAGGGGTCAATCTAGTAGGTGGAGGAAATGTTGATGATGATATGCTATGATCTTTGAAGTGAGTGAATGGCTGCTTCTTATTGGCTATGAATTTTTCCTTAGCTTTACGTGCTAGGATAATAGATTTAGAAATATTAAGTGGATTAAACATGTGTACATCATGTTGAATGTGGTCCTTGAGTCCACCCAAAAATAGGTCATTCAAGTTTGCATCAGAAATTGTCTCCACACGTAAGGATAGGTTCTGAAAATGATGAATATAATCCTTGACAGAGATAGTTTGTCACAATTTTGCTAGTTATTTGAAGTAATTATCTATCACACTATTTCCATAGTGTAATTGTAGCTGCTCTGTAAAAATTGACCAGGTGACATTGAGACTCATCTTTTTCTTTTGAGCACACAACCATCGATACCAAATGAATTTAACAGGTTCAAGATACAAGGATGCCATGGTAACCTTCTATCCACATGGAATTTTATGTAGGTCAAAAAAATCTCCATTTGGTTGAGCCAATTGAGTGGATCTTTTCCATTGAATTTGCGCATATCCACTTTTGGTAATAGGTTCGTTTGTGGCCATGGAGTTGGATTTGAAGTAGACTGGTTAGGAGAACCACCCTAGTGGGTTTGTGAAATAGAGTTAGCTTGATGATTTAATTGATTAATTTTCAAATCCATCATGATATATCCCAAACTATCTTGTATGGATTGCATATTAGATTGTATGTCTTGCACCTCACTCTGAATGCCTTACACTATAGTCAAGCTGGCTCACTTTGTGATCTATGTCAGAAAACCCTAGTACAAAGGGTATATTACACCCCCCTTCTGACTCCATCTCATCCTTTTTAGGATTTTTTCCTGGAGTTTTAGCACCCTTTCCTCGGCCTCAAGTTTGTGGACTTGCCATAAAAAGGTTTTACGATGTCGACCCTTGTTGACACTTTTGACCCAACTTTGACAAAGCGATTTTAGAATTATTTCGGCCTCAAATCAAAATATAAAAAGAAAAAACCATATCCAAATTTTTTTAATCTTTCCAAAAATATAAACAACTCAAAAAAATTCTTTGAATTGCGCACTATAGAGCAATTTTATGAAAAACCATAAAATAGTGATAACTTTTGAAAAATAGATCCAAATGAGCTGAAATGTTAATGGAAGCTTAACTTGATAATTTCACACCTCTAGTAAGAAATTTTTAGAGAAATTCGCAACCATTTTTTATATATCATAAAAATTAAAAATTTAGTGTTTCCCCCACAAGATTGCCCAAATCGCAGCTCTGATACCACTTGTAATGAAATTACTCCAAGAATTAAGTATAACAACAGAATTATATCCAAATATGACTGAAATATATCCAAATATATGATAATGGATAAGCCACTTCGAGGGGGCAACCTCCACAAGCTTCAATAAGAGCAGAATTCACAATATGATGATAAATGATTACTCACTACCTCCTATATATAGTCTAACTAGGCCATGGTTACTCCATAGGCTGACCTACTAATTTAAATAAAGCATAGATAAATGTAATATAATGTCAAAGAGGGATAAGTAAGCCACAAGTTAGCTAATACTATCCTCATACATGTGATAGGTTAGGGGCGTAGTAGATGCCCTAGTAGGGAAGATGGATATAATGATTTTTCTAAAGGTGGTTATAACCATTAGCATAGTGAAAATGCCTCAATAAGACAGATAGATCAAAACACAATGATTTTCCTAAAGGTGGTTATAATCATCAACACAGTGATTTTACCCAATAGGGGAGATGGAAGCATGATACAATTCATCTTTGAATCAGTAGGGAAAATAAGGAAAAGAGGGCTTACATACTAAATCCATACTCATAGAGAAATAGTAAGCTGACATAGAGTATAAACATGAATTTGGGCTACCTGCTAGCATGGAGATGCATGTCCTAACTAGAAGGGATTTAAAATTTATTTGTGATTTGAATTACTACATTTAGGTAGTTTTAGGTAGGTCATGGATTTTTTAAAGTGTGAACAAGGAGAATTACTATGGCACCATTACTTATAAGCTCCACTAAACTAATTTTTGATGTAACTTAGGATATTATGTATCATAGTGATAAAAAACTATAATAACAATGTATATCCAAAGCATGGGAAACTCAGGTTAAATGTAAGTATAAATCACTTACGTGTAAGATATGAACAATCAAATCCTAAGTGAATATATGGTAATAAACTAGGTGTAGGAACATACACTAATTCACAATCTAAGTACAAGATATGGGTAACCAAGACTTAAATGTAAATAAAGTGTAATAATTTTTATACAACTGAGAAACAAAAGACAAAAAGGTAAATAAATACAAATGAAAACAACAAAAAACAAAACAAAACAATAATAAACAAAAGTAAACACACAACAAAACACCAATAAAAAGAAACAAATGAACAATAAAACACCAATAAACAAAAATAGATAAAACACTAATAAACAAAAAGAAACAAAAAATAAAACACCAATAAAAAAATAAGTAAATGAATGACAAAACACCAATAAAAATAAACAATTAAACAATAAAAATAAACAAATGAATAACAAAACACCAATAAAAAGACAAACAAACAATAAAACACCAATAAAAATACATGGTTATAAATAAATAAAACAAAACAATCAAAATAACTAAACAATGGTTAATTATAATTTTAGTAAAAACATGATACAAATTATTCATGCATGTGTAATAGAGGTGTTTCTCTTGGTGATAGGGTGAACCCTAAGTTAGGTAGTAATGATGCAAGTATAACAATGTAAGAATAAAAGACTAATAATATTGTCCCTAGGCTAAATAGAATAATGACACATAAATAAGATGACAAACATTTCCTTTAGGCTATAGGAGATGATTAAATAAAATAAACAAAATCAGGGGGGCGGGGGGGGGTGTGGGGATAGAAGAAAAGGAAGGGGTAGCTGAGCTGACTCCAAATGCACTAGGCAAGTGGATGTTACCTTTATAGTTCTATGGATGCAAGATCCAATATTAACTTTAGGCCAAATGTAGTTTTCCTAGGATATGTGATAGAAGAAAATGAATGATAATAAAACATGATTATCATGTAGAGGAATATGGGAATGGTCTCACAAAATAGCGAGTGTGTATAAAAAGAGAGGGATGACGTTCACAATTATGAAAGAGTCAACACAAATAAATCATGTGAGCATGAAATAGTATGGTTTTAGGCTAAAACCACACTAAAAGTTAAGATATGAGTATCCATAAAGGAACCAAATTGGTAATTCATAGTGTCTACTACATCTAAAGTGTAAAATGAGAATGAGCTTGAAAAATGGTGAGAGTGTAAATAAATCACAAAATGACGAGAGCATTGGAAATGTTTACTCACACAATAGTAAGAGTGTAAGACAATCCAAGTGGGTATTAGTGCATCAAATTTAAATGCACAATGCCCACAATATAGGCTCTCAAAATGGTGAGAGTATATGGATAAGGCTAATAAGGATGGAGAAACTAAATGACAAGTGGTTTACTCATGAAGTTGTTAGGAGTCCCAAGATCCTCAAGGCAAACAAGTGATCTAAAAAGAAAGGAAGGTGTGTTTGAGATAACTTTAGATAACCTATGTATCCAAGTGATACCTAAATAGTCCATATAGACCTTAGGCAAATTTAGTTCTCATAAAAATGGGAATAAAAATACTAAGGTGGCCTAAAAATAAACTAAACAAATAAGATGGCCCAACCCACAAAATTTTGTTGGCTTTATATTTCACATGGAAATTCTAAGCCAATATTTATGATTTTTTGATGTCTTTATGAATGTTTAGGGGTTTTAAAATTATTACAAATGTTTTTTTGTAATTTTCTAATCATCTCAACTCAATAAAGAATTATGAGACATAGAATGTCCCAACTCACAAAATGGCAAGATCATGGCTTAGGTTGCTTGAAAAATGGTGAGAGCATTCAAACTTAAAGTACTTGAAAAATGGAGAGAGCATGGCACAGGGGTGATTAAGATAACCTCAATGTAAATTGAACACTACCTACATAGTCTTGAATGAGACCTTAAGTCACTATAGTTTTACCTTATAGTGGAGGATCTGACTAGGTAGCAATAAGTTCATGAATAAACAACTGGCACAATAGAGAAATAGTAATGGCAAGGTGATGTAGTAATGCATGGTAAAGGTATTGTTCCTTAATTTTCCTATAGGTAGTTATGATTAGGAACTAATGGCATGGGTCAATGATACTAATTTTCCCAAAGGTCATCATAATTAATAGCACCAAGAATGAGATAGAACATGACAACAATGAATAATGCAATTGATAAACCACTATCATAATTATCTAAAATACTACTTGTTATTATATGAAATACTAAATAAACTATTAAAACTTTATCTAAATCCCCTCTCTGAAGGTGTCCAAAGAACCAATAGATTAGAATCAAGGTAAAAAGGGTGGAGTGGGAGGGTAAAACAACTTTGGTCAATAGGTAATGTATGGAAGGAATGGTATACAATATGGTACAAGGAAGGTCATATTACAGTATGCCATAAATGATCCTCATAGATAATACCTCAAGCCTCTCAAGTAAAATAATACTTGAGATGTATTATTATCATGGGCTCATCAAGTTCATCTCTATCTATAGAGAGTGAAAGGATGGCATGCTTGAAGGCTATTTATAGTATCCATGCATTTCCTCATCAAGTTCAGCTCAAAGGCTTCCTAACATTCTTCATCCCAAAGAAATGTAATACCTTTATTCAAAAAATGAGTGAAAGGATGGCATTTATCATCCAACTACCAAATGAATATTTTAATAGACTGAATTTTTACTTGTAAACTATGGAGTTGCTTCAAAGTGGAAGGTGGTGGCTTCTCAGTAATGGCTTGAACCTTGGCAAGATCAACTTCAATGCCTTAGTGAGAGACAATAACACCTAAAAACTTGCTTAAAGTGACATCAAAGATGCACTTATTAGGATTAATTCAAACCTTTTAATCATGAATCCTTTCAAATATCCTTCATAATACAGTTGGATGATTTGCACAGGTTGTAGATTTACCCAATATGTCATCGACATAGTCTTCAATAATATCATGCATTGTGTCATGAAATATGATGGTCATAGCTCTTTGGTATATTTACCCTACATTATTGAGGTTGAAAAACATAACCTAATAAAAAAACATTCCCCAAGGAATGGTGAATGATATTTTATGTTGGTCTTCTAGCACAATCCTGATCTGATTATATCCTGAAAAGCCATCTATGAGGGAGAGCATTTCATACCTGGATATGGAGTCAACTATCATTTTGATTTTCAACAAAGGAAAGTCATCCTTGGGGAAGGCCTTGTTGATGTCTCTAAAATTAGTGTAGATTTTGATCCCTTTTTATTTTTTACTGACAAGCATAATGTTTGAGATCCACTCTAAAGAGTTGATTAGTCTGATCATGTCACTTCCAATAGTTTTTATAAATCTTTCTTAACTAACATAATAATCTGAGGATGCATCTTACGTAGATTATGATTCAAAAGTTTATCATCAAGATACACAACAAAGTGGTGTACAACTAAGCTAGGGTCCAAACCTGACATGCTTGAATAGGCCCATGCAAATATGTCAACAAACTCCCTCAAAAGGGTCATAAAAACTTCATATTCTTCCTTAGTGAGGGATGCACCTAATTTGATTCACTTCAAGTCCTCTAGAGTCCCAATGTTAACTTTCATAGTATTTTCTACTAGGAGAGATGAGTTATCCTATAGAATAGTTTCCAAGGATGTGAATTGACCTGCAATGGTAAAGTCCTTTGGTTAGACTAGGTCTTCAAGCTCTCCCAAATAGGATGAATCTAGATCTCCTAATGGTAGCAATGGCCATGTAATAAATATTTTAGGAAATTCTTGAACAATTTGATCAAAGGCATATTATTCTTTTGTACTAAACTCAAACCCAAAATCAAGTTCATCATTGGGGATCTCCCAAGTTTCATTCAAATAAGGGTGAACATCCCCATCTAAAGGTACCTAAAATAAGTTTTCAATAAGAGACAGACCTTTTTCTTTACTTTTACCCTGGTCCAAAAGCACCTCAAAGAGATTTTCACTTTGGGACCTCAATATTTTATTCTTTTTCTTTTGGATAAGGGTATTCACCCACTCTTTGAAATAGGATGCAAGATCTAGTTTGATAGAGAACCCTTGTTTATGATTTCCCAATAGAACATTATTTTGTAGGCCTAGAAAATCACAAAAGGTTCCATCATTCTCAAACTCATCTAAAGGTATTGTGGATTCTTATTAGTTATAGTCTATAAGTTGAGGATGATAAAGGGTAAGTATGGAATGTTGTATTACTGACATAATGGTATGAATTATATATGGGTTAAATAAGTTGGTACTGGCAAGGTCTTCATATATGCTATGATCAAAATCTACTTCACTTTCGACATTTTCATCACTAGTCATTGGCATTAGAACATGAATAAGATATGTGGGGTCACCCCTAAGTAATTTAAATCTGAGACCATAATTTCCTTCGTATCTAGTCATAGAAATGATTTCAAGAGTACCTTACTAATTTGGCTCGAGGCCTTTACCTTCATAGGCTTAGTTCTTCATGATCTTGTTAGGGATGGGACATTTTGCACTTTGTTAGCAATCTATCAATTTTTTGTTTTATAACTAAGAATCATCATTGGTAAGTGGGTCTTATTCTTAGCTAGTGCTAGTTGTGAAAATAATAGGCATTGGGATATGAATCTCTCTTTTTCCCTTTTATCACCATTCCATATAAATTGGCCTAGCTTTGGGTCTTTCATAGGTCTTGGGATTTTATGAAATCTTGGTTATGTGGAATGTGTCATGGGTAAAATACTCTCATGGACCATTGTATGATATGGTAAAATGATTAGACATTTTAATAGGAGGTGTATGTGAAGATGAGGTAAGGCTATTACAGTCTATACAATTGGCCTTTGACAATACAATAAGTATCTCTTTGTCTTTGTCCTTCTTTAGTGTTAGGTCTACAACAAAATGGTAATTGTAACTTTCATATTTGGTCTCCAAATGCTTGCAATGTTCATATGGCTATAAATCTCCATGGATAGTGACCTCCATCCTAGAGTGAGGAAACTTGATACACTAGTGCAATGTTGAAGGGATTACACATATTTCATGTATCCATGGTCTACCCAAAAGTAAATTATATGATAGTTCTAATTATAACACATGGAAAAGTGTATCATGGTTCAAAGGCCCAATTATCATTGGTAAACTTATGGTTCTTTATGATTTCTTCTCTTCATTGTCATAATCCTTGATAGTAATAGTCTTTAGCTGGAGGTCAGTAGCTATATACCCTAGATGACTGATTAGCTTTAGAGACACAATATTCAAGCTTGATCTATTGTCTATGAGGACATATTTAGATTTATGGCACATAATGACAAATTTAATATATAATAGGTTATTATGGAGAGGGCCAATGGATGACATATCGCTTTGGTCAAAGGTCAACTATTGGTTGGGGCTTAGGTGTCCAATCAAAACTTGAAATTTGTCTGGTGTTATGTTATTTGTCACTTGGGATTGGCTTAAGAGTTCTATAAGGATTTTCTTGTGAATGGTAGACATATGCAAAAAATCTATAATAAATATTTGTGTGGATGTCTTTTGGATTTATTCCACAATATTATGTCTTTTACTTAATAGTAGTAATTGGCTTATTCCTATCTGGCATATTGGTTGGATTGACTCATTGGGAGGAGGTTTTGGGCTAGGTATGGTGATCTTAGATCACCTAAGTTATGATTGTGTAATCCAAATTAGATATAGGACTATCGTAATTAAAAAATGATGGAGATGGGCCAAAGAGGATAATTCTTAATTGTTAATGCACTTGGCTACAATCATGGAGTAATAATGAGTTATGAACATAGTATCCTAAAATGGTAATCCTTGGTTATTATTGCACTTAGCTATGGTCATAGGTCAAGGAAGGATAAGTGGCATAGGTAGGTTGATTGGAATTATTAGATAATGGTCTTGGTTTATTGGCATTTGATCTAGGATTAATGGTAATGGTAGATACATGACCTCCTACCATATGACCTACAACTTTATTGTAGTCATGCACAACTGCATGGTAAGTTTGTTAGTTGTTGGGGTTATTTTGGCCTTGGTTCCTTTCATTTTATGGTTGATGTTGTTATTTATTTTTTTGATACTATTTTTGTTGTTGTTGTTGTTGTTTTTGTTGTTGTTGTTGTTGTGTCTGAGGCCTTCACTATTTTTTTATTGACATTGTTATGTTGTGGAAAAGGATTTTGGTAGATACTTATGTTTTGATTAGAAGTAGATGCTCTATGATCTAACTAAATTTATCCATTTTATAACATATTCTTGATAAGGTACTTTGGCTACACACAATGATGTATAGAAATGTCCATAACCATGATGGTATTCACAAAATTCATGCTCTTTGTACCAATCTGGATAAGGTATACAATGAGGAAAGTGTAGGGATCGACCAACTAATCATATTAGCCACAAATAATTTTTGAAATGCTACTTCAATAGGTTCACCAAGGTCACTGAAGACTCTAGGAGTGGGTCTTCTTCTTGGAGGAGGGGTTTGTAAAGGTTGTAGTTATATCATTTTTGGAATTAGCCTGGGCTGAGGCATTAACTATGCTTGTTGGATGGGCTATATTTGTGTAATAAGCTAAATTTGTCGCATAGGCTAAGCAGATTATGTTTGAAACATTTGAATATGATGTGACTTAGTTACTCTATTGCCTACAACATTCTTGTTGTAGTTGTATGGATTGCATTTTTCATAGTTACGAGCATAAGTGGGTGAAGATGCTTGCACCTAGACTAGGCTAGGGTCTTGAGTTGGGCATGAGTTTTGGTTTTGGCTTTGATTATAGTTTAAATAAGACAACTTGATAATCCTTTTGTTGATAAGGGAATTTTTGATCTGTATGCCTTTCTCAATGATCTCCTTGAATGTGTGAGCACACTGAATCTCCAAGTGATTAAATATTTCATTGTGAAATTTTTTGGTAAAAAAAATGGCCAATTATTTATCTGGTAGATTATGGGTGAAGTGACTAGCAAGCAATCTCCATATCTATAAGTAACTTATAAAGCTCTCATTAACTTTCTACTTGGCCTAACTCAAATCTACTACTAAAATCTTGTGCTTGATATTTTAGGAGAAATTTTATACAAATTATATGATAGATCATCAAAGTTAGATACTAAATTCTTTGGAAACTTAAGAAGCCACTCCAAAGCCTATCCAACTAGACTTTGAGGAAAAAGTAGGTAGATGTCACTATAGGCCCTTGGCTTGCAAGTGATAAAAAACTATTTTAGATGCTCTCTAGGGTCTCCTTTATCCTTGTACTTGTCAAATTTTGGTGTCTCATAACTTAGAGGAAATGGTATCTAAATATATTCCATGTTAAATAAGTATGAACACACATCATCTAACTTGAACTTCTTGGTCTACTTGACTATTTGAATGGCTACAATTGCATCTTTCATCTATTATAGTTCTTGGGCTAAGAAAATTGATGTCATATTTAGTTGTGGTTGTGTTTGGGTGGTCAAAGGTGGATTACCTTAATTGAGGTATAATGGAGGTATGGAGTATGGTAGAATGCTAGTTTGATGGACTAATCAACTAGGAATATGCATATGTGTATTGGGATGAGGCTACTAATAGTGCATGTATTTTTGGTAAAAATTATGGTTTGGATTTAGAATATAGCCTTGAGTCTGAGGGAATTAAGGTTGTGTGGAAGTATGTGCCTTTGTGGGAGGCACTGTGCCTACTGAGTTTGAGTAAGAACTTGCTATCAACTAGTCAAGCCCAACTAAATAAATAATATTTACTATTGAATAAGGCCATGTCTATAAATATGTGGCAAATGTTGGGTAAAAGGCAATGGTTGCCTGATAGGTACTTGTTGGATATTGGCACCTCTTTATTGGAAAAAAACTTGTTGTGAACTAGAAGCTTGTTTAGTGTTTGGCATTTATCATTGACCAATAGAAATAAATTGTTGATTAAATAATGTCTATAATTATTAAGGTACATTGGTTTATGACTACTGAGGTACATTCATCACTACTTGTTGAAGCAAAACATTTGTTAGCCCCTATTAAGGTGGCATAATGTTATATCTCTACAAAGGTGGTAAATTGGTCTATTCCTATGGCTATAGAATATTAGCTATCACCTATTGAGGCAAGATAACATTCATTGCTTATTAGGTTAAAATATCAGCTAGTGCCTAATTACTTATCCCCTACTATTGTGTGCTTGAATAGTAGCTAGTTGAGGAGTGGGAGTAACCTGCTATGGTTGGGAACTATGCATTCTTGCACCCTATTTTTGTAAACCACTTATGGTATTGGTAATAGGTACTCATTGTTATGGATTATTTGATGATGCATTTAACTCACCTTGGCTTAAGTTAGAAGACACTTCTATGTTATCCACTGTATTTGGCACATGGTCTTGAGTAGAAGCCATAATCACTTCCTTAATGAATGGGACATTAAACATGTCGCCTAGTAAATTAATTTAGGAAAATGGGCCCACACCCAGATTATCATAACATAATGAATTGACTGGCACTCTTTTTGAAGGATTTAGTTCTATGAGTGGAGCATTCGACATGGCCATAGCATTAAAATTTTATGCTAGATTAAAATAAGTTTGATATTCTTGTTGCATTTACATGAATTGGTCCTTCATGGGTCCCTTTCCATTTGCAAGTATATTCAAACCTTGGTGTGACATTGGCATGAGTGCTTGAGGGTAACTAGTAGATGAATATTTGATAGTTTGAGTATAAGGTACATTTCTAGGCACTCTAACTAGAATAGGTAGGTCTTCATGGGGAAAGTATTTTAGAAACTTGGCCCCTACCCCTATGGCTCTGACCAAAACTTTATCCTTATTTTCAAGTAAGTGATGATCAAATAAGTATGGGTCATGGGTCAATGGCATGGTAACATAGTAAGGTTATTGTTAGACTTGTTCGATAACTGATGGCATACTACCAAGGTATTGAGTTGTTTGTTCTTGTTCCTGACATGGATATGGATGTATATTAACTAGGTAGTATGATAATGGATCTTGGACTTATTTTTCATATTGAGTAGTGTAATAAGGATATGGATTTGTCTCACAAACTAAATCATCACCATATGGGTCTTGAACAAATGCATCATTTGTGACTAAGTTTTCATAATCTAGTTGTACATGGTTCCACTACATGTGTAGTGACTCATATATGTATCCATGACTAACATCTCACAAATAAAAAGTTCTATAGTTCAAAAAACTCTTGAAATGAGGTTTAAAATAATTGGTCGATGTTTGGTATGTATAGAAACTTGATCTAAATGGTAAATTCTATCTATTGTTGTAAATGGTCTAAAATTAGCTTAGGAATGAATCTCTTCTCCAAAATCACCAATGATAAACTTGGTTTCAAATATCTCTAAGGTCTAATGTCTAGCACACAAAATGTCAAATAAAATGTAAGTTTGAATCCCAATTTTAGTAAAGTGTTTCGAACAAAATTAATCTAGGTATAAAAATGAAAATGGTGTTAGGTTTTTGGAAGCAAGGCACAAAGCTAGACTCAAAAGGCATGAATAAAATCTAAAACTAAGGGAAATGGTAGGTCTTTGGAAAAAAGATACAAATCTAGACTTTAAAACACACATGGTTAATTTAAAAACTGCAAGGTAATTAATCTAACTCTAAACCAATTCAAAACACTTAGACTCAATCTAGGCACATGGATTCAAAAAAAAACTTGACCTTGGTATAAAATACTCACCTTAGGAATATGCCTAAAACTAATTGGGAAATTCAATCTCAAGTAGGCAAAAATAAAAGCGATGAGTAAAGCATTCAATCCAAAGTAATAAGAGAGCCTCCAATGTAAACTAACCATGTTTAAGGTTGTACTTAAAAAGAGAGTTTTGACCATAGTTCAAGGCAAAAAATAAACCTGAGGCACATATAAAATAGGCCACTTCCTATATCTAGGCAAAAAGAGTCTTCAAATCAAGTAAGGAATTTAGTCCAAGTTACAGAATTCAAATATGAGAGGTAAACAACCAAGCCAAAATTAAGTAAGACATAAGTGTAGGGTGATCAATTTAAATCTTAACTTCACAAGACAAATTTTGAACTTGGTTTAAAAGACTTGGATTGTGCAAGATGAAATCCTAAACCTAAATGGATGGTGTAATGATACCAATTTTAGACCAAAGTCAAACATGGTTTTAAACTCAGTTTGAAACAAGGCAATGGTTTTGGAATAATATGAGCAATGTAAGGACTCTATCTTGCTCAAAATGTATGACAATAGATTTTTTTTCAAAACTCTAAAGCAAATACTTGGGATGAAATGGGTAGCATAATGATGCCCCATTTAAACAAGTGACACTCACTCAAATGTTTTGAAAAAGTTTCAAATGTTTTGACAAAGTTTAAGGCAAAGTGTGGTATCAAACAGACATAATAACATGTCTTAGGCTAAATTGGTGCATAAATATGTGATTGGTTTTATGAATCATTTTGATGTGATAATACAAATAGTTTTAATCTAAAAACACACATATAAATCAAAGAAAAATAGAAATAACATAAATGACTCATCCTATTCCCTATAACTGTCATGGGTATGCATAGTTTCAGTCAAAGTTTCCTCTGATATACCAATACTTATGAGGAATTAAGTGTTAATCAAAAAATTAAAGTACATGTGTAGGTAGAGTTTTTATGCCCCCTTCTGTCACTCAATAATTAGTATATATCACAAACTTAGAGTGAGGATTAGTAAGTATTTGGCATGAAATTTCATGGCTAGTGGGGTTTTGTCTAAAATTTATAAGTTTCACACATACTAGATGGTCCCAAGTGTGGTTAACATAAGGGCACAAACACATCAATTGAATCCAAACTGACTAGCTTACTATGCAAGGGTATATTCCTTTACATAGTGACTCAAGATATGTACTACTTAGTGGAGTCTAATGTCTATCTACTACATGGCTTGGGTACCCATTGGGATGGTTAGGTTTATTACTCATTGCTATCCCATCTAATAGTTTACCTAATTTGTATACCCCACCATGGAGTGAGGTTGGTACGATGCTAGGAAATAGAACCCTATGTCAATTCACCCCTAAAAGACTCATGGGGAGGAGATGAAATTATTCCCATAAGTGAAGTGCATAATAAATTAAAATGGAAATGATTTAGAGGTCACTTTTGAATCACCCAAGTCACTCAGAGCTTGGGGAGAACATACATGACCTTTTTTTTGACACACTTTTCAAACAAAGGTAATAAACTAAGAATTTTTCGTCACTTGAGTTCCCTAAAGGGGATGGGGGGAGAGCATACATGCTAAAGTTTGTATTTTTTGAAATTAAAGAATATACTCTAAATACTTTAAAACTAGGCTAAGGAACAAACAAAAATTAAAAAACTCTTAAGAGCTATCACTAAAGATGTTTTTTTACTAACACCAAATTGAAATATGCTTGAAATTTTTAGATCCTTGGCCATGTTTATACTTGTAAAATTTTGGAAAATGTGAAAATACAAATTTTTAAGTAAAATTTTAAACACCTTAACCAAATGTGAAAGATTTTTAACCTTTGTTGTAAAATTTGACTTTGTAAAATCGAAAAATTGATTATAAATTACTCAAACTTCTTCTTTCTTATATTCATTCCATGCAAAAAAGTTAGTGGATTAATTTATTCTTTAATCCAAGGTGAAATTTTGTGATTTAGTTCAAGAAATAACATAATTTATCTCTCTGGAATGACTTTATAGTTACACAGTAAATTATGAATTGCAAAATTATTTAGGCATATAAAACATAGAAAAACTTAAATGCCTAAAACTTACAGTGGGAATTTTCATGGTTCCATAATAATTTCACTACTTGTTTTGATGTTTTTGATACTAAAAAATGGTTTCAAAATTCAAGGGAATTATTTCATAATTTAGGCAAGGATTTCACAATTTTAGAAAAACTTGTAGGGAAACACAGAGAAATAGAGAGCAATGATTTTGCCATTTTTTAGCAATTTTGTAGTTAGAAAATGATTTTACAGTTTGATATAATGATTTTGTAGCTCAAAAATGTGATTTCACTACCCATAAATTTGATTTCACTACTAGAAATGATAATTTCACAACTAAAACAAATGAATTCTTAAATGTGATACAATGTCATAATTAACTCAAAAGGCAAAAGAAAAGATTGCTTCTTGTAGGATGAATTCATGGTTTTCTTAATGATTCACTATTTTTGAGCTTGATTTCATAATTTCGTAGGGTCAAGACTAAAATAGGATAATTTCACAATTTTTTAGGATGAATTAATAGATTTGGTCAATGATTTTATGGTTTATCTCACCGAATTCATAGTTATGTATTCATGTATTCACAAATTTGTAGTCTCAAGACAAAGATGAAAAAGTTAACAAAAAATAAAGAAATTAAGCTCTAGAATGAAATCTTCTTGGCTCTAAAAAGATCCTAATATACTTTATTTATGCTTGTGAGGTGCGTGGTCCCATCAATCATGTTATTATGTGATCAATATGAATCCAAGAGGGGATCTTAGTATCATGTTAGTATGATCAAAACCAAATAAAAAACACACTAATAAAAGTAACACCTCTAGCCTAAACACTCAAAGAGTAAGGGAACAATACAAGTAACTATTAGTGGAAGACAATTATATTTGCCTCTTTAAGAGAAAGATATGTATGTTATCCATGGATGGATGTGATCAAATAATATTTTTCAATAGTGCTCCTTGCATCATCTCTCCTTATCACCTTGGCAATATTGGGCTTGGCTTGGCTCTCTCAATAAATGAGGATTATAACACTATAAATAGGGTCTTTAAAGTTATTTTTACATTATAACATTACACAAAAATAATTTATTTAAGGTATTTTGGCATAATAACCTTACACAAAAAAGTCTTGTTAAAGGTATTTTAGCATAATAACCTTACACAAAGTAAAAGCCTGTTGAACAATGGGTGAAGCCTTGTATTTATAGCCTTCTAAACTAACTCTAACCAAAGTGAAGTTACGTTAGAGTTAACCATGATTAATTTTATACCAACCCTAGTTGAGTTAAGAAGGAGACAAGCAATTAATATTTAGAATAGAGATCCCATTTATTAAGCATGGCTCTCCAATTCTGAATTTAAGGCTTTAGCAGAGATATTTTCAATTCCTTGTTGAAGATGATGACATCATCATGACCTCATTTTTATTTAAATTTAATTTTTTTTTAAAATTATTTTCACTAATTGCACATGGAAATTTCACTTAAGCATTTAATTTGATTTGCTTATTTAATTAATTTTACTTAGCATTTTTGCACTTTAAGAATTATTTAGGTGCTCTACTTAATGGGACCAAAGAATAATCTATCAATTTGTTAGGTTGCAAGTTGATTTGAGATGAATACATGAGAGTTTATTATTGTGTAAAAGATAATACCCCAAAAGGGATGCCTCAACATGATTATGAGCACTAATGTATGATGTGTGGATTAAGCTGGGACATTTAGTGATTCTTAGGCTTAATTTACACTATTTGGTAAAAATCAATCTAAAATCCAATTGGAACATGATTGTGGCCAAAATAGGGTGTCTCCATAAGTATCATGGATATAGGGAATGCCTATATCACACTAAAGTATGTGTGAAACATATATGTGTCTAGAAAAGAAATGTTATGATATCTACTAACATAAATAAAACAACATAGATGTCAAGGAGATAGTGAACATGTGAATGTTGAATATTTTTGTATTTTTTAATTTATTTTAATGTTTTTGAATTTTATTGAATATTTGATTTTATATTTTTTTGGAAATAAAAAATATATAACATATAATCCCATCTAAGGGATGATCATCAGTAGATTTAGACTCAAAATATGGTACATCAAACTAATGATACTACCAAGGAGTATGTATAGGTGTCATATCTACAACCATAGAATATATGGTACTTTAAGTATGTCTCATAGTGAATCTATGATTTTAAGAGGTAATAAGAGTATGGGTTTTCAAAAACCATTGTTTAATGTTTTAAATTTTCCTAGGTGTAACTATATTTGGAACACATTTATGTGATCTTAGTAACTAGGTAGACTATGTAGGTGTAAAAGAGGATTCCATAGAATCCACTGTTTATCTTTAGTGCAAAAATATCTCAAGTATGTGATACATAGAAAAGGGTATTATCAATTACTTACCCTTTCATAGATGATTAACCTTAATAGGTTGTATAATTAGCTATCTAGGAATAAACTTCTCTTATTTAAGTGGATGTTCATATGAAATTTTGGGGATTATGACTACCCTATTGGTATAAATGTATTTAATACACCCATACACTTTGGAAGGTATTTCACATAGTTTATATATCCAAGGTCATCAGAATAACATATCAAAGACTCTTGTATATGTGTAGATATTAAAACTAAATATTTATAGCATCTCAGTATAATAAATTTGATAAATATCAGTCAAAACTCTACCCTTTAGTTCTAGACCTCCCTG
Source organism: Torreya grandis (assembly GCA_037957365.1). Lineage (NCBI taxonomy): Eukaryota > Viridiplantae > Streptophyta > Pinopsida > Cupressales > Taxaceae > Torreya > Torreya grandis. The sequence continues at coordinate 3,149,431 of JARHVA010001461.1, read as the reverse complement.
TAGTAAAAAAACTTGCATTTTCCATCTCACTATGCCTAAATTCTTATCTCTTAGTCTAATCCATATCATTATGATGACCTAGATCCCATGTACTACACATAAAACTTAAAATCTAATAAACATATTTCACTATAACTTTTAGAATAGTACCTATTTTCTAGCCCTCTAAACACTACCAACCACAAAGGATCAATAGTAGTGTCCAAATCATTATCTAGTGTCCAGTTTCCAAAATTCATCCAAATTAAAAAATGATCAAAATCCATGGGTTGTCCTAATCATATTAATGAACCCTAGTGTGAAATATTTTCAATAGGTGTGGTATAAATACAAGAATAAACCTTCTCATTTATCATCTAGCAAATACCAAGCAAACACCTTATAAAACTAAATAAATCACCTACACAAGCACTCTATTCTAAATTTTTCACCCCTATTTTCATATCAAGCATTAGAGAAGCATATTATAGGTTTTAAGCATTCAAAAATCAGCCCATGAGTGATATTTGGCAAACTATAATCTAGATCACTATATTCATCTTCATATAGTATATTTCAACTTTGTGCACACACTTTCCCACACACAAGGGATAACTACATAATTTTGAGGCCATACTTAGAATAGTGGATATGTAGACAATGCCCATTGATAGAGGTGTTTTTTGGGCAACTCGACATCATGAGCCCACTAACCTATTTTTAGTAAACTCACTCCAGGGGTGAAGAGGGGTGAAAATTTAGGGTTTGAACAATCAATGAAGAGTGACAACCTATATCACATATATAAATACATCAATAAAAAGGTGATATAAAACCCATAAAAATTAATTTGGTTGTATCCATATCCATTCATTATTCTATATTAGACACATGTGTCATAGTTAGACACTAGTGTCGATGGTAGTGTTGAGATATGGTGGTAGTGTCCACACCACATAAGTATAATTAATAGAATATGATGATTGATCTAGAATACTCATCCTACATATTTCACACTTGTTTCTAGTCTATATCTACCCATGCATAGTAAACTAGATAAGTATCATTGTTCCTTATTTAATGCAATATCTTTCAATAAATATACTTTATTATTTTTTGTAATCTTAGTTATATAAATTTAAAATATTATTTATCTAAATTTTATATTAATTATCATGTTATATATTAGTTTATCACCTTTATATAATAACTAATTCTATATTTCCTAACACTAAATCTCCCATATTCTAAAATTTAGGGTTAAACATTTGGTGAACCCAACCATTGGTCCCAAAACCCTAGATTTGCCCAGGGTTTTCTATTTTTTGATATATGATTACTGTAAATGGTTGTTTCATATTCTAAATTTTTCATTTATAGGCAATGGAAAATGCTAATTAAAAAAACAAAAAACAAATGGAAGATAAGGAAGCACTAGTCACTCATCTCAATAACAATAAGACCTTAATGGATGTAGTTTTGTATGTTATAAAATATGAGCTCAGTAAACATTCCAATGCTAAGGCATCCTCCTCTAGTGATGGTGAATCCTTAGGAGGTACTACAACTGATCATAATCTAATAAATATCCCTTTGAGCACATCATCACTCCATACATCCAAAGGGGGCATGGGTATGTAATTACACTATTATTCTTTAAAAAAAAATCTACTATTACTACATCCTCCATGGTAAATATTAGCAATTCAACCCAATTACCATTTTTAATGACTATATAAACTCAAACCATCGGTACACCTCATTTGGAGACTTCTCAAACTTCAAACCTTAGTGATAAAAATGTGTAAGATCTTGTACAAACTACAAAACTTATGCAAGCTAAGGTTACTAATATTGAGCAAAAGTATATGAAGTCACCTTATGATATTGATTCAAAAGAGGTGTTACATAATCTTCTTATACTTGAAATATATTTTCATCCTTTACCAACTGGTTTTGTTGCACCCAAGTTCACATTTTATGATGGCAAAGATGATCTTAAACAACATCTCCAATATTTCTGTGCCACATGTCTTGATTATGCCTCCAATGATAAAATTTTAACCAAATTATTTTCAAGGATCCTAAAAGATTGTGCTTTATGATGGTTCTATGATATATAACTCCAATCGTTGAAAATGTTCAAACCTATATCTGATTAGTTCCTAACACATTTTTATATCAACATCACTAAAAATATGTCATGTGCTCAAATTTCAAATATCAAACAAGGAACCAATGAAAATTTTAATGAATATGTTTTGAGATATAAAAAAAATTAACCACAATGACAAATCTAATGGTAGATAAATAACTACAAGACATCTTCAAGTAAAGCTTGATTTCCTCATTAAATGAGTTTATTATTTTAAAAAGTTTAAAATATTTTGATGAATTATGCCATATTATTCACCACCATGAAATGAAACTTATTTACTTGAAAAATATCAAGTATGTAGCAAACACACCGACTACATCTAATACCAGGTTTCAAATCAAACCAAATTGTAAGGTAAAACCTATAGAACCTAAAAAGGAAATAATAATAATAATTAACATAGTGTCACAAAAACCTAGTTAACTCATGTTATCCAATACACCTAAGAGATAATTTACACAATTACCTAAGTCTATGACTTTTTTATTTCAGAATCTTATGGAGTGTCATCTCAAATCTCTCCCTCCTCCCATAGAGGTTGATATGAGTTGACCTCTACCCAAAGGATCTATCGTTAATGCATAATGTGACTATCACCAAGGCCTTGGGCATTATATAAACAAATTTTATACATTGAAGCATAAAATTCAAGACCTTATCAATGACCAAAACATTACCTTCGATGATCCTCCAAAGGATCCTAGTTCACAAACTGGCGATCACCATAATTAGAAGATTTTAAATTTTTTTAGCAAGATCATTATAAGAAATATCCAAAAGTGCAATTGACATACAATGCACAGACTCCACCATCAAATTATGGGAACCTATTAGATGGAATTATTTGTACTTATACATGAATGATACCTCAAATGGTTTAGAGACCTTATATTACATTTGATGATAGTAAAATAGTGGATGATCGATAATGGCTTAGATACCTTATATTATTTATTATAGCATACCTTTACCATTATCCTATACATAGTGTTATGATTAATAATGGTGTTAATGAGAATGTATGTACCATAACTCTACTTACAAACTTAGGATATACACATGGTGATTTATACCCTTCAACCAAAACCATCAAAGCATTTGATGACACATCACATCATGTTATTTATGAGATTGCTTTACCTTTATATGTTGGTTCAACACATGTGGTCACCACCTTCTTAGTTATAACATATATAGGATTATTTGACATGTTATTGGGATGACCTTAGATACATGCAATCCATGTAGTACATTTAACATTACATGAGTGTATTCAATACATTTATACCAATAGGGTAGTCATAGTTCCTAGAATTCTATATGAACATCCACTTGAATAAGAGAAGTTTATTCCAAGATAACTAATTATAAAACCTAATAAGGTTAATATTCTATGAAAGATTAATCAATAGACAATCCCCTTTTCTAGGTGGCCCATAATTGAGAGATTTTTACACCAAAGACACACAATGGATTCCAAAAAATCTTCATCTATGCCTACACAACACAATCATTTACCTAGAGAAACTAAACATGTTCTAATTACAACTACTCCAAAGAAACCACAAAAAACTCAATAATGGGTTTTGTGAGCCCTTACTAATATTTTTTCATGACCATATAGTCTTATTACACATACACATAGTATCATTTATTTTAAAGATCGATATATGAAATCTATGCATGCTCCTTGGCAATACCACCAATTTTATATACCATATTATGATCTTAGAGATACCTATGAGCATCCCTTAGGTGGGATAACATGATAATGTTTTTCCTATAAAATATTATAAAAATATAAAAAATATCAAAATAATAGATAAACATACAAAAACATTCAAATAATTCATAATACTAAAAATATTCAACATTACTAGATTTTATTAGTTTTAACATCTATATTGTTGGATTTATGTTAGTATATAAAATATGTTTCATGCATATTTGAGCATGGTACATGCATACTCAGACACATGATCTATGTACTTCTAGATGTTGAACCTTTCCTCTACTCACATTATATATTACATTGGGGGAATCTACTTTTTTGATCATGATTAATATAGGTTACATATATTTTATGATCATTTATACATTATCATGTTTGAGACTATATGCCAATGTTTACACATGTATATATCCATGCTCATATCTTTCACAGTGTACTTGATATACTATACTACATAGTATTTTTTAATAACACATATATGTAGGGAATAGTATAATATGCTTATGGTGTTTGCTTATAATTAATTTGTTCATGTTTTCACTTCCTTGAGTGCATTACATTTCTTGCTATTATCTTGATTGTCGAACATTTGAATATGTTCCTTGCCTGTTGATTCCTATGTCATTATATTTTAATTGTGTATTTGAATCTATCATTATCTAATGATTAGACATTTAAATATGTCATTCATTTCAATTATGTGGAATTTTAACATGCCCCTTGTATGAGGTCTCCTTGGACCTTTCATTTGCTTTACATTTAGTGCTCTTATGTGTGTGTGTTTGATTACTTATTAAGCTTATACTATCACTTTCTAGACATTGCCATGATCTATATCATGTATCTTAGGATTTTGTGTGATCACATACTATGAGCCTAATTGATATATCTAATTTTAAATATTATCCCTAAATTCTACATGATTCATACACAAACTACATAACTACCTTCTCAATTTGAGGTAAGGTACCTACCACTTTCTGTTTCCCTCACCTCAAAAAAGGGGAACTTTAGTGAGGGAATGTAATATTAGGAATGGAATATACATTTTTATATTTTTATATATTGTATTTGGGGAATTTTACAAAGGAATGACCCTCTAAACTTATACATTTTCATAGTTTTTGGATTGCAGTGGGGGCATGACCTCCACACTTATACATTTTTATAGTTTTTAGATTAAAGTGGGGGAATTTTATAAGAATAATAAATCCACACTTATTTATTATATATATATACTTCTATTGGGTAATTTAATAAAGATATGACCTCCACACTTACAATTTATCCAGTTCAATTTCATGATTTGGATATACACTTGGGTCAGAATCCTATACATTGCACTAATTTTGCATAGATTTAAAATAATGTTTTTTAGATATATGACACATAATATATATTAGACATATTAGAGGTGTATATTCCATGTTATTTCATAAAAATTTACAAAATTTACCAATTATACTACTCACCAGGATGCATCGATTACACCAAGATGTACTATGATCGAGCCTTTTATGTTGTAGTAGTGGGTTAATTTTATAGGTTAAAGTGATTAAATAAGTAAAAATAACTATATTTATATATTGGGTGATTAAATCATCAAATATTACCATATTTATAGGATGATTTTATCAAATTACTCACTCTCACTAGATCATATATTCAGACTTGAGTTATGTGATTGAGACATAATGATCTCAATGGCTGCACAATAACTCATACTTACACTATATTAGGGAAATAAAACATTATAATATCCCCTTAAAATATCTAACATTTAGGTATAAACATTTTACATCTCAAATTCTTCATAAAGAAGCATAATTACTAAGTCAAAACATTAAGAGGAAATATAATTTCATCGACACACATATGTACTCCTTTCTTGCTCTGTTTCTTTTCAATCATTTCAATTATTTAAAATATATAATTATATTAACTAATTTATACTATAACATGCTCTTAGATACAATTAATACACCATAAAATCACTCAAAGTGGCCTCAAGTAAAGGCAATGTGTGTTATACAAACCCATGTAGGCATTTCTTTCCTTTAACCTTATAACTTCATCCTTATGCATAACTATATTGGGGTGGAGGAATGTACATACTAAAATTAAATATTTAGAGCATATCAATCTTGTACATTTTAAAAATATCAATAAGGACTCTAACCTTTAGTTCCATACCTCCCTATGATCGAAAGGCTCACATTGGTCATCTCATTGTGCCTAAATGCTTATCTCTTAATCTGATCCATATCTATCTGATGACCCAGGTCCCCATACTACACATAAATATTAAAACATGATAAACATCTTTTACTATTATTTTTATATCAGTACCTATTTTATATCCCTCTAGACATTAATATCCATAGAGGGACACTACCACCAATAGGTCTAAATCCTTATCTATTGTTCACTTGCCAAAAGTCATCCAAATTACAAAATGATTAAAATCTATGGGTCAGCCTAATTGTCTTATTGAACCCTATATATGAGATGTTTTCTAAAGGTGTGGTATAAATACAATCTAATCCTTCTCATTCATCATGTATCATATACCAATTAAACACCTATTAAAGCTAAATCAATCAACTGTATGATCACTCTATTTTACACATGAGTAGTCATATTACAGGTCTAAAACATTCAAAAATCAACCCATGAGTGATATTTTCAAAAGGTTTGGTATAAATAAAATTCTAATCCTTTTCATTCATCCCTATTTCCATATCAAGCACATCATCAATCATATTATAGGTCTAAATCATTCAAATTATAACCCATGAGTGATATTTATCAAATTACAAGCTAGATCATTGCATGTATCTTCATATAGTATATTGCACCCTTTTCACTCACTTTTACATACATAGGGGAGAAATACATATGTATGATACCATTCTTGGAGTATTGGCTATATAGGTAATGCCCATTGATAGAGGGGTTTTTAGGCCAACTTGACATCGTGAGCCAACTAACCCTTTTTTCAACAAACTCATTCCAAGGGTGAAAAGGGGTAAATAGATAGGGTTTGATCAATCAACAAAGAACAAAAAACTAAATCCCATATATTAATACATAAGAAGAAATGTGACTATATTAATACATCAGAAGAAATGTGATAAAAACCTCATAATGATGAATTTGATTACATCTAGATCTAGTCATTATTTTATTCTAGACACTTATGTCATAGTCAAACACTAGTGTCATTAGTAGTGTCTAGATTTGATGATAGTGTTTTTGGCCACAAAAGTACAATTTTTAAAATATGATGACTGATTGAGAATACCAATCCTAAATATTTTACACGTGTTTCTATTCTAGATCTTCATGTGCATAGTAAACTAGCCAAGTATCATTGTTCCTTATTTATTTCAGTACCAATCAATAATTGTACTTTGCTATTTTTATAATCTTAGTTATATAAATTCAAAATAATATTTTTATAAGTTTTATATTAATTGGCCTACTATAGATTAGTTTATCACCCTTGTGTAAGACCTAATTCTATATTTATTAACCCTATATCCAACACATTATAAAATTTAGGGTTAGATAATATAGTATGATTTAAAAGGTAGTAACTACATATGTTGGACCAACCTGTAAAGGTAAATTCATCTCACCAATAACATGTTGTGATGTCCCATTAAATTCTCTGACCATTTTGGTTAAAGGGTATAAATCATCATGTGTATATCCCAAATGTGTAAGTAATGTCATGGTATATATGTTATCACTAGCATCATTATCAATCATAACATTATGTGTATGTTTATGACCAAGGTAAGATCAAATAAATAATGAATTAAGATATGAGTCATCATCCATAATTTCAATGTAATAAAATGTAATATAAGGTTTTTTAACCATATGAGGTACTTTGCATGTATAAGTTACAATAATCCCATTTAATGGGTGCCCATAATGCAATGGATGAGGATGTGCACTATATTCCATTCACACATCTACATATTTATTATAATGACATTGTAATGGATTGATAAATATTTTCTAGTTTTGATGGTCACCAGGTTATGAACCTAAATCCTTTGAAAGATCATTAAAGGTAATATGTTGGTTATCAAGAAGATCTTGAAGCTTATGTTTTAAAGTATAACATTTATTTGTAGAATGCCCAAGGCCTTAGTAATAGTCATAATATGGATTAACACCATATCCTTTTGGTAGAGTTTGACTAATATCAACCTCTATTGGAGGAAGGAGATATATGAGATGACACTCTGCATGCAAAAAAATGCATCAAATTCATAAATCAATCCTAGCTTAGAGAAGATAGATCCTACTTGCACTTCCAATTAGGGATACATTAGATAATTAAGAACATGACCAATATGGAGATCCACTAGACCCAAATAGGGGATATCTTACCATAATAATAATACTAAGGAGGGTTCCAAAGCCTCCAGTCAAGCAAAATCATGAAATAACCCTAAGTCTTATGTTTTCATATTCACTATACTAATAACAAGTAAAGCAAATTGAACCAAAAAAAGAATCATCCATTCAGCTTTGAAAAGATGTGGCTGCAGCATCCACAGTTTGAAGGCAAAATAAAAGAGTGGTGGAATATTCCTATAGAGGGATCAGCTCTCTTCCGAGTTGTCTCCAAACTCAAAAATGTTAAAAAGGAAGTTAAGAAATGGAATAAGGACTGTTTTGGAAATATTTTTGTGAAAAAGAAGACCATCAAGGAGAATATCAGAAGAATCCAGGAAAAAATTCAGCAATATGGATATACTTCAGAATCCCAAAGAGAAGAAAGTGAATAATTGGTACAGTACTAAGACATAATAACTAAGGAGGAAACCTATTGGAGACAAAGATCAAGGGTGCAATGGTTGAAAGAAGGAGATAAAAATACTAAGTTTTTCCATCTCCCCACTTTGAAACACAGAGCGAAAACACATATTCATCATTTGAAAAAAGGAGATCAAAAGATAACAGAGGAAAAGGAAATTAAGGAGGAAATGATTTCATTTTTCTCCTCCCTAATGAAGGCAGATAGAAAAATCAACTTGAAAAGCCAGGCTGATATTCTACGAGTGATTCCTCCTTTGATCTCGAAGGAGCAGAATAATATGTTATGTTCTATACCTAAGGAGGAGGAAATCTTCAAAGCTGTTAGATCTCTTGGAGGAGAAAAAGCACCTGGACCAGATGGTTTCCCCTTGTTATTTTTTCAAAAGCTCTGGAAACTTATAGGTAAGGATGTCAGTAATGCGGTGAAGGAGTTTTTTGGAGCTAAACGGATGCTGAAGGAAATTAATGCCACTTTTTTGTGCCTTATTTCGAAGAAAGCAGGAGCGGATTGCCCTGATCAGTTCAGGCCGATTAGTTTGTGCAACTCTCTCTATAAGATAATTTCCAAAGTTCTTACGACCAGACTAAGCCAAGTGATCCCTTCGATAATAGCTGATCAGAAAAATGGATTCATTCCTGGCAGACAAATCCTCAACTCAGTTATAACGGCGCACGAGAATATTCATTCACTGCTCAAATCCAACACTGAGGGGTTTTTAATGAAAGTGGACATAGCAAAAGCATACGACAGGTTGGATTGGCTATTCCTTTATAATAGCCTTATTGCCTTTGGATTTGAACAAAGAGTGGTTGATATTATCAAACAGTTGATATCTACTACTTCTATAGCCGTGTTGGTAAATGGGAGTTTGTCTCATTTTTTCAATCCGTCTAGGGAATTAAGACAAGGGGATCCTATATGCCCTATTCTGTTTATTATCATGGCTGATAGTATGGGGTGATACCTTGGGGACTTAGTTCGTAGAGGGTTATTTAAAGGTCTAAGACCCTCTTCGCATCCTTTAACTTGCTTCCATGGTCAATTTGTGGACGATACTATTTTCATGGGACAGTCTAAAGTCACTGAAGCAAGAATTCTAAAGGAAGCAATTAATATGTATTCCTCTGCCTCAGGACAACTGATAAACTGGAACAAAAGTGTAGTTTTCTTTACCAATACCCCAGATTATAGACAGAACAAAATTTCAAGAATCCTTGATTGCTCCATAGGTTCTTTTCCTTCCATATACCTTGGTCTCCCTTTTGGGTCGAAAGCCCCTAAAGCTTTTTGGGAAGGACTTATCAACAAATTTAGTAAGAAGTTGGCGGGATGGAAACGCAGTCTTCTTAGCCAAGGAGGAAAGCTTACACTCCTCAAAGCTAGTCTTCAAAGCATACCTACGTATGCTTTGAGTCTTTTCAAAATCCCCACTAAATTTGTGGAAGCAATTGAAAAAATTCAAAGAAACTTTCTTTGGTCAAGTTCTGAGGAGAAAAGGAGAATGCCTCTTATTGCATGGGATAACATTTGCAAACCTGTCAAGGATGGTGGACTTGGTATAAGGAAAATTAGAAGTATGAACATTGCCCTTTTAGCTAAACAGGGATGGAGGGTCTATCAGGAAAATAAAGAATGGAGTAAAATATGGAAGCATAAGTACTTATTTAAGGCAAAGTCACTTCCTGACTTCTTTACTACTGCAGATATTTCTCATCCTTCTGCCATTTGGGGGGTAGTCCAGGGAACAAAACATGTCCTCGAAGAAGGAAGTTCTTGGAAAGCAGGCAATGGTAAAAAGGTGAAATTCTGGGAAGATATTTGGTTAAGAGGAAAACCTTTACAGGAAAAAATCCAAGATAAAGATGTTATAGAAAGATGTAAGCAAAGAGTGGGAATAACGGTTAATCAATACTGGCAGAACAACACTTGGGTAAACCTCACTGACTACGATCAAGATCTCAAGGATATCCAATTATCCCTAAATGCTATATCTCTATATCCTAATCAAGAAGATAAAATTGTTTGGCACTATGAGCCAAGTGGACAGTTTAAAGTCTCTTCCATTTTCATCTCTAAGGGAAATGGTAGAAAACCGTTATGGACAAGATCCTGTATTAAGGGGCTCATCCCTAAAATCAAGTTCTTTTTCTGGACCCTTCTCCAAAACAAAATTTTGACTCTGGATAATTTACGGAAACACGAAATCAATATTGTTAATAGGTGTATTCTTTGTAAGAAAGACCTTGAAGATAGAGATCATCTATTCGTGAATTGTTCCTTCACTCAGCTTGTTTGGAAGGAGGTTCTCAATCTATGGGGCATTACATGGATTCACTACAAACACGTGGAACTTTCTCTCAAAAGCTGGTATTGCCCTTCAAATAATCCTGAAGTTCTCTTCTTATGGAAAATTACTCTTCCCCATATTTGGTGGGGAATATGGAAGGAAAGAAATAACCGAATATTCAGAAATAAAGAACTTCCTGGATGGGTGGTAGGACAGAACATCATTAGAGCTCTAAAGGAAAATTTTTCCTCTCAAAAGAATCCAAGCTCTACTCTCAATGTGGATAATCCCCTGAGGATGGATATTCCTCTTGGTAAACCTGATAACCCCAGATCAGGTGTTACTTGGAATGTTCCCCCTCAAGGTTGGATTAAAGGTAACTTTGATGGTGCTGCCAAAGGGAACCCGGGGAATGCTGGTTGTGGTGGTGTCTTGAGAAACCATATGGGTATGGTTATTGATGCTACCACAATCCCCATTGGTATATCTAACTGCCACATTGCCGAAGCTACAGCTGCCCTCCAGACCCTTAAATTAGCTATGGATTCGGGATATCCTAAATTGTGGCTTGAAGGGGACTCTTTGAATGTTATAAATATTCTTAATAATAAGAATACTGTGTCTTGGACCATAGAGGATAAGGTAAAGGAGATGAAAACACTTTTGAAAAAATTTGAAGATATTAAAATCACCCACACCTTTCGAGAAGCCAATGGTGTTGCAGATTGGCTTGCTAATTGTGCTGTCTGGGAAGGTCAAATAGTGAGGTGGTATGAAACTTTAGAAAGGAACGTGGATTTAAGGGCGCTCATTCTTCACGATGCCACACATGCGAAAGAAGGTAAGATTGGAGTGTAATAAAAATATAATGAGTAGGAGTGGCAGCACGGGGAAAGTAATTTAATTATTAAAGAGTAAGGCCCTCAAGAGGGAGAAGCAGATCCTGAAAAGGCACAAAAAAAGTTGACTTCCCAATCAACTTGACAACAAGAGGTTTCAGGGCAAAGTCCACAGCAATTGGGATTCAAAGAAAATGAGTATGGCACGTAAAGGAAGGGAGAACCCCGTAAATAAGAACCCAAGAGCTGTGAAGAATGGAGAGAGAAACATGAAGTCTGGAGAATTTTGTAGAAAGGAAAAGTTGCGAGCTACATGGAAAGACTCCACGGTTCAAAACCGCATATCACGATGGCCTTTTTCAAAAATTGGTCTGATGAAAGGGTCACCTTGCATGGTATCACAGTAAACTTAATAGAGGATTTTATAGCTGAGGTTATAGGGTTACCAATGGATGGACTCAAATTTTCCAAGTAGACAAGCATTTCGAATGAGGCCTTTTGTAAGTTCCCCAAAATGAATGAGGAGGAGCAGAATCTAGTCAAAATTGGGGATTTCTATGAGCTGGACCAGATTAAAGGGATATGGAGGGATGTCTTAAGCTGTATAAGGGAGTACTTCATCCTGGATGGAAGAAGCAAACGTGTGCACAAGTTCCATTTTGTCTTCCTCAACCATTTTAGGCATAAGGTTAGCTTGTCTTTTCCCTTCTATCTTCGCTATTCCCTGATCCAAAGTTTATATGCTCATAGGAAAAAGGAAATGTGCCCTATCCTCCATGAAGGCCTTATTCTGCTTATTGAAGGCTACTGCAAGAATAGGGCACTGGTTAAGTACCCCAAATAGGGGAAAAATAAGATGTTAGGAAATAAAAAGAATGAAAGTGTAATCAGGAGAGGCAAAATCAAGTCCCCTAGTCCTAATAAGCAGAATGTAGAAGAATAAAGGGGATGGGAGAGAATTGAAGAACTCGAGGAGGAAAAACCGGAGGAAGAAGAAGGAACTGAGAGCTAGGGTACTAACTCTAGTAATGATGAAGAAGGTTCTGAGGAAACTGAAAAAGATAACATCAATACAGAGGAGGATTCTACAATCAGAACTGTAGATACGGAGGAAAACCAAAAAGTGTCAGAGGATGAATTTGTCCAGGAAGATCCTGTTGAGGACCCAACTTCTAAGAACAAAAAGGAAAATTCTGTTCAGGATGATATTCAAAATATGGATATGAAAATTCAAACTGGAACCAAAGAGTGGGAACAAAAGAGTCGAGAAGATATCTTTGAAGAAGCCAAGAATAGTCCCAATAAAAAGTCTGAGGATTGGAGAGGGAAGAATCAGAATGATGAAACACACACACTTATGACCTGGGTTAATTGTAAAGCAGAGGCTTCTTCCCAATTTGATTCCTGGATGTGTAGGGAGATCATTGATCTCAAGAGAAAAGTGGAAACTTTGGAAGATTCCCTGAAAGCTGCTTGGAACAAAATAAACAACATGGAAAATCAGTTAAGCGAGATCCCTGTCAAGCTCAAAGCCTATGAAAACAACCTCTGGGAACTAATAAAGGACAACAGAATGAAAATGGAGGAAGTAACATCCAACATTTGTGCTACTGCTATCAATATAGGTAAATGAGCCAATGAGGAGACCAAAGCACTAGAGGGTCCCAGCAAAAGGACGAGGCAAAGCTCTAGAAAGAAAGATACACAAAAAGGAGCTTTGTTGGAGGCTACCACCCAGGAAACTACTTTGAAAGGAAAAGAAGCCATGAACTTGATACTGGAACTGGATGAATAATCTGGTCCTTCTTGTTGGTTTAGAAACTGGTACTGATCTTTGTTTTCCTTGTGTTATCTTTTGACTGATGTGTTACCAGATCTCTATTTTTCTGGGTTTTGACCGGATGCTTCTCTGATGGTTCCAGGTCTATTTAAAACCTATTTTTACTACTTCCTTGTAGTGTTTTTTAGGCTTTGCCTATGGACTTAGTCGTTCTTTCTTTCACTCTTTGTTACAGGGTTTCGGGGCCCCTTCAAAACTTGTTTTTACCTCAATCTAAAACAAGTAAAGCAAATAAATCTATTATAATTCTCACCAAATCTTGTGTCACAATATGAGGGTTAGTAAACAAATATAAATAAACATGCGTAAGAGAATCTTAATTAATCTATGTATAGCTAAGACCCTTAATGCATGGAAAAAAGAGTAATATTATTCAAAAGCCATTACTTATGCTACTTCTATCTACTAAAGAGAGGATCAAAGTTAGAGAATACTTATCTGAAAGATGAAACTTTCAAGACTTGATCTCTCCCTTAGCTAAAGGGGCTTCACAAGAGGTTGTTTTGGTTTGTAAGGATCACTAAGAAAGGCCAAAGCATCCAAGATTTATCCATAAGACTAGATTCTTTAAGTAAAAACCCTAAGATAAGACTCCTCAAATAGAATGGTAGAAGAGAAAATTATAAAGAAGCACAAATGAATAATAACTCTTTATGTCTCTCTAATAATGATGAAATTAATGTGTTTATATAGGCATATCTAACCCTAAACCCTTCCAAAAGTTTTGAACAACAAGGTCGACCTAGTCGACCTAGTATCATTATTGGCAAAAACTCATTAGGTCATGGGCTAGGTTGGACAAGAGCCAACCTAGACCCTAAATTAGTTTCACTAATAAGAGTAAAAGGTCAAACTAGTTGACTTAGTACTATAAACTATCAAAAGGGGTTTTAGTTTAGGAAAAAGGGTATAGGTGGTAAAATATTGGAGTGTACAAAATATGAGTAATAGCTAGGAGAATGTTTTAAGAGCTGGTTGGATTGGTAATAAGTGGAAATAAGAGACAAAAATCTTGAAAATCACCAAAGATCTACCGACCCCTTTCTTGGTGCACCCCTTAGGACATGCACTTAGAGAGATTGAGACTTGACAGGTTCCTGCAAGATAGAAAGCATCAGTATTTGATAAAAGTTTGAAAATATTATGTGTATACATGTGCTCCACTCGAATCTCATCATGTGTCACTCAAGTGCATAGGGGATGGTTCTTAGAGAAATAACATAGTAACACATAATGCTGAGGATAAAAAAGTTATAGTATTTTAAAGCAAAAAAACTAAAATTAAATGACTAAAAGGGAAATAACTAAAAAGTAAATGTGTATGTGTACCTTGACTTACCTTTATCATTAGATGGTTATTTTTTGTGTTTTTAGTTTTTATTGTGTAGGGCATAGAGACTACTTTTAAAAAATCTAAGAATACAAAGCTAAAGAGCAAAAATAAATAAATGCAAGAAATCCAAGATAATTAGTGCTATGTGGATAGGATGTACTTGGGAATTTGGCAAGCTGGGGTGACAAGTGTTATGTTAGAAAAAATGACCAAGTCAAAATTAGAGTAAATCAGGTAAACAAAATTCCAAATCTACTTAAGATCAAAAAACTCAAATAAGTAAACCTTAAGTAAGAAAGGCAAACTCACCAAGTCAAACCAAGGTGACATGTCAAAAAGGATGGTAATTAAACATCAATGTAAAATCAATAACAATCCTTAGACAAATATGGGGAAAAAATGGTAAAATAACATTAATGAATGAGAAGTAACAATCATTACTCCATCATCAATGGAAAAAGGGGCATAAAAGGGAAACAAACATTGGTGAGTGAGAAGTAAGAAGCTAACCTCACTCAATAATGAAAAAAGTACATGAAAGTAGAAATGGACTCAGGTGTCTGCAAGAAGGGGTGGTATAATAATAAAAAATGGTAAAATAAATTAAGGCAAGTCTATAAATGTAGATCCATGATGTAAACAAAGTAATACATAGTTGCTCAAACATGTTATTTTTCTCTAAGGATAAATAAAACTGAAACAAAGTAGTGTTAGCATGTTTGTAAGAGGTGAAGAAGAAGGAAGTATAGAAAAGGGGAAAACATATTTATAATCATAATTTGCCTATAAATGGGGAAATTAAATGTGTGGAGAGGAGAATGAAGGAAAAAACAAGGTATAATAACTCTTTATCGAAGTCAAGACATTCAAATTAAGTTTTTCAAAATAAGAGAACTTTCGACCTTATTGTCTCTAAAAAACTTCTCTTAGCCACACAAGTCTTAGGTAAATAAATGAAGTATATAGATAATCTCATAAAGGCTATATACATGATAAGTAAATTATACCTACCTTCCCACAACATGTTCCCCATTCTTTAGGACCCCTTATAGAGCCATCAGTCTACTATGAAGATTGGGTAATTATGTGAGAAAGTAGGTAGCATCAAAGAGTTTGTTGAATTTTCCTATTCCAATCTATTGGCCTACTACACCCCAATGGACCTCGGCTCAATTGTGAGGCCAACTATGGAGTTTGAGATTTGATTGGAGATAAGATATGTGCTTGTAATCAAGTCCTTTGGTGTGATTTTGAATTTTGAGATTTGTTTATTTCCTTTTGTATATCATTTATTTTTGTTTTAAATGATTTGTATTTTAATTTTTTTGATGGCTATTTCTATTCCTCCCCTATACAGATTTGGAAAACCAAACATGGGTGCTAAAGATGACTTTCATTTGAATACTTGGGGCTTAGTTTCTAAGAAAGAGAACTTAGAGAGCATGGTGTCTAAGAGTCTCATAAATTCAAGTGAAATAAAAGTGTTATCTTGACTTCGACATTGTTTTATCTAATGTGTATTGAAATGAAAGGAAATCAAGAGAAATAAAACATGAAACAATTTGAATTACTTCAAATCACAAAAAATGTGACAAAGGGTGAAATGAAGGATACAATGATAGAAAAGTGTGATTCCTTATCATAATAATGAAGGAAATGTATAAAAAAAATGCTAACATAGTTTTTTTGTGCAAATTTTATCTAAAAAAAGCAAAAGCTAAAGTTGAGAATAAGGATCAAGAACTTGTAACCATTGTAAAACACATCCTATAGAAAGGAATGACAAGATGGTGATTTTATGAGGAATACCAGATCCTATCAATGGTCTTACACTATAAATTATAAAATATAAACCCATGAGGGTGCCAAAATTTATTGGAAAAATAAAGGGGATAAGAAAAAGATGGTATTTGTGAGGAAGGCTAGGTCCTATCCATGGTCTTACACTATAACTCATAAAAGAGAAACCCAAGGGGTGCCAAAAAGTGTGTAAAAATTATGAAAACAAAGAAGATAAAATTACATAATGATTAAGATGGGGTATTATCCACAATTTTATAATACAACTCATGAGAAAAGGGTAAATTAAAAGATATTAAGGATTAGGGTTTGTGAAAAGATAAAACTGCTATAGAGGGTGAGACCTGTGTAAGTCTCCTACAAAAAGTGTTAGATAGATATGATATAGAAATAATTATAAGAAGGGAATGATCCTACACTAATGTTTATATCAAGTATGATAATGTGAGAGACAATCCTATGTATCTCAGAAGGTTTCTTGAAATTGAATTAGTTTGGTAGTATGTAATGAAGAATAAGAGTGGGCATTACAAGATGTCCCAAAGGGTAAGTGGATGTAAGGATGGGCAATTCAAGTTGCCCTATAATCTAAAATTATATGTGGGTGGTCATCACAAGATGCCCTAAAGGCTAGAATAAAATGTGGATGGGTATCACAAGATGACCCAACAACTGAAAAGAGGAAGAAAAGAAAACAAAAGATAAGAAAAAAAGAACACCCCATATAGTTTCTAAATGGATTCAGGTTGTCCAAGAAGATTCTGATAGGGGTTTTCATGGTGTTGGATAAAAGGAAAATTGATAAGCAAGAATAATGAGAGGTGGAGATAAAGAAATAAGTCAAATAGTCAGAGAATTAAGTTGGATAGACATGACATCAAAAAGAGTACATAGTTGACTAGGTCAACCTAGTACTACAAACTAAGAAAAATAAAGTCTGATAAGAGTAAAAAATTGATTGGGTTGACCTAGTACTATAAACTAGGAAAAATAAAGTTTGATAAGAGTACAAAGTTACCTAGGTCAACCTAGTACTACAATCTAGTTGGTAAAAAGAGATGCAAAGTGGACTAAGTTAATTTAGTACTGTAGGCAAGGAGAAAAATAGTTTATAAGAGACTATGTTGAACAAAATGATAATGTATTGAAAATAGAGAAAATTTTGAAATGTACTTTAAATAAATAAATGAAATTAAACCCACAAGCAATTGGATCAATGAGAATGATCCAATTGAGGCACACAACATAAAACATTGCACCAATGTTGGCCAATGCAAGTTTTTGAAATACAACATACAATGAGCAAAGAGTAAGCAATCAACTGAAAAGTAAATGCTAAGTGGTCATCTTGAATATTGTTAGATTATTATAAAATGTTAATTAAAATGTGATATGGAAGCTGTCTAAAATTAGGGAACTAGATAATAATCTATGGATAGCTTTAGGATGTTTAGGCTGAAAGGGATCTATGTTGGCAATGGTACTAGCTTAGTATTGGGGCCTACCCTCTCACTTCATAATCCTATAATAATAAGGGTGGTATGTGTTTTGACAATATATACCATTAACCACATGTTTAAACTTGTCCATAAAACCAAGTTGGCTTCCCCCTTGGTGATGAAATCCAAGTAGGTAGGCCTTGGGAAGACAAATGTTTAAATGCATTTTGAATTTATGTGATTTGGTAGTGTGTGCAAGAAAGAGAAAAATAGTACAACTAAATGGTATATTGAAAATTTATCTAATTAGACTATGCAATCCACTCTAAGAATGTAAAAAACTAGAATTTAAAATGTGAATTAATTACTAGTATGTAATTTTTAATTCCCAATTTGAAAATATAGAGTTGGTTCAAATGATAGTGTATGCAAACATAATAGAATAAAGCTGAAAAAAGTAGCTAGTGTACTACATAAGTAAGAGTCTTTAAAGAACTATATTGATAGGGTCAACCTAGTATTTTAGGCATAAGATATAATACATAACTAGGTCGACCAAGTCAACCTAGTTTACTTTATGATAACATTTTTAAAGACTGCAAACTGTGCAAAATAAAATTGTAAAGAAGAACTAAAATGAAAGAGAGAGAAAGAAAGGAACCTTGGTGGGCTAGAAGATGCTGAAGATTGTGAAATTTTTGTTGAAGTGCCTTGAATGTTGCTTGAAAATTATTCCAATTGTGTTGACTGTGTCAATCTATTTCTATAATTAGCTATTTACTAAAACCTATCTGGAATACTATACCAACCTAGTCAACCTAGTATGTTTTATGGAAGCTGTCTGGAATACTATACTAACCTGGTTGACCTAGTATGTTTTTTGGAGTTTAATAAGAGTACTATGTCAACCTATTCAACTAGTAAATTTTTTGGAAGTTAATAAGAGTATTGTGTTAACCTATTTGATATAATAACCTATATCTGATGAAGACCTGCATAGAAAGAATATAGTCATTTGTTACGTGACTATGTGTTAGACCTACACACATAAGTTAGAAACTATATCGACCTTGTTATCCTAGTATTAAAAATATATAAAAATAATAAATAAAATGATAGAAAATCTAAAATTTGAAATAAAACATGTAAGAGTTAGATTTATGTAGGGTTCACTAGAATGTATGCAATCAGAAATGCATTAGATCCATAAATCAATCCTAGCTCAGAGAAGATAGATCCTACTTACCCTTTTGATTGGGGATACATTAAATAATCAAGATCATGACCAATATGGGGATATGATCAACCTAATTACGGGATATATTACCATAATAATAATACTAGGGAGGGTTACAAAACCTCTAATCAAGAAAAATAATGTAATAAACCTAATTAAGTCCTATGTTTTCATATTCACTATACTAATAACAAGTAAAGAAAATAAATCTAATCTAGTGCTCACCAAAGCTTTTGGCACATTATGAGGGTTAGTAAATAAATGGAAACAAACATGCATAAGATAATATTAATTAAGCTATGTATAGTTAAGACCCTTAATGCTTGGAGAAGAAGAGTTATATTATTTAAAATCCATTACTTATGTTAATTCTATCTACTAAAGAGAGGAGCAATGTTAGATAATACTTACTTGAAAGATGAGCCCATCAGGACTCAATATCTACCTTGGCCAAAAGGGCTTCACAAGTTGTTGTTGTGGTTTGTAAGGATCACTAAGAAAGGCCAAAGCATCCAAGACTTCTCCACAAGACTAAATTATCCAAGTAAAAACCCTAAGCTAAGTCTCTTTAAGTAGAATGGTGGAAGAGCAAATTGTAAAAAAATGCAAATGAATAATAACTCTTGATGTATCTATAATAATGGTAGAATGAATGTTTTTATATAGGTGGATCTAACCCTAAACCCTTTTAAAAGTTTTGGTCGACAGGGTTGACATAGTCGACCTAGTATTGTTATTAGCAAAAACTCACTAGATCATGGGCTAAGTCAGCCAAGCACTGACCTAGACCCTAAATGAGTTTCCAAATAAGACTACAAAGTTGACCTAGTTGACCTAGTATTGTAAACTATCAAAAGGGGTTTTAGGTTAGGAAAAAGGGTATGAAAGGTGGTAAAAGATTGGAGGAGTATACAAAAGAGGAGTAATAGCTTAGAGGAATGTTTTAGGAGCTGGTTGGATTGGTAATAAGTGGAAATAAGGGACAAAAATCCTATGAAGCACCAATGGTATGACCACCCCTTTATCGATTCATCCCTTAGGGCATGCACTCAAAGAGATTAAGACTCGATAGGTTCTTGAAAGATAGAGAGCATCAGTATTTGATCAAATTTTAAAAATATTATGTGTATACACACTCCAAAATATTCTTATGTAATGAAGCTAGAGACTTAGGTAATCACATAAATTATCACTTTTGTGCATTAGATAAGATGAACCAATTAGGTTGTTGTGACACTACATTAACCATTACGGTTGTTTTTGTTTTAGGATTGTAGGTTTTACCTTGTAGCTTGGTTTGATATGAAACATGTAGTAGATGTAGTCAATGTGTTTGCTACATATTTAAGTTTATTCAAGGAAATAATTTTCATTCCATAATCTTGAACAATATGGCATAAGTCATCAAAATATTTGAACTTATTGAAAACAATGGACTCATGTAATGGGAAAATAAAACTCTTTAAATATGTCTTGAAACTCTTTATCTACCATTGGATTTATCATTTTGACCAACATTATTTTATACTACAAAACATATTCATTAATTTGTTCACTTTTTCCTTGTTTGATCTTATCAATTTGTGCACATGACATATTTTTAGTGATGTTGATAGATAAATGTGCTACAAACTGACCTGCTAGTGGTTTGAAGTCTTTTAATACTTGGATTGGTAAGTCATAGAAACATCTTAAAACATAATATTTTAGGCTTCATGGAAATAATTTGGTTAAATGTTTATCATTGGATGCATAATAAAGACATGCCACATAAAAATATTAGAGATGCAGTTTAGGATCACCCTTGCTAGCATAAAATGTGAATTGGGTGCAATAAAACTAGTTGGAAAAGGGTGCAAAGATATCATGTGTTAGAGGATTATGTAATACATATTGTGAATCAATAACATGCATTGATTTCAAATCATTTTGTTAAATGTTGGTAACTTTGTCGTCTAAATATTTTATAACTTGGAGAAGAGTTTACACAGTAAACCCATTAGAATTTAGATTTGAGCTTTGAGAAGCCACCAAAAGGGATGAAAACATAACTTATGTTGATGTAGGCATTGAAAGTGGTAATTTAGTTTAATTATTATTTTTCATTATGGAGGATGCATCAAAATTTGTTTGATATTCATGAAATAATGGCTTTAAAACATATCCCATGCCCCCACTAGATGTACTAGCAATGTTGTGATCAAGGGGAAGGAAATTGGAATAGAAATGTGATAGGTATATCCAATAGTCTCAATATTTATATCAATAGAGAGTAATGGTTATTAACTAACACCTTTTGAATTTTTGGTTTATAATACAATATTAAGTATTGTGTGGAGATCTTCAAGATTTTCATGAATGCACTCTCAAAATAACACAATAGATCTAACTTGTTCTTGATTTACTTGTTCATGCTCATTGTTTTTATGTTTCATCAACCTCATGATCAAATTCATTCTCTACAAGGATTTTTTATTTATTTTGCTCATTTTCATTATTTTCACTCTCATTATTAGAAAAATTTGACATAGTATTAGTTTGAGACATTTTAGGTGGACCAAGGGGTAGCTCAAAATATTTAATAACAACACCGACTAATATAGGACTATGCCTAGGTTGTATATAAATGATATAAAAAATGTGAATAAGTACACTAAATAGAAACCTTAGGAGGTTAAAAACCCTAGATAAAGTTAGGATTTGCATGATAAGTCATAGTGGT
Organism: Torreya grandis; assembly: GCA_037957365.1. Lineage (NCBI taxonomy): Eukaryota > Viridiplantae > Streptophyta > Pinopsida > Cupressales > Taxaceae > Torreya > Torreya grandis. Next base: position 3,127,225 of record JARHVA010001461.1, on the reverse strand, counting down.
TAGGTTCATCAAATGTTTAACCATTTTTAATATACGCATTTTGGTTTAAGGTTAAAGGGGTGAAACCTATGCACAAAGATGAAAACAACTATTCTAGAGTATGTTAATGAATTGAAAACTCATATAAATGAATTAAAAATAATAGTTTGATTACATAAACATGGATAAGAGATAATTTTTAGATTATATATAAATGTGCAGGCAAATTTGAGATTTATAGAGGTGGAAACAAGCAAGAACAAGATTATGATATAGTCGTTAGATTATGGACATATTATTTCTATAGGATTGGGTACTTGTGATAATGTAGTTGTCATGATACCTTGATAACTATCTAATACAAAATATTCATTGTGTTACCAAGTGACCACTTATATCCTTTTGGGTTTTTTGTCACCTTTATGTTGATATGTTTTATTTGCATGCGCAGGTTGTCGATGACTATTTATGGATCAAACCCTAGCTTTTCACCTTAGGTATTTGTACCTTGTAAAAAATGAGTTAGGTGGATCATGGTATTGATTTAACCTCAGGGACCCTTATATTAATGAAAACTATTTACATATCTAATACTTTTATACATATTTAGTTTCCCCCTAGGTCTTGGCTTATGTGTGCACAAGGGTGAAATATACTATATACAAATGCATGCAATGATATAGATTATAACTTGACAAATATTGCCAATGTAATTTTAGTTATTTAGACTTGTAATATGACTACTCCTATGAATGATGTAGAAATAGAGAAGAATAGGGTAGTAAAAATCAATTATGCAATTTATTGAGTGAGCTTTATTAGGTTCTTGATTAATATTTGCTAGATGGATAATAAATTGGCTTATATTTATATTTATATCACATCTTTTGGAACCATATCATGTTAGGGTTAAATTAAAAAATGGGCTAACCCATAGGATTCAAAATATTTGCAAATTAGATTATTTTTGAGGATTACAAACTTGATAAAAATTTGGATACTTGCTTTGATGCAAGTGTTTTTGTGTGGGACACAAGTTTTCAATAAGCTAGGAAATTATTGAGGATCTAATATTGATAGTGAAGGATATATATCAGGTTTTAATTTTTATGTACAGTCATGATATTTGGGTCATCATAAATGATAGGGTTAGACCATAAGATAAGTAATTAGGCATAATTAGATGGCGAATGCAAGACTTTCAGCAACATGAAGGTCTATAATAAAGGGTAGAGACTTGACAAGTATTTTTCAAGTGTACAAGACCAAGATGATATATACATTATATTTGACTATCTACAATAACATCTATCATTAGGGTTTTGAAATATTTAGTTAATAAACATGTTCACCAATATGTTTTATCAAAAAATTAGAAAATAAGGAAATGCTTAGATCCTAATTATGCAAATATTTTATTTAAAATTAGAATATTAAGATATGCAATAAATTAAGTATTTTTTATTTAGAAATTGCTACATATATAAAGATGATAGTTTGAGAAAGATCAAGGACAAATTATTTAGCTAAAAATATGATAATATAGGACTATGACATAGACTATAGATCTATTTGTATGATTATGTTGACTAAATGTCAATCAAGAATAGGGATTCACTTTATCTTTTGAAGAGACCATGCCAATCAGACATGGCTGACCTATGTTATAGTTCTTAGGGATCATATATATAAGGTAGGTTTTCATCCTCTATAAAAATATGGGTTTGTGTGTTATCACATGTTAGTCTTATGTATGTGTTATGTGATGCATGATATTATATGAAATCTATTATATACCTTATTCTTCATTTGGAACCCTAGATTGATAGACAATGATGAATAAATAATATAAAATATATTTGTGCTTGACCTCAACATCCCTTGTGCTGAACATTTCCTACATACTAATACTTTGAAGAGGGATCAAACTCCATGTAGTTATCCCATGTGTATACATCCTAAATTGGTCAAGAAACCACACATATCATGTCTTTTCACATCGCTCTTCATAAGAGCTCCAAATGGAGAATACGAGCCTTGTTCACACTAGCCATGTCTTTATTTAGCTTGTTTTGGTCTTATTTCTCACTTTTGTCACCTTTCCATTATCTTAGTTAACTAATTTATACCCGTAGAGACCCATAAACTTGGCCTGTGTTAGTCTTAGCCTATTTTTATGAATCTTAGACAATAGAATTTTGGTGGAATACAATGATCGAGACTCCTGTCCTCCCCAACACTATTGTCTAATGGTCATTTTTCCTTGCTTAATGGGTCTTGAACCCTTCTTAGCCCCTCTTTTAAGTTTTATTTATCTTTTTGATGTTAGCTAGCATGAATAAAGTTCCCAAATTCAAACTAAAGAGTCTCCTATATAAAATACTTCACAAGGCATTTTATATCTAGAACTTACTACTTTGGCACACTAAATAATTAAAATGGTTAATAATATAGCTCAAAATTCTACATCACACATAGATTTTCATGCTTGATCAAGGAAAGGCCTAGGTAAAAGTTTATTCTTGCATCTACTATGCACGTTGATTATGCACATTCCCTAAGGGATAACTAAAATTGATTTGAGACCCTAGCTTGAAGGTTAATGTAGGCAGTGATCAAGATAATAAGGGTTCTATATCATGCGATCATACTTCCCCTAACCTAGTTTTTCCCTTTTAGCTTTCGATATGTTTATTGTTTCATGTGTGTAGGTAGACCTAGGGTTTGAGAAGAAAATAGATCATACAGTGGCACAAATAGGTGATCATGAAGAAATAAGGACACCTATAGGACCCTAAAATTAGATCACACTAGAATCTAGAATTAAAATTCAAAATGAACAACAAAACCAAAATTAGACAACAGTGACGAATGCTCATGTCTAGATAATAGTTATGGGCACTCCTATCCAAACTTGACACTTCTATCTAAAACAAAATTGAGTTAAAAATATGGAAATGAATCCTTATTCCGGATTGTTCTTGACTATTTTGGACTGTTCTAGAACATGCAGATGATTGTTTTGCCTAGATAAGTCATTTCTTTTTCTATGTAATTAATTTGGTCAAATTGGTATAAATCTATGTTTTACTACACTTGACTATATTTCACCCCTTATGCCAACCCCTTTATTATTTATAAATTAAATCCTAGTTTCTCTAAACATAATAAAACATTTTTTGAACCCAACTTACTTCAAACAAAATCTCAAACCATAGGTACCCTTAAGGTTTTCCTTCACATTTTTGTGCAAAAATTAAATTTCAAAAATTCAATTTTTATATAATTTTTTGTACATTTGTTTTATTTAAATTTATTTTAGAATTTAAATTATTGCAATATTTTCAAAATTCTAAAACATCAACCCAAAACCCTTGATTTCCAAACTAGGTCCTCAAACCCCAAGCTTTTTCCCTTACAATTTTTAAATACAATTTTTGGCAAATTGTTTGGAGTGTCAAAAATATTTTTAAAATCCCTATGTTATTAGTCATTCTTGAATTTATTTTATTAATAGTACTTTTACATACTCTCTTTGGTGAAATCAATAAAATGGCCACTAAGGCACTTCTTCCCTCTCATCTTATAGATAAATTTCTAATTTTTTCTCATAATTATGACAATGAATGGACAAATTTACAAAATTACATATTAGCCAAAAATGAGGAAAATGATTTCATTTAAAATGAACACAATTATGATTTTTGAAATGAGGAATATGATGATGCATATGAAAGTGATAGTGAAGAAAGAGTAGATGCATCTTCTCTTCTCAAACCTATCTCTTTTCTTCCCTCTTCAAAAGAAAATAATTTTGATAAGTAGGAAAGTTACTTTTCACCTCATTCTCCTATTCACAATAAATCAAATGTACAAATTATTCATGCAATTCTAGGTAAATCTCTCATTGGTGATAATTTTCTTGCATTAGAACCTAGTTTCTTCTTCTATTTTGCTACTTCTATGTTCAAATTACAACAATATAAATGAAATAGAATCAAATTTCTAGTGAATATTTAAAATGATCAATCTCATGTTCTTAACTCTACTTTTTCATCTCAAAAAATGACAAAAGAATGTATAAATGATAACTCTCTTACTCTTACTTCTCATATTTCAAATGAAAATAATGCATGCAATCCATTCAAGGATAACATAGATGCACATAGTATTCCAATTTCACGTGACAATTTATTTCATATTAGAAAAGAATTAACATCTTCTCTTACCCCTATCCCTATTGATAATTTAAGTGATAATGAGTATGATAGTGAACATGCAAATGAATATGACAATGAGAGTGAATATGAAAGTGATACTTCTACTTCTCCTCTTTCAAATGAATAAAATTCTAATTGTGATAATGCATGGATTAATGATGACTATTATGAATATAGTGAAGAAGAAAAAGCATCTCATGCTTCTAACTCTTCTTTCACTCCTTATCTTAAACATAATGCATTACAAAATGTTGCTTCTACTTCTATGCATGATTATATTTCAAATGATGCACATGTCAATGATGACATCACATCTATTTAATTAGAATATGATTCACTAAATACTAAAGATACCAATGAATCTCCCAAGGCACCCCTACTATGGTAGCACCTATTTCTCACTCTCCACCCAAAGAGAATGGTAGCCCACATCCCTCTACTAAGGTCCAAGTTACCATTCCTCCAGAGGTTCAAGTGAATACATCCCCTCTCTATGATCTAATTACTAAATGTAGCATTCCCATGGATAAAATGAATTATCAAATTCACTGTTTAAATGAACCACTTAAAGATAATAATATACCATCCCAAGAGATTATTTATTTGATGCATGCAGTTGGTGAATTACAACACCAAGTACATCTCGTTACTTTGGAAAACAAGGCTTATAATTCTTGGATGGATGTCAATGACTTGTAGGGTAATCCTCTTCTGAAGACATTTGTCAAAGTTTCATTGCCTAAGAACTTATAGATACCATCATTTCCTCAATTTTATGGAACTAGAAATCCATTCATACACCTTAAAGCCTTTCAAAAGTCTTTACCATCTCATGCGAGTATTTTGATTCTACTTAAGTTGTTCTAATAGACATTAGTGGGTAATTTAAAAAATTGGTTCTTTCATCTACTCCCTATTGGTTCCTTGTATACATATGATGACTTAGAGGAGACATTTCTTAGATATTCCATAGAAAACATAGGCCCTCATGTTACATATGAGAAACTTGCCACATTACATCAGAATCCTTCAGAGCCAGTTAGTGATTATATCTTATGATTTAAAACTTGCATGTTACACTTGATCTATAAACCAATATATTTAGAGGATTAACATATATTTATTAAGGGGATTCACAAACCCCTCCTAGAGCATATATTATATCAGATAGAGTCCTCTTTTAGGCACTTATGTTTTACATTTTTAGCCTTAGAGAACAAATTGGGATTGATTGAGTTAGATTCAATTGATTGGCTTATTCTAGATTTCACAACATTACCTATATCTACAGCTCATAACACACAACATCCACCATGTCCAAAACAAGATAGGAGACCACAACTAGAAGAACAACTAGTTAAGAACAAAGAGCTAGTTTATAGAACACCACCTATAGTATGCACTGTAAAGAACAATAGTAGGGTACCACTATAGTTTGATTCAAAGTGGGATAGCCCATATGTCATATTATCAACACTACTAAATATGAGGTTAATCACATTTCCCTCTACTCATCATCAAGATCCACATCTCTTACATAGACAACAACATTACCCCTTTTGTAACTATCATTATTTCTATAGACACAGAGATAATGATTGTTATGGACTTGAGGACTGTATTAATATATGTGTTGATAATGACATCATAGCATTCACACTAAGGGCACTGAGATCTCCTCCATCATTGATCCATAAACCTCATTCCTCCATGACTGAGCCATCTCAAGACATTCCTTCATAAGAATCATCAGTTACTCATCATGAGAGTAATGTGTTTTCTATGATAGAGCCTCATAGGAGATCTCCTATCCCACCTACTCAGTGGGTTTGGAGACTAGTACAATGAGAGAAACCTATATATAGTAGTGTATTCCATGGAGTCTATAATACAATTATATATACATATCCAACATAGTCACAAGCACCACAATAAAGTTTTTAGGGTCCTATTTCATGTAACAACATACTATAATTAAGATTAGATGAACCCACATCATAGAGTACTACTTTAGATAGATATTCACTATAGCTAGTTTTTAGGGACCCATTTCAATTATCAACCCACTATGATTGAGATTATATGAGGCCCCATCATAGGTTACAGTTCCATCTTGATCTATTACTTAGTCATACACATCACAATAAAGGTCACAAGGTGTTATTTCATGTAGCAATCTACTACGATTATGCATAGATGAGACTCCTTCACAACACACAGTTTCAATTTCACATCCATTGAGGTTGTGTCTTATAGAGTCTCCACATACATATATAGTTAGTGTACCATATAATATCCGTCTTAAAATCTCCAAGGTTCACTTTTGAACCTCTCTCAGCTCTAATGATTCATAAAGAAACATTTTTTCCAAGTCAAAGTACCAATGGGAAACATGGTTGCATTGACACTCATGTGTACTCCTTCCTTACTCTCTTTCTTTTCAAGTATTTCAATTATGTCAAATTTTAGACTATATGCATTGATTTATATTATAACATGATATTTTATATAGGTATACACCATCAAAACACTCAAATTGGGCTCAAGTAAAGGCAAGGTGTTTTATACACACCTATGTATGCATTTCTTTCCTTTAACTTAATAATTTCATTATTATGCATTAATAAACTAAATGGGGGGATGTAGATATTAAAATCCAATTTATATACCATCTTAATATTTTATACTTGATAAATAATTATTAGGGATATATCATTTATTTTTAGACCTTCCTATTGCTGAAATGCTCATATTTGTCATCTCACTATGCATAATTACTTATTGTTTGACCCTATCAATTTTGATGATCTAGATATCTTACACTATATATAAATCCTAAAACCTTATATATATCATTCATAGTCAATTTTAGATCCTCAAAACATCTTATTCTATTAGACACTTGAATTAACATAAGCATCTAGATTCTTATCAAGCGTCAAGTCCTAAAAAATCATCTAATTTGAAAGTATTTCAAATCTTGGTTGGCCCATTTATTTTATTTAACCCTGTTGTGAGATATTTATAAAAGTGTGGTATAAATAAAAAGCTAATTCAATTCATTATCAATATATTAAATACAAATCAAGCACCTATTCAATATCACTCAATTGATTACATAAATGGGTTATACCACCATATTCTTCCTTATTTCTATTGTAGTTATAGAAGTAGTCATATTATAGGTTTTAATCACTCAAATAATAGCCCATGAGTAATATATTTCAAGTTATAAGTTATATACTTGGACATCCTTATATATAGTATATTGTACCCTTGTGCACACACAAGCCAACACATAGGGGAGAAATACATATGTTTGAGGACCTCCTTAGAGTATTGGCTATGTAGGAAATGCTCATTGACATAGAGGTCCTTAAGGTCAACTCGATACTTAGCCCACTAACCCATTTTTTTCAAGGTAAAAAGACCTAAGGTGAAAATCTAGGATTTGATTTATAAATAATCATCAACAACCTATGTTCAATAAAACATATCAATAGAAAGGTGACATAAAACCTAGAAGGCTCTAGGTCATCACTTTTCAATACAATAAATATTATGTACTGGATAGTTTCATTGATATTATTGTGGCCAACACACCCCCTTTTTCTACAAAAATAGGGGACCCCTCTTTAAAATGATATCTTAGAGTTACCAAACCTACTATCTCATTCTAACCAATTCCATCAGGAGAGAATACTTGAATTCCCAATATGGCCTAGTCTCTCTGAACATGTGGCATATTTGTAATGATTGATTGATAGATGTTGGGAGCCATTGTGACCTCTAAAAAGTCAATGCAGTTGAGTCCTGATAGTATCCAAAAATAAATTAGGGATTATCTTACTTAGAATATTTAATGCACTAAATTTTATATAGATTATTTTAATTATAAGTTTCCTAGAGTATTAGTCTCTTAAAGTGTCAGAATCTTGGATTCCCATGTGGCACCTTAATAAATCTAGTTGGCAACTGGGTAAGCATTTTATTTGTTACATTTTTTTCATTTTATTTAGTCTTTTTTTGTGGATTTCTATAGGAAGAATAGTGGAATAAAAAGGAGCCACATAGATATATATTAGTGAATTCATAATGTGTTAGGGTGTGGACAATAAGGGAACCCTAGTTTCATATATGTTAGTCTCCTAAACCTGATAGATATGTTAGAGCCCAACCAAATAAGAAACTACCACATGGCCCATGGTCAAAACCTAGGCAATCAGGGCACCTATATGTTAGAGTGGTCAGTCTCTTAGCCATGATATATATGTTAGGTCTCAAGAGAGCCAAACGTAATAAGAGAGTGTCACATGCCTTGAATTTAGAATGGTCAGTCTCTTGGCACTAATAGAGAGGTTAGAGCTTGAGAGAACCCCACCTAGTAGAAACATGTCATGTGGCCTAGAATTTAGAGTTGTTGAGATTTGAATAATGAGCTCACCCCAGTATTAGACATGTTAGTCTCTTAATCCTAATAAATATGTTAGATCTTAGGAGACCTCGACTAGATAATAAAGTGCCACATAGCCCATTATCAAGCTTGTTTGTTTCTCGGACCTGACAAAGATGTTAGGGTCTAGGAGAGCCTAACTTATCACATAAGGCCATGTGGCATTTCCATATAAAATTGATAGGGAGAACCTAATAGGCATTAGTATGATTATAATGAGGTACAGTTAGATCCAAGGTGCTAATCAAAAGATGTCATGCATCTTCCAACTAGCATTCTTTTTCCCCAAGCACATAAAGAGAAGGCATTGGGTTATGCCTAGATGTTGACCATTTTAGTATGAAAAAATGAACAAAAGACACATGGCACAAATAAAGAACTACCAAAGAAGCCTCAAATATGATATGGCCATTTGTCTAACATGTTTTGGGAATTAATTAAATGAGAAGCTAGACCTTGATTGCACAATATAGAATGTCATTTTATAATCACCAAATCTAGTATATAGTGTATAATCAAGATATCTAAGTTTAATTATTGATTGAGAAATAAATGGGAGAATCAAGACACCAACTCAAATTTAAATTCATATAAAATGAGCCACTAAATGACACTAATCCAAGAGATATATGTGGATACTATAAATGCCTCAGGACAAACTCATTAACTTTTATTGTTCCCAATTTCCCAAAACCCATTCTTTGCTTTCTAATCTGACCATATCTTCTATGTCTTCACCCTTTGATCAATTTTCTTTGTAACTATAATGGTTGCCTTATCTTTGAAACCTAAAATTGAGTTGAAGTATAGAGACACTACATTCCCAGATGGCTTAGTGCATTTTAAGTACTATAATGAAATATTTAAGGCTATTGATCTAGTACCCTTCCAAAAGTGAAGATAATGATGAGGCTAAATTTTAAGATGCCCTTTGGTCCTATGATAAATGTAGGTCACATAATGTTATAGATAAAATTCAAGTATTTCCCCATTCTAATTTATTTGATAATTTCTTATGTACAGTGAATTAGGTGCAAGATGGCATCCATGATATGGTTTACTCAATAAAAAATTTGCACCATATCACTGACATATCAAGAGATGCCTTCAAGGCTTACTACAACATCCCTGAGTACACCTTGTCTTAGGATTCAACTTCCATGACCACCTAAATGAGTACCCACCATATTCATGATGTCTTAAAGGATTGGCATATGAACCCTAATGCAATGTGGGTTAACAAGATAGATGTGAATACATATACCATCCACACTTTCAAAGAGGGAATCCACATTAGGATGATCCTACTTGATTGACTATTTAAAGAGAGTGATTGTCTACACATCAACTCCCTATGGATTTTCCTGCTCCACATAATTTTCCAAGGTGAGAAGGTCTTTAACCTAGGAGGGATAATCAAATTCAACATGAACAAGGTGATAGGTGATGCCCATGGAGGTGACAATTTTTATATGATGAGATACCTATTAGACATAGTCTATGAAACACTCACCTTTAATCCATCTACCTTTCTTGCATGGATTCATGAAGGCTCAGTGATCCATGTAGTATTATATAATCTATATGGACACCACTATAAAAATAATATCAAGGAAGGGACTCCCTCACCTCTATTGGTGATTGTTGGTACTATTGGGAATATATCATCATTCAAGTGGAAGACTCCTTAAATAACCCATCTACTTATCCTACCAAGTCTTAGACCACTTAACAAAGCAAGAAATTATGTATCAATCAGTGGAAGGCATATTTAGGTATTGTATTAATTATTATTTTAAATATTACCCACCCCTCTCAATCACTATTAGCACCATGTGTATAGGACCTTCCCTTCTTTATATAAAATGGTAGTTGAGAGAGACTCTTTGGATTTGAGAAGAGCTGAGCATTGGTATTGAGACCTACATAGCATCATTAGTGCCCACTTAGAGAATTACTTGACCCATCTCAACCTCAACTATGGCCACAATCTTAAGGATGATGATGAACTCTACTTGAATCCAATTGATGATCAAGAGGTGCTCACTTGAATTGAGGCCTATAAGAAGAAGAAAGGGAAGAAGGTCTATCCTAGGCCATTTATTACTTCTTATATGATGGCTCATCATGTAGAGTACATAGAGGTGATTTCCCCACATATTTATATACTGATTATATAAGGAGTCTTGATATCTTCCCCTCCTATATCTCCTCCTACACCTTGGCCCTCAAATTCTCCACTATCTCCTCTAATTCGAGTAGCTCATCCCCAACAAATCTAGACTTATGAAACCCAATACAAGTGGCTCAAGTTAAAGTGACTTAACCTTAGGTTTTGTAGGCCCTAAGGTTTGATATCAATAATATCCTAGAGATTATTCTATAATAAGACTAACAATTGGTAATAACTCAAATCCATTTCACCTCTTCCTCCACTCTCTAACAACCTCACATGACACCATCTGGTTTCCCAACTTCCCTTCCATCCACTTAGGTGATGCCTCCCTTATTTCCTATTTTTCCTCCTCCATAATTTACCCAAGTGCCTCTTACCTCAACCATGCATAGCATCTTTACATCTTCTTTCCCTTTTATGTCATTCATTATACACCTTGAGACCTCCATGGTGCCCCTATTGGTCATTTTATAGATCCAAGTGCTCATAATTATCTTGCCTTTAGCTAGTGTAGATAATATTCTTAAAATAATTGTACCCATATGCATTGTTCAAGCATCCTAGGTCATTCTAGTGATACCATTTTTAGTCTAGTAGCTTCCTCAGTCAACCCTTAAAGCCTCTGCCACCTCTGCTTCCTCAACCATAGTAATCGAAGTTGAATCGAATAAGAGGTTGAGAAATAAGTAAAAGGTAGTACATCCTTAACCTTTCATTTAAGTACCAATTACTCCCAATTGGCTTCTATGGGTTCCCACTATTATTCTTATACCAATATTAATGGTTTTTCACGTCAACTCCAAACCTCCCTTTTCCCTCATCCTAGGCACCTAGGGATTTGGATTTAACTAGTTAATCTCCTCATTTATACTACTCAAAGTCAGTGGTAGATGCATATGTTTCCTTGGGACACCCCATTCATATTTCCTCCCTATGCCCCCATACCTCCTTTACCTCCCTTGATTTATTCATTCATCCCTTTTACTTCCTTTATGCCCCCTCCACCTATCACCACCATATTCATCATCTCATAAACACATCATCCCACCCTAGGAATGGTTATGGTGGCACAAGCACTTGAGATGACAATGTAGGGTGACCCCAATGTGTAGTGGGATTTTGACCACACCAAGGGAAGTATGTGAAGGATCCTCACTCAAAAATTCATGCAAGATGGGAACCCTATAGTTTAAAAAAATCAATAATATATTTTCTCCCTCACTAAGGTAAGGCATTCCGTGGGTAAGTAAAAGGTGTTCAAAGACCCAATCTCAATCCTTTAAACCACCCATGACATGTCAAAGAAACTAATGGAGGATATATAAAAGTATGTTTGAGCCCTTAAAGCATAAGTGAAAAGTTCCTTCCCTATGGGGTTAATTTTAAAAGTCAAGGATTCCCTCTTGTAAATTTTCTTAGTATTGGGAAGAGTGGTGGAGACTCAAATGGGTAATAGGATGCCTATTCAAAGGACCTAGGATTATTTGTAAAGGATTAATATAGTAGAGATAACATGTATAAAGCTAGTGGTTATAGTAAACAAGGGCATGTTCTTGGAGATAAATCTTATGCCCACTTCAAACCTAATCTTATACCAAACATATGTCAGGATCATGAGGGCTATAATTGAGTAATGGTTGGGCTTAGCATAGACTATGGTGAATCCCCTCAAAAAAGGTAATAATAAGATATTAGCCTACTTTAAGGAAGTCAATATCTCAATGTTATTCCACCTGAATGGCACTCTACTAGACAAAGGTGAATTTGGAGTCCACCTAGGTCACTTTGACTAGGTTATGTAGAGAAATGTGGTATTTCAATAAAATTTCATTTATTTTCTTAGAAGAAGGTGAGAAGAAACTCAAAGAGGGTATGGTAGAAAAACTTGATATGTTGTGCATGCAATGATCTAGATGATTATGGACACTCCTCTTTGTCTAGGGAGGAATGACCTATAGATAAGAAAGCACTAAATAAATGGTTGATTAGTTGGGTAGTAGGGTGGATTGCCTAGTGCGAGTTAAATCTGAGAAGCACAGGCTTCCTAGGGAGTATCAATCCACACTTTTAAATAATAAAGTTATGAAAATGAAAGATAAATTTCTTTCATAAATAATATAAGATATTTAAATGAAATACAAGAAGTGTTTGATGGGAGATAGATGAATTTGACTAATTTTAATAATAAATGATTTAATATCAATGCTATATGAATCAAATGTGATTCATAAAATAGAGTGATCCTCTATGATAAGATAGAAACTTAGAAAGTGGAATATGGTGAGGGTTTGATAGGTAAAATCAGCTTGTTATTGAAAATTGATAGACAATGACCATTAGTGGTTAAGTTCAGACTGTCAATGATTAGGTGACCATCAGTGGTTAATGACCATTGGTGGTTAGGGTCAAACTATTAGTAGTTAGGTAACCATTAGTGGTTATTATGGGATCTGGCTTAGGAAGAGAAGTTTGGTTATAAATGTTATAGGAAAGTTCTAGAAGGTGAGTTTAGGTTGGATGTTGGTTGCAAGATAGAGGGTAATGTTTAGAGGTGTCTAGTTTAGGTAAAGGGTGTTGAGATCATTGAAAAAGGTTGTGGGTGGTATTGGGGAAGAGAATAAGTGTCTAGAGTTGTAGAACTCTAACACAAGAAAGTGGGATGGAAGAGAAAGTGATACAAGGAATGAAACAAAGAAACTAATTATTGAATCTTGATAACAAATAGACACTTAGCTTTATTGTTATTGGTATAAAGAATGTTGAGGTTGGATAAAAGCTTGTTGTAGATTCTAGAGAAATTTAAGTAGAGTGATAGTACCTTGGGTGTTAATTGATGATTTGTAGTAGCACTTTTGATCTTTTTTTTGGTCGTTGGCTTACTGAAAGCTTTCTCAGATTCTCTAGAAGTAAGAAAAATACCTACACAAGAAGATCTGATCTCTTGAACCAAGAATTTATGATCCTCTTTCATGTCCTCTTCTTCTATTAATATAGAGGAAAGGGAGTGGTGAAATAATAAGTCTAACAAGTTATCTAATTTTAGCCTAACATGCATTGATTATGCAAATAGTGAATCAAATAATTATTAATAAACAAGGAAGATGGATTTTGAGTTGTAGTTAACACTTGAGGTGATTAAGGGAAAACCATCGATGGTTAAGGTTAACCATGGGTGGTTAAGGGTCAACCATTGGTGGTTGGAGTCATAGTCAATATTAGCTAAAGTTAGCCATTTTTACTAATGACTGGTAGGGTAAATGATTTGGAAATGGTCCCAAGGGGTCAAGGGGTGATTTAAGGGTCAATGCAACATCTAGAACTATAGTGTATAGTTTTTTAGTGTTTGCATTTTGTCCCTTTTTATTATGTAGTTTTTATCTAACAAGCTTTAAAATAAAAACTTGGAAGGTTGGTAGAGGTCAGATGCCTTGAGTATGGGAGGAGGAGTTTCCTCTCAAATTGAGAAGTGATGAGGTAAAATAGATTCAATTATAGGTTTGATAAGTGGATAAGTGGGTGATAAATATGGGTGAACTAGGTCAATTGATAGGTTGGGCATTAGATCATAGACAAGTGCATAAAATATGACTAAGTGTGATATCATAACTCATACATAGACTAGGCTATCATAGTTGAGGTAGTTGGTAAAACATGGTTGATACTAGAAAGATAAGTGGACCAAGTTATCGCATTTAGCAATGGCAGTTATGGTTACACTCATAAATGCAAGTCTCCTAGACAAGTTCAATGTTTTCTCAAGTATCCAAGGGAGGATGTAATCTTAAGAAGACAAAAAAATGGTTGGTGCATAAAAGTAGCACAAGTTCAATTTAGGTAAATATGATAAAATAGTAATTATGGTCAAAATGACTAAGGCAAGGTTGTCACAAAAGTGTGAAAGTTGAGCCAAAAAGACCAAGTCAGGGTGATTAAGTGGTTGGTTTATCAGAGGAGAAGGTGATCTCTGATGATTTGTTGTGTTGAAAAAGTTTTAGTTTTAGAATAAGTGTGATAAGATGGGAAAATACTATTGGGGGTCGACCATCGATGATTAGGGTTGATTATCGATGATTGACTAGTAACCATCGATAGTTAGACATCATCCCTAAAATTATGACCATTAAAGGCCAAATGATGTTTTATTTCCTTATTTTTCAAAGATTAAAGTGACCCATGGCATTCATTTATTGTCCTTTGTGTGAAAATGATAAGGTAAGTTGGTTGTCCTTTATGTTGAGGTTTGTCCTTGCTGAGTATATAGGTGAGTCTGATCGAGTGAGTAAGGGTTGACTGAGTTAGGTAGAGGTTTAATTGAGGTGGGATAGAGTAGAGGAAAGCTAAAAAGGATGAAATAAGGTGGAGATAGAGCATGAGGATGATTGGTGGTGATAGTGTTGAGGGTGCCACCATGATAGAGGTCATGGAATGAGGTTGGTTGAGAATTTAAATTAGTATTTTGTTTGTTGATTGGTTGTTGCTCTAGGTGGGTAAGGGTAGTCATTGGAAATTGAGGGGTGATTAAGAGTTGGGTATGAAATTAGGCATGGGGTGGGTATATTTTGGGTGGGAAATAGTTTAGGTGATAACTAGTGTAGGTGTAGGTTGAAATTTTGAGGTTTTGTTTATGTTTATGGGTATTTAGGTAAGCCCTAGGGCTTTGTGTCATCAATGATTACCATATAGTGACCATCAATGGTCATTATCAATCATTGTTGGTTAATAAGTGACCTTAAATAATTGATAGGAAACCATTGAAGTGGTCAGTGTGGAGATTATCAATGGTTCACCATCAAACCATTAGTGGTCAAAATTTGATCAATGATGGTTCCATAAGGAACCATCGTCGATCGATACTTGATTGTTGATGATTTGAGGATAAATTGAAAAGAGGGTTAAAAAATAAGGGTAAAAAGAAGGGGTTAAGTATTTAAGTTAAGTGTAAGGTATTAGTATAGGTAAAATTATGTGGGTGCTTATGTAGATGAGGTGGATAGGGTAAGGTAGAAAGTAGGGGAAATAGGTAGTAGTCATAGGTGACATTCTAACAGATAAAGTATACTAGAGAATGTGTCTATCCTTATAGGTAACAGAGTAGATAAAAGTGTGGTATTGAGTGTCATAGCTCCTATATGAGATCCATCGAGTGATGATAAACCAAGAATGGGAGTACTTAATAGTAGTGGGCCTCGGAGGCATTAGGTATTGTCAATGCATTCCTAGAGATGTGACTATATCGGTGGCCCTCATCAAGAGATGGGACCTGACCACCAACACATTCTTGATATCATTTAGAGAGATGATGATCTTATAGGAGGACATCCACTAGATTATGAGGCTATTAATATGAAGTGAGCCAATAGAGCATAGTGATGGTGAGGAGTGAGATCAGCTCATATATGTGTTATACAGGGAGGACTTGTTGCATGCATGCAAGGTGGCATGTTGGAGGCTTCCACTATGCACCCTTATATCATATGGATAGGGGAGTGAGATGGTTCATGATGATGATGATGATGATGGTCATGACTTATATGCACTCACTACCAAATTCGAGTAGTGATAGATTTCCCACTATATTGTTAGGTGTTTTATTAGGTATGTTGATGGATCAGATAGTGTATGGTTGGGCACTTGTCCTATTAGTTTAGATATATCAGGAGCTCTAGGGATATAGGTTGTACAAGAGGTATGGTATTAGTTTCAGGTTTGTTCTTCAGTATTAGGCATATGAGCACATTAGGGTGCTTTAACTAGGTGGATTACCATGGCATGGATGGGTATAGATAGACTATAGAGTTAGCTTCATCATTGGCGCTATGATTATGCTCTCACACCACTAGGGGTAGGGGTACAAAACCTAGAGTGGTACCAAGATAGGTTAGATGTATTGGTTGAGGGTGTTGTCATTTGGAGGCCATATACACAATTTCCTACATGGGCAGGTCTTATGAGATAAATATTATCATTATAGATTTATAGGATAGATGGGATCCTCAGTTAGAGTTGATTCCTTTTGACAGCATGAGGAGGTAGTTTGGGTTAGTGTAGGGTATCCCAAGTGCTTTCCTAAGGTATAAGAGGGAAGACATAGATTTTCCACTACCTAAGCCATAACTATAGGAGTTTGAGTTTGACTGGGAGGAACAACTAATGAGACCAAAGATTGATGATGTAGGGGTCACACAGGAGTACCTTGTTTGGTTCCAAACACACTATGATGCAGCACTGTTCAACATAGATGGTGGATAAGTTGGGCAACACATAATGAATTTGAGATGGAGGAATGGGTAGGGATTAGATAGATGTAGATGCCCCTGATAGGTAGGTTCTCATCAGAGAGAGGGATCAAGCCAAGGTAGCATTAACAGTAGCACTAGCAACATTAGAGTAAGTGATATTAAAGAGACATAGCATAGGGCCAGGTGGTTACCCTCACATAGAAGAGATACTAAGCATGAGCATAGTTAGCCTTGGTCATATAAGAGAGGGACACCTTGAGATAGCGAGTGACACATTTTTTGGCACTTATAAGACCATTGAAGATGATTTTGATGTTTAGATACATTGTTATAGTAGATGAATTCTAATATTATAAGGCACTAGT
The DNA here is from genome assembly GCA_037957365.1 of Torreya grandis. Taxonomy (NCBI): domain Eukaryota; kingdom Viridiplantae; phylum Streptophyta; class Pinopsida; order Cupressales; family Taxaceae; genus Torreya; species Torreya grandis. The sequence goes on along the minus strand of JARHVA010001461.1, from coordinate 3,109,793 downwards.
ATTTACCCACCTTCTAGATGAGCCATACTTTTATGAGTATGTGACACAACAAGGGGGTGGGGGATTTAGAATTGCTACACCAGGTCAGTGGGAAGCATTTATAGGTGTGTAGAGAGGTCTTACAAGTGGATAGGATCTAGGGAGTAGCAGTGCTCCAACACCCTAAATTCTCATGAGATTCTATATTTTGATGTATTATTTGATTTTGATACTAACCTATGAGCTGATGTAGCGAGATGTATATGATTTTGAGAGATATAGACATTATTGTTATATATTATTATTATTTGGATTATGAGATCATGATGTGGTTATGGTTGTGGATATGGCTTATGGATGTGATTATTTAATTTATTTTCATGATGTGATGATGTTTGTTTATGATGTGATGTTACCTATGGTTATGATGATTTTATAATTATATTATATTTGTGATGATTAGATTATGTTTATTATGATTAGATTATGTTTTCTATGATGTGATGTTATGATTTATTATGATGTGATGGTATGCTTTGTTGGGCATGTGGATGTTTTAAATTAATGAATCTATGCTTCCTTATCTAGATAGATATGTGATGGATAACATATCTAGATGACTCATTGATGTATAAAACAAATGATTAAAATGTTATGACTAATTGATGTGTTTGGTTAGTAAGATGAAATAATGTTTGATGTATGAGATTTGTAATTTTGCATTTGATTAGATGAAGATGAATTAATCTTAAAACTCATAGAGTAAGTTGGATAACAAAACTAAATATGAGGAAAGATAAGAAAGATAAGATAATCAAAAGATAAGCATCTGAATGAATGCATCAAGTAAGTATGAGAGAATAAGAAGAAGGCATGATGCTTCTTCTTTGGCAAGGACTAAAAAAAAACTAAAATTGGATCAGCTTATGAATATAATCCCTTTGAATGATTCACATTCGTGCTCGTTAGTTGGTTAAAAAGTTTTTTTATCACATGATGTCAAGTAGCCTCAAAAATCTTTTATTTATAGAGAGTATAAAAGGAATATGGATGATAATGGAATCTTCTTGTGAGACTAACATACCTCTTCTACAAGTTACCAAAGAGCTAGTATAAATAAGTCCATGTCACATAAGGTGTATACTGGTAGATATAGGAAGTCTACTTATGAAAGTTGATTACAACTTCTAAAATTATCTTTGTTTTTTGTTTTTTTTGATAATGGGTCTTTTGATATTTTTTTATTGATTAGGAAGCTAGGGAAGTTGATCGATGCGAGAAGCTTTCAAGAAATTGCTATACTTTGACAAATGATTTACTCAACCATCCTTCAAGGAAGTGGCCTAAGTTTTTGATATTTGTTGAAGGATTTTGATATTTTTCCTTCAAGGGAGTGATATACCTTACATTGAGAAATTTTGATTGGTTTTGTTAGTTATCCTTTAAGGAAGTAATATACGAATGTTTGGAATGACCCATAGAATATACAAAAAAAAATTGTGTGCATTTTTGTTTTTTTTTATTTTTTTTTCTTGTTTTGTTGTTGACATGGATTTGATTATATAGGATTAAAAGGTTCACCTTCAGAAGGTTGATAATGAGTAAAGGAGTTTTAAGTGACAACGACCATGGGAACCCATCTTATAAAGGGGTAGAGAGTACCATAGGAATCATGCCATGGATAGAGTCATGGTACCCATGTTCAATATTAGGCTAAGGCTATGATGGATAATCACATGATCCAGCTTTAATCATTTGTCCTTAAAATAAGGGAATGAAGGTGGTTGAAAATAAGGGATGAGTTTAAGTTGGACAGAAGGTGAGTTTGATCTTATTTAAAAAAAGAAAGGATGCAAATACGAAGCATTGAGGGGCTCAAGTTCTATTTTCCCTTCAAGATAGGATAATTTATAAGCTCCTAATCCATACTTGTGTGTTATGATATAAGTTCTAATCCAATTGAAATAAAACTTTCTCTGCTTACTTTTCTCCATATTGGTTACATGTTGATTTTTATTTAAGACAAGATCTCTAATATTGAATTCTTGTACTTTGAGGTGCTTGTTATAAGTTCACTTAATTTGTTATTGATAGACATGAAGATGGGGAAGAACAACAAAATGATGTTCTTCAAGTAGCTCAAGTTCACCTAAATATTGTTGACAATAATCATCTTTAAAAATGATGTCCTGTAGGGATGTACAAAGAGAAGGAATTTGGAATTTGAGAGGCAAGATAGCCTCTACTCTAAAAATGAAAGAGAAATGGGTATTACCCTTAAGGGTCCAAATGCTATTACGATATACCCATAAGGTGAAGGGGATGTGTAAATGATAATCTTGACTAGATGCATTAACCATTTTAGTTAGCATGTTGTTAAGAGTTTTGTTAGAAGCTTCAACTTGTCCATTAACTTATGGATGACAAGGTGATAAAAAAATTAACTTCATACCAAATGCATCATAAAGACCTTGGACTTTATTGTTCTTAAAATATTTACCATTATCATTGATTATTTTATGAGGAACATTAAAATGGTAGATGATGTGATGGGTGATAAAATTGATAATTTTTTTCAGCTTTGGTTGAGATGAGAGGAATAGCCTCCACTTATTTGGTGAAATATTTGGTCCCCATAATGATATAATGATGTCACTATGAATAATGGGGATTAATTTCACCAATAAGATCCAATCCCCACTACAAGAAGGGCCAGAAATCCTTAGATACTTGGAGGCTATGGCTAGGTGTGTGATGTAAATTGGCATGTTGTTGACATTTAACACAATTATTCACATAATCACAATAGTCCTAGTTAAGGGTGGGCCAATAATAGCCAATGCAAAGGATGTGTTTAAAGATGACTAGGATTAAGTGTCCCCCATAGATCCCATCATGCATTCTTTGATAGCATGAGAGATTTCATGGCTACATATGTAGTGGAAAAGAAGGCCATCGAAGCCACACTTGTAAAGTATTCCCCCTGGTATAGTTTAATGAGAGGTACTCTAGATGAATACTCTTCAGCCATTCCTCAAAATATTGGAAGGGATTATGGCAAGGTTGAAATAGTCAAAGATATGCTTATACCAAAAATCGAATGGGGCTTCTTCCATACTATAGATGGAATGAGGGTTTGATTTGGCATAGGAAGGTTTGGTAAAGCAATGTATAGTGATATATAATTTAGAATTGGAAGGTGTGGACGGGATCTAGGAAGTAAGGGAAGCCATTGTGTCAACAAACTTATTCGTAGATCATGGACTAGTTTAGATACATTAGTGCTCATATGATATCAAGAGTACATCAACTAGTTAATTGTACTCTTTTAAGACATAATTATTCGTTAATAAGATTCATTTATTTGGTTGAACACAAGTTTGGAGTCACAAAAAACACTCACCATCTTGACTCCCAAGGCTGAATCAGTTTGGAGACCTATCACTAGGGCTTCGTAATCAGCATGTTATTAGTACAATGAAAATAAATTTTGAAGGATAAAGGAAGAGGTTTAGAATTAAGGGGAGTAAGGATGATACCAGTTTCCCCACCATATTTACATTTTGACCTATCAAAGAAAATGGTCATTTTATAGGCGATGTCCTCTTGTTAAAAGGTGGTGATGTACTCATCAAGAAACTCAAGGGGGAAAGGATGGTTATCTGCTAGGGGTGCTTTGGCCAGTTGGTTGGTGATGACTTTCCCTTTTATTGACTTATAATGGAAGAAATCAAGGTTATACTTAGTTAATATCATGATCCACTTATCTATATGTTGGTTTAGGTATGGATTAGAGTGCATATACTTGAGTATGTTAGTATTGGTTATGACATAGGTCTTATGGTTGAGAAGATAGTCACAAAGTTTGGAGGCCACAAAGACCAAGATAAGAAAACTTTTTTAGTATTGGTGTATTAAGTCTCATATTCTATAGATGTATAACTTATGTAGTAGATAGCTTGCTTTTTATGCTGCTCATCTCGATGCACAAACATTGCCCTTAAGGAGTGGTCGATGGCAGAAATATAAATGTAAAAAGGTTCATCTTGTTTAAAAGGAATGAGGATGGGTGGAGACAAAAGGTACTCTTTAAGTGAATAAAATGATTTTTGATGGTCTTTGTTCCACTTAAATGATACATCTTTTTTTTAGAAGGTGGTGAAAATGTTAGCATCGATTAGAGAGCTGAGAGATAAAGTGACAAATGGATTAGAGTTTCCCCTATAAGTTGTGGATTTGCTTAAGGTGGGTGGGAGGAGGCATGTTGAGGATTGATTTTATTTTGGTAGGATCGACTTCAATTCCTTAAAGGGAGATAATAAATCTAAGGAGCTTTCCTGACAAGACCCCAAAAATACACTTCTTGGGGTTAAGGCAAATATGGTAGTGGATGAGGCATTTGGAGATAATCTTAATATTGGCCAAATGATCTTTACAACATTTGGATTTCCCAAGAATTTCATCAACATAGTCTTCTATAACTTTTTGAATAAGGTCATGTAAGATCTACATCATAGCATGTTGGTAGGTTGCACCAATGTTCTTTAGACCAAAAGGCATGACCCTATAGCATAAGTTTCCCCAAGGGTGATAAAGGTGGTTTTGTGTTGATCTTAGTAATGATTAAGAACTGATTATAACCTAAGAACTTTTTCATAATAGATAGCATCTCATGGCCAGTTGTAAGATCAACAAGTTGGTTAATGCTTGGCAAAGAAAAGTCATCCATTGGGAAATCAAGGTTAAGGTCACAAAAGTTTGCACAAATGTGAATTCTCCTTATTGCTTTGGTGATAGGGATGACATTTAAGACCCATTGGGGATAATTAATGGATTGAATGAAATTTATGGATAGGAGGTGTTGAAGTTCTTCTTTGATAAGAAGGGCTATATGAGGGTGCATTTGATGAATTTTTTGCCTAACTAGCTTGGCATCATGGTTGGTAACTATATTATGGGTGGTGATGGAAGGGTTGATTCCTAGCATGTCAATGTAATACCAAGCAAATTCTATATTATGGTCTTGTAGGAAGGAGGAGAAATCCTAAAACTCTATGGAATTTAGTGATTAGCCAATTTTGACAATGTGTGGGTTATCTAGAGTACCCAAGTTGATATCCATGGTGGGTTCATTCAACTTGGTTAAAGTCTCAAGATGAAGGGATTTGTGGATATAAGAATCTTCTGCACCAAGATAGGTAAGAATGAAATCATCATCCTAACACCAAACAATATTAATGGTAAGAGAGTCATCTATAAACACCAAAATTACATCACACACATGTGCATAACTCCCTATGTCAAAACCACCTAGGCCCATTTTAATAATAATAATTAATCTCCCTAACCCATACTTTTACCCCTCACACATTTAATTAATTTAAAATACTTAATTAGGTTAATTAAAAACCCCTATGCCACCTTACCTGGCCACCTCACCCTATGACTAATTCTCCTCTGATGAGTCACCTCAAGACCTGGTCCCCTCATCCTAACTACCTAATACTTATTCCCACTTCCAAACTAAAATCTTAAACAACTACTTCCTTCCTAACCTCCTATTTTTACCATTTTATAATGGGTATCACACTTGGCATGCACAAAAATAGAAAATAGCCCAAAAATAGAAAGGTTTACCTATTCTAAGGACACCAATGTCAATCAACTCATGGCCAACATCAGTGGGATACCTACCAACATCGGCAAGATCACCAACATTTTGAAATATAAGCAAAATTCCAACCACTAGTTTAGGTCAACAAAAATTAAGAAAATCAATTCTTACTTTGGTTTAACCTCTCAACATTTTATTTTCAACATCCAGGCTTACAATCACCCTACATAATTCAATCACCATAAGCAGTTGAGATCTTGAGGACCAACAACATCTGCTTGTTCTCTATGTTCAAGCATTCAAGTTTAGACTCTCAAATAGGAACCATCAACTTGGCACTTATCATTCAGTGACCACCACAGCTAAGTATATCATTGATACTATAGGTTGTTTAAATATTTATTCTTCTATTTCTTTATATCTACCCTTCACTACTTTACCCACTTCTAACCTTACCCCTGTGATAGAGTTACAAAGCTTACTTGCTTGTTTCCCCTTACATGCATACCAAACCTCTAGCCAAACTTAACCAAGCTATAAACTCCTTGTCCTAACTCTCTCAACCTCTTTAACCTGATCTAAACCATTTCCTAGACCTAGAAAAACTCTCTAAAATTTCCTAATTAATTATTTCCCCTACTGATGTTAGCATCCTAACCAACATCAATCACCTCACTATCAATCTTGGCAGCCTAACTAACATCATTCATACACCTATTGATGTTGGCAACTATCAATTTCCTAATCTCTTCAAAACCTACCCAGACAACTTCTAAAATACCAATAAAACACATCACCTGCACCTTATCACTCTCTGCTATAAACAAGTTGTTCATAATGGTAATTTTATCTCTCTTTTACTCTCTATTTACCTTTATTTTAGTTATTTATTATTATTTTACCTCTCAAAAGTGGACTATCATCTCTAGGGAAGTTTCACACTTCCTAGAACAAGCATGTAGCTTGGCAGCCCACTCATTTATCTACTGACAAACATCTTGTGGTAGTGTTTTCTTATCTATAGGCAGCCCTCCCCATCTAAAGAAGAGTGCTCAAAACATCTCGATACAGTGCGCAAACCAAATCCAGGTTCATTCTAATCACTTATCCCTTTCCTTCTCTTTATTTTCCTTTAAATTCAAAATAGACAAAATTTAGTGAAACATTTTTGACACACCCGGTGGGACCCTAGAGTTTTCCTTAGGTTCATTTCTTATTTTAAATATTCATATAAATACATTATAGTGTAATTTCATTTCTTGCACTTCCTTTCTTCTCTTTTCTCTTAAAAATGGAAAATTTAATATTTTATTTCTCTGTTTAAAAGGTAGTAAAATTGAAATTATCTTTCTTTTCTCCTTCCCTCTAAAAACAATTTATCATTTTCTTTTACAAATAAAAGAAAATATCTTTTTTTCTTCCTCTAGCATCCACATTAAGATAGTGAAATTAATATTTTATTCCTATTTCCTCCTTTTTTTCATTCCAATCTCAACATTTCAGATTTGGGTTTAAAACTTACTACATTTCATAGTTTTCTTGTTGCATATTAACTCACCTAGGTAATTACAAGCATTTTGAATAAATTGTATTACTCCTATGTTACACAACCAAATCACATTCACATAAACAAGCATCAAAACTCACCTAAAAAAAGGCCCATCAGGATTTCATCACCTAGTGGATCACCTTACCTTACTCGGCTATCCTACTTGGATTTCACCACCAAGGGGAGAACCCACTCCATTCTCTGGTAGAGTATAATCTCTAGATAGAAGGTATATCTTGGCTAGGTGGCCTGGCTCAGCTCCAAGTTCATGAAGCATGGAGAGCAAGCTCCTATAACAAGCCATGTACCTAGTCTAACACAGATTCCCTCTTGAGTACCAAAACAAACCTAAAACTAGCTCTAGATTGCTTTCTAGTACCTTCGATAACCAAATTCTCTTCTCACTATTTGATTAAGGCATAAGCCAACATGAGACTAAAATTAATCTCTAGCACTTAATATTTGTTGGTTGCATGTTATTTTTCTCCTTTTCAATTATCTTATATATTTTTGAGTTGGTAAGGACACTTTTATATTGATTAGCAAAATCAATACTATTTCTAAAGATTAGATCGTATAACCTATTATCTCAGGTTTTTTGAGTGTCATTTCTTCCTACACAGACCTCTTACATCCATTATTTTACCTATTTTTAGCTTTTAATTTCTTAAAAAATTATATTTTTCATTTCCCAAGATTTTATAGTTATCAACATCAATTATCACTACCGATATCGATAGACTTTACCTATTGACATTGGTTATTCCACTGACGTCGATGAACTTTTCCTACTAATATCGGTCATCCCTATCAATGTCTATGACTGCGTAATTTTATTTGCTCAAAATAGCATGCTAAAATAACCTATTTCACTACATTCAAACTCGGTTTTTCTTTATTCTATTTCAAATACAGAGTATTAAGACTATTTAAACCACCTCTTACATGGTATTGACATGAGCTCAAGCCAAAATTCTTGTCGATTACACAAGTCGGTAACCACTTCCACCTTCCCCTCTTACTTCTAATTCTATCATGGAGCATACTTCAGATATAGAGCATACTCTTAGCCCTAACCAAATCCCCATTGTGCATGAGGGAGATCAAGATTTTGTTAAATTTCTTGATCGTAATGTGGAAGCCCTTCATTAGCATTACCTTGTTATGAGCTGAACCCATAATTATGTGGGTGACCCAATCTATGGTATGCCAACCTCTTTTATGGAGACAACCTCAATTTCAATTTCATCCACTATTTTTCCCATGGTTACTGAAACCACCACTTTGACAAGTAACCCAACTATAAACAATGACCAACATGTGGCATGTTCAACCACCTATCTCACCTAAACACTGGAGTAACTTCCCTACTTTTACAACCATAATCAATTTAACCAAGTCACACCCCATTACAGAATTTAGTGGTGCCTATTCCATCTACCCTCACACCTATAGTTACTAGATTTATGACTCAGCCTTCATCCAGCCTAATAATTCAACCTATAATAACAACAACTAACCAAGGCATAGTTTCCAACCTAATGTGACAAGTTATTTTTCTTCCCGCACATCAGTCTATGACTCATTATCCTTATGTTGCCCCAACACAACCTCAGTAAGCTATGTCATATGCTCCCTCTACTTCTTATTAGCTTCCCTATAACTTAGGAGGAATCCCCCAAACTAATCTCCCTCCAGACCTCATTAAGATGCTAATGGACAAAATGTTTAATTTAGAGACATCTATTTTTGGTTCAAAGAATGTATTATCTTATGATTAGATATGCAATAGACCAATCCACCCTTCGGTGCTTATTCATCTTTATCCAATCCAATGGGAACTCCCTAAATTTACTCATTTTTTAAGTAAAGAGGACCCAAAATAACACTTGTAAGCATTTAGACATGCTTGTTTATAATAAGACATGATGATGTGTTACTACTTCACACTTTCCCTATGTCTCTTTCAAGTGTTGCCTTGGATTGGTATAGATATATACCTCATCACTCTCTTTTCTCATTTACCCAACTTGAAAAAATATTTCTAGACCATTTCTCAATTAAAATTTTTTAAGAAGGTTTCCATAACAGACCTTTATTCTATCAAAAAATTTGATGATGAGTCTATTGCTAATTTTTTTGCTCATTAGAGAAGCTTGATCAATCAACTCTCCTTCTCCTTACCACAACCTAGGATTATTGATATTTTGTTAAGGGCATGTGCTAAGCACATCTCATCCACACTTCAGGTATAAACTGTTCACACATTTGATGAAGCTTTTACCATGGCACAGAAACTCAAGGTTCACGTTATTGATGAAGGCAAAGTCAAGTTGTGCAGTAAGAATCCCAATACTAACACAAATGAATCCTCCTCTAAAATTTCTCCCTCTAACCAAAAGGCTAAAGGCTCTACTAATGTAGTGGTCATTAAGTTAGCCTCTTCCACAACCACAAACCAATTTAATACTTTCACTTCTTAAATGACCAAGAAATTCCAACAATGGTATGAACAAAGACAATATACTCCCATTGGGGAATCATATACATCCATTTTAGAGAAGCTATTTTAGTAAGGTGTCATAACCCTTCCTTAGATTAAACCTCCTATATAGTTTGACCCTTCCCATCCTATCCCAACATAGTATAAGGAAGATGAGTTTTGTGATTACCATCGAGTTAAAGGTCACAACTCTAATAATTGCAAGATGCTCAAGAATATTATTCAAGATATATTTGATAGAGGTGAGCTCATCTTGGATAATCTTAATGCATCACCCAATCAAAGTATGCATGTGTTAAAGCACCCTTTTCCCAACCATTAACCAAATCAAAACATTATCTAGTCTACAACAAACTCAAGAGATCATAATATCCATATGGTTAATTTGGTCCTTCCTTTATCTTCAGTTCAACTGGCCCTTCAGCAAGAGACACCTATTTCATCAACTCCTCCTCCACATTCAATGGCACCTATTTTTCCCACTCTTATCCTCAAGTAGAAGAGCCTATTTCACCCGTTCCACTCCCTCAAGAAGAAGAGCCTCCTTTGCCACTCCTTTTGCCACTTGAGGATCCTATAATCCCAATTCTATTTGCACCAATATTACCTCTACTCTTACCACTTGAAGACCATGCCCTACCAGTTCCTCAACCACATTTTGAAGGAAACATCATTCTGATATTATACCCTTTCAAGGAACCTTCTTCCCCTACCACTCATCTACCTATAGAGAGTGATACCCCACCCACTTTGTCTTTTCACCTAGAAGAGTCTATCTCTTCTACTCCCATAATAGATGAGAGACGTATTTTGCCTACTCTAATTACACCACTCTTACCTCTTCTTTTACCTATGGAGGATCATACTTTACCCACACCTCATCCACATGTTGAGGGTGCTATATTACCTATGATTTACCCTCTTGAGTAACCTACTTCACCTACCCCACCTCCATCCATGGTAGATCAAGTCTCTTCTCCTCTCTTGGTCAAAAAAGACCTCATTGTAGTTATTTCTCATCTTTGGCCTGAAGTAGCAAAAGCCAATAATTTCCCTCTTTCCCAAACACCATAGCTTTCTAAAGATGCAACTGTAAGGCCTACGTCAACATTATCAAAACCCTTCTCATGTTTGGTGAAAAGTCTAGAATTTCTTGACTCCACAAAGCTTGACCATGTGGCATTTTGGGATTGGCTTAAGACTCCATATCCAACACAATGAATGTCAACCTTTATCATAAATCCTCTTACTACACTTAACCCTAAGGTCTTTGACAAAACTAGAGTTTCTTCACCAAAAGCACTAGAAGTTCAACCATCTATGTTAGAACCCTCGTCCTTGCAGGAATATGTTATATTAAAGTAGATCAGGTCTTTAGGTGTATGCCCCATTTCTAATTTAATTCATCCATAGGTGAAATAAGATTTGACTCCTCAAACACAAATTAGAGTTTCTTTCCCTCAAACATAGAGGAATACTAAACCTTCTAGACCTCACCAATCCCTTCTTCAACCCTCAACTTTACCATCCATTTTGGGGCTGCATCTTTCTACTTTAGTTATAATATTGTCTAATAAAGCCAAATAAAAGGTTAAGCTACCCCCACTCCTACCTTTTCCATCTGGTAGACCTCTCACATTCAACACTAATAAAGTGACATTAAAACATGTAACTCCACCATCTCTAAACAAGACACCATGTAAAACTACCTTTTTAAAATCAAAACAAAAGAAGGTGTCCACTCCTATTAGTAAAACAAGTATGAGCCCACTTGCAAGCTCCTAAAGATTTTTCTTACATCAGTTATTGCAATATTCAGTAATAACTCTTCCTCCCATTCAGCCTTATATTCCTCTTAGATTTAAACTATCTTGGTTTGATGATACACAAGTTTGTTTATATCATCATTCACCTAGACACGATACTGAGAATTGTGAATCCCTCACTGTGGTTATTCAATAACACTTCAACGTTGACACCCTTTTTGATGACACTATCATTAACCTTCTTGTTATTCCACCTTTGGTATCTATAGTGCCTCCACCATTCCACCAAAATTCAAACCCAAAAATGTTGTTGTCACCCCTTTCCCACCTCACTCACCAAATTTTCAAATTAACAAAGTTAATGTGGCCACACGATCACAAAACCAAAAGGATAAAGCTAAGGAAAAGGCCACTACACCTTGGACCCATCCCTTCACCAAAGACACTCCCCCTATTAACCCTAATATTTCCATCTTGGGTGTTCCTAAAGCAACATCTTCAGACATAATTCAAATCTCAATGGTGAAATAGCTTCACCAAACTCCCATAAAGATGTTTTTGTATGAGTTAATCTAAAGCTCATCACAACATTGTCAAGTTTTGACTAGTGCTTTTCAAGCAATTGAGGTATAATCGAATGATCCCCAACCTCTTACTCCTTTGGTAAGGTCCCTTAATTCTATCTCCCTAATTTATTTCAATAATTTAGAAATTCCACTTCAACATCTTGAAGATCAAGATTATACCCTTTTCATTAATGCATATATTAATCAAGCTCATATCAAGAGAGTTATGATCGATGGGGGAGACATTATTAATATTATTTCCACCCATGCCTATAAATAACTATCCCTTCCTGATAATTACATGTCTTAAAATGATGTGGTACTATGTTTCTTTAACGACACTATGACTACTACAGTGGGTACTATTGTCTTACATATTAATGTAGGTCCCCACACAATTATCAAGTTCTTATATTTTTAGGAAGGACAGCTCCAATATAACATACTACTTGGATGACCTTGGATATATGTTATGGCATGTGTACCCTCAACTTTACATCATTGTGTTAAGTTTGAGCATGATGGACAAGTACATGTTATACCTATTGACCTACCTTCATTTAAAACATGTAATATGAATTATAGTCCCAACGATGTTCTCATCCCATTGAAAACATCATCTTCCTCACATGATGCTTCTGAAGCTTCCACAAGTTCCACTCCTATGGTTACACAGATACTGGCAACATAAATTCTTGACAAAGATCCCATGGAGGAGACCTTTCAATATTTATCACTTGATGAATATAATTTGTTGACACTCGACATGTTCTATACTCCAAAATAATATGGAAGCCTCCACATGCACCTAAATTATGATCCATGTATTAAGATGGTCATCCTTTATGGCCCCTCTAATCTTCAAACCAATTTCACATATGGGGGAATTGATCAAGCTCCCATTATCAGCAACCCATCTTTTTCACCATAACCATTCACCTATAACTTCTCTTTCATGAGTAACCCTAGATTCACTCATATCTACCTATATAGGTGTGCTTGGAAAGGATTTGGTTTGGGTCATTATGAGTAAGGTGTCCACACACCTATTGAATATCCTACTAGCAACACCATTGAAAATGCCAAAAAGAGGCATGGTCTGGGATATGATGAACCAAACAAAATCACCAAATCCTCCCATAAACCAATTATTAAAAAACTAGTCTCTCCTTCTCCACCTTATTCTCCACCATCACCCATAGAATAAAAAGTATCTATACTTCCTAATTATTTTTTTCAATAAATGCCATCCATTTGGGGCCTCTCACCTATCATCAGGGTAAGGAAAAAAGGTCTCTTCCTCTCATTCATCTTGAAATAATTAATGAAGATTCTCCCACTATTAACATTGTCTAATGTCAAGATGATGATGTAATTCTCACTTACATGGGTGCAGATGATTCTTATATATAATTATTGCTCCCATCTAAAACCCAAGCTATGTTAAATGAATCAACCATTGACATCAACCTACCCTCTCATCTTCAAGATTGGCCAATCTTTAGATTCATTTGAGTAAGCTGATTATGCCATATTTATTAATAATTATAGCAAAGCCTTCACTTGGTCTTACAATGACATGCCTATTATTGACGCCTCTATCATCACCCATAACATTGTCACCAATCGATATGCTAAACCCATTAAGTATAAACTTCACAAAATGCATCCTCATATCACTCTCCTTGTCAAAGAGGAGCTTTAATGCCTCCTCTCTGTTAACTTTATCCAATCCATTGACTACCTGTAATGGATAACCAATATCATTTCTATCACAAAAGTGATTGAAAGAAATTGTATTTGCACTGACTATCATGATTTAAACCTTGCTTGTCCAAAAGATGATTTTCCATTACATAGTATCGACCAACTTGTTGATCTAACAATCAGCCATGAGATGCTATCACTTATGGATAAATTTTCTAGATATAATCAAATCCTAGTTGCTCTTGAGGATCAACACAAGACCACCTTTATTACCCCATGGGGAACTTTCTATTATTGGGTCATGCCTTTTAGCCTGAAAAATGTTAGTGTAACTTACCAATGTGCCATGACCTACATTTTCCATGATCTCCTATATAGAATTATTAAAGATTATGTGGATGACTTACTCAGCAATTCTAAACTTCACCAAGAACACTTGATAATTATCAAAACCATATTAACTCATCTTCTCCAATATAATGTTTGACCAAACCCAAAGAAATGTGTTTTTGGTGTTCTTTTAAGTAAACTCTTAGGTTTTATCATTTTTTTTCATGGTATCAAAGTTGATCTTGCTAAAGTTAGAGTAATTCTAGAGATGCCTCCACCTACTAATATCAAACAACTCCATAGCTTACAAGGCAAACATCAATCAATTTGATTCTTTATTTCCCAGCTATCAAATCGCTGCCAACCCTTTCATCATCTCCTCAAAAAGGATGTCTCCTTCTAATGGAATACAAACTTCCAGGAAGCCTTTGATGCGCTTAAACAATACCTCCTTTCCCCACCAGTTTTTATTTCACCTAAGGAAAATCAGCCTTTTTACCTTTACATATCTACAATAGACCATTCTCTAGCTGCTATGATTGCACATCAAGATGACCAACATTGAGAGCAGGTGATTTATTACATAAGCCACACACTTATTGATTATGAGACTTGATATACCCACACTAAAAAACTTTGCCTTGCATTGGTATTTTTTACCTCTAAGTTTTGACATTATCTCCTAAATCACAAAACTTATGTGGTCACCCATACTAATCCTCTCAAATACATGCATTCCAACCCTTATCACAACCAATGTGTAGCTTGATGGCTCATGCTTCTTGCTAAATTTGACTTTAATTTCATTCAAAAAAAATCAATTAAAGGGCAAACAATCATGGACTAGTTAGTTGTTATCCCTTTACCTAATAATCAACCTTAAAATCTTGAATTCCCTGATGAATCTATTGCAATACTCTCCACTAATGATGTTTCCTATCAAATGATGATGTTTTTTTATGGATCTAAATTCCAACATGGTGGGGGTGCTGGTGTCATACTTATCCCTCTAGATGGTGAGCCTATGCCTTTGTCATTTAAACTAGATTTTGAATGCACTAACAATATGGCTAAATAGGAGGCTTTGATTCTAGGACTTCAAATAGATCTCTTCTTAGGTATCAAATCCATAACCATTTTTAGTGATTCTCAGCTAGTGGTTAACCAAGTTAATGGTTCCTACCTATGTAAAATTTTGCAATGGTATAAACATCATGTAGATACACTCTTGGGATCATTTGACTCCCATCTCTTGCAAACTATTCCTTAATCTACAAACAAGTTTGTTGACATGATGACTTCACTTGCTTCACAAATACCCTCTTCATCCTCCTCAAAAATATACGTCATTGTGCATCACTTAACATTACCCTCCTACATCTTAGCTAACATCCTCTTTTTAGGAAATGTAACAACCAACCCACAAGACTTATGGTAAAAATAACTCATAGATTATCTTTCCTTCTCTATTACCCCTCTTGATCTTTCTAACAATGGGAAAAGGGCCTTCTTAAAATGTGTTGCTCATTACACTATACTAGGGGGACTTCTCTACAAGTGAACTTTTGATGGCCTTCTCCTAAGATACCTAACTAGTAATGAGACTCCCTTTACTATTTAGGAAGTCTATGATGGAATTTGTGTTGGGAATTTCAATGGTCACATGGTTGCTAAACGTATTCTTCAACTTAGTTATTATTAGCCCACACTTCATCAGGACTATGCTGACTATGTTCAACATTGCATCAAGTGTCAACAACATGCTAACCTTCTTCATGTTCTTATTCATGCATTGCAAGTTGCCAAAGACTTTTATCCCTTCTCCCAATGGGGCTTAGATCTAATCAGAGAGATTAACCCTCATTCATCACTTTGTCATCACTCTATCATTACTACCACTAAATACTTCACCAAGTGGGTTGAGGTGGTCCCTCTCATCTCCACTAAATCTGACAAAATTGTTGACTTCATTACCCACCACATCATCTATCATTTTGGTATACCTCACAAGATTATAATAGATAATGGCAAGTCTTTCAAAAATAAGACTATTCAAGGTCTTTGTGATGCATTTGGAATAAAATTAAGCTTCTCATCACCATACTATCCCCAAACTAATGGACAAACAAAAGCTTCTAATAAAACTTTGACCAAAATTCTCATGAAGGTAGTCAATGATATGGGCAAGGATTGGCACACACACATTCCCTTTGCTTTATGGGCTTACCACACTAGCATTTGAACCCCTATAGGTGCTACACCTTTTTCATTGGTATAGGAGATGGGGGTTGTTTTACCTCTTGAGGTCCAGATCCCTTCTCTTTGCATTTCCCTACATGACATACTTACTAACGATGACTTTCATCAAGAACATTTAGCCTAACTTGAATTGCTCAATGAACATCATCTCATATCCCTCAACCACCTCCAAGTCTATCAAGAGTGTATCAAATGTGCTTATAACAAAAACCTCGAAGATCAACATTTTAATATAAGAGATCTCATCTTAAAAGAAAATCAACATGTGATGAACATGGAGAAAAAAAAATGGGGTTACTTTGCTCCTAATTGGCTTAGACCTTATATCATAACTCACAAGTATGGTTCAGGAACTTATCACTTATTTTTTCTTGAAAGAAGGATAGAACCAGAGCCTTTAAATGCCTTACACCTACAACCATTCTTTTATTAAACCATCATCACTTTACTTCATGTTTCACTTGAGCTAATCCCTTGAGCATCCCTATTACATTCATTTCCCTTCCTCTTCACCCTTACTCTTATACACTTAGATAATTTACATAGTGGTATGGTTTTATCCTCACTGTGGAAAACTCCTAAGCCTCTATAGTCTTGTCCATGACTAAAATTTAAAAAAAAAATGGGATATTTGAAAAAAGTTATAAAATCTTAGGTCATGTTTTTCAATGTAGACTACTCCCTTGAAGGACAGCTATGTAACTTCCCTCTGCTATTAACAATAGATTGCTCCCTTGAAGGACAACTATTTTAAATTAAAACAAATGCTTAGACCACTCCCTTAAAGGATGGTTAAGCCAAAATTTGTTCTCAAAGAGAAAAACAAATGCAAAGGGGATCTTCACCTCTTTGCACAATCTTAACTTATAAAAAATCCCATTATAGGATTCTCACATAGATTAGCTTATACACAAAAAAAAACAAAAAAAAATTAAGACATGGACTTGCCTATACTAGCTCTCGGGTCACCCACAAAAGGGACATATCATTTCTACTTGGTAGGTTGTGCTATCTAAACATTTCCTCTCATTCTCCACTTTTTCCCCTCATACTCTTTCAAGAGACTGTGAAGCTCACTTAACATGAGGTAAACATGATGCTTATCTTACAAGCAAAATGGTTTAAAGATATAAGGCATGAAAGAGGCTCATTTTCTTGAGCCTATTTATGTTCTAAATTACAGTCTTTGCCAATGCATGAGCATTCTACCTTTTTACTTTTTCCATCCACATCACATGTCAATATCTCTATTTAAAATGTATAAATAATGGCATATTAACATTAACCTGACATAAACATCAACCTAAAATAACCCATTCATTTTATGCATACACCATCACAAATATGGAAAAATACTAAAATAAATTAACCCACTCAATCTACTCATTTTAAGTATACACCATCATAAATATGGAAAAATGCTAAGATGTAGATAACCAATCAACTATGAATATACCATCACATAAATGGGAAGGCTAGTTTAACATCAAATAACATTATCAACATCCAAATTAACATAGTAATACATGAACATATTCCATATCAACATCATAAACATAAGCAATGCACCTCAAATAGATACATGGTAATAAATTAACATCTCATGTATAAATATGTGATCAAATACATTTTTATCATCTACATCATCAAAATATCATAAACTCTCTCAAAATGTGCATCTCACATCTTTGGCTTGTAGGCTGGTATACATATAACATATATAAATACAAAATTGGTAAAAACTAAAACTTAGAGTCCTCAAGGCTCTCCCTGAGGTCATGAGGATGCAGTATCATCACCACTCTTTGTCTACCTACATCAACATGAGCTAGAAGCCATCGCACATGACATCAACCTCTCCTACTCTCTAAACTCTGAATATCATTATATCTATAGGAACTCCCTAATCGCCCTCTCATAGTAAACAATCTCATTTAGGGTAGTTAAATACCTTGCTATCAATACAGTCTATGGAGGACCCATGACACATGATAATTGCCCAACCTATACTAGTCCCTATGGTGGAGGAGGAGGAGTGGCCTAACCTATTTTTGCTCTTAGAATATCTCTCTCTACCATCATTGTACTCATCTGACTTTGTAAAACCATCATCTAGCCATGTAGTCCTTCAACCTAACCTTGTAGAGCCCCAATCTGACCCTACAACATCACTACCTACCCTTGTATGGGTAAAAACTTTGCTCAAACTATCTCTCAAGCCTACACTACTACATTTGAGCTTGTACTACTATATCTCATGCCTATAGCACTGCATCTCTCTCCCTGACTAGCCCTTGTAGGTCTATTGGTAGCCTCCTAACTTGCATCATTAGATATAATTGTACCCACCAAGCTATGTAGGTAGTTGTATACCATGTGTCCTCAACACCTGGCCCTACTAGTAGCTCCTCAAAATCTATCCCCTCAGTCTCCTTGAGTAATGGTAATGGTGCCTCTATGTAATTCCTCTTATATCAAGGGAAGGCAGGTAGAATATCTTGTAAGAGCCCAAACTGTCTCCTAACCCATGCCATGGGTACCATCTCCAACTCACCAACCCATCTCCCCCTAACCCATAGTGAGCTCTGTAACCTAATCAGTTGCTCTAACTACCCTCTAAAAATTGGATATGTTAGATACGGTCTGTACATGACATCTACAGGGATCAGGCCCTTGATCATACACCTATAGTAGGTGATGTCTCACACAACACCATCCACTCAAGTTTGTGCCATACCATCTCTCTACTATCTAAATCTAACCCTAAAATTGGCTAGAATAGTGGTAGGTAACCCTAGTGGTCATGTCACCATGATGTGTTCATAGGCCCAATAGTGCAAAAGATGGTCGACATATAAAAATTATTACTTACATAGCCTCAAACCCCATAGCTCTTTATATAACTATGCCAAAAATATTGGACCCTATAAAAAATTGTCCACTACTTTATCATCAGTACACAGCTCAAATCAATTAGAAATCTCCCTTCATCTACATTGGGTAGGGCATAAACCATGATCCTAATCATCATCAGGATGCTGAGATGGTGTTGCTCCTCATTAGCCATGTAGATTGGCTCATATTTAAAGCTAGTAGAATGGTAGGTCACCTCACTAACATGTTCCCCATATAAGTTGACCATATAAATACCATGCTCCTCTCTTGAGCATGCAAAAATCTCCTCACCTTAGAGTGGTAGTCATAGAATCTTGTAAACATCTTCCTATGTCACCATCAACTCTTCAATCAATATATGGAAGGTGTTGGTAGTATAGTCCCACCTCTTAATCAGCATGATCATCAATGACACATCCTACGTAACTCAATAGTATCATCACACTCCTCCCAAACTAATGGATGCCATATGATCCCACTCATCAAGAGTAACATCTCTCCTCATCTATGTCAATAACCTTGGTAGATGGTCTCATAATGTAAGCTTCATCCTCACCTACATCCATACACAAATGAATCAAGTCACACCCATTTTATTATACTCCCTCACCACCTTTTTCCCTACTCATTGGGATAAGTGCATTGGTCTAAGGCCTTAAATTAGGCTATATAGGTGATACTCAGTCGACATGGGATCTTTTGAGGTTAGCTCAGCCATAAACCCACCTTTCTAATTACTCTAGGCTTCACTACCTCTATCTCTCTCTCTCTACCCTAGGCCTACCCACCTATTCCAACTCTAGGCCTCACTGCGTATATTCTTAACTTTTAACACTATAACCTAGCTTTTAAAACAAACCTATACCTCTCAAATATATTTTTACCTTTTTTTCTACAACCACCCTTTTAGATATTTTTTCTACATTTTAGGAGAACTACATTTGCTTGAGGCCCTAAACTAGGTTATGTAGGTAGCACTCAGATGACACGGGGTCTTCTGAGGCTAGCTTAGCCATTAGGCTAGTTGACTACTCCCACTAAAAATCACAAACTCACCTTTATCTTATTTGTTACTTTTTAATAGTAATTAACATCAACACTTATCAGCCTATGTATCAGTCGACATTGATAACACACTACTAACCTTGGTGCTAGGTTAGCTGACATCAGTTGACCTCAGTTCCATGTCAACTGACATCAGTCAATAATCAGTTGACATCAATCGATCTCACTAATGTCAGTGATTGGTTCAACCCCAGGGCTAAATGACCCAAACCCAACCTACCTATTTCCCCTAGAAAAGTACCCCAAAATCCACCTAACTTCTCCTACACCTACCCTAACCTATTTTCTACCCCCTTAATCTTATTTTCTACACATTCACCTATCATTTAAACTAAAACTTGTAAATACAAAATCAAATTAGTTTGGGCTTTTACCTTATCTCATCATCTCCTCTTTGTTGGCACTATTGGCACTTGTGATCCTATACCTCCTACTAGGTCCCCTCCTTGCGCTACCATCTCAAATCACTCTCAATGCCTTATTTCTTCTCTCTAATTAATAAGTTGTAAATGAGTTTGGTCGGCTACCAAACCCCCTTTTTTGAAGTTTGGTTAGCCACTAATGTCAGTAATGTTGACCTAACCCATCGACATTGGTACTTAAAATTATTGATATCAGTAACATTTCCCTAATTTTACCAATGGCGGCACTTTACCTTACTAATATCGGCACATGTTACCGATGTTGGCACCTTTCAAAACATGTTTTCCACCATAAACACACCCAAATTTGCATAACTTTACCCATACATTGGGGCAACTGGAGATCATATATATCTCCCTAACCATGACAAAATGACATTGAAGAAAACTCAAATCTTCACCCTTAATGATTGTGGCTGGAGTTCATGAATATTTCCTTACTCACTGACCCTTTTATATCAAGAGTACATTACTTGTCCTGACTATAATTGGCTATTATGTACATGTATGAATTTTAGGTGCTGTGGATGGAAACCAAACCCATCCGGTCACCTTCAACCCTTTTGTGTTTCCTAGGGGCACTTCCTTCCTTAAATACCTAGGACATATTGACCATCAGAGCTATAACTTTGATTGATTTAACATGTCAGCTATCACTTACAAGTTGTGCTTTAGTTACTTTTATTCACGTCTTCCTTAACCTTGCCTATTATTAACATTGTCAACTATAGCTCATTTTACATAGTGATGCTCAATTCTCCACCAATCACACAGTTACCTTTCTATCAAATCAGTACTTGATTCCATTTACTTTTCCATTGATTCTTATTTTGAGGGGAGATACCTCATCCAATACTTGGAGCATCTAACTCCTATTTTTGTCTTGCAACATTTTAGTACAAATTATAAGACAAAAAGGGGCAAATGTAGACACCAAAATTATGTCACACACGTGTGCATAACTCCCTATGTCGAAACCCCTTAGGCCCATTTTAATAATAACAATTAATCTCCCTAACCCATACTTTTACCCCTCACACATTTAATTAATTTAAAATACTTAAGTAAATTAAAAAACCCTATTGCCACCTTACCTAGCCACCTTGCCCTATGACTAATTTTCCTCTGATGAGTCACCTCAAGACTTGGTCCCCTCATCCTAACTACCTAAGACTCATTCCCACTTCTAAACTAAATTCCTAAATAACTACTTCCTTCCTAACCTTCTATTTTTACCATTTTATAATGGGTATCACACTTGCCATGCATAAAAATAGAAAATAGGCCAAAAATAGAAAGGTTTACCTATTGTAGGGACACCAATATCAGTCAACCCACGGCCAACATTGGTGAGATACTTATCAACATCAGTGGGATCCCCGACATTGATAATATAAGCCAAATTCCAACCACTAGTTTAGGTCAGTAGAAAATAATAAAACTGATTCTTACTCTCATTCTGGCTCTCGGCATTCTATTTTTGACATTCAGGCTTACAATCACCCTACGTAAGTCAATCACCATCAACAACTAAGCTCTTGAGGACCAAGATTATCTGCTTGTTCTCTTTATTTAGGCATTCAGGTTTAGACTCTCAGATAGAAACCATTAACTTGGAACTTATCATTAGTGACCACCATGATTAAGTATATCATTGATACTATAGGTTATTTAAATATTTATTCTTCTATTTCTTTATATCTACCCTACACTGATTTACCCACTTCTAACCATACCCCATGAGGGAGTTACAAAGTTTCCTTGCTTTTTTCCCCTTACATACATATTGAACCTCTGACCAAACTTAACCAAGCCATAAACTCCTTGTCTTAACTCTCTCAACCTCTCTGACTTGATCCAAACTATTTATTAGACCTAAAAAAGCTCTCTACAATTTCTTAGATAATTATTACCCCTATCAACGTCATCATCCTAACTGACATTAGTCACCTCACTACTAATTTAGATAGCCTAATTGACATAATTCATACACCTACTGATGTTGGTGACTATCAATTTCCTAATCTCTTCAAAATTTACCCAAATAACTTCTAAAATACCAACAAAACACTTCACCTACACCCTGTCACTCTTTGCTATGAACAAGTTGTTTAAAATGGTAATTTTATCTCTCTTTTCGTCTGTATTTACCTCTATTTTATTTATTTATTATTATTTTGCCTCTCAAAAGTGGACTATCATCTCTAGGGAAGTTTCACACTTCCTAGAACAAGTGCATAGCTTGGCAGCCCACTCATTTATCTGCTAAAAAATATCTTATGGTAGTGTTTTTTTATCTATAGGTAGTCCTCACTAGCTAAATAGGAGTTCTCAAAACATCTGGATATGGTATGCAAACAAAATTTAGGTTCATTCTAATCACTTATCCCCATCCTTCTCTCTATTTTCCCCTAAATTCAAAATAGATAAAATTTAGTGAAACATCATCTTCTATCATCTCAATATGAGTCAAAGGAATGGTTATGGTCTCCCCATTATTTTGATAAGTCAAGGGTCTACGGCTGATCATGTTAATAAAAAAAAAATTTAGGGGGAATGATGTCAAAATCCTCAAATACCAATGGATTGGACAGTGAGGATGGGACTTCCTTGTGAATGATGGTAATGAGAGGTGAATCTGTTCATTCTTCAGGTAGATTGAAACTAAGACCAAATATCTCATGAGGGTTTTGGGTCTTACATGGAGGTAAATCATGTGGTTTATGATCATAATGTCCCAGACTAAATCCCTTCCAAGCACACCTATGGAGATATGTCTTAGTGAACTATGGTTTATCCAGATAAGAGAAATTAGAGGTGAATGGTCAAGGAGAAGAGGAGGTCGATGGGGTGACAAGTGTTTGATCAAGTTATCCATAGATAATATTTATTTGGAGATTGGGAGATCTAAAAATAATATTGGTTCTATTATTTGAGGTCATAATCAAGGTTTTATTCAAAGTTCTCATACTCTTGAAGAGCAGGGAGGGCATCCAAGGCTAAGAGGTGATACTCCTCAAGCAAGAGACATTAGAATGTTGATTCTAAGGGGTCCTCTTTGGGGATTTGGGGTAAAAGGAATGGATGAGCTATTTGAGACTAGATTGGTAAAATAATTGGAGTCATTATTGGTTGGTGAATACTTGGTGGAGGGAAGGAGGAGAACAGCATTCGACTGGTATGTCATGTTGTATGATGTAAAAGGACTTAGGTTGGATTGTATGGTAACAACTTGACCTTCATGCTCAAATTTTATGAATTTATGTAGGGTAGATGGTACATAAATCATGGAAAAAATCTAAGGGTTTCAAATCAAAACATTATACTATAACTTGCCTTCTACTATGTGGAAGAGCTCAGGCAGTGTGTGAGGTCCTAAATGAATGTGGAGGATGATGATTCCTAGAGTTATTTCCATAGTGTCCTTGAAAAAATGGAGTATCATTATGGTTTCTAACATAATTTTCTCCAATAATTTTAGCTAATCATATGCATGGGAGGAGATAATGTTGATGTTATCCCTTGTATCAATCATAACCCTTTTGATGCAGGTTTGGTTAATGTATGCAGTAATGAAGAGAGGAGGATCTAGATCCTAGGGATGACTAGAGGGTATTTATAAATATTTAAAGGTAACAAGGGTGGAAAGCTAAAGGTGTCCAATAAAGGTTATTAGAGGTTATGGATCTTTTGATTGGACCTATATGGACTACAAAGCTTCTATCATTGCCTATTGGTGATGGGGCAAGATATTGATTAGTTCATATAAACTCATCTTCATCAGTGTTTGGTGAAGTTGATTTAGAAATACTCTTTAGATAGACTCAGAAGGGTTGGATTTAGAGGTACCTAATATGGATATCTTGGGTTTGGGACGTGTGGGTATTTGGGTTTGGTTGAGTGATTGGGTGGTAGAAGAAGGGTATGTCCATGGAATAGACACCTTTACCTTCCCCTTATCCTTTTATTGGGATTTTGATTATGTGATCACATGGATGGTATGGACATGGGGAAGAGTTGGGCTATAGGATTACTTTGGTTCCTCCTCACTCTTAGATGATAACATGGGAGTAGGTAGGTTTGGGGTGGTGGCTTGTGGTTCTTAGAGTGGTTTTGGGGTTATGGGTGGCTCTTTTGACAATATGTCATCATTAACACATAGATGATGGACTAGGACTTGGAGACATTTATATTTATTTGTATCATGTCCCATCATTTTATGGTATGAACAAATCATATTGCCATCAAACTAGGATGGCTTAGGACTATGGGGTTCAAATGGTTTGGTGGGAGGAAAAGCCAAACAAGAATCTTGTAGTAATCTTTGTAGGATGGTTGAGTAAGACTCAAGAAAATGTGGTAAGGATATTGGAGTTTTAGATTTTACTTTTGAGTTGGAAGCCTTGTTAGAAGTAGGCTTAATAGAGGGAGTTTTGGGTGGTGGAGTATTCTTGGTGGTTTGGATGCAGGCTTGATAGTTGGTGGTTTGAAAATAAAAGGGTTAGAAGTAGGATGTTTGGTAGTGAAGGGTTTAGAGGCAGAGGGCACGAAAAGAATAGGTAGGGTCATAGCTAGAAGAGGAGTCTAGGTTTGGGTCATCTTTAGGAGATGTGTCTTCTTAATGGAAGTATGAAGTCCTAGGATGGAAGAAGGATATGGTCTTAAAATGGAAGGCAAGGTAGAGATAAGTGGCAAAGTTATGGATTTTGAGATCCTATGTGGATCCTCTTTCTTGGTTGGCTTAACTTGGATTTATTTGGTATGCTATGTGGTGTTAAATCCAACTTTAATGGAATGTGAGTAAGCTTCTGAGTAGGGAGCACACCTAAGTTTTTGATAGGCTTTTTTAGGATGGTAGAAGGTTCTTTAGCTACTTTGGGTGGAGTCAGTTTGGTAGGTTCAACTATGGCTTCAGGGGTAGAGGTTTCTAATGGTTTGGTTGAGATGATGGTGGATTCAATAGTGAAATTGGAAGGTTTATTTCTAATGGTTTGGTCGAAATTATTCTTGGTCAAGTAAGGAAGCTCGAAATGGTGCCAAAATGTGGCACGATCATTGTTGGGTTGGGATAGCTACTCCAAGTTTTGAACCAGTCTAGTAGAAAATCTTATAGATGGGTTTGATCCCTTTGGTATTGGTCTCAAAGGACAAACCCATGGGTTGAGAGAGGGGAGTGATCACCTTATCCTTTTCCCCAATCAAAGGTTTCAAATTTTGGGAAGGTGAGTCTTCTATGGGAGAAGTAGATAAAGTGACCTCTTTCTTAGGAATGCTTTCCAAAGGAAGAGTGGATTGTTGTATGATGGAAGAGAAGGATATGGTGGTAATGGTTGCCTCTTTTGGTATGTATCTCAAAGGAGAGGTTGGAAGTTCCACTACCTTAACAAGTGGAGAAAGGGGAAAATTTGTTTCCTTTATATTAGTTTCCAAAGGAATATAAGGTGATTCCACTACCTCAATAAGTAGAGGGGAAGGACAGGTGGTTTGGTCAATGGTTTCCTCAATAATGAGTTCACTAATAACTACATTAATGATATGGACCTCATGGTTGTGAGAGGATTCCACTCTATTTTTTTCATTGTTTGTGAAAGGGGCATGGTTGGGAAAAGGTTGTCTAAAT
Organism: Torreya grandis; assembly: GCA_037957365.1. NCBI lineage: Eukaryota > Viridiplantae > Streptophyta > Pinopsida > Cupressales > Taxaceae > Torreya > Torreya grandis. The sequence continues at coordinate 3,083,518 of JARHVA010001461.1, read as the reverse complement.
ATGTCAAGTGATTGATTTTGGGGTGCATTGGGGTTATCCAGCATGAGTTACCTCTTATCAATTAACCCTTAGACAATGTTTTTAAAATTATTTCATCTACTAACATCATGCCCAATGACATTATGGAAGGCACATAATTTATTTTCCTTATACCAATCAGGGGTGGGACGAGAGGAATCAAATTATTGTGGGGGTTTAATTGGAGGAATTTGTATGATGTTTACTTTCAACAAATTTTCCAATACTGAAGCATATGACTCCCCTAGCAAAGTTTATTACTTTTGGTCATTACAGTTTTGGTTTTGGGTATTCTGGTTGGAAGAATTAGAAGAGTCAGATTGGTTAACAACTAGAGGAGGAGTTATTTTAAGGATAATTGAATTAATGGTTCCCTTGGCTTTGGTGTTAGTATTGGAGTGGTTTGTAGTTTTGGAGTAGGAAGTTTCATTTGATTTGAAACTAGAGTTCTTGTTCCTCAATTTCATCTTCCCCTCATCAATGGCTCTATTCTCCAATTTTTGTGCCATAGTGAAAGCTTCATCAAAGGTCTTGAAAGTCTGAACCTGTAGAGTGGAGTAAATATGTTTGGCACAAGCCCAAGAGAAAATCTCAATCAACTTGGGTTAGGGCAAGGAGAAAGAGATTTGATTTATCAAACCTCTAAAATGGGCCATAAAATTGACAATCGACTCATCCTCAAATTTTTGAATGGAGTAAAGGTCGGTAATGGAAACTTTATTAGATATATTTATGGAAAAATGATCTAATAAGATTTGAGCTAATTAGGAAAAATAAAAGAGGGGGTGCCTAATAATATCACTTTAAAAATCCATTACCAGACCGAATAGGGACATGGGAAAGGTATGGAGAAGGAGAGTATCATCATAGGCAATTAAGTAGCAAGAATGTCTAAAATCTCTAAGATGTTGCTGAGGATCTTCCTTGCTCTAAAATTTTGAAAATTTTAGAAGTTCCCATTAAGGAGGATAAGGTTAGATTGGGATAGATGGATGAATTGATTCATTACATATTTGATCATATGATAAGAAGATATGGGCACTAGAGATAGATAACTCCAAAGTAGTCATCTTGTCCATTAAAATATTAACAAAATCTATTTATGTTTGTGCACCCCAATAGTTGTAGGGAATATTCTATTGGGTTTGGGTAGGTGCAGCATAACAATAGCCAGTGGAAGGTTGAAAGGCTATCATATATTGATATGTGGACATGGATGATTGGGAATATGTCATGTATGGGTAAGTATATATAAGAGGTTGGGTAGAGGTTGGAGTCATATACCCCCTTGGGTTTGAAATATAGCTTGGGTTGGGTTCAATGGGAACTTGTTGAAGAATTGACATGGGATGGGTTGGAGGTATGGTTGGGTTGATAGGTTGAGGATGGGTAGTAATCTTGGTACTAATGGATGGAAGGGTAGAAGGTCTGGGAACCACCAAACTTTGGAATAGAGTGAAGGTAGGTGGATTGTAAATAAAATGAAGGGTGGTAACTCTAGTAAAGGGTACTCTACAAGTGCCTAGAGGTTGGGTCACTCCTATACTAGAAACGTTATTAGTTGGGGTGGAAGGCATTTGGGTGTTGTTAGGTTGGGTGGGTTGGTTTTAGATGGTGGTATTGATCAATTTTTTGGTAGAAAAATATGATTTGGTGACTAAGGGTTGTGTGTAAATGGTGTAAATAGAGTTGTTTCCCATAAAGTGGGATGGCATACCATAGGGTGGGTCAATATGTGGAACCAAAGTAGGGGTACAGTCAAATATGGTGTTAAGGTAATGTTGGAGGGCTATGAGATTGTTATCCAAAAAGGTGGAAAAATCTATATCACCTTGGGAAACCATCTAAGGGATATTGGGACTTTTAGAAGGATGGGGAGAGCTATCTACATCTGAGATGTACTCCATGGATGAATATGAAAAGGAAAATGAGTGGTTGGGAGGTGGATCCTAGTTTGCTTAGTTTCTCAGTTGTTGTCTAGTGAGAATCATGTAAGGAAGGTGAAAAAGAAGATACAAACAATCTCACAACTCAAAAGAGAAGAAATCAAAATAAAAATATCTCAAGGAAAATAATGCATACACTAATGTGCATCAAAAATCCTAGGATACTTTATTATTTCTCTTTAGGCTTATGCCTCAATTTTAAAGAATTTATGAAGGACCAACTTTGGATTTGTAGAATAGGTACTAGAATAAGATGTCTAAATATGGCTTTAGGTAGTTAAAGGATCTCAATATTTATACTAGAACTTGGTATGTCGCTTGATATTGGGGCCTAACCCCTCACTTCACACACCGTAGTGATAAGGGTGTCGGGTGCTTATCCAGAATATACTAAGTTACTATATATTATACTTAGTCAACATACTGAGTTGGTTATCCCTTTGGTAGTGAAATCTAAGTAGGATAGATGAGGAAAGGTGACTGCTAGGTGATGAAATCCTAGTCAAGCCTTATGTCAATGTTTTGATGTTTGATTAGGTCTAAGTGGTTTGGTATTTTATGTGTGACAAGAGTGAAGCTATGATTGATTTACTTGATTAAATTAAGCTATGTGAGCTAAAAATGAAAGAAAACAAGTATACAAGTTGATTTTAAACCCAAAATGAAATTTTGATTTGGTTTAATGAGCATAAAACAAAAATAAAAATACCTAGATGCAAACTATGAACCCAAGAAGAGACTCAAGGGTCCCACCATGTGTGCTAGAATATTTCAATAAAATTTTGTTTATTTTTTAAAAAGAAAGCAAGAAGAAACTCAAAGAGATTATGGTATAAAAATTGATATGTTGTGCTCATGTTGATCTAGACGATTGTGGAGACTCCTTTTTGTCTAGGGAGGAATGACCTTTATATATGAAAGCACTAAAGAAATGGTTGATTAGTTGGGTAGTATGGTGGATTTCCTAGCATGAGCTAGATCCAAGAAGCATAGGATTCCTAGGGGGCTATTAATCCATACTTTTAAATTAATTAATTTCTAAAAATGAAAGATAAATTGCTTGCATAATTAATAGAAGATACTAAAATAAAATATAAGAAGTGCTTGATGGGAGATAGATGAATTTGACTATTTTTAACAATAAATTATTTAATATCAATGCTAGATAAATTAAACATGATTTAAAAAATAGAGTGATCCTCTATGATAAGATAGAAACTCATAAAGTGGAATTTAGTTAGGGTCTAATAAGTCAAATCAGCTTGCTATTGAAAATTGACAGACAGTGACCATCAGTGGTTAAGGTCAAACCATCAGTAGTTAGGTGACTATCAATATTTAATGACCATCAACAGTTAGGGTCAAACCATTAGTGGTTACTGTGGGATCTAGCTTAGGAAGAGAAGTTTGGTTGGAAAGGTTCTAGGAAAGTTTTGGAAGGTGAGTTTAGGTTAGATACTGGTGAGATAGAGGGTAATGTTCATAGGTATCTAGTTCAGGTAAAGGGTGTTCATATGATTGAAAGAGGTTGTGGGTGGTCTTGGGGAAGAGAAGAAGTGTATGGAGTTGTAGAAATCTAGCATAGGAAAGTGAAATGGAAGAGAAAGTGATACAAAGAATAAAACAAAGAAACTAATTATTAAATCTTGATAAGAAATAGATACTTAGATTTATTTTTGTTGGTCTAAAGAATGTTGAGGTTGGTTGAAAGCTTGTTGTAGATTCTGGAGCAATTTTGGTAGAGTGATAGTACCTTGGTTGTTAACTGATGAATTTCAGTCACACTTTTGATTTTTGTCCTGGTCATTAGTTCATTGGAAGCTTTCTCAAATTCACCAGAAGTAAGAAGAATACCTACACAAGAAGCTCTAATCTCTTGCACCAAGAAGTTATGATCCTCTTTCACCTCCTCTTCATCTCTTAATATAGAGGAAAGGGAGTGGTGAAACAATAAGTCTAACAAGCTATCTAATTTTAGAATAACATGTATTGATTATGCAAATGGTGAATCAAATAGCTATTAAGAAAAAATCAAGTTGGATTTTGAGTTGTAGTTAACTCTTTAGGTAGTTAGGGGCAAATTTTTGATGGTTGAGGTTAACCATCAATGGTTAAGGGTTGACCATCAATGGTTAGAGTCATAGTCAAGATTGGCTAAAGTTAGTCATTTATACTAATGACTAGTAGGGTAAATGGTCATGAAATAGTCCCAAGGGGGTCAAGGGGTGATTTAAGGGTCAATGTGACATATATAACCATAGTATATGATTTTCTAGTGTTTACAAGTGGTTAAAGACATTAGGGCTAGAGCCCAAGTTGTGCTTGAACACTTGACCCAATCCATTATGAGCATTAGCCAAGTGTCAGAATTCAAAGTGGCTATTTCAACCCCACTCCAAGTCTATCATAGATTGGTGCCCCAATCATAAGTGATCTTCTAAGAGCTGCCCGTGAATCTAGCCAAACTTGACCAAGAATTTGACTCAGTGGAAGTAGCACTTGCATCTAGGGAAGTAGAGTCTAAAAAATTGGGAGGTAGTTAGTCCAAAGCTCTTCCACATATCAATTAAGTGACCCTTGGGTATATTTTGAAGGTATTTATGGGGATTTTCTTTTATTTTTTTAAATATATATGGTTGTAACAACCTAGAGTGGCCATCATGGCCTAGGATGGGAATCTCATGCTACATAGAGGTGAGTCATGTCCTCATCTATATATGTATAATTATATTCTATTTTGAGGGTTGGTAATTATTAATCCAAAAAACATTGTATTAATTAAGTTAATATTTCACCTGGTTCTTCCTTCACAATTTTTGGATTGTGAATGTCTGCCATGATCGATATCTTTGTAAACAAACTCATTTTAATGAATGCAATCTTTAACTTTCTGTAAAATCGATGGTTTATTTCTAAATAGTTGCCAATGATTTTTAGATGTTGAATGAATGTTAATTATAATAAGAAATGATGCTTTATTACTTAATGACTACAATGGTTATAATGTGTTTTATTGTTCTAACCCATTTATTAATGCTTTCATTTCCCTTACAATATTTATAATATGTGTGTTAATCTACAAGTTATCTTTAAAGAGTCTATGTGTTATTTATTGTGGACTTTTGAATATTGATGTTTAGTAAGGGGTTTATAAATCAAGAATTCTTTCTTGTTTCCTACGACCTTTCCCATTGTTTAATAATTATTCAAAAGCTTTGATTAAGCTTGACATACATTGGTACAATTGTGGCAAGGTATTTAGCTCAATTCTTAAAGCATTAACACCTTATAGGCCTAAAAACACTCTTTCCTAACCTATTTTACCCTATTTTATGTTTATTTCAAAACATAAACACTCTCCCCTAATTTACAAATCTATTAAGGGTGGCCTAAATAGCACATAACAAATAGAATTGGCCTCAACTATAACTTGCCTAAGGTGAAATTTCACATATCTTAAACCCTTGATATTAATATTCATGGATCTTTGAGTAACAAAGGTTAACCTACTCAGTCCTTAGATTAAATCATCATCAATCCTAAAATTTAACAAGTGGATATTGTATCCCATGCATTATCTCTCACTTTCCTCTTCAAAACACTCAATCCCATGAGTGCCTTTGGAGGCACTAAGGATGTCAGGCATGACAATAGATATTATCACACATGCATGGACACAAGTATCCCAAGACTAACACAAGTGTCTAAGCCTCCAAAAATAATATTTCTAGAATTTGATGACTTGATCCCAATTCTGTACCTACATGTTTCCACCTTTACACATCTCAGCTATGCCTATGCATTTGTAGATAAGTTAAGTATTATCTCTTATTCATGTTTATGTAATCAAACTATTGTTTTGAATGTAATTTATATATTTAGCATAACTCAATGTTTTAATTCATAATATTCATTTATATAAGTTTCCAATTAATTGGCCTAATCTAGAATGGTTTTATTCATCTTTGTGTATAGGTTATCTACCCCTTTAACCCTAAACCAAAATACACATATTAAAAGGGTTGAACATATGTATATATTTTTCTCATTGATTTTTATTTCCTATTTGATAAATGTTTTATTATCACTAATCTTCCAAGTTTCTATTTCATATTTTATGCAATCTAAGAAAGTTATTTCCACCTTCTTTAAATAAGTGCTATATTTTGTGGTACTCGAGCATACTCATATTTATTTTGATATGGCACTTACAATGGATAAGAACAAGGATATATAAAAACCTTGAGATATTATAACACAAACTCAATATGTAAAAGTGCATGATAATACATCAAAGCATGAACTATATAATCAAAACAATATTGACTCTTAAGATGAGCATCAAGATGTACTTCCACCTCTAGGTGATGAACAAACATTGATTAATAAAGAACAAATTAATAAAAACTTTTGAGCAGTCTATGATCAATCTCAAGATTATTATATAAGTGTGACTGTAATGTAGTTAGAGTCTTTATCATGCCAAAGTGTCCCAATATCTTAGTATAATGTGCCTCCCAGATGATTCATTGGTGAGGTGAAAAAGATGGAACATAAAGATGTTTGAGTTTGTCAAGAATTTGATTAGACAAATATAACTCCTACATTTGGTTAACTTGTATGAGGCAGGGGTAAGTTGTTATGAAGAACTGATTAGCTGAGTAGATAGGAACCCGACCTATGAAATTATGATTGCACATGCCATACACTATGATGATTTCATGAACCAAGGGTAAACTAAGGTAATATATGACCTTATTATCTTTCCCTTTATTTTGCTTGATCACGATATGGAACTACTATAGGTAAGTCATCCATTTCATGTGGCATGCATTTTGTATCTTGTTTTGTGACTACAAGAACTAAAGTGGTTTATGGTCTGAATAAACAATTATCTCCTTCCCAAGAATGTAGTGTCACCATTGCTTAATTTCTTTCACAATAACATAAATTTTATATCATAGATGGATTACCTTTTCACTATGTCATTAAATATCTCAGAGTGGTATGTGACTTGAAATCCATGCTACATGAACAATCCACTGAGTGTGTAGTTATATGCCTCAATGTGTATTTTAAAGCTTTGTTTAATGTCATGCATTTTGAGAATAAGCATTGGGTAGAGGAATTTTTTAAGTGCCTCAAAATCATGATTTTGTGCATGTGTCCAATCAAAATTAGCTTTGGCACATGTGAGTTGGTTGAGATCCCATGAGATGTACGAGAAACCAAGAATGAACCAAGGGTAGAAGTTAGAAAATCCAAGAAAACTCCTCAATTTAGTGAGATTACATGGATTAGGCCAATCTTGGATCACTTTGATCTTCTCTAGATCCACTCTAATGTCATTGTAATCAATTATGTATCCTAGGTATTGGATTTGTGTGGTGTTAAATGTACACTTCACTAAGTTGGCTTACAACATGTGTTGGTGAAAAGTGTCTAAGACACATAATATGTGCTCTATATACTTATACAAAGTCTTACTAAAGATAATAATGCCATCCAAGTAGATGATGATGAAGGAATGGAGGAAAGGATTGAGTAGATCATCCATAAAGCACATAAAAGTGGATGGTGTATTGGTGAGGCCAAAAGGCATGACCAACCATTCATATAATCCTTATTGAGTCTTGAATTTTATCTTTCAAACATCTACAAATTGAACTAGAACTTGATGGTAACCTAACTTCAATTCCAATATTGGTGAAGTATTGTATGACTTAGAGCTAGTCTAGAAGGTCATTAATGTGTGGCAATGGATATTGATTCTTCACTGTGATTTTGTTGAGTGTACGATAGTCTATGTAGATTTTCCAAGACCTTTCCTTCTTAGGTGTGAGGAATATCAGACTCTTTTAAGGTGAAGAGTTAGTCTTGATCTTACCCTAATCTAGAAGCTCCATAATCTAGCATCAAACTTCATCATTCTCCTAATATGATTTGTGATAGAGGGAGCTATTTAGAAGAAGGGATCCAAGAACCAAATTTATTTAGAGATTTACTATATAGTGTGTTATAAGGAATTCAAGTTATATCAATACTTCCCTACTCTACTCCAATAACCTATCAATTTATTGATGTGATGGTGTGCGAATATTTCACACTACCAAGGTATTCTTTAGTTTTGACTACTACAAGTATATCAAGGTAGACCATGAGTAACATGAACTTCTACACATGCAAGATGAGCTTGCAACATTGTTTGGTAGAGACCAAGGTGACTTTGGTCATGGGCACTAACTCAAAAAGGTTGTATAAGTGATCTTACATGTGAATAATCCAACACTATGGATTGGTTCAATATGTAGCTTCATGGTTTTACAAGTATGGTCTCCCTAGTAGAATTTTGTAAACCTTCAAAGGTGAAATGTCATAAGTGACATTTTCCTCCATAGGCTTGACTTTATACTAAAAATTTCATTGCCATCAAACCTATATATCTTTCCCTTATTGGAGCCACCATAAAGAGTACAGCTTTAGATGCACAATAATGATAAGACCAAGCCATTGAGTTGTGGATTGTGCGATGATGTTTTTTTGGCTACCATTATAAATGATGATGTCGATAGGTTGACCCTTAACCTAGAAATTGATGTGAAAGACACATTCACACTCTTTATAAATGTAGATCATGATGGTGATGATACTTAGATAAGAGGCATCTAGATCAATGTCATCCATTGGTATGGGTCCTGATATAGATTATGTGAGCAAGGATTATTGTGTACAACATTCAGAATCATTATGAGTGGATGAGTGATGGCGATGGCACCACTTATCACTGGACTTCTTATTATCTTTGTCTAAATAAAAAGGCATTAGGGCCTTTAAGGGTTGAGTAGTTTTCTATTGTTTCTCTCTTTTATGATAAGTATGTTGTTTTTTTTGCATAGAAGGTTGTAATGTGGAGTTTGTGAAGTCTAGGCCTTGCGCATTATGTTGGATGAAGAGGTGACACACTATTTCATCTTTGTAATGGATTAAATTTTTATAATGTTGTGATATGCTTACCCTAAAGTGTTATAATTTAAGAACTCCATCTTCACATAGATATAATATGAGAGTCTACTAATGTACTTAAGCACCTTATGTTGTTTTCTCAAGTTCTCATGCAGGCACGTAGAGTAATCTTGAAAGATGTAGTCTTCCACAGACTGATCTTTATGCTGGCGTAATTGTTGGAACTTGATGTATTCATATTCAAAGTGGCATAAAGGGTAGTATTCCTACTTCAGCATGTTAACAAAGGTCTTCTAGGATTTAATTAAAACACATTCTTGTGTGTGTTATGTATTTAATATATCCCAATAGTGAATGATTGGTATAGACATCTTTAGTACTGTGAAAGTGATCTTTTCAAAATTAGTGAAATAATAGACTAAGAAGTATGCCTTGATTTTTTGAATCCAAGCATCTAATGTTTTGGTGTCAATCTTGCCTTTGAACAAAGGAATATCAAGATTAACTTGAACTTTGAATGGGGTTTATTGTTGAAACCATTATTGAGCCAATAATGGAGGTGTGATACAAGGCATCATATTGAGTTATACCATTAACTCATGGAAGTGGCCAAAAATTTTGGTGCATTGTGCCTTCAATGTATCAATGATGAGCATTCATACCTTGAGGGCTACCTCAATTTATGTATATGCATCAGCCATCTTAATTTTTCTATGATGTTCTTCTAGATATTTTGAAATAGAATCAATTGAAAAAACTTCCTTCTCTAGTTGTGCTCATGTGTTTATAATCATAAAAAAGAATATATATTTTTAGCTCTAATACCAATGATCTACACCATGGGGCCTAGGACCAAGTGTGTGGGGGACAACTGAGTTTTGGTTGTGTAGAGTGAATGGACAAAGCTTCATGTGCTATGTTGGATGAAGAGGTGACACACTATAACACCATGTATAGTAGAGTGAATGAGGAGTAATTTCATCTATGCGGGAGATGCACATGGATTAATATTGATCCTAAATAGGTGTATCAGATAATTGTAGTGATGGTGTGGGTGGAGGATGAGATACCACTAGTTGTAGGGGATACTCATATTGTACACTTATAACTATGACTACCTTGTAGTGTATGTACTTTAGAAATTAGTGTAATGTAGAGGGGACCATACAAATTCTACATCCAAGGGCATTCTAATAACATGTCAAATAACCTACTACTCTATAGGTTGAAGAATGGTGAAGTTAATATGGTTGAGCCTATATAAAGATGTAATACTATGTATCCCAAGGTATTCTATTTCTATCCATATAATCCCTTAATTGATTTTGATGTATCTTATAAACCTTATTGTGTGTAGTCAAGGGAGTAGAGAAGTGTCATCATTCAAATGTTCTCACTTGAACCATTATTGATCATGACATTGTGTATGGGTTATTCATCAATATAGGATAGTATGAAAAGACATGAAAAATTGCATTTCCAACAACTATATTGCTATCATAAAATGTGATCATAGGTCATTGTGGTAGACTATCACTAAGTGTACCAATGATAACATATACTAAATTATCATATGTTAACAGTGGAGGATATATGTTGTATGCATAATGTACCTCTGAAGTGTCCTTAGTTTATATACTTAAAGTTTAGGAAAAATATCATTAAGTATCTTAAAAAATTTATTTCTATTATGTTGTAGTCTATATTCCTCTATAAGAGTTCCCAAATTGATAATGTTGTCATATATAATATCATATATCTTATGTCTTAGTTTGAAACATATGTTTATTGAATGCCCAAAAAATTGATGATAATCACAACCTGCATTATAAATGGTAATATTGAAAACTACCTCTTTAGTGGATCTATCAATTATAAATGGTTTTTAGATTGTAACATTGCATTAAATATATTCTTTGCCTCATTATTGTTATCATTTGGTTTGAACTTATAACTTGGTTTGATTTGAAAATTCATTGTTGAAGTATTCATAGGAGTAGATGTATACTTTATTTTTTTCAAAGATATTAACTTGAATTATTTTTCCCTCATTGTATATCATAACTCATCAAATTATTTTAATCCCTTGAATATAATTTATTCATGGAATGGTGCTAGCAAGCTTTGCTTGAATATATCTTGTAGTTCACTTTTAGCCATAACATTGATCATATCAACAATTATGGTCTTGTACCAAAGTACATAATCATTAACTAGTTCATTTGATCCTTGTTTGAGTTTAGCAATGTGTGTAGGATATCTTCTCATTGCTGTTGATGTGAAAAATCACTATAAATTGGTTGGCCAAAGGGGTTGAATGCTCTTATGAATTAGAGAGGAGAACCATCATAATGCATAGTCTTTAAGACTTCTTGGAGATAGTTTGGTCAATAATTTTTTGATTTATGCATATTCCAATCATGTTGCATGTAATGATATAAGGTGTTTCTCAGGATCACCTTTACCTTCATATAATGGAATTTAGGGAGCTAAAAAGCCTATTGGTAAAAGATAAACTACTACCTCAGGGGTTAATGGGTTATGGATCAAAGCATGTGAATCCATAAAATGAATATGTCATGTTACCTTACTGAAATAAATATCAAAAAAATCATATCTGAAATTATATTTGCATGGAGAACAATTTTTGTTTGAATTATGCCCTTTCTACACTAGCTAGTGAACCCAAATTTTGGCATTTTTTATGAAATACCATAATAAATAAAACCCAGCACATATGAAATATTTATTATATTAAAATAAGTCCAAAAACATTACAAATTATTTAAATATACTCTCTCATTATTTATTCATCAACATACATATTTTCGGCAAAAACCCTCGCTAGTTATACACACATGCACCACAAAGACTACTCAAAACACAACATAAATTCACAATACTAATATGTTGATTACATATCATAGGAAAATACTGAGATAAATTTATATCAAACTCTAAATAAACTAGATATATGTTGTAACAAACCCATAAATTTGAAATCAACACCTTTAACTCTACTAACATTGATAACCTACATACAATATTGAACACTAGCTGAAATCTATACTCCTTAAAGCTATGTAACAACTCATATATGGAATTATATCTATGGATAATATGGGTTTCACCATAAAATATTTTGGATCCTTGGGTTTTTTTTCCAAATACCACCTTCATCCAAGAGGTTTTATTCAAGGATGATCTGAAGAACACTACATGCACATTGTTTCACAGGAGAAAATCATTGGTTTGGCAAAAGATCATTCAAAATGAAATTATGGAATATAAATAACCAAGAGGGACCAAATAGGGTGAAAAAATATATATTCTTACTTTATAAATATAAAAATTATAATTATAAAAAGGCATTATTTGTAATCTTTCTCCACTTTTCATAATTTGCTTTAATTTTGTTTTCCATGTTTTTATCCTATTCCCAAATTTTCCAAAATCTACCAAATTTTTTAGAGGATGAGAATGCAAAATTAATTTATTAATTTAATTTAAAAGCCACATCATTATCCTTCTTCTTAAAACACCATGCCCCACTTTGTCTAATAAAGCATTCAATAATAATATTTTATTAATTACTTGGCACTTATTATCAAAATTAAGAAATAATCAATATTAAATAAAATTATTTTCCTTTCTCCTTATCTAAACCTAAAGATAATATTATAATGGGCAATTTTTTTATAATAATAAATTAATTTAAAAAGGGACATGATAGTCCGCCCTTCCAAATATTACTTTTCCTTAAGCAATTGCAAACCAAGATGCTCATGAATCACCATGCCAATGTAATGAGTCATGCTATACTTCCCACAAAGTTTGGATCTATTACCTGAGATATGATGTATATCTTGCCAAGGAAAACTATGAAAATATAAGTACACAATTTTCTTCATGCCATTATCATAAATCAAACTGTAATATCCATGTAATTTTAATCATATACCCTTCATATGTTCCTATTTGATGTGAAAATTAATGATTCCTTCTCTCTAATGTTTGGAAACTCCCATGTACCCATAAAGTATATATCCCATACCTGATAGGTGAAGAAACTTATGCTAACAAGTAAAACATCTCCTTGATTTATTACCCATGATAGAAAACACTTGAAACTCCACTTGCATGAGTACAAATAAAATAATAGGGTTGCTGAAAATGGTGATAACATCAATGATGATAATATGTTCCATAGCTTCCCTGAGTATTTTTCATCTATCCATTGATGAAATTATCTCTTCACAACTTATTCCCTTCATATCTTGTTGATAATTCTTTTTGAAAATTTCCAAGTTTGAATTTACACCACTTTACTTATGATGTGATAATCTAGTATTCATGTGAAGTTCTCTTTGAAAACACCTTGTGGAGCTCATAACTTCCTCAATATAAAGGTTATATCCAACACAACTCCTTAATTCTTGTTGGTTATCTTTATACAAAGGCCATATTGAAAATATAAAATAAAAAACCATGTAAATTTTATCCAAAGTATACCAAATATCATAATTTTAAGAAATCATATATAGACCCATGATACAAGAATCATTTCATACCTTTTATCTACTCTTAATGCTAAAAAGTCATTATGTCATCATGATGTAATTAATGGTGAAACCATTTTATAGTGTCTCCCTATTCTTGAAATATGCTCCACATATCTAAATTTAGAAGACCTATATGTAGATTAATTCTAGAAACACCCTACCATAACTATTTAAGAAATTTGGAATATCAAAAAGATATATATCTTGTTTATCGACTTCCATATATTCTATAAATATCATAGACTACCTTTAGTTTTTACCCCATGATTTTGTTGTACCCATTTATTCTTTTTATGTGATGAAGGATTCCAAACATTTGCTTTATGGTTATAGTCCCAATATCCAATTAGTCTCATAATGTTACTGTGGAATGGTCTATCCAAAGCATGGCACCAATCAATTTTCATGTAAGTTGAAAACAAATCATAATAATCACATACCTCCCTACATCTCCTCCAGTTAGTGTTATGATGGTTGGAGTAATTGTCACTAATAGTGGAGACTTTCCACTAACATCATCATGCAAGTAAACATCCTCAAAATGCACCAATCTATAGTTGTTCACAACTGAAATCATCAAAATCAATGATGTAACAATTTCAAAAATGACAACCCTATCCAACATTCACCAATGTGATAAATGTAAAATTTGTGGGAAGCCATATAAGAACTGAAAATCTATCCACAAACTTTTTCATATTTATAAAACCCCTCAGAATCAACAACCTTGAAAATACTTATATAACTGCAAGTAGTGAGTTGTAGTAGCTAGAAATAAAGATAACAATTGTCTTACAGTTGGAAATAATGGAAACCTCACAACTCTTTATAATTATGACTTGTTTTTTAATTTTGGAAATCATTACACAAAGATTATGCAACACTAATCTCATGTTATATTGATCATCTTCTTGAAATTTTCTTGTGTTTCCAATTATTTCTCAATAGGACAAATATTTCCAACATATCTCTTTCCTAAAGCATCACATTCTATAAAAATTTATTGTGAGAAATATGAAATGATAAGTACATGACATGATTTTTTTTACCTTTTTAATCCCTTCCAATGCTTCTTGTGTTGCATCCTCTTGTATGCCCTGAGCACTAGTGACTTGGCCTAAGTATGTGAAATCATTCTCCCATATATATTCCTGATATAAATTAGTTTCCAACTCTATGACATGTTGGAATCCTCTATCTATTATATTTCCTTAGAACATATTATTGAACATTGTGTTATTCTAATTTAAAGGTATTTGTATATCAAAATAAAGACTATGTTTCTTACCGAAAGACAAAATGATTTGCATTTTCTCCTTCATTAAGCAACTTATTTCCCAAACAACTTGTCCTTTACGAGAAGTCCTCTTAGCTATGACATCATTTCCTTTAGTGGTAAACTTAAGCTCCTTAGATTTATGATAATGTAGAAGCTTGCCAATGGAATGTATACATTGTCCATTTAAGACCATGTTAGTTCTCACAACATATAGTTCATTATATACCTTTTTCTTTCCTATGGATATATTAAGTTGTCTACTTATTTGGTTGTATGGTATGTTGAATCTAGTTGCAACTGTAATATTACACCCATTAAATTTTTCAAGCTTCATGTGTCTTATCTTACTACCTAAATCCCATACTCTTATTTACAAACAACCTTGAATTTTATAAAAATAATATATGTGACCTTTGCTATGATTTATACCCTTATTTTGATATGTTTCATCATGACAACAATTTTGAACTATATGGAATGGCTGCAATAAATTTGTGTTGACTTTTTTGTGACTTGAACTATTATTAAAAAAATATTCGAGGTGTTTACCTTCATTATCTGATTTGAAAATCTTTACAAACTCACATCCAATATTAGTATCTACTAATATATTCTTCTTATGTGCATTTTTATGCCTTCCAACAAGGTCATATTGATACTTAACTCCATATGTTTCTTTAATTGGAAGATTCCTTTCAAAATAAAAATTCATACATTTCATCTTCTTGGTGAATTCCTCCAAGGGTTACTTCCTTTCCATTTCTAAAAACTCTAATTTTTCTTCTTGCTCATCAAAATGTCTATTTGGTAGACCATTCTCACATAAAATTGTCCCCTTATTTTCAATGCTTAGAATGGGTGTTTCATGGATACCATTAGCTTTTCAATTTTATGTTTCATACATATCATTTATTCCTCCTTGACTTCTTTAAGACAAACATTTTGTTAAAATTCAATCTTAGAAGTCAATATAATATTTTTTTATAAATCAAAGTCCTTACTTTCCATCTATATGGTGTATTCTTATATGATTTGATTTCTTTCACTTTCTTGTAAATATGAGTTTTCTTTATGATCCATCGACATGATAGCTTCCTTAATATTTTATGGTTTTGATGTATCCAACACCTCTTTTGGTTCTATGGTCTTATTTTTTGGCTTTTTTTATTCTTTTTCTAGCTTCATCTCTTCTTTTATCCAACATTTGTGACTTGTCTTCCAAGGTTCTTTATAATATTGTTGTCCCCAAAGTCTGTCACTCATTTTTGGGATAACACATGAACTATTTTTGCTCTTACAAGCCAAAAATTCTCTCTTCTCTTCTAAAAAAATTGTTATGAGCCTTCAAATTCTCTATTTTTCAAACTTTTTCAGCTAACAAACTCCACAGGAACAAAACTACGAACTGTATAGATAGGTTTCTACTGACTTCGTAGGCTTAAATCTACGGACTCTACAGGCCCAAAACTACGGACTCTACAGATAGGTTTCTATGGACTCCACAAGCTAGATTTATATGGACTCTTTCAAGGTTAGATAAAACTATGGACTTAGTTTTATGGACTCTGCAGGAAGAAAACTATGGACTCTGCAGGAAGAAATCTACGGACTCAGTTCTACAGACTCTGCAGGAAGAAATCTATGGACTCAGTTCTACGGACTCTACAAGAAGAAATCTACAAACTCAATTTCTACAGACTTCAAGACCTAAAACTATAGACTCTATAGGTTTATTTACCATTTCTACAAACTCCTCCAGTTCTATGAACTCATTTCTATGGACTCTACAGGTTAGTTTTTACGGACTCTGCAGGAAAGAAACAGGTTCTCAACACTTAGGCATTTTCAATGGGGAAATTCAAAGGGGTCTTCCAAGATCCCAAAGGACAAGTTCCCTTGTGGAGGGCACTTAGCTACCAAAAGGACCTTCACAACTTTTCCAAAAGGTAACCTTGGAGGTCAAACAGCCCTTGCAGAGGGTAAAGTTCTCTTTCAGGAAAAGGTCAAGGCAAAGAAAAAAGAAAAAGGCTTCGGCTTGAATTCCTTCAAACAAAACATCCAAAGGAATTCCTTCAGAATTTTGTTCGAAGGAATTAACCTGACTGAAGGATGAAAACCAATAGAAAGTAGCCAAAGCAAGTGGAAAGACATGAAGGAACATTTCCTCCAGACAAAATGTTCGAAGGGATTCCTTCAAACTTTTTATCTGAAGGAATTGGAGCCCGAAGACCGCCCAAAATTGAAGACCGCTTGAAGTCGAAAGACCCTAAAAGGTAGGTACCCTTGTGGGGGGCTCTCACCAAGCTAAAAATTAGACCTTTCTCAAGACCTTGAAGGGTAGGTCCCTTTTGAAAAGGATCAAACAACAAAGCCAAAGGAATTGCTAAGGAGGATGACGTCCCTGCAACTGTCAAAATCAAGACAACCAACTAGTCATTGATCTTTTCAGGCTTGAGCATAGACCTGAATGCATTTAAAGGCCTTAAGGCCAAGGCCAAAAGGAAGAACCATTGAGAAGAGAAGCTAAAAGAGCCAGCCAAGTTGGGGAAAAGATAGCTTGAGGGCTCAAATCACAGCAGAAAGGGGGAAAGGCCAAAATATCTATGCAGTAGTTATTCCAGTAGGTGGAACAGTCTACAAAATAGATATTTTGGCTTGAAAACATTAAAGGTGTAGCCTATTGGTCTTTGTTGGAGTAAAGACAAAATGGATAGTTGCACAGACATCAGAGTGGATAGACCAGATGATTTAGACCCAGGAAAAGACATATGAGATGAAATGACATGCCATAGTTAAGGCAGTCATCCTATTTTTAACATGGTCCTTTGACAAAACTGAAGATGCATTCAAAGCATTGAATGTAACATGGTTCACTCCATGGAACAAAGTTCCAAGCTTTTATGGGCTGCTATATGTTGTCAATCCCTTCTTTTTGGAAGGGGGATCTTTTTGGTGAAAAGAAATAAAACTCTACCAAAATTGAGAGGCTATCACTGAGACTTTGAGCTCAGGTTGTTAATCATTTTTCTTTGTTTGAATGAGAAAACAAATTACTTTCAGACTTTGTGCTGTCATAGCTTGTATCATTTAGGAGGTTGTTCTTATGTCTGTCTTCTGAATGTGTTCTTATCCATTTAATGAAATAAGCAGAGCTAGTGGAGATAATCAAGAAGATGTCCTGAAGCCAACTGTGGGAAGACTTTGTGCTGCCTATAATTTCCTTTAGTGTGTTTCTTTATTTTTTATTTTTGTGTAAAATACCTTGGGATGACTTTGTGCCCTCATTGTCTTTCGTATTTCATTCTTTGGGTAGCCAAAGTGGAGACTTTGTGCTACACTTCATTCTACTGGTTATTGTATCTTATTACCAGTCACATATCATTACCTAAAAGAACTCTTGTTGTTTCCTATAAGACCACTTCTGAAAGAAGAGAAGTACCTTCAGTGTCTTCACTAAGATTTCTCCTTTGTTTGTGAGCATCATATCTAAAAAAAGAGAGATGGATGGTGATATTCTACCCTGAGTGTTATTTCCTACATATATTTATAGTATATAGCCCCTTCATAATTATAGGGAACCTCCCCTTGATGAGAGGAGAGATTTGTCCCCTTTTGATGTGGTAAACTTGCACACTTGGCTGACCAATCTTCTTTACTGTGGTTAATCAGACCTATTTTGCTCATTAGTTAGCTGGTTCACAAAATATTCACCCAACAATTTTTTGGTGACTGTATTGGGGAAATTCTACAATCTAGCAACTCCATGTTATACCAAAAATCAAAGAGCCCAAGGTGTTATTGACCCTATCTTTGAGTTGGTGCAGCAAAGAAATTTCAATTTGTTTCCTCCACAACTTCAAGTTCAATGATCTAGGAGTGTTCCTCCTACTCATACCAGGTCACCAACACAAGGCAGAGCTACTTTTTCTGCTGTTAGTAGAACTTTGCCTATATGTACTCTACCTAGATTTATTATCCCCCTTTTCCATAATGTAATCATGGCAGCTCAAGGCCCCTGGGGTAACTCTTTTGGTCCACTAAATTTGACTCCACCTCTACATGAACTTCCATATAGTTCAAGGAAGAATTTCCCCAAATTCCTTGGTGATGGGAAAGTTCATCCTAATGAACACATTATAGCCTTCAGCATAGCCTGTGGCATGATAGGTGTAGAGTATGAAGACATAACAGTTAGGCTATTCATGGAGACACTACAAGGTGCTACTGCAGACTAGTTCTACCATCTACAGGCTAGATCAATGACTGACTGGGACACTCTCAAAGCCAAATTTGAAGCAAGATTTAAGCTTATAGAAGAGCACATGCCTTGTTGTCCTAGCTCACATAGATGAAGAAGGGGCCTCATGAACCTATGAGAGATTTCATTGCAAAGTTTGACAAGCTAAGGAACTAGATTCCTACCATTGCTTAGCCAACACCTAAAAATCCCAAATGCTTCTTCATCAACTCAAAACTGCTTGAAGTGAGTTTTTTACTAAGACATGCTGGCCACATAGACCTTGTTGTTGCTCAAGATTTGGCTAATAAGGTAGAAGATGACCTTATCTTGGTAAGAAAGATAAGGAGAGACCCTAACAAAGGTAAATCCTCTTCATCTTTATAATACTCACCTACAACGACCACTGATCCAATGGTACAGAAGCTAGTAAACAAATAGCTAGCTCTTAGAAAGCAAATGGCACAAGGGATGTCATCTATTCTTTCATACAGAGATATGCCAAAGAGAGCATTTCAAAATCAGTCATACCAAGGCAATGCGGCTAGGAATCAAGGACAAGCAAATCATCTTCCTCCCCCATGAGGGAACTTAGCCATTGAAGCACCTCTAACCAATTCAATAGTTGAATATCTAGAAATAAAACATGATTCCTCTTTCCAACTTGAGTTTGATCAAGAAAATGATGTTGATCTCTTCACAGAGGACCAAGAAGAATCAACTGGTGACTCTAACATTGATTTCCTGAATTACCAAGATGAACCTAGAAGTGAAGGTAAAGTAGCGAAAGGATCATATGCTATTTTCACATGGTCCAAGAACCAGTCAGCCCAAAAAGCTATAAATAAAAGACAGAGGAGCAATCTCAGCTTGCAATTTCAATTTTTAAGCAGGGAACCACCCTTAATTTCTAGCCCAAGGACCAGGTGATTGCTAAAAAGTAAGTGTTCTAAACTTGCCTTTACCTTCAACTTCAAATTCACAGATTAGTCCTCCTCCTCTTAAAAACTAGAAATATGAACTCCCTTCCGCTCTTCATAGTTCATTTTAGACATTTGACATAATTGTCCATCTCAAGAAAACTAAGATCCAAATGTCTGAATTTGAATTTCTGAAATCCAACCCTGATCAGCTGGATAAATTGGTTCAATGTGTAAAGAGCCAAACCATCCCAGCAAGAAAAGAAGCTAAGAATATAACTCATGATCCCCCAAGGAACATGTCTATCCCAAACAACCTTGTCATTACTCTTCCTACTACCCTTAGGAAAATAGAGCCTTTCTATGTTTCTCTGTTAATAAATAGTCACAAGCTGAGTAATTACATCATTGATTCTGCAACTTTAGACAATGTCATGCCTACCAAAGTGGTAGAATCCCTTAGTCTCACACTGACCAAGACATTTGGAAGATTTTTATCCATGGAGAATAAGCAAGTGCCACTACTGGGACAAATCAAAGATGCCCAATTTGCATTTGTAGCATTCCCAAATAAAAGAATCAGGATAACTGTCCTAGTGGCTGACGTCCCAGCATTATACGACATCCTTCTTAGCTGAATTTTTTACAAGGATGTTGGTGGTGAGTTGAGCATGGACTTATCTGAGGCAAGAATTCCTATCAAAGGCATCATGAAGAGGCTGCTTCCTGAGAAAGAAATGAAATACATGGTTACTCAGACATTAGTGCCTGAAGCTCAAATCTTATTTGAGTCTTTAGGCATGGGTAATTATTTTTTAACCATAGAGAAAGTCCATGAAGCACCTAATGAAACTCTTAAATGTGATAGCCTAAAAATACCTTTAATTGGAACAGTAGAAATGATGGTAGAACACAGTACAAGTGTTGAGGAATCTTCCCCTCCAAATGAAGAAGAATCTAAGGAAAAAATAGTGTCTAAAGAGGTATAGATTTTGGAATTTGATGGTAGCTATTCTTCTACCAGTTCAGGTGCCATAATTATGCTAATATCTCCTCAAGGATATATTTTTTCTTCATCATACAAGTTGCAGTTTGGCAACACCAACAACATAGCTGAGTATGAATCTCTCTTACTTAGATTGAAGGATACTCGTGACAAAGGCATAAAGATCCTTTATGCTAAAGGAGATGCTAAACTAGTGGTTTGTTAGGTGAGAAACCTATATCAAACCAAGAATGAGAGACTGCACCACTACCACAATCTAGTCTGGGACCAACTTGAATGCTTTGATGCTTTTAGCATCTCTGCCATATCCAGGGAATTTAATGATAGAGTTGATGCACTGGCTATTTTAGCAACTCTCTTAGTCCCTCACTCAGACTTCAAAGGAGATAGGTACACTATTGAGCTGGTCTTTTGACCAAGTGTACCTGATAATGCTAGTCATTGGTAGGTGTTTAACCATGACAGCCAAATCATTACCTTCTTAGAGCAAAAAGATAGCTTTGAATAGTTGCACTTCGAAGACAGTGAGCCTCAGAAGCTTAAACCAACCTCTAAATCAAGTGCAAATATAGGTGAAGAGTTCCTGTAACTCAAAGGGAATAAAATCCCAAAAGGCCTGGTTTCCCTTGAGAAGTTATTTGACAAACATGATAGATTCATCAAATTGTAGCAATTGGATTCAAGCTCCTCTCAGGAGTTTGATCAGATAAATTTGGGTACCAAGGAAGATCCCAAGATGGTGAACATTAGGAAGTGTTGCACTCCTAAAGAAATATCTAAGTTCACTGCTCTACTCTGCCAGTACATGGATTTCCTAGCATACTCCTATGATGATTTGAAGTCACTCAGGCTTGAAGAAATCTACCATGACATTCCCCTCAAAAGTGATTCAGTGCCTTACAAGCAAAAATCCAAATAGTACAATCTAAAGATATCAGGTACTATTTTATCTAAAATATAGAAAATGCTGAATGCCAGGATAATTTTCCCAATCCATCATTCCACATGGATTGCAAACATAGTCCCTGTAAGGAAGAAGAATGGCAAAATTTGCCTTTGTATGGACGCTTCAGGAATTTGAATCAATCATCCTTAAAGAATAACTATCCTCTGCCCATCATGGATCAAGCGCTTCAGATAGGGACTAGTTCAGAGATGTTATCAATGCTAGACAGCTTCTCAGGATACAATCAAGTTGAAGTTGGTGAGGCAGACCAGCATAAGACTGCCTTGACCACACCTTGGGGCACCTTTGCCTATCAGAGAATGTCATTTGGCCTAATAAATGCTGGAACCACCTTTTAGAGAGTAATGGACCTTGATTTCAAATATGAAATGGGTAAGTTCATTATAGTGTACCTGGATGATCTAACTGTCTTTTCCAAGCATCGCTCGGATCATGTGTGCCATTTACAACAAGTGCTGAAATGTTGCCACCAGAATGGCATTTCTCTTAACCTTAAGAAGTCTATTTTTGGAGTGATAGAAGGGAAGCTTCTTAGACACATTGTATCTAAGGAAGACATCAATATTGACTGAAAAAGATTCAAGTCTATCCAGGAGCTTACTCTGCCCACGAGTAAGACAGCAGTTCACTCTTTCTTCAGAAAAGTGAATTTTTTATGAAGGTTCATCCCTGAGTTTGTTGAGAAGACTCATCTTATTATGGATATGATGAAAGGAAAGGCCACCTTTAGCTGGAATGAAGAAGGCAAATTGGCATTTTGGGACATCAAGATAGCCATTGCTCACGCTCCAATTTTTGTTTGTCCAGATTATACTAAGGATTTTAGAATGTATAGTTATGCCTCTGAACACACACTTTTAGCCATTCTAGTTCAATAGAACCAAGAAGGTGTGGAATCTCCCATTTCTTACATGATTTGTCCTCTCAAAGCTCATGAACTAAATTATTTAAACATGGAGAAGCATGCTTATGTAGTGGTAAAAGTAGTGAAGCATTTTTGCTTCTACATCCTGAATTCACATGTTAGTACCTTGGTTCCTGACACCACAATCAAATCCATATTAACTCATCAGGAGTTTGGAGCTAAAAGAGGGAACTGGATTGATAAAATCTAGGAGTTTGATCTAGTCATCAAACCAACTAAGCTGGTGCATGGAAAGTGCCTATGCCAATTGATTGTTGACAATAGACTAGAATAAGTAAGGCATGAAGAAGCAAAAGTGGAAGACATGCCAATAGTCCTCTTTATCTCTACCATGAATGAGTGGTATTAAGATATTTCTCATTTCCTTACGGTGAGTGTCTTACCCACCTGTCTTGTAAAGAAAGGAGGACTGTCAAATTGAAAGCTACCAATTTTGTCCTCTAGGACAATGGCCTATACAAGAGGAGCCTTGATGGAGTGTTCCTTCGTTGTGTGGATAAAGAGCAATAGAACCAATTTTTGAGGTCCTTCCATAATCTAGCCTATGGAGGACATTTTTCTAATTCTGTGACTACCCACAAGATTCTTAGAGCAAGGTATTACTGGCCTACTTTGTTCCAGGATGCATATAAATGGGTACGAAGGTGTGAACTGTGCCAACAGTTCATTGGAAGACCCAAGTTAGCTACCCTACCTCTCAAGCCATTGGTCATAGAAGATCCATTTTAGCAATGGGGAATTGATTTTATTGGTGCTATAAACCCATCTTCAAGTGTTGGACATGATTATGTTCTCATAGCTATAGATTACTTCACCAAATGGGTGGAAGCAATTCCAACCAAGCATGCTACTTCAAAGGTAGTATCTGATTTCCTCAAGGAGAACATCATTTCTAAGTTTGGGGTCCCAACGAAGATTATCATGGACAATGCTGCCTATTTCTCTTCTCATGAGATCACTTAGTTTTTTTTTACTATTTGATTACCCTCTCCCACTCCTCTGATTATTTACCATAATGGAATGGCCAAGCTGAATCAAGTAACAAGAACCTGGTGACCATCATCAAGAAGCTAGTGGATGACAACCAACGGACATGGCATAAAGCATTGGTTGATGCTTTATGGGTAGACAAAATTACACCCAAGAGGGTGATAGGTATGTCACCTTTCCAACTTTTGTATGGTCTCAATGTAGAGATACCTATCACCCTAGAATTGCTAGCACTGAAATTGGCAAAGGCAATCAAAGATCAGACATATGAAAGCTCCATTGACAAAAGGATCATGTGCTTGACTGAGCTAGATGAGCATTGAACTATGGTGGTGGACCGAATTGCTACACACCAAAGTCTGTTGAAGAAGCTCTTCTATCAGAAAGCAAAAAACTAGGATTTCTAGATTGGAGATCAAGTCCTTTTATGGGACACGAGAAGAGAACCAAAGGGAATGCATGGAAAATTCAATTCCCTATGGAGAGGCCCATTTACTATCTATGAGCTCAATGGTGAAAATAATTTTCTATTGAAGTACCAAGATGGCACACTCTTTTCTTTGCCTCACAATGGGTAGCATTTGAAGCACTTCAACTCTTGAAGTATCAGATTAGATCATCTGTCATATATATATATTTGTATAGTCTTTAGTTCTATTTTGTGCTTTTTCTTTTCATTTTCATTTTTGGCACCTTGATTTCTTGTTGGTTGGCATGACTCTGTAGCCCAATGGCACACTTCAAGGCACTGGAGATTCTAGTTTCTACTCCCCCCAGCTGTGTCAAAATCTTAACTAAGGGAAGTTCCCCAACTGGAGCCAGCTATTGTCCCAAAAGTCTATCACTCATTTTTGGGACAACACATGAACTATTTTTGCTTTTACAAGCCAAAAATTCTCTCTTATCTTCTAAAAAAATTGTTATGAGCCTTTAAATTCTCTATTTTTCAAACTTTTTTAGCTAACGGACTCCACAAGAACAAAACTACGGACTCTGCAGATAGGTTTCTACAGACTCCACAGGCTTAAATATACAGACTCTGCAGACCTGAAACTACGGAGTCTACAGATAGGTTTCTATAGACTCTGCAAGCTATATTTTGATGGAATCTTTCAAGGTTAGATAAAACTTAGAGAAAACTATGGACTCATTTTTATGAACTCTGTAGGAAGAAAACTACGGACTCAGTTCTACGGACTCTGCAAGAAGAAATCTACGGACTTAGTTCTATAGACTCTGCAAGAAGAAATCTACAGACTCAATTTCTACAGACTTCAAGACGTGAAAATATGGACTCTGCAAGTTGGTTTCTAATTTCTATGAACTCCCCCAGTTCTATGAACTCATTTCTATAGACTCTGTAGCTTAGTTTCTATGGACTCTACAAGAAAGAAATAGGTTCTTAACACTGTGGCATTTTCAATCAAGAAATTCAAAGGGGTCTTCCAAGATCCCGAAGGACAAGTGCCCTTGTGGAGGGCACTTAGCTACCAAAAGGACCTTCACAAAGTTTTTAAAAGGCAACCTTGGAGGTCAAACAGCCCTTGTGGAGGGTAGAGTTCTCTTAACTAAGGGAAGTTCCCCAACTAGAGCTAGCTATTGTCCCCAAAGTCTGTCACTCATTTTTGGGAGAACACATGAATTATTTTTGCTCTTACAATCCAAAAATTCTCTCTTCTCTTCTAAAAAAATTTTTATGAGCCTTCAAATTCTCTATTTTTCAAACTTTTTCAGCTAATGGACTCCACAGGAACAAAACTACGGACTCTGCAGATAGGTTTCTACTTACTCCGCAGGCTTAAATCTAGGAACTCTACAGGCCCAAAACTGTAGACTCTACAAATAGGATTTTATGGACTCTACAAGCTAGATTTATATGGACTCTTTCAAGGTTAGAGAAAACTATGGACTTAATTCTATGGACTCTGCAAGAAGAAAACTACAGACTCTACAGGAAGAAATCTACAGACTCAATTTCTACAAACTTCAATACCTAAAACTACAGACTCTATAGGTTGGTTTATCATTTCTATGAACTCCTCCAATTTTACGAACTTGTTTCTACAGACTCTGTAGGTTAGTTTTTACAGACTCTACAGGAAAGAAATAGGTTCTCAACACTTAGGCATTTTTAATGGGGAAATTCAAAGGGGTCTTCCAAGATCTCAAAGGACAAGTACCCTTATGGAGGGCACTCAGCTACCAAAAGGACCTTTGCAACTTTTCCAAAAGGCAACCTTGGAGGTCAAACAACCCTTGCAGAGGGCAGAGTTCTCTTTCGGGAAAAGGTCAAGGCAAAGAAAAAATAAAAAGGCTTCAGCTTGAATTCCTTCAGACAAAAGTTCGAAGGAATTCCTTCAGACGTTTATCTAAAGGAATTAACCCGATCAAAGGATGAATCCTAACATAAAGTGGCCAAAGCAAGTGGGAAAGACATGAAGGAACATTTCCTTCAGACAAAATGTCTGAAGGAATTCCTTTGGACTTTTTGTCCAAAGGAATTGGAGCCCGAAGACCGCTCGAAACCAAAGACCACTCGAAGTCGAAAGACCCTAAAAGGTAGCTACCCTTGTATGGGGCTCTCACTGAGCTAAAAATTAGACCTTTCTCAAGACCTCGAAGGGCAGGTCCCTTTCGAAAAGGATCAAACAACAAAGCTGAAGGAATTGCTAAGGAGGACGACATCCCCACAGCCATCAAAATTAGGACAACCAACTAGTCATTGATCTTTGCAAGCTTGAGCGCAGACCCAAATGCATTCAAAGGCCTTAAGGCCAAGGCCAAAAGGAAGAACCATAGAGAAGAGAAGTCAAAAGAGCTAGCCAAGCTAGGGAAAAGATAGCTTGAGGGCTCAAATCACAGTAGAAAGGGGGAAAGGCTGAAATATCTATGAGTAGTTATTCTAGTAGGTGGAACAGTCTGTAAAATAGATATTTTGGCTTGCAAACATTGAAGGTGTGGCTTGTTGGTCTCCCTTGGAGTAAAGATAAAATAGACAGCTATGTAGACATCAGAGTGGACAGACCAAATGATCCAGACCCAAGAGAAGACATATGAGATGAAATGACACACCATAGTTAAGGTAGTTGTCCTATTTTCAACATGGTCCTTTGACAAAACTGAAGATGCATTCAAATTATTGAATGCAACATGGGTCACTCCATAGAACAAAGTGCCAATATTTTCAGGGCTACTATATGTTGTAAATCCCTTCTTTTTAGAAGGGGGATCTTTTTGGTGAAAAGAAGCAAAACTCTGCCAAAATTGAGATGCTATCACTAAGACTTTGAGCTCAGGTTGTTAATCATTTTTCTTTATTTGAATTAGACAATAAGTTACTTTTAGACTTTGTGCTATCATAGCTTGTATCATTTAGGATATTGTTCTTATGTCTATCTTTTGAATGTGTTCTTGTCCATTTAATGAAATAAGCAGAGCTAGTGGAGATAATCAGGAAGATGTCCTGAAGCAAACTGTGGGAATACTTTGTGCTACCTTTAATTGCCTTTAGTGTGTTTCTTTATTTTTTGTTTCTATGTAAAAGACCTTGGGATGACTTTGTGCCCTCATTGTCTTTTGTATTTCACTCTTTGGGCAGCTAAAGTGGAGACTTTGTGCTACACTTCATTCTGTTGGTTACTGTATCTTGTTACCAGTCACTTATCATTACCTGAAAGAACTCTTATTGTTTCCTATAAGACCACTTCTGAAAGAAGAGAAGTACCTTCAGTGTCTTCACCAAGATTTCTCCTTTTTCTATGAGTATCATCTCTAAAAGAAGAGAGATGGATGGTGATATTCTACCCCTGAGTGTTATTTCCTACATATATTTATAGTATATAGCCCCTTCATACTTATAGAGAACCTCCCCTTGGTGAGAGGAGAGATTTGTCCCCTTTTGATGTGGTAAACCTTCACACTTGGCTGACCAATCTTCCTTTTTGTGGTTGATCAGACCTATTTTTCTCATCAGTTAGTTGGTTGACAAAATATTCATCCAACAAATATAACTTAATTTTCCTTCTCATGAATTCATTTGTAGTGTTATCCTCTTTTTGAGATATCTTAATGGGAACTAAATTTTGCATGCTATCTAGAAACCTTTGAAGTGAATTAGTCATTTTATCTTGGTTCCTCTATATTTCCATATTTTTATCTTAAATATGATCTACATTTTTCCATCTTTTGAAAAACTCGAGAATCCTCCCATGATAAATAAATCAATGTACCTGATTAAAATATCTAATTTATCTCTCACTCAAAAGCATCCATACTTAAAACCCTATAGGCTATAAATATTGTGGATATGATACCACTATTATGTCCCATTACTAAAATAAATATCATATCTAAAATTATATTTGTATGGAGAATAATTTTTGTATGATTTAAGCCCCTTCTACAATAGTTAATAAACATAGATTTTGGCAATTTTTGTGAAATACTAAAATAACTCAAACCCAACACATATGGAATATTTATTATATTAAAATAAGCCAAAAAACATTACAAATTACTAAAATATACATAGTTTGGGTAAAAACTCTTGCTAGTTCCACACACATGTACCTCAAAGATTGTTCAAAACATAACATAAATTCATAATATTGATAGGTTGATTACATATCATAATAAAATAATGAAATAACATAATATAAAACTCTAAATAAACCTAATAAATGTTGTAACAAACCCACAAATTTTAAATCAACACCTTCAACTCTAATCATACCAATAACCTACATACAATACTAAACACTAGCTAAAATCTATATTCTTTGAATCTCTATAACAACTCCTATTTGGAATTGTATCTTTGGATAATAGTGCTTTAATCCTAAAATCATTTGTATCCCTAGGTTTTTGTCCAAATACCACCTTCATCCAAGAGTTTGCATTCAAGGATGATCTAAAGAACACTGCATGCACATTGTTCCACAAGAGAAAATCATTGGTTTGGAAAAAGATCCTTAATAATGAAATTATGGAATATAAATAACCAAGAGGGCCCAAAGGGGGTGAAAAAATCCAACTCCTTGCTTTATAAATATAAAAATCTAATTATAAAAATCTATTAGTTGTTATCTTTCCCCATTTTTCATAATTTTATATAATTCTATTTTTCTTGCTTTTGTCTTATTCCCAAATTTTTCCACATCTACAAACTTTTTTGGAGGATAATAATGCAAAATTAATTTATTAATTTACTTTAAAAGCCACATCATTATCCTTCTCCTTAAAATACCATAGCCCACTTTGGCTAATAGAGCACTCAATAATAATTATTAATTAATTACTTGGCCCTTATAATCAAAATTAAGAAGTAATGAATATTTCATATCCAAATAATCAATATTAAATAAAATTATTCTCTTGTCTCCTTCTCTAAACCCAAATATAATACTGTAATGAGCATTTTGTCCATAAGAATAAATTAATTGAAAACAGGACATGATAAACTAACTCTCGATGCATCTTGTTATAGCTATAACACCTTAGCATGTAGAGTTATGATAGTTTGCTCAAAAAAATGTGTAATTGGTGAAGTTGGTGATGGGAATTGTATATTCATCATGGGAGGGGTAAAGGTTTCTTGCATAGGAGTATGTATATAAATATTTTTGATTCTACATGTTGCCCTAAAACATTGGGTAGATATCACATAGGTCACTAGAGGTGTAGCCACATGGATAAAAATAATATTGGTGGTCTAAATACCTGATGTGGAAGCTTGGGAAAAAAAATTCTACTTATCTCTTTTTATATATAAAATTGCATTGATCTGATGTGGATTCTTGTTAAGATATTCTAGGAACTATTTATCATTCATGGAATCTAGTTGATCTTTAGTATTTGTATAATTAGTCTCAACATTCATGATGAATCCATCAAAAGGGTGGATATTTTTTGATGTGTAATCCATTGTAGGAAGAACAAAGGAGGTCACACATGCCCTTTTTCATTTATTACTCACAATAGGCATCTTAGATTATATGTTCAACAATAGGATTGGAGAAAGGCTTGGGATTTTTCATTGGTATTTTTTGCCATATTAGTGAATTTATATTTGATCCTTTTGACCTATTTACTTACATAATTAATCTAAATAAGATACATTATGGACATATAATAATATGAAAAAAGTAACTTCATTGCTTATGTTAATCAATAATGTTCATTTAACGTGGTGAGATTAATGTGTATTGGTAAGGAATAATCATAATTTAGGTTTGAAAATACAACCCCAAGGATAAAATCTAAAACCCTAAAAAGATGAAAACCTAATAAAGATATAGGGCCAAAGGTGAAAATATTATTTGTGTATGGAAATCAAAAATAAGATCAATTAAACCCTGGGACAAAAAATCTAAAAAAGATTTTTTTTTGTAGGGAAAATGGAAATGAAATTAAAAACCCCATCACAAAAAAATTGAAATGTTAGAAGAATGAAACCCTAAGGGAAACCAATGGTTTTTCATTATTAGATATGAGTATGGGTTCACTGATATGTTTTACCCTAATATGGTTTTATAAACACTAATAGGATAGAAACTAGTGGAATAATTTAGATTAATAGATATGGCATTCAAGTATACATATGAATGTAAAAGGCTGAGATTGATGGTAAAGATTTGATAAGTGTCACATACTAAATATAGTAAGTGAAAAAAAGGTATGAGTACTTAGCTTTTCTAGATGATTTGTGACTACATTTTATATGTGAAAGTCATAAAAAATAGGCTTATATTATATTTAAATCTAGAACTAATTCTTTGTCTATACAAAGTCAAGTTTGTTGATCTGGGTCAGTATCACCAATCGATATGGACTTGATGTTTAGTACTGACCTATGTAGAGTGAATAACAATGATTGTATTATCACCTATGTTTGTCTATGTATGCTCTATATTTATGATCTCGAATCTTGATGGTGTGTTCAACTCCATAAATTAACCTCTGTTTCCCTTAAAACCTTAGGTGTACTTGTGAGGGTTAAAATCTTGCAAAAATAGATAAAGTGTAATGGGTTGATTTGACCCCAATCACCCCCATTTCATGATTGATCATTGCCTACATATATGATACTCTGAGGAAGGACATAAAGGCACACTTGTTCTTCCACCTAGTGTGATTTTAAAATTATGATCCTTTGTTATATGTATGTAGGTAATGATTTGGTTTAAATACTTGGCAATGCTTGATTTGAATTAGCTTTAGAGTATTTTAAACTTGGATTGTGACTACTCCCAGTGATAGATTCATAATTTTAGAAGAATATGTCAAAATTTCTCAATGTGTAATGGTGTATGGATGTGTTTTATATAAGTGTCAAGTTCCTTTTGAATGAAACCTTTATTTATTTATATAAGAGTCCAATTGGGTAATTTCTCACACCACACACATGATACAAAAATGGTCCAACACTAATATGATTTTTTATTTTGAAAAGAGTCATTTGTAGGAGAGGATCAGTTCCAACCAAATCAAGTCAGTATTAATTAATAATGCTGACTAAATCTAGCAAAACTAAAATATGTATAAGCAAATTAAATTGAGAGTCTAGAGATGTTTGTGCATGATATTTAGTGGGTTTGAAATAGACAGTGAAATTCATGTAAGCGTGTAATATTATAATGGAAGGGTTCACTCATAAGATAGCATGCAAGTGTGAGAGAATGGTAAATCAGGACCTTGTTTATGTGCTCAAGTACTACATGGTAAATGTGTGTCAAACTTATTATTGTAAAATATCAAAGATCAAATTTTAATAAATACAGTTTCATCTTCCTTGATTATATGAAATTTTTGATCCCATACATGGCATGTTACATATATGTTATGACATAGTGTAGGGGTGCAACATGACATTTCACATGTTGTATGCTATAAGATAGTGAATTTATGGTGAGTAAACATTAATGTATGATAGTCTTTCATATATCTACAATGATAATTGGCATGTGAAGAACCAATGCATGAGATGGTTGGCATGCAAGAATATTATGAGTTATTATTCAATTATGAGGTATGTTTTGAGGTGTAGTGTGGATTTTCAAAAAATGTAGATGAAACATGGTGATGTGATGTGATATTGGAATGAAGTGCATGGGACTGTAAAAGCTATGATTATTATAAAAAAATTGCACAAGAATATAGGAGTTATGAGCATTATGAATTAGGTGTGTATTAAACATGGAAATACATGGATTAATTGCCATAGTACCATGACATTTAGTGAAGAACATTAAGTGTCAAACAAGTGTAAAAAGGAAGAGTTACATGGAACACTTCAAGAAGTTGGGCCATCATTGCACATCACCTTAAGGTTGTGTACTCTTTAACCCTAAAATGGAATCTAAGTACTTTAATTTAACCTAATATTACTATTAAAAGGGTATATAAAAAATATAATGCACAAGAGTGATAATCAAATCTATAGCAGGTCAATTCGGTGCTAAACTTAGATATAAACATACACTAAATTTATTATGTTGAGAGTAGGCTAAATATATAAAGTAAAACTAAGCTATGTATAAAAATGACAAGGATGTAATATACTTAGCTTGTACAAATGCTAACATAGTGTTGGATAAGGAACATGCTAGAAGATAGTTTTGGAACAATCATTATATTTTGGATATAATGCTTCTAGAGCTTTAGACACTAACATCATCTTTGGATGATTATGTCGATATTACTGTCTGGGTTCAATGCAAATGTCATGTATGGAATACTAGCCAAAATAATATTTGACCACCTGGAAGCTTTTGGGTTTATCTTTGCCTTTACTCTAGTGCATTCAAATATGGGTCATAGATTATCACTCCTCTTGAGATTGTAAAACCCTAGTTCTTCATCTTCAAGGTGACCTTGGGGAAAAATGGGTTAGTGGGCACACAGTGTCGAGTTGCCCCAAAGACCTTATTGTTAACGGGTGTTTCCTACATAGTTAATACTTTGAAAAGGGCCTCAGACTTATGTAGTTTTCCCCTCTATGTTGGCTTGTGTGTGAATCGTGTAATATTTGGAAAGCAAGTACAATAGTGACCTAGCTTTAAACTTGGAAAATTGGGCCCTTGGAGTGATCTTTGGATAATTTAGACATATGTATGTGTTTTCCCTATGACTGATATGGAAATAAGTGAAAATAGGGAAGTTTTGCTCAATTGAATACTTGATATAATTCTTTGATAAGTTATCTTGGTCTGTGTTAAGTGGTTTCCTATGTTTGTTAAGTGAGGAATAAATGAGGGTTGATATTATATTTATATCAATCCCTTTGGAATAATAAATCAAATTAAATCACTTAGGTTGACCATTAGAATATGTTTTATTTGAAAATTAGATGACTTTACATTATTTTACACTTGTGTCAGGTCAGGACACTAATGTTGACGCTAGTATCTATCTTAGATGATAGTGTCCAAGTAGTGGGAAACTAGGTATAGGCTCGACACTTGTAGAGATGGAATATAAGTATTTTTTAATCATTCTCATCAAGATAAAAGGCCTGGGTCATCAACATAAGTCTGGTGGGACTAACAGATAGGCCAAGAGGCACTAGATAGAGTAGATGTGAGACTTGTGAAAGTGGGAAAAGGTCCAAAACTGAGAGGAATAGTCAAGGTCTGAGTTTTCCAAGTGTAAAAGACTGAGGTGATATATAGTTCATAAATATCATATACATTTAACCCCTCCCTTTAATCTAGTAATGAAATTTCTAGTTTAAAGGCAATGAATGCATACTTGGGTGTGTTTAACACACTTTATCTTTATGCGTGCCTAACTTGAGTGTTTTACTAGTGACTGACTTGTAACCAAGAGCATGTTACAGTGTATAATCAGTGCATATAATCTAGAATTGAAACTACTTAAAATAGATTGAAATTAAAAGAGTGAGTTTTAGGAGTACACTTGTTTGTTGATCTAACTGCCTTGCCTATTGGCAAGTTGATTTGAAAATTATGTATCATTGTAAGGCTCTAAAACTAAGATTATGACAAATATGGATAAATATTAAAAGTGCATATATCCAGGGGAGAGAGAGAGAGAGAGAGAGAGAGAGAGAGAGAGAGAGAGAGAGAGAGAGAGAGAGAGAGAGAGAGAGAGAGAGACTCATGCCTCCAACCTTGAAGTAAATATCAATTACCACTTGGTATGTGAGATTAGCTCAATAGTGTAACCCAATGATACTTACAACTTGGTGAGGATGATGATAAAATCAAGTCCAACCTAAAAAATTAGAAAGATTGAGTGATCTAATCATCTCAACCATACTAAAAAGTGAACCAATCTAATATAGTAGATAAGCTCAATAAAGTCCATAAAATTCCAACTAGGGTATCAGTATGTAAAAGTATGTGATGTGGTAATAGTCCATAAAAGAGTTTTGAAATCTGAATCTAGTTTGGATTTTACATTATTATGCACAAATTGCATAAAATATGCACCTTAGACATGTTTCATGCTGAAATTGTGTATAACAATGGTACCAATGTATAGAATCATGCCACAACTATGAATTTGAATCATATAACTTTGTGCTTTAGACAATTCATAAAACTTTGTAAGTGTGGAGAACATGCTTCCAAAACATACCCCCACTATATTAGAGAAATTTAAAAATTGATATATGTACCAATGTGGAAAACATGTTTCCAACACATGTCTCCACTTTAATCTATAGATGTTAAATATTAAATGAGAGTGGAGAACATGCTTCTAAAGCATGACCCACTTAATATGAGAATTGTGAATGTGTGGAAGCCATACCTATATGATATGCCCCTACTGAATCTGAAAATTGTGCCAAGTGTAGTGAACATTATTCTATGACATGCCCCCACTAATATGTCCCCCTTTGAAGTGAGTGAAAAGATAGGAATTGGTAGTTACCTCACCTCAAAAAGATAAGACAATTATATAATTTATGAATGTAACCATGTAGCATATAGAAGGAACATGTCTCAATAGATATAACATTAAAGCACATAGAACTAATGTGATCACATGAAGGACTAAGAAGCATGATAAAGATCATGGCAACATCTAGATAGTAACAATATAAGCTCAATAAGAAAAATGGCACACACACAAGATCATTAAAACTTAAGTCAAAATGCCATGATCCAAGAAGATTACAAACAAGGGGCATGTTCAAATACTACACAATCAAAGGGACATGACTTGGTAAAATGTCCATGAAAGCAATAATGACATGTTTAATGACATATGAAAATTTCAAAGAAAACATACATATGCACAAGGGTTGCAAATAAAGGAGCATATTCAAATGCTCAAATAAGGAAAATAATAGCAAGGCTAGACACATAAAGAAGTGCATAAGGGAAGGGAAAACATAATCAACCACCATAAACATGTCATTGTAGCCCATGGATGAAATGTGTTAGAAAAATGTAAAGTGTATAGCATGTCAAGTACCCTGTGTAAGATATAATCATGAATAAAAGCATGTGTAAGTACATATCTAAGCTCAAACATGATAATGAAATTTGATCAGCAAACCATATAAATTATGTGTATCAAGATCAAATATTGGATTTCCCAAATGTCTGCATGACATAAGTAAAGGGAAGGCTCCACATCTGAAATAGGAATATATCATGTGTTTGTGTATGCTTGTTTCACACTTAAATAGAAGTGTGACACACGTGTGTATTTAAAAGTTGATCTTATGGATCCCTTGCATAGTTGATCTCACTCCTCATTTACTCTAATCTACATAATGTGCACCTCTTAATCAAACTTACACACTCCTTTGCATGAGTCTTGTTCATAACCTCCCACACCAAGTCTTGTGTTTGTTCATTGACTTTTGTGCACCAATCACCTATGTACCTCTTTGTCCCTTGCCACCTCCTGTGTGCCTTAAAATCCCACATTCCACACACTTATGGACTCACTAACTTATACACACTCCATGCCTCATAGTCCTGCATGCCCCACACTTATGGACTCCATGAACTTTTATGCCCTTCCTGCCTGATAATTTTACACATTTTTGTATGCCTCACTAGCTTTCACTCATGGACATGTCAACCTTGGCCTCTTGCCCCACATGATCCAAAAAATATTTCTACCAAAAGGAGACCCTAGATTTGAATTCGAATGGTTGATAACTTAGACATTAATTATTCTAACCATTGCCAATTGCCACATTTGACAGGATCAATATACAATAGAATATCTCCTTGATAATTGACTAGTAGTTATGATTGCTCTTATATTCTTATGATATGTGTGTGTGTGTGTGTGTGTGTGTGTGTGTGTGTGTGTGTGTGTGTGTGTAACATATGCATCTGGTTGGATGTATATATATATATATAACATCGATATCTTACTTCATGTAACTACTCAATATACATGCACTATTGACATTGTACTCTATAATCTTTTCCCTATTCTCTGTTAGCGAATAGAAGTTACATATATAAAATTCAAGACTTATGCTTCATTGAATGTGTTTTGTTTATTTTCTTGAATATTACATTGTGCATTCACTCTCTATAGCCATAACTCTCTTGTCCCTACTAAACCTCAATCATGTATCCTATGGTGTAGATCAATTAGTATTAGAGATATTAAATGATCAAGGAGGAATTGGTATCTGAACTTCACTCTATTGATTTTCCTCTGCATATAACCACATGAGAACAATGAGAGAGATAGTATTTAATAATTGGTTCTACTTTAGAGATTCTAGAACACTGATAAAAAAGCTAAATAGCTAATACCCAAAATCAACTTGAGGTAACCCATAAATTCAAAGGCTCATTACCGATGCTCTAGAGGCACAACACACCAAACTTTTTGGTTAGTTCTATAATTTAATGATGCAAATCAACCCATCATCTTCCTATTCATCTCAAAAGCACATTCTATAATGGTTCTAATAACAAACCCCCTTCAAAGTACATGTTAATCTTGACATCTATTTATTAGAAGGCAAGATCGATACCAAAGCATTGGATGCCTAGATGCAATAACTTGAGGCATACTTTTTAGTCAACTATTTCAATAATGTAAAAAATATCATCTTCACATTATTGAATATGTTTATTTTATTTGTAAATTAGAGCGAGACCTTTAGTGTGTAACATGTCCAAGGGTGCATTCCAATCAAATCATGGAAAAAAATTGTTGACATGCTGAAGGAAGAATATTACCCTCTTTGCCACTTTGAATATGAATACATCAAATTCCAATAAATTTTCCATCACAAACTGATTCCATGACTACTCTACATCCCTGTAAGATAACTTAAGTGAACAACATAGGGTGCTAAATTACCTTAGTGTAATTTTACCTTACATCAGTACAGAGATGGAGTTCTTGAATTTTGACACTTTAGGGTAAGTATATCATAATACTGCAAAGATTGAAGCCAAGGCATGGATGAACCAACATGTCACCTCTTCATCCAATACAATGCACAAGGCCATACTAATGCACAAATCCACATGCAGCCTTCTATGCAAAAGTAACAACACACTTTTCATAAGGTTGGATAATACCATAAGACTACTCAAAACTCAAAGGTTCTAGTGCCTTCTACTTTAAACAAAGGTAAAAAGAATT
Source organism: Torreya grandis (assembly GCA_037957365.1). Classification (NCBI taxonomy): domain Eukaryota; kingdom Viridiplantae; phylum Streptophyta; class Pinopsida; order Cupressales; family Taxaceae; genus Torreya; species Torreya grandis. Next base: position 3,046,106 of record JARHVA010001461.1, on the reverse strand, counting down.
CTAGTGGCAAGTGGTGACATTGTCATCATTCATCCACCCATAACAACTCTAAATACCTTACACAATAGTCCCTTCTAGAATAATATACATTAGGACCCATGCCAATGAAAAACACTGATAAATGCCTCTTGTCTACATACCAACTCCATTATGATTGACATTTATGAAGAACATAAATGTTTATTCCAAACTAAGTTTTGGGTGAAAGGTCAACCTCTCCATGTCATCATCGATAGTGGTAGTCAAAAGAACATCATTACGTAATCCATAGCTCAATGCCTTAGTCTCACCACTACTATGCATCCTAAATCATATTATTTAAGATAGATGTAGAAGGGGAAATATATATGAGTCTGACAATAATTCACTTTCCAATACAAGCTCAAGTCGAATGGGGACAACATCACTTTTGACATTGTAGCTCTAGAAGTCTATGACATCTTTTTAGGAAGACCATATATGTTTGACTACAAAACTACATATCAATCTAAGCCATAGCATTAGATTTTTCATGTGTAGGATCACAATTATAACCTTATTAATTTTACACACTCAACCAAAATCATTTTGGTCTCTGAAAAGTAATGTCATAAGCTCATATCACATGCACAAAAGTTTGTGTTTCTCATGGTTCATCATAATACACCTACCCATTGGAAAATGACAAAACACACCCTGGCAATTTATATCACTTGCACATCATCATAGTAATAATATCTTAACAACTTACTAGAATAGAAATATTAAGTCTTCCTAGATCCTAAAGGCCTTTCAACACATTTCACTATAAATTAACACATCGATTTGATTCTTGGATCCCCTCTTCTGAATATCCCCTTATATCACAAATTAGTTTGGGAGAATGATAAAATCCACTACTAAATACAAGAATTCCTTGATCAAGTTAAGATTAGGCCTTGATCTTCACCTTTTAAGAGTCAGATAGTCCTCACACCCAATAAGGTTGGGTCATGGTGATTCTGCATAGTCTATTATGCACTTAATAAGATAATGATGAAGAATTGGTACCCACTATCATGCATTGATGACCTCTTGGACCAGCTCTAAGGCACCCAACACTTTACCAATATTAACTTGAAGTTAGTTTACCATCAAATTCTAATTCATCCTAAAGCCATTTGGAAGACAACATTCAAGACATGAGAAGGATTGTATAAATGGTTGGCTATGCATTTTGGCCTAACCAATGTGCCAACCACATTCATGTGCTTGATGGATGATCTACTCAGGGTTTTCCTAAACTCCTTCATCATTATCTACTTATATTATATCCTCATCTTCAATAAAACTTGGGAGGAGCATATGGATCACATCGCGTACATCCTAGACACCTTGTGCCAACACAAGTTGAAAGCCAACATCATAAAGTGTACATTCAATATAACATAGATCTAGTACTTGGGTTATATCATTGATCACACCAACATTAAGGTAGATCTAGAGAAGATCAAAGTGACCTAAGATTGTCCTACTTTGTGCAATCTCAAAGAATTAAGGAGTTTTCTTAGACTTGTTAACTTCTACCATAGGTTCATCCTTATATACTTGCACATTTATTGGGATCTCACCTAGATAACACATACAAAAGCCAATTTTGACTAGATTCATGCATAACAACATGCTTTTGAGGCTCTCAAACAATTTCTATATGTATTAGTTATTCTCATAATGTTTGACATTGCACAAATATTTAAAATTCACACTAATGCATCTAACTATGTAGTTGATGTAGTGCTCATATAGCATGGACATCCAGTCACATAAAACTTAGATATATTCAATGATATTGTGCAAAGGTATTCTACTTATTAGAAATAATTATATGCTATTGTTCATGTAATTAAGCAATGGTGGTACTACATTCTTGAGAAGAAGATAATTGTTCATTCAAACCATAATCCAATTCAGTTCTTGTAGATATAGAACAAACTGGATAATGTGTGCCATATGAAATGGATGACTTACCTGCAGTCATTACATATAATGATCAAGCACCAAAAATGGAAGGACAACAAGGCAATAGATTACCTTAGTCAACTGCTAGTTCATGTACTCATCACATTCTTTGACACATGTAGCCATAACTTCATAATTAGGTATCCCTCTACTTAATTGACCAGGACTTCATAGCAACTTACACCAAACTAACACAAGGTAAACAAGTGTAGGAGCTCTACCTGTCTAACCCTATTCTCTAAAAACTTGGACACCTTTATGTTCCTAATGGTGCACCTTTACAACAAATCATATAAGAGGTGCATTATGCCAATACCTGAGGACACTTTGATGTGACAAAAAATCTAGCTACATTGTATTCATACTTTTACTAGTTGCATATGCACATATACGTGGAATGCCACATCAAGTTTTACATTCCTTATTGTATCACCAAACCCATGAACAACAAGCTAGTACTTTACACACCTCTATTAGTTCCATCCAAACCATGGGAATCTATCAGCATAGATTTCATGACTAGGCTACATGTGATGAGAAGTCAACATGACATTATGTTTGTTATAGTGGATAGGTTTTCAAAGATGGCCAGCATGGTCACATGTAAGAAAGATATTGATGTAACTAGCACTGTGTAAGCATTCTTTAACATGTTTGGGTCTATTTTGGTTACCAAAATCCATCATATTTGACAAATATCCATGCTTTGTGAGTGTCAAACATTATGGGACTTGATGGGTATTCAGTTGGATCGATCAACACCCTTTCATCCTCAAATAGATAGACAAACCAAAGTGTTCAATCACACACTTGTTCATCTTGTGAAAATGTAAAATTTCATGCATGTTTTCACTTGGGATGATAATATCTTATATATTCAACATTCCTAAAAATATATCGTTGCACAACTTTATTATCCATAGTCCATTCTAGACATGTGTTGGGTTTTAACCTTCGGCACCCCTAAACATATCCTACTATGCACCATCAGGCATTGAGTCATGCACATATGAATGGGAAGCAAACAAAGTTGATAATTTTATATGCCATATTTAGTCTATTCACAAGAAAATTAAATAGATCCTGTCTCACACATAAGCTAAGTATAAGGAACCCCATGATGCACACTACACACCTCATCCATTTTGAGTTGGAAATAAAGTCTAGTTATAACTATAGGAGTGCTTGAAATATCCACACGAGAGGATCAAGCCTTTGCATTATGGCCCTTAGACCATTTGGAATATAGATGGTGAAATCATCTTTGTTCTTGACCTACCTCGGTACTTAGGCATGTACCTAGTCTTCAATGTGGAACTTCTTAAACCTTACATTCCTCTACTTATTGAGCCAGCAGTGACACATCCTTCTGATTTGGATCCTAAACACTTGCACCCCATAAAAAAAGACCACATCATCAAAGTGATAGACACATGCTCCCACCATGGCACACATCAAATTTTCAAAGTGGTCAAGGTTGGGCAATGTGTTGATCAAGCTAAGTGGTACATATTTCAACAAATTTAGGTGTAGTTCTTGTAAATGCACACCAACATAATGGAGAGCATTAATTTTTAAGAAAATTAAAATTATTAATGTGTAACCCTTATGCATCTAAACTCACTCCTATTTTCATCTAATATGTAGAGTGTGTACCTCTTACACAAACTTGTACACTCCTTTGTATGAGGCTTGTTCACAACCTCCCATGCCAAGTCCTACATTTGCTCATTGACTTTTATGCATCAGTTTCCCACATGCCTCATCATCCCATGACACTAACCATGCAAATTGAGTTCCCATGCATCACACACTTATGGACTCACCAAATTTTGTGCATTCCATACCTCACAATCCTATGTGTCCCACATTTGTGGACATGACATAATTTTATGCCCTTCACACCTAATAGTTTTGCACAATTTTGTGCCCTTCACTGGTATCTACTCATGGACACATTGACCTTGATCACATGCCCCACATGATCCAACAATCATTTATGCCAAAAGGAGACCCCAAATTTGAATTCAAATGGCTGACAACTTGGACATTAAATTTTATAACCATTACCAACTACCACATATAACAAGATCAACGCACTACAAAAACTCTCTTTGGTAACTAAATAAATAATTATGACTACTCTTGTATTCTTATGTGACATATGTATAACTATGCATCTAATTAGATATATATATATATATATATATATATATATATATAAACATATACATAGTTGTAATATTGATAGCTTGCTCTATGTAACTAATCAATATACACACATTGTTGACATTGTACTCTATACTCTTTTCCCTATTCTCTACTAATGAATAGAAGTTACATTTCTTGTAAGTCAATATTTTTACTCCATTAAATGTGTTTTGTTTATTTTGCTTGAATATTTTACTATGCATTTAATTTTCATAGCCATGATTTGATTATCCCACACACACCTCAGTTATGTGCCCTATGGTGTAGATAAAAAGTAATTGAATATACCATCCATCAACATGGAACTACCACATAGATGCTAAGGAACTAATAGAATATGTAGGTGCCAAAAATATTTTTGTATTTTTGAATTTTTTTTTTTTTGGTATTTTTGGGATATTTAAAGAGGAAATATTTTCTTATGATGCCATCCAATGGATGGTCGTAGATAACTCCCCAATGTGAACCTAGTGTAATAATCTTGTAATGCTACCAAGGAGCACTTATAGGTTCAATATCTATCACTATAGTATCAGTCATGCTTTGTATATGTAAAATAGGACTCTATGGTCATGAAGTAGTAATTGGAGTAATAGGAGTATGGGTTCATTGAACCCATTATTGAGTGCTCTATGGTTTATTTTGAATAGATGTAATAGGAACATGTGTAGGTGCTCTGGATATCTGAACATTATGTGTATTAGATGGGGATTCTATAGAATCTATTACATGTTTTTGATGTAATTGTCTCTCAAATATTGGTCATCTAGTAAAAGGGATTTCCTGTCATTTACCCTTTTACAGCAGATTAGTCTTAATAAGCTTGGTAATTAATTGTTTAAGTATAAATTTCTCTTGTTTAAGAGGATGCTCATATGGAGTTCTAGAAACTATAATTACCCGATTGGTATGAATGTATTTAACACACCCATACACTATAAAAGGTACTACTCAAAGTGAATGGATCTAAGATCTTCCAAATAACATACCAAACATTCTTATGGAAGGTATGACTGAAAAGATAGTAACCACATATGCAGGATTGATTTGTAAAGGTAGGTTAATCTCACCAACAACCTTTTGGGAGGTCCCATTAAATGCTTTAATTGATCTAGTATAAGGATGTAAATCATGATGAGTATAACCCCAAGTGTGTAAGTAATTTCATGGTGTAAATTTTCTCACTTGTACCATTCTCAATCATAACATTGTATATAGGGTTTTTATCAAGGTATGTGAGAATGAATAAAAAATGAAGATAAGATTCATCATCCTTAATCTCACTATCATCGAAAGTAATAAAGGGTCTTTGAACCACAGGAGGTATATGTAACGTGTAAGTACCAATAATCCCAATTAGTGGGTAACCATAATGTGGAGGGGATACAAATTATATGCCATTTGTACTTATGGTTCCTTTTTTGAACAGTATTGCAAAATATTGTTAAATATTTTCTATTTCTAGTTATCACTAGGTTATGACCCTGATTCCTTTGGAGGATCATCAAATGCAATATTTTCATCATCAATAATATCTTGGATCTTGTGCTTCAAGGCAAATCATCTATTTTTAGAATGCCAAGGTCCTTTATGATAATCACAATAAGCATTCACATCATACATTTTTGGTAAATTTTGACTCATATAAACCTATATAATATGTTTGAGAGATGTAAGCTGACACTCTAGTAACCATTGGATTAATAAAGTTCTGGACTCAGGTAAATGAGAAAACTATCTCCTTAGTGCATTAGATAGAACAAGATGATTAGGCTATTGTGAACTATGTTAATTGTGGTGGTTGTTTCCTTTTTTGGCTCAGGAAGTTTTACCATATAACTTGGTTTAATCATGAATTGTGTAATAGATGTAAATGCAACTAGTGTGTTTGCTACATACTTGAGCTTATTCATATAAATAAGCTTTATTTCATGGTATCTTATAACATGGCATAAGTCATCAAAATATTTTAACTTCTTAAAAACAATGGACTGGTGTAAAGGAGAAAGCAACTTTGCTTGAATATATCTTATAACTCTATGTCTGCTATAGGATTGATCATTTTAGACAACATTATCTTATATATCAACACATATTCATTGATAGGTTCATTGGTTCCTTGTTTGATTTTGGAAATTTGAGCATAAGAAACCTTTTTAAAAATATTAATGGAGAAGTGTGCCAAAAACTAGTCTATAAGAGGTTTGAATGCTTTAACTGATTGGAGAGGTAAATCACAGAACCACCTCAAAGCACAGTCCCTGAGACTTCTTGGAATTAATTTAGTCAAAAGTTTATCATTAGAGGCATAATCAAGGCATGCCACATAAAAGAATCAAAGATGTTGTTCAGGTTCACCCTTGACATCATAAAATGTGAACTTAGGTGCAATAAAACCAATTGGAAAAGGGTGCAAAGATATCCCAAGTGCAAGATGGTTATACAACACATCTTTTGAATCAATAACTTAAAGAGACTTTAAAGCCTTTTTTTCAATGTTTGTAACCTTATCTTCCAAGGTCTTTATAGCTTGAATGCATGATTTAGCTATAGACCCAGTGTGATTTAGATTAGCAAGTTGAGTAGTCACCAAATTGGATGTAAACATGGTTTGAGTAGTAATAGGTATTGAAACTAGTATTTGTATTGAAATAATTGGTAATTCCATGGTAAATTTAGCAAAAGTAGTTTCAAGAAATAAAGATTGGAAAACATAATCTATGCATCCACTAGATGTAGGTTAATTGATTAGTATGGATTTAATTGTAGTGCCTTCTAAAGACTCACCATCACTAGGTGAATTAGCCTTGGTTTTATCATGTTTTCTTATTTCATCTCTTGTAACATACAAAAATGCATCCATTAAGTCAAGTCATTATTATTGATATGAGAAATTAATGCCTCTTTATCTTCCATTTGAAAATGAGTTTTTGCACTAACACTTTCCATTCCTTTACAAATGAAAAATTTATAATTTAAAATAAAGTATAACAATTCAAAAAACATAAACATCAAAAAACCTTTTTGACTTAGGGCTCAGATTTCAAATATCAGGTTTACCAAACGTTTAACCCTAAAATAAAATATAATTACTTAGATTTGGCCTTAGATTACTATTAAAGGGTTATATATAAATGAAAATGAACAAGGGTGATAATTAAATCTACAAAGGCCAATAGGATGCTAAATTCATATTTAAACATACACTAAATTTCTTAAGATGAGAATAGACTAAATATAGAAAATAAAACTAAGTTATGTATGGAAATGATAAGGAAGTAATAGAATTATTTAGTTATATTATTAACACAATGTTGGATATAAAATAAGTAGGAAGTAGGTTGGAAGATAGTTTTGGAACAGTCGTTATATTCTAGATCTAAGGCTTATGGACTTCTAGACACTACTATCAACCTAGGACAGTTGTATGAACACTACTATCTGAGTTTGATGTAAGTATCATGTATGAAATAAATACTATAAAAGGATGTAGACTCCTGGATGCTTATGGGTTTGTCTTTTCCTTTATTTTGATGCAATAAAATTTGGGTTATGGACTATCACTCATGAAATTACAAACCCTAGTTATTCATCTTCATAGTGACCTTGGGGAAAATGGGTTAGTGGGAACATAGTGTCAAGCTGCCCCAAAGACCCTATTATAAGTGGGTGTTTCTTACATATCTAATACTCTAAAGAGGGCCTTAGACTTATGTAGTTATACCCTATGTGTTGGTTTATGTATGAATCACGCAATATGTGGAAATTAAGTACAATAGTGACCTAGTTTGTAACCTAGAAAATCAGGCTCTTGGGCTGCTCCTTTAGTATTTTAACCCCATGTATGTGTTGTCCCTATGACTAATATGGAAATAATAGAAAATAGGGAAGCTTTGTTCAATCTAATGCTTGATATAATGCTTTGATAAGTTGCCTTGGTCTATGTTTGGTGGTTTCTCATATATGTTAGGTGAGGAATAAATGAGGGTTGATCTTGTATTTATGTCAATCCTTTTGGAGTAATAATTTGCATTAAATCACTTAATCCAACCATTAGAATATATTTCATTTTAAAATTGGATTACTTTAGGGAAATAGACACTTGCATAGGGTCAAGACACTAACATCAATGTTAGTGTATGTCCTTGATGCTAGTGTCTAGGGAGTAAGAAAGTAGGTACAAGTTCAACACTTGTAGATGTCAGGATCTTGCTCCACCAAAAGAGCAAATATGATTACCAAACCAAGCACCTTAATATGCAGAAATTAACCAGATTCACCAAGTAACTAGAATTCAAAATAACACATGATATGAGAGACAATACACAACTTGTATTAACACTTTACAGAAAAGAATACAATAAAGAAGATGCCACTTCTTCTCCAGCACTTTACAGAGGTTTCCCACACCTCAAGTGAATAGTAAATCTTCTCCCCAAAGCTCTCCCTCTTAGGTCCCAACACCCAACTCAAATACAGAGTTGGTGTTCACCTCCTGTGCTCCATGCACACCACAAGTGCTCCACGCACTCCACAAGTACTCAAGGTACTTCAAGTAGATCTCCCATGAACCTGCAACAACCTGCAATTCAACAGACCATACTTATGGAAGGAACTCCCTTGCCTTCCTCTTTGCTCTATCCAAGTACAATCCTGTACTCCAAGTAGATCCTGCCTGATTCTACTCCCTATTGTGTTGCTGTCCTATATGATCCTGCACACCTACAAATCAACCTGGTTCTGCACACCTGTGAACCTTGACCTTGCACACACATACACCTGCAGATCAATGATCTTACTTACCGTGTAGATCTCCTATATAGGCCATGCACCTGTGACCAAGATCCTACACACTTGAAGAATCTTGTTGACTCTCCAAAACCAGCACCCACCTAGGTATTGATGTGGAACTAGGAGAAATACCCTTGCTCACCTCACACACAGAAGGAGCTAACTTTGCTCAACTCAAACTAGAACACTTTTCCAATACAACCATGAGTCTATTATATAGATCTCATCCAAACAATGATTAGACATTTAATTACAATAATTAGATCTGCAGCTCTCAGTCTAAAAATAGCTCTAATCATGCAAACACTTGGTTCGTTAGCTAACTGCCCATAATAAGCTCGCAGTCGAACCACACAGGCGACCGACGTCGGTCCCTGTCTGCCTGGAGGTGACCGACGCCGGCCGATCCCTGATCGACGTCGATTGCTTCTCTTCACTATACTGCCGACGTTGGCTGATCAGACCGACGCCGGTTGCTCTGACGCTCAGCAACCTTCAGCAACCCCTCCAATGGCCTTCTCCGTGTCTGCATCAGTGAAGCTTTTAGCTCCACAACCTAACAGTAGAGATCAAAGATAAGTACATTTTAAGCATTCTAGTAAAGATAGAATGTCTGGGTCATCAACATAATATTGTTCAGACTAAGATATAGGCCAAGGGCACAATATAAAGTATATGTGAGACTTACAGAAGAAGGAAAAGTCTAGAATTGAGAGGAACAACAAAGGTCTGAGTTTTCCAAGTATACAAGACTAAGGTGTTATATAGTCCATAAATATCATCTACACATACATATCATAATATGTCAAAAAGATGAGGAGAACAAGTTCAAAAATATGAGTGAGAAGGCTTACATGAATGTGAGCAATTGTGAGGCAGGCTTAAAAGGTTATTATTAGTCAAGTTAGCCACCATAGATTGTTCTATCTCCAAACTAAGTATCTAAGTTATCTAACCTCATAAATGGCCGTATTGAGAGTCATGTCTATGATGTCATGGTTTTGAATTGTCAGGTTATGTCAAGTTTAGTCCATCAAGTTGTCTCAAGGTCTAAACAAGGTCTTGTTAAGATGATAAAGTCTATGGCATTTGACTTATCCAATCAGTCTCCTTAATATGATCATTTATGATAGTCTTTTACAAGCATTTTGGAAAGTTTAAGTTATTTTAGAATTGTTTAAGGTAGTTTCAAAAGTTCAAGGTTTAATATTTCCATTGTTTATGCTTGTCCTAGCCAATACAAGTGCAAGCATATTATTGTTAATGTATGAAGTATGTTCAAGTTAGTTCATTAAGCCTTATGAATAAAGGTTTATGTAATGGGAAATGTAGCAGATCTACAAATCAATCCTATCTCAGAGAAGATAGATCCTACTTACACTTCTGATTGGTGATACATTAGATAATTAGGGTCATGACCAATATGGATCTACTAGACCTAGACAACAAATATCTTACCACAATAATATCACTAGGGAGGGTTCCAAAGCCTCTAGTCAAGAAAAACTATAAAATAACCCTAACTAGGGCCTATGTTTTCCCTATTCAATAAACTAATAACAAGTAAAGTAAAATTCTAATCTAGTGTTTACCAAATCTTGTGGCACAGCATGGGGTTAGTAAATAATAAAGTTAACATGCATAAGAGAATCCTAATTAAGCTATATACAGGTAAAACACTATGCATGGAGAGAGCGGTATTATTAAAAATCTATTACTTATGCTACTTCTATCTACTAAAGAGAGGATCAAAGTTAGAGATACTTACTTGGAATATGAGCCTATCGAGACTCAATATTTCCCTTAGCTAAAGGTGTTTTGCAAGAGGTTTTTATGGTTTTTAAGGATCATTAAGAAAAGCCAAAACATCTGAGACTTTTCCACAAGACTAGACTCTTCTCCAAGTAGAAAGCCTAAGTTAAGATTCCTCAATTAAAATAGTAGAAGAGCATATTATAAAGAAGTGCAAATGAATAATTAACTCTTATTGTCTCTCTAAGAATGTTGAAATGGATGTGTTTATATAGGCAGATCTAACCTTAAACCCTTCTAAAATTACAGGCTAACAAGGTCAACCTAGTCAACTTAGTATTGAAATTGACAAAAAATAACTAGTTAATGAACTATGTTATCCATGGTCAACCTAGTTCCTAGTAAGTTCTGTAAATAAAAATACAGGGTTGATGTGGTTGACATAATCATTTAAACTATCAAAAAGGGGTTTACGTTAGGAAAATGGGTAATGAAGGTGGTAAATGACTAGAGGAGGGTGAAAAATAGGAGGCAAAGTTTAGGGTAATATTTTTAGGAGTTGGTTGGATTGATAACAAGTGGTAATAAGGGACAACAATCCTATGAAGCACCAATGGTCTACCCACCCCTTTCTTGGTGTACCCCTTAGGGCATGCACTCAGAGACATTGAGACTCGGTGAGTTCTTATAATATAAAAAGCATAAATAATTGATAAAATTTGAAAATAGTATGTGTATACATATGCCCCACTCGAAGCTCATCACGTGTCACTTAGGTACAACAGGGGATGGTGCTTTGAGAAAAGAACATAGCAACACACAACGTTGAGGATATAAAAAAATTGCAATATTTTAAAGCAAAAAATAACTAAAATTAAATGACTAAAATGGAAATAACAAAAAATTAAATGTAATGCATACCTTAACTTACCTTTATCAGTGGATGGTTGTTTGTTATGTTTGTAGTTTTGATCATGGAGGGCACAGAGACTCCTTTCAACAAACCCAAGGATAAAAAACTAAATAGAAAAAATAAATAAACATAGGAAATCTAAGATAACTAGTGTTATGTGGATGAGATGTACTTGGAAATTTAGCAAGTTGGGGTGGCAAGTGTTATGTTAGACCAAATGACCAAGTCAAAATTTAAAGTGAATTAGGTAACTGAAAAACCAAGGCTACTAAGGACCAAAAAACTCAAACAAGTAAACCTTAAGTAAGAAAAGCAAACTCACCAAGTAAAACAAAGGATACATGTTAAAAATATGGTAATCAAACATCAATGTAAAATCAGTAACAATTCTTAAACAAAGATGGGCAAGTAAAAATGGTAAAACAACATTGATGAATAAACAGTAACAATACTTACTCAATCATCAATGGAAAAAGGTGCACAAAATGGAAAATAACATTGGTAAGTGAGAAGTAACAATCCAACTTCACTCAACAATTGAAAAAGTACATGAAATTAGAAATGAACTTAGGTGTCTAAAAAAGGGTAATACAACAAAGACAAATGGTAAAATAAATCAAGGCATATCTATAAATGTAAAGCCATCATGTAAAGAGAATAATCCATAGTTACTCAAGCATGTTGTTTTGTTCTAAAGATAGATAAAACTTAAACAAAGTAGTGTTAGCATGTTTTTAATATGTGAAGAAGAAGGAAAATAGATTTGCAATCACACGTGTCTGTCAAGGTGGGGAAATGGAATGGGTGGAGGGGCCAAGGTAGATGATCTCTTTATCAAAGTCAAGATACTCAAATTAGTTTTGTTAAAACAAGAGGATTTTCAACCTTAAGGACTCTAAAGAACTTCTCCTAACCACACAAGTCTTAGGTCAACAAATGAAGTATGTAGATCATCCCATGAAGGCTATATGCATGAAAAGTAAAATGGACCTACCTTTTCATAATATGTTCCCTATTCCTTAGGACCCCTTACATATCCATCGATCTTCTATGAAGATTGGGTTCTTAAATGAGAAAGTAGGTAACACCATAGATTTTGTTGAATTCTCTTATTCCAATCTACTAGCCTACTGCACCTAAATGGACCTCGACTCTATTGTGAGGCCAACTATGGAGTTTGAGCTTTAAGTGGAGATAGGAGATATGCTTGTAATCACATCTTTTGGTGTGATTTTGAATTTTGAGATTTGTATATTGCATTTTTTATATCATTGCCTTTTATTTTAAATGATTTGGATTTTAAATTTCCTAATGGATTTTTCTATTCCTCCTCCATATGGATTTGGAAAACCAAAAATGGGTGCTAAAGATGACTTTTATTTGAATACTTGGGACTTGGTTGCTAAGAGAGAGAAGATAGAGAGCATGGTGTCTAAGAATCTCATAAATTTAGGTGAAATAAAAGTGTTATCTTGACTTTGACCTTGTTTTATCCAATATGGAGTGAAAATAAAGGAAATCAAGAGGAATGAAACTTGAAAAAAATTGAATTACTTCAAACTACAAAAAATGTGACAAAGGGTGAAAAAGAGGAATACAGTGATAGTAAATTGTGATTCCTTATCATAAGAATGAGAGAAATGTAAGAAAACATGCTAGCATAGACTGTTATGTAAATTTTATCTATCAAAAAATCAAAAACTAAAGTTGAGAACAAGGGTCAAAAACTCGTAGCCATTGCAAAACATATTCTATAAAAGGAATGAGAAGATGGTGATTTTATGAGGAGGGCCAGGTCCTGTCCATGGTCATACACTACAACTCATAAAATAAAAACCCAAGGGGGTATATGAAGCATGTGAAAAATAAATGAGATAATAAAAAGTGGGTATTTGTGAGGAAGGCCAGGTCATATCCATGGCCTTACACTATATGTCACAAAGAGAAATCCAAGGGGTGCCAAAAAGTGTGTAGAAAGTGTGAAAATAAAGAGAAGGAAATCATGAGGAAGTATGGGTCTTATCCATGGTTTTATAATGAAATTCATGACAAAAAAGGAAACTAAAAGACCAAAATGAAGGACTTGTTGAGGTCAACATACCTGCTATTTCTGAAAATTAGGGACCCATATGTTAAATTGTGCAATTAGTACCTTGAAACTAAAAATTCACTTGACCAAACCATCACTAACATATTTTGCACATTATTTGCATTTGAATATCATCCACCCCTTGGTCTGGTTGGTCTTATTTTTTCATGGTTCTACTATAGCTTTGCCTATTATTACTAATAGTGGATATCTATGTTTCAGATCATAGGTTTAATGGAGCTCTCCTTGATGGGATCATACCTGGGTTTCATAATTCTATCTCAATTTGAACTTTTATTAGCCTTTGGTCTATTAAAATTCAGCTTGAATCCATGTTCAATTTTCTTGAAACCCTCATTTAAAAACCCTAGCACATGATTCTTTTAGACCCAAATTCAAAAATGGCAGGAATAATTTTAGCAAGAACATTTTAAATAGTCCATGGACTTAAACCTATATTTATATTAAGGATTGATCATGTTTTTCAACATGACCAAAAATTAATATAAAAATTATAATCTTGGTCCCCTTATATATCGAGTTCCTTTATCCCATTTTATTTTAGCATGGTCTAACTTTAATATTGCAGGGTCCCTTTTAATGAATTCCCAATTTGGTCTGACTCTTGTTGCAAAGCTAAGTCTATAACATTAGTCCTAAGATCCCATTCATGTTTATTAACATGAATGAGACTTTAGTCCTAAGATTTTATCCTAAGTCTTATTTGCCCCAATCCCTAACTTGAAACATTTGCTTCTCTGTAGGATATATAACCCACATACGATCAAGCAAAAATGATCAGTGGCATGAGATGGCCCTGATAAGTCCCAAAGTTTTATCCTGTAAGAACCACTCATATCCAACTACTTATATCATGATCAATGATTCATGCTTTCTCAGATGAAGCCAATTGAATAATGTGTAATGGGTCAAAATTTACATAGGGCTTACTGTGTCTTATGGGATTCAATTTAACATTCTCGTGCCCATCATTTGACATTCGTGAGGCCTTCATTAACGTATGTGAGGCCATTAAATTTAAACCTCACTGATACATTATTAGAGCTTAATTTTAATGTTCTCATGAATGTCATTGATGTCTGTGAGGCCATCATTAACATCTATGAGACCATAAAAATTCAAACTCATGGACCAATCCCACTTAGATAATTGAACATATTCTTAGCTTAATCATGCTTGGAAGTCTTGGTAATTCAATGTTAAGATTGGATTTTAATTAATTTCAAGTTGTGTTTCAATTTAAAATTTGAATGTACAAGGGGAACAATTATAAATACCACAGGCTTATATTGAATAGTATCATAAGGTTGAATCATGTTTTTTTAACATTAGACTAGACATTAGTCCAAAACCTTATGCTTAGTCTATATATATAAATATATATATATATATATATATATATATATATATATACACACACACACACACACACAAATATATATATATATATACCCCTATGGTCTTGTGAAAGGTTTTATGGGATTTTTAGTGAGTTTTGACAAAATGTGAGGCCCTTTGGTATGAATCCTAGCTTAAAATATTTGTCCCAAGGTTTGCCTCATATTCATCAATGCGATACAAACCTTAGCTCAAAAACCTTAAGTTAAGTCCTCTTTTTATATTAGGTCCCATTTTACTATGATCTAGACTTAGCCTAAATACTTTATCTGAAGCTTCATTTCATGTTTGTTAACATGAAACAAAACTTTAGACTAAAGTATTTAACCTAAGTTCTTTACATGGTCCAGTTCTAACTTAAAGTTTGTGCACCTTTTCAAGATTGGTGAATCACACATAATCAAACTAACATGATCAAATAAAGTGAGACCACTATGTATTATTCAACAAAATCCCTAAAGGACTATGGGAGAACCACATGGCACACATGTACTAACTATGAGACTGACAAAGATGTAGAGCTAAGAAGGCCCATAAGATTACCAAGTGACGTAATTATAGGGCCTGGTATAAAGGACAACCAATGGCATGCAACTAGCAGGATCAAGATCAATGATTTACATTGATATATAAATATTGATCTAATGGAATGAGATCAAAGACAAATTTTAAAAGGTAATAGTCAAGTTTTAAAGCATTTATAAATAAAGTGCCTTGAAAGTGTCAACTAGGCACCACATCAATGACACTTAAGCATAAAAAGACAAAACCCAAGATTTTATGGGCTCAAAAAAGGAAAAGGTATAAAGGCAAAGGTCCAAATCAAATATTGGCACCAAGTTCACCTAAGTGAAAATATTCATCACCATTAAAGCTCAAAAAGACTTGTAAAAAGCTCTAGCATCCATAGAATCCCTAATTTGATCACAATCAAGCTATAAATAGTATAATTACCATTTGAACAAGTGCAAATTAACCCTGAGATTCATTACAAACCACTTGTGAGCAACTTATAGACGCATAGCCATGGTAGCATGAAAGCAACAAAATAGAAAAAATAGAGTTGCACTTAACTTCATACATGAATGGAAGAGTCTTCAAAGACACTACACTTAATTGTATAGTATTGAATACTGGGGACAATAATTGGTCCAAGATTTTTTGGGCCATTGAAGAGTTACCATAAATCATCAAAGAGTATGAGAATAATGCCACAATCTACTAGAGATACTATGACGTAGTCTCTATTCAAATGACTAGTCTCCATCATGCGGTAGCAAAACCTAACGTACTTTATTATATTGATGTTATTGCTCCTATTTTTAAGGATTGTAGACTTGACCAAGATATGATAATCCATGAATGTAATTTTAAAAAGGTTGATTACATTTTCCCCATTGCATTTGAAAGTTACAATAAACTTCTCATTCATCAGGTAGATTTGCTCATAATTAAGTAATGGTCTAGCGAAAATGACCTAAAAACCACCCTTTCCCCATGGTTGTATTCAGGAACCCATGTATTTTTGACCCCACTGGAAGGATTCCTATCACCCAATTTAGGGTAGGGATTAGAATGATCATGACTTTGCTAAAAAAATTGTCTAGGTCCCCTTCCACCACTTATGTCAATAAGATTTGGGTCCCTTATATATATTTCATGGTTGAAAAGGGACTTACTCCTATAGGAGAGACGATCAACATTTGCCTGAAGTAGTAATTCTCTACCATGAAGAAGAGGACTAGCAGTCACTTCTTTATGATGTCTTATCTTTTGGATGCCCTATTGGCCACCACCATAATCCCTAACATCAAATATTGGTCACATGATGGAAGGCAAAAAGTCTCCTATTACTATTCTAAACTGCATAAATTCAAGTATAGGGATCGCATACAATTCATTAGTGATTGTGTGTATCCATCCTTGTCTAAGGCTATTATAGGGGTCTCTATGATGAGGGTAATCCCCTTAATCAAAAAGTATGTGGAGCTTATTAGGGACCTTTGGTTATATCTAGACTGCACTATAATCAGGATAGAGGGAACCTTATGTCATCCTCTTAAATTGCCAATCTATGTACCCACCAAGCTGGATGAATGGGAGATCATACCAATTATTCCATGGTATTGACAGTTACTCCATCCTTTTCCTTTGACTATTAGTAGAAAAATGCTACAAAATTGGGATAATGTGGATGCCATCTCTAGAAATAGAGACTCATTCAATCTACAACTTGATGATTTAAGGTAGTGGGACCCCGAGAGAATGTTGTAAAACATTTGAAGGCCAAAAAAATTAACATGAAATATGAACATCAACTTGGTGTACATGACATAATGTATATCTGGGCATCTTCATTTTCATAGGTCATATTAAGATTAAAAAACACAATATCAAGCTCAAGGCTAGGTTGAAAAGAGATGAGAATTTAGCTGGTAAAATCTAGCAGATGAATCCTTTATAGTACCATTTGCTTCTTAGACCATCTACTAGGACTCCTCTAGAACATCCAGAGGCATAAATTGCATAAAGGCTAGATAAAGAAAAGCTTGAAGAAACACCTGGTGAAGGGGAACCATTTTCTGCCGAACCTAAAAATCTAGAGTCTCTAATTGAATACATTGACATGATAGCATTGCATCCTGTGGAAATAATGGAAGATGCCTTGGAAGCACTGGTTAGTGATTATGGGTCAGATGAAGAGGATCCTCAAACTCAAAAATAAGAACCTCAACCCCAAGTTGAGGAAAAAATAAAGGAAAAGGGGAAAGAGATAGCTTTGGAGTTAGTTCAAGTTATTCCCCCTTTTCCCCCTCAAAGAGAAAGGCTAAATTAGCATTGGTCCCAACAAGAACTAAGAAGCCTAGATTAACCCTCAGTCACCTTATGAGTGAGGTTAATTTATTAAATGATGAGAACCTAATTTATGGTCCAACCATTCCTAAATGGTTTGTATATGAAAAGTTACAAAATATCCCAACTTTGCACCATTAATGGGCCATCACAAAATTTGTCAACATCATAGTTCATGAGAAGCTTAAGCCCTAGATAGTGGCTCTACAAAAGGAAGAAAAGGAAAGGCATTTGGCTACTCTGGGCCTTCAAGTAACACCCAACTGGAAGTCCTATAGCCTCTAAAAATGACACTCTTTAGTAAGTGTCCAATTTGACCCAACCACTACTAGGTTGGAAAGAGTAACAATAAAGAAAGTTTTGGTGGCTGGAGAAGAATTCACTTTTTATAAGGTGGAGCCATTTGTTGAATTGACCCTAGTTGGAGGCCAAAGACCAGGGGAAGACCCCATCCACGAGGATGATATACTTGGGTTAGCCAAAGCTCAATTAGCCCAATTGTAAACTGGCATCAAGGGCCTACAACAATGAATAAAGAACCTTCAAAAATAGAATGAGGATTTGGAGAAATAGGCAGTTTTATCAATTCTTGATTCCATGATTGAAATGTTTGAGAGATTATTCCATGACATGTTTGACTTTCTAAAGTCAATAAAGATAAGACAAATTGCACTATACATGTAGGATATAATATCCAAGGGCCTAATCGCCCAATGGCAAGGTTCCATGGATAAAATAAAGGATTTGATTAGCATCTTGATAGGGGATAAAATCCCTAGTTTCAAGACTATCAGCTTTACTCATCTCAACACCATCCTGGGCTTGATTTTGGATAAAATCAATAGTTTGAGTGCATGGTCCAAATCCTTAGAAAGTCTTATCAAGGATGATAAAGAGCTTATGGAAAGAATTGAAAACTCTTAAGGACCATGATTGTCAAGCCTATAAATTTTAGCTCTTAGGCATCATTGGGGATGATTAATTTAGACACTAGACCACTTTGGTCATGCAAGAGGTGAAGAGAAAGAGTCAAGGTAGGTCTAGAGGCAAAAATAGTAGGATCATGGATATGATCCTAACTATAGAAAAAAATATAGCTGAGGTGAGGAGCATTAAGGAGGCTTTAGGGAGAAATGATAGGGACCTAGATGATTTGGTAGATCAAGAGGATGAGCTCCTCCTTGAGCCCATTGTCAATTTGAAGTTAGTTGATAAACAAAATCAAAAGGTGATGAGGTTACTTCAATAGAACCAAGGGTCCTCATTAGCATAAGGTCCACCAAGTATATAAGAATATTCTCTTTTGTTGGAACATTATGAATTTTGAAAAGAGAATATTCTTTTGTAAAGGCATGTGCATTTTGTTAACATATTGTCTATAGGTCAGTCCACATGGAAAGAATCAATGTATTCTAGAAACCTTTATAAAGAGGAAATCTATCCTATCACTTGTACACTTTTAATTTGATAGGATTGACTGACAAAATTCCTTAAAACCTATAAAATGAATATTTTCATTTGTAAAAAGAAGATAGAGTTTTGAGCTATAAAAACTAGTGTAAATGTGGAAGCAATTAATACAAGCAGAGAATTCTAAGAAGATTGTCTCATCTTGTTTCTGTCGATTATAATTTAGCTTCTCTCTCAATTGTTTTTTCTAGATCTCAAATTTGAATGGTTTTTAAAAATTATGGACATGCATCTTCAATATAGGGTTGCTAATTTGTGCAAATGCTAGATTAGTTGAATGTTCTTGGGTTTACTTCATTTTATTTACTCTGCATAAGAATGTGTATATGTTATTAACTACAGTAGTAAATCTTTAAAGTAACGCTAGTTATTACTTGTATTTCTTCATACTATCCTTAGATACTTTTCTAGTGTGTGGTAAGATTTGGGTGAATGTTATTGCATGCTATAGATTGGTTAAATGTATGTTTAATGGGAATTTAAATATTACCATGATGTTCAAGGTAAAAATCAGCAGCGTGTTTTATTTTTGCCCTACCCTTCCCTTTTTCTCCTTTTTAACCAAATCACTGAAGTGTAAAACCATTATGAATATTCATTTTAGAATAGTCTTAGATTAGAATTTGATCACAACCCATTGACATTAGTATATATTACTACATCTTGTGCAAATAGTACTGAGAGGACCAAGGTGGCTCTTAACTACCAAGTTTTATAAATATTGTGGAATATTTTGCTTGCTCTGCTGCTATTTCATCATAGGTGACCAAATCACCATAACCTTCAACTCATGCTCTAAATTCTTTGAATTATAAAATGAAAATTATTCTTTAAGCACTAAGAGCACCTATGATACACTTAGAGGCATCAACAATACAAAGGTGTGAAAATAGAGAACTGTTATAGAAGGTGAGACCCATGTAAGTATCCTACAAAGAGTGTTAGATAGATAGAATATAGAAAGTATGAAAAATAAAGGAAGGATTTTAGGAAAAATACTTCTTAATAAATTATGCATTGGTTGGTTCTTTGAAAATATGGCCTTCATTGGTTTGAAGGTGAAAGGTACTTAGAACAAGAATATATTTGACTAAATAAGGGCCCCACCATTTTTAGGTATACTTACCTTATCTGTTATGAGTGTAGCCTAATTTAAGGACAAGATCACCAACATTAATGTGTTAACTTTAACTTGTTTGTTATGTTGTTTGGCAATATGGACCTTTTATTGATGATTATGTTGCAAAGCAGAAATATAGTGTTCGTCAAGGAGATCAAGAGCATGAAGGTGAACTTTGCTTAAATCTTCATTGGGTATGATACCATGAAGAGATATATGGTGAGAAGGAAGCTCAAATTATAATGGGAAGACTGATTCAAAACCATAGACTAGAGATAATGGTGTTGCTCTAGTGGCAGTGTGTATACTAATATGATAAGCCCAAGGAGTAGGATAAAGATGAAGGTGCCAATCCATGCAGGTTTCATGAATTTTCTTTTGGATAATTTTATTAATAATTTTATTGGTGGCCTCAGCTTGGCCATTACATTGTGAATGATAAGTTTTGGAGAATTTGTGATTGATTTTAAATTTAGTATAGAGCTATTTGACATCTTTATTTTTGAAATTACCACCATTATCTAAAATTGAGTAACACCAAAGTGGAAAATGATTTGATTAAGGATTAATTTGGAGATGGTGGTACTAGTGAAATTAATGAAGGGCATAGCCTCAACCCATTTGGTAAAATATTATGTGGCTATGATTATAAAAACATGCCCATCTTGAGAGTGAGGTAATTTGATGATGAGATTTAATCCCCACATAGAGAATGGCTAGGGAAATTCTACGGTTTGAAGCTCAATTGGAGGTGAATGAATTTAATCATCATGAAGATAGAAAGGATTACACTTTATCAAATTTGATGGCATCATTTTTGAGAGTGGCCTAAAATTATCCCATATGTAAGTATTTATAGGTTGTAGCATGTCCACTATAATGGCCACTACAAATGCCCCCATGTGTTTGTTCAAGAAGAGGAAGATCCTCATCTTTCATAACATATCAGAACAAGGTAACTTTACCATTATGATAATATAGGATAACATATCAAAATACATACTTAAAATCTTATTTATGAATGTGAGTCTTTTTATAGGAATTGAAGTTGGGAGGATAAGTTTGATGTTCCAGAAATTGAATGATGTTTTTTATACTAAGGGATTTGTTGAATGCTGATAGCCTCAATGTGGTAGATAAAGGAATCTTATGGTTTAATAAAAGATGGGGATTTTCTTATTTGGATAAGAAAATTGGGATCAGTAAGAACTTATTGTGGATGAAAAAGAGATGTTGAAGATGCAAGGGAATTGGAAATAGAATTTTGATCTTGGGGAATAGATTCGATGGTGAAAGAAATAAGTCTCTAGTGAGAGTAGTTGTAATTTGATGATAAGAAATGAGATTTTTTATTTTTCATTGGTAATCACCATTGAATTGGTGGTAAATGAGTTGGGAATTGCCTAAAGTATGCAGGTATTGGATATCTAAATAAATGGAAACTCTCATGCCTAAGATTAAAGCTTCATACTTGTCCATGTTATTAGTGACATCGAATGTTAACCAAAAATTTAATGGGATGATTTTATCGAGAGGGCTCATTAGGA
Source organism: Torreya grandis (assembly GCA_037957365.1). Taxonomy (NCBI): domain Eukaryota; kingdom Viridiplantae; phylum Streptophyta; class Pinopsida; order Cupressales; family Taxaceae; genus Torreya; species Torreya grandis. The sequence goes on along the minus strand of JARHVA010001461.1, from coordinate 3,023,964 downwards.
TATAAATTTCCTTAGATCTTTGAAGGCATTTAGCAACATTAAAATAAAGGGTCCAAGTATCCTCGTGTAAATCAACATTAATTTTAGGAAGTTATTCAATAACTACATTTGGTTTAGTAGTATCAGGGAGGATAGCAGATTCATCAGGATTACTTGCTTCAAGATCAGCAGTGAAGTTATAAAAGTAATTTTTAAGGTATATGATTTGGTTGAGGCCTTCAATATAGAGAATATTATCATCAAGAAGACTATATTGAAGGTGGTTAGTAGTGGGTATAAGAGCTACGACAAGTTAATCAGTGATGATTTGTCCTTCGAAAACTTTTTGAGTAATAATTTGGAGATCAAATTCCATGAGAAGGACCATCCACTTTCCAATTCTATATCCAAAAATAAAGGCTTTGGATAAGAAGTGATGAAGCGGATCAGAATGGATGATAACATAAGTGGTTTTTTAAAGCATATAATGTCAAATTTTACTAGTAGCAAAATATATGGTAAGGCAATCATGCTTGACTTTTGTGTAATGTTTCTCATAATCAATGAGGCCTCGACTTATATAGTAGATGGCATAACTTCTTTCAGTATCATATTATTGGGAAATCATGCCCCAACTAATATGGGTTTGGAAGAGGTATATAGGATCAAAGGTTGATTATTTGAAGGGGGATAAAGAGTAGGATGGTGAAGCAATGATTATTTCCTATTATCAAATGTTTTTTGATAGGGACTCATCTATTCTAAATCATTACCTTTCTTAAGAAGAAAATTGATAGGATAGATACAGTAAGCCATTTTGATAATGAAGCATCTAATTGCCCCAAGTTTACTAAGGTAGGTGTGAATGTTTGGTATGGATCAAGGGATGCACATGTTAATGATAGCATTAATCTTGGTAGGATCAACATCAATGTCATATAGAGAAACTAAGAATCCTAAAAAATTTCTAGATGTGACATCGAAAACACATTTGTAAAGATTTAGTCTAACTTTGTATTTAAGAAGGGAGTCAAAGATGATGTAAATATCAAAAATATGAGTCTTACGACTCATCTACATAGGTTTTTACAATTTTATGAATAAGATCATGAAATATATGAGTCATTTCCCGTTGATAGGTAGATCTAACATTTTTTGTGCCAAAGGGCATTTAGCATAGAAATAGGTCCCCCATTATGTGGTGAAAGTTGTCTTATGTTGGTCTTTGGGGCAATGTGAATTTGGTTATATCTCAAAAACCATCCATAAGAGACAACATTTCATAACCAGTCATGGAATCAATAATGGCATCTATTGAAGGTAGAGGGAAATTATCCTTGGGACAAAGAAGGTTAAGATTATGGAAATAAATGCAAATGTGAATGACCATAGTGACCTTTTTCATAACAAGGACTATATTAGAAACCCATTTAGAGTAGTCCATAGGTTTGATAAAATTAGCATCAATAAGTTTGATAAATTCTTTAGGGTATAAGGTAGAAACCTCAGGTGGAAATTTCCATTACTTTTGGTGCATAAAATTGGCATCGAGATAAGTGATGATATTTCACATGAAAGTGCTAGGGTTAATACTAGGCATATCTTCATAGGACCAAGTAAATATCTCACGATATTTATCAAAAAATAAGCTAAAGTTATCATGTTTTGTAGGTGTGAGTTCATGAGAAACTATAATAGGTCGAGGGTATGATGGAGTATCATATTCGATGCGAGTAGTTTATTCAATAATCATAGCTTTGCCATCTTAGAAGTGATATAGTGTGTCAGGTAAAGAAAAAATTGGATTATCTTTATGGTCGATGCTAGAAATGAAGTTATTGAAATAGGGGGGTTTATTTTTATAATTCTTGAGTTTGTGATATTGTCAAGGAAGTTGAGGTTCTCGAGCATGAAGTAATTAAATAGCTTCATCACTAGGAAAAGTGGGAAGAGGACCATAATACTCAACATTAACTTTAAGATTAATAATTTTATTACCATGATGATCATATTCAGAATGTATTTGATGGGCATCTATGGCCTTGGCATCTAATGTACTCTCAGGAGTAGAAGTAGATTGATTGGATGAGATTGGTGTATCATTAGTTTCTTTAACGAGGTAAGAATTAGATGTAATGGTGGGATCTATGTGTGGTAGAGAAGATGAAAGAATATCTATATGTTTAGAATGTAGGATTTGTTCAACCACTTAAGCATTATCAAGAAGTGAAAATTAATGATAGGTACATGATCATCAAGAGATAATTCAAAATTCATGGAAATGGTGTGAAAATCATGGTTGAAAGCATGTATTTGAGATAAAGTTTTTTGATAATGTTGAGCATACAAGTCTCGAGATTGAGCTTGAGCTATGATGTAGTTATCATCATAGGTTGAATAAATGGTACATGCTTGAGATTCATGGGGAGTTTTAGAAGGTGAAATTCTAATATAACTGAACTTGTGTGGAAACATGATGAGAGGATCTTGGAATAATTTGGCTACTCCATAATCATTGCATGTGAAGGAGTATTTGAGGTAAGAAGGTTCCTGAGCATGTCATGGAGGGGGGAAATTAATGATCTCATTAATGAGAGGAATAATGTGATCATGAGGTAATAAAGAGGGAGGAAGCCACTCTAAGATATAAGTAAGTAACTTAGTAGTGTTGCAAGTATGTTTCAAATCATTAGGTTCATCATCATCTAAATCATCTGGAGTGACCTGTAAGTTTGGATTGATGTTGATAAATTTAGGAAAGGGAACACTATTGATGGTAGGAATGGTAGGAATGTGATGTTGATATTTCGTATTAGCAAGTTGAATGCTCCAAGGGATGGGATCGGCCTCATGTTTATATCATTTGCCGTTATGTTGGAATTTAATGCATTAGCTACTAAAAGAAACGATGGCCCTCATTTTATGAGTCTAAGGATGACTAAGGAGTATGTTATAACATAGGTTCAAATCAAGGACCATAAGTTTAGTTTGAATGGTCTTAGGTCTGATTATTAGGGGAAGTCAAATACAACCAAGTGGATTTTGATTAGTTTTATCAAACCCACGATAGGTGAGGTGGGTTTGGCTGAGATGATCTTTATTATAACTAAGTTGTTGGATAAGCCACAAAGATGTCACATTAATATCAGACCCTTTGTCAACTAAAAATTTATAAATAAGAGTGGTATTAATGGATATTTTAATTAAAAGGGGTGGATCATCAACATGGAAAAGGATCTCATCATTAATCATGTCCTCTTCAAAAAATTCAATAGATGGTTTGGAAGAAGGACAAATGTATTCAATGGTATGCACGTTGGTATGTTGAGGCTCAATAGAGGGTGATTTTTCATCTATAAGAAATGGATCTTAAATTTATTATAATTTTTACATGAAGAAATTAAGATGATAAGAGGAAGTACAAACTAACTCCATAAGTGGAATCATGCAAGGCATGGAGTTGAGTTCTTCAATAAAGTTCCAATGGGATTTAGAAGAACTAGTACGAGGTTTATAAGGTAAGGTAGATTTTGAAGGAATGGAAGTTATTGAGGGTTTGGAAGAAGGAGGTGGTTCCTAATAGGCTTCTGAAGATAAATGAGTGGTTTTAATATATTTGAGAAGTTTTTATTCAAAAGATGGTTTCTTAGGTTAGGGGATCTTTATGAGCTAGTTTGTGATGATAGTTGACCTTGGCTATGTTAACATATTGATTTGTAATATTGATCATAGTCAACATCAATAGCATATACATCCTTGTTATGCTGTTGATTATTAGATGTGGGAAAATATTTTTGGTTTTTAGAGGAGGAAGTTGTAGGAGCTTATTGTTTTTTAGAAGCGATGTTGTACTCTTGATGATGGAGTTATATCATGGTTTCATGATTGAAGGAATCACCAAGCATGTATGAGACAAAAAATTTATTAAGCCCTTGAAAATTTTTATGGGAATGACCAATGTCAGTGTGGAACCAATAAAATTAACTAGGTTCATACCATTTAGGAGGATTATTAGGATAAGCAAAGGGTTTAGAGGGTGGTAATAATTGTTTCATTTGATGCACAGTTAGTGGTATATGAGAAGATGGGGGATTGTCAGCTTTGTCAAATCTTGGTTTGGTTTGAGGAGTATTATTGGTGATGGTATTAGTAGAAGTTTCAAAATATTCTTTAAATAATTTGGTATGAGGTTTGAATTACTTCATGAGAAAGTCTTGATGTTTGGCTTGGTCAAGAGCTTGGTTAAGCATTTGAGGAGCAAAAAATTTAACCTTATAGTGAAGCAAAGGAGTTAAAATAGTTATAAAGTGTTTGAGCAAATTGTCATCAGTCATGTTATGGTTAGCCATATGGGCCAAATATTTCTATAATTTGATAAAACCATGAGCTAATTCAGTGGGAGATTGCTTAGCATTGATGAAATGGCTAAGGCAATTTTTAAGAAGGTCATTATGTTAAAAATCTTTAACAATAGGATTGACTAAATCTTCAAGTTTCAAAATGGAATGATGGGGAAGATGGTTGTATCATTCTAAAACATTGTCAGTGAAGGTTTTAACTAAAAGTTTAGTTGTGGCAAAAGTATTAGTTTGGATCCACTCTTTATAAGGATTACCAAATGCTTTAAGAAAGGATGCAAGGTCTTTAGTTCCATCATACTTGATAGTTGGAGACATATTAACAATATCAATAGAGATGATGAAAGGAGTTTAAGGCTCATTTTGGATATTTTAAACCATTTTTTTATTTTTTATAGGTTGAGGAATAACATTTCCTGAGGCATCTCTAAGAGGTGGAGGAACAAAATTTGGATTGGCTTGAGTATTTAGAACCAGAGGTTAATTAGAGATATTGATCAAATGATGTTGTAATTGCATCATTTGAGAGGTGTTAAAAGTTTGAATTAAGTTCATTTATTATATGACTTGGGCAAGAATTTGAGTCATATCAATTGGCAGGTTGGTGGTTGTAGGAGAACTCCCCAAATTGGTATTATGGGGAGGGTTATTGGAAGGTTGATTACCAATGGGATTGTTGGATAGAATTGTATTAATGGATCCCACATTATGTTGAAAGGCTTGAAGATGAGAATTGTCTTGATAGGTACAAAAAGGATCGGATCCACCTACTTCATCTTGAGGTATGATTTGAACCATGTTACAATCCACAGATGGAGGGGAAGAGATTATCCAAGAGTGAGGATTCTCTTAGGAGGTAAACAAAGGGAGAAAAGAATACCCCATATAGTGTTTAAATGGATTTAAGTTGTCCAAGAATACTCTAATAAGGGATTTCATGATTTTTTAATGAAATGAAAAGAATGTTAAGGAATGAGAAATAGAGAACTAAGTCATCCAGATAAAAGAGCAAGGTCAGCAATCAGATATAAGGCTAATTGGGTCAATTGTGTATTGCTAAATAGGGAGCTAAGAAGAGTATAGAGTCAACTACGTAGACTTAACACTATTAGACAAAAGGCAAATAAGGATATAGGGTTGACTAGGTTGACTCAGTATTGTAGATAAGGAAAAACATAGTCTAATAATGATATAGGGTCGACCAGGTTGACTTAGTACTACAAACAAGGAGAAACACAGTCTGATAAGGATATAGGGTTGACAAAGTCAACTTAGTATTATAACCTAACTAGTAAAAGAGAGTACAATGTTAACCAGGTCAACTTAGTACTATAAATTGAAAAAAACACAGTCTGTAAGAGACTGTGTCAAACATAATGACAATGTGCTAAAAATAGGGAAAGTTTTTTGCAATGTAATTTGAAGCAAGAAATGGAAGAAAACACAAACAATTAGATCAATGAGAATGGTCCAATAGGGGCACACATCACAAAACCTTACACCAGCACTGGCCAATGTAATTTTTAGCAATATAAAACATAATGATTATAGAGCAAGTAGTCAATTGAAAAAGTAAATGCTAACTAAATGGTCATCCTGAGTGTTGTTAGATTATTATAAAGTGTTTTTATAAGTGTGATAGGGAAGTTTGTAAAAATTAATAAACTAGAAAATGATCTATGGATGGTTTCAAGACATTTAGGCTGAAAGGGATTTGTGTTGGCAATGGTAATGGCTTGGTATTGGGGCCTACCCCCTCACTTCACAATCCCACAATAAAAAGGGTGTCAAGTGATTTGTAAATATATACAATTAACCACATGTTTATACTTGGCCAAAAAACCAAGTTGGCTTCCCATTTTATGATGAAATCTAAGTAGGTGGCCCTTAGGAAGACAAATGTTAAATGTGTTTTGAATATTGTGTGATTTGGTAGTGTGTGTAAAATGAGAAAAATAGTACAACTAAATGATAATTTGAAAAACCACCTAATTAGACTATGTGAACTATTCTGAGCATGAAAATAGATGAAAATGAAAGTGTGAATTAATTACTAATAAATAGTTGATAATTCCTAAATTAAAAATGGTATAGAGTCGATTCAGACAATACTATATGCAAAAAGTACACAATAGAGTTGACTAGGTCACTAATTTCTATGGAATCAAAAGTCTTAAAGAACAAAGTCAATCAGGTCAACTTAGTCTTATATATAGAGGACAAGCTATGAAACTAAGTCGACCAGGTCGACTTAGTTTGTTATAGGATTACAATTTTAAAGACTATAAACTTACACAAAATAAAATTATAATGAAGTACCAAATTGACAGAGAGAGAAAGAGAGGGACCTTGGTGGGTTGGAGGATGATTAGGATTGTAATTTTTTTGCTTAAGTGCCTTGAATGTTGATTTTAAGTTTTACAAACTACATCAACTAGTTTGACCTAGTTCTATAAAACCTTGTATGTTGAAGCAAGATAAGATGACTAAGTCGACCTGCCCAACTTAGTTTATTGATCTAGATGCTAACTAGAAGACTAAGTTGACCTATTTGACTTAGTTTGTTGATCTAAATTTTGACTAAAATGCTAAGTTTACTTGTTTGACTTAATTTGTTATTTAGGATTGAAGAAAAGTATTGTGTCAACCTACCCGACCTATAACCTATAACTAATGAAGACCTACACAGAAAGAACAAAGTCATTTTTATATAATTATGTCTTAAACCTTATATGTTGAAGCAAGATAAGATGTCCAAGTTGACCTCCCCAACTTAGTTTATTGATCTAGATGCTAACTAGAAGACTAAGTCAACCTCTTCGACTTAGTTTGTTGATCTAAATTTTGACTAAAAGACTAAGTTGACATGTTTGACTTAATTTGTTATCTAGGACTGAAGAACAGTATTGTGTCAACCTATCTGACCTATAACCTATATCTAATGAAGAACTACACAAAAAGAAGAAATTCATTTTGATACAATTGTGTGTTAAACCTATGCACAAAAATTAGAACTATATTAGCCTAGTTGAGATAGTATTACAATAATAAAATGATATAAATGAAAGCGTAAAATAAAAACCTACAAGGGTTAGATTCACATCAGGTTCACTAGAATATATGTAATGGTAAATGTATCATATCTATAAATCAATCCTAGCTCAGAGAAGATAGATCCTACTTACACTTTCGTTTGGGGATATATTAGATAATCAGGGTCATAACCAATATGGATCCACTAGACCTATCCAATGGGTCTCTTACCAAAATAATGTCACTAGGGAGGGTTTTGCAACCTCTAGTTAAGCAAAACTACACAATAAACCTAAGTAGGTCCTATGTTTTCATATTAACTATAATAATAACAAGAAAAGTGAAAGTCTAATCTAGCACAGACCAAATCTTGTGGCACAAAATGGGGTTAGTAAACAATAAAATTAAACATGTATAAGAGAATCCTAATTAAGGTATGTATAGGTAAAACCCTAATGCATGGAGAGAACAATTTTATTCAAAATCCATTACGTATGCTACTTATATCTACTAAAGAGAGGAGCAAAGTTAAAGATACTTACTTGGAAGATGAACCCATCGAGACTCAATCTCTCCCTTGGCCAAAGGTGTTTCACAAAAGGTTTTTAGGGTTTGTAAGGATAACTAAGAAAGGCCAAAGCATCCAAGACTTCTCCATAAAACTAAATTCTTCTCTAAGTAGAAACCCTAAGCTAAGACTCCTCAAGTAGAATGGTGGAAGAGCATATTGTAAAGAAGCACAAATGAATAATTAACTCTTGTTGCCTCTCTAAGAACAACAAATTGGATGTGTTTATATAGGTGAATCTAACCCTAAACCATTCTAAAAGATCAAGCTAATTAGGTTAATCTGGTCAACCTAGTATTAAATTTGACAAAAAACTAACTAGGTAATGCACTATGTTAGCCATGGTCGATCTAGTTCTTAGTAAGCTCTATAAATAACAATATAAAGCTGATGTGGCTAACATAGTCATGAAAACTACCAAAAAGGGGTAACGAATGTGGTAAATTATTAAAGGAGGGTGTAAAATAGGAGGCAAATCTTAAGGGAATATTTTTAGGAGCTAGTTGGATTGATAACAAGTCACAATAAGTGACAATAATCCTGTAAAGCACCAATAGTCTACCCACCCCTTTCTTGGTGCACCCCTTAGGGAATGCACTCAGAGAGATTGAGACTCGATGGGTTCCTTCAAGATAAAAAGCATCAGTAATTGATAAAGTTTGAAAATATTAAGTGTATATAAAGGTTAAGTCATTCTAAAAGCCTTAAAAGTTCTTGTTGTTTAGCATAGGTATACAAAGTTATTTTTCACCTTGTGATGGGTCCAAAAGTTATCATATTGTGATAAAATGAGAATGTTACAGTGAAGTGAAGTCCAAAGGTCACAAGTGCATGTAGGACCCATGTGGTCAACCACTCCTTTTCACTCCCTCATTCATAATCCATGTTGGTTAACCTCATTTCACTTTTTCAACATACTCTTTACTTGTCAGTCCCACTAGGCAGCCATGAATGCATTTCACCATGGTTTTGTGAGTTACAAGGGCAGGTTTGAGGTGTAGAACCACATTATGGTCTAGAAAAGAGTGCACACATGAATTTTTTAAAGTAGGAAGATAGTACATATAGGTATTATTAACTAATTTGACAACAAGTCAAATTAGGTCAGCCCCCTATATAGTTGAAAACTTGTTATAGGGTCTTCTAGGTTGAAGTGGTTACTAGTGAGGTCATTTAATGTGTCTTTAGTGTTGATCATATTGATCATTAGTCCTTAGTGTAATTTTATGTCTTATAAGGTCATTTTTGAGTCATTAATTGAAATTTTATAATTTAAATGTGAATACAAATGTTTCAAAATTGTATCTAATGTATTATATGTTAGGATCATGTCAGAGATGATAGTCTTAGACTGACAACTATAGGTGCAACATTGAAAATAAGAAGATCGAGTAGTTTTGAGTAGTTGTAGGACCCACATAGTAGTTTTGGAATGTGTGGTTACTCTATAAGTGTCTATTGATCTCCCCTTAGTTCACTTCCACACTTCAAAAGCTTTGACAGACTTGAAATTGATCAAAACTGACTTATCTCCCCTATCACTCTCTTAGACAAGCAGAAATGGTCAAATGGTCTTTGCATGGTAAAGAAAAGAGGAGGTGAGTTGGATAAAATTATTTTAATGGGTGGTAACACTCTTTTTCTACTCTAAATTCATGTTAATAGTTAGAGTATTGGTGTATTATGCTTTGTGAACCATTGTTAAGAGTGCTAGTGACTATTTTTTGCCTATACATCCCCATGGCCTATAGTCTTCTCTTATATTTGGATTGGTCCTTATATATTAAGTGTTGAACATGGAATTTCAAGACATTTTATCCCTTTTAATGTTTTATTTAACTTATTTTTCATGTGTGGTGTGAAGGAGCTGGCATAAACATCTCGTTCTGCTAGTAGAGATTCTATGAAAGTATTTTGGACTCTATTTCACCTATGCAAGGTTCATTTTCCTGAATATAGATTTGGAAAAAAGATGGAATGATTGATTTAAACATATAAAAGTATGTATAATCACATTATATTTGGATGTCTTTGTCTCAAGAGTGTCCCATGTGAGATGCAAGGCTTAACAATCCCACATAGTTAGAACATGACATAGTAAATAAGACCTACAACATCCACTTATAAGTTAGTGTGAGAATGATTGGATAGAGGTGTAATTTATGTCTAGAACCTCTAAACATCCATATGATCTCATGTTTCATCATCAACCTGGTTAAACCACCAAGAGACCTAATGTTGACAAGATTCTGGTTTGGCACATATACCTGAATCTAATTTTCACCTACATGTGCTCTAACAAAGGTCTGAGGAGTTGGAATATAGGTGTTTGAAATTGTTTGATATCTTCATCAAGTTTGAGGGAATTTATAGATTCATTGTGATAATGGTAAGGTCATAAAATAGCAAACATATTTGAGGCCTTGATCATAGGTTTGAAAAGTTGCATAAGAGAGACATATTACCTTAATTTCTCTGAACAATGCCATCTCACAAAAGAGTAGGTTGAGGTCTGGGTAGTCTAAATTGTTTTCATAATGTATCCCAAGCATAGGGGAAATGCCTTGACATAATAAATTGGTTTTTATTTCAAGATAAGGTGATGTAGGTAGGTTTTTAATCTAAGCAAATTCCCACTAAAGACATTAAGTGAGATCTCTAGTATTTGAAGCTAAAATGATACTATAATGTAGCAGTGACCTATAATATAATGTCTATATGGTCTCTAATCATAAGAAAAGTATAAAAACTATAGAAGAGTCTTAATTACTCCAATATGGAACCAAGAGAGAAAATAACAATATTCAGACCCTAATGCACACCTACGAGAAACTTGAAGAAGTCTGAGTGGCAATTCAAAGTCTAGCATAATCACAGGTTGCTCGTGTTAGTAAAGAATGTATGCTTGTCTAATTCCCAAAAACATGAAATCATTTAATATTCATAAGTCAATTTAATATTGATTATGTCACTTCTTATGTATTTCTAATCATACACCTTCACCTATAAGAACCTCATTTTCATAAGGTGAATGCACCTACAGTCTGTTGTAGTCACATAACTAGCTCATGTTAGTGAAAGGGTATTGACTAACACATAAAGATGTATGATGGATTTAAATTCATGAAACCACTCTCATAATTATGGTAACACATTCCAAAGTGCCCTTAAAAATTAAGGTTATTAACTTACAGGCACAACTCAAGGATCTTAGACCCAAAAAGGATTATGTGCACAGTCACAAACTTGAAGGCTAGTTTCAATAATTTATAGTGTTAATGGATATATGAGTATGATATAACTATGAAAATTTGCACATAAGACAACCAATACCTATTCAATCCATCCATAATCTCATATTTTCCAAAAAAATAGGGGAGATGCCCTATATTTTGTTTCAGACAGATGGCACTCCAGGAAGTGAGATGACTACAAGTTTGGCATAAAAATGGTAAGAAAATGTGATGGGAAGTCTTGGAACATTTAATAAAGGTGTTTTGAGTTGAATTAAAGGTTAAAAAGTGTGAATCAACACTCACAGTCATGAGAAACCACTCAGAGGTGGTTATAGGCCATGAAACATAGTCACACCTATTAGACCTAAGTCCTAATGAGGATCAATTTCATTTATACAACCAAATGAAACTTCCTACCTAGTTTATAACCTTAAAGGTAAGGTATAAGGTTTATTTAAGCCATTTTTCTATAGAAGAATACACATAGGTGTCACTTTTGGCCTAAAACCATGATAGGGGTACCTAGAATGCATTTTAGAGCTCAATAGGCCATCTTCAAGAGATCACATATGTACGGACACCAAGAATGAGACCTCAATTATATAGGGCTAGTTAGGAAGGGTAACATACTTAATATATGTGGAATTTTTTTAGAGGTTGAATGTCAGGATTTTATAAACAATCTTTAATAGTCTAAATAGTCTAAAACCCTCCTAAAACCCTATCTATAACCCGATGGAGAAGAAACATATGGATATGCTCTAAAAAGTGGTCAAATGGATTGGAAATTATTATATACATGTAAATCACTCACTCAAGTTCTTGGACATCCATTTGGTTTATACTTTCACTTGTATAGATAGGGTAAAAATAGGGTTTTTATAGGTTTTGAATATTCTACAGGTACAGAAGAGATTTGAAGAATGAGAATCATTTGAGGAAGTCTATAAAGACTTATTTTAACTCCCTATATCCATCTCTCTCCTCATTTAAGATAAAAACACCTCTACTAAGTCATTCATTTCAAACATTCTTTGATAGATAGTGAAAATGAAGAGTGACTGCCTAGTGAGAAGATGAGAAGTCCAGTTTTGGATCTTTTAAGGTCTAATTCATGGAGTGGAATGGAAAAAGACCTTTAATAGGCATCCTAACACATCTTCCATAGATTTTTTTGATAAAATTAACACCATGTTGATGATAATTATGAGTAATGAGGCTTGGAAGAATTATGAGTGACTGTAGATGGTGAGTACAAGTGTCATGAGGAAGGCTAGTAGTTAGGGATGCATCTGATGGATGTCATATATTATTTTCAATCTTCCTAAGATATTATACATGTTTCAAGTCTTCTTAATCCATTTTTGATCAATCAAGAGATGCCTCATCATGAAAGCAGTTTTAAGAAGGACATTAGAAGACCCTACGCTAGTTTGAGGAGTTTTTCATGCTGTACATGGACACTTGTCCAAGGAGACCCCCTTGGGCTATTTTTCCACTCCATTTTTTTGAAATGTAACTTGTCTTTATAACTTGATACTTGTCCTTGTGACCCTTAAATTCCATTTCATCTCTCTCTTCTCACACACTCTATAAATTCAAGCCATTTTAGATTTTGTAATCTTATCCATGTCTGGTATGGCAAAACCCTACTAGTTTGAATATTGGTGTTTTCCTTTGAATAAATATTTGAAACCTATTTTGATTATACAATTCCCTGTCTAAGTGTGTAAAGTAGTGTAAAAGTTGAATGATAAGTGGTAATCACCTATCTTTGTATTTTTTGGAAACCAGATGACTGAGAGCAGGGTGAACTAGTCTTCAAAACTTTTCATTCAATTCCATTTAACCATTCTAAGAAGCATGTTCATCTAAGCATGTATAAGCATCAAATCATAAGAGCATGAAACACATGAACATAACATATATGTGGTAAACCCTCTAGAGTTATAAAAATAACTAATGAAGCAAATAGACTACATTACTTTAAGAAAAACATCAATCTTTAGTGAATCACTAAATCCATGTGGAACACCAACCCCAACTAGCTCAGCACCAACTTAGTTAGGCTTTAACAAACACCCACTTGTAAGGAGGCACCAACCCCCTAGAAGACTCAGCACCAAATCAACCTCCTAATTATTTAATCACCTTTAAAAACCCTTATTTATTCTATAAAAAATAATTATCTACTCCTTTAGTGCTTCGCTCTATTCAGTCCCTATCAAACTGACCTTCAACCTTCTTCGTTCAACTATCCCTCTTCATGGCTTGATTAGGTCTTTTGGCCTTGATCCTCATCTATATAACTTATGCTATATATTCATAAAATTTATTTGATTTTTCGCATTACCTCTTTATACTCACCAATGATCTATATCATTTGATTACGCTCTTATGCTCTCATTCTATAAGCACACACAAAATAGGCTTAACTACCTTGTTGTTATATAATTCACTTGATCATATCCTTCTAGGTTAGATACATATTCAAATCACTTAATTCATCTATGAATAAGTCTTTGTATATAAAAAATAACATGCCTTAATCATGAATCAATCAATACAATAGGTTTCCTATACATCCATTAGCCCTTACTCCTCTTTTAGGCTTATCGAGACCTCATAGGCCTTCTTTACAACATGTTACCCTTTGATCTTTCTTAAAACATATCTAAACAGCTCACACAAAAGGAACACATCATATTCCACTAAAATACACCTTGACCAACTTTAATTTAGGTCAAAAATACCTTTTAGGTCCAACTACCACTTGAACCCTTCTTCAAATCACTGCTTATAAAAGGCATGCGCATATATAGAAATTTTATCTTGAATAACTAAGGCATATATTCAATTTTTCCAAACAACCATGGAAACAAATTACATATTCAAAAACCTCATAACCTTAGGCTCATCATAATCTTCATATGATGCTTCAATTCAGGGTAAATAGACTCAAATATTTCTCTGCAATATGTTCACTCAGAACTCTCAACTGACTCCAAAACACAGTCAAGGAAATATGAACATCTGATACAAGATTGAATATCTTCAAGGGATTTCAAAGCATTAATAGTAAATTATAACATGTTTAGATCAACCTCAATCAATCGGATCAAGAGATCTAATGAAAACTATTGGTCTTATAGACCAATCTTCTGACCTTCTCTCTCACAAACTCTACTCATTTAGATAAGTCATTTTGGCATTAATGATACAACCTCTTACACTAACTTAAAAGCTTATGTAAATCATCAATAGATCATTCAAGACCCAAAAAACATCATCATGAATTTCAATGCATCACTCTTACATCAAAATACATAAGGAAACATCTTTACAATTCTGCTTAATTTCCTTATTATTTGCACCACTAGGTCTATCAGTAATTAGCCAACTTGGATTAATAACTTTGAACACTAGAGATCTAAAACCTATCCATAAATATTCATGAATAACAACTACAAGTCTCACACTTTTATCTTCATCTACTTAACAACTTTAACTCTGTCAACTTTATCTACTACAACAAATTTCCAAAAGATAAGCACATTTCTATAGGGTATGCTGACTCACGTAATAAACCAATTACACCTAGAGATGCCTGGCAGAGTTGAATTCAACCTCCAATCACTTATATAATTATATAAAACTATTTTGATCTCTTTATAACAAGATCTTTAACATCAAGTCACATTTAGGGTTTTATGAGGGTTTTGACCATCTTCCAATCTTAACGATCATTTATAAAACTTAGCTCCTCTTTCCAAAAACAAATACTTGGAACTTTGAGCTATAACCCTTCCCCATCTACCATGAATATCTTTGGTTCTCATGTAGATGTTGCACATGCCAATCAGTACTGAGAAAACCTTTTTAGGTAAATAATTCTTCATTTTGTGCATTCAAGAAACCTTAAAACATATTTTCAAGCTTTTTCTTGCAAACCTTGATCTAAAACTTCATGGACATACTTAAAATATCTTGACTCACCTCTGTCAATATTCACCTACTTACTATTTCATGGAAATTAATCTTGTTACTCCATCTGGACACCATCTCTCTTTTTGATTTTTAAGCCTTGACCTGCAAGTCTTATTAGTCTTTGAATCTAACCTTCTTGCCACCATGTAGACTTAATTTTAAAACTTTTTTGTGTTTCAATGCCTCTTGTGTATGCTCAGGCAATCTCATACACTCACTCTTCTTCAGAACTTCAACAAACCTTCTTTAGAGCTACTTATAGATCTTTAGAGATTGACTGTATCATCTTTGAAGTTGCATACATAGATCTTCAAATCTAACCTTTTAATCATTTTCAATGTCCTCAACACCTTGTGTACAAACTCAAACAACCTCTCTCATACTCAAACACTATCAAGTGTTATTTGGAGCATTTTCATATTCATAGCTCATTCGAAGTACCTTCAAAGCTATTTACATAGATCTTTGGATTACACTGCTTCTTCTTTGGAGCTCACTCATTTCATTATGCCACCTAAAAATACCATCTCACAAGGTCTAAACAAAGCATTATAAGATGCTTTACACTTTTTGTACTAACATGTACTCATTCATGTTGCTTCTTAATGATTTCACTCAAGCTAACATTAGAACATTCTTCAAACAATATTCTTTCATCATAGTAACAACACTCATTATGATTGGAACAAAACTCATCATACACATACATCAAGGCTTAGTATCTTCACAAGAAATTTTGACATCAGTGATATTGGATTGACATCAATGAAATAAACATGCATCTTTATAAGAACCTTTAACATCAATGACAACATTAAACATCAAATCTCAACACTAAATGATAATGCACAACAAACTCTCTCTTAATCAATGATAATGTTTAATAATCTCCCCCTTTGTCATTGATGGCAAACATACTCAAAAAAATATATCAACCATACTTGATGGCAATCATCTGTTAGACCTAGTTTTTATCTTTTTTCATCCTTCTTGATCTTGCCCCTTTTCTCATATTTTTTTATCTTTCTCCTTTTCTAAACTTTTATGATCTTTCTATCAAACATGGCAATCAATTCATCATCATCAATATTTGAATCAATATCATTCCTGGATTTATTACCTTGTGTCTTCTTTTTTGACTTATTTTCAGCTTCGAAAGTTGTTTTCTTTTTAAGAAGTCTTCCTTCATTAGTTCTCATCTCATAGGTAGTCAAGATGCCATAAATCCCATACATATATAGCTTGTCCAAATCTTGTATCTTTTCTACTACAAACACTTTAGAGTCAAATTTAGAAGTTAGTGATCTCAATACCTTTTGTACAATAGTAGACTCTTTCACTTATTCTCTCAATCCTCTAATGATATTGACAACTTCAAAAACCCTTAATAGGTAAGATGTAATTATTTACTCTTTAGGCTTCCAAACTATCTTATATGGGTCTTCAACTTGGTCATATTCACCTTGGTGTTTCCTTCATATATGGTTTTCAATTTGTCCCATACACTTTTGGCTGAAACATAATGCATTACTTTTACTAGCTCTACCTGTGATAGGCCACACACAATGACATTCATTGCTTTGGAGTTATTCTCACTAGCCTTCTTACTTATCACATTTGTTAGTGGAATTAGAGGTGAAATATAACCATCCATAACTAACTACCAAATATCATGTCCCTATGATATCTTAATTCTAAAATTATAAAAGGCATAGTTAGATCTATTGAATAATAGCACCTTACTAGTAGAGAAACTACCTTGAGCTTGGTGACTAGTCATCCTTGCTTCTTAAGATCTCCTTTCAGTTATTAAGTCTTCTCCAAAGGACCCACTCTGATACCAATTATTAAAAGCAAGATGACTAAGAGGGGGGGTGAATCAGTCTTCAAAAAAATTCATTCAACTCCATTTAACCATTCATGAACCATTCTATCAAGCATATTCATTTAAGAAAGCATCAACATCAAATCATAAGAGCATGAAACACATAAACATAACATATATGTCAGAAACTTATAGGGGAAAAAATCTCAATACTAAATCAAATGGACTGTATTACTATAAGATAAATATCAATCTTTAGTGAACCACCAACTCCACATGGAGCACCAACCCCAACTAGCTTAACACAAACTTAGCTAGGCTTTAGCAAGCACCCACTTGCAAGGAGGCACCAACCCCTTAGATGACTCAAAACCAACTTAGCCACCTAATTTTTTGATCACCTTCAAATACCCTTATTGGTTTTACAATAGATGATGATCTACTCCTTTAACTCTTTGCTCTCTTCAGTCCCTCTTAAACTGACCTTCAGCCTTCTTCGCTCAACTAGCCCTCTTCATGGCTTGATTAGGTCTTATAAATTTTATCCTTAAATGAATAAACTCTATTAAATATTTATAACACTTATTTAATGGTTCACATGACATCCTTCTACTCACCAATGATCTATATAATTTGATTATCCTCTTCTACTCTCACTCTATAAGTGCACACAAAATAGTCCTAACTGCCTTACTTTTATACAAGTCACTTGATCATATCCTTCTAGGTCAGATACATATTCTAATCACTTAGGTCAGACACAAATATTTCTTTTCATATTAAAAATAACATGCTTTAATCATGAATCAATCAATACAATAGGTTGAACAAACATCAATTATCCCTTACTCATCTTTTAGGCTAATGGAGACCTAATAGGCCTTCTTAACAACATGTTACCCTTTGATATTTCTTAAAACATATCCAAACACCTCACATAGAAGGAAAACATCATACGCTACTCAATTATATCTTATCCAAATTTACTTTAGGTCTAAAATACCTTTTAGGTCCAACTAACACTTGAACCCTTCTTCAAATCATTGTTTATAAAAGGCCTACACATATACAAAAACTTTCTCTTGAACAACTAAAGCATATATTAATTTTTTACAAATAACCATGGAAATAAATTACATATTCATAAACCTCATGACCTCAGGTCATTACAATCTTCATCTGATGCTTCAACTCAAGGTAAAAAGGTTCAAATATTTCTCTGCAATATGTTCACTCAAAACTGCCAGTTGATTCCAAAACACAGTCAAGGAAACATGAACATATAATACATGATTAAATATCTTCAAGGTATTTCAAATCATGAATAGGATCCTATAACATCCTCATAGCAACCTTAATCAATTAGATGAAGAGATATAATGAAAATTATTAGTCTTACAGACCAATCTTCTAACCTTCTCTCTCACAGACTCTACTCAATCAGATAAGCCATTTTGGATTCAATGATCCAACCTCTTACATTTAATTTAAAGATTTTTAAACACATGGATAGATCATTTAATACCCAAAAAACATCATTATGCATTTCAATGCATCACTCTTACATGAAAATACATCAAGAAACATTTTCACACTTCTGTCTAATTTCCTTACTGTCTTTACCACTAGATCTGTTAGCGATTAGCCAATTTGGATTAATACACATTGGAGATCTATAACTTATCCAAAAATTATTCATGAATAGTAACTACAAGCCTCACACTTTGACCTTCATCCACTTAGTAACTTTGACTCTGTCAACTATGTCTACTACAACAAATTTTTGAAAGACAATCACTTTTTTGTAAGGTCTGCTCACTCACCTAAGAAACCAAGTACACATGGAGATGCCTAAGGGAGTTGAATTCATCCTTCAATTACTTTTTTGATCATATCAATTTTTTCTAATCTCTTTAAAATAATATCTTCAACATCAGGTCCAAGTTAGGGTTTTATGAGGGTTTAGACCATCTTCCAGTCTTAACGATCATTCATAAAATTTAGCTCCTCTTTCTAGAAAAAAATGCTTGGAAATTTGAGCTAGAACCATTCCTCGTATACCATGAATAATTTAGGTTCTCATTCTAATGCCACATGTGCCAATGAATACTGAGAAAACCTTCTCAGGTAGACAACTCTTCATTTTGTGTATTTGAAAAACCTTGAAACACTTTTTTAAGCTTTTTCTTGCAAACCTTGATCTGAAACTTCATGCACATACTTAAAACAAATTGACTCACTTTTGTTATTGTTCACATGATTACTGATTCCATGGAAATTAATCTTGTTACTCCATTTGGAAACCATCTCTCTTCTTATTTTTTAAGCCTTAACTTGCAAGTCTTAATAGTCCTTGAATCTAACTTTCTAGCCATCCGATATGCTTCATGATGGAACTTTATTATGTTCCAATGCATTTTGTGTGTGCTTAAGAAATCTCATATACTCACTCTTCTTCATAACTTCAATAAACCTTATTCAAATCTACTTACAGATCTTTGGAGCTTGACTGTAGCATATTCAAAGCTGCATACATAAATCTTTGGAGATAACCTTTTAATAATTTTCAAGGTCCTTAACACCTCATGTATAAACTAAACCAACCTCTCTCATTCTCAAACACTATCAAGTGTTCTTTAGAGCATTCTCATATTTGTAGCTCATTTTGAGCATCTTCGAAGTTGCTTACATAGATCTTTGGAGCACACCACTTCTTCTTTAAAGCTCACTCATTTCATCATGCCACCTACAAATACCATATCACAAGGTCTAGACAAAGCATTACAAGGTGTTTTACACTTGATGTACTGACCTGTACTCACTCATGTTACTTCTTAATGATTTCACTCAAGCTAAAATTAAAACATTCTTCAAACAATATTCTTTCATCACAACAACACTCATTATGCTTACAACAAAACTCATCATACACATACCTCAAGCCTCAATATCTTCACAAGAACTTTTGACATCAATGATATTAGATTGACATCATTAAAAAAACCATGGATTTTTATAAGATTTTGACATCAATGACAATGTTAAACATCAAAGCTGAACACTAAATGACAATGCACAAAAAACTCTCCCTTAATCAATGACAATGTTTAACAACATTCATATTACTCTCTCATATTTTGTGCAATTAATTCATTCTCTAATAGGTCACATAGGGTGTAGTCAGTGTCCTTGTCTATCTCTAAGTTTAGGAAGTTTCAATATTGTCTAGGATTAGGCCTTTTATCCTTTGACTTTGAGGAGTGCAATATATATCACCTTCATGTTTGAAATACTTATGTTGGAGTACCCTAGAAGTCTGAAGCCAATTTAGTGAACAATTATTCATAATGCAGATCATGGTAGTCTAGTGGATAAAAATTGGTGTATCACCTTGTTAAAATAGGTTATTTGCCTATTAATCTCTATCTCTTTTCATCCAACCAAACTAATATTGTAGGTAATAACCAAGCAAGGTTATATTTAGGGAGCTAGCCCTTAAACATAGAGGTCTACCTCTACCATAGGCAACCCATAGGCCTAGAGGTATTTCAATGTTGCCCAAATCTTAGAGTAGGCTTAAACAACCAACTTTAGGGTACAAGATTTGGTGACAATAGTTTTGGCATGCATGGTAGGACCCTTATCTAAAAGGCATCTTGTCAAGGTCAATGTTGGTCTTGACAACATCACAATTGCATATGGTGCTCTACTCAACATTTGGTGTCTCTATTCAAGATAATATCTGGTTGTAGACCATTCTTCTATCATTTCTTATGCTCATAATTCATGGTCCTTATAGGTCAACTTATAGTAGATGCTTTAATACCATAAACCCACTCCTTCAGCCTGAACTTCCTCTTGAAGTTGAACATCCTCATCCTATCTTGGCTTTTGAAGAACAAGAGGGCTTTGCAAGACAAGAATATCAAGAGAGTGAAGAGGAACTTGAGGATAATATGGCTAGGCAACATGCCTTCCTAGCCTTTAATAATAAAAATCCCATACACCTCGATGCATATGATGATATCCCCCCTAATGCTACCAAAAGTGTTTCCACTTTCAATGGTGAAGGTCATGTCACCCCTAGTGAACATATTAGGGATATTTCAAACTTTTGTAGCTCTTATAATGTTATTGAAGTCAACATTTCCATTAGAATACTTTCCATATCCCTTAAAGGGAAAACACTTTATCGGTATAAGGCATTTCCCAAAGGGTGTATCACCACTTGGGATGATTTTGGAGAATTGCTAACATCAAGGTTTAAATATAAAAGTGATCACACATCACGCATTCACTAGCTTAATGTAATTTAAATAGCCCCTAAGGAGACTATGCATGACTTTAATGAAATAATATAAATAATTTGGCATAGGTTGCCTCCTCCCATAAGACCCACAACAAGATTTATGTTCCCTACATACCTAAGCACTATTGGTACTAACATAGACATCATGTTACAGTTCATGGGTGGTTACACCTTACCTAAAGCTTATGACCTTGCCATTAGAGCTGAGAATGGCCTAATACAAGCTAGAAAATTACCTCCAAAAGTTTTCATGCCTTTACTACCTAATATGTCTGCTGCTATTCCAAGTGTTTCTCTAATCCCAAATGCAAATGTCAAGCCTAGATTTGCCCCTAAGAAAGTAGAAGACACCATTGATTGGGAGGCAATATTTAAAGCCTTATAGGCTCAAGTTAGGTAATCAAATCTATAGTATGGTGCTAATTAAAACCCATACCCATACCCTCAACATGGGAATAGGTTCCCACCTCAGCAATATGGTCAAGGGAGAGGTCAAGGATAACCTAACTTCAATAGGCCATCTAATGCATATAACCCAACTTCCACCTCTAACACAATAACCATGGCACCAATGCATAGTAATTTGATCCAAGGAGAAGAATGGTAGAAAGGAAAATTTATGGATGAAAATGAAGGTAGGGAGAAAGATTTGGTTTCTCAAGGATGAGTTACTCCTCAATTGTCAATAGAAGATGAGAATTGCATGCAAGCAAATGAAGGATGGCAGTCCCAAAAGGTTAACATTGCAAACTTTCTAGTGGAAGACACATATTTCCTAAATCAAAATAGTTAATTTTAGGCTAATACTAGATCTAAGATGAGGGATTTAGGTGATGATCATGGTGTTGACACAAGTTCAATTAATTCTCTTACAAGGCAACAAGGTGTGAGTCCAAGTGTGATAGCCCCTACAACTTCTACACCTACTTCAAATCAAAATGTTGGAAGGGTGACTCAAAGTGATCCAATGCCTCAAGATCAAGGCACCTCTTTTCTTTAAAGGATATAAAAAAATGTAAATGTTACTTATTTGAACATTATTGACTCTTTGAATAATGTTAAATCTACTCTCTCTCTTTGGGAAATGCATCACTTACATGGTCAAAAAGAGCTCCTTCAAGAGCAATTATCTCAAATTCATGTCATCCCTCAACCACCAAGTCATGGTAATGTTTCCCTCACCAATGCTCCCACACACATTGTTTATCCCTCTTAAAAATATGAAAATCCTCTACCCTTCTACCTTACTCTCATTATTGGAGACAAACTTGTTCACAACTACATTGTGGATAGTGGAGCTAGTTGCTCAGTGATGCCCATGTTTGTGGTAGATAAATTGAGTTTGAAATATGAACCATACAATAAGGGAGTGTTATAACTTGATGGGACACTAGCTAAGTTAGTGGGACTCATCAAATGATTGAGATTTTTTTTATATGATTGTCCTATCTTCCCAATTATTCAAGATATAGTGGTTGTTAATTTACTTGCCCACTTTGCTATCTACCTTTCAAGGGATTTCGTGACCAAGATAGGAGGATATTTCTCATTTAATTGGTCCTTATTGGCCTTTATAATAAGGTATGGAGTAAAGGTAACCATTAGAACACAACCATTGGCTAAGTTTCATATTGAGCCATATGTGGAAGTAAGCTCTAATCTAAATTGTACTATTAATGATCAAGAAGAACATGTTATAGACGATGGGTCATCCTCCAAGATTGAAGGCAAATATGATCTTTTCTTAGATAATTATGGTACTCACACATATGAACATGATCCTTATACCCTCATGGAAGAAACTGAATTGGGAGTATATTGCTTACATGTAGAATAAATGTCAATACCTTCACTCACCAAGGAAGAAGGTGAGAATGATGGAATGTGCAAGATGTTTTTTGATGGCTCAAGCAAAAAGATAGTTGTAGGAATTGGTGTTATGTTATTTTCCCCATCTAATAAATAGTGTTATTATTCATATAGATTTCATTTCAATTGCACCTGCAATGTGACTGACTATGAAGGTTTGATTCATGATCTTCAATGGGCAAAGAGAAAAGGAATCAAGAATCTACAAGTATATGGAGATGGTGAATTGATTGTGCATCAAACTAGGAATGTGATTTATACCTAGAAGCCTTTGCTTAAGTCCTATAATCATAGGTTATGGGTTTTACTTGAAGAATTCAATGCAATCAGTCTCAAGCGAGTAGAATAAGCGTGCTAACAAATTAGTTTCTATAGGAGCACAATTTGATACACCTACTACCATAAAACAAGGAAAATAATATCACATCAAGGTCATTATAAGACCTTCCATCCTTGATAATTAGGTCTCTTGGAAAGTATTTGTTAGTGATAAACCAAAGAAGACTCCATGATCAGTTTGAGAATCAAATTGTACAGTTGATGATAAACAAGATACCTAAAGGATTGGTGACTTTAGAAAGTATATTTAATGAATATGATTAAAGAAATAAGGAAAACGTGAGCATGTCTAAAAATGAGGATAACTATGAAAGAGTCTTGATCTTTAAAGATAAGCTCCTCAAACTAGGCAAGGTATGTTCTACATTAGAAAAACAAGCATTAATTGATTTGTGTAGGGAGTTTCAAGATATATTTGTTTGGGAATATAAAGACCTAGAAAGGTTTGATCCTAGCCTAGCCCATCATACCATTTATTTAGATCCTAAAGTTAAACCAGTTAGGTAAAAACAAAGGCCTATCAATCGCAAGGTTAAACAACTAATGAGACTAGAATTCACCAAGCTCCTTGAATCTAATAAAATATTAACTATCAAACACTTAACTTTGGTAGCTAACCTTGTGCCTGCTCGGAAAAAGAATGGGGAAATAAGGCTTTGTGTGGACTATAGACATATCAATAGGGTGTCACTCAAAGACCACTACCACTTGCCTCCCATGGAGTAGATATTGTAAGTTGTTTTAGGTTCATAACGTTTCTCACTCCTTGATGGATATTCTGGTTATAATCGAGTTTTGGTGAATGAAGATGATCAATTCAAGATAACATTTACTACAAAATGGGGAAATTTTGCTTATATTAATATGCCCTTTGTGTAATGAAATTACTTCAAGAATTAAGTATAATAGAAGAATTATATCCAAATATGACTAAAATATATCCAACTATTTGATAATAGATAAGCCACTTCGAGGGGGTAACCTCCACAAGCTTCAATAAGAGTAGAATTCACAATATGATGATAAATGGTTACCCACTACCTCCTATATATAGTCTATCTAGGCCATGGTTACTCCATAGGCCGACCTAATAATCAAAAGAAAGCATAAATAAATGTAATATAATGTCAAAGAGGGATAAGTAAGCCACAAGTCGGCTAATACTATCCTCATACATGTGATAGGTTTGTTGGAATAATGCATATTTAAGCTTACCTAGGGTTAATAGGGTAAGTTATTTATTACCGAAGGTAAAATTTATTTACCTCGGTTAATTTATTTTATTGTTGAGAATTTCTCAACAATATATTTGTTTGTAGTATGAGAAAACAAATAGTTTGTTTTCTCTATTTTGTAATCATTACAAATAGTTTGTTAACATGAAACAAACTATTTGTATTATAAATACTTTGCATTATATGGGAAATAAACGAGAGATTATTGAGAGAATTCAGAGAATTTTGTGGATTATCACCTATTTTTTAGGTGTGAGAAATTTATTTATTCTCTGGAAATATTTGCAGGTTATTTGTTGTGGGTTCTTTCTCCTGGATTGATCCTGTGTATCTCCTGCTCATTATTTCATGGTATCAGAGCTTGGAGTTCCAGTTGAAGATCCTCTTCCCTAAAATTTTTCATCTATTAACACATTCAAAAATATTATTTTATTGATGTGTTACAGATATTTTTAATTCTCTCAAATTTTGGTTCTTATTTACTAGTTTTTTTGGAAAATTTTGTACTTTATGATCATTAAATGACCGTATAGATTTCCAAAATCAGATTTTTTTTCATGGGGGCGTAGGAAATCCAGTCAGGAATCCATTCCAATTTTAATTTTTGCATTTAATTCTAGACGTACAGCTCTTTCCTTCCAAATTCTGCTGACTGGTTCTTGTTGGCAGACTGCAGTACCTGTTCATTTTTCTGATGTGACAGATCGTACGGTTGACTTTTTTCAAATCTGAGACCTGTTAATGAAAACTTCATCATCTTCCTTGGGAATGGAATCTTGATTGTTTGAACCTCTAAATTCTACAAGTTACCATGTTTGGAAGCCAAAAATGCAACTCCTTCAATCAAAGGGCTTATGGAGAATTTTTCTGAAATGACACCTGCAGCATTCACCACTGAAAAAGACAAATATGCATATGGTTGTAAGCAGGATGAGGCTCTTGGATTGATTTGCCTCAACGTCTCAGATAATCTTCAATTTCACATTGCAGATGCTACTACGCCAAAAGAGGTTTGGGAAAAATTTAAAAACATGTTTGGCAAAGTTAATGAGTTTAAAATTTTGCAATTAGATGCAGAATTGAGTACTCTCTCCATCATATTTCCCTTCAATAGATGAATTCTTGGCAAAATTCAAATTTATAAGGTCACAGTTGAAAGCTGGTGACAAGGATAAAAGTGATCAGGAGTGCATTTTCATGATTTTGTCAAAGTTGAAAGGACCATATAGTGTTTTTTCCTCTGCTTTTTATACTATGATGGATACATTAGGTGATGAATTCAAATGGCCTTCCTTTGAAGTTTTTTGTGAAAGATTGACTAGGGAGAAAACAAAATTAATGGCCTTAGATGCTCTACCTGGTCCTAGTCATGCTTTAGTTGCTAATTCTTCTAAAGGAAAACCTTCACCTAAGTCTAAAAAGCAAGCACCTTCACATAACCCTCCAGAGTCCACCACCCAAACACCTCATCATTCTAAATATACTAAGACCAAAAAATCCTTTAAGAAAAAGAAGAAAACATTTGGTCCATGTAATTTTTTTGGTGGTCCTAATCATGATGAAAGTAGATGTTTTAAGAAGATGGAAGCATTAGAGGCAGCATTCAGACAACACAAAATTTCCATTCCATCTCCATCTCCGTCTACCTCTGCAGGAAAAGGGAAAGCACTTTCAGCCAGGGCTATATCTTCATGTCATGATCAGTGGATTTTTGACTCAGGTGTTTCTCACCATCTCACACATTCTAAGGATCTATTATCTTCTCTTACAGATTGCAGTACATCACATATTGTTATGGGCAACTCCTCACAGATTGAAGTTTTGGGATCTGGTACTGTTGATAAACAGGATGGATGTTTTAATAATGTATTGCTTGTACCTCAAATCTCTTCTAATCTTCTCTCTGTATATCAAATATGTAATTCTTGTACTGGTAAAATTGTGGAGTTTACTTCACATAATGTTGTAATAAGAGAATGTAATGATCCTAGTGAGATAGTTGCTACAGGTACAGCAGACCATACTGCAGGACTCTATACTTTTGATAAGTTTGAGTCTTTTATGTCTTCTGGTTCTTCACTTATAGCACATGGTAATAATCTCAGCAAATTGTGGCATGAGAGATTAGGACATTTGAGTTATGGATATATGCAACAAATGAGTACAAAACATCTTGTAAAAGGCCTTCCTAAGGTCTCATGTATTGATGGGGTGTGTCATGGTTGGCTAGTTGGTAAACAGCATCTGGATCCATTTCCAGTTGGTAAGGCCACACGTGCAAATGCACCCTTAGATTTGATTCATAGTGATTTGATGACTTTTCCAACTTGTTCTTTTTTAGGGGCTAAATATGCACTCACATTCATTGATGATTTCACTCGTAAAACTTGGGTATATTTTCTCAAGTTGAAAAGTAAAGTTTTTGAGACTTTTAAGGCTTTCAAAGCCTTTGTTGAAAAACAATCATCTCTTCCTCTTAAGAAGATACGCACTGACAATGGGGGGGAATATGACAGTAATGCTTTCTATGATTTTTGTATTGAGCATGGGATACAACACTAGTTTACTGTACCACACACTCCTCAACAAAATGGTGTAGCAGAGAGGAAGAATCAAACATTGAAAGAGATGGCTAATTGTATGATTCACTTTAAAAATTTGGGTCCACAATATTGGGCTGAAGCTGTAAATTGTGCAAATTACATTCAAAACCGTATGCCTCACAAAGCTGTGCAAAATATGACACCTGAAGAAGCTTGGTCTGGGATCAAGCCTGATATTTCAGATTTTCGCATCTTTGGGAGTCAATCATGGGCATTCATTCCTGATGACAAACGTAAAGCATTGGAGAAGAAAAGCCAACCACTCATTTTTGTTGGTTATTGTGAAGATGTAAAAACCTACCATCTTTTTGATCCTGTCACACATGATGTGTTGTTTCGACGAGATGTTCAGGTTGATGAGCTACCCACTCCACAGGAGTGTACATCTAGTTCTTCTTCTCCCCCTCCTTCTTCTACTAAGGATAGTGAGGATTTGATTTCTATTGTTGTTGATGATGATGTTGCATTTATTCAGCCACCACAGCCATCTTCTTCACCACCTTTACCTAAATGGGCAAAGAGCACTCTACAGGTAGCTAGTTCTTTTGTTGGTGATCCATCTGATTCTTGTCGCACTTGCTCACAGACATCTGGTATTGTTCTTTTGGGAAAATCTTGTACAGATGATCCAGTGTTGTTTTTTGAGGCTATTGGTATACCCGAGTGGGATGTTGCTATGTATGATGAGTATTCTTCATTGATGAAGAATGATACTTGGGATCTTGTCCATCTTCCTAAGGGAAGAAAACTTGTAAAATGTAAATGGGTCTATAGGACCAAATATGCTACAGATGGATTAGTAGATAAGTACAAAGCTAGATTAGTAGCTAAGGGTTTTTCACAGGTTGAAAGGGTTGATTACTCTGAGACCTTTGCCCCTGTAGCTAAGATGGATTCTATTCGGCTTGTACTCTCTCTTGCTGCTTCACATTCTTGGTCTATTTTTCAGATGGATGTGAAGAGTGCTTTCTTGCATGGTGATCTCCATGAGGAGATATATATGGAGCAGCCTTTAGGATTTGTGCAGGACTCATCATTAGTTTGTAGACTCCGTCGTTCTCTTTATGGCCTCAAACAAGCTCTTAGAGCTTGGTATGAGAAGATGGATAGTTTTCTTTTGAGTTCTGGTTTTATTCGTTGTGAGTCAGATCACAATGTATACATCCTAAAGTAAATTGAGAAGCTTGTCATTTTGGTTTTGTATGTTGATGATCTCATCCTCACTGGCAGTTTAGATTCCTTGATACATGACATCAAGGACAAGTTGGCAGATAGGTTTGATATGACAGATCTGGGACTTCTACATTATTTTCTTGGTCTTCAAGTTTTTCAGTCTTCTAAGGGCATTTCTATTGGACAACAAAAGTATGCGACAAATCTTCTTCATTGATTTGGCATGGCTGATTGTAAGCCTACACCCACTCCATTTCAGTCAGGTATTGTGTTGCCTGCCACTTGTACGACTCCTCTTGTTGATTCCACTATGTATAGGCAACTTGTAGGTAGTCTTTTATACCTGACTCATACCCGTCCTGACATCACATTTGCTATGAACCTTATCTCTCAGTTCTCACATGAGCCTCATGAGAGTCATTGGCAAGCAACCAAGCATATTTTGTGCTACATTCAGGGCACCACTCACTTTGGTATACATTACACACCACAGAGTTCTACACAGCTGGTTGGATACACTGACTCTAATTGGGCTGGTGATGTTGACACTCGCAAGTCCACTTGTGAATTTGCATTCACACTTGGTTCAGGTCCAGTTGCTTGGGCATGCAAAAAGTAGACTGTTATTGCATTGTCCTCTACTAAGGCTGAGTATCGAGGTGCTGTCAAAGCT
The DNA here is from genome assembly GCA_037957365.1 of Torreya grandis. Classification (NCBI taxonomy): domain Eukaryota; kingdom Viridiplantae; phylum Streptophyta; class Pinopsida; order Cupressales; family Taxaceae; genus Torreya; species Torreya grandis. Next base: position 2,994,777 of record JARHVA010001461.1, on the reverse strand, counting down.
AGTCAGGAGATGCTTTGGATTCGACAGTTGCTTGGAGAGTTTGGCTTCACACAACAGGGTCCTACTACTCTTTGGTGTGATAACCAAAGTGCAATTTCTATTTCATGCAATCCTATTGAGCATCAGTGGACAAAGCACATTGAGATTCACATGCACTTCATTCGACATCTTATTCAAGATGGAGTTCTTTCTTTGGAGTTTGTGCCTACAGCTGAGCAGATTGCTGACATCTTCACTAAACCTTTGGCTTCTCCTCGTTATCTTCAGTTGCGAGTGATGCTTGGGGTGAAGGAAGTTGTCCTTGGGGGGATTTCCCATGAAGTCCTTCCTTCCTTTATTTTTCATATATTTTGATTGGTTTGTACATGGGTACCTTATCAGGCCTAGTAGCCGGGACCCATCTTTGTTTGTCATTCTCCCTATGTTTCGCTTAAGGGAGGGTGTTGTAATAATGCATATTTAAGCTTACCTAGGGTTAATAGGGTAAGTTATTTATTACCGAGGGTAAAATTTATTTACCTCAGTTAATTTATTTTATTGTTGAGAATTTCTCAACAATATATTTGTTCGTAGTATGAGAAAACAAATAGTTTGTTTTCTCTATTTTGTAATCATTACAAATATTTTGTTAACATGAAACAAACTATTTGTATTATAAATACTTTGCATTATATGGGAAATAAATGAGAGATTATTGAGAGAATTTAGAGAATTTTGTGGATTATCACCTATTTTTTAGGTGTGAGAAATTTATTTATTCTCTGGAAATATTTGCAGGTTATTTTTTGTGGGTTCTTTCTCCTGGATTGATCCTGTGTATCTCCTGCTCATTCTTTCAAGGTTAGGGGCGTAGCATGCCCTTCCTCTTCAAACCAACGTTGTCCTCAACTTTGAACAACTCTGGATGTTGTTGTAGAAAACCTTCACCTTCCCAAGTTGCATCTTCACTACTTTGGTTTTTCCACTTGATCAAATATTCCCTAATCTCTCTAGTTCTCAACCTCTTAGTACGTGTTTGGAGGATCTTATCTGGTTCCAAAATGACTCGTCCTTCTTCATCTAGTTCTGGGAGCTCTGTCTGGGCAAAAACTATCTGTCCAATGACCTTCTTCAAACAAGAAACATGAAATATTGGGTGTATGTGAGATGAATGAGGTAGCTCGAGCTTGTAATCCACACTTCTAATTTTTTGTAGAACCTGATAAGGGCCATAATACTTAGGAGCAACTTTGTTGTCCTTTTTTTATTGCTACAAGGACATCTACTTGTAAGGCTGCAAATGAACAAATACCCAGTCACCCACCTCAAAATTTCAATCACTACGGTGTTGACCCACTTGTTACTTCATCCTATTTTGTGCCAAGGCCAAATTCTCTCTCAAACTAGCCAAAACCTCTTGTTGATGTTGAATGTGTTCTTCCACATCTCGAACCTTGGTGTGCACCTTTAATGAAGAAGTGATGGAAGGTGGATGGTAACCATATAGTGCTAGAAATGGAGACATTTTAGAAGAGGTATGGAAAGATGTGTTATACCACCATTCTATAAGTGGTAGCCATTTAACCCAATGTTCTTGTTTATATGATACAAAACAACAGAGATACCCCTCTAAACATTTGTTAACCACTTCAGTTTGTCCATCAGATTAGGGGTGGTAAGATGAGCTATGAGCTAGCTGAGTACCCCAACAAGAAAATAGTTTAGTCCAAAAATTACTAGTGAAAATAGGATCACGATCACTTACAATTATTTTTGGGGTTCCATGTAATTTGAGAACTGCTTCCATAAAAATAGCAGCTACTGTACTTGTTGAAAATGGGTGTGAGAGAGCACAAAAATGGGCATATTTTGTAAGCCTATCCACAATGGCCAAAATAACATTCTTACCTTCAGAACAAGGCAACCCAGTGATGAAATCCATGGAAACCTCCTCCCACCTTTGACTAGGAATTGCTAACGGTTGTAACAAACTTGGGATCTCAACTGTTTCACCTTTAATTTGTTGACATATAAAGCATTCTTCCACAAACTTTTGTACATCTCCCTTGAGTCCTTCCCAAAATAATTCTTTCTTAATTCTATGATAAGTTTTCAAGAACCCTGAGTGTCCCCCAATTGGAGATGCATGCAACTCTGCAAGAATCTTATGCTTAAGCTCTAAATTTTTGCACAAGTATAACCTACCCTTATACCATAGGACATTACCTTTCCATTCAAATTTGTCAGAGGATAAATTACCTTGTTGGAGATTCTGAATCAGAACCTATGTATCCTTGTCTTTCTCCCATTCTAACCTAGCTTCATCCACCCAATCTGCTTGCAATATGGACATTAAACAAAGTAATGCTTCTGTGGATGCATCCCGTCTGGATAGTGCATCTGCTACTACATTATCTTTACCCTTCTTGTACATGATTTAAAAATAATAACCCAACATTTTGGTTACCCATTTCTGTTTTTCCTCAGATGATAATCTTTGCTCCAAAAAGTATTTGAGACTATCATGATCCGTTTTCACCTTAAAGTGTCTACCCATCAGATAAGGCCTCCATTGTTTAACTGCATGAAGAATAGCCATCATTTCTTTCTCATAGATAGGTTTTTGTAGATTCTTACCTTTGAATTGATGACTTTAAAATGCAATGGGTCTTCCTTCCTATATTAGTACTGCCCCCAATCCAGACCCAGAAGCATCACATTCAACAGTGAATGTTTGTGAGAAGTCTGGAGTAGCCAAAACTAGAGTGGTGCACATAGTTACTTTTAGTTTCTCAAATGATTTGGTGGCATCATCATTCCAATGGAAAGCATCCTTCTTTAGCAATGTAGTGAGTGGAGTTGCTATGCTGCCATAACCTTTCACAAATCTTCTATAGTAATATGTTAGTCCTAAGAACCTGCGAAGGTTTTTGAGAGTTTTTGGCATGGGCCATTCCATTATCGCTTTGATCTTCTAGGGATCAACTTTGACCCCTTCATGGGAAATAATGTGATTGAGGTTCTCTAGCTCCTGTACTCCAAAAGCACATTTAGATGGCTTCACATAAAGTTGGTGCTTCTCCAAAACTATCAACACCTGTTTCACATGTTGCAGATGTGATTCCCATGTCTGACTATAAATCAATATGTCATCAAAGAAAACTAGCACAAACTTCCTTAAAAAAGGCCTAAAAATAGTGTTCATCAAGCTCTGAAAAGTAGATGGTGCATTTGTAAGACCAAAGGGCATTACCAAAAACTCATAATGGCCCTCATGTGTTCTAAAAGCAGTTTTATGAACATCTTCATCCTTGATTCTAATTTGATGGTACCCAGAGCAAAGATCCAATTTTGTGAAATAATTAGCACCATGCAACTCAACAAGTAAATCATCAATTACTAGAATAGGAAACTTATCTTTGATGGTGTACTTGTTGAGTTCCCTGTAATCTCGGCACATCCTCCATGTGTCATCCTTCCTCCACACCATGACCATTGGTGATGAATATGCACTTTGGCTATGCTTGATGATGCCTGCCTCTAGCATCTCATGGACCATCTTTTCAATTTCACTCTTTTGTGCATATGGATATCTATATGGTCTGATATTTGGTGGTTGACTACCTAGAATTAGTTGAATGGCATGATCATGTTCTCTTTTTGGTGGTAGTCCTTTTGGAATGGCCCCAAAAATAGATGAGTGGTCTTCAAGAATTATTTGTAGATCAGGATGTGTAGATACCTGTGTGGGTTGAACATCTATGGAGCATAATCATGCAATGATTCCCTCTGCCCCCTTTTTTAGCATCTTGGTCATCTGATGTGAACTAATCAATTGTGCAGATTTTGCATGTAATCCATGTAGTTTAATTTTCTTACCTTCAGAATAAAAGCGCATGAATGATTCTTGGAAGTTCATCTCAATGGTACATAAGGTTGTGAGCCATTGGACTCCCAAAACTATGTTTGTGTTACCCATGGGAATAACAAACATAGGAGAGTCGAGATTGTACCCACCCATAGTAATCTTAATACTATGGCATTTGCCTGAACAATTAATTGTGCTACCATCTATAATCACGACCTGAAATTCTGGTGCTGGGTAGATGAAATAGTTCAATTAAGTGGCCAACTTATGGTTTATGAAGTTATGTGTGCTCCATGAATCAATCAACACTGTCACCTTCTGTTTCTTGAGGAACCCCACTACCTTAAGAGTTTGTGGAGTGCTAATACCTGCAAGTGCATGACAAGAGATTGTAGGTTGGGAATCTTTAGGTACCTCCTCTATATCTTCCTCATCATCATTGGAGGCATCATCTACTTCTTCATCTTCATTTGGTCCCTCAATGTAGAATAACTTCTTCTCAGCACATCTATGTCCTTTACTCCACTTGCTATCACAACCAAAACATAATCCTTTTGCACGCTTCTCTTCAATTTGCTGAGGGGTCAATCTAGTAGGTGGAGGAAATGTTGGTGATGATATGCTACGATCTTTGAATTGAGTGAATGGATGCTTCTTATTGGCTATGAATTTTTCCTTAGATTTGCATGCTAGGATAATAGAATTAGAAATATTAAGTGGATTAAACATGCGTACCTCATGTTGAATGTGGTCTTTGAGTCCACCCAAAAATAGGTCATTCAAGTTTGCTTTAGAAATTGTCTCCACACGTAAGGATAGGTTCTAAAAATGATGAATATAATCCTTGACGGAGCTAGTTTGTCACAATTTTTCCAGTTGGCTAAAGTAATTCTCTATCACACTATTGCCATAGTGTAATTGTAGCTCCTCTGTAAAAACTGACTAGGTGACATTGAGAGTCATCTTTTTCTTTTGAGCACACAACCATCGATACCAAATGAATTGATCAGGTTAAAGATACAAGGATGCCATGGTAACCTTCTATCCACTTAGAATCGGATGTAGGTCAAAAAAACTTTCCATTTGGTTGAGCCAATTGAGTGGATCTTTTCCATCAAATTTGCGCATATCCACCTTTGGTAATAGGTTCCTCTGTGGCCATGGAGTTAGATTTGAAGTAGACTGGTTAGGATAACCACCCTAGTGGGTTTGTGAAATAAATTTAGCTTGATGATTTGACTGATTAATGTTCAAATTTGTCATGATATCTCCCAAACTATCTTGTATGGATTGCATATTAGATTGTATGTCTTGCACCTCACTCTGAATGCCTTGCACACTATAGTCAAGGTAGCTCACTTTGTGATCTATGTCAGAAAACCCTAGTACAAAGGGTCTAGTACATCCCCCTTCTAACTCCATCTCGTCCTTGATAGTATTTTTACCTGGAGTTTCAACACCCTTTCCTCGGCCCCAAGTTTTTGGACCTGCCATAAAAGGGTTTTACGATGTCAACCCTTATTGGCACTTTTGACCAAACCTTGACCAAGCGATTTTAGAATTATGTTGGCCTCAAATTAAAATATACAAAGAAAAAACCATAGCCAAATTTTTATAAGATTTCCAAAAATGTAAATAACTCAGAAAAATTCTTTGAATTGCGCACTATAGAGCAATTTTATGAAAAATCATAAAATAGTGATAACTATTATAAAACAGATCCAAATGAGCTAAAATTTTAATGGAAGATTTATTTGATTATTTTTCACCTCCAGTAAAAAACTTTCAGAGAAATTTGCAACCGTTTTTTATATATCAAAAAATTAAAAAATTAAGTGTTTCGCCCACAAAATTGCCTAAATCGCAGCTCTGATACCACTTGTAATGAAATTACTTCAAGAATTAAGTATAACAGAAAAATTATATCCAAATATATGATAATAGATAAGCCCCTTTGAGGGGGAAACCTCCACAAGCTTCAATAAGAGCATAATTCACAATATGATGATAAATGATTACCCACTACCTCCTATATATAGTCTATCTAGGCCATGGTTACTCCATAGGCCGACCTACTAATCAAAAGAAAGCATAGATAAATGTAATATAATGTCAAAGAGGGATAAGTAAGCCACAAGTTGGCTAATACTATCCTCATACATGTGATAGGTTAGGGGCGTAGCACTTTGGCCTGTCAAATGCTGGTGCAACCTTCCAACGAGCAATGAACATGGATTTCAAAGGTTCAATCATTGAGATGTTGTTATTATATCTAGATGATATAAACATGTTCTACAAGGATGAAAATGAGCATATGAAACACCTAAGGCAAATTTTTGAAAGGTGCAAGCAATATGGGGTATCTCTCAACCCCAAAAAGTGTATCTTTGTTATCCATGAAGGTAAGCTCCTAGGACACATTATTTCCAAGGATGGTCTAACCATTGACCCTAAAAGGATAGAGGCTAATATAGGCCTATCATTTCCCTTACACAATAAAGGAATCTAAAGTTTACTAGGAAAGATAAACTTTGTGAGAAGGTTCATACCTAGTTTTACATCTTTGGTGAAGCCTATCATAGCCATGCTCAAGCAGAATCAAGTCTTCTCTTGGATTAAAGATGGTAAGAGAAATTTTGAATCCATCAAACAAGAAATTTCACAAGTTCCCACTCTTGTAAATCCTGATTTTATAAATATTTCATGTTGTATTCATTTGCTAACTTTGATACTATCTCGGCTATGCTAATGCAAAAGAATGATGAAGGGTTTAACAACCAATCAAATTCTTTAGTCAAGGTTTGGAAGATTATGAGGTTAAGTATACATTTATGGAGAACCAAGTCCTTGTTTTTGTAAGGGGGAGAAAGAAATTTAGGCATACGATTTCAAACATTAGGATCCACATCAAGGTTTCTTATCCTAGCACCAAAGAGTTCCTTTTGAGCAAGGACCTCAATGAAAAGAGGGTATGGTGGATCACAAAGGTAATGGAGTATGATGTTGACATCAAGGTGACAAAGTTAATAAGAGGTAAGGGTATTTTTGAACACTTATCTTCAGACCTCCATGAGCCAAAAGAAGGAGCTCTGGTCAATCAAGATTGTTCCCAACTAGTTGATCCCACACTTCTACAAAGTTGGACACAAGACATCATCAAATTTATCCAAATAGGTGAGTGTCCTATTGATTTGAGAAGATCTAAAAGAAGGTATTTTAGATTGAAATATATAACTTATTATCTTTTAGATGGTGTAATTTTTATAAGAGATACAAATGGTGTATTATTGAGATGCATTGACAATGACCAGTTTGGAGTGTTGCTTGAAAAGTTTCACGATGGAACAGCATGAGGTCATTTCTCTCCAATAACCACAACTGTAAATATCATGAGGGTAGGATATTATTGGCCTATCCTCTTCAAATATTGTTATGCTTGGGTTAGAAGGTGTGTGAAATGTATTTTCTTTATAGGAAAACAAAAGCTTTCAGCTCTCCCTTTATGGCCTATTCAAGTAGATCAACCCTTCATGCAATGGGGTCTTGACTTCATTGGTATGATAAATCCTCCATTAAGTGTTGGTCACAATGGATCCTCACAGCAACTAGTTAATTCATAAGGTGGGTTGAGGTAGTTACATTAAAGGAGGCCAATGAGAGTACTATATTGGAATTCTATGAGAGCATTGTAGCAAGGTTTGGAACTCCTTCTACCATCATTTTAGATAATGCACTTGCCTTCATGGGTGTTAAAATAATTGATTGGGCAAGGAGTAGTGGAATATATTTGATTACATCATCCAAATATTACCCTCAAGGTAATGGGTTAGCTGAGTCTACTAAAAAGAACCTAATAATAATTATCAAAAGACCTTGGAGAATAATCAAACGGCTTGGCACACTAAATTGAAGACAGCCCTATGGGCTGATAGAATAACTCCTAAGAGGTCAACATGAAACTCTTCCTTTTTTATTGTTTATGGGAGAGAAGCTAGGTTGTCCATGTCCCAAGATTTTCCTACCTTAGAGCTGGCACATCAGTTAGAGTTGCTTGAAAATACTCTAATAGAGGTAAGGTTAACAGAATTGATGGAGCTGAAAGAGACTAGAGACAATGCTCACAAAGTTATGGAGCATCACCAACTACTAATGAAGAGGTCCTTTGATAAGAAAGCAATTCTAAGAGTCTTTCAAAAAGGTGACATAGTACTAAAGTGGGATGAAGATAGAGCAAAGCCAGGAAAACATACTAAATTTGATACTTTGTGGAGTGGGCTATACATCATCATCAAGTGAAAGAAAAATAACTCCTTTAAATTGGAAAGAATGAATGGGGAGGAGTTGCATATCCCTGTAAATAGGATCCACTTGAAGCCCTGTTATTGATGAGGTGAAGGTTAGTCTTGTACATACTAGGATATGTGTGTTTTTGTTTATGTTGTGTGTGTTTTCCTTAAGTGTTCTTGAAAACACACGTGTGTTAACTTTAGTGTGTTGTCTTATGAGTTTGTTTTATATTATCTAATGTTCTTTCAGAGATAATTCACTATCAAATATCTGTATAAGTGACTCCATAACCCAATAGATATGACTAGGTTACTCTTCTTTGGCATAATTGGCTTGCCACCCCTAGGAAATCACCAAAATATTAACTAATTTGACAATAAGTCAAATTAGGTCAACCCCCTATATAGTTAAAAACTTGTTATAGGGTCTTCTAGGTTGAAGTGGTCACTAGTGAGGTCAATTAATGTGGCCTTAGTCTTGATCATAGTGGTTATTAGTCTTTGGTGTCATTTTATGTCATATACAGTCACATTTGAGTCATTAATTAAACTTGTACAATTTCCATGGGAATACAAATGTTTCAAAATCATATGTATCATCATATATGTTAGGATCATGCTAGATATGGTAGTCTTGGACTGACAACTACAATAACAACATTAAAAGTAAGAATATCAAGCATCTTAGGTAGTTTTGAGTAGTTGTTTGATCCATAGAATAGTTGTGGCATGTGTGGTTATTCAAATATCATCTCTTTAGATCCCCTCAATTCACTTCCATGCTTGAGAAGCTTTGACAAACCAAAAATTGATCAAAACTAACTTATCTCTTCTATCACTCTCCCAGACAAGTAGAAATGGTCAATCGATCTTTGCATGGTACAGATAGGAGGAGATACATTAGCAAAAATGTTCTTAAGATATGGTAAAACTCTTTTTCTACTCCAAATTCATGGAAAATTTTAGAGTATTGGTGGACTATGCTTTATGAACCATGGTTAAGAGTGCTAGTGACTATTTTCTGCATGCACATCCCCATGGCCTATGGTTTTCTCTTCTATTTGGATTGGTACGTATATATAAAATGTTAAACATGGAATTTCAAGACATTTTATCCCTTTTCATGTTATATTTAACTTATTTTTCATGTGTGGTGTGAAGGAGCTGGCATAAACATCTCATTCTGCTAGTAGAGACTCCACGAAAGTATTTTGGACTCTATTTCACCTATGCAGGGTTCATTTTCCTGAATATAGATTTGAAACAAAGACAAAATGATTGATTTCAACATATGAAAGTATGTATAATCACATTCTTTATATAGTTATTTGTCTCAAGAGTGTCCCATGTGAGATGTAAAGATTAACAATCACACATAGTCAAAACATGACATAGTAAAGAAGACCTGCAACATCCACCTAAAAAATAGTGTGAGAATGATTAGATAGAGGTTTAATTGATGCTTATAACCTTTGAACATCCATATGATCTCATGTTTCATCATCATCATGATATTATATGGGTTTCATGAATATATCAAATAAGTTAAAACATTTATATTCCAACTCCTCAGACCTTTGTTGGAGCACCTGTAGGTGAAAATCATATTTAGGTCTGTGTGCCAAACCAAAATCTTGTTAACATTAGGTCTCTTGGTGGTTTAACTAGGTTGATGATGAAACATGAGATCATATGGATGTTCAAAGGTTATAAACATCAATTAAACCTCTATCTAATCATTCTCACACTATTTTTTACATGGATGTTGCAGGTCTTCTTTACTATGTCATGTTCTGACTGTGTGTGATTGTTAATCCTTGCATCTCACATGGGATTCTATTTCACCTATGCAGGGTTCATTTTCCTAAATATGGATTTGAAACAAAGACAAAATTATTGATTTCAACATATGAAAGTATGTATAATCACATTCTTTATATAGTTATTTGTCTCAAGAGTGTCCCATGTGAGATGCAAAGATTAACAATCACACACAGTCAGAACATGACATAGTAAAGAAGACCTACAAAAGCCACCTAAAAAATAGTGTGAGAATGATTAAATAGAGGTTTAATTGATGTTTATAACCTTTGAACATCCATATGATCTCATGTTTCATCATCAACATGGTTAAACCACCAAGAGACCTAATGTTAATAAGATTTTGGTTTGGCACACAGACCTAAATATGATTTTCACCTACAGGTGCTCCAACAAAGGTCTGAGGAGTTGGAATATAAATGTTTTAACTTATTTGATATATTCGTAAAGTTTTATGGCATTGAGATAGTCATTGTGATAATGGTAAGGTCATAAAATAATAAATAGATTTGAGGCCTTGATCATAGGTTTGAAAAGTTGCATAAAAGAGACATATTACCTTAATTTCTCTGACCAATGCCATCTCATAATAGAGTAGCTTGAGGTCTTGGTAGTCTAAATTATTTTAATCATGTAGCCCAAGTATAGGGGAAATGCCTTGACATAATAAATTGGTTTTTAGTTCAAGATAAGGTGATGCAGGTAGATTTTTAATTTAAGCAAATTCCAACTAAAGACATTCAGTGAGATCTATAGTATTTGAAGCTAAATCATCCTATACTATAGCAGTGACCTATAATATAATGTCTATATGGTATCTAATAATAAGAGAAGTATAAAAACTATATAATATTCTTAATGACTTCAAGATGGAACCAAGAGATAAAAGAGCAATATTCAGACCCTAATGCACACCTACAAGAAACTTGAAGAAGTCTAAGTAGCAATTCATAGTCCAGCATAATCATAGGTTTCTCATGCTAGTAAAGAATGCATGCTTGTCTAATTACCAAAAATATGAAATTATTGAATATGCATAATTTAATTATAGAATGATTATGTCACTTCCTATGTATTTCTAAACACACACCTTCACCTACAGGAACCTCATTTTCATAAGGTGAATGCACCTACAGTTTGTTGCAGTCACATAACTAGCTCATGTTAGTGAAAGGGTATAGACTAACACATAAAGATGTATGATGGATTTAAATTCATGAAACCACTCTAATAATTATAATAAAAAATTCCAAAGTGCCCTTGAGAAGTAAGGTTATTATCCTATAGGCACAACTCAAGGTTCTCAGACCCAAATAGGATTATGTGCACAGTCACAAACTTGAAGGCCAGTTTCAAGAATTCATAGTGTTAAGGGATCTATGAGTATGATCTAACTCTGAAACTTTGCACATAAGACCACCAAGACCTATTCAATCCATCCACAATCTTAGATTTTCCAAGAAAATAGGGGACATGCCCTATATTTTGTTTCAGATAGATGACACTCCAAGAAGTGAGATGACTACAGGTTTGGCATAAAAATGGTAAGAGGGTGTGATGGGAAGTCTTGGATAATTTAATAAATGTGTTTTGAGTTGAATTAAAGGTGAAAAAGTGTGAATCAACACTCACAGTCCTGAGAAACTACTCAGAGGTGGTTATAGGCCATGAAACACAGTCAAGCCTATTAGGCCTAAGACTAGACCTAAGCCCTAATGAGGATCAATTTCATTTATAAGACCAAATGAATATTCCCACCCATTTGAGAACCTTTATGGGATGGTATAGGGTTGATTTAAGCCATTTTTCTATAGAGTAATACATAGAGGTGTCACTTTTGGCCTAAAACCATGACAGGGGTACCTATAATGCATTTTAGAGCTCAATAGGCTATCTTCAAGAGCTCACATCTTTACGGACACCGAGAATGATACCTCAAGTAACTATGGGTAGTTAGGGAGGGTAACATACTCAATATATGTGGAATTCTTTTAGAGGTTGGATTTCAAGATTTTATAAATGATCCTTAACAATCCAAAAAGTTTAAAACCCTCCTAAAACCCTATCTAGAACCTAATGGAGAATAAACATATGGATATGTTCTCAAAAGTGGTAAAATGGCTTAGAAATTATTTTATACATGTCAATCACTCACTCATGTTCTTTGAAATCCATTTGGTCTATACTTTCACTTGTATTAATAGGGTAAAAATAGAATTTTTGTAAGTTTTGAATATTCTAAAGGTACAGAGGAGATTTGAAGAAAGAGAATCATTTGGGAAAGTCTATAAAGACTTATTTTAACTCCTTATATCCATATATCTCCTTATTTAATCTCAAAAACACCACTGATAAATCATTCATTTCAAGCAGCCTTTAATAGATAGTGAAAATGAAGGGTGACTGCCTAATGAGAAGATGAGAAGTCCAATTTTGGATATTTTAAGGTCTAATTCATGGAGTGGAAGGAAAAAATACCTTAAATAGGTTTCATAGCACCTCTTCCATATATTTTTTTGATAAAATAAATGCCACATTGATGATAAATGTAAATAATGAGGCTTGGAAGAATAATGAGTGACTACAGATGGTGAGTACAAGTGTCATGAGGAAGACTAGCAGTTAGGGACTCATCTCATGGATGTTATATATTGTTTCTAACATCCCCAAGATATTACACATTTTTCAAGTATTCCTAATCCATTTTTGAGCAATCAAGAGATGCCTCATCATGAAGGTAGTTTTAAGAGGGACATTTGAAGAACCTACACGAGTTTAAAGAGTTTTTCGTGCTTTAAATCGACACTTATCCAAGGAGACCCCCATGGTATATTTCTCCATTCCATTCTTATGCAATATAACTAGTCCTCATCACTTGACACTTATACTTGGGACCCTTGAACTCTTCTCTCTCTTCTCACACACTTTATAAATGCAAGCCAATTTGGCTTTTATAATCTTATCCATGTCTGGTACGATGAGGCCCTACTAGTTTTAATACTGATTGTTGACCCAATTTTGCCCCTCAGGCAAAATCTCGGTCACCTCCTACACCTGCTTTGCATGGCCAGTCATTTCGGGTTGCAAGGTCCACCTTCAGGGTTCGACAGCTCCGTTTCAGAGCATTGGTTCATCGGCCTCGTTCATTGGCGTTCACAGTAGCAAGAGGCAGAGTCTTCAAACGTTCACAAGAAGAAGGGAAAAAACTAGGGCGTTTAACACTTAGCAAAAAAGGAAGGGCAAACAAAATGCAGAGGGTGACAGAATTGCCACCCACAACACGGGTGGGTAAATAGAGACCCCCTACACGCGATGCAGAGGGCGGCAAAATCACCGCCCACAACGCCGACAGAGAAAAAGAGGCCACTAACATCGGCCGATGTCGGCAAAATTGCCACCGTCAGCAGCTTACATAGGTCAACGTCGACAAAACTACCGTGGTCGACAGCTTATCGGCTGACGTCGGCAGAAGTCTTACATGCAATCCACGCAGCGGGCGGCAAATTTGCCGCCCACAACAGCAGGTGGCAAAAAACACTTGCAAAACACAGGAAAAAACCTGCCTAGCCGCCAGAGGAGAAGACCAACACGCAAAATGAGGCAACAAGCATGGGCTTGGCAGACTTGTGATGTCATCTACAGTGTTTTTCACTCTTTCCAATGAGACTCCTCTTGGCTTTTCCCTATAAATGAGCAGACTTGTTCATTTATCAAAATCTTCCCCACTTTTGTAAAGAGCACTGCTCTCCAAATTTTCCACCTGAATCAATAAAAGACAGTTTTACCTCTATTTGGATGGATATTTCTGTGTATGCATTGAATGTTAATCTGTGTCCAGTCATCATCTCTTGATGCTCTCACAGGTTCAACACCAGCAAACCTGCGATCTACAAAGTGCCACTGTCTGCTGCTGCAAGGAGTAGAGTTTTGTTTTGGAGGTATAAAATAGGTGAGGTCACTTACAGTGTTTATTTCTCAGCACCTTGGTGAGTCCCTGTTTCTTGTGCTTTCCATAAGAACCTCCCTGTCATTCCAGAGACCTGGTCTTTTCTGCCAGATCTGAGTGTATGTATGTTTTTCCCTGATCCTAAGTGTGGATGTGGAAGGTCAACCTGTTTTTGGTGTATCACCTCTTTTAAAGTAGGCTATTTGTTTTCATGCTTTTTCTCTATCTCTTTTCATCCCCCCCAATATACCTATATACCTATATTTTGTGCTACCTGAAACAAACAAGATACATCAGAGGGAACTAGCCCATACCTAGAGACTCTCCTCTCCTGCTTCGTCGTCCCACAGGCGAGAGAGGGGTTTCCATGTTGCGGGGAGAGGGCAAGAATCCATTTTCCTGTCGTAGGGTGCACTTTCCAGCGTCAACACTGATGTTTACCTTTGAATAAATATTTGATTCTGCAATTCCTTTTCTAAGTGTGTGGATTACTGTAAAAGTTGAATGATAAATGGCAATCACCTATCCTTGCATTCATCTTACTCTCATATTTTATACAAGTAATTCATTCTCTAATAGGTCACATGGATTGTAGTCAGTGTCTTTGTCTATCTCTAAGTGTAGGAAGTTGCATTAGTATCTATGATTATGCATTTTGTCCTTTGACTTTGAGTAGTGCAATACATATCACCTTCAATTTGAAATACTTATGTTCGAGTACCCTAAAAGTTTGAAGCCAGTCTTGTGAACAATCCTTCATAGTACAGGTCATGGTAGTATAGTGGATATAAATTTGGTGTATCACCTTATTAGAATAGGTTATTTTCATGTTACTCTCTATCTCTTTTCATCCAACCAAACTAGTAGTGTAGGTGATAAGCAAGCAAAGTTATATATGGGGAGCTAGCCCTTAAACCTAGAGGTTTACCTCTACACTAGGCAATCCACATGCCTAAAGGTATTCCAACATTTCCAAAATATTATATTAGGCTTGAAAAACTAACTCCAGGGTGAAATATTTTGTGGAAATAGGTAATTTCACCATTAAAGGTAATAAAGGTGAGGTTTCATGCACAAAACTGAAATTATATACCTAAAAGGCCATTACTAGAGGCTCATCCCAAAGCATCTCAACATGGTGGTGAAGGATCATAGGTTAAAATAATATAAATACATTAAACACAACCTACTCCAACCTATACCAAGTTAAAATCATGCTAATATAGAGTTTACAGGTTCAGAAAGGGGCAAATACAACTCAAGATCTCCATCGAGTCACTGGACAATGAAGATAAGTAGATTTGTGAATGTTGGTTCATGGAGGAGGATATATATCAAGATCAATAATATTAGGGGTTTGATATTACCCCTATTCCAT
This sequence comes from Torreya grandis, assembly GCA_037957365.1. Taxonomy (NCBI): domain Eukaryota; kingdom Viridiplantae; phylum Streptophyta; class Pinopsida; order Cupressales; family Taxaceae; genus Torreya; species Torreya grandis. The sequence continues at coordinate 2,979,499 of JARHVA010001461.1, read as the reverse complement.
TCAAATTTATAGTAATATTTTTGAGTAAGAGGCCTCAACCTTTATGAACAATCACTAAGAAGTAAACTACCCCTTAAACCCTAATAAACCCCAACATCTCAGTTTTATCCCTTTGCTAGTAATTCCAAGATCTAATAATTTATAATGATGGTTATAAAATACTCCCAAAGGATATAAAAAACCCCTAAAACACCAAAATCCAATCAAGTATCCATGGATCAAGCTTGCATTGGCAAGAAATCTCATGTTTTGTTGTCTTTTGGCATGACAAACAGGGTTTTGGGTACTATGATGTGTTTTGAAGCATGAAAGAGATTGGATTAAATTTGGAATCACTATAATCAACCTTATCAAGACCCTATAAACTCCTCATACCTCTTAAAATTATTTGAAGAGGCAAATTGGCAAGAAGACAATATGAGCATGCATGCCTAGTTTGATTGTGTCAAGTCTACAAGTATAAACATGAATAGAAGGTTCATATTTTGTGTTGAAAATGAGGAATATAGGTTAATTTTGAGTTTTGTGGACCCTATTGAATATTTTAGGAGTGATTTGGCTCCTTTTTATTAGGATAAACCATCAAAAGAAGGCCATTAAGGCTAAAATTGTAAAACTGCCTATAAACCCCATCCTTGGTCTAAATTAGGTTTCAAGACTATTAAGGGGTCAAGTGATTCAAAAAAGTGTATGTATATATTTTATAACATGAATTAGGTCATAATGGAGACATTTATAATAAAAAATAAGCATTTTTATGACGTTTTGCCCAAAACACTCATCTTAAATGTACACCTACATGCCTACAAGCTCGAGAAGGCCATCTTCCTCATGTGTGAAGATAGTTGAATAGGTGCATGAGAAAAAATGGACTTATGGGATGTTTATAAGGTTTATTACCTCCAATTTTATGTTATTTTTTATTCCATTAGGAGGAAAATCTTTATGAATGATCCTTAAGAAGTTTAATAACTCAAAACTGCCAAGAGACCTTAAAAAGAGACTGATGATTGTAAAAGATTTTATAAGTGAATCAAATGGACCTAATTTGTCTTCAAAACCCCCCAAATAAAATTTTCACACCTCATACGAACCTATTGGATCACAAATATTAGCACATGTGGAGGAAAAGTATAGGGAAATGGCCTAAAATTGCACCTTCAAGCTTGTTTTTATGGTATTCAAGTGAATGAGAACTTTTTGACCAGTCGAGGAGGATTTTAAAGCATGGAAAAATGTCTAATGATATTTCATCATTAATTTAAGGATATTTGATGGTGATATGATAGGTTTTCAAGTACTAAACTAAGTCAAACTAAAATTTCTCCCTTGTTTGCATTGAGAAAATGACTATGCAGACCTTCTTAAGGTCATATAAGGCTTAAGAATCTTAGACGCACTCTTATATACACTTGATGACACCTTGTATGACTCTCCAAGTCATAAACAAGCCCATCCTTGATGACTGTAGGTATATTTGAGAGATCCAATGCATAGGTAGTTTGCTAGCGCCATGGTGTTGAGAGATCACAAGGATGAATGTAGTCCTTACCAACTCTTTCAAGCCTACTTTAGGGAAATTATACTCTATTCCAATGTTATATAGGTATTTATAAGTGATAATGGCTTGGTTAACCTATGTTTACCTCTAAAGAAGCCTAAAGGGGAGTCTTAAAAACTAGCTTCATCAAATGTCTCTCAAAAGACCTTATGACAGTTGAGCAAGTTGTCAAGAACACTAAAAAGACTTAACACAGCCTTGAAACATCAGATTTGAGGTTGCCCAAGCATGGATAAGGTGTCAATAATCCCAAATTTAGATATATTTAAGTGTGGATTTGTAACTCCTCAATCAAGAAAAGGATAATTTCAAGAGATCAATAGTGAGTCATTGAAGTCAATGAAGAACTCCTACGCCACCTCTCAAGAGAGCATCATCAAACAATGCAAACTCATGTAGGAAAATAATATAGGACCATTTTCTTGTATTTTTTTAATATTGTAATTGACTTCATCATTAGAGGTCAACCATCATAAGCTTCTCACACGTCCTTCTTCTCTCTCTCCTCTCTATTATCATGTATGTAATCTTATAAGTGAAGTGGAAATCATCATCTATGTTGGTATGGCAAATCCCTAATTAAATTGATACTTGTTATTGCTTTTTAAGTGAATACAAGTTGTTTATACCTTCTCCATCTCACATCTAGTGTTTTTATGGTGAACTATTGATGAGTGATAGTGATAACGTTCAATTTCCTTCTATTGGTCCTCTTCATTCCTTCCTTTTTGAAATTAATTCATCTTCTTTAAGGTCATATAGTGTGTGTCAAGTAGCTTTGAAAAGGTTAAGTATGGAAAAGCTTCACTAGTGTCTTCTTCTATACCTCTTGATCATCCCTCTTAATTGATGTATTAATTATAACCTCCATATTGAAACACTTATACTAGAAAGACTATTTAGAGTTGTGTGATCATATTCAACCTTGTCTTAGTTTTGTTATGAAATCATAGATAATTGGAAGAAGCTTTAAATTTGATGCATCACCCCTTTTAATCATTGTTTTCATTTTTTCTTTCTCCCCTTTTCCTTGCATTTTGAGTAGGTGCAGTGATAACTTAGGTGTAACATAAAGGGAGCCAACCCTCCCTGGAGGTTCTCTTTAATCATAGGCCACCCATAGCCTTAGAGAGTTCCCATTATGTCAATTGAGTGAGGAGACCTGCAACGCCTCCTCAAAGGGTGAAACTCAAGGTGACAATAGTTACACATGGATCAAAGTTTCACTTATGATCCATGTAAGATAGACATTAAACAAATATGTTTGAGATTGGTAAAATTGGATATAAATGTGGTGTAACATAGTATGGAATTAGAAAAATAAGTTGAATATTTGGGTAAAATACTCCATGATGAGTGACAAAAAGTGAAGAAAGAAAAGAAGGAAAATGTGTCAATGATAAGCAAGATAAAAGAAATTATCAACACCATTGAAAAGGAGATACCACAACTATGGGGAGACAAATACAAAAGGATTGAAGCCAGTTGAAAATATCAGCATGACTATTCACAAGTTATTGCATGAGACTCTAGTGGTAAAAATTGCACAACCTTTGAAGGAAGAGATACGTAAAAATAAACTAGATGCGACCAAGATAACATGAGAAAATCAAACCAAGGAGTTACAAGGATTACTAAAGAAATTAAAAGAGAGAGTGGTAATCACAATGCATGTATTATGGAACTATGTAATACATCACAACACACTAACATGTAACTAAAAAATGATGATGAGAAGAACAAGGAGATACATGCTCTTATGGTGAAGGAGATGGATGGGACAAAAACTCAAAATCAAATGGTTGAGTAGAATGCCTGTAAGTCCAATGTGAAAAAGTAACATACATATTGGATGATAAATAAGTAGGATTATATGATGAATTATTGATACAAAAAGTTGAGTATCCACACAATTCAAGAAGGAAGTAGGAAATTACAATAAATTCTATTTAAAGAGAGGAGAAGAGATCACAAAAGTAAAGTCATTAATGGGAAATTCAATAAAAGTTCAAAAGCTTTGTTATTGAAATAATTATCACTTGGGAATGATTTTAGAAAAAAGTTAAGGAGATGATTCCTAAGATTTTCATAAGCATAACCATGAAAGATATGGACTTTCTTTTTTAGGATAGACAACAAAATAGTGTGGGGGAATGTTAACCCTTAATTTCATATATAAAAGGCAGCCATAAGAATGGCTAAGTAGATTGATGTGTACGCAAGACACATAGACTTATACTAGGAAATCTTGAAACATATTAGAAAGGATGACATGCAGGTGTAGTGCAACATGCATTAAATATGATACACATTGCATGGCTCAGAGAAAGCATAGTTTTCAAGACATTACCAAGTTGGAAAGAAAGACAAAATGGACAACAAAGAAATAAATATCCAACATGTGGCAAACACTAAGTGAATGATCACGTAAATGGTCAAGGATTGACCACAGATGGAATAATATTCATGGGAATATGCACAAACAATTGCCATACTAGATAAGAGAACTCGAGTCAGTGCTAGCTAACAAAGGGTGAAGGGGTCTTGGGAACTCATAAATAAACCCCTAAACTTTTCATTTGAGATATTTGAAAGTGTGACATGTTTGAGTATCTTATAATATTACACATATTTCAGGTTTAAAGTGAAGTGAAGATAAAGCATAGGGTTTGGGAATGTATTCAATAGATAAAAACATTGGTATTTAGTGTATATGCTTTGTAGTTTGAATACTTGTAAGCATTATAGTATTAGAAATTATATATATGTGGAGTGTACATTATAGGTAAATTCTTGATGATAATGAAATAGAAGGTTGATTGGAGTTGATGTGTTATTTTCTTTCGTTAGGGGTTATATAGAGTTTATATGAAATACCTTTTCACATGCTTATTTTATTCATATCTCTTTATATCAATGGGGTTCTCGATGTTATATTGCTACAACTCGAGTTAGTTCTTCAGTCTTTGGGATTAGTTGATATGTTGACGTTGTGAGTATTTGTCTATCTGTTGTGCATGATCTAACATGCACAAGATTAGAAAATATTAATAAAAAGCTCAATAAAGCACTTAATTTATCCTAAGTGTGTCTCCTTTATTTTATCAATTTATTATGCATTATTATTTTATTTATGCGATGAATAATCACATACATATCTCTTAATTATCATGATTCATATCATGTAGATGGTTCTGTTTGATTATTTATGTTTCCATGATTGCTAAAAAATATCTATTACAGATAAGGCCCCATGTGTTTCCTTTGTGTTGATTTATATGATGTTACATTGCTTATATTGGGGCATCCTACCTTAGGGATTAATTAATTACATTCTATCCATGAGAGACATATCATATTTATGATTATACATTTCTCACATATTTCCCACTTGGAGCATTTTATCTTTGTGCTTCACTGAATACATGTTGTTCGAGAGGAACACATTACTATTGTGATTCCACTATGTATATTTTTCCTACTTGAGGCATATTAAACATGTGATTATATATATTACACCATAGGATTGTGTTAGCTAATTCATCTATAACATACATGCTTTCATGATGATATCTCACTATGTTAGACATCAATGCTTTTATTTCCTATCATACACACGATGCACATAATCCTTTGTTTTGAGATATGTGCTTCATAGGTTTAGTTCACATCTCAAAAGTGGGAAATATATCCCTTTTTATTTCCATAACCCAATACCAAATATGTTTATGCATTATCTCTTTCATGTGAGGCAATGGTAAATTTATATTTTCAAGATGTAACCCAAACATGACACTTGTTCTCAAAATATCTCTAGGACATTTCCTAACCCCAATATCTTTTACATTACATTTTATTTAGCTTTGATTTTTTATTTCTAAAACTTGTACTCGTAAATACATGTGGGATTTATCACAATTTTTAGGAATCGGGTTTCTACAGGGGAATTCTTTCTTAGCATAGGTTTGGAGATGTGTAGACCTAATAAAAGGGAACCCACATATTCTAAAACAAAACTAGGTGCATCATTTCCAACTTGCCATTTCTAAATTTCATCAGAATATTATTATGAAAACTTATTTTTGCAGGTTTTGTTCTCATAATATTCATAGGGACATAGATATTCAAAGATGTTGGTGACTTGCATTGGGTCATTACCAACCAAAACTAGTTATATCAGTTCTAGTTCTCCTCTTATTATTTTAGTAGGTCATTAATTATTTGGGCACTTGTCCATATGCACATATCCTTTTGTGGGTCTACAAGAGCATTAGAGTTGTTATATGAGCTTTGAGAGTGTGAAATATTTATTGTATTCTATCCATTTTGTTTGGTTAAAATTTATATATATGTGCACATGCATATCAAAATTTGGAATTATGTAGCTGCCTACTTTTGGTAAAGGGGGTAGTTATTAGTTGCAAAATTATATTATTTTAAGGTACTTGCGTGTTTTTCAATTATCAATTCATACTGAGATCTTATTGGTGTGTTTTCCCTATGGTTTTACTTGTTCCCTTGCCTTTTTCCTTCTCATCTCTCTCTTTCCCCTCGCCTCCATGTTTACTTTGGTTCATGGGATTTTACCCAGAATCATGCACTCTACCATTTTGGGGCACCAAAACCATATGTTGTATAGTTATGGGGTGGGGCCTTGTGACACTTATTTTGGGTCTCCCATGCCTTGTGTTCCTGAGTAGAATTCAATAAAATATGAAGAATTTGTTTTATTTTCCATGCATTCATTCTAGCTTGAAAATTCATATATGACTAGGGCATGCATTCAATACACTTCTCATTGAACATGCATTCACTAGACTACTTGTTGAACATGTATTGTACTTGGAGTGTTATTCATTGAATTTTTCAAACTTTTAAGGGGCTTGATAATAATTAATGGATAATACATGCCCTCAAATATATCCCCCTTTTTTTGGGTCTATAATGTTTTGCTAAGGTTTTGGAGAAGGAAATCAATTTCTCATAGGCCTATGCTAATTTTTGGGAAAGCAATCAATATTTTTGAATCCCCAAAGGTAGCGAAGATGATCATCAAATTAGTTTATGCACATCTATAATTTACTAGAAATGACCCTACTCATCCCAAAATAGTCATATGGTTTTGGGGGCATTCTCTACTCACTCATGTATTTTTTATTTATATTCACCTCACTATCCATATCTACTATACATTGGTTATTTTTTACAATCATTTTCAAATATATAGCAAAATTACCTCTTGTAAAAAAAATTGATTAAGAATCTCGGGATTATGTAGATATCGACATCTCTTCCCATGTTTTATATTACATATAACTTATTATAATTGAAGAGTAATCATATATATAAATCAAAGCATTCCTTCAGGTAAGCAACCATGATTAGGGGGCATCCAATCCATCAAATTCACCTAGAGAATGATCTTGGACCTATTTGTTTGAATCTTTGTGTTAGATATCTAGAGGTATTTGTACCTTGGTGGATGGTATCACAAACAATCATCCCCCCCCCCACATCGGACTACAATCCGATCCTCTTTCATTTATTACTACATAAAAATATTATTTTATGTGAATTAAATTTGATTTAGTGTTTACATTTGATTAAAGGAGAGACACAAGTAGTGGTTTACCTTAACTTCACACCTATGTGGCATGTAAATGGTCCCACATTAACACTTCAAATTTATACCGATAATTATCTAAGAGTATTAACTATTTAATTCTATATTTTCAGAATCTAACATGTTAGTCAATGCATCGATTAACATGCAAGGTGTCATTATAGAGCCTTTTTAAAAGTCAAACTAAGAGGTGATAATTAAAATCCCCTAAAAAGTATAAGTGGGAGCCAAATGTGGGACATTTAAAATTTAGTTAATGGCGCTCATTCCACATTATGCATGCACATTGTTTGAGGTGTCAAAGCAATAACACCTCACCAACCTGTATTTAATATCATGTTTTAGGTACTGAATGAACCCATACTTGCATTCAATCACACCTAGCTAGTTTGGATTTCCATGAGCCCATACCTATGTTGTATCACACCATTTTGCATTTGCATTATTGTTTAAGGGGAAGATCAAATGTAGTGTATTAGAGGTAACTAGCATATCAAAATGGGCCATAGTTGGATTCACTAGATAGGATTGAATGCACATAGAAAGCCTATATATAGTAGTGAAAATTGAAAAGTACAACTCAAAAGAGGAAGAAAAAATATCTTCACAATAAAGAAATTATATTATGAAGCATTAGCCAAAAATTACATAGGAAGGTTCCTTATATAGGTGGAAAATAGATAAGTCTCAACATCCTCATGCATGTGGGATTATTTTCCCCTTGAGGACCTTTATTAAACCTAAGCAATATTGACTAGACCATGTGGACAAAACCTAGTGGGACAAAAGTCTACACCAACACCTCTTTAAGCGTAGCTTAGGTGGGTAGAAGAATTGGGTCCCAACACAAAGGCCTGATGAGATACCCAATTATATAGAGATGACCCCCATAGGAGGAAGAAGATGGAGTTGTTTGAACCCCAATAAGATCACACAAAAGAATACACTTGCTCTCAACGAAAGGTTTGGTGAATATATCAATAATTTGTTTCATTATTTGGATGTAATAGAGAACAATGACCTGCTCATAGATGAGCTCCCAAATGAAATGCATGTGAATCTTGATATGCTTGGTCCATTGAAGGAGGACCAAATTCCTACAGACCTAGATTATGCTTTGGTTATCACAAAAGATGATTGTTGGTCATCGAAACTGGATGCCAAACTTAGTGAGAATCCCCTAAAGCCAAATAGCCTAAGTGATATCATTAAAAACTCCTATGTATTCTATCTCTATAGAAGATAAAGCAATATCATTCTAATTTTTGCTATACCAACTAATCAGAAATGAACTAAGGGATAAACTATAGATGAAAGTAGACTTGTAATTCTGAATGTCGCTAGCTCAATCTGAATTTGTATACCCAATTAAGTCAACATTGATACTCGTTACATATTAAATCCCAAAACTATGAATACCCTAAATATGGTGGAGGATCCTTTTATTTACTTTTTGGTGTAGCTCATGTGGTTCCTACATGAATATGGAGATCATGCCCACTACATATTGAATATCAGGTCTAGTGTGCATAAGGTAGATGAGACTGCAATTAAGTTATCGATACAAGGTAGCATCAACCAAAGGAAATGAGTAATTAACCTCAAGCTTAACACCAAATTTAAAAGGAGTTGTAGCTAGCTTATAGTCAGCCATACTAAACAATGTAAACAAATCAAGAACATACTTAGATTGTGTAATATTGATCCTGAAGTTAGACTGAGAAATTTCAATCCCGAAGAAGTAGTGCAACAAGCCCAAGTCAATCATTGAGAACCTGTAAGACAAAGTAGTTTTCACTATTGTGATGGTGGATGAAGAACTCTCTATGATCAATAAGTTATCCACATAGAGAATGAAAATCAATAGTGAATCATCCTACTACAATATGTAGACATTCAAATCAGAATGGCATTTGGTAAAGCCAACTAAAAGAAGAAAGGAGTTGATCTTGGCCTATTAAGCTCGAGGATCCTGTTTGAGGCCATATATAAATTTTTGAAGTTTTCAAACTAAGGAGGAATCTTCCACAAATCCTTATGGTTGCTCCTTGTGTATTTCCTATTTGAGGTCACCATGAAGAAATGCACTCTTCACATCCATTTGTTGAACATCCAAATGATGTGTTGTGATAATGGTGAGAGTAAGTCAAATTGAATTTATTCTATAAAATGGGGTGAACATCTCAACGTAGTTAATGCTAGGCACCTAAGAAAAACCCTTTGCTACCAAACATGCTTTGAACTTATATATAGACCCATCTGCTATAAACTTTGTTCAGTAGATCCACCTACATCAAACAAGTTTTATTCCCTTGGGAAGTGGGACTAAATCCTAATCATTGTTCCCTTGAAAGGAATTATTCTCATCTTCCATAGTATTATCCCATTTAGGAGTGTCTATTTCCAAAAAAAACAATTATGGATCAAAATCAGATGCAATGAAAGCATGTGGGGCATCTTGGAATTGTGAATAGATTAACTAGTTTTCTAACAAATCTCCAACCCGTTAGTCAACACTTTATAGTGTCTATCTAGCCCAAAGAGTACTATTGATCAAAGAGTTAGGATGGGATTTCTCATCATCTAAAGATGATCTAGGAGAAGGAGGAGGGGAATCCTCATCACTACTCTCATTTTTAGAAATAGAAGAAGAATCTAGATCATCAAGAGGTTGATCAACCAGATCTGAATCATCAGAACTGTCATCAAATCCAAGTGCATCTAAAGAAGGGTAAAAGATGTCGAGTGTGAATTCTAAAAGACCCTCTATGAAATCAACACTCCTCTCAATGATCAACTCATTAGTGGTGGGGTGGATAAACATGTATCCCTTAACACCCTTGGGATATCCAACAAAGATGCAAGACTGACTCTAAGGTTCTAATGCCTTATGTTTCTTATTCAGAATGGGACCCATAACAAGCAAACCAAATAATCAAAAGTGTTATATTGTGGGCTTTTTTACCACTCCAAGCTTCAAAAGGAGTGAGTCTCTTTAACGCTTTATGAACAAATTAATTCTGAATGTAACAAGCATAGTTGATGGCCTCTACCCAATACTGAGGTGTAAGAGACTTGGAGTGTAGCATACAGTTGGCCATTTCCTTCAAGGACATGTTCTTGTGCTCTAAAACACCATTATAATAAGGACTATAAGAAATTGTATGTTATAGTTCAATCCCCTCTAATGTACAAAATTTATCAAAATAATTACTTACATACTCACCACCATTATTAGTATGAAAAATCTTGATGGCTTTACCTGACTATTTTTCCAAAAATGCCTTGAAGTCCTTAAAATGGTTAAAGACCTCTAATTTATTCTTGAGAAAATACACCCAAGTGTACCTAAAATATTCATTGATGAAGGTAAGCATATACTTTGTCCTATTGAATGAAGATTTTGGAAATGGGCCAGCAATGTCATTGTGAACAATTTCCAATATTTTTTTAGCTCTTTATGATTTGCCCTTGTCATACTTCTCCTCTAGATGTTTACCAAGAATGTAGCCCTAGAAAAATCTATCAAAAAACTTAACTCATGGTAAACTTAAAACCATGTCTTGACAACTGAGTTACTCCAGGTAGAGATAGTTGAGAAAGCCAAATCGCTCATGCCATAGTTTACTCACCTCATCTGAATGAGTGAGTAAATCAATAGAGGGCTGATCAAAAGTAAAATTAGAGAAAGTATATAATTTGTATTGGTGATCTGCTTTCCCAAATGCAATAATGGAGTCACTGTTAGCCTTCCTAATGACCACAAAATTGGGTGTGAACTCAACTCTCTTGCCCAAACCGATGTGAGTGATTTGGAAAATAGATAGGAGATTGGTGGATAAAGAGGGAACACATAAAACATTATGAAATGTCCCATCATTTAATTTAACAAATCCACTCAAACATGAGGTGACATAGCCCAATGATACTTCCATAGTACATTATGCATATAATGTGCATCATCCACTTATGACATATGATCACACAATAGATGATATTATTGAAACACTTATAGACATCTTACTACGACACCTTACGATTACATTTGATGACAATGAGATTGTATATAATGATTTGAACCTCCACACACTATTGATATGAGATTACGTTAATAAACAACCCATACACAGTGTCACGGTTGACAATGGGTCAAGCGAGAAGTATCATCACCTAATAAAATGGAAGGCAAAGAATAAGGCTTTAAGGATGTGAACATGTCTTATGATGAAGCCATGTGGTGTGATTTACAAGAATCAGTAACCCATGTGGAAGGTTGGGATGCAACTGCAACAAGTGCTTTTCCCTTATTACATTCTTTGGCTTTATAATACCCTTATGCTAATGAACTTTGAGTGGAAGAATCAGGGACACTGATATTGTGCTTCTCAAACATTTTTGTTAGTTGGTCAATCTATTTCTCCATGTAATTAGACTCATCATGCCTAGATTTCTTGTAATAGCCCCATGCGAGTCACTCTTTCTTGGGTTTCTCATCTAAAGAGGAAGATTCTTTTGATGTTTTTAGCCTTGCATCAAATTTTTGACCCTTTCTTTGCTCTGGGTCCTTCTTGTTCTATTTCTTCTCCTTACTATTTGAAGCCTTCTATTTATCATGACTCACAAATAAGGCATGAGATTTGGAGGACTTCAGTATACCCATTTGAATGAGCTTATCCTACTCTCGAGTCAAGTCAATAACAAAGTCATCCAAGGATGGCATGGTCCATGTAGCTCTAAGGGCATGCTTGGTGGCATGGAAGGTAGAAACGAATATAGAATAGTTAGATCCTAATTTGGCAAGGATGGAAATAATCAATTGATTATCCTTTTTGTCCATACTACATAATTTCAACTATAACTTGAGTGATTTGAAATTTGTGAAGAAGTTTTGTATCATATCAAAGTCACTTGGGCTTAAACTAATGAGCTCATTCTCCAACTCATGACCCCTCATTTCATCCTTCTTTCCAAAGAGTTTATCTAATAAGGTCCACACTTGATTTAGATTTATTGTAGATTTGATATGAAAAAGTAAGTCAGGAGACATAGATATACACAATACACCATACACTTCATCACTCTGATTGTACCACTTCACCTTCTCTGCTTTAGTTATCTATTATGTTTCTATACCCATCATGATTTGGTGTAAGTCTTTGATCCTCAAGAGGATTTTCACTTTGACTTTCTAGTTGTGATAGTTGAATGATGTAAGAATCAAAATAAAACTAAGATCCATGGTATAGAAACGAAGTATTTGTTAAATTATGTGTGCTATAGAATGGTAATGTAACACTCCCTAAATCTATAATAGTTCAAATCAATAAGGCATTAGAATAACACCAATACGAAGAGATAAAAAAACATGCACTTAAAAAAAAAATGGCACCTTAAAAAGGCCAACGGTCTAAAAGTTATGCTTGATTGAATTTTAATATGGTAAGGTGATCCTCCACTTTGCAAAATTTGAAAGAGTATTTAAAACTTGTAATTGGGTGCTAGAGCTAAGCCCCCACTAGTAGGAATCCAAATTTAAGTCCCCTTCACATGACCACACCATATGACTAGGGGCCTAAGGGGTAGGATGAGGGCTCTCCCCATTGATGATCTCACTTTGTACTATGATATGACTTTAGGAGTGATGTCACTCCCAAAGTGTCACCTTTCGCCAATGAATAGTGTCACAAACTACTGACTTAAATTTGATGGATGTGCACACATCTCAAGGAGTTATTTACTAGTGATTCATTTCTACATCTAGTGCTAGAACCACATCTACCACTAGTAGGGAAGTGGGCCTTTAGACTTGCAGTCAGGCAGTGGCATTTCACTTCATCAAGGAATCAGTGTCAATCCTATTAGACCTTGGGCCCCACACTGGCATGACAAGTAGAGAACATGCATCATTGTATGGATATGTCTGAGGTGACTAGACCTTGGGCCTCATGAAGGTGCGACACATAGATATCATGCATCATCATGTATGAGGTCACTGGGCTAGTGGGCCTTGTGCCTTACAGAGGAATGACATATAGAGATAATGTGTCATCATGTCCGAGGTGGTTGGACTGGTTAGCCTTGAGCCTTATAAAGGTGTGGGGCATGAATGTGCAAAAGATCATAGATGCACGTTCACATCGGTTAAGTCCTTGAACTTATAGATGTGGGAAAACATGCATGTGATTTAGATGTCGCATTATCACATGGAGGAAGCCCTGAAGAGGCTAGAATTTTTTCTAAGTCCTGAATTCTACAAAAAAATTACTAAAAACCAGCCAAAAATGGTGCAAAATGACTACAAAGAGAACCCAAATCTTGGAAAATCTATACATCCTTATACAAATCTAGATAATACCTTCTTAGTATTTTGTAAAACCCATAAAAAAAATTTAGATTAGAGTACTGAATGACATGAAATCTACAAATTTTTGAAAAACACCCTCAAACTCTCCAAAAATGATGAGAATTGATTGTCACAAAACCAGATTATGTTTACAACCAGTCCTAAGGTTTTAATGCCTTTTAAATCCAACAATGTTGTCCTTTTTTTGTTAGGAGATCCCAGATATATAGATCTGCATGGATTTTCAAGAAATCCCATGAAACCCTTTAAAATTAAAATCAAGAAAAACACCTGAACATGTTGAATGCAAGGTCTCATAATAGGCACAATTGGCTACCAGTAAAGCTCTAATACCATATTAAAATGGGCCACAATCGGATCTACTGGATAGGATTGAACACACAGAGAAAACCTGTATGGAGTAGTGAAACCTAAAAAGAACAATTCAAAAGAGGAAGAAAAATATCTTCACAAAAAAGAAATTGTATTAAGAAGTGTTAGCCAAAAAGTACATAGGAAGATTCCTTATATAGGTGGAAAATAGATAAGTCCCAACATACTCATGCATGTGGGATTATTTTCCCCTTAAGGACCTTTATCAAACCTAATCAAGCTTAACTAGACCATGTAGACAAAACCCAATGGGACAAAACTCTACACCAACATGACATTCATATTTTATTTCTCTAATAATGTTAGAAAAATTCAAGCCCTTTTTATAGCTAAAGAGTTGAAAGGTCATCAAAATGACCATTATGTATTTGAATTGCAATTTTAGCTTTGATGTAAGTTGGGTGGATATGAATGTGTTTTCTCTTCTATAGTTGGAGAAAATATTGATAATATTTTTTTCTTTTTTATAAAAAATAGTAAATAGTAATTGAAGTGAGTAGTTCTTAAAGTGCATGGCATCATTGTAGACCTTATAGCCAATTATTTCTTTGTGACACCTGTACACCACCACTGTATCTTGTTGTATCTTTTATATCTTCTTCACACCATTATTTTCACCAATAAACAAATCTACATTGTAGGTATGGGGAGGGCTTCAATTGTTTTTAGTATTGTGATCCCATATAATCATAAACTGTTGTAAGTTGATAATTTATGGTGGTGTAGATGCTTAAATATATATTTATATGTTAAATTAGTCTTTTATACTTGATAAATATCACTCAAGGATCCACCCTTCAGTTCTAGACGTTTCTTATAGCTAATAGGCTCACCTTCACCATCCCACTGGGCCTTAACGCTTATCCTATAATCTGACCCTGATATTCTAACTATCCATATCACTTGTACCCCATAGTATGGTTACAATATGATATACATCCTTCACTGTTAGTTACAAAGCTCTGACAACCTTCCATCTTCCTTGATAGTTGCATCCAAACATGGACAATAGTGTCGACACTACTATCCCTCATCCAACGAAAGTGACATTGCCTTCTAAACACTCAAATTTTCAGATATTCTGATATGTATAGGTTTGCCTAATAAGTTTCAATAACCACTCCATATGAATATTTTAAAAAGGTGTGGTATAAATATAATTTAAATCCAACTCATTATTCATTTAGTAAATACCAAGTAAGAACCTATTCAAGCTCATTTAATCAATTACACAACTAAGTCCTATTGCCCTATTCTTCCCTATTTTTATATCAATCATAGGATTAGGTCTAAAGCATTTAAAGAATAATCGATGAGCAATATTTATTGAGTTACAAGATAGATCACTACATGCACTTGCATATAACATTCTACAACATTGGTCACACACAAGCCAACACATAGGGGATAACTACGTATGTTTGAGGCCCTCTCCAGAGTATTGGTTATGTTTGAGCACTCATTCATAGAGGGGTCCTTAAGTTCAGATCAACTATGTGAGCCCACTAACCCATTTTTGGCAAGGTAATCTAACTTAGGGTGAAGAGATAGAGTTTGAGATATATTGTGATATCAAGAGCCTTTGCACATGATCTGAAGACACAATCTAAAGGTGATAAAAAACCTGTAAATACCCAAGTGGAATTCCATACATGACATATGCATTGAAGCACAAATAGTAGCATCAACGTAAGTATCCCTAGGGTGATGCAAGTATTTCTGTTGGTAAAAAAACTAATTTTAAAAATCTAACAACTGGATTAGAATCTTCAAATAATTTTTTTGTACACCTGTCTTGCTTAGATCCACATACACATCAATGTATAAGGTAAGTACAATTTCTCATTCACATTGTTATTATTAGAATATTGAATGTTATAATTTTTATATTTGTCACATGCTTAAATTCAATTTTTCTTATCAAAATATATGTAGAATCTATATTCATTAATTGGTTCACTTTTTAAAGAATGGCTTACTCCTTATTTGATTAGGCTACTATCTTATTTAATCCTTGTTTCCAAAAAGTATAGAGCACCTTATGAACATCCCTTGGATGGGATCACCAACTAACACTCTCTTTTCAAAACATATCAATAAATTCAAAAATAAAAAAAATCAAATATTCAATAAAATGCAAAAACATTCAAATAAATCAAAAATACAAAAAAAATAGCATTTCACATGTTTGCTAGCTTTCTACATATGTTGTTTACTTTATGTTAATAGATATCATATCATTTATTTACACACATATGTTTCATAGGTATTTGAGTGTGATACATGCATACATTAGATGCATGATACATATACATGCAAATGTTGAACCTTTCCTATTCCTATGTGACACACTATGTTTGGGGCATCTTGATTATATATGATTATGATTGACATGAGTTTTATTAGTTTATGATCATTTCCATTTGATTGTATACACTAAAATTTAAACATGCCTATACTTATGTTACTATTTTACACAATGTACTTTGATATTCTATTCTACATGACATTTTTTACTAGCACATGTATGCGAGGACTAATATGACATGCTTATCCTAGTTGCTTTTATTTCATTTACTTCATATCTTCACATGGATTATTTGAGCGTACCTTTTGTTTGCTTCTTTGTGTTGCTTGTTTCTTTGGTGTGTGGACATTTGCATATGTCCTCATCTTGAGTGTGAAGCATTTAAACATGCCCCTTGTTTGTGGTCTCTTTAGACCCCTTTTTGCATAACTTTTGAGTGTTCTTATGTGTGTGCTTGTTTTTTTTATTGAGCTTGTTATCTTTTGGATGTTGCCACAATCCATATCATGCATATTAGGGATTGTATGCACACTACGAGCTTTATTGATATATCTACTTCAACATGATACTAATATATGATTCTTTACTACGTGGATCACACTAATACAACATAGTTGTCTTATCCTTTTGAGATAAGGTGACTATAAGTTTTTCATTAAATTATGCAAATTTCCATGATGATGATGGGTTGAAGAAACTTTTGGATTCAACATGTTAAAATTATTTAAAACCAACATTTTAGACACCATATGTGTGTCCATCTTCAGGGTACGAGATCAGACCAAATGAAGAAACCAAATGTTGAATGTTTTGTGACCAAACAATAATAAAACCCCTGTAAATAATAAAAAATATAATAAGGTGATCACCAAAAGGACAAGTGTGAATAATTCCCACATAAAGTAAAAAAAGACAAACTAGACACATTTTACCCACCACAGATGTCATCTTGGTTTTTCAAAAAATTTATAATTGGACGACAAGATTCACCAACACCTAAACCATTGTCTTTATTTAGGTTATTCAAATTTTTATCTATTTTAATTGTTTCACGGACCTTTCTTTTCCAATATTCATCCTCTTTAGATAAAAATTTGGCTTGATCTAAATAAATCTGGTGTTTCATGAGATGGGAATGCTCATCAAGGGTGGAGTTATCTAGACGTGAGTAATAGATGTCTGTCGCATGCTCCGTAAGTCTTGTTTGAAGAGATCTTCTAGTTTTCCCAATGTAAGGGGCTCCACATGAGAAAGGGATGTTGTAAACATCCTTTTATGTCTTATAATCAATCAAATCCTTAACAAAGTCTAAAGATGTTCTGAGAGTGTTATGAGGTTAAAAGTTATTTGCAAGCTGGCCTTTCTAACAATTCTTGAGATCTTTTTAGAAATGCCACAAACATAGGGAATGGTTATTCTTTGCAAATCTCTATTTATGTTTATAATGGCTCATTTTCTAGAAGGCTTTCTCAATTTCCCATCTTTTATAACCATTTTCCATTAGGACCTTAACCAGGTACACTTTTTCTTTATGGAAATTTTTAGGATCAGAAATCTTTAAGGCCCTAAATGTAAGTGAATAACAAACAAAAAATTTATGAAAAGGATGATGGTGTGAATAAACATAAAGATAAAGATCGGTATGGGTCTTATTTATATAGACTTCATGAGATAAAGTGTCATCAGGCTTTTTTGAGATAAGAACATCAAGGAAAGGTAACTTGTTATTTTCTTCTTTTTCCATGTAAATTATATCTGGTTAGATCTTCCATTTAAGTGCAGCATGAATTTATCAAGTTATTCATTACCATGAGGACACTTTTCATTGGTGTCATCTACAAATCTATCCTACAAATTAGGTTTTAGTGGATATGAATTAAGTGTTTGGGATTCAAAATGTTCCATAAATAAATTAGAAATTATGGGTGATAGAGGTGAACCCATTGCTAATCCATCAGTTTGATCATAAAATTCTCCCCTAAAAGTGAAAAAAGGAGACCTTAAGAATAATTCAATTAAAATAGAGGTTTCACGGTCCATGATTCCATGAATGATGTGCATTGCCTCATTAAGAGGAATTTTTGTAAAAATAGATACCACGTCAAAGCTGACCATAATTTCATTTGAATTGGCCTTTGTATCCTTAATCTTCCAAACAAAGTGTTCTAATTTTTTTTATAAAAGAAGAAGAATTTCCAACCAAATGTTTAAATTTCCCTACTACAAATTTTACAAGATTGTAATTCAGACTATTCCTTGTGTTTACAATGGGTCTCAAGGGGATGCCATCTTTATGAATTTTTTGAGCCCCATAAATCTTGTGAATAATAGGAGCATGTGGAGTTAGCCATAACTTATCTTTATCACTAATGGATGAAATTTTTATAACTTTAGTGACATCTTTAACAATTTTATTCAAAGGATTTTTTGAAAGTTTTTTGTAGTTACCACTTGTGTTTAAATGATTAATCATCTTAGCATCATAATCTTTTTTGTCTAAAAGTATGGTTGTGTTGCCTTTATCATCGTAGCATCATTAAGTTTTTCATTCTCCTCACCTCAAAATGTGGGGCATGTCATAGAGACATGAATCCACATACATAAAATTAACATAATTGACATAATTTGATTCAGTTTACATGATTTAGATATACACTTATGACACAATTTTATGCATTTGGCACATATTCTAGGCATAGTTTTTAGATTTGTGATACATATTATACATATTGTACATAGCAGAGGTTACATTTTTATAGATACCTCAGCTTGAGACACATTTTAAGGTGCATATCCCATGCAAATTCACCGTATTACATATACATTATTCATATTTTACCAATATTCATGCACCAACCCTACCAAGATGCATCGTTTGAGCTTTATCTATTGTAACAGTTATTTTTTTATTAGTGCGATCAAGATTTTACGCTCTTGATGGACTTGGCACTACTTATAATATTACAGGATGATATGGTTACACCATTTGACTCGAGCGAGATTGGCTAGAATATGTTACATTCGAGTTGTCTAATTTTGATTCAGAGCTCTCGATGGACTTGACACAACTCACCCTTATATCAAATTGGGGGCATGATCACCCTCCAATTCCCCTCTTCACATCTTTGAGGTTCATCTATGAACCTCTTTCCTATGCTTCAACAAGGAAGCATCATTACCAAAACAAACTATTAAGGGGAAACATGGTTGCATCAACACACAAGTGTACTCCTTCTTTGCTCTTTTTTATTTCAAGCAATTTTAATTATTCATTTTCATATTATATGAACTAATTACACTTGTAACATGCTCTTGGTTGCATGTCATACACATAAATCAAATTCAAATAAGGCTCATGCAAAGCAAGGTGTGTTGTACACATTATGGTATGCACTATATTTCTTCTAAACCAATAATTTCATCCTTATGCATTATTAGATTCAAGGGACAATGTAGATTCTTAAATCTAGATTTATATGTTAGACTAGTCTTGAACACTTGAAAAATATCACTCAATGCTCTACCCTTTAGCTATAGATCTTCCTTGCAGTCGATAGGCTCATCTTCACCATACTACTGGGCCTAAGTGTTTATCTTATAGTCCGACCCTGATATTTTGATTACCCAAATCACTTGTAGCATGTAACATACTTAAAATATGATATACATCCTTTATTAGTTGCAGAGCTCCAACAACCTTCCATCTTCTTGGATAGTTGCATTTAGAATTAGACAACAACACTAACACAATTATCCTTGTTCCAATAGTAACATTGATGGAATTGTCCTTGATCCAACCCAAGTGTTCTTGCCTTTTGAAACACTCAAATTTACAAATCTTATGATATGTACGAGTCAGTTCTAACAAGTTTCATTAACCCTTCAGTGGGAATATTTAAAAAATATGTGGTATAAATATAAGTTAAATCCAATTCATTATTCATCTAACAAATACCAAGCAAGAACACATTCAATCTCAATCAATCAATTACACAACTAAATTCTATTGTCTTGTTCTTTCCATATTTATATATTAGTCATAAGAGCAGTCATATTACAGGTTTGAAGCATTCAAAAAAAAACTCATGAGCAATATTTGTCAAGTTACAAGCTAGATCACTGTATGCACTTGCATATAATATTCTACACCATTGTTCACACATGAGACAACGCATAGGGGAAAACCACATATGTATGAAGCCCTCTTTAGACTATTGGAAAAATAGGCAACTCTCATTCATAGAGGGGTCCTTGAGGCGAACTTGACTTCGTGAGCCCACTAACACATTTTTGGTAAGGTAACCTAACTTAGGGTGAAGAGTTAGGGTTTGATTTATATTTTGATATTGAGAGCCTATGTGTGCGATCTGAAGACATAATCTAAAAAGTGACAAAAAATCAATAAAGACCAAGGTGGAAGTTTTAGACAATAATCAATATTGCATACTTGAAAAATTTGTTGAAGCACATATAATAATGTCGACAGAAGTGTCCCTAGGGAGATGCAAGTGGTTTTGCTGGCAAAAAGCTAATTTTTAGAATCTAATGACTTGATTTGAATCTTCAGACAATCTATTTTTGCATATGCCTTGATTATAACTACTTGCACATCAATGTATAAGATAAGTATAATTTCTACTTCACATTGTTATCATTATAATATTGAATGTTGTATTTTCTATATTTTGCACATGCTTAGATTCAATAGTTATTATTAGAATATATGTAGAATCTAAATTCACTAATTGCCCCAATTTTTAAAGAGTAGTTTACTCCCTATTTTATTACGATAATCTCTTATTTAATCCTTGTTTCCAAAAAGGGTTAAACATGTGGCAACACAAATAATTTGGTTTCCATAAAAATTATACTAAAGTTAGGTCTGACATGTACTTAATATCAAAACTTGTATAAAGTTACATGATTACAAAATGGTTATCCAACATTGGTGACTGAGCAGTGAGCGGTGATCAATTGTATGGAAATATGCCCATTTAATCACATGCTTATAATTTGCCAATAACAAATTGGATGATAAAAGTACTTAAATTATCTTAGACCCTTATAAGCCTAGGTTTACTTAAATTAACTTAGACAAATATAAACACATGTTTGAAATTGGCCCAGTAGGTGCCACTTCCAATATTTCACATCCACCAGGTCTAAAAATTGCTCATAGGCTCAACTTCCAACATTTGTTTTGTTTGAGACTTTTGAGTATGGGATAGATGATAGTGTTTAATAATGAACTTCAATCCTAGGTTTATATTGGTCCAAGGTAGTCATTTATGCACAACATTTAATTTAAAAAAACATATCTTCCTTTCTTAATTACCTACGGCCTATCCTTCAGCTAAAATATGGATACATTATATATGTTTAAATCAAAGAAAATATATTTATATAGACATTGAGCTAATAGTCACTATTGCACACATATTTGTTACATACATTTTCCTATTTGTCGAGGGATCTTGATTTCATTGAGCACACCGACAGTATCAACCATAAATAGTAGGAAAACCATTTCCTATTCATGCATTGATTTGTGACTATCTTTTTTACTGAATGTAAAGTTCTTCTAGAGATTTATAAGTGATAATGGAATTGTGTTATTTAGGAAGCGGGCTTTATGATGGTTTCCTTTTTTATCATGTTCTATTTACATAAGCACATTCTTTTGCTTATTAAAAACCGTGTTTCATGTGGACACCAACGAGCTATGCCAATCATTATAGATCCTGAATTGTATATGTTAAAATAGTTAGATGTTTTTTGGGGTGACAAAGAGGAGAGGTGTTCTTACAAAATTTCAATTGTTTACAGGCGAGGTAGTGATATCCATTGCATTTCTCTTCTTTTCATATGATAATTAAATCAACTAAAATATAATGCTTGTGTTTAATGCAATGTAGGTTTCACTTGGATGGCGCTATCTCGAGCATTTATTGAATTCTGCATATCGGGTTGGGATAATCTTCCTTGAATAGTTCTGATGTACTGTGTTAATTTCCTTTATTCTCTTGAGGGATAATTTCACATGGTTATTTGCAATGCCCAATAGTTTTGGAACACCATTATTAATCATGACTTGCATTATATATCTTGGGATGCTCCAACAAAGCAACATCCTCATTCTCTTTACATATATGATTTTTAGAAGATGAATGAAAGCTATGCTCCTTTTGTAAGGAAGTTTGATGGAGACGATCCAGTTCTTGATAAAACAAATAACAAATTACTCAGTCAAAGAAATGCTAGTTTGGTTCCTAGTGGCAAGTGTAAAGGAAACAAATATGATGGATATGATCAATGTTCCATCATGGGTGATAAAAATGTTCTTAACCTTGGTCTAGGTGCAAAGAGGCTGGAGAACTTAATTGTGAAAGTCTTGGCGAAGAGTATTTTTCATGACAAATAGTGTAAATAGTGGTATCCTGATACCATATTGAAATCACACATTGGACGAGAGCTTGCTGCTGAAGTTTATTGGAGGAAGACTACAAATTCAAGCTTATCAAACTTTACATCATGTTGCACATGCTTTGTATTTGTACATTACTACCTTATTTGACAAGGGTGCTATTGGGAGATGATTTCTATTGGGCCCAATTTGGCAATTTGACATAATAAAACTTGTGAAAGTAGTTCTTTGTGATTTGAGTATACATGGTTTAGTGTTGAAGGGTTCCAAAGAGACTTCATAATTTTTTTCTTGCAAGGTCAATGGCTAAGTGTAACTACATACAATCAAAGTGATCAAACAATTAATCTGATTTGTTGTACTTCTCATGATTATGAGTAGTTGAAACATATGTGTAAATTCGTAGCTAAAGCAATTTCTTACATATATAATTCCTTTGTAAGATCTCTTTTGTGTAACAAGTGAAATAAATTCACGCGATGTGATTTTGGTTTATTTTTATCAAGGTAAGTAACTCAAAGGTATTTGTAGGGGGGAACGAAAGTATAAGTTGTGATGGTTGTTGGATGGTATAGCCATCAGTGACTTAATTTTTTCCTCTTTCCCATTTTTTTTACTTTTAAGACTTCTACTGGATAGCACCGGGAAATTGGATGTCATGGTTTAAGAGAGTATTCATAAATGAAACTGTATATACTATAGGAAAATTACTAAAAAACTTGAGTTAAAAAGAGTGATATATAAATTAAAAGGACCTATTATGTTCACAACATGATACTAGATCAATATAGATGATAATAGACATGTTGATTAAGGTTGTGTGTACACATTGACAGCATCAACGACCTTTGGGCTAGCGTTAAACAAGTATCAGGAACCCTAAACTATTCCAGTTGGTTATGCCATTAGATGATTTAAAACCTTTGCCTCAATCATTGCGACGGATCTTTGGTTGTTGCACCTAATTACAATAAGCACCCGAAGACTAATGGACTCCAATTCCAATTTTGGGGACTTAGATGGCCTCATTCCGTTGGCACATACCCTTCTTTTTACCTAGTTTTACTATGTCGCATTATAACAAGGAGCTTGACTAACAATTCTTGAGTGAAATTTGAAACCAAGTCACATATTAGAGTGTTAATGAAGGTCTAAGGAACAATAAATAGAAAATGTTTAGAGTTAATATTGTGGAATAGTATATATTTTTGTAACTTTTGAAATAAAAAATTATGACAAGGTGGATGTATACTTACAATTAAATATTGTGAGTATGACGACATTTCCTATGTGTACAAGTTGTTTTGAAATTTTGTACATGTCAGAAGTATAAAGTTGACAAGGTGTTGACCTTTTATTGTACATGAATAATATAACTTATTTGATGAGTAATATAAAAATACATTCCAACGAATCCAATATTAACATTATTTTTTACAAATTTGAAATTGATATATATGAAATCGAGATGAATTGTACTAACAATAATATAATATTTTGTGTACAAGTTTAAGATTGCTTATGAATTATGTTGGAATGTCAATGCACTAGAATTAAGTATGCATATATATATAATTAAATAAAATTTCATCCACTCTTCATAATAAAAATGTAAGCCACACATCCCCAAATACACAAATACCCTCTCATAGATTGAACCTCACTCAACTTCCAGTATCTCTCCCTTAAATGTTTCATAGGTATCGATTGGATGTTTGATGTAAAATCACTTTTCCATCATAAATATCAATTATATGTTTGATATAAAACCAATTTTTCACAAAACAAATAAAACATTCATTCAAAAAGAAAAAATTACATGAAACAATTTTTCTAATTAAAATATATAATAAAAAAATTAAAATAGAAAAAAAATTAGAAATTTTACATTATTAATAAAACAACCCTTATGTAAAAGGCGTTGTACTAACACAAATTATTACAATACTAGTCCCATACACACCTTGGTCTCGTGGACCTTATTAAAATCTTTCATTCATTCATTCATTCTCTCTCAAACGCATTTTCCCGCTCCCTGTGCTCCTCATTGCAGTTTCACACCATAAATATGCAATGATAAATGGCTGCGATTTATGGCGCTTGCTAGCTAAAGATTCTTTTTTTTTTGAAGTTTACTGCACTCTCTGGCATAGGGGGTTTCAGCTTCTCGTACTTTCCACTGGCTTCGACGCTTCATTGTTTAGTTTGAATGTCTTTTTAGTTGCACAATGGAGTTCATAGCTGAAGAAGGCAATCAACCGCACAGCAATTGCACTACTCTCATTCTGGTACACACAAATCTCGATATAATTCAGGATCTCGAGTTCCGTTGGATTTAGGGTTTAGGTTTTAGGTTTTATGTTATTTGCATTCATTTCTCTCAATGATTAAGATCTGGATATAGAAGATGTCTCTGAACGTATGGAAAGTTGTCCTAGTTTTAATGATACGTATATTTTGCAGCCAGCTCTTTCAATTGGGAACGTGGGACAATTGGCAGTGGACCTCCTGGTGTCCTCTCGGAGGGCTGTTAAGATAGGGTACTTGGATGATCCATATGTTTTACCCTGCGTAGGCAATGATGCTTATGGACCTCAGCCACAAGGAGACCTAGCAGTAGCCCTAGAAGGTTTGTTTAATATTAGAATGATGCAGACATGTTAGCCTAGGTGGGCATCCTTTTTCTTCTTCTTTGTAGGTGTCCATGGGAATAATGATTATTGGAAAAATGAAAATATCTAACTATTGAAGTGCATTAGGATTTAGTTTAAAACTCTACAACAGGATGGTAAATAATTTTATCATTAGGAGTATAGTTAAAGCTCTATTGAGCATATATTATTTGTATAAAATCCAAATTTGAGTTTAACGTTTCCCATCTAATTGAAGCATTCCATCCCAATGGCAAGGCGAGACGATGAAATGACTCGTGCTGTGAAAACGTTCCAGTCAACACCTCTCTTTATTGTCTCTCATTTCGCATTTGCTTTACATGAAATATTCACCCATGTGATTGGATATGAATCTCATGCATCCTTTTTTCCCCCTTGGGCAAGCAATGCCTCTCCCTGCACAAGCTTCAACTTTGTTTTCCCTTTTTCATCGGGTAAATATGCCTATAATTATTGGGAAGCAGGCTTCCTTCAGATAATAAAGTGTTCCCTGGTTGAGAAGTTAAGTAGCTCTTCACACCTCCTTCTGATCACTGAATCACAGTAAGTCAACATCTCCATCATTTACACCAAGCCCCATTAGAACAACATCTGGATTAACATAAAGGGTGGACCACCAGCACTGGGAGTGTCAAGCACCATTAGTCACTGTAGTCACTAGTGGCAATGGCGATAGATATCTGAGGTGAGTTCCCCCTTTTTGGGTGGCCACCAGGTTGTCTCAAATCTCTTATTCTTACACCCACTGTGGAGTGTTGGCTACCCTTTCCTGTTCAAAATCCATACATTATAATTTTTCTTTTTGCATTTGGAGGTTTGTGCCCCACTTGACTATTAAGCCACAGCCCCACGGACCATTAGCTTCACTCTGTTGTTTGAATTCCTTGAACAGACAATATATGAAGGGGATGAACTATTAGGAATTTCATGAAGATGCTGTTCTTTCATTTCTTCGTTATCCTTGAGGTAGCTTTACTGTAGTATTGTTGCATGCCTAACACGTATTTTGTCTTTTTTACCTGATTTGAACCTGAGTTTGGAATACCACAAGTTTATTGGGGTTTAGTTTGCCATTTTATTCTAGCTTGGCTTGCCTTGTTGAGCTGTATGCTTTAATATAATAGAAATGGACACAGGAAACGGATCAGAATGCTTTGTTTTTAAGGATAGGCTTTGATATGAGACGATTGAATAAGCCTTCATTCTGGATATGCTCTAGTGGTTGGGGTTTGGGCAGTTTTTAATGAAGACAGAGGCTACTCTTTTCTCCCAGGCTTCAGAAGTCATAGTCAGTGTTAATGGACTAATTACGGAATAAATTCTGCTTTCATATCCATCCAATAAGGATGTCTTCCAATACCTTGTACGTCTCGATAGCCAGTGCAGTCAGGTGCCTCTTGGAACTTGGAAGGATCCGAATGGGAAATTGAAGGGGTCTCCCAGATAACATGCATCTTTTCAACATACATTGTGTTGATATTTTGGCTGAGACCCTATAATTCACCTTCAAGTTATTGTAAGGAACATTAAAGTGTTAAGCCTTGGGTAGTAATTAGCAAGGAAAGGACAAAAAACCATCATTGTTGGCAAGGGCAGAATACTGGGCTGGTTAAACCTTCAGTGGAATATTATGAAGCCAGGTCAGCTTATTAGATACAAGGGTATTTAATTTGGTATTGATGTCTCACAGCTGACCAATGGAGATTTGTGTGGGACAAGTTTGAGAAGAAAATACAAAATTAGTCTGTTAAAGAGCTTAACATGACAAAGAAAATGATAGTTGTTGATAGGTTTCCAGAAGGAGAAAATATTTTGCCAAGCATACCTGTTATCTTCCAAGACAGGGTTTAACAAATTAGAATTTATGTCCAAACAATTCCTACAAGGAAATTAAGGTGATACAAAAAGTATTCTTTTAGCCTTTTGTGAGTTATGTGACCTGCCCTAGGACAGAGGAGGCTTTGGTATCATCGGAGCACAGAGGGCAGTGCTACATGGAAAATGGATGGATTTATTTCTAACTGATAATATCAACTGACAAGCATTAGGCAGTTATCAAATCCATGACGGCCTTACAAATAGTAGGTATGGAAGGTTCTTTTAACCTTTGCGATGTTGTGCAGTGGGGCAAGAGCATTCAGATTCTGTAGTTCTTTTAAGAATTTGGCAAGCATGCCAACTTGTTTATGACCAACCGAAATGGCAATTTGAAGGGCCTTATGATGGTCAGGCCCTGGGTACAGAACTTATTTGAACCTTATCCTCCTGACCTAGAGGACATTTGGGCTCCCTTACCGAGAGAACAATTAGTCAAGATTACTAATTTAGAGGGTAAGCACTTGCTAGGAAGGAGTCCTTTCACTGGGAAATATTATGGAATAAAGAGCAAAACACTTTCAAAATAGGAGTACACTGAACAGCTACCAAAGATTGGCTGGAACAAATAAACCTATATTCCTAGAGCTTTGCAAGATTATTCTTTGGGAGTGCCATTCTAAAATCCAAAAGGAAGTTCTAGGGCCTGGTTGGAGATTGGAGATGGAGTGATAGGAAGCCCTTTTAGTCCTCTTGGTTTAATACAGAACGGCGGACCCAAGATTGTGATAACAATGGTTGCTTAGTTGCCAAAGTATCTGAAAAAACTAGAATCACTTTCAAGCAGAAAGTATCTGTTTGGTTGCAGCCTTAAGCAGAACTTAGAATTCAAGACAACATTAAGCAGAACTAATATAAACAGTTAGGTTCACAACTTCACAGGCTTTCCTTGTATTCTATGCCTGCAAAAAGAAACAGTTATATATATATATATATTTGGGGTGCAAAATAGATATAACTTTCTGGCAGAGGATCCAAGCAGAATATGGCCTGCTTTTTGTGCCTCCACTTGCATTTTAAAGTGGCACTTTTAGAGATTAAGTGAGTGACTAGTGACTATGGAAAAGATATATGGAAAACTGTGTTATTTGTTGTTATATCTTTTCTCCTGGATAGAAGTAAATCAGCTTTTAGGAAGATTTCTCTATTGCATCTGGGACAGCTTGATGCTTTTAGTACAGGCTTAGCATATCAAATTACGTCTGAAATTAAGATCTTTAGAAAAGATGTTGAGTTTTAGCCAGTAGGTGCAAAGTAGTGAAGCTCTGTGTAACTTTTATTTTTCTGATGAAATAATATAGGATGCATGTTTCAAAACAAAAGTTTAATAGTGTTATATAGATTCAAATCCATTTTTTTGTGCTCAAAATTTTGGCCCAAATATGCATGGCTGGATAGAAGTAAATCAGCTTTTAGGAAGATTTCTCTATTGCATCTGGGACAGCTTGATGCTTTTAGTACAGGCTTAGCATATCAAATTACGTCTGAAATTGAGATCTTTAGAAAAGATGTTGAGTTTTAGCCAGTAGGTGCAAAGTAGTGAAGCTCTGTGTAACTTTTATTTTTCTGATGAAATAATATAGGATGCATGTTTCAAAACAAAAGTTTAATAGTGTTATATAGATTCAAATCCATTTTTTTGTGCTCAAAATTTTGGCCCAAATATGCATGGCTTGTGTATGATTTAATCACAATCTACTTGCTGTATTCACATTCACATTAACTACTGTCCTAGACTATAAGTTCATCTATAGGTGATATATCTTTATATGCAAATCTGAAATATTCTGAACATTTTAATATAATGTACATAAAATTTAAAATTATAGCATGGATATGGAATTTTGCTGTGTAGGTAGAAAGAAAAGTGGGCCAGAACAGTAAACCCATGGACAACTTTGAAAATTTATATCTTGAATGACTGAAGATAATTCCGTTATTCAACCTACATTATAATAAAAACTCGTTAAGAAAATAAATAGTTCTTCATGTGGATAAAATGGCGCGGGTGGATTGTTCATGTCTTACTTTATCTTTAAACTAAAACTGAACGACTGAAAATATATATCTTGAATGACTGGGTAATTCCGTTATTGAACCTACGTTATACTAAAAACTTATTAAGAAAATAAATAGTTCTCCATATGGATTAGAAAACTTGCATACAATGACATATGATTTGTTAAGGAATCCTTTGTATTCTAGCCTTTTAATCTAGTGGTTTCCTATAATGATCTCATAGTATATATATTAGTTTATATAATAAATGAGCCAGATTGATTTCATATTTCAGGGTGGCATTGAGTCTTAAACATTAAAAAATATTGCTTGTACGAATCTGTAGCTTTGCACATCAAATTTTTACCTTGGACAAAAAACTGCAATTGTACAGGGGCAAGTGCACACAGGAAGTATGGAGAAATGCTCGTTGCCATATTAACACATGAAAACTCCATTTATTGCTGTAATACTGACTTTAAATAGGTCCATGACACAAATTTGTTTCTTCAAAATATCTGTCGAGTTTTGCTTGTTGAACAGTGTAATGATAGTTAAGGATTTAAAGTAAAATTTGCTAATCACGATTTTTTAACAAATGTTGTAGTTGTATCCCTGTATGATAAGAAATTTTCGAGTGTGCACTGCAATTGCATTTTTGTGACAATTTGTTTCAGTTTAAAGAGGAAGTAAGACACGAACAATCTGCCTGTGCCTTCTTAGTCCTTTCCATTTGGCCTATTTCATGGATGACCATCTTTCTTTTTTTGACATCTAATTTGTCATAACCAAAATATTCAGTATGAATCCATTTAATTTGCTCAAAGTTATGCAATTTTATAGAAGTGTTAATGGTGTGCTGGCTCTGGATTATCTTTCACAACATTTGTTTCTAAGCTTGCCAAGTTTTAGAAAGGAAGGAATGTGCTTATATATGTTATTTTTATTCTTCTTGCAAGGGAATAGTGAAGCACTGGCCTATTCAGTAATTTGATGTTTTATTAAATGGCATGCTTAGCCATATATTATTTTTTTGGAATGGCAGTTTTTGAAGTTTTGGAATATGATCTGAGTATTATTCAGCAAAGATCGCCAGTTATGAAGGTCTCTCTCTCTCTCTCTCTCTCTCTCCTCCCTCCATGTGTCCTCATTGGTCTTTGTGTGCGCAAACAAAATTCCTTTTAATGAGAATAGAAAACGAGAGGAAGATACTTAACATTTAGGGCTTCGAAAGACAAGCGCTTGCATTCAATGAATTTCTATAAGTCAGATGCTCTGAAAACTATGATTTCTGATCAGAAAGTGAAATGTGAGAGAAACTATTTACAGTTCAGAGTGATTTTTGTAAGTTATATTTGTTTAATGAAACTCTTATTCTGTTAACAAGTTCTAAAAATAATTTCATTTAGTTTAGTGGTGCATACTGTTCTTTTATGTCATATTTCTCAACATGTATAAGTACACACATAATGAAATGTGAGGTTAATAAATTAAGGATACTCTAGTTCCAAACTTTTTCCCATCTTTTCTCAAAATAAGGTGGGACTAATTTTAATTCTGCAAAATGAGGTTTGTGAAGTTTATCGTTAGAGAAACATAGGATTTAGGTACAGAAATATGTTCAACCATCCTTCAAGAATATTTGCTTGTTTTAAAGGGTCAATCCACTACTTTTAGTATTTTCAGGCTTTCAGCTAGCTCGGTGGTGTGTTCTGCCCATATCATTACCATTTGTATAATTTTATGTTATAACAATGTTGTATGGATGATAGATTATGCACACAAGTCCATGTTTGAACAAATAAATAACTCCACAAGCATAAAAGAAGACACAAATATGTGGTGTTGTGGATAGACACCCAAAGAATAATCATTCGATATAATAATGGATTGATAGAAAAATAGTATTGATAGGTGGGAGACAATCTATTTTTATTCATCTATAAATAAATGAAACAAGGGTAGGTTGATCCATAAAAAGGCACTAACCTCAATATAAAAAGAAGTATAGGCTATACCTTGACCTACACATAAGCCAGTGATATGCTACAAGTGTCAGTAACTCAAAGGGACGTGCAAAGATGGGTTTTACAACGTAATGTCCCCCATAAAACTCAACTTGGAGGGGATCAAAACAAGATGGCATTAAGCTAAACTTTTAAAAGTAGAGGCTTTAACACCCCCCTAATTACAACTTTTGTAGGCCCAAGCAATTCGTTCATCCTGGAAAATTGATTATCATTGCACACCAATTTGTATTTGGGCATCTTTTGCATCTTCAATAATAGACTAGACTCTTCCTCTACTGCCTTGTCCTTCACTTCTATTGCAGCCTGCGGATCGTGAATCATTGTCATCCACCACTCGGGATAAATTGGCCCATTTCTTCTAATTTTGAGTTCTCCATGGAGAATTTACATCCTTATGTAGGAGCATCCATGGTGGAAAGGCTATCCTGTATCGCACAAAAACAGAGTGTTTGCTTTCTAGTTGTTTGCTTGTTGTTTAGTTCTGTGTGTTGTTCTAGGTGGTTTCCTCACTTTTTGTGTTGGCCATTCTTTTTGCGGCTTGTTCATGTTATTGTTCACAACTTTGGCTCTCAATGATTCACCTTGCAGAGTTGTGTTGACTTTGTGTTTTGGGGACAAAGTTCATCTTTTTCTCATTTGGTGGACTTGCAGTTCTAATCGGAGTTATAATGTTTGATTAGGTCTTGAATGGAAATTTGTGTACTGCAGTGGTAATTGGGGTTCTAATGCCCAATTTGGTCTTTTTGAAGACTTGGTCGATGAGTCCTTTGCTAATTGGGTTTTTACTTCTGATTAGGCCTTGTGGATGATTTGAATTGCACGCTTTGGTGGTCGGGTTAACATTTCCCGATTTGGTCTTGCTAGATTCTCATTTGACAGTGTAGTGGTATTTGGTTTCATTGTCTCGAATAGGTCTTGGAAATGTCCAAAGTCAGTTTGTTGTTGTAAGCGGGTATCACTTCCTCGATTAGGTTTGGGGAAGAGATGAATTTGTAATTGAAATCTTAGGACCCAATTTGATCTATCAACAACTTTGAAGAGCTTGAATTTGCTAATCGGGATTCTACTACCGATTAGGTCCTTTGGAGTTTCGAACCTTTGTGCTTTGGCAATCAGGTTAAGTTTTCCGGTTGGGTCTTGTTATTTTCTTCAAGCCCGTGATAATCCTAATTGGATTTTATTCCCCGAATAGGCATTTTACATTCATTTGATAGACTCCTCTTTGTTTTGTGGGGTTCAAAGTCCACATAGGTCGGCAAATGATCAACACTATGTTTGCAATGGTAATTGGAATTGTTTCCCCAATTGGGTCTCTCATTATTCAAGTGGCGAATGATAGTTTTAATCGGTGTTTATCTCTCGATTATAATGTGCAAAATAGCCTGTGTGTTTTCTTTGGTTTGCGGTTTCTATGCCTGATGGGGTCGAGAGCATGGCAAATGGTTTCACACAGTTCTATGTGGATCTCAGAGGCCGACTAGGTCGTGGCATCTCTTGGAAAGTTTAACTGTGGTACGCAGGTTAAAAATCCCGATCATAATGTTGAGCAACTCTTCCAAACTCCGTAGTGCTATTCAGAGTAGTAGGGCCTAACTAGGTCTAAACAATTTCAAATTGTTTTAGTGCCTTGGAAAAGCTCGATAGGTTTTACATAATGGTAAAAGTGCTCCAAAAGCCCGATAAGGTTTGCATTTTGGCAAAAAGTGTCCAAAGGACTTTTTAGTTCTTTGCAAAAACCCAATTTGGTCTCTTGTACATGCATACATGAGTTTTTAACTTTCATTTAACTCCTTGCTTTGTAACACCTAGGAGATGAATGGACGAAGGAGGGAGTTGAGGGGTTAGTTCATTACTGCCATAAATGGCAAAATGGCTCTTGTTTCGGGGTTCCTCATTCTAGAGCACCAACTGGTGTATGTTCAATATTGCATTTTATTTTCTCTCCATTTTGTACTCGGTGAAGCGTTATGTTACCAAAATTGTTGCTCTAAACTTGTCATTGAAACTTGTAATCTCAAAATTCCATTATGATGAATACAAGGAATGGATTTGTGTGTTGAATCCAGTGTTTCATTTTCTGTTTTGGTTCTCATTCTGTGAGTATGTTTCCCAAAACTTGCAACGTGGTCAAAACCATTGTCCTTAGGTGGAAACTCGGATTGTGTGTGCATCATTTGGTATTAGAGCCTCGTTTCGTCACTGGGATAGAGTTTGCATAGAGAAGACTTAGGTGGAGTCTATTGGCAAGTTGTGAAGAGAAGTTTGCACCTTTGGAGAAATGGCACACCGTGAAAATGTTGTTTGAAGAGGGGCAAGAGTGAGAGGACTTTGTGTGGTAGATTTCGCAGAGATGATGAGAGGTATGCAAACAAGGTTGGAAGCAATGGAGTTGGCTCAATGGAGAGGTGCTCATGATGATGATGTGAGGATGAGGATGAAGAAGCTTAAGAACTTAGGTTGGAGGATATGGAAAACAAAGCTGAGACAAGATTTCTCAAAGTTGTGGCGAGGCTTGGCAGTAAGCCGAAACTTGATGCCCCATGCTACAATGGTAGCTTGAATCCCGAAGAGCTTGTGGACTGGATAATAGAGATGGAGTAATTCTTTGACTATGAGTCTATGAAGGAGCATAGGAAAGTGAAATTTGTGTGCTCAAAGCTGAAAGGTCATGCCTCACTATGGTGGGACAATGTGTAGGCAGAAAGACAATGGAAGAATAAGGATAAAATCAACTCATGGGATACAATGGTAGCAAATTTGAAGGCAAAATTATGCCTATGGACTATAAATTGGCTCTATTTCAAAAATCATATAATATGAGGCAGAAATAGACAAGTGTCAATGACTATACTAAAGAATTCTATAGACTCACAATAAGACCAGGGCATAATGAAGATGATCTTGAGAAATTGGTGAGGTATGCTTTTGCTATTCAAGATGAAATCAGTTTGTCGAGTCTATGGAGCGTAGAAGAAGACTATTAAAGTGCATTGAAGGTAGAAGAGAAGCTGACAAGGAGGCAACAAGAAAACTCTAGAGGTAGAGGATGGTCTTCGAGAGGACGAGGACAAAACAATAGTGGAAGAGGTCAACAAAGTAGCAGTGGGGAAACAAGCAGTTCACAAAATCAGAATTCTGGCACGAGAGGAGGACACTCTTCAAGAAGGATAGGTTCATATGGATGAGGTAGAGGCAAAGGTTTTTGTGGGAAGTGTTTTGGCTGCAATAAGTATGCTGCTCATAAGTTGGAAGATTGTCTAGAAAACCCTCTGCACAATGGTAAAAGAGTTGAAGGAACAACTCATGTAGATTTTGGAGATGAAGAGAGTCTTGGGTCTCCAAGTCGTACAGAGGAGCTAAAACAAGGAGAAGCTCTGTTGATAAAAAGAGTGTTATTGAAACTCTCTGCAAGATTTGATCTATAGAAAGAAGTGGATAATGATCCTTTAATGATACTCTATTTAAATCTCTGAAATCTACACAAAGTCTTATTTTTCCATTCTTTTTCCTTACTGGAACAAGATTTGCAACCCATGTTGAATGCTTAATAGAAAAAATAATACTTGATTCAATGAGCTTTGTAAGTTCTTTCCTCATGAGAATCTCAACCTTGGGGTTGATTGGCCTTTGATTTTGTCTTACCGGTTTTGCATCTTGTTCCAATTCAATAGTATGTTGTGCTAATCTGGGATCAAAACCTTTCAAATCATGGTATTCCCAAGCAAAAACATTTCTAAACTCTTGACATAACGAAATAAAAGCTACTCTTTCAGAATCAGTATTCACTTTACCCAACTTGAGTTGCTTACCTTCAGCTATGCTAATTGGCTCATAATGTTCTTTCTTGGAAGATATACTCTGCGTTTCTTTAGTTGATCATCTTCATTGAATATGTTCTCTAAAGTCACCAAACCTTTATGCATCTTGTTTGATTTTAATTGCACAATCTGGTTTCCATGTTGATCTTGCAATTTATCATGATTTCTTTGGCAAAATTTTGACTCATTATGTAGAAAATATGCTATTTGTTTGTCAGAATCAAAAACTTGCCAACTTATATTGTTATTTGGAACTGAAGGCATGCATACCACTTTGATTTGAGTCCGATTTTTACTGTCTTTAATTTGATTTGGAATATCATGTTGCGCACCTATGGCAGCAAGTCTATCAGCATACTAATTTGCTCTTCTAGAAATAGAACGATTGTCAAATGCAAGTAAATCTTCCATGAGATCCCAAAGTCTATGTTTGTAGGCTTTTAGAAGAGGATTCTTTGCTGTACTTAAGCCTCTAACTTGCTGAACAACTAATTCACTGTCACTTTTTACTTGAAAGAGCTTAATATCCCTCTTTCTAGCCCACTGAAGACTATAAATAAAAGCTTCATATTCTACAGTATTGGAAGTACAATTGAACTGAAATCTAACAGAAGAATAATATCTTTGATTTTGTGGTGAAACCAACATAACACTAGCACCACTACCATTCTTTGTTCTAGATCCATCAAAGAATAGATTCCAAACTCCCTCTTGATCTTGTAATGAGTTAGTGAGAATAGGCAATAAGTCACCTTCTTCGTGCATACAATAAACTTCAAATCCAGCATCTTCAATACTTTTATAGGGGTCATGTCCATGATTATCAACAGCTCATTCATCAAGGAGAAGATTCGGAATGCCTTCAAAAGGCTTAGAAGGCTCTTGATCAATGGTGTTATCATCTTCTTTCGTAATGCTGCAATTCACATTTGTCATATTTGGCATATATGGCTCAAGGTGAAATCTGAAAATAGGCTCTGATCTAATAGTTATTTTGGTTCCATACCTGGTTCTAAAAACCATGTATGGCCAATCTCAAGAAAGATAACCTCCTATTTTGGCAGTGAAATCTCTGGATAGACATAGTGCAAAATATGGAGGTAGATCAACAACATCCTGTAAGATGGTGGAATTTGGGCAAGCAGCAAGTATAATTTTCAGATCTTTCAATACACTTATAGTCTTGGTAGGAGACCCATCTAATTGCAAGACACCTTTCTCATGGGGTTCATACTCCAAATCTAACTTATCAGCGATTGATTTGGGCATAACATATGTGCTAGCCCCACTATCAATCAGACAAAATCTCAAGAAAGATAACCTCCTATTTTGGCAGTGAAATCTCTGGATAGACATAGTGCAAAATATGGAGGTAGATCAACAACATCCTGTAAGATGGTGGAATTTGGGCAAGCAGCGAGTATAATTTTCAGATCTTTCAATACACTTATAGTCTTGGTAGGAGACCCATCTAATTGCAAGACACCTTTCTCATGGGGTTCATACTCCAAATCTAACTTATCAGCGATTGATTTGGGCATAACATATGTGCTAGCCCCACTATCAATCAGACAAAATCTCAAGAAAGATAACCTCCTATTTTGGCAGTGAAATCTCTGGATAGACATAGTGCAAAATATGGAGGTAGATCAACAACATCCTGTAAGATGGTGGAATTTGGGCAAGCAGCGAGTATAATTTTCAGATCTTTCAATACACTTATAGTCTTGGTAGGAGACCCATCTAATTGCAAGACACCTTTCTCATGGGGTTCATACTCCAAATCTAACTTATCAGCGATTGATTTGGGCATAACATATGTGCTAGCCCCACTATCAATCAGACAATTATGAACAAAACAATCACCAATGATCACAAAAAGATAAAATGGAGGACGTTTAGTCAGCTTAAGAGGTTGAGAATCAACAACTGAATTAGAGTTAGGACAGCACTTACTCTTTCTTTTTCAGGTGATTTTTCAGAAATAGTGAGATTTGAAAACTTTTCTTGTAAGTACTCTTTTTGTCCTGGGATTAGTAGAGTGTCCCACATTAGAATTGATATTGAAGTCTTCTTCATTTGATCCACAATACTAAGTGAAGAAGTGGCTGCTTTTGACTATGATTTAGGAGCAGCAGAAGCTCCCATATTTTGTGTAAATTGAGGAATGTAAGGTCTTTTCACATTCATATCTTTTGGATCTTGAACTTGTTGATTTGAACTTTTCTGAGGCAGCTCATGTGTAGTTATCTTTTGTTGTGGTTGAGAAGAAGGGACTGCCTTTTCAGGACTTGAACCTTCTCCAATTGCTCTTTTATTTAATCTACTATAAGTTGCAATTGGATTACCAAAATTAGATAAATCTTGATTTTGATTTACAGCGAAATGTTCAAAAGAATTCTCACCGTCCTGGAAATTGATAAATGTAGTTTCAGTAGGAGCTTTACCACTACTTTCTCTTTGTTGATTTGGCACTTCTGCTTTAGTGAATGAAGGAATGTGTCCATAGGGTAGAGAGGCTTCTTTATTCTAAGAAAGTGGTTGGTTTTCAAATGAAGGAAAAACTGAACTTTGTTGCATGATAGATTGATGAGAACTCTCATCAGTTGGAGCCATTGCCATGTTGTTGGATTGATCCCATTGATTGTTGCATTGTCTCTCTTGACATAATTGCTCTGAGTTGGCACTATAGCTCTTGAATTGCTTGGAGCATTAGGATTATATTGCTTTGATTGAGAATTCTGTCCTTGACTTTGCTGATTGGATTGATAGGATGGCCTATTGGGCTGATAATTCTGATTAGTATTCTGATAAGGCCTATATGGTGGAGCTTGCTGCCTTTTCAATGCAACCAATTTGTTAGTTTGAGCCTTAAGAAGACTCTCCATCTTTCCCAATCTTTTAGTTTGATCACCTTCTGTTTGATGAAACTTTGATGACTCTGGAATTGGAGCAACAGTTTGAGCAAGAGGATGAATCTTTGGAAAAAGAGGCATTGGAGGCCTTGGAGATAACTTGCCTGCTTGTATAAGACAATTTTCAGCCTTAATTGCTACTTCAAAAGCTTCAGGTAAAATATTACCTCTCATAGATTGTATCATTACAGCCACATCTGAATTAAGAGCCTTCAAATAATACAGAAGAGCATAATTGGGTGTAGGCTTGATCATTGTTGAAATTTCTTTTTCAAGTCTTCTGGAATCTGTAATTGAAATCCACCATGAACTCATGGTTGAACCTCTTAATCGTTGTAAGCTGTTCCACTAGTGAAAGATGATCACTTTTGTCTTCGAAATGTTTGCACATAAGATCTCCAAATTCATCCCAGTTGTTGATTGATGCAGGAGCCAAACTTCTGTACCATTGAAGTGCTTTTCCTTTAAAAAAAGTTGCCAACAACTTTATTGCTACATTCCCCTATGTCACATGATGCACTGAACAAAGATTAACAATATCTGCAATATGTTTTATAGGAGTTGTTGAATTTTTTTCTATATAATAAGGAAGAGCCTTTAGAGCTGAAACTAAAATATCATCCCATGTAGTGATATTTAGAGGACTTCCACCATTGAATGCAACAAAAACTTGTCTTCTAGGAACAACCATTTGAGGAATAGGATTTATAAAAATATTTCGCTAAACAATATTGGCTTGAACAGGAGGATTTTGTGCAATAGCAGGGATAACAGAGGGTGTAGGATTTGGATTTGACTGAGAAGGTCTCTTCTTTCGTTGATAAGATAACTCAGAAAAATCTGCTTATTTTCCTTTTACAGATGATCTTGTGACAACTTTTGGGGGCATAAAAATGTACATATTTGAACATGAAAATCTGGAAATGAATATAGTACTCAAATACATAGATAACAATTCAAAAAATGTGAATAAACGTGTCCCATCGGACGTGCCAAAAATTGTTATCACTTAGGAGTGCAACTTGTTTGAAGATGTGCAAAGTACACCCTCACTCCCGTTGATACAATTGGAACTTCTCAGAGAGTGGGTGACTCTATGTTGAGAAGAACCTCCAGAGAGGGTTGGTTCCCTTTAGATTTTGCACACCCTCACTCTCGCTGATACAATTGGAACTTCTTAGAGCGTGGGTGATTCTATGTTGAGAAGAACCTCCAAAGAGGGCTGGTTCCCTTTAGATTTTTCAATAAATTTGACTACTGTGGATTTTTGTGATTTTTGGGGTGAAAAGGGAGAAAGAAATTGAAAAGGGAAATATAATTAAAAGGGGGTGATACACCTGAATTGTCAAAACCCTCTGAAGTTATTGAAATCAATGCACACATGATCAAATGAAATATATAATTCGGTCTTTAAGCATAAATATTCCAGATGAAGGGTTGGAAACCTCTTCAAATGACCTTCAAAAGGATAAGAAAGGAAGAGATAGGTGAGGGAGGGACCTGCAAAAGGAGATAAATCTCACTTATACGTTGATGCACAATCAAATTACACACTATCTCCTGTCAAAAGTCAGATTCAAAATAATTTCTTTATTGATGACTGGTCCAACTTACAATTTCTTCTTTTCAAACTTTCGAGGCTTTCAATGGCTTGATTAAGCCAATAAATAGACTTTCTCCAAAAATCTAAAATAGCCTATGTGGAGCGTTAGTCTTGGTTAACTAACTCAAGACTTAACCTCTTTTTACAATATTCAAAATATTCAATAAAATCCTTTCTTTTACAAAATGCATGCCTCTTCAAACATTGGCGTAGAAAATAAGTGATAAAGCCGAGTGTGGAAGATTAGCCTTAAAATAAACAATACATTCTCCAAAATTTTCAAACATGCATGACTAAGGCTAGCGTAGACGTGTGGATGGTGGGCTTGTTGAAAGTCAACCTCTCATTTGCATGGAAGATTACGTCAAAATTTTTAAATAAAGAACTCCATGTAGATCCGTTTGAAAACTGAGCTGGAGGTTGAGCTGTTCTTGTTTGCATGAAAAACAAGGAAGATGTTCAACGAATTTGTCCAGTCAACTCCACTTGTACTGCTAGATCATTGAGAGCCTTGTAACGTGAGATCAATGCCAAAATTAGAAGTCAAGCTTGATCTGCGCTGGGAACGTTTGGATGCATGTGGTTGACTTGTCAAACCGTGGAGAAGCGTGACTTTAACAACCAGTTAATTGAAGATTTGACCAGTCAGCCGAAAATAGCCTTTGGTTTGTAAAATATTCCACGTTAACTTCGTCGTTTGTATTTTATTTCCTTGGACTTATCTGCTCTCGGTTCCCTTGTTCTGTGCATGCATTTCCCTCGAATTTTATCAATTTATGGCTTTTAATTATGCGGATTTTATCTTTCCTTCAGTGACCTTTCTGTGTATTTCCTTTCATACTCTTCGGGTTCTTTTTCTGCGGACTTTATCTATTCTTTCGGATTATCTTGCTTTCAACTTCCCGCGGACAAAAAGTCCACGGGAATTATCTAAGGCTCATCCTTTTGCACATTCAGATTTCCCTTAGACTTCCCTCAGAATTATTTCCCTAAGCCTTTGTCTACTCCCTTTGGTTGTATTTTATTCCTTCGGGTTTATTGTCATCTCCCTTTTCTTTTATTCTTTCGGATATTCCGTTTTGTTCTTTGGTATTTGCACAGTCAATTTCTTGCAGACAAAATGTCTGTGGGATTTGTCTCGGGACTTTGTCTCTGTCAAGTCTTCATTTCTTTCGGATTATTTGTCTTCCCCTTTCTTTCGGATTTTTTGCTTTGTCTATGTCTTTCGAAGGAATCCTTCGGACAATTTGTCCAAGGAATTCCTTCAGACTTTTTGTCCAAAGGATATCCTTTCACAAACTAGCCCTTCGGAAATTCTATCATGGTCTTCCAACACTTCGGATTTCCTATATTGGTCCTTTCCGAACTTGAAGTGTACCTTCCTGAAGGGCAGGTGCTCTTCGGGATTTTTGAAATTGTCCTTCGGAAGCTTGAAAATGGCCCCTCCAATCATGAAATGAGCCTTTTTGAAGCGCAGGTGCCCTTCAAAATTTCTGTGAATGACCCTTCTGAAGGGCACATGCCCTTCGATATTTCCTTAAGGGTTCTTTTTTCGAAAGTGACCTTTTCCCAAAGGCACTTGCCCTTCGGAAAAATTGAAGAGTCCTTTTGCCTTGTGGAGTGGCCCTTTCTTTTCTTGAGATGTCTTTTCCGAAGGGCAACTGGCCATTTTCGAAGGACTTCGGAAATGGCCCTTCGGATTTTGTGCTCTGATCCTTTTCCAAGGGACACAATCTCTTCGGGTTTTTGCAAAAGATTTGTTGCCTGCATTGATCTCTTTTTCGAAGGGCAATTTGCATGAAACTTGTAAAATGATCTTTTTCGAAGGGCAGGTGCCCTTCGCAAAAATTGAAGAGTCCTTTTTCTTTGATAAACGCCCTTCGAACTTGTGCAAAATGTCCTTCGGATTGCCAAGTGGCCCTTTGGGTTTTATGAAGAGGACTCTTTCGAAAGAAAGAGCCTTTCGATATTTTTTGCAAGGTGTCCATTTCTTCGAACTTTTCGTTGGGTCCTTTGTTCTGCACGATTTGTCTCCTTCCCGCGGACAAATTGTCTGCGGGAATTGTCCCTTGGAATAGTTTGCACATTGTCCCTTGGAATAGGTATCTTTAGCTGTAATTCCCTGTCCTTAAGATTTTGTAAATTGTCACACACTTAACTCGAAAGAAATCTTTTCAACCTGCTGTAGGTACCTTGTCTTGGAACGAAATCGACTGTGTAACATTGCTGTAGGTACTCTTTGTTCATGATTTTAGACCACTACTCACCATGGCTGCGTTTGATATTTTTACTGTGCACATATCACCTTATTCATGCCTTTAGACTATAGATTAACCAGTTGAAAAGGGGATTAGACAATTTTGGGAAAGTTTAGAATAGTAGGGGTAGTAACTTGGCTTTGACAAGCCAAATTACTAACAATAAGCTTATTGAGAGATAATTCGAAAATGACTGAGTATAAGCCGGAAGAAGGATTTCGAAGGAAAAGAAAGGCCTCAAACGAAGAAAGGTGAGACAAAATACATATAGAAGCACAAAATAAGCCATAGAGGAATAAACAGAAAAGTCACGGACATTTTGTCTGAGGATATCAAGAAACAAATAGAGACAAAAGCCACAAACAAATAAGGCCGAGAAAAATGCATGCACAAAAGCGAAGAACTTGAGAGCAGATAAGGCTGAGAAATGACAAGGAATTCAATTTGAATGCATCTTTCACTCATCAAGATCCTTCTTCATGCAAGTAAGGGCTATTTACAGTGGATTGGTCAAAGCTTCAGTTGACTGTTTGATGAAATCACGTTTCTCCTTGGTTTTGATGAAATCCAAAGCTTTCAACGTTTCAAGTAGTTCAAGCTGAGTTCTCTATCCAAGATGTGGCATAGCTTTGCATGCAAGTGGAGACCATTGGAGGTTGACTGGTCTTGAGTTGGAGTTGACTCGACAAGCTCGTTACACATTTTCCTTGTTTTTAATGCAAATGGGAATATCTCTTCCTCAAGCTCAGCTTTCAAACGAATAAAATGGAGTTCCTTATTTAGAGATTTAGCGTAGTTTTCCATATAAAGGAGAAGTTTGACTTTCAATGGGCACACCATTCATACTTCTACGTCACCTTGGATTCATCCATGTTTAGAGAATTTTGGAGAGTGTACTGTTTATTTTAAATACTAATCTTTCAAACTTGGCCTCACCGCCACACTTTTATGCCAAAGTTTGAAGAGGCATGCAAATTTTGTAAAGGGAAATATTTTATTTAATGTTCAAAACATTGTAAAAGGGTTAAGTCTTGAGTTAATTAACCAAGACCAACCCTTTCCCTTTTTAGAAACTCCATTTAAGGCTATTTTAGGTTTTGGAAAAGCTTATTTATTGGCTTAATCAAGCCATTTTGAGGGATCCCTGAAGTTGGGAGAAAAGAAATTATAAGCTGGACCAGTGATCAATAAATAAATTTTTGTTTTGAATGTGAGTTTTGGAAAGAAGAATAGTGTGTATTTAATTGTGCATTAGCGTATAAGTGAGATTTTTCTTCTTTTGCAGGTTCTAGGGTTGCTCATCATATGCACCTACGACCAGTCACCAAAAAGATAACTCTACATGTCTTTTTTAGGGCTATATATCAATCTTTTCTATATGGAGTTCTAATTTGAAAGGTTTAATCACAAATGGTTAAATAATATGGTAGTGAAGTGATGCTATACAAGGCACATGGAGGGTGTGGTTATGTTTTGAAAAGGGACATGAAACATTAACCGACAGTCCTGTACGAACATTAACTTACAGTTGCCATAAAATGTCCCAGTCAAGATGGTTTTTGTTATTTTAAGGGTTTCTAGTTGTTTTCAAGGAAGTTTTGTGTGCCAAGGGTGATGGTCATTCACGAGGATCAGGTTATAAAACATGTGATGCCTTGATCAGAGCCAATGAAGAATTAATAAAGCTACAACATCCTTAAGATTAAACTTATAGGCTTGTAGTTTCACTTACAAGGGATTAGAAGCAGGAGTACAGGTTTATTTTTGCGGACTTTACACTAAGTGTTTTCTTTCCCAAGTGTTGTCTTCTCAGAATTTCTTCAGGCTAAGAGTGAGAGCAATTTCCTCAGAGTTTTTGTCCGTGGGAAAAGAGATTTCAAAGGACTTTGCAAGAAGTCTGAAAGAATTACAAAGGGCAAGGAAAAGGTGCAATACAAGAATCTTGAAGGGTATGTGCCTTTTTGGAAGGTTCATTACAAAAATTCCTGAAGGGTATGTACCCTTCGGGAAAGATCAAAACATAAGTCCGAAGGAGTTTCCAACTTTTTCGAAAGAAAGGCCAGTTCAAAGTTCCTAGGGGCTTCTTTTTGGAAAGGGAAAGTTCATTCATAGAAAACTCGAAGGGCATGTGCCCTTTGGGAAAGGACACTTTTAGAAAACCTGAAGGGTATGTACCCTTCAAAAAAGTCACTTAGCAAGAATTTTGAAGGGTATCTGCCCTTCAGGAAGGTTCACTTCAAGATTTCAAACGACGTTTTCAAGAAACCCGAAGGGTATGTGCCCTTCGGGAATGTCACTTCCCAAAATTCCGAAGGGATGGTTTAATTTTTTGAAGGGTCATTTTTAAAGGCCCAAAGAGCTCTTTCTTTCGGAAAGTCCTTAAGACAAGAGGCAGAAGAGAAGACAATTTCCTCGGACTTTTTATCCGGGGGAAAATTTTTGAGACAATTCCCACGAACAATTTGTTCGCGGGAAATTGACTAAGCAAAAAGCTGAAGAATAAATGCCCGACTCAACATTGGAAAGGTAATACACAAGAAAGGCACATGGGGGAAAAGACCTAAAAGGAAAAGAATAGAAACACAAGACAAGCCATAGAAGATACCAAAGAAAAGTGCATAAGAAAGAAGTCTCAGACATTTTGTTCGAGAGACAAAAGTTCGAGAAAAATAGGCGAGCAAATACAAGAAAAGCCATAAAAGATAAGTGCCAAAGAAATGCATACACAGAAACATAGAAACCGAGAGCAGGAAGGCTGGAAAATAACAATGAATTCAATTCGAATATATCTCCCACTCGTCAAGATCCTTGTCCATGCAAGCAAGGGCTATTTTTAGTGGATTGGTCAAAGCTTCAGTTGACTATTTGATGGAAATCACGCTTCTCCTTGGTTTTCATGCAATCCTAAGCTTTCAATGTTGTAGGGAGCTCAAGCGGAGTTCTCTGTCCAAGATGTGGCATAACTTTGCATGCAAGTGGAGACCATTGGAGGTTGACTGATCTTGAGTTGGAGTTGACTAGACAAGCTTGTTACACATCTTCCTTGTTTTACACATCTTCCTTGTTTTCCATGCAAAGGGAAATAATCTATTCTTCCAAACTCAGCTTTCAAACAAATCAAATGGAGTTCTTTATTTAGAGATTTGGCATAGTTTTC
This sequence comes from Torreya grandis, assembly GCA_037957365.1. Taxonomy (NCBI): domain Eukaryota; kingdom Viridiplantae; phylum Streptophyta; class Pinopsida; order Cupressales; family Taxaceae; genus Torreya; species Torreya grandis. Next base: position 2,934,521 of record JARHVA010001461.1, on the reverse strand, counting down.
CAAGCAAAGGTGAAGTTTGACTTTCAATGGGTCCACCGTCATACTTCTTAGTCAAAGTTTGAAGAAGCATGCAAATTTTGTAAAGGGAAAAGATTTTATTGAATATTCTAAACATTGTAAAAGGTGTTAAGTCTTTAGTTAATTAACCAAGACTAACCCTTTCCTTTTTTAGAACTCCACTTAAGGCTATTTTAGGTTTTGGAAAAGCTTATTTATTGGCTTAATCAAACCATTTAGAAGGATCCCTGAAGTTGGAAGAAAGAAATTGTAAGCTGGACCAGTGATCAATAAAAGAATTTTTGTTTTGAATCTAAGTTTTGGAAAGAAGAATAGCGTGTATTTGATTGTGCATCAGCGTATAAGTGAGATTTTTCTCCTTTTGCAGGTCCCTCCTCACCTATCTTTCCCTATTTCAACCTTTGGCAAGTCATTTGAAGAGGTTTTCTACCCTTCATTTGAAACATTTTTGCTCAAGGACAAAATTATAGATTTCATTTGATTATGTGTGCATTGATTTCAGTAATTTCATAGGATTTGAACAATTCAGGTGCATCACACCATTAGATGGGATTTCTTTTTCAGTTTTCCCTTCCCCTTTTCATTCAAAAATCATAGTAGTCAAATTTAATGAAAAATCTAAAGGGAACCAACCCGCCTTGGAGGTTCTTCTCATGAAAGAGTTACCAACACTCTGAGAAGTTCCAATTGTATCAGCTGGAGTGATGGTGTGTTTGCACATCTTCAAGCACGGTGCACTCCAGAGTGATAACAGTTTTTGGCACGCCCGGGGGGACCAGCTTGCAATACATCATCTTTAGATCCGGTTTTCAGTACTCCTGTGGCTCTCATCTCAAGGCAAATGTACATTATTTATCATAATTCCAATTATCTTCATGAATTTCTAGGCTATGGCAGCCTATAGAGAAGAATTTCATCATTCTTCTCCCTTTTAGTATTTACAGTATGATCCCCATGACCCATATCAGCCATGTGAAGAGTATACAGATCCTTATCAGCAGTATGAATGCTCATACCAATTCTATAACCATGATCCATATGCATCTCAACCTCATCCATATGAGCCTTACCCATTTGAAGATCAATCATCCTTCCAAAATTCTCTGAATTTTCATGATGAGATAGAGGAAATGAGGAGGGTAAGCCAAATGATTGTTGAGGAGTTATCAGCATACAAACAAGAGTTATTTGATAAGCAATCTCAGTCTTAAACATCAATACCTCTTGCTGCCCCATATCAATATGCATGGATTTCAAGTCCATCTCAGCAAGAAACTTTTCCAATCATACCAAAAGCTCTTAAACCCAAGTTTCCAACTTGGAGTCAAATACAACCAAGCATAAATTCAAATGATGAAATCAACCCTAAATTCACTGTTGACATTCAGCCCTCACCCCTTCCCCCTTAAAAGCCAAAATCCTTTCCTTCATGGAAAGCAATTCAAGAAATAGTGCAAAGAGAGGAGGTGACAGTTGTTCAGGGTCAGCAGCCTCAGGAGCAAAATCAGGGACCTATGGCACAACCATTGAATCTTTCTCATCTTATTGAACATTTTCAGGGATCTACGGTGCCTATCCTAGAGAAGGAACTTATTCTTTTTGAAGCAAAAGAAGTTGCAGCTGATGTTGATTGAGATGAAAGAGTATTGCATGATCTTAAGGAGGACATCATCATTGACACATTCAGTGTCAAAGATGAAATTGATGAAATCAAAGAGGTTGTTGCTGTAATTGAAGATCAACTAAGAGTAGATGATGAAATTCAAGAGGAAAACAGTTCAATTGTTCAAATTGAAGGTGTTTTCGATAAGCTTATTGATCCAACAAGGGCTGCCATCTGTTATGAAGAACAAGAGCTTGCAAAAGTGATAGAAAATGAGTACCAATTACCACAAGAAGTTGAAGATAACTTGCAACCTTATGTTTCAATTGTACTTCAAATTTAGGAGAACAAGTCTTTAGATTTGTTTGATATCTTTTGTTCAGTGTATTCTTTACTAGAATGTGGTCCATTGCAGGATGAGAAGAGTGCTTTCACCAAGCAAGAAGCGGTTGTTTTCATAGAAGATGACATGTTTGAACATTTCAAGCATGGTTATCAATTTCTTTCATCATCTTCAGATGCTTATACACTTTTGGAAGCTAATATGAACACAAATGGCCTCAAGAAGTCACAAAATCAGAATCGTCTCTCTTAGAGGTCAGCCTTGAAGATATGCTGAAGAAGATACAATATGCTAGTCAACATGAACAATATCAACAAATGAGCATGTTCTTGCTAAGTACACGGATTTGGAAACATGATGACTGGGTCTTGGATCCATACCTGCAATCAATGTACCTAAGGATGGAAGTTGGAATCCCAGCTTCACCATCAAGAAGACATGAGCGTCCAATTGCTTCTAGATGTAGAAAAGAGCTATCAAGAGATGGCAAATATATTTCAAGATTCTATGGGGCATCAAGTAGCTTTCCTTTTGATCTAGGAGGATTAGCAAGGTGGAGGTTGGTTTGTACACAATAGACTACCCTTAGTTTCGTTTCTCTAAGTGATTTTCAGCACATGCTTTCAGTTGTAGTTGTTTTTCCTTTCAGTTTTGTTGTTGTCCTTTCCTCTAAGTGCACATGTTGTTGAGTCAATTTCTCTTTTGTGTTTTGGTCTCCAGTTTTTCCAATTTTCAGTGTGTCCAAGTTTGTCATAACCAGAGTTTAAAATTGAAGAGTCCTTTTGCCCTGTGGAGTGACCCTTTCTTTTCTTGAGATGTCTTTTTTGAAGGGCAATTGGCTATTTCCGAAGGACTTCAGAAATGGGCCTTCGGATTTTGTGTTCTGATCCTTTTCCAAGGGACACAATCCCTTTGGATTTTTGCAAAAGCTCTGTTGCCTGCATTGATCTCTTTTTTGAAGGGCAATTTGCATGAAACTTGTAAAATGATCTTTTTCGAAGGGTAGGTGCCCTTCGAAAAAGTTGAATAGTCCTTTTTCTCTTAGAAACGCCCATCGGACTTGTGCAAAATGTCCTTCGGATTGCCAAGTGGCCCTTTGGGTTTTATGAAGAGGACTCTTCCGAAAGAAAGAGCCTTTCGATATTTTTTGCAAGGTGTCCCTTTCTTCGGACTTTTTGTCTTTTCATCGGGTCTTTTGTTCTGCACGATTTGTCTCCTTCCTGTGGACAAATTGTCCGAGGGAATTGTCCCTAGGAATAGTTTGCACATTTTCCCTTGGAATAGGTATCTTTAGCTTTAATTGCCTATCCTTAAGATTTTGTAAATTGTCACACACTTACCCCGAAAGAAATCTTTTCAACCTGCTGTAGGTACCTTGTCTTGGAACGAAATTGACTGTGTAACATTGCTGTAGGTACTCTTTGTTCATGATTTTAGACCACTACTCACCATGGCTGCGTTTGATATTTTTACTGTGCACATATCACCTTATTCATGCCTTTAGACTATAGATTAACCAGTTGAAAAGGGGATTAGACAATTTTGGGAAAGTTTAGAATAGTAGGGGTAGTAACTTGGCTTTGACAAGCCAAATTACTAACAATAAGCTTATTGAGAGATAATTCGAAAATGATTGAGTATAAGCCGGAAGAAGGATTTCGAAGGAAAAGAAAGGCCTCGAACGAAGAAAGGTGAGACAAAATACATATAGAAGCACAAAATAAGCCATAGAGGAATAAACAGAAAAGTCACAGACATTTTGTCTGAGGATATCAAGGAACAAATAGAGACAAAAGCCACAAACAAATAAGGCCGAGAAAAATGCATGCACAAAAGCGAAGAACTTGAGAGCAGATAAGGCTGAGAAATGACAAGGAATTCAATTTGAATTCATCTTTCACTCATCAAGATCTTTGTTCATGCAAATAAGGGCTATTTACAGTGAATTGGTCAAAGCTTCAGTTGACTGTGTGACGAAATCACGTTTCTCCTTGTTTTTCACGCAATTCAATGCTTTCATTGTTTTAGGCAGTTTAAACGGAGTTCTCCGTCCAAGATGTGGCATAGCTTTGCATGCAAGTCTAGACCATTGGAGGTTGATTAGACAATCTCGTTACACATCTTCCTTTTTTTTCATGCAAACGAGAATATCTCTTCTTCAAGCTCAGCTTTGAAACGAATAAAATGGAGTTCCTTATTTAGAGATTTGGCGTAGTTTTTCATGTAAAGGAGAAGTTTGACTTTCAATGGGTCCACCATTCATACTTCTACGCCACCTTGGATTCATGCATGTTTAGAGATTTTTGGAGAGTGTACTGTTTATTTTAAATATTAATCTTTCAAACTTGGCCTCACCGCCACACTTCTACGCCAAAGTTTGTAGAGGCATGCAAATTTTGTAAAGGGAAATATTTTATTGAATATTCAAAACATTGTAAAAGGGTTAAGTTTTGAGTTAATTAACCAAGACTAACCCTTTTCCGTTTTAGAAACTCCACTTAACACTATTTTAGATTTTGGAAAAGCTTATTTATTGGCTAAATCAAGCCATTTAGAGGGATCCCTGAAGTTGGAAGAAAATAAATTATAAGCTGGACCAGTGATCAATAAATAAATTTTTATTTTGAATGTGAGTTTTGGAAGGAAGAATAGTGTGTATTTGATTGTGCATTAGCGTATAAGTGAGATTTTTCTCCTTTTGCAGGTTATAGGGTTACTCATCATATGCACCTACGGCCAGTCACCAAAAAGATAACTCTACATGTCTTTTTTAGGGCTATATATCAATCTTTTCTGTTTGGAGTTCTAATTTGAAAGGTTTAATCACAAATGGTTAAATAATATGGTAGTGAAGTGATGCTATACAGGGCACATGGAGGGTGTGGTTATGTTTTGAAAAGGGACATGAAACATTAACCTATAGTCCTGTATGAACATTAACTTACAGTTGCCATAAGATGCCCTAGTCAAGAAGGTTTTTGTTATTTTAAGGGTTTCTAGTTGTTTTCAAGGAAGTTATTTGTGCCAAGAGTTATGGTCATTCACGAGGATCGGGTATAAAACATGTGATGCCTTGATCAGAGCCAATGAAGAATTAATAAAGCTACAACCATCCTTAAGATTAAACTGATAGGCTTGTAGTTTCACTTACAAGGGATTAGAAGCAGGAGTACAGGGTTATTTTTTCGGACGTTACACTAAGTGTTTTCTTTCTCAAGTGTTGTCTTCTCAGAATTTCTTCAGGCTAAGAGTGATAACAATTTTCTCAGACTTTTTGTCCAAGGGAAAAGAGATTTGAAAGGACTTTGCAAAAAGTACAAAAGATTTGCAAAGGGCAAGGAAAAGGTGCAATACAAGAATCTCGAAGGGTATGTGCCCTTCGGGAAGGTTCATTACAAAAAATCCTGAAGGGTATGTACCCTTCAGGAAAGATAAAAACATAAGTCCGAAGGAGTTTCCAACTTTTCTGAAAGAAAGGCCAATTCAAAATTTCGAGGGGCTTTTTTTTGCAAAGGGAAAGTTCATTCATAGAAAACCCGAAGGGTATGTGCCCTTCGAGAAAGTACACTTACAGAAAACCCGAAGGGTATGTACCCTTCAAAAAAGTCACTCGGCAAGAATCCTGAAGGGTATTTGCCCTTCGGGAAGGTTCACTTCAAGATTTCAAAGGACGTTTTCAAGAATCCCGAAGGGTATGTGCCCTTCGGGAATGTCACTTTCCAGAATTCCAAAGGGATGGTTTAATTTTTCGAAGGGTCATCTTTGAAGACCCGAAGAGCTCTTTCTTTCGAAAAGTCCTTAAGACGAGGCAGAAGAGAAGACAATTTCCTCGAACTTTTTGTTCGAGGGAAAATTTCCGAGACAATTCCCGCGAACAATTTGTCGTTGGGAAATTGACTAAGCAAAAAACTGAAGAATAAATACCGGACTCAACATTGGAAAGGTAATACACAGGAAAGGCGCATGGGGGAAAAGCCCTGAAAGGAAAAGAGTAGAAGCACAGGACAAGCCATAGAAGATACCAAAGAAAAGTGCATAAGAAAGAAGTCTCTGACATTTTGTTCGAGAGACAAAGGTCTGAGAGAAATAGGCAAGCAAATACAGGAAAAGCCATAAAAGATAAGTGCCAAAGAAATGCATACATAGAAACATAGAAACCGAGAGTAGAAGGCTGGAAAATAACAATGAATTCAATCCGAATATATCTCCCACTCTTCAAGATCCTTGTCCATGTAAGCAAGGACTATTTTTAGTGGATTGGTCAAAGCTTCAATTGACTGTTTGACGGAAATCACGCTTCTCCTTGGTTTTCATGCAATACAAAGCTTTCAACGTTGCAGGTAGTTCAAGCAGAGTTCTCTGTCCAAGATGTGGCATAACTTTGCATGCAAGTGGAGACCATTGGAGGTTGACTGATCTTGAGTTGGAGTTGACTAGACAAGCTTGTTACACATCTTCCTTGTTTTCCATGCAAAGGGAAATAATCTCTTCTTCCAAGCTCAGCGTTCAAACAAATCAAATGGAGTTCTTTATTTAGGCATAGTTTTCCATGCAAAGGTGAAGTTTGACTTTCAATGGGCCCATCGCCATACTTTTTCGTCAAAGTTTGAAGAAGCATGCAAATTTTGTAAAGGGAAAAGATTTTAGTGAATATTCTAAACATTGTAAAAGGTGTTAAGTCTTGAGTTAATTAACCAAGACTAACCCTTTCCCTTTTTAGAACTCCACTTAAGGCTATTTTAGTTTTGGAAAAGCTTATTTATTGGCTTAATCAAACCATTTAGAAGGATCTCTGAAGTTGGAAGAAAGAAATTGTAAGCTGGACCGGTGATCAATAAAAGAATTTTTGTTTTGAATCTGAGTTTTGGAAAGAAAAATAGTGTGTATTTGATTGTGCATCAACGTCTAAGTGAAATTTTTCTCCTTTTGCAGGTCCATTCCTCACCTATGTTTCTCTATCCCAACCTTTTGCAAGTCATTTGAAGAGGTTTTCAACCCTTCATCTGAAACATTTTTGCTCAAGGACAATTATAGATTTTATTTGATTATATGTGTGCATTGGTTTCAGTAACTTCAGAGGATTTGAACAATTCAGGTGCATCACCCCATTAGATGGGATTTCTTTTTTAGTTTTCCCTTCCCCTTTTCATCCAAAAATCACAGTAGTCAAATTTATTGATAAATCTAAAGGGAACCAAATCTGTATGGAGGTTCTTTTCATCAAAGAGTCACCCACAATCTGAGAAGTTCCAATTGTTTCAGCTGGAGTGATGTTGTGCTTGCACATCTTCAAGCAGGGTGCACGCCAGAGTGATAACAGTTTTTGGCATGCCCGGTGGGACTAGCTTGCAGTACATCATCTTTAGATCCGATTTTCAGTACTCCTGTGGCTCTCATCTCAAGGCAAATGTACATTATTTATCATAATTCCAATTATCTTCATGAATTTCTAGGCTATGGCAGCCTATAGAGAATAATTTCATCATTTTTCTCCCTTTCAATATTTACAGTATGATCCCCATGACCTATAGCAACCATGTGAAGATTATACAGATCCTTATCAACAGTATGAAGGCTCATACCAGTCCTATAACCATGATCCATATGCATCTCATCCTCATCCATATGAGCGTTACCAATTCGAAGATCAATCATCCTTCCAAAACTCTCTGAATTTTCATGATGAGATAGAGGAAATGAAGAGTGTAAGCCAAATGATTGCTAAGGAGTTATCAGCTTACAAACAAGAGTTATTTGATAAGCAATCTCAGTCTCAAACATCAATACCTCTTGCTGCCTCATATCAATATCCATGGATTTCAAGTTCATCTCAGCAATAAACTTTTCCAATCATACCAAAAGCTCTTAAACCCAAGTTTCCAACTTGGAGTCAAATACAACCAAGCATAAATTCAAATGATGAAATCAACCCTAAATTCACTGTTGACATTCAGCCCTCACCCCTTCCCCCTCAAAAGCCAAAATCCTTTCCTTCATGGAAAGCAATTCAAGAAATAGTGCAAAGAGAGGAGGTGACAATTGTTCAGGTTCAACAGCTTCAGGGGCAAAATCAGGTACCTATGGCACAACCATTGGATCTTTCTTGTCTTATTGAATATTTTCAGGGATCTACTGTGCCTATCCTAGAGAAGGAACTCATTCTTTTCGAAGCAAAAGAAGTTGCAGCTGATGTCGATGGAGATGAAAGAGTATTGCATGATCATAAGGAGGACATCATCATTGACACATTCAGTGTCAAAGATGAAATTGATGAAATCAAAGAGGTTGTTGCTGTAATTGAAGATCAACTAAGAGTAGATGACGAAATTCAAGAATCAAATAGTTCAATTGTTTAGCTTGAAGGTGTTTTCGATAAGCTTATTGATCCAACAAGGGCTGCCATCCATGATGAAGAACAAGGGCTTGCAATTTGATAGAAAATGAGTACCAATTACCACAAGAAGTTGAAGATAATTTGCAACCTTATGTTTCAATTGTACTTCAAATTCAAGAGAACAAGTCTTTAGATTTGTTTGATATCTTTTTTTCAGGTATTCTTTACTAGAATGTGGTCCATTGCAGGATGAGAAGAGTGCTTTCACCAAGCAAGAAGCGGTTGTTTTCATAGAAGATGACATGTTTGAACATCTCAAGCATGGTTATCAACCTCTTTCATCATCTTCAGATGCTTATACACTTTTGGAAGCTAATATGAACACAAATGGCCTCAAGAAGTCACAAAATCAGAATCGTCTCTCGTAGAGGTCAACCTTTGAAGATATGTTGAAGAAGATACAATATGCTAGTCAACATGAACAAGATCAGCAATTGAGCATGTTGTTGCAAAGTACACGGATTTGGAAACATGATGATTGGGTCTTGGATTCATACCAGCAATCAATGTACCTAAGGATGGAGGTTGGAATCCCAGTTGCACCATTAAGAAGACATTAGTGTCCAATTGCTCGTAGTTGTAGAATAGAGCTATCAAGAGATGACAAATATATTTCAAGATTCTATGGGGCATCAAGTAGCTTTCCTTTTGATCTAGGAGGATTAGCAAGGTGGAGGTTGGTTTGTACACAATAGACTACCTTTAGTTTCATTTCTCTAAGTGTTTTTTGGCACATGCTTTCAGTTGCAGTTGTTTTTCCTTTCAGTTTTGTTGTTGTCCTTTCCTCTAAGTGCACATGTGCACATGTTGTTGTTGAGTCAGTTTCTCTTTTGTGTTTTGGTCTCCAGTTTTTCCAATTTTCAGTGTGTCCAAGTTTGTCATAACCAGAGTTTTTGAGTTCTTTGACCAACAGGCTGGTCAAACCTTGAAAGTCGCCAAAATTGTTAGTAATTTGCCCTGTCAAGGCCAAATTACTACCCCTACTATTCAAAACTTTTCCTAGAACGATCAAAATTTCTTATACAACTGGTCAAATTGATGAATTATAATCGAAAGGCATGAACAAAGGGATATGTAGGCAGTTAAATATCAAATACAGTCATGAGGAGGACCTACAACAATGTTACACAATCAAGTAAGGTCTTTATCAAGATTTAGTGACAAGTGCTTATGATCATGAGGAGAATACAGTCATGGAGATGAAGTTTAAGGTGACAGTGAGGTTTTTCTTATGGTTCATATTTGCCAATGTACTGATCAAGCAACCATGAAGAAGAATGAAGATCAAATCTGCCTTTGAACCTTCTTTGATGTCATTGACAAGCTATAGTCCGTACAAGGCCAAGACACCTACAACAAGTTCAAAAAGCATATCTCCTACTCAAAATGTCACATACAGTTACAAGATTAGACTTACAGGCTTGTAGGAGGAATAAATTCGTAAGGTGGATAGGAGTGGCATGGAAAAAAGCATATTCAGGTTCAAAAGGTCTTATATAGGGTTACTTATCATATGCACCTACAACGAGTCACCAAAAAGATAACTCTACAAATCCTTTTTAGGGTTATATATCAATCTTTTCTGTATGGAGTTCTAATTTGAAAGGTTTAATCACAAATGGTCAAATAATATGTTGGTTAAGTGATTCTATACACGGCACATGGAGTGTGTGGTTATGTTTTGAAAAGGAACAGGAAAATATGGCAATAAATTTCATTTTTATGGAATTTTGATTTTTTCTAATTATTTGTGGGTCTAAGTTGGGATTTACGGCATACCTTTTTTGTTTGGTTTTAGCCCAAAAAGGGACCTTATAGTGGTATCAGAGCTTTGATCTTGCTAGCCTAAGGGTTTGTGGACGCAAAAGAAGAAATAGAATGTCACATGAAGAAGACATGGGAGAACAAAATTAGTTGGAGAAAGTTTTCATGGATCTAGCTCAAGGTCAAAAGGAGCTCTAGGACACCATGGCGCAATTTCTTAAAGCCATGGGGAAAAACATGGCACCTCAGGAGAGGGAAGTTCATAAAATAAGAGGGTTTCCAATGAAAAGGTTTCTCCAAAACCCAAGCATGTGTTTCATGCAAAATTTCTGCAAAAGGAACCCATTGAAGAGGTGGAACAACCACCTAAGAAGAGCCAAAATCTCACCAATATTGAAGAATATAGTCTTATGAGTGATGAGGTAAAAAACAAGTTTTCTTTCACTGAATGTTGTGAGCTCAAGGCTCAAATTGATGGTAGGAAGAAACAACATCAAGGGACACTAAGGAGAGACATCCAAGAAAGGGAGGAAGAACAACTCCTAGAATAATCTACCATGCAAGTCCAAAGTAAAAATATTTTAGTGATTGAAGATATTTCTTTACTTTCTAACGATTGTTTGCAAAATAGTGAAGTGACAGAAAATGGGATCATGGAAGAAGCAAAATCAGCTCTGCAAGTTGTGGAGGCATATTTGGTGAATGACTCACGAATTCTACATAGAGATGATCATATGCAGCTTGCTGTCCTTCCCGAAACAGCAGCTCAGGGGGAGCATGAAGAGGGTGTCAAACCTCTAACAGAACTTCTCAACTCCACCAATGAAGGTAGATCCAACGAGGACACTTCAAGGAATGAGAAGGTTCATGTATTGTTGCATATTTTGTCATTTCAGATTTGTTTCCATCATGAGAAGTATGCAAGAGATAAAATGAATGGTTTGGTTTACACAATAAGACAAGAAGATTTTGTGGTTCAAGGGTACTTCTACGAGCACCTTAAGGTGTGGGAGCCGGGTGATGTTTTGCATTTTACCCAAGCTAACAATGCTGATTTTTTGAGTAATAAGCTTCCTATGGTAGCCATCAAGGGTAAGCAAGTTTTAATTTCTTGATAGCAAAGATTTCCTTTATCATCACCATACTATGTCTTTGCATGATAAGGAATGTGCTGACTTGGAAAATGAGATGAAGGGCACTACATGGAGAGGGGGCAGCAAGAAAGAGGTTCAAAAATTTGGTAAATTACTTCACGTCAATTTTAGATTTGATGTCACATCATGGGCCAACTCATATATGGTCAATATTGAAGATGTTCACATAAGGGGTTGTTTCCTAGACATGGGTCAAGACAAAGCAATAGTACACTTGAAATGGAAAGTAAGTAAAACAAAGTGTCTTCATGTATTTGCTGTCATACAATTAATTTATGTCATCTTAGAGAGTGATTTTCAGTTCGAGATTGTATGGGAAGGAATTTCAGCCACTGGGTGTGAAGGGGAAGTCAAGGAGAATGAATTTCTTCAAACGGATCTCATTGGGGCAAGTTGGAGAGTTGTTATCATTGTTTCCAGCCAACTCAACAAGGTGTGTGCAATATTACAAGTCAATTCAGTCATACATAAGAATGATCTTCCATTTGTGGATTTGGTTGAAGAAATTTTAGCCATTTTGTAGATGATTCCAGCCCTCACCATTCTGATTTTTGGTGAAAGAATGCAAAATTTCAGTCGAGCTTCTTGGGCTACCCACTACTTGGTAAGTGCAACTCATTATACAAATTTTTAGTTCTTATGGGACATTTATGCTTGTGAAAGAAGCACTTTGAAGCATAAGAATTCCTTCCTTAAGAAGGAAGCACTTTTCTATGCTCTTACAACCAATTGGAAGAATTTTTGTACAGATGAACATGTAAAAAATTATGTTGCTAATGTTGTTGTTAAGAGGGATGCTTGTTGGTTGGTAAATAACAATTCAGAAAATTCAGAACAGCCATTCAGTTTTGATGTTTTTTCGCTTATTATTGACAAACTTGCATATAAAAGGGGCACTAGGAATCATATGAATGAAAGTGTTGATTTAATAGAAGAAAAATTGGAGAAAGACAACCTATGCATGAGCATGGCCACGAAAGAAATTCTGAGTTGTTGGATTGTTGGCCACTATTTTTCCAGGTTTATCTATGGGTATTTGGTTGCATATTTCACATACCATTATTTTTAAGTCTTTTACAGCTGTTACAAGAAGGATTCCAGCCACTTTAAGCTCAAGGACAATGTCAAAAACACACTGCTACAGCCAAGGTATGATGTTGATTCTGCATAATGCCATGAATAATTGCATTGTTGTTCTTTACATTTTCAGATTGCTCTTTCATCTTTTCACAACTTCACGGAAGTATGTTGGCAAGTGGAAGATGTATTTCCCGAGCCTTGTCATCTTGGAAGAGTTTTGGGCACATGCACATGAATTTTCAGCCATCATATGCTCGAAGTTAAGTGCATGAATAACATGCTACAGCCAAGAGTATGTAAGCATCCAAGATTTGTGGTTTCATTTTGAGTCATTTCATTTTTATGGGCAGCCAAGTGGACCACAAATTGGTGTCCAAAATATGGCAAATCCTTGGGGCATGATAAAAATGAATGAGAGCACGAAGGAGGGCAGTCCATGGTTCATGAGAGGTGTTGGCATATTGTTACGGACTGCTGTTTTTTGCATTTTCAATAGACTTTTTTCTTTTTTACACTTCTTTAGAGGTACCTTGACACTAGGGAAATTTTCTTTTCAATCCCTATCATTTGGGGGGGAATTTTGTGCAAGCTTAAGTGCATTTCCAGCCACTCCTATGATTGTTTTGAATGCAAAAGGAAAGAATTACAATGGTATACGGACCAAAAGAATTCATGAGTTGATCTTGCCAATGAGACACAATGGAGGAATGACAAAAGTGTTGCTAAACACTCATGTTTTTTCTAATATGTTTGCTTCATGTGCAAGAGTAAAAGCAAAAAATAAGAGGGTTGAAGAATCTTGAAATGGCCAAGGCCCTTTGGAAGCATGAGCATGGGTGGGCAAAAGGTCTCTCATTTAACTGGCAATGGATCAAGGCTTTGGGAGTACTACATCATGCTTTCTCTCTTGGACATGGTACTTGGACACATGAGTTTGCGTTTGCTTGAGGACAAGCAAATTTGAGAAGGGAGGATTGTAAGGTCCTTTTTTCTAGGGGGTTGATTTTTGATTAACTTTTTGAAGACTTTTAGCATATTTTATTCCTCGTGGGTTAAGGGATGATGCAAGGGAAACATTTTTAATAAATAAGAAATTTCTAGAGAGTGATTCTAATCATTTGAAATTAAAAGGCAATTTTCTTATTTATTATTTAATTGACTCTCAAGTAATTTTAATTACTATATCATGAAGAATAAATTAGATAATAAAGTAAAATGACACTTTCATGAGGACTTGACCCTCAATTAAAAGTCCTTAATGACTTTATGTAAAAGGACACTCTCATGAGGACTTGACCCTCAATTAAAAGTCTTTAATGACTTTGAGCTTAAAGGAGAAGACTCAAGGGCCTAAAAGAGGTCCATCTTTGCCAAATAACCTCCACAAGTGGTTCGCCCACCTTAGAGGAGTTATAAAAGTAGATTTGAAATATTGGGGAGACATCTTTTTGTCAATCAATATTATTTTCACATTATTGGAGTTTCGATCTTGAATTAAAGCACTTGGAGTTCCAAGGAGATCTTGAAGAGGCAATTTCACTTCAGAAATTGCAAATATGTTGAGTTGATTTATTGTTTCTGATTTGAAGAGGATCTTTGAAGAAGATGCAAAGGCAAATTTTTTGTTCATTTACAAATTTCTATTTTTCTAGAGTTTGACTACACAGTTTTGAATTTGGGTGACTTCCATCCAAGGGGAAATTCTAATTATTGTTTCAATTGAAAGAACACATTTTTATCTTCAGTTCAAGCTATCATTGGTTAAAAAATTCTAAGTATTTTGCAAGTTATGATAAAATTTATAAGTTTTAGCTTTATTTTTGTCATATAAAATCAGAAAATAAGATTTTTGTAAATCTGATTGTGGAATTGTGTTTAGAATATTTTTATCCATCTATATATTTAATTTTGTAATTTTTGGAGCAGTTTTGAGGCACAAATCAACCCCAAACCCTAGTCGCTTAGGTCTTTGGGCGATTTGTAGTTTATGGGAAAATATTGCAATAAATTTCAGTTTTATGGAATTCTGATTTTTTCCAATAATTTGTGGGTCTAAGTTGGGATTTACGGCATATCCTTTTTGTTTGGTTTTAGCCCAAAAAGGGACCTTACAGGTCTTCTCTTCATCAACATTGAAGAGAACGCAATCTTCACCTAGATATTCTCCCTAGCCCTACAAAAAGAACTTTCTACCAACAAAAGTTTTTTTTTTTTTTACATTTTTTAATCTCGATTTTGAATTTAGTTTCTCCTTCTGTACAATAGCTCTCACTTGCACAAAACAACATTTCAATAGAAAACACTCAAACAGAGTTTTTCACCATGGCTCTGATACCAATTGTTAGAATCAATAAGCTTTGATACCACTTATTAAGAAAAATAATATTCTACAATGCAAGTAAATAATGCGGAATAAAACAAGTTACAAAACATGAAACAAGAGGGAACACATTACACAAAATGTACGTGGAAACCTTGCAATGTGCAAGAAAAAAACCAAAGGGCAGATGGCAGCTTTTAGACTTCACTAACATTAACAAATCCTCTCTTACAATAGCTCTTCCAGCAACTCCTTTCAGTGTTACAAACAACCAAAGCATTCAGGTGAGCCAAGTTGACACAACCTCCAAGCTCTAACCTCCATACATGCAAGTCCAAGCTTGCATGGATCCTCAAGAGGAAACATAAAGATGACCTCTAAAGGAATAAAAAATACAAAGGATAATTCATGCATTTATAATATTATAATAAGAGAGAGAGAGAGAGGGAGAGAGTAACACCATGGTGGCCAAAAAAATTTGCCACACTCCATATGGGCGCTAGTGATCAATAGTAAAATGTCTGTATTCATGTTCAAGGGTCAACAAAGTGGACCATCCACTTTAGACAAGATCCAAGCCACTTTCGTGTGACTCCAAACATTGCCACCCACTCCACATGTGAGGACGATCAACAACAATAAACTCTTGTCTTCTTCTCCCATGTGCACATCAAAGTCCAAACGGTGTTGCAATCGCTTTTTGACTTTCTCCACACATGTGAACCATTGGGTCCCTCAGAAATTTGACCCATACCTAACCCTTGACCAATTATGGCTTAAGACAAACCCCATGTGACTACCAAGGGCAAACCCATGTGCCTTGGTGGAGTGCAACGTTCCTCTCCCATCACATCAACCTGATAACACTTGAATGACCCTTTATGGGTGCTGCCACATCACCTGCATGCCACATCACCCTCATGCCACATGATTGTGAATAGTGATCCATGAATAGTGATTGTGAATAGTGACTTCACACCTAACATAAGACATGTGGCCGTAAGTACTATGAGTACCTGGTCAAGTGGAAGGATAGAGCAATTGTAGACGCAACTTGGATGAATGCATCTAAGGCTGCCAAGCATGGCAAATCCATAGACCAATTCACTGTAGGTTCATGAGTGGAGCGCATGGTCCTTTTCATATACCGTGGGTGTCTGATGCAGGAGCAACCATGGTGGACAGGCTATCTTGTATTGTACAAAAACAATGTTTGCTTGTTTAGTTTTGTGTGTGTTGTTCCAGGTGGTTTCCTTGCTTTTTGTGTTGGCCATTCTTGTTGTGGCTTGTTCGTGTTATTGTTCACAACTTTGGCTCTCAATGATTCATCTTGCAGAGTTGTGTTGCCTTTGTGTTTTGGCAACAAATTTTATCTTTTTCTCATTTGGTGGACTTGTAATTCTATTCATAGTTCTAATGTCCGATTAGGTATTGAATGGAATTTTGTGTATTGCAGTTGTAATCGGGGTTCTAATGCTCGATTTGGTCTTTGAAGACTTTGTCGATCAATCCTTTTCTAATTGGGTTTCTACTTTTGATTAGGCCTTGTGGATGATTTGCATTGCATGCTTTGGTAGTCAGGTTTGCATTTGCCAATTTTGTCTTGCTAGATTCTCATTTGACAGTGCAGTGTTATTCGAGTTTCATTTTCCTGAATAGGTCTTGAAAATGTCCAAAGTCACTTTGTAGTTTTAATCAAGTATCACTTTCTCGATTAGGTTTGGGAAGAGATGCAGTTGTAATTGGACTCTTAAGACCCGATTTGGTCTATCAACGACTTTGAAGAGCTTGGCTTTGCTAATCAAGGTTCTACTACTAATTAGGTCCTTTGGAGTTTTGAACCTTCATGCTTTGGCAATCGGGTTGAGTTTCTTGATTAGGTCTTGGTATTTCATTTGAGCTCATGATAGTGCTAATTGGATTCTATTGTTCGAATAGGCACGTGGCTTTCATTCGACTTAGTCCTCTTTGCTTTGCGGGGTTCAAAGTCTGCATAGGTCGACATGCAATAGTAATTGGAATTTGTTTCTCCGATTGGTCTCTCATTATTCAAGTGGTGAATGATAGTTGTAATCGGCGTTTATCTCTTGAGGACGTGGAGAGTAGCCTTTGTATGTTTTCTTTGGTTTGCGGGTTTCTATGCTTGATGGGGTCAAGAGCTTGGCAAATGGTTTCACACAGTTCTATGCAAATCCTAGAGCCCAACTAGGTTGTGGCATCTCTTAGAAAGTTTAACACTGGTGTGCGAGTTAAAAATCTCGATCAGAATGTCAAGCAAAATTTTCCGAACTCTGCAGTGGTATTCAGAGTAACAAGGCTTGAATGGGTCTAAACAGTTTCAAATTGTTATGGCGCCTTGGACCCAACATGGTCTGCATAATGGTAAAAGTGCTCCAAAAGCCCAATAAGGTGTGCATTATGGCAACAAGCGTCCAAAGGACTTTTTAGTTCTCTATAGAAACCCGATTTGGTCTCTTGTACATGTATACACATGATTTTGACTTTCTTTTAATTCCTTGCTCTATAATGCTTGGGAGATGAATGGACGAAGAAGTGAGCTGAGGGGTCGGTCCATTCTCGCCATATATGGCAAAATGACTCTTGTTTCGGGGTTCCTCATTCTGGAGCTGCAACTGGTGTATGTTTAGTATTGCATTTTATTTTCTCTCCAATTTGTACTCGGTGAAGCATTATGTTGCCGATATTGTTGCTCAAAACTTCTCATTGAAACTCGCTGTAATCTCAGAATTCCTTCATGATGAATACAAAGAATGGATTCTTGTGTTGAATCCTGTGTTTCATTTTCTGTTTTGGTTTGCATTCTGTGAGTGTGTTTGCCCAAACCCTTCAGCATGGTCAAAATGGCTATTCTTTGGTGGAAACCTGGACTGCATGTGCATCACATGCTCTCTATATTCCTGGGCATCATCAAGAGTGGTAGAAGCCCACTTGGGAAGTCAACTTCCCTCTAGAAAAAGGAACACCACGTGTTAGACTTGCCTCAAATTTTGGGGGCACATTCTCATAGACAATGGGGCCAATACTTTGATCTCTTTTGTGGAAACTCAATTGATGTAGGAACATTTGAAACAACCTTGTTATCCTTTGGTGGAATCTTGCAAGTTGTTGGGAGATTGCAACCAGGCATCTCATCCATGTCTATATTAATAATATGAATAGAGATAGAAGAATTAATGCACCCTTGTGCATCCACAAAAGGGGTCATCTCATCAAAGATGACATCCCTCCAAATGATAAGTTGACGTTGAGCAGGATCCCATAGTCTATAAGCCTTGGACTCCTATTAATAGCCCACCGTGATGCATTTATGTCTATTGGGATCAAGCTTCTGACACTTCATCCGGATTGTGAGCCAATGCAACAATACCAAATGTTTTGTACCAAACAACAATAGGTTTCCTACTCACCATTTTTCATATGGTGTAACATCTATTGCAACCTTGGTAGAAACCTTGTTAATAATATAATTTGCACAACTAACAACCTCAACTCAAAAGCAGTCATGCATACCCTTGGCTTATAGCATACATTGCGCCATCTCGACATTTCCATTCACTTCTGGCAATCAATTCCGTTCACTTCCGGCAATAGCTCCATTTGACATCAATGACAATATTCCAACAATCTCCCTCTTTGTCATTGATGGCAACCACTTACTGAAACTACTCCCCCTTGCTGCATTGTCTCTTCTGTTTGAATCCTTCTTTGTTGTAGCTCCCCCTTTATGTGACATCCTCTTTCTGTACTTCTCCCCCTTTGACATCAATGGCAAAGGGTCTATCCAAGAGCTAGTACTTAGCTCCCCCTCAGCTGATGCTTCCCTTCAGTGGCAAGAAGCAAAAGAAATTACTCCCAACTTCTGTCGTAGGTACTCAAATGTTTCCTTTGGAAGTGGCTTAGTGAAGATATTTGCCATCTGTTCGGATGTGGAAACATATTCCAATTTTACTTGTTGTTTTGCCACCTGTTTTGTCAAGAAATGATATTGTATAGGGATATGCTTAGTTCTGGAATGCATAACTGGATTCTTCGAAATACTTATCGCTCTAGTATTATCACAGAATATGGAGATTGAATGATTATACGCTACTTTGATATCTTTCAAAGTTTGTTTCATCCATAGAACTTGTGTACAACATAGCACTGCCGCTATGTACTCTGCTTCTGCTGTGGATAGAGATACAAAATTTTGCTTCTTACTCAACCATGATACTAGGCTATCTCCAAGATAGAATGCTCCTTCACTTGTACTTTTTCTATCATCGACACAACCTGCCCAATTTGAATCCGTGTACGCTACCAACGTGAAGTCTTTACCTCTTGGGTACCACAACCCATAATCCAAGGTTCTCTTTAAATATCTAAATATACGTTTTACGTCTTGCACATGTGTTTCTTTTGGAGCTGCTTGAAATCGTGCAACCATATCTACTGCTTGCATGATATCTGAACTAGATGTCGTCACATATAGTAAACTCCCAATCATTGATCTGTAAAGAATTTGATCAGTATTCGGAAATTCATCATCTTTGCTCAACTTCGTACTTGTAGCCATAGGTGTGCTAACAGGGGCACACTCCTCCATATGGAATTCCTTCAACATCTCCTTTATATACTTGCTTGGGATATGAATATTTCTTTGTTAAATTGAGAGATTTGTAAACCAAGGAAAAATGACAACTCACCTAACATGGACATCTCAAATTCCTTTTGCATATTTTCGACAAATATATTAGACATTTCCTCATTGTCTCCTCCAAAGATTATATCATCTACATATACCACAATAATTAATTGGTGATCTCCTTAAGTTTTGATGTAAAGATTACTATCAGCGTATCCTCTCTTAAATCCTTGCTCTTGTAGGTATTTATCAAGCCTAGCATACCATGCTCTATGAGCTTGTTTCAATCCGTACAAAGCCTTCTTCAACTTACACACATAATCCTTGTTTTCTGATAAGAGGAATCCTTCTTGCTGTTCTATGTAAACTTCCTCTTCTAGATTGCCATTTACAAATGCTGATTTAACATCCATTTGATAAACCTTGAAATTTTTGAATACTGGAAAGGAAAGAAATATTCGAATTGCTTCTAATCTAGCAACATGAGCAAAAGTCTCTTCGAAATCTACACCTTCTACTTAGGCATACCCCTTACCAACCTTACTTTGTTTCGATTGACTTGGCCATTTTCATTCAATTTGTTTCGAAAAACCCTCTTAGTGCCAATCACATTCTGATCCATTGGCCTGGGCACAAGTTCCCAAGTCTCATTCTTCTCAATTTGATCTAACTCTTGTTCCATTGCTTTTACCCAATGTTTATCATGACTAGCATCAAAAAAATTCTTAGGCTCTACCTTGGATAACAAAGAGAAATATACATGCTCAGGTATACTTACAATTCTTCTTTTGGTTTGCACCTTAGCATCAATGTTGCCAATGATCTGACTTTCAGCATGATTCTTTTGAACAAAGCGAGATGGTGCTTTGGTGTCCTGCCTTTCAAATTCACTCAATTTTTCTACATTTTCTTCCTCCCCTTCTTCTACAAGATTGGGTATTTCTAGAGGCTTTTCTGAAGGTTTTTTTGCCTTTTGATTCATGATCTCATCTATTCTAACACTAACACTTTCTACGATAGTTTGTAGCCTTTTGTTATAACATCTATAGGCTTTTCTCTTGATGGAGTAGCCAAGAAAAATTCCTTTGTCAGCTCTTGAATCAAATTTGACCAAGTTTTCTTCATTCCTGTTGATAAAACATTTACTTCCAAACACTTTGAAATGTTTGATCGAAGCTGGTCTTCCTTTCCACAATTCGTAAGGAGTTTTGTCATTATTAACTCTGATTTGCCCTCTATTCAAGATATATACTGCTATATTAACTGCTTCTCTCCAGAATCTATCTGATAGCTTAGATTCATTCAACATAGTTCTAGCCATTTCTTGAACTGTTCGATTTTTCCTTTCCACCACTCCATTTTGTTGTGGAGTCCTTGCAGCTGAGTATTGTCTCTTAATTCCATGATCTTCGCAAAACTCAATGAATTCATTTGAAATAAACTCACCTCCTTGATTTGACATTAGGCATTTTATTTTCATCTCTTTTTCATTTTCTACTAATGCCTTGAAGCTTCAAACTTTTCAAATGCTTTTGATTTTTTTTTTAGAAAGGCTACCCACGTCATTTTAGTATAATCATCAATGAGCAACATAAAGTAGCTCTAACCTTGCATGCTTTCAGTTCTGTTAGGACCACAAAGATCCGTATGAATCAGCTCTAGTGGTTTGGTGGTCGAATATTCTTTCGTTTTGAACCTTGTTCTGATTTGCTTCTCGTGTTGGCATTGCTTGCATAGAGTGCTTGAAGGTTTCGTTATCTTGGGCATATCTTGCACAGCCTATTTATTGCTGATTTTCACAAGATTATCAAAATTTATGTGCCCTAACCTTCTATGGCATAGCCAACTCTCTTCAACATGACTTAGACAACATTTCAATCCTCTCATTTCTCCAAGCATGTATAGGTTGTTTGTGGTTCTATGAGCATCTGCAATTAGTTCCCCTGTGTCTCTTTTTCTGATCTCGCAACCTTTAGAAAAGAACTTGAGTGTGTGTTCTTGATCACACATTTGGCTAACACTTAGAAGATTATGCTTTAACCCTTCCACATATAACACATTTTTTGTTTAGGTTTTTCCATTATCGAGACTAAGTGTACCTTTTCTTGTTATTTTGGCTATAGTGTTGTCTCCAAACTTCACTGTGCCTTCATTGACCCTTTTTAACGAGATGAATTTGCTTTTATCTCTAGTCATGTGTCTCGAACATCCACTATCAATGAACCATTGTTGTCCATCTCTAGCATGGAATGTTGTTTGAACAATCATGGATTCTTCTTGCCTCTTCTTCCAGGTCTTTGATGGTTCTCTTTTCTTTATCACTGGAGCTTTGAACTTTTGATCTTGTCTTTTAGATTCAAAAACACTTCTACAATAGCGTGCTATATGTCCATAGTTGTTGCACTTGTAACAAACTATAGCTTCATCAAAGTTTGATAAGGGAGCAAACAAATTGTAGTTTCTGTTCGAAGCTCCATAGGTTCCTTTGTTTTTGCTCCTGACTTCAATATCCTTGGCTCTCTTTCTACAATCTAATTTCTTATGACCAAAATGATTGCAATAATAACAATATCCATCAAAATAATTACCAAACCTGGTTTTATTTGCATATCTTGGAGCAAAAGGTCTTCTGAAGTTTTGTTCTCCTTTGCCATCTTTGTTGACAGAGCTGGTTTTTGTATTCTGGGCTTCTTCCTGTTTGGTCTCCTTTTTCAGTGGTTCTTTAAGAGTTTCAGCATAGCTCTTAGCTTTCTCTTTTTCCTTCTCATACCCAATGCATGACTTGTTAGATGGTGATCTTTGACTCTCTAGAATCTTATTCAAAACTTGAGCGCTTTTCTCAGATTTCAATTCACTTGCTATTTTAGAATTCGCCTTTTCTAGATCCCTTTTTAAAACATCTATCTCAGATTCATACCTTTCACTGTCTTCTCCTTTTTTCTTTAGCTGATCCGTTAGATCTTTTTCAATTTTTTTTGCTTCTTCGATTTGGACTTTTAGATCAGCAATTACCTTGTTTGATTCTTCAAAGACTTGTGATGTCTTCGTTTTGAAGTCTCAATTCTCTTCATATTTTTGGAGTTGTAACTTTAGTTTCTGATTCTTCTTCTTAAATGCTTTTATTTCTTCCAACGCGCAAATAAGTTCTTCAAGGTTCAGTTCACCTTCTTCCATGTCTTCCTCTTCCTCCAAATTATCTTTGTTGGTGGTGGCATTTTCTTCTGTAGCCATGAACAAAATCTCTTCATTATCACTCTCAACATCACTTTCTTTGTTTTCTTCGGATGAGCTGCTATACCTCTTAGAGTTTAGGCTTTTCTTTTGTTTCTCAAATCTTTGCTCGGCTTGAATCCCTTTTTATACTTTGATTTGTTTCTCTCATCATCACTATTTCCTTTATTTGGACATTTGGCTGCAAAATGACCAATTTTACCACAATTAAAGCATTTAAATGGTATCTTTTCTTTATATTTGCCTGATCCTTTTTTTAGCTTCCAAATGAATAGAGCTTCATTTTCATCTTCTTCAGTACTTGAATTTTCACTTGATTCTGGTTCTTTGATCTTCTCTTTCTTCGAGACCTTGAATGATGCTTCCTTCTTCGATTGTCTCTCAGATTTGGTTCTCATTTCGTAGGCTGTAAGAATTCCATGGAGTTCGTCCATATTCGTCGTGTCTAAATCCTTCATTTCTTCAATGGCGGAGACCTTCGCATCGAATCTCAATGGTAGGGATCTGAGGACTTTCTGAATGATCACAGATTCTTCAATTTTCTCTCCGAGTCCTCGAATGACATTAACAATCTCATCGACACGAAGATACCTACCAATGTTTTCATCATTCTTCATTTTTAAACTTTCAAATTGCCTTCGGTGGGTTTGGACTTTTGCTTTTCTAACCTTACTATCACTTTCATAAATAGTGTTGAGTTTATCCCAAATCTCTTGTGCAGATTCACAATGCATAACCTTAACAAACTCATTTTTTGAAAGCCCGCATAATATTGCATTCATATCTTTTGCATTGTTCTCACTGGCCTTTTTTCTGGTGCCATCCGTTGGTGCAATTTGTGACGTTGTGTATCCTATTACCACTGCTTGCCAAATATCGAAACCAAGGGCCATCAAGTAAGTCTTCATTCTTATGCTCCAAAATGCGTAATTCATTCTATCGAACAAAGGAGCCTTGTTAGTAGAGAAACCATCTAGCACTTGAGATCTTGTCATATGTGCTTTTCAAGATCTACCTTTTAGCAGTTGTGCTAACACCGAAGGAACCGTCTCTGATACCAATTGTAAAGCACACGCTTATACTGAGAGGGGGGTGAATTAGTATAAGATATTTTTTCGCTTTCCACTATTAATTTTAAATCCAAAACCTCAAATTACTTCACAATCAATATATTCAAAGTAGTCAAAGAATACAATGCAAAACCACACAATGCAAATAGACACAGATTTGCGTGGAAACTCTTTCGGGAGAAAACCACAGAGAAATTCTCTTAATATAAATATACGTAGGCACCAATCTACTGGAGCACCAACCCCAAAAACAATTTTGTAGGCACCAACCTACAGGAGCACCAACCCTTTTCACCGAGCACCAACTCAGCAAGAGACACCAATCTCTTCAAAACGAAGGCACCAACCTTCTCAAAAAAAATCACTCTTCTATCTCAAATTTGTTGTCAAAACAATGGATGATAGAACACTTGCTTTATCTCGTTTAGATTCGATCTACACTTGAGTGTTTTCGCTGCTATACTCTTCCTTATACTTTCCGATTTTTTCTTTTTAATATTCTCACAAAAAATTTCCTTTAAAATTTCTACTCTTCTTTTATATATCTTCCACTTTCGAATCTACACTTTTGCTATTCGTTATGCACTTATTTATAACCCATGGAAAGCCACAAATTAAGGTCGTGACTCTTCAAGTGAAAAGGTCCTTTCGAACGGTCACAACTCCTCCCAATTGGTCGGCCAAGGTTGACATTTCCGTCGACAATTCCGTTCACTTCTGTCGACATTTCCGTCGACAATTCCGTTCACTTCCGTCAACAATTTCGTTCATTTTTGGCAACAATTCTGTTCACTTCCGTCGACATTTTCGTTCACTTCTGGCAATCAATTCCGTTCACTTCCGGCAATAATTCCATTTGACATCAATGACAATATTCCAACAGTCATATTCTTTGTCTCAGCTACACCATTCTGCTGAGGACTATAAGCCATTGTTTGCTGCCACACAATACCATGCTTATTACAAGTCTTCCAAAACATGATTCACATATTCTCCTCTTTTATCCGATTTCAAACACTAAATAAAATGCCCAAATTGTTTTTTAATTATTGTTTTCCACTCAATGAATTTCTCTAATGCCAAAGATTTGAATTTTACACAATGGACCCATTTATATCTAGAGAAATCATCAACGAACGTCAAAATATACCTTTGATCTGCCAAGAGATGGATAGTTCATGGTGTACAAATCCAAATGATCAAGTTCAAGGGGCACCGCAGCATGTCACACTTTTCCCTTCTCAAAGCCTTCTCAATGATGTTTACCGAGCACACATACTTTGCATACACCTCGGGGTGGAGAAATAGATGGTAACCCATGGACAAGATTCTTTTGGCTCATTTTTTGCATGCTTTTGAAATTTAGATGCGCTAATATCTCATGCCACAATCTACTAGTTTCCTTAGCGACAATCACTCCAGCATATGGACCCTGATTTTGGGAAACATTACTGAAGCCAAGAATTTGTAGGCCTTTGCCTTTAATCAAGCACACCTGGATTTTTTTATTCATATCTTTTACAAGAAATCTGTCAAGCCAAAACTCATTTTTCTTACCTGGTTGAGTTAGTCTATATACATTTACCAAATTCACATTCTAATTGGGTACATGGTAAATATCTCTAATCAAACCATCCTCTAACACAATATCAAAACTAACACAAATAGGAGGGCTTGAATTATCCGCTATTTAAATTTTCTCATCATCTGCCTTGTCAAGTGAATGGAACAAAGTTACAAACCACTATCCTAGGGCATTTGATGAATACATCCAAAATCCACAATAAAATCACATTTGAATGTATGAGTTTGAAAGGCATGAGAAGTATGTGCAACTAGAAAAAAACTCATACCATTACCATTTGACTTGCCTTGGTACTCCATGAGATCCTTCACTTGCTGTTCAAAATTCTTCATCTTCTTATACCATGCGATCTATATATGTCCAAGCTTGCCACAGTAGCTACATACTCGTGCTTCATCTCCTTGCCTTTGTGACCACATTTGTGATCACCAACATGAGAACCACTCTTGTCCTCATTATTGTCGCTTCCTTGGTTTTCCCTTGGACACTTTCCACTATCTTGGCTTACCTTGGATTTCTGTTTTGCCTTTTTTCTATCACATGAGCACGCTGCTTCAAACTAGTTACACCCAACTTTGTGAGCTTCTCTTGTTGAGGAATCAACAAGGAACACACGGTGGCAAAAGACATACTCTTGCTCTCCTCTCCTGGTCTCCTCCCTCATTGTGGCCCCGTGGGAAGAAAGAGTGAAGACAAAAACAACATATGGCAGCTTTAGATGCTCAAGGACAATCTCAATAACCTCTCTATTCTTATTCTCCTCACCACACTCCTCCAATTAATATATAAAATTCTTCATGTTAGATAGATAGTCCTCAATCTTATCAAAAGACAAAGGATCCATTGCTGCGCTAGCTCACCACCTAAGCATATAAATCCCTGACTCGTCAACTTCCCAAACAAGTTTCTTAGGATATCCATCATCTCATTCAAAGTCCAGCACTTATCTAGATGAAAATAAAGATCACATGAAATGTGATTCAGTGCAATTCCAACAGCTTAATCCCCTCAATTATAAAATGCATCCCACTTCTCAGCAGTAGGGACTTTTTCATCCCCAATCACAATCGGCCACAAACCTTTGGTCCTCAAAAGTAATCTCAATGGACGATTCCCATGCATGAAAATTGTGCCCGGATAACTCTAGGACACTTGGAATCTTCTCCATCTTCACTACCTGCAAAGATCGCCATAGAAGTCTGAAAATGCAAAAAAAAAAGAAAAAAAGAGTAAAAAAAAAGAAAATATCTGCTATGAAGAGTTTGAAAATTGCTTTCCAACGGTTCAAAAACAAGCTCAAATGGAGTTCGTATGAGAATGTTATGGCTATTTGAAGTCCAAGTACAAATTCCTCAAAGGATGCAAAACTTGAATGAAAAATATATGAAAAACTTAAAATCTGAATTTTGGCGGGAAATCGCATGAGTGCACCAATTTTCACTTTCAGATCTACTGATTGAGCAAAACCACCATTGCTGAGCGTGCACCACTTGGATTGCTGTATTGATTTGTCTGCCACTTGTCACTGTTTAATTTGCTGGAAAATCAGACTGGGTGAAAATGTGTAAATATAAAAAATTTGGCCTCCAATGGCACTTAGAGATGGTCAACCACCTCTAGGTTGTCACTAAACTGTACAAATCCAATCACAATTGTCAAATGCCAAGTCAGAATCCAAGCCACATACTGCCTCCCACCAAGTCACTTGCCATGTGGGCACCACATAACACAACACAAAATCCATACAACCACCAAAGGGTGCGCAAGGGGGTAGGTGACAGGTTGAACACCTGAACTCCTCCAAGCAAAAGGCCTAAGCTGGGCAGACTAGCCTGTGCGCTCGGTAGTATATTATCATGCTCGAGTTTTATCAAAGTTGGGCTCCAAATCCTTGCAACCTCATGCACCTCATGACTGCCTCCTGCTATTATCAATGCGATCCACGCACGATTATGCGTTCAGCTCCGATATGGCCAGCCATTGCCGCTAAGACTAGAGATCCATGAACTGTCTGGACTCAATTTGGAGGTTTACACAGACGAATTTGGAGATGAGTAGAAATTGGACCTGCGCTAATTTTTTGTATAGAATCCAAAGATTTAATCATGTTTGGAAAACATTGCATTTGAATGGAACTTCCTTCAGAAATCCTCATTTTCCTATACAAACAAAATATTGTGTTGGGAGAGCTCTGTGGACCCTAATCTCTTTGAATGAGTTCCTACTGTTTCCAAATTCTGCAAGGAAATCAGATTTGAAATCTGAAAGTGTTCTTTGCACATGAATTTTGCAGGATCGGGGTTCGTCTTTAGAAAATCAACCTTTGACAGAGAAATACTTTGTGACCAAACACTTTCTGAGATACAAACTCTTCACACACCCTCTCAGCAACAAAAGAATAAAAGTTGGGGAATTTTACACTTTAACAACCCTTAGCTCTAAAACCACACTGATTTTTTAATGGATCAACTAGGACTCGAATCTTAGGACCTCGTAGGTGCACAATGAGTGATCTTACCACAAAGATATTGACCCTCTATATAGTTCGGAATGTGGATTGCTCCAATAGATCCCACAAGTGACATTTTTGTGCTCAGGGGCTTTGATACCAAGCAAGATTATGCACACATGTCAATAATTGACTAGATAAATAATTCTACAATCATAAACTAAGACACAAATATGAAATATGTGGTAGTATCAATAGACATCCAAAGAATAATCACTCGATATAATTATAGATTGACACAAAAAGATGTTTGATAGGTGAGAGACATGGTCCCTATTTATACCTATCAATAAATGAAATAAGGGTAGGCCGACCCATAATAAGGCACTAATACATAGAAAAGTGCAAGCTATACATTGATCTACACATAACCTACTGGTATACCACAAGTATCAGTAACTCAAAGGGACCTGCAAAGATGAGTTGCAAACTCTTACAATAGACAAGGGTATTTATGCAAATACCTTGATTAGTTAAGGATATCCCCCAACCCTATAGATGTTTTATGTGGAGGGCGCACAAGTGTTCAAAACACTATACCTATCAATAAATGAAATAAGGTAGGGCAGCCCATAATAAGGCATTGATGCATAGAAAAGTACAAGCTATACATTGATCTACATGTAACCCAATGGTATACCACAAGTGTCAATAATTCTAAGGGCCTTGAAATATGAGTTGTACTCTCTTACAATAGACAAGGGTCTATCTGCAAATACCTTGATTAGTTAAGGATATCTCCCAACCCTACAGGTGTTTTATGTGGAGGGTGCACAGTTGTTCAAAACACAATACCAACCACATGAAAGCAAGGGGATAAGATTGTTGCTGCAATATTTCATATGCACCTTCATTAAACTAACTTAGGTTTATTATAGTTGATAGTTTAGAATCTTTATTTAGGCTTAGAGTAAGGCACATATGTGCAACTAATGCCATCCGATATTTAGCCACCGTTACAAAGGCCAACAATATATACCTATTATGTGGCCAATAAGAAAAGAGAGGCAAGTGTCTGCCGAATAAAACTATATGCTCTTTCACTAATGCAATATTCTTCTCTTGGTACAAGTATGGAATAACAAACATTAAATATAGAGAGAGTGGAATAAGGATAAAGTGTGAGATGTGACCAATGTGCGAGTTCTTTGACAAGACTTGATAGCTTAGGTCCTTGATGTTAAATGGCCTAGGGTACATGTGTATATAAAGGCTTGTTTGAATTCAAATTGGGACATATTCATAGGCAAGTTGACCATATAATAGTGTGAAAACCAACAATTAAAGCACACGGAAACATGACAAGATGCAACAACGAACCCACAATTGACATGACCAGAATCGTACGACATGACAGTGGTCATATCACTATTGGAATGCTTCGATTCCGATCAAGGTGAAATAAGGCTCAAGAAATAGAGATAAATGAGTTTGTAGGAGTGAGGTGGGCATCTCAAGGCAAACAGGTGACGAATTTGATGGTGTTCATGATCAAATGGTGACAGTGAAAGTTTATAATGGGTCCAATGTGAAGGGAAATTGTGCAGATAAGAACCTAATGGAAGCCAATGATCCAAATGTACAAAAGCATGATAAAAACATTGAATTACAACACTTGTACCAAAATTAGGTGTTTACAACATGAATATTTTAGGGAGTGACCCAAAAAATTAGAGTATTTATAGTTTAACCCTAATCCTATTGGCTACAATAGCCCATCCTATTTTCACACATCTTTGCAAAATCTAGGGGTAAAAGCTATAAGCATACGGATTTGAGTTTGAGAAGTGATGGTTTTAATTTGTATTATTGTTATCATTAAACCTATGATAGTTTGATTGTGATGTACATTTGTAACATTTTTTTTTTTTTTGGTGAGAATGAAATAATCACCAACCTAATGAAATTATGTTATGTGTTCTTTGAACTTAGGTTATGTCAGGTCACCTTTTTCAAAAAACTTAAACGGGAGTGGACCCGAAGTCTATTTTAATTTCTTGTAAGCGAAAGGGGTAAACTAAGGGAAACAATATAACAATAATATGTGAAGTCCTCACATTAATTAAAGTTAACTTTATTAAGGATGACTTAAATATTATTATTAAAATAATTAAAAGCTTAGGTCCAATAAAATGTTTTTAAAAGAGGGCTTAAAGTGATGTTATAAAGTGATGCTAGGCATGGGGTACAAACGTATATTATTTAAAAAGGTTCTGAAGTCACTTTAATTATTTTTTGGAGGGAAAAGGAGAAAATGGATAATAATATTTTATTTTCCCAAAAGTATCTATAAAAGAAGGGTTTGGGCAAAAGGAAAGGGGATTCAACGATTATCTTATTCTCTCTATTGATTGAGCTTTTCAGTTTAGCAACTATTCAACTTGAAAATGAAAACCCTTTTGTTGGAAGAGCATGGTGACCCTTTTGTTGAAAGAGCATGGTGAGGACGAAAACCCTCACCTTTCGATTTAGGTTTGAGGACGAAAACCCCTTAAACCTTTAAGATAATTTCATTCTAAAATTACACATGCACTTCATTGAGTTTTCAAGATATTGGTGCTAGGGTTTTAGAAGATTTGGTGCTAGAGTTTTAGAATATTGGGGTTAGGATTTACCAACAAATTTGTGGCTAGGGTTTACCAACAAATTCATGGCTAGGGTTTTATTAGCAAATTTGAAGTTAGGGTTTATTCCAATAAATTAGCATAAGGTTTACACAAAAACTCAGCACAATATTTACAGTTGGCAGCCAATAATTCTTGTCAAAAATCAACAATTAACAATCAATGTTGGTGTTAAGGAGATCGCAGCCATTTTCAAGGCAACTGCAGTCATTTTGTACAATAGAAAATTAGTACAATAGAGTACATCAGGGCTTACAATAGGGTTTTAAGCAGAAACAACATCTAATTCACCCATCCACGAATAGCTAAATCCTAGGGAAGTCATTCGTCTTTTTGTTTATCATTGTAAGCTGGAAGTACATGCAAAAATAATCATATTATAATCTCTTTGAAAGTTTTAATAAACATACGATTCTCAATTATATGCATTGAAATAAGTGGAGTATCTTTGGGGTTCATTTAAGGTTGCATATTAGTCACTTGATATTTTAAGCATTTTAAATGGGGTTCTTCGGAAATTCTGTAATCATTTTAATTGGTTCGAAAAGGGACATTTCAGTGGTATTATAGCTTTGATCTTGCCAGCTTGCAGGGTTCCAAGCTATAAAACATTTTAATGCAGCTTAGTGGAAGATTCAATCCGGGGGAAAAATCTGTAGAACATCTTTTGAAACAAATGCATAAAATAGAAACAAATATGTTGATAGGAGATTTCAGCTATGTTGTTTGGATACAGGCAGGGTACCGGTACGTCTCAGGTATGTGGGTATGCTATTTTTCAAAAACCTTGATTTGGATATTCTGTGGGTACATTGTATATATATATATATATATATATATAAACAATGCATATTACAATTTTTTTTAGTATAACACTTGAAAACACAGTGTTTGTTCATTCATTGCTTCAAAATGTTCAAAGTAGACATTGTAAATACATTCAAAATTCAAATCTAGAATAAATCATGTTTCATCTAGATTCGGATTGCCCTCATATTCATAATCATGAGGGCCACTCCCACTAGCTCCACTTGGACCACTCGAACAACTCCCACTAGCTCCACTCTCCACCCCTCGTATATAATTCTCTAGAAGGATATCCCAAAGTTTGTTAGCCCCTTGCATATAGTCCTCATACTTGTGTGCAAGGAGACGCAAACTGGTATGCACAAATACCAAATCCTCAGCGTTCTTGGATGTCAACTTGTTTCTTTTAGCAGAATGAATAAATCCATATGTATTTCAATTCTGCTTTACTGAAGAATTACTAGCCATCTGTCACAAAAAAAGTTGTTAATTGTTAGAATTTTCGAATTTAAAATTTGTAACAATGTAAAAAAAAATGTCAGCAACTTAATAATTTTTTTGATTTAATTCAAATTTAATACCTATGAGAGAATTTTGATTGCTATAGGTCGTAGGTACTTGGCATCATGGCCATGCACATATCACCACTTGATTGGAGACAAGCTGGATTTGTCAAAAAGAGCTTCAATTTCTCCTATGCTGCCCTCTGAAGCTACAAACATACCCATTTCATTGTAGATTGCACTAGCTACAGATGGATCAGGGAAAAGCCCTCTGAATGCTTGCCTAGTTCCATTTACAATCTTTACATTATTGTATGGTGGTTGCCTATTAGGTAGTCGAAGTATTTCATTGCTATAATATTTTGAATTGAGAGTATAAGCAAGGAGATGTAATGGGGTGGTCATTTTATTCCACCTCTTCATGACCTAAGACTTGATTTCATTATAAAAGTTTTCTTTTGGGTTTTGCTCTTTCTTTTGTATGAT
Source organism: Torreya grandis (assembly GCA_037957365.1). NCBI lineage: Eukaryota > Viridiplantae > Streptophyta > Pinopsida > Cupressales > Taxaceae > Torreya > Torreya grandis. Next base: position 2,902,385 of record JARHVA010001461.1, on the reverse strand, counting down.
CTCTTTCATACTTTTAAGCATGGAGTCAATCCCATCCCAAATCTCTCCCATGTAACTTGCATCTGTAAATGTAAATTGGATCATAAATAGAATAGGCTTTGTAAAACTAAACACATATTCAAACTTGGTCCACCAGTTATCATGAAGGATCCATGCTTTGATCTTATTGGCTTTTTCGATGTCGGTGGTGCTTGCTTGCCTCCACACACTCCAAACATTGTTAATCACCGTACTGCTTAGTGCCTCTTTTACTTTCACAAGTTGTCTCAAGACGAGCGTGTGAGAGTCAAATCTAGTCTCGATAATCTACAAAAAGAAAATAAGACTTATAAGTTTGATTGTTTAAACATTGATAAACAACTAGAATTAATTATTAGAAAGTTAGAACTTCAAAATTAAGAACTTAAAAAGCAAGAATTTGTTCTCGAATCTCTTACCTACAACCATACATACCGCATTCGAATTCGTGTTCAAATTTGCCAAGGAAAAAAATCGGAACCAAAAAATTTTGAGATAAAATTCGTGATTAAATTCAGCATAGAAGTATACTTATTTTTAAAAATATACCAACCTACCATTAAAAAAAATTCACATTTTGTATAAGTAAACATGTCAAAATAACTGTCCAAACTATTTAAATTAAAAAACTAAACCTATATAATAAAAAAAAAATAATTTAAAAATTTTATAAAAAACAAACTAAATTTTAAATAAATATATTTAACCTATCTAAAACATTAAAACATAAAACAACATAAATTATAAAACATTATTATATAAATAATAATAAATTATTATACAAATAATAATAAATTATACATTATTATATAAACATAAAAATTAGTAATTTATAACTTTATATATAATAATATTAAAACCCATTTAAAAAACATAATAGTTAAATAATTAATAATTAAAGTTTATTAGACTATCGATCGACTCTCAGTCATTATGCAATTCGCTGAGGCTTAGATATTCGACCCAACTCCAAGTCCAGGAAGACACAGTTCCACGGTGGACGCGTCACACGGGTACATATTTTCTTCGTCGAGGAGTCTAGGATAACGCAGTCATTGCTACTGCTGTCCAATGCCCACTGCGAACAAAAAAATTACAGTTGCAAGCTTGTAGGGTTCATTTGCAATCACAGGGTACAAAAGATAAATGATGACAGCTTCGACCACGACGGGTTAAAAAACAAAACATTAACCCTACGAATTTAATCACGAACATGAATGAATTAGTGGGGGTTTTTTGACATTTGCCGAATTTCGATTTTTTTCGACAAAATGTGGCGAATGCGGTGACTATGCCTTCAACAACTCCAACTTGAGAATTTCTTAAAGATGTCCTGAGACATGATGATTTGTGACAAATGTTTGAATGCCATTGGCCTTTGCATAAACTTGCTCTCTCCATTGGATTTTGCCAATCTTTTGCAGCATCAAGTTGAGGGAGTGGACAACATAAGGTATCCAAAATATGTGTTCGTATCAGCCCTCTACAATCAACCCAATTGCTTTGAAATTCTTTGCGTTGTTAATGATGACTTGGACAACATGTTGGGGGTAGCCTCTATCAAAATGTTTGGAATAAACTGAGTATCTTTCACTTTGCCCTCACAATCGATGGCCTTTAGGGAGATTGTCCCTTAAGGGCATATTGCAACAACATTGATCAAGGGCCTTATTCAAGCATCTTTCCATCCATTTGAGATATTTGACACTCTTGAATCCTTTCTTGAATCTTTAATTGGTTGCAAAGAAGTGTGAATATGTTCTACTTCCTTGGCCAAGAGTGTGGTGCTGATCTCATAATTAGGGCCTTTGTAACCTTGTGGAGCTTCATTGACCACTTTCAATATTTGTTGCCAATAAGACGACCTCAAAACATTGAAGGGCAGCCCACATGCATAAATGCATTTAGCAACCAACTCATCGGCAATGTTCTTCTTTTCATCATTTAATGCTATTTTCAATGGTTCTTTTGTTTTTTTTTCGTGAAGTGGCATTTGCCTCATCATCCAAAGGTATTGCAATTGAATGAGCTTGAATTTGACTTTCAATGAAATGATGACTTGTAGTTGGAGGTGTTATGGGTGGTCTTCTTGATTTGCCTCTTTGGAGAGGTATTGTTCTAGAACGGCTTTTTGAAACCACTGTTGCATCCACTTGTTCTTGCTCTTTCATGTACTCAATCATTCTTGACTTGAGAATTTTGTCACACTTTTTGATCTCCAGAGGCTCATACCCAGTTAAATGAGTTTTCACCTTAGTATACGAGGACTTGTTTGTGGTATGACAATTATTTCATACCCACACATGACTCCCACCATCGACAATGATCTCAAGTATCGTCAAATGTTTCCAAAGAGGGGAAGCAGGTTCATAGTTCACTTGAAGCGAGGTTTCATCCCAGTTTGCTTCATTGTGCTCTCCCCTTGGAGTTGAATTGGATGCCACAGAGATCCTAATTATCAAATTATCAAATTAGAATGAAGCAAAAGAATAAATTATAATTATACAATATACATTTTATTTTTTTAAAACTTTATGTAAAACTAAAAATAAAAAAATTAAATTAATAACATCTAACTCTGTTTTTGATTCTCAAGATCGCATTACGCATAATGCGCAAGAGAAGAGCATATGCAAAAGTTAGGGTTATAAAGAAAATATACATTTGATTTTTTTTTAATTTTAAAACTTTCAATTTTAATATTTACGGGAAAATTAAAAAAATAAATTTGATGTGGCTAACTCTATTTTTGATTCTCAAGATCGCATTACGTGCGAGAGAAGAGCATACGCAAAAGTTAATGTTCGATTAAAAAAAGTATATATTTTATTTTTTTTAAATTTTAATATTTACGTGAAAATTAAAAAAATAAATTTAATGCGGCTAACTTTGTTTCTAATTCTCAAGATTGCATTATGCGTGAGAGAAGAGAATACGCAGAAGTTAGGGACTTAGATTTAAAAACTAAACATAGTATTTAATGTTTGAAATGTGACAGTTAAAATTACGTCTTTGAAATTCTGAATTAATTTATTAGATGTAGGCTTGAACAAATGAAATGCAAAATTAAAAAAAATGTGAAAGACTGAAAAATACGTGTTCAAAGTTTCAACAATGGCTGCCTTCACAAATTTGAAATTCCTCTTCTTGCAAAGTGCCAATGGCTGCCTCCACAAATGATTGTCGATTTCTCTTTGCAATCAACAATGACAAATGAAACAACTCCTCCCATCTTCAAACAACTTCTACACTCCTTGCAACTACTGCAAACTCCCAGCAAATTAATTCTTCTTTGGCACCTTCAACTTTGCAATGACAAACTACAAACTCCTTGCTAGTTGCTAACTGCTACTACACAGTCAAATTGTAAGCTAACTATTGCAAACTCAAACTGGAACTGGAAGCTAATTGTTGCGTGCAAATTGGAAAATATGAGGATTGGAAGCTTTTTTTTTTTTGCTAAGCATTGCAAACTCACTTTGGTGTGTTCTTTAGAGTGAAGGGGGTTGCTTTTATAACTTTTGGCCATGATTTAGGTTTTTTTTAAAAAAAGATTTTAGAGTATATATATATATATATTTTTTAAAGTCGCCGTAGACCTAAGAAAACCGTCGGAGATGTTCTGAAGATGTTCGAAACATTGAAGGGAACGTCATGGACGTTTCCAACACTATTTCAGATGTCTCCGAGTATGCCAATGCAAGATTCGTGGGGGGGGCGGTTCCTGCAACTTAGGATTGAAACAAACTAATTCATTAGGATTATGAGATGCTCACAGGAAAGGATTTGGAGAAGAAACTTTACCAAGCAGGGAAAAGCCTCAAACATCCACCTCAATATAAGGTTACACTCAACATTTTGGAGGAAGTGAAAAATTGCTCGTCTGTGGTGGAACAATCACCATTTGGTATGATGAATCTTGTTATAACTCCATTAATTATATATTTGGAAAAGCTAGAATTTTTGAGACATCAAGACAAAGATGTAAGGCTTATGGTTATCACTTGCATTAGCGAAATTACTCGAATAATAGCCCCTGAAGTCCCATATTGTGATGACACAATGAGAGATATTTCAGTTGATTGTAGAAAATTTTCATGGTATGGATGAAATCAAAAGTCCTTGTTTTGCTAAGAGGGTTAAGATCACTTTACTATTGTTTGTAAGAATCATACAGACAATATTATTACCCCAATGCAAACAATTGTGTCTTTGATTTTGAATGAGAGTGACGATATTTATAAGCCATTCCTATCAGTGTTATTGGATAATATGAGAAAGGGTGCGTGGGAAGAATCACCCGTAGAGCATGCACAACTAAAAATGTGGTTGATCAGTGGGAAGGAAAGTTGAAGCCATACATAACAACAAAAATGACAGCGAAATAGACAAGGGAACTTATTCAAAAGTAGCCTCACAAAACTTTGCAGCAGAAATTGAGAAAGTCATCTATTTCCTTTAATGATGAACTCAACCAGAGGCTTATAAATAGATCCGATAGGAAGGAGTTGACTGAAAGAGAAATTGCTCAGATGGAGGTCATTGAACAAAAGCAGCAGGAATTTGCCACACAGGTGGAAGATAAGAAATTTAATGGTGAGAGAGGACACATAGGTAAAGATCACCACTTTCAACAAAGAATACCTAAATTCTTTATATGATGTTACAACTCATTTCCAAGAAGTAGAAATGGTAAAAGTCACCAAACTCAGTAAAAAGTACATAAATCCCTTATATGAAGCAGACATTGAAGATCTAACCCTAAGTTTGAAAAGTGCTCAAATCAAGGAGATGAAGAAATGCACATTGGGTGAATTAAACATTGTTAACTCAGCTAGAGGCTTATAAATAAATCTGATAGGAAGGAGCTCACTGAAAGAGAAATTGCTCAGATGGAGGTCATTGAACAAAAGCAACAATAATTCGCCACACAAGTGGAAGATATGAAATTTAATGTGAGAAAGGATGCATAGTTAAAAGTCACCACTTTCGACAAAGAATGCCTAAATTCTTTATATGATGCTACAACTTTCCAAGAAGTAAAAATGGTAAAAGTCATGACTCTTGATAAAGAGTACATAAATCCCTTATATGGAGCAGACATCGAAGATTTAACCCTAAGTTTGGAAAGTGCTCAAATCGAGGAGATGAAGAAATGCACATTAGTTGAAGTAAACATTACCAGCACAAAGCACATAGCTCTAAGTTTTCAAGTTGGATTGATTGATCCTATCATCCACCCAATGCTAGAAAGGGTTAGCTTACTTAACCTCGTCCAAGAATAGAAAATTAAGCATATCAATCATTCCTATGAGTACGATTCAAAAAATGAGAGAGACTGTAATAACATAGATTCACTTTACATTATGTCCTTTCAATATTTTTGTCATTATGGAAAGTACTCTAAAAATGGGGAAAAAGTAAAAGATACAACTTGCAGTGAAGGGCATATAGATCCTTTTACTCAAATACAAAATTGGCTATGCACAAAGGAGTGGGATCTTGGTATTCAAGGCATTTTTGCAATTCATCATGGCAGAGGATGCAGTACTCTTTTATCGTATTGGATGCCAGCAATGACAATCAAGTGTTTGTATTCGTTGCCCAGGATCATTGGTAAACTTGAGCAAAAGGTCATGGCAGCAAATGATATCATTAAGTTGGATTAGGCCACTTTTTCTTGTTTCTCATTGGGGCCTAATTCTATCAAGGGGAATACATATGTTTTTGCTAATACATGTGTTTTCAAATGGAGGTTGAAAGACAAACACAATGCTAGGTATTTGAATGTGCAGAAATTTTATAGTACTTGTGTTGAGAAAAGCATATTGTTTCATAACATACATCCAGGTCGACCACTTGATAGAGGATTGCGCATGAGAATGAAATTTTGTAAGGAAGGAGCAACTTGTGAAGGCTCTATTGTTGCTTTGGGAAATGGTAATGTTACAAAATTTTCCATTTTTTTGTTATGGTTTTCATTGGATGGAACCTTTGTTCTAAAGGTGACATTAACCCATAAAGCTCACAAATGTGCACGAGAGTTCAAACAACCAGTGATGATTGGTTATGGGAATTTGCACTCATTGAAGAGTGAAGGCCCTTTTGTCACTTTGGAAAAAGGGAAAGAGAAAAATATCTACACCACTGTTTCGGGGCAGCGAATATCATCAATAAGATAGGGCTGCAATGATTCTATGTTTGATATTTCAAAAGAGTGGAAAGAGAGACACGTAGTCGTAGGAAACCACATGTTGATTTTTTTAGAGAAGAATCATCCTGGGGCTGATCCAAAGTCTTTTAACAAGGTTCATTAGGCTGTTAGGAAGCTGATTATAACTAAATTACATGCTGATTTGATTACACGCAACCAATGTCGTGAGTTTGAATTGACGTCAGAGAGTCCTTAAGTACACCAATGCTGGAAGGAGATTTATGCTACAAAAATTTTGCATATGAGACAAGCTATGAGGATTTTCTATCCTGCAGGAACACGGTCAGAACTCATAGAGTTGTATATGACCCACAATCAATGGAGGGTAACCTAGGAGAATATTGCTTCACAAATACTTCTAGGAAAATGCTTCAATGGGATATTCTCAGTTATAAGAGATGGAGGAATGTTGAAGGAAATGACACATGCTGGAATACATTCTTCTTTCCTGGTATCACAAATTGCCAGCAAGTGGATCTTAATTGCAAAAGTTGAAACTCTTTTCTTTGGAGGAGGGTACCTTGGTATAATTATAGTAGGTTTTTAGCACAGGTTTGGACAAGCCAAGTATACCATGGTACATTGTTTAGGTTGGCCAGACATACTTGTTGCTTTCCAAGCAAAAGGTGCATCCATAAATGCTTCGGCAAAGGCAGTACAATTGGCTCAAAGGTATTTTGGGGCAGCAAAACAGAGTTTGGGTAGTAAGGTACTGCATACTTATGACATCAACCTTATTATAACATTGAAGGACCATCTTGGTAGTCAGATTGATGCAGGCATGATAACGATGACTCTGTAGGGACATGATCATGTGGTCATCAAGGAAGGTGAAGAGTCGGAGATTCCCAGAATTGCATTGCTAGAGGACAAGCAATTTTAGGAAGGGTGGACTGTCATGTCCTTGTTAGTAATTTGGCTTGTCAAGGCCAAATTACTACCCTTACCATTTTAAAACTTTCCCAGAATAGTCAAATCCCCTATGCAGATTACCAAACTAGTGATCTATAGTCGAAAGGCATGAATAAGGTGATATGTGGACAGTCAAAATATCAAATGCAGCCATGATGAATTAGGGAGCCAAAGCATGATCAAGGGGTCATAGGCATTGATAAAGGTGTTTGTGGATCTTCAAGGGCATCAAGCACAGTCAAGTGAACACCTACAACAATGGTATAACAGTTAGGTTTTTTGTCATGATGTTGCGATAAAGATAAGGAGGATGAGAGTTCCCCGAAGACCTATATGCAATAAGTCACCTTGTTTCATTTCAAGAGAACTAGGGTTGATCAAGGGGCAACATGGATATGAGAGAAAGAGTTTGCAGGCGTTGAGTAACATGATACAGTTAGGAAAGTCAAGAAATCCAATGAAGTCATAAGGTTTCAAGAATAATGGTTTCCATATATATGATTAGTGCAAATAATCTTATCAAGCAATCAGAGGAAGAATGAAGATCAAATCTGCTTTGGAGCCTCCTTTGGGGTCATTAAGGAGCTACAGTTCATTCAAGAACAAGACACCTATAGCAGGTTTGAAAAGGCCATTCTAATATCATAAACAATTATAAAGCTACAGCCCTGTAGGTTCACTTATGAATGAAGGTGACTGTTTTCTTTCGGACACCTACATGATACAGGTTTATATCTTTTCGGACTTTTTCCATCAGCTATTTCTACCAAGTAGACTTTTTTCTTAGTTTTTCTTCCTCAAGTGCTATCATTTCATGTCTCAAATGGCTAAATGTCGGAACAATTTCCTCGGACAATTTGTTTGAGGGAAAAAATTCTAGGGAAAGCATATTCAAAAGACTTGGCAATAAGTCCGATGGAATTACAAAGGAAAACAAAAAGTCCGCGGGAAAATGACAAAGGACTCTTTCAAAAATCCTGAAGGGTATGTGCCCTTCGGGAGGGATCATTTCAAAAATCCCGAAGGGTACATGGAAACTCAAAATGGAAATTTGAAGGGATAGTTTCAAACGAAGGACCATTTACAAAATCTCGAAGGGTAGGTACCCTTCGAGAAAAGTTCAAAGGACAAGTCTGGAGGGTCATTTCAAAGGTTCAAAGGACACTTCCATGTTTTCTGAAAGGTAGAAAAGGCCAAGTCAGAAAATCCGAAGGGCATGTAGCCTTTGGAAGGGTCATTCACAAAAATTTCGAAAGGCACTTGCCCTTCGGGAAGGCTCACTTCAGGATTGGACAGGATGTTTGCAAGAAACCCGAAGGGCATATGCCCTTCGAGAAGGTTCATCTCATGAGTTAAAGGACTTTTACAAAAAGCCCGAAGGGCATGTGCCCTTCGGGGAGGTACGTTTTGAAGATTCTGGAAGGGTATGTATCCTTCGGGAGAATTACTCTACAATATTGTTGAAGGAACAAGGGTACGAATAGGCAAATAAAGACTTGGACAAAAAGTCCGAAGGAATTCTTTCGGAAAAAAAGAAAGGACACAACTAAGGGAAAGAGTCTTAGACAATCCCGTGCACATTTTGTTCGTGGGAAAGAGGAAAGAGCAAAATCCGAGAGACATTTAAGTCCAAATGAATAAGTCCGGGACAATTCTCGTGGGCAATTTGTCCGTGGGAAATTGATTGAGCAAAAGCCAAAATCAAATTTCAAGGGGTAAGTCCGAGATAATTCCCGCGGACAATTTGTCCGTGGGAAAGTAACTAAGGAAAGAATCCAATGGGAAAGGCACATGAAACATAAAGCCAAAAAAGCGAGGCTAATCATGACGAAGGAAAATCACCTAAGGAGTCTCGGACTTTTTTTTTTTCGAGAGACAAAAGTTTGAGCAAAAGACAGTAAGATCCGAAAGAGTAAACAAGCCAAAGGGAAATAATCTCGGGAAAATTGCCAAAGAGATGCATAGGAAAAGTCCACAGGAAAAAAATTGAATGGACATGGAAAGTCACCAATTTTTTGTCCGAGTAAATAAAGGAACAAATATAGCCAAAAGCCATAAGCAAATAAAACTGAGAAAATACATGCAAACAACGGAGTCAACGTGGAATTCCATACAAAGCAGAGGCTATTTACGGTTGACTAGTCAAATCTTCAGTTGATTGGTTGTTAAAGTCATGCTTCTCCATGGTTTGACTAGTCACTCTCATGCACCCAAATGTTCCAGCTCAACTTCTAGCTCAGCGTAGGCTTGACTTCTAATTTTGGTGTTCTCACGTTGCAAGGCTCTCAACGTTCTAGCAGTCTAGGTGGAGTTGACTGGACAAATTCATTGCACACGAGAATATCTCTTCCTCCAGCTCAGCTTGCAAACGAATCAAATGGAGTTCCTTATTTAGATATTGGCGTAGTATACCATGCAAAGAGAAATTTTGACTTTCATAATTCCACCGTCCATTCTATTACGCCGCCTTGGATTCATGCATGTTTGGAGTTTTTTTGGAGAGTGTCTTGTTTATTTTAAGATTTAACCTTTCAAACTTGGCCTCACTGTGATACTTCTACGCCAGTGCTTGAAAAGTCATGCATTTTTGTAAAAGAATTTTTTTATAGAATATTCTATATCGTAAAAAGGTGTTAAGTCTTGGTTAATTAACCAAGACTAACCCTTTCTTCTTTTAGAACTGAACTTAAGGCTATTTTAGGCTTTGAAAAAGGCTATTTATTGGCTTAGTCAAGCCATTGAAAAGGATCCTTGAAGTTTGAAAGAAGAAATTGTAAGCTGGACTAGTTATCAATAAAGAAATTATTCTGAATCTGAGTTTTGACAGGGGATACTGTGTAATCTGATTGTGCATCAACGTATAAGTGAGATTTATCTCCTTTTGCAAGTCCCTTTCTCACCTATCTCTTTCTTTCTCACCTTTTTGCAGGTCATTTGAAGAGGTTTCCAACCCTTCATCTGAAATATTTATGCTTAAGGACATAATTATATATTTCATTTGACTATATGTGTGCATTGATTTCAGTAACTTCAAAGGGTTTTGACAATTCAGGGGTATCACCCCCTTTTAATTATGTTTCCCTTTTCAGTGTCCTGCCTTTTCACCCCAAAAATCACAATAGTCAAGTTTATTGAAAAATCTAAAGGAAACCAACCCTCTCTGGAAGTTCTTCTCATCAAAGAGTCACCCACGCTCAGAGAAGGTCCAATTGTATCAGCTGGAGTGAGCGTGTGCTTTGCACATCTTCAAACAAGGTGCACTCCAGAGTGATAACAGTCCTCTTTTTCGAAATAATTAAACGAAAGTGGACCCGAAGTTTATTTTCATTTTCCGTAGGCTAAAGGGATAAATGTAAGGGAAGTAATATAATAATAATATGTTAAGTTCTCATTTTAATTAAAGTTAACTTTAAGGATGACTTAAATATTATTATTATTAAAATAATTAAAAGTTTAGGTCCAATAAAGTGTTTTTAAAAGAGGGCCTAAAATGATGTTATAAAGTGAATCTAGGCATGGGGTACCAAGTGATTATTTTAAAAGGTTCTTAAGTCACTTTAATTATTTTTAGGAGGGAAAAAGAGAAAATAGAAAATAGAAAATTATATTTTATTTTCTAAAAAGTATCCATAAAAGAAGGGTTTGGGCAAAGGGAGAGGGGATTCAGTGATTATCAAATTCTCTCTATTGATTGACCTCTTCAGTTCATCAACTTTTCAACTCGAGGACGAAAACCTTTTTGTTGAAAGCGGATTATGATGACGAAAACCCTCACCTTTTGATTTAGGTTTGGGGACGAAAACCCTCTAAACCTTCAAGGTAATTTCATTTAGAAATTACACATGCATTTCATTGAGTTTTCAAGATTTGATGCTAGGGTTTCAGAAGATTTGGCACTAGGGTTTTAAAATATTGGTGTTAAGGTTTACCAACAAATTTGTAGCAAGGGTTTAGTAGCAAATTTGTGGCTAGGGTTTATCAATATATTCGTTTTTAGGATTTTATTAGCAAATTGGAAGCTAGGGTTTATTCTAATAAATCAGCATAGGATCTACACCAAAAATCAGCGTAGTATTTACAGTTGGCAGTGTGTAATTTTTGTCAAAAATCAGCAATCAACAATCAACATTGAGTTTAAGGAGATCACAACGATTTTTAAGACAACTGCAGTCATTCTGTATAGTAGAAAATTAGTACAGTAGGGTATAACAGGGTGTACAACAGTGTACAATAGGGTTTTAAGTAGAAACAACAACAACATCTAATTCACCCTTCCATGAACAACTAAATCCTAGGAAAGTAATTCATCTTTTTGTTTATCATTGTAAGTTGGAAGTCCTTGCAAAAATAATCATATTGCAATCTTTTTGAAAGTTTTAGTAAACATATGATTTTAAATTATATGCATTGAAATAAGTAGGGTATACTTGGGGTTCATTTAAGATTGCAAATTAGTCACTTGATATTTTAAGAATTTTAAATGGGGTTCTTCGGATTTTTCTTAATTTTTTTAATTGGTCCGGAAAGGGACATTTTAGGTTATTTCAACAACTTTCTAATTTATTGTTTGCAATGCATATGCATTTGATTTTCTTCCATTTCTAAATTCTGATACCCTTTTCTATTTTTGGATTTGGAACAAGTTGAAATTTTTTTGTCACTACCTCTTGAGAAGCCCTAGTGCCCCACCATCCCAAAACTTAGTAACAAGCAAATCTTTGGAAGGAATAATATTTGGATTTGCTAGTGGAGACCTACAACTAGTTTGTGGCTCAAAAAGGACCATGTAAAATATCTATTATGGACTAGAAGAGTCTTTCTAAATTTTGTTCTCTTCCTACACCCCTCCAACCCAAAATGAGTCCATTTAGTTGGCCTTCTACAGTGTGTTGAGTCTTTGGTTTGACTTTTTTTTGGTAAATGGTATGCTTTTGAGGGTCTTGAATAACTTGCAGATATTCCATATCAATCCTTCCACCTTGCCTTTGGCGTTCAAACGTATTTTTTTCAACAATTTATTCAAGAAATGGTTGATTACCTTTTGGATTACTACCTGTGCAATTGATATTTTTTACATTGATTGCTTTATTAATCTAATAGATATGTCAAAAGGCTGCCACACTTTCTAATTTGCACTCAAGTTCTTGATCATGGTGAGAAGACTTGATGAGTACTTGCCAAACGTGTTGAGCTGAACTCACTTGTGGTTGAAAAGAGACTTTGAAATTAGGGGCAGCCATCATCTCGAGTTATGGCCTTCATCAGCTATATCTTTTGTGACATGTCTTCCTTTTGCACGGCTATTTGTAAGGTTTGTAATGCAACTCAACATGTTTAGGGTTACATGCTTCTGGTTCACTCCCTTATTTCACTAGAATCTTCTTCATTGTTACACTTTTAGCTTTGTTTTATTGTGCACTAGCTTCTTTTGTAGTTCCTTTATGCTCCTGTTCTTTCCAAAATTTTCTCTCTTCATACACCCCTCCAACCCTCAATTGACTCTATTTAGCTGGCCTTTTATGGTCTGTTGGGTCTTTTCTTTGTTTTGTTTGTATAGGGTATGCGTTTGAGGGTCATGAGTGACTTGCATACATTCCAACTATTTTTTTCACCTTTCTTTAGTGGCATTCAAACATAAATTCATCAACAATATATTTAAGAAAAAAGTCGATTACCTTTTGGATTACCACCCCTGCAATTTTGTTTTTACATGGAAAAGAATTATATTAACCTAATGGATATGTCGAATGGCTACCGTGCTTTCTAAATTGCACAAAAAAATCTTGATTATGGAGAGAGGACTTTGTGAGTACTTGCCAAACTCATTGAGTTTGAGTTGCTCGTGGTTGAAAGGAGACGAGTCAACATGGAGTTGAAGACTTAATCATTGTGAGTCAGTGTGGATCGATACTTGCCGAGACTCACAAATATCAACATGTCATCAATAAATTTGTGAGAAGTCAACAATTCATCCCAAAACTCACTATTTCGATGCGTATATCTGCCAAGATACAAATATTGATGGAAAACATGAAAAGATACCTCACCCTATAGACTGCTTTTAATGTTTTTGATTTAAAACCCCTCCCAATTGATTTAAGACAAATTTAAGCACACGAAAAAGACATCACCACCATAAACAACAAATATCTACATTGAAATATAACATTGGAGATGCGATCGCAAATATGTGCAAGAAATTGTATTTGAAGTTTTTGGGGATTCTTTTTTGCTTTTTAAAAACTGAATCTCATAAATCTACCTATTAAATATTAAAAATGCTAAGGGCGAGGGACTCTACATGGAATTACTATATAATCTTGGGGAAAGTAAAATTAAGTGAAATTTTTGTTGAGACAAATCATGGGGAGGAATTTCCAAGTTTTAATACCTCCTTGCCCGAACACCTAGCCATGATATCAAACTTTATAAAATTTGCCCTATAGATGAACCCTATAATCAAACTTTAAAACCTATTGAGGAAAATAAATCCAAAAGTGCAATATTGAAGGTAGAAGCTGGGAAAATTTACCATCTTTTTCATCTATTACACCAAGGCAAGATGAGGAAACAACAGACTAAGATGTTATAACTTTGCCTCGTGGAGCTCCTCTATATTCTACCCCTTCTTGACCTAAATATCGGTTGTGGTGTTGTGCATGGGTTTGTTGCATTTCATATTACTCTTGGATCATAATTGAGCTTGGAGACTCAAAAATAGAAGAGATATGTCTGCTGAAGCTAGAAAACCAATTGGTAATTTTTGATTTTATTCAAAGTTGCCTCAATGCTACCAACTCCCCTTATTGGCAGGTCAAGGTTGTGTATTGTCATTGTTGGCTTGGGCTTCATGACTGAAATTTTGCAAGATGTTAAAGATGTCACAAAAAACCACGCTGAACATTGGTCAAAATATAGCTGCGCTATCATGTCTAGTGTGGTAAAAATGGTAGACATTTTTAAATTTTCTTCTTTATTGTGTTAAGGGCATGTTATTTGTTAGCTCCTTTGAAGGATCTACCAAATGAAAAATGCTCAAACAGCCTGTGAGTTATTTCTTCCTGTTGTGGCAGAGGTGGGGGAGGCACCCCCTCCATTTTTTACCACTTGCGCTATCCATTGTATAGACCTCCTGGTAGAAGGCATAGTAAAACTTGAGTGGATCAGAGTTTTTTTGAAGGGGAAATGCACAAAAAAGTACATCTATAATCATACAAAGGTTTTAAGTTGATGAGGAATTATTAGACGGCAACGAGCTTGTTAGACTGACTATTACGAGTTTTGCCTCCAATTTCATCTCCTTGCAATGCTTAAGTTCAGAAAAGATGAAATAATAAGAAATGTTAATCTCTATTGAATGGGCTGAACGAAACTATTTAATTCTTAAAGATTGTATAGAGGCCCTCATGTTTCTTGAATTGTTTTGAAGAGATGCTTAGGAGGGTGTCCAAGTTTTATGGCCACTAGTGAAGGTTTTAAAGGTGGTGGATAGAGAAAAATCTACCATGGGTTATATATATGAAGCAGTGGATAGGGTCAAGGAGGTCATTAGAGTGACATGGATCTGGAGGCTAAATTAACGCCTTGGGGAAAAATCATTGTTGGCAGGTGGGATAATCAGTGTCATATTCCTTCGCATGTTATTGGGTATTATCTAAGCTTAGCCTTCTTTTATTGTCCATTATTTCTCGTTGATTTGATGGTTGTTTGATTGCACCAAAGGGTTTTGCTAATAAAAAAATGATGAGGATTATTTGTTGAGTGCTACAATTGTACAATGGTCCAAAATGATTATTTGTATATATCTTGCAATTAATTAGAGGGAGACAATGTTGCTGGGTCTCATAATCTAACCATAAAATTTCAATAATGAGATTGACTTCTGAACCTTGATTTTCAATTTCTTTTCCTTATTCAAGATTCTTATTTGAAAAGTTTTCTGAATAATATCCTAGGTGCGAGGTGGGAGGAATTTGTTACTGATGCTCTTGAGCTCCTGAGGTTGGTTATGAGCCGAACTTGTGGTGCCTCTAGTTGAGGAGCATAGTTGGATTTTGCAGAACACATGCTCTAAGTAATGCAACAGGCTAGCACAAATGCATATGAGCAATCTCATATTTTTTGCATTGCAAGCTTTGCCTCTGTAGTTAACAATTGGAAGGCTTGAAACATTGATTCTTTTCAGTTTTGAGCTTGAAGTATTTGGTATGCAATAATCCCAAATCATTTTTTTTTTTCGTTTATTAGTAGCATAAGCTTTCTGGAAAACATGTGATCAATTTTTAAATCATCGATGATTCGATGTTTAAGATCACACTACGTGATCCGTCCTCAGGTTGGCGATGTGTATTATATTGCAGATTAGAGCTTTTTATATAGATAACTCTTAACATTCATAAGATGTAGAGTGGGTCCAATCAAAAGAGAGCAATCAATAAAATTTATTTATTCTTTTAATTTTTAATATGTTATTTTAGTTGTAAACTAGCGATTAACTATTTAGTTACAACCATAATCATTTAATTAATTGATTAGATTAATTGTACTCCTAGGTTGAGGTACAATTAATTCATTACATAATTTTATTAATTGCTCCTTGGTTGTGGGACCGCCTCCAAGTTTGAGGATGATGGGTCTCCAAGAGTGGCTCAAACTCAGACCATCGTCTTTCTCTAAATTATTAGGATGATTACCAATTTCAATATCTTCCCTCTGCTGCTTGTAGAAATACGCCTTCGTAGCTTTGTTAGAATGTTCAAGCAAATTCAGAAACCTGGATAATATGCCTACGAAAACCTGATATCAGTTTTGGTAGTACAATTCAAACTCCTAGCAAGCTTCTTATAGCAATTCTCATCAAGTGTTCATGATTCCTCTGCTTCCACTACTTAAGCCCAACTTCCAGGAGTTTATGCCAAGGATTGGAAGTTTCTAATTTAAATTTCTGAAGCAGCTCAGCAACATACTTTGATTGATGAATGAAAGTTTTTGTTTTTTCTTCCCAAACCTCAATTCCTAGATAGTTGTACAAATCCTAGGCCAGTCATGTCAAACATTTTGTTGAGGTTCTCCTTAACTCATCACTGATCTTGGAACTTTTGCCTTTAGTGATCGAATCATCAACATTTCCATTTTTCGCCTTTAAATGCAAGTTTATACTTGATTAACTATATGACCACTTTACACAATGATCAATCTTTGTATGCTAGGTATGGGGGCTTGCTTCAAGCCATATACAACTTTGATTAGCCTGAAAAGCATCCTTTTCTTGCGAATCCCTTTGGCTACTTCATATACACTTATTCTTCTAGATCTCCATTGTAGAAAATTGTTTGGACATACATCTTTGCCGTCCACACTATGTTGCAATTGATAATAGTTTCCTGATTGTGATCATTCCAGCAGTGAGTTCAAATTTTTCTTCGTATTGGATACCTTTCTCCTATGCAAATCCATTTGCCACGAGTCTTGCTTCATGGTTGTTAACTAACCCTTTTGATTTATACTTCATTTGATATACCCTCATGTATTTGATTGGGTTCTTTCCTAATGGTCACTCAACCAATTTTCAAGTATGACTTCTAATCACGGCAACAAATTCAACCATTTTAATTCTGATCTTGATTACCTTCAACAAAAGAATTTGGATCATGACAAAATGCAATCATATTTGTTAGAGCCAGAATTGCCTATAGTTCCTAGGAGATGGGTACGGGTACCGGTAACAGTATGCGAATTTTTAGAAAAATAGGAGACGGGTATGGGGAGATGGCTATAATAATAATAATTTTAAAAAAAAAAAAAATGGTTAAAATACATATTAAACTATAAATTATATTGTATATATAAATAATAAATGTGTAAATACTAAAATTATATATATATATATATATATATATATATATAATATGAAAATCAAATTTAAAAATAATCTATTAAAATATAAATTACATTTAAAGTTTAGTACTATTTAATAATTTAATATAGACTTATGGTCTATGTACTAGAATTAAAAATTACAATTTAAAATTATTAAAATAAAATAAAATAAAAAATAAAAAACTTGAATGTAAAAATAAATATAAAAAAATTTAAAACAACAATCCTAGGCATCGTCGTCCGAGTGTCGGATATTGCCGTCTTCAACATTAAAAATTTAAAACTTAATACCCTAAATTGTAGGCGCATAAAAACAATAATATTTTCATTTTTCCTGTAGAGTCACATGATTTCTAGCGATTCATGATTATGACTGCACATTAGGCTAGTATTACTGTAAATTTGACTAATACCACTACAAATCTAGGGACGACGACAACAAATCTGACAATGGTGATTGTAAATCCGACAACTAAGAAATGTGTTTGAGGTTTCCACAAGTATATGACATGATTTTTGAAATGAAACATGAAGGAGATGTTTAGGTTTTCCAGTATATGACCGTAGGTATGGAATACGTCTTGGTACTTGTCTTGTGTATTGGAAACATGTATTCGTACCAAAGACAAGTCCCATGTGGTGGGGGATGCATCTCCTTGCAACACTGGAATTACCATATTGTTGGAGGCACTTCTCTTTTTTTCTACCCTTTGTTCATCTGTTTGGTGATTCCATGGTCGTATTGTACCACTTTGGTCATTTGGGACCTGTTTTTGATTGCATTGGTGGAGTGTGTTTTGTTGGATTCCCTTGCATCCCCAATGGCAAAGCTCTTTAATGAGGTATTTTGCTTGTGTTTTCCTTGTTCTTGGTCCCAACACATAAGCCATCCCATTCATAAGTCCGAGGATAGCTCCAACCCTAGCAACCATAGGACTATTATGATTTGGCATACATTTGCCAAACTTTATTCCATGGTGTTAGACATGCAACTTTCAGGGCACTTAGAGAGAGGTAAACTTAGACCATGGGGGTAGGCCGGTTTTAGGAGAGAATCCCGGAGTATTGACCGCATCTTTACACACTGGGCTATTATTGGGGAGGCTTGTCATTGGTCTTTCAAAGTCTTTTGTTTTTTTGTAGACTTCTAGAAGGCCTTTGACCCGGTTTCGAGACATTTGCTTTTCCAAAAGTTGCATGATATTGACATTCCATATTCCCTCATTATTGCCACTTGGAGGCTCTATGAGATAGTTAACTGGAAATTTCGTCTTCTCATAGTCTTTCTAGTTATGTGAAGAGTATGATTAGGGTTTGTATGCACAGGTTATGATGACCTACAACTATCTTCTTTCTCTCAATAGACTTGGATTTGAATAAGGTCAGTCAAATAAAGCTTGTGTATACTTGGACGAGTAGGTAAGGATCGATGATATCCATAGATCTAGTAGAGGGTAATTTACAACTCAAATGTCAAGACGAAAGGGTTCCAAAGCCTAAGCTTATGACACAATGATATAGCTCTTACTAAACGTCAACAAAGTTAAATGATTTTAACTATGATTGTAAAGATGCAAATAAAGTAAATGATTGTAAGGGGGTACAAGTAAAGCAAATGATGGGTAAGTGATTGTAAAGAAGGGAAGGTGCAATGGTCAACCAAATGGGGGTCTATGCAACCTAAGGTGATAAATGGCAAGCCTAAGCAACTCTATATCCATACCAATTTATTTGGTGCATGGAAGAGCCCAAGCAATGATACACACATACATCCACAAAGCAATAAACAACATTTAATCTACTACGCAAGTAAAGGAAAAGTGTAGAGATAAAATACTTAGATCGGGATGGACCCATCAACGCTTCAATCTCCCCCCTTTGGCTCAAGTGGAGCTTTGCAACATATGTTGGAAGTTGAAGACCTCAAATGGTTGGGATGTATTAGAATAGTTTTTATGCTTTGTAATAATGTAACATATTGTTACAAAGTTTTCTTAGTTTGGTTGTTGGCACTATTTGCTATTTTTGAAATAGGGATGAAGCTTATTTAAGCTTCCCGTTCAAATGCTGTTTAACAAACATCCCTAGATTGTAGCTTGTAATCGCTATTTATATGGCTATTATCAATGATGAATTATGGCTTGTGGTTTCACGTAAAATCTAATATGGTATCAAAGCTTACGGCCAGAGGAACTTGGAGACAAGCCTTTGAGGGAGGAGGTTTGGTCAGGGATGAAGCGTGGAGATTACACGTACTTGGTGTAAAGATCCTCTGGTAAATCATCAAGAAAAGGAGATTTTGTGTGAGAAGAATGCAACAATAGGATGTTCCAAGCAAGGGCATTCTGCTAAGCTGACACACGTTCCAAGAAGGAAGTTTTGCTGTGCTAAGGTGTTTTGCTGCAATGTTTTTCTATTTGGCTGAGGTAGTGTGGCACAATATTAACACATCTTTATTGATTGTTTATTGTGTGGAGCAATACAAACTCACAAAGTCATTTTTTTCTGAAGTAATGCATGATTTTATTTCAATATCTGATCTAAACAGAAAGAAAGTGGTGTTTTGGAAAAGAGAGTGGTGTTAAAAAAGAGGAGGATAACCCTTTGTGAAGCTGGGCGCTGTTGTTTCAAATAACAATGAGATTTCTGATTTGTCTTAGAGCAAAGGAGTGATGCCTTTGGGACTTTCAACAACATTCTTTTGTGGTTTCTATAACAATTGTAATTATTGAAGAAACAAAGCGCTGGCCCAAGGGGAGGATGCCATTGTTCTTGGTAAGGGCAGCTGGTTATTGGACAACATTAAATGCCATTGTTATTGAGAACTGCTCTAGGAGAGTGTGTACCAGCATAAGGAGAGAGGCATCTATCACAAGAAGAGGTACTATTGGTGAAGTAGGGCGTTGGAATATGCGAAAGTGCACCATATGCAGAAGTGCACATACATGTTTTGAAACTACACAAGTTTCCTCATATTAGATGATTTTAATCTCATTCCTTTTAAGCAAAGTTTATGAGATTTGTAAAAAATTAGGACAAAGCAAACTTTTTAAAAGTTTATTCAAATTAAACTTTAGTATATTTTCCTTAGATACTGTTAAATTTGCCTGAAATCATAAGGTTAAAACAATTAAAACTTTGTCACATTGTCCATTTTGAATTTCTAAATTGCATGCAAAAGGAATTTTCGAAAAAAAGAGTGTAAAACATGAGATTTAATCGTTTTCGTCTTTTTAGGCAATTTTATGGAAATTGGTTAATCAAATTTCTTAGCAAAGGAGTGATGCCCTTTGTACTTTCAACAACATTCTTGTGGTTTCTATAACAACTGTAATTATTGAAGAAACAAAGCACCTGGCTCAGGGGGAGGGTGCCATTGTTCTTGGTAAGGGCAGCTAGTTATTGAACAACAGTAAACGCCATTGTTGTTGAGAAAGAACTGCTCCATGAGAGTGTATACTAGCATAAGGAGAGAGGCATCTATCACAAGAAGAGGTGATATTGGTGAAGTAGGGCGTTGGAATATGCGAAAGTGCGCCATATGCAGAAGTGCACATACATGCTTTGAAACCAAACAAGTTTCCTCATATTAGATGATTTTAATCTCATTCCTTTTAAGCAAAGCTTATGAGATTTATAAAAAATTAGGGCAAAGCAAACTTTTTATAAGTTTATTCAAATTAAACTTTATTATATTTTCCTTAGTTACTGTTAAATTTTCTTGAAAATCATAAGGATAAAAAAACTAACACTGTCACATTGTCCATTTTGAAGTTCTAAGTTGCATGCAAAAGGAATTTTCGAAAAAAGAGTGTAAAACATGAGATTTAATCGTTTTTGTCCTTTTAGGCAATTTTATGGAAATTGGTTAATCAAATTTCTTAGCAAAGGAGTGATGCCCTTGGTACTTTCAACAACATTCTTTTGTGGTTTCTATAACACCTGTAATTATTGAAGAAACAAAGCACCTGGCTCAGGGGGAGGGTGCCATTGTTCCTGGTAAGGGCAGCTGGTTATTGAACAACAGTAAACGCCATTGTTGTTGAGAAAGAATTGCTCTATGAGAGTGTATGCTAGCATAAGGAGAGAGGCATCTATCACAAGAAGAGGTGCTATTGGTGAAGTAGGGCGTTGGAATATGGGAAAGTGCATGATATGCAGAAGTGCACATACATGCTTTGCAACTACACAAGTTCCCTCTGATTAGATGATTTTAATCTCATTCCTTTTAAGCAAAGTTTATGAGATTTATAAAAAAATAGGGTAAAGCAAACTTTTTAAAAGTTTATTCAAATTAAACTTTATTATATTTTCCTTAGTTATCATTAAATTTCCATAAAAATCATAAGGATAAAACCACTAAAACTTTGTCACATTGTCCATTTTGAAGTTCTAAATTACATACGAAAGAAATTTTCGAAAGAGTGTAAAACTTTAGATTTAATCGTTTTCGTTTATTTAGGCAATTTTATGGAAACCAGTTAATAAAATTTCTTATAAATTGTAAGGAGATTTTTGCTGAAAACTGACAACATTGTCCAGTTTTAGAATATAATCAACGAGTAATTATTTTTTGTAAAAGCCTTTATAGTTTTGCCTATTTAGTTGTTTTAATGAAAAACTAGCTCAAAATGGCTAGTTTACAACACTTATTGTTGCCAGTTACCCAAAAATTGATTGACGATTTTTTTAGTTTATGGAGTCATAAGATACAATATGCAAGTACCGAAATCTTGATCAAATAGTACTTGCCAAGGAAGATAAGACTTGATTGCTCTTGTTAGTAGAATTTTCCATCGTCATATGATTCTTTTGTGGAGTCATTGTATATGATTGCAGAGATGCAGACATTGGATTTCGAGTAGTTCTCAACACTTGTCATGTAGAATGAAAGAAGACATGAACACTCAATGGCTTCAACATCAACGTCTATAGAAAGTGTGCACATGGCACAATCAAAGAGTGAGGGTCAACAATGGAGTGCTAGTAGTTCGTCAATAGAATCCTCTAACAACAATGTAAGTACTTATAAGAAATCTAAATGTAAGTGGCTTTAATATAAAGAACTTGGTCATGTGAAGAAAGATTGTCGTCAATGACAATATGGTTATGCAAATAATAGAAAGAAG
Source organism: Torreya grandis (assembly GCA_037957365.1). Taxonomy (NCBI): domain Eukaryota; kingdom Viridiplantae; phylum Streptophyta; class Pinopsida; order Cupressales; family Taxaceae; genus Torreya; species Torreya grandis. The sequence goes on along the minus strand of JARHVA010001461.1, from coordinate 2,880,233 downwards.
TCACAATCTGTAAATGTGGTTGAAGAAGATGAACAAAGTTCAGTGGGTGAGTTTGCATTTGTGGCGGCACATAATCAATGGAGTCAAGAATGTGGTATTGTGACTCAGGGCATCAAGACACTACACGTGTCAAAAAAATGGTATGTAAACTTTGTACAAAATGATAATTGCAATGAATTAGTTTTCTTAGGTGATGGTTGGGTTCAGTATGTAAAAAGATATGGATATATTCATATTTCATTGAATTTTGTTACTTATAATGTTTGGTTTGTTCCTAACATGAACAAAAATCTTCTTTTCATAAGTGAAATAATTATGAATTCTAACCTTTGTGTGGAGTTTAAAAGTAATAAATGCATGGTTATTAATCTTTATGAACAAAAAGTCATTGCTTTAGGTATTAGTAACAAGGGATTGTATAAGCTGGTTGATTTCGACATAGGAAGTGAGCATGCACTAGCAACGGTTGAAAGCACTATTGAACTATGGCATTAGAGGTGTGGTCACCTTAGTTATTAGTATTTGCATACATTAAGTTAGACTAACATGATGAATGGAATGTTTTCTATTCAAAAGAGTCAGAATGTATGTTAAAGATGTCAAATAGATATGTAGTTTTCACATTCATTTGACATTGGTAAGGAACAAAGAGCTAAGAATGCATTAGATTTGGTTCATGTGGGTTTGCATGGTCCAATGTGGACACTTTCAATATTTAGAGCTTTATATTACTTGTTGATTATAGATGACATTTCTAGGAAAATGTGTGTTTTCTGCATAGAAAGTCAAAATGTTTCTTTAACTTTGTTTCTTGGAAAACTATTGTAGATAAACATGTAAAATCTCTTAGATCAGTTAATGGGGATGAGTTTGTCTTTGAAAGATTCATGGGCTTTTGCAAGAAAGAAGGTATACATAGACAATATTTTGTTATTCTCGTATAAGTTGGTTGATTCCAATACAAGAAATGAGCATGCACTAACAACATTTGAAAGCACTGGTGAACTATGGCATAAGAGGTATGGTCACCTTGGTTTTGAACATTTGCATACATGAATTCAGACTAACATGGTGAATGGAATGATTTCTATTCAAAAGAGTCAGAATGTATGTTTAGGATGTCAAATAAATACGTAGTTTTCACATTTATTTGACAATGGTAAGGAACAAAGAGCTAAGAATGCATTGGATTTTGTACATGTGGGTTTGCATGGTCCAATGTGGACACCTTCAATATTTGGAGCTTTATATTACTTGCTTGATTATAGATGACTTTCTAGGAAAATGTGGGTTGGTTATTTGCATAGAAAGTTAGAATGTTTTTCTAATTGTGTTGTTTGGAAAACTATAGTAGATAAACATGTAAAAGCTCTTAGTTAGTTAATGGGGATGAGTTTGTCTATGAAATATTCATAGAATTTTACAAGAAAGAAGGTATACACAGGGAATATTCTACATAGTACAATGAAGTCATGACAAGGCAGGACATGATAGTCATGGAGGTGGCACGATGTATGGTGGATATAGCCAAAATGTACTACATCAATATTGGGTAAAAACTGTGAATACAATTGTGTACACACTTATCATAAGTCCCACACAAGCCTTGCAAAATGTAACAATAGAAGAAGCATGTTTTGGAAAAACATCGGATGTAAATACTTTTTGTGTTTTTGTATCTATTGCTTCTATATTGGGCAAAGTACATATGTTTGTTGCTTATTGTGAGCAAAGAGATGCATATAGGTTACTAGATGTCTCTACAAACAAAATTGTGGTGATTAAAGTTGTAGATGAAAGAGTACCATTCTTTTTTGATAATGGACAATCTACTGATAGTAATGTATTGCTACATGTTGATATTTCTGGAACAAGTTTTGGTATTAAAATTGAACATGATTCAAAAATGGAAAAACCAAAAGAGTCAAGATCTAGTGGTGAAAAATTGTTTCTCACTCTTCACAATAAAATCAAGAAGACCATCACAAAAGGCCTAAGTAGTACCTTACCACGATGAAAGATGTATGGAAAGATGAATTGTCATACTTGTTAGAAGGGCAATTTACAAGGTCAGGAAAACAAAAGGTGCAAGGAGAAGAGCAAGTAAATTTTTCTCTTACTACTATTTAATAGGTATTGAAACTAATCACAAGTTCAAGGACTGAAGTCAAACCAAAATGAAAATTTTCCATAAAGGTTGGTGATAGAGGGAGGGACATACACAAAAAACCCAAGTGTTGTAAACAATAAATGTCCCAAAATTATTCAACAATGGAAAGTAGTAGGCATTGGGTTTTCAACAACTTGATGTAGAAATGTCCCTTAGGGGATATGCTATGTTGTTTAGTCGTGATGTATGTTCTAAACTTTTTGTTGGAACTAATAACTCTAACAAACAAGTAAAGCATGACACATTCAAGACATGATAACAATTCAAAGGAACAACAAAATCCAATGAACCTCGTATTCAACACTATTTTGGTTGCAATGTACTCCAGCAAGATGGATTGGCGACAATAGGGACATTTGGATACTTTGTTGCAATGACAATAGATCTACACTTTGGTAAAGTTCATGTATGCTCTAAATCCTTTTTTTGCAATAATGACTAAAACATGTCGTTTGGTCATTAAGGGAGGGTATTAGAATAGTTTAATATACTTTATAATAAGCTAACATAATGTTACATAGTTTTCTTAGTTTGGTTGTTGGAACTATTTGCTATTTTGTAAATACATCCATTCAAATGTTTTTAAACCAACATCTCTAAATTGTAGCTTGTAACATGATATATATATGGCTATTATCAATGATGAATTATGGCTTGTGGCTTCACATAAAATCTAATAGGATGAGGACCTAGATATTTTTAGTTAGGAACTCCCAACGACTCCTTTTATTTAGCTTCAATGACACCAAAAAATAAGACCTCCAAGATACGGTTCTAAACCACTAACTTTCCCAGGTGCTTCCTTAGGGCAAAAGTGCGGGGGCAAGCATAGTGTATGAATGTGATATATCTTATTAGCAATGAGATATGACCCTTATATATACGGTTCCAATTCCCAAAACCGACCCTAAACTCTAAGTCGATGGTATAGGGCAAGCCGATACAATACAAATGTTAGAAGACATACTTAGAACTATATTAGGTTGGCCGATACAATATAGGGTAGACTTAAGCACAAAACAAGATATAGGTAAGCTAAGATGGAGAGGAAAGACAAATCAAGACTTGGAGGAGGCCAGATTGATATAAGTGATGGTGTGACAGAATATTACGCAAACATCTCTCGCAAAGTACCACGAGCTGATCCCACCCCATTCCTAGTGCACCCTTTAGGGCATGCAGTCGGGGATATTGATGCATTGACAAGTCGTTGCAAGAAAAAGAGTTAGTAATGTGACAAAGTGAAAATTATTATGTGTATATAGGGTCAAGTAGGGATGCCTCTCTTATCGACCCTCTTCAACATTTACATCAATGAGGTAGAGGATTTTCTTTGACAACATACCCATGAAGATGGTTTGTTGTTTTGTAGACTTCTGGAAGGCCTTTGAACCAGTTCTGAGAAATCTTTTTAGAAGTTGTTTGATATCGGTATTCCAAATTTCATTATTATTGCCACATGGAGGCTCTATGAGATATTTATCGGGCAATTTTGTACTTCTCATAGTCTTTCTAGCTTTGTGAAGAGTATAATTGGGGTCAAGTAAGGATGCCCTCTCTCACCGGCCCTCTTCAACATTTACATTGATGAGATAGAGGACCTTCTTTGACAACATACCCATGAAGATGATGCTTGCATTTTACATGCTGTGGTGATAGCCATACTTCTTTTTACTGACGATGTTTTCCTCGCTCACTCTACCGATGGTTCACATAGACAACTATCTAATGAGCATTATCAGATCATGCATAAGCCCTTCCACAGTGATAGATGACGACACGAATTATTCCTCTATCTTGGGCATGGTCAAAGATGTTTAATGGGACTAGCATCTAGTCTTTCCGAATTTCATCAGCCCATTCTCGTTGGGGGTTCTTGCCTTCCCCATATGACTATTTGTATTAATGCCTTAACTACATGGGTTGGGGCTTTATTGCTTTGGGTTTACCCCTCGTTTAATTTCAGTGCTTTGATTCTTTTTAAATTTAGTTAGTTTTTGATCTTGGGGTCCTTTTATACTAGCACTTTCTATTGTAAGTGGATGTATTCTCAAGTCACATTGACTTAATTTTGGTCATATGTGGACATCAACATAATTTCTTTCTCTCTCTTTCTTCTCATATATGTGATGGGGTTTGAGAAGTTGAATGTTGAGTGCTATGTTGTGGGATGTTTGGCTATGTTTTAGGAACTTCTTGGAAAAATATCCAAAAGTTTCTTCAACTTCATTAGAAAAAGCTTGCATTGTTGTCAAGTACGACATCTGTATTAACATTAAGCATTTTGTTAGCAGGATCATAAAGCTTATATGCCTTCCAACTCTAAACTATAGCTAATAAAACTATATTTTTGACTCTTTTCTTCAAGCTTATGTCTAGTTTCATCAGGTATGTGAACATAAGTTGATCCGTAATTAGTATGGATATTCCATAATGAACTCACCAACATGAGTCTTTTCAAATGAAAAAAAACTCTTAGCTGATTATATGGCTGTTCCCTTCTCTTGGGAAAACAGTATATTTGTGCTTCGAAATAAGTTCTTTAAGTGCTGCAATTGAATTAAACTACTATATCCATTAAGAGAAACAAAACATGAGTGGAAAAACATTACCAAACATAGCACACAACACAGAATAACCCAGAGAAACTCAATGTGGGACAACTACAGAAGAGGAAGGCCTTTCCTTCTATTGCCACCATCTGTTTGCACAATTACAAGCTTACCATCTCCGTGAGGCCTCCAAGGACACCAATTAGCCTATCAACAGTATCCCAACACTTGCTATGCTTTGCATCTTGTCTCCAATGCACACTCTCTCTTGCACTCAACTCTCTGAAGCACACTCAACCAAGAACTACTGAAAATAATAACTGAATGCCAATGTATGGCTTACAATGACCTTGAGGGTGCATATTTACAAATGCAAGAAGTTAGGCTTGAATCAGGAATCCCAAAAGCCAAAGAACTGGAAGAGACATTGTCTGCAGCCGTTACTTTGCTTGTTCTTTTCACTTGGTAAAAAATGCTATATACATCTAAGCAAAACTGGCATGACTTTTCCGCAACCGCCTTGACAAACAAAACATATGACACATGAAACTAATATGACAATCTCGAAACTGCCATGATAAGTGTAACTGCCACCCTGATGTTTCTGGTTGTTTTGTCATTGACAAACGTGTTCTTTGTTTCTGCTCTGTTTGTCAGGAACCTGCTTCATTTGTGTTTGATTCCAAGGTGTTCATTTTATCTCAGAACCAACTGCAACCTCTATAGACTCTTGTACAAACTTGTATACTTAATTCTTGCAAAAAACATTGAATTAGGATTGTTTGAGAATGTTTCAAGTTACATGGTAGTTTTTGTCTAGTAAGAGAAATTAGTGGCCCAGTGCTGATTTTAATACTATTAGGATCCAATTCAGGTCATACCTCCCTAATCAGGAGGCTTTTGGTCCCCAAAATCTTAGAGACTTAATAAATAAGGGAACAATTCCCCACTTTTTCTGTTGAATAGCACTTGGATGGCTTGGAAATTGTCCTTTCAACCCTACTTGCCAATTTTCCTGCTCCCCTCTCCTTGATGTTCTCTCTTTCTTCTGCAAAACTTCCTTTTTCAACTCTTCTTGAGCATTAGGTGCAATGTCTTCTATGGAAGACGAAAAAAAAATATTCATCATCATCTAGCATAGAAGGTGCTAGGTAGATGGTAGAAAGTATATTTAAGATAATTGGAGTAAATGTATTCTTTGTAGATATTTGAGTCAAATGTAAAGTTGGAAAAATAAAAAAAAATGATTATATGAGTTGGCTTGCAAAAAAATGTAAGAAGAGTTGGAAGATAGAGAAGCTGATGTGGAACGTCTGTGAATGTATGTTACATGGAATAGAATAGGAATAGTCATTTAAGAATAGGAATAGTCAGTAGGAAATATGAAAAGCCACTCTCTTTATAAAGTGGTTCAGAAGGAATTGTAAGCTCTTTTTGGGCCATATGGGGAAGAAACCGTCGACCCAACATGTCGGCCCCATGTTGAGATGGTTTCCTGGTAAACACAACTTGGAAAGATGGTTAGAAGGGAAGAGAATAGAGTTTGTTGAGAAAGAAGCCCCAAATTTAGGAATATATGCACATGAAATAATCAATAATCATATCTTTGGTGATATCTATGACATATTTTGGTCCTAGCTTCCCAAGAAATTGGCAGAGTGGTTATCAAGATTAGAGCATTGTTGTTTCCATACTATGCGGAATGAAAAATGCACATGGATATAAGGCAAAATATCCTTCTTGAAGAACTTGAAATCGTAGTAGCAAAAATTGTTTGGGGAAAAAATCGTTTTTTTTTTCAAAAGTCATAAGTGTTTTTTAAAAAATCGTGATTAATCAGGAAAAAATTGGGTAAAAGTAAAAAAAACATAAAACCGTCAAGAAAATGTGGAACAAGGAGAAAAAACTATTTTTTCTTTTAAATTTAAAGGCATAGAGATACATATTAGGCATTTCAATTGTATAGAGAATAGGTACAGATTATGAAAGGAAGTTAAATGAGATTGTATGCCATCAAAATCAGCCAATTGTTTTGTTTCATCGATTTCTAGACTACTTAATTTGCATTACATTTGCATTTCAAAATGCATACTATTGCCATTTACAAAGGAATAAAAAATAGGAGGGAACCAATGGCAATGAGGTAGACTAGGGATCAACATGTGTAGATGTTAAAGCTTTGGTGCTAGGGATAGATTATTAAGGAGTTATAATGAGAAATGTTTTCACCATATTGCACGGTTGAAAATATTAAATATGTTAAAACGAATGTCAAATATAACATCTATCACAGAGGAGGGTTAGGTTTATAGGTTATGGTTAAGTTTAGTTTTTTAAAGTTTTGGGTGTATTTAATTTTTATTAATTGTAGACAACATTTCAAATTGCCCCATCATATGAGGCTGTGTGGATTGATCTGTTGAAAAAAACCCAAAAATTGTGTTGAAAAAAGCGTTTTGGGCCAAGTATAAGAATTAATCGTGATTAATTGCGTTTAAATTGCACGTTCTACTATTCTTGAAACACCATATGGGGAAGAAGCTGTCGACTCAACATATTGGCCCCATATCATGTTCAAGAAGTGGATCTATAGTAGAGGAAAAATAAACTAGATCAAAAATCCACGTTGGATGATTGGGTTGTGAAGATAAAAGACACAATAAATGCCAAGTTGAGGCTACCCAAGAATCTAGCTAGCTGGATGGGCAATTCAGTGTTTGCAACCCAACCACAAGGTGGCACATTGGTAAGAACATTGAGAAATAAGGTAGTGCTGACACAAAAATTGCCATTTTTGGTATAGATAAAGAGTTATTGGTTGAGGTTGCTCGACAAAGGGGAAGTGTAGATGCCTATTTACAACCTCTATATAGGCAGTAGCCATAGAAAATGCACTGAAGGAAGCAATAGGAAAAACGAGACAGATAGTCCTCGTAATAGGGAGGAGGACCAATATAGAAGAAGCCAGACACAACTGCCAAGGGGAAGTCTCAACAGGGAAGAGGTATCGGAGAAGTTTTGTTGGCACCAAAAGAGCCATGGTTGATATTGTTTGGACAATTTTGATTTGCAAAGATGTGAGCGAGCAGAGGAGAAGTGGAGGATGTACCATTGCAGGGTATGGGCGGTGCCACTTTGAATGAGGGAGAGAAGGAATGGCACGTGTGGAAATCCATTTGCATGGTGTAGGTATATCTCCACCAAAGTAAATAAAAAAAGAGTATAGGGATAAGAATACTTACTTTGGGTTGACTTGTCGGTGCATCAATCTCTCTCTTGGCTCAAGTGACACATTGTGAAAGATGTTGTAAATGAAGCCAAGATATAAAGACCTAAGCATTTTTAGTTGGGGACTCTAAAGAGTAGGTGGTCCTTATTGGTGCAACTTCTCTCCTTAAGACCTTGTGCAAACTAGCCTTCCATAGTGTAAGCTCCTATTCCCCAATTCCTCTTCTTCTTACTAAGAGTGGATTTGCGTTCGTTGAGCAGGGCAAATCGGATGTGTTTTTTATCAAAAATGGCATTTAACAACCGTATAAATACAAATCAAATCCATAAAAGGTACCTATCTGAAAAGTTGATGGTATCTGTCACGTTGATACAATAATAATGAAATATAGTAAAAACAATTACATGTCGACTTGACCGATACAGTAGAAAAGACTTAAGTTGGAATAAAACTGTATCAACTTGACAGTTATGGTAGGGAAACTAACAATAGAGAACACTGCAAAATTGTATCTGCTCGATTGATACAGTGGAAAAGACTTCAACAAGAATAAAGTTGTATTAGTCTGAATTATATGGCAAGAAAAATGACAACAAGAAACACTGTATAATTCTATCAACAAGGTCGATATAGTAGGAAAAGGGCAGACAAACATGAAGAAGAGGAGAAACATGAACAAATGGAGGCTAGCCTGAGCAAATGTCATGATATTGAATGTAAATAGATATAACAAATGATTTTAGGGAAATCTCTCAAAAAGTACCATGAGTTGGTCCACCTTGATTTCGGTGCACTCCTTAGGACGTACACCTAGGGAGATTGATGTGCCAATGAGTCCTACAAGAAATATGGGTGGTGCCACTTTAGTTGAGGAAGAGAAGGAATGGTATGTGTGGAAATCCATTTGCATGGTGCAGGGTCAGTGATGTGTGGTGGAAGGATTGATTGACTTGCATTTTTGGTGCAATTGTAAGTATTGAAGCAATTGTTTCCATGACATAAATCAATGTGTTTGATAAGAAAGTCCAACACGAAGTTTGCAAAGAACTAAAATAATGTTGCAATGAATGCCTCAAGGTAGAAACCTTGTAGCAATGATATCAAAATGGGCTGCAACAATTGAAGAATGGACAAATAACGAAGAAGAAATTGATCAGACTAAGTTTCAATAGCTAAGAAGGGAATCCCAAGACCCCCAACAAATAATGATGGACCACTTGCACTATGTGTTTACAACTTATTCTTGTCAAGCTCGTCGCGGAGGCCCTCAAGTTGTGGAAGCGCATGAGGAATGCCTGAAAATATACGAAAGAAATGAGGAGAGAGCAGTTGTTGTCACTGTGTTGAAAAAGAAAACACACGAGGAAGAAGAAAGGAGGAAGAGGAGAGAAGAACAAGTGCAAGAGAAGAAAATCTTTCTCCCAACAAGCAAACTACAAGGATTAAGACTACGCTACGTAAGGTATCCATGTTGCAAGGTTCGGAAGAGGTGGAGCAACGAAGTCATGACGTGGGACTAGGAGCCTCTATGCAGATATTGAAACCACAATCGATTGACTTATTTGATCCCACACAAGCAAGAGATCCTCCTAGTTCACCATTTCTCCTTTTCAACCCATTTGTTGAACTCTATCCCACCACTTTCCCTTGTCTATGCCTCGCCTCCATTTTTTTCTAGTCCTTGGACTACATAGATTGGTTCAGTCATTTTGGACATGCTCTTGGCACAACAATTTAGATTGGAGGTTTTCAGGATTAAATGGCGAGAGGAGTTTCTTTAGCAACCAAAGCCACCACCTTCTCCTACTAATCTATATCAACCAATGGTGGAAGATGACATTGAAGAACACATGTAGTTGGGTGTAATGACACAAACACATTATCAACTTCATTTAGGGTTGGAAACGAGCATGGTTGGTTACACCATTGATATTGCATAGTTCGAGACAATTCATATATGGATTGTAATTTAAGGTAGAAAGATGCAAGAGATGGAACAAAGAAAGATAAAGGAGACATGCGACAAGGGGTTCTTGAGGCTAGCCAAGAACAAGCTACAAGATAGGATACACAAAGAGGTTGTGAGAAAAAGGAAAGGCACATTGCGTTGTTGTAAAGCATTGAGGAAGATGATTATCCATGGTTGTTGAAAGTATAGACACCAAGTAGAGGATAACTTTTCTTTTTCCCTCCATGGAACTTCTCGTAGTGGTTGGAGATCAACTCAAGTTGGACTGTCATTTTGATTTGTTGTGTTGTGCGAAAATCGTAGATCCGACGAAGTTACTGGTGCAAGCACAAATGCAGGGGAATGTAGTTCTAGAGTACTGTCAACATATATTTTTGGGACATTCAACAAAGAGATAGGGTCGTGGAAGATACAACGAAGAAGGTTTAGGTTGTGGTTAAGGAAAAATGTTTCTAGCTCGGGAAAGACGTTGTGAGTGACCAAGTTATGTCAGAGCATTTACAAATTATTTCATTTATCACCAAGCTCTTTGAGAATTGGGAGTAATTTAAAAAATTGCATCTCATACAGGCACATGCCCAAAAGCAAAAGGAATATTTTGATGCGGTGGTGTTGATGGAGTACAACAAGTTATCATTGGAAGTTGCTACTTAGGTAGATGAGATTAGAGAGATACTTTTCAATTGGACTATAAAGCAGGATACTATGTGGAGGGAGATCCAAGCTGCAATTGATGCTGCGAAACAAGCTCACATAGTGGTTTATAAGGACCTTTATGACATGAAGTGGCTACAAGCATTTATAGTGTCAATGGAAAGTTAGGTGATTGTTTTGGCCATGAGTAGATTGATGGAGAGGGAGATGTTTAGGAATCAATTTACAGGGGCGCAAGCACGTAGGAAAGGTGAAAAATTGTTGGATTTCAGAGAGAGAATTCAAGGGTCCATCACAAAGTATTGAACTCACTATAACAAACATAATTGAGGATAACTTCCAACAAGCAACTCAACTAACAACACAACAATCGTATTTTACAATGGTTAGTGATGTTAGAACAAATTGATGCATCATTTATTGCGTAGGTAGATAGACTGGTATACTTACCTTTTGAATTGGATGTGGCGGCAATTGCAATCAACCTCGTAGACACAACTTTATGTTCTACAAACTCCCAGAGAAACACTGTTGGCACAATACGCCACTCCATCGTTGTTGCAACATCTCTGCCACCTCCTCCAAAGTAAGAAAACAAATAGCTACAAGCAACCTTGCAAACATAACTCTAGGTTCAACAAAACCCCAGGCAAACACTGTTGGCATCATCCACCACTCCACCATTGTCGCATGCCTTTGCTACCTCCTCCAAAGTAAGAAAATAAGCACGAGTTGGGAAATTTGTGAATTTTTGAAGATTAATGTAATATTGTTGAAGACCAAAGTCTCTAGGAGTAAGGCTAGGATGGTTGAAAACTCATAAAGGATGGCCTCCTTGGCATTTCAACTTAAAAAAAACTCATAAAGACTGCTAGGTTGGTATGTTAGTTGAAAACTCAAAAGTGTGGCTAAATAAAGTGCGAGGCAAAACCGACAAATGACATTACTCATGGAATTGCAATGAGTGCTTTGGGGCATTTAGAAGCATAACTGCTACAATTTTGACATGGGGAAGACAAGATGCACACTTTGGGATTGCAAAGGAAGCTGATCTTCAGTCGGACTGATGCTATTCAATGCTTTGTCTTGGGATGAGACAAAATGTTAAGTTCGGGAGACTCTTAGGTAGATAATAGAAAGTATATTTTGTATAGTTGTATTAAATTTATTTTTTGTAGATAAATGAATTAAATGTAAAGTTGGAAAAAGAAAAAAACTGGATACATGAATTGGCCTTCAAAAAAAATGTAAGAAGAGTAGGAAGACAATGAGATGTTGTTATGGAACTACTGCGAATGTATGTAACTTGTAATAGAATAAAAGTAGTTTTACAAGAATGCAAATAGCTAGGAGGACATATGAAAAGCTACTCTTTATAAAGTGGTTCCAAATGAATTTTAAGCTCTATTTTTGGCCGCGATAAACTTCATTACCATGAATACAAGAAGAATTTCCTTGAACTAATATTTATGTGATTATGGATGCGTTAGGATTATTGTATTTTCCTTTAGGTTATACTCGTTATGTGTATAATTGCATTTGAATTAATATCAGCAGTTTAACTTTAGTTTTTCTACATGTATCTACTAGAAGTGTTTATCACTATCTAAGATTTGGTAAGGACTCATTTTGTTGCATAAATCTAGCTCTAGGATACAATGTTAGCATGTCCTTGGTTGAATTTCCACGGGGTAGGTTAATAGAAGGCTCAAAGAGACATAAGTTTTCCACATTAACAACTGAATATAACTTCATGTATGGAGGCTGGTCTAATCTGAATGCATTAGTGCCCACTTGTTCAAGAATCTTAAATGGACCATACCTAAGTGGTTTTAACTTCTTTGCTTTACCTTGGAGTCTCTTTTTGCTCAAGTACATCTATACCTTGTCTTCAACTTGGAACTTATTCTCAACTCAATGCTAATTATGTCTTGCTTTGTACTTGGCTTGAGACTCCTTCAACCTCTCTTGCACTTGGAGGTGTATTGTCTTATCTTCTTATTGAAGATTTCAGCTTTGTGGGTTTATGTATCCACTTTTTCTTGCTTCCTTTGTTATTTCTCATCACTATTTCACAATGACTAGGAGGTAAGTAACCAAAACATGTCTCAAAACAAGATCTATTAGTAGAAGACTTGATTGCCCTATTTTTATGATTGTTTTTTCATATGCCAAAATTTCATCCCAAATCTGAAGATGCTTCCTATTATACTCCCTTGAGAGCTGGACCAATGTTCTATTGACCACACCAGTTTGACATTTTTTTGGGTGGATGAAAAACAATTGATCTATTTAACCTTCTATTAATCTTCTCCTACAATGTGGTGCAAAACATGGCTAGGGTCCTTGTATCCTGTATGAAATGATAGAGCGAGCCACATCAAAGTGAACTTAGAGATTAGTGAAAATCAAATCAACCAAATCATTGCCCTCAAGTGTCTTCTTACATGGAATGAGAACGCACATTTTTCTAAATTGGTCTATAATGACAATCAAGTAATCATGCCCTTTCTTTAACAAAGGAAAACCTCTTCCAAAATCTAGGAGATGCTCTTCCATGGTTTAGAAGGAACAGGTAGTGGAATATACAATCCCAATTTTGAATTACCATGCTTACTTTTGCTACACAAAAAACATCCTTTTTTGAATTTTGCAACAACTTGCATGCTTGGCCAATCGATATATACCTTTGCGAACATGCCAAAATATTTGACAGGCCAAAGTGACCTATAACTTCCAAAATATGAACTTCCCACATTAGTTAAACTAATCCCTGTTTAGGTACACAACTTTCAAAATTGTAGAGTAAACCTTTCTTGGAGATACTAGTCTTACTTGGGCACAAAATACACATCCTCAAAATTTGCATCGTGATCATATTCTTCACCATATGCCTCATGGACAAATGGCACAAGATGAGATATGGTGCATAAATTTTAAATTATGTGTGGTCTAGGCAACCAGTTAGCCAACTTTTTAGTGACATTTTATATTTGATAACCAAATGAAATTATTGGAAGAAATCCATCCATTTATAATGATGTTGTAGGAATTTTGGTTTTGCTTGCAAATATCGGAATGGTTTATGATTTGTGTGACAATGGTTTCTTTCGTCATTAAACAGTGCTTCCATTTCTTAATTGCTTGGATAAGAGCATACATTTCCTTATCATATGTGCAATATTTCAAAATTCATCATGAAACAACTCAGAATGATAAAAATTAGGCTTGTTTCCTTGTCATAGAACAACCCTATAGAGTAATCACTTGAACCTATGAATGGCATCAATACCTAAATCTCATGAAAGTGGTTGGAGCATCACACAACACAAAGAGAAAGTACAAGCTACTCATAAAAACATTGCCTTGTCTTGAATGTTGTTTTTCGCACATCTTTCTTAATTCTTATTTGATGATGCTCGGATTACAAATACAACTTTGTGACGTACTTTGCTTGCTGAAGTTGGTCCAACAAATCATTAATCTGTAGAAAAGTGTACTTGTTCTTGATGATTATCTTATATAAGGCCCTATAATCAATACATATTCATCATGGACCATCTTTCTTAGGTACAATAACAATAGAAGAACCACATTGAGAAAGGCTAGGACTGATCACATCTAGATCTAAACAAAATAGAAGTTGTTTTCTTACCTTATTTGCTTCGGTTTGTAGTTTTCTATACAGACCAATGTTGGGGAGAGGTCAATTTGGTAACAACAAGATCTGATGCTCAACCATTTTTTTAGGCAACATATCCTCAGGCTCATGGAAAACTTCCTTAAATTGTACCAAGAACTCTTCTTGCTTTTGTTCTTTGTTAGTAGATGTTATAAAAAGCCCTATATTCAACTACTCATTATCACGCTTATCCTTCAAAAGAAGGAAAGCGAACTTCTCACTAACATTAATGAAACTTTTGGCTTGATTAGCACTTACCAAGGAGATTTTAAAATTTACCTTCATATGCATTGATGGTATAGCTCTCCCTTTCTTTGACCTAATGGTACATGCTAGATTTCCTCATGAAGACAACATTTGTAACATACATTTATGGGCTGCCAAAGATCACACCACACACATCAAAAGGAACGACATCTATAGCAACCTCATCAATGAAATGCTGATTTATTCCAAACTTAGCCTTGCATTGTTTGGTGACCTCTTTCTCTACTCCTCCCTTCACCCAACCGAATGAGTAATGATTGGGATGATCATATTTAACTGACCCAAGATTGTTTACCAACTATTTGGAAATGAAATCTGTTTGTGAACAAGAATAAAAAATATCATAAAATGTCTTCTTTATTGGAATTTTGATATGAAATAACTTGGCAAGTTCACCTTTATCATGAGTCTTATTGTTACTCAAACATACTTTTCTTCAAATGGAAGTGTAAGCAAATATCTCATCCACATTGGAGTTACACCCAACCTCTCTTTCTTCTAAGGAAGTCATAGATTTCTTCTTCTTGTTCTTATAACGATGCCATTCCAGACCTAATTTTCAAGTCGTTTCATATGTATGACCATCAACATCACAATGCCCACAATGTCTCTTAGTATCTTTCTTGGAAATAATAGTAGTAGCATTACATTTACCTTTCCCTTTTGCATTGGAACTACCTTGTTGTTTTGGTGCATTTGAAGAGGATATGGACACTTCCTCTTGTCCATCTGAAGGTAATGGGCGTGGAACATAGCTCATCTATATCTTTAGGCTGGACCAAAAACATAGATCTCCTTCGATAACTGTGAAGACCTCCAATATCCTTCATCAAAATGTTAGTCTTGAGCATGTTTGCTCATTTGGACAACAATTTTTTAGGTTTCATTTATATATTATTTCAAACTTGAGCCTTGTTTTTGCCTAAATATTGCCAATTAATAGACCTTTACTTCTCATAACAAATAGGATAAATTTATTTTTAATCAACTTGTTAAATTTATCCCACTTAGAAATTGGTGGTATCTTCTTCAAAGCTCACGAATGAACATAACTTTCATCCCAAGTAAGTGCATGACTTGCTAGTTTCAATCTTTGCATCAACAATTTGCCGTTCTTCATTAATATTGTGTAATCTAAAATGTACCTCAAGCTGAGCCAATCATTTCAACATTTACTTCACCTTCATTTGCCGGGATTTCAATCTTAGCTTTTGCTTTGAGTGGAGGTTGAATTGGAGGTGCTAGGCTGCTATGGGGCTCCTCCTCATTGTTGGAAGCGCAACCATTAAGAGGAGGGAGGGGGGTGAATCAATGAGCTCTTAAAACTTTCTTCAAATTCTTTAGTTTGTTAGTCAAGCATCAATACAAAATCCATAGAGCAATCAAACCACATCAAATAACATAAAGACATAACACATGAAATAGGTGGGAAACCCTTAAAGGGAAGAAATCCCACATTGATCACAGCATGGACTACATGTCCTAAATCAGATATGCAATGAGTCAGCAATATTGCTGAGCACCAACTCAACATGAGGCATGAATCCCAAATAGTCAAGCACCAACTTAACGAAAAGATTCAACATGCATCAACTTGCTAAGAAGTACCAACTCCTTGATTTGTAGATACAAATCTACAGGAGGCTTCAAGCTCCTTTGCCAAGCACCAACTCAGTTGCTTCAGATCATCCACCTTTCTCAGTACAATTTTGCTCTCTTTTGCTTATCGATCTCAGATTCATTTTGCTGTTTTTCTGCTTATCAATCTAATAGACACATTAGGCTCTCTTTTTCTGCTCTATTTTCGAAGACTCTGTCCTTTCTGCTTTATCTATTCATTTATTTTAGCATATTCTGTATACTCTAGGGTTAATCTTCCTATGAATACTTCGATGATTTCATACTCACAGCTCTCTAGCCATCTGTTCCTCAACGGACCTCTGCTCTACTCCTTAATGAATTTATATTATCATTCTCTTTTTCTTTATTTTAAAAAGACAATTTGATCTTGATTATATACAAGACGGTAATCAACAATCTCTTGAAAGTCGGCTAGACAAAACTCTATAGTCAGCTATATAATGATTTATTCTCCATTGAAAACATAATTTTCATTAGCTTATATAAAAGCTCACTCACATAGGTCGGCTTGAGTGAAACGAAGCTGGAATAGACCAAGCAATCATTAGAATACATTTAGTAATACTTTCCAAACAAGTCTGTAGCAGCTTCTGTTGAAATTTGTAGAAGTCTTGATGCAGTTTGTAGAGCTCTGATACAGTCTGTAGCAAACCTGATGCAGTCTGTAGTTGCTCGCGTAGTAGGTCCGGACACGATCTTATTGTCCATAATCCTTAGATAACCTTCCTTCACACAAAACAACTTATTCAATGGTCATTAGTCTGAATTAATTCTGCAGTCTATTTTTTGTGTCTCCATATGATGTAAACTATAGACAACAAGTCTCTTGGCCAATTGTCTGTTTCACCAAAAACAATTTCCATGGCAAGCTACAAACTCAGTCAGTAGCTACAGACTCTGCAAAAACTATGGACTCTTATTAGCAAAAATTCCTTGACATCAATGACCATATTCTTTACTGAATAACAAACCCTTTGACATCAATGACAACATCTCAACACTCCACAAGAGCATGGGATAGCTTCTCCTCATGAGCATGGGGCTGCTCTTTGCTCAGCGCCTCATTTGCTTTTGGAACCTCAATTTAAACTGCTTGCTTTCCCATGAGAGTCTTCATAATCCTCTCCAACAAATAAAGCTGTCCTATAAAGTGGGCAAATCAAAGAATGTATTTCATCAAGCAAAGGCTTTTTATCTTTGTTGCCTCATGAGTTATATTGCTCAATCTACAATTCTTGCAATTTCCTTTGATAATTGTCTTGATCATCAACTTAGAGTCGCCTTCCACATCCATTATCCGCATTCATTTACTTAAGGCCATTCAGAGTCCAACAACCAAACCTTTTTCTTCCACCACGTTATTTGAGTTCTTGCTAGTGAAATGGGATTCCAAAGGAATAACCCTTGTGAATTTCTCAAAGGACATCCTTCCCTAGACAAGCTTTGGTTGCCTTTGGAAGCTATGTCAAAGTTCATTTTAATTTATCCATCATAAGTTGGGATCCACGAAATGTTACTTCTTTGCTTTTGAACTTATCTCAGACCAATGTCTCAAGGCTTGATGATCTCCTAGTGCTAGTTCTGATTTCTTGCTATGCTTATGAATCCTCGTGATTTCTTTTGTTGATCTTTCCACTCCTCTGTGATTTTTGTTTGAGGATCTAGAGATATTTTGGAGGATCCTCTGATCCTTTTAAGTCCATAGAGCCCAACAAACCATCACTAGTTCCAGCTGCAATTATGCCTTGGGGGTTTGTTTGAGAGCGTCTGCATTATTGTTAAACAACTTAACACACCCCACCTGAATTCCTTTGCCAATTCACAGTTTGGTAGAAGCTGATTCACCTCTTCTTCCTCATTGAAACACAACACATTTTGATGGGACCTAAAACCTTTTTCGTTTCAATTGTTTTGCTACCAGAGTCCCTTCTTGAATTGCAATCCACAAAATAACTCCAGCTTTTTGGCCATGCTTTAGATAACCATACCTTAGATCTTGAAGCAAGTGTCGCCGCTGATGTTACAAGCTTATAACTTGTCGCAATTTAAAATTCCACAAAACATATTAGGTTTAGAACTCAATGGAATTCTTAATCTTTTCATCATAGTTACCAAGTTCGGAAATCCAGATCCATTTGGGAGGGCAAAAAATCCGAAATCTAGTATTCTGGAAAATGTTCAGAAAAATCCGATCCAGAACTTATTTAGATGTACATGTGAGCATAGTTTTAAAATATGCAGAACTGACAAATACAATAAAAAATATTAATAAAATAAATGTTAATATTATATAATATTTATGGTTTTAGGCATTGTTACCAAATCCGGCCGCATCTCGGCCAAATCCGGAAATATCCAGATTTTTTCAATTTTCCAAATTTATCCGATCTGGGTCGGTCAATTTATCAACAAAAAAAAAATAAAATAAAAACAAAAAAAAGACTTAAAAAAAGACTGTAAACATCAGTTAACCTGGAAAAAGAGCGTTTGAAAACCTTAAAATGCGTTATATAAACAATTGTTGGAGAGATCGAAGCAACTTGGTTTAGTTTGTGTTTGGTGATTGATTGCAGAGGAAAACGACCAACTTGTGGAAGAGAGTAGCGATGGCAGTGGAAAAGGCGACAGAGACTTCCAAACGACCACCACAGGGCAAGCATCGAGGGATCTTGCAAACCGCGATGGCAAGGGCAGAAGTCAGTATAAAAACCGTAAGTTAGCTGAATTAGACAGACAAGGTTAACTGGCATATGCACTTGCGACCTTCGCATTATTAACACGACGCTCTAACCGAGCAATAGTGAGGGCAGAGGTAAGTTTTTTTTCTTTTCTTTTTTTCTTATTCAAAGTTACACATTAGCCATGTTTAGGTTCAGATTAAATATTAAATATAGCTTTAGGTTTAATTCTAGGTTTAATCTTAGGTTTAATTAAATATTACAAAATAAAAATATATGCAACTTTGAAATTATAAAATATAAATTAAGTATTATTTTAAATTTACGTAAAATATTTAAAAACAATTAGTTTAATTTTAGGTTTATTTAAATATTATAAAATATATGAAACTCTAAAATTATAAAATATCAATTAAATATTATTTTAAGTTTACTTATTTTTTATATATAAAATATTTATATATAATTAGTTTAATTTTAGGTTTAATTAAATAATATAAAGTATGAATAAAAATATATGAAACTCCAAAAATATAAAATATTGAAAAATAATTATATTAACGTTTAAGTTTGTGTATTTAATATTTATATTATAAAATATTTAAATATAAATAAAAGAATTTAAATTAGGTTGAATTATTAGTAATAGGATTATATAATATTAAATATAATTGCATTTGCATTAATTTATAATATTTTTTGTTTTAATATTTTTTTTAAAATTTTAATTTTAAATTTTTTTATATATAAAATATTTAAAAATAATTAGTTTAATTTTAGGTTTAATTAAATAATATAAAATAAAATATATGAAACTTTAAAATTATAAAATATAAATTAAGTATTATTTTAAATTTACGTAAAATATTTAAAAACAATTAGTTTAATTTTAGGTTTAATTAAATAGTATAAAATAAAAATAAAAATATATGAAACTCTAAAATTATACAATAGAAATTAAGTATTATTTTAAGTTTACTTATTTTTTATATATAAAATATTTAAAAATAATTCGTTTAATTTTAGGTTTAGTTAAATAATATAAAATATGAATAAAAATATATGAAACTCTAAAATTATAAAATATTGAAAAATAATTATATTAACGTTTAACTTTGTGTATTTAATATTTATATTATAAAATATTTAAATATAAATAATTTTTTTGAATTAGGTTGAATTATTAGTAATAAGGTTATATAATATTAAATATAATTGTATTTGCATTTATATTCTAATATATAATATTTTTTGTTTTAATATTTTTTAAAATTTTAATTTTAATTTATATTACAAATAAAGTATTTACATAACATATGATAAAATTAAAATTAGTAATATCATGATATATTTTTATTATTTTGTATAGTTTTATAATTCTATTATAATATTTTATAAAACTTTTGCAGGGGACATATCATCATGGCAAGTCAACCACTTGAGAAGAAATACATTATTCAGCGAGATGACAATCTCAGAAACATGCAAAGCACTCTTTGTGGCTTAAATATCACAGGGACTATAACAAGGGTTCAGTGCCATTATATTGGAGGCTTAGATGTGAAGATTTGCCCAGTAGCGAAGGAGAACCTCATATATGCATCATTTATAAGTATAATTCGAAGCAAATATGAAATAAAGACAGTTGCATCAGCTTTTGAATCTTTAAAGAGAGTTAAAATTCAACGCAGTTTGACACATTTTGGCTCATTTTTTAGCTCAATGCATTCTCCAACGTCTATTCAAGCCAATGAAAGTGCACAACAAATACCCCACTCTCAACATTGTTTGAAAGCTATGTGGAAGCCACAGAGAAAACATGAGATAGACAGATTGGTGGTTTGGATTTTTTATGCAAATGCCATTCCCTTGAATGTTGTTCGAAATCTACATACGAAAGCAATAGTAGATGGGATCACCAATTTCGGAAAAGGGTACGCAATGCCATTTTTTGAAAGCCTAAAAACTGTTTTGCTGGAAGAGGTGACATCCATATATAATGAGCTAGATAAAATGAAAAAACATTGGAAAAAATAGGTTGCACTATAATAAGTGACAGGTGGTTTGAAAAAATAGGTTGCACTATATTAAGTGATAGGTGGTCTGACACAAAGCGAAGGCCCTTCTTCAATATATTGACTCAATGCCCTAAAGGTTTTATGTTCATCAAATCAATTGATACAAGCAATGATATGAAGACTGTTGATTTCATTTTCAAATGCATTGAATCTGCTATTTTGGAGATTGGAGAAGAAAATGTTGTCCAAGTTATTACGGATAATGCAACAAATTGTAAAGCTGCTGGCTAACTTCTTATGGGCAGGTTTTCTCATTTGTTTTGGAGTCCATGTGCAACTCATGTTTTAGATCTTTTGCTTGAAGATCTTGCAAACTTGGAGTAGGTAAATAATGTTGTTAGAGAAGGGAAACAAATTTTCAAGTTTATACTTAATCACCCTTTGACCTTGAGCTTATATCGCTCATTTGCAAAGCGTGAACTTCTCTCTCTGGCTTAAACCAGATTTGCATATAATTTTATCACTCTGCAAAGGGAAGTAGAGGAGAGGACAAAATTGAGAAGAGTTGTAGTTAGTGAAGAATGGACACAATCCAAACTGTCTAAGGAAAGCATTGCAAAGGACATTGAAAGAATTATCTTGGGCAATTCATTTTGGGAGGGCGTCGAGAAAACCTTTAAGGTGTTTGAGCCACTTGTCCAATTGTTGAGATTCGCTGATGGCATGAAACCTTGTATTAGTTTTGTGTATGAGGGCATGGAGCAAGCGAAAGAACAAATTAAAAAAGCATTGACAGGGGAAGGTGATGAAGTTCAACGTGTTTGGGACATTGTGGACATCTGATGGAATATGTTACATCGACTTATACATGCAACAAGTTGTTATTGTAATCCTAAGTTGATAGAGGTGGATCATGATGTAGATGAGGAGGCAAAGAATGGTGTATTGGCAACAATAGATAGGGTGGTTCAAGATGAAAATGAAAAGGATAAGGTGAGAAGGCAGTTGACTACATTCAAGAACCAAGAAGACAAGTTTTCCCTCAAGAAGCACAAAAAGACATTGTTAATATGGATCTCCATTTATGGTGGCAGACGTATGGTTCTTCTACTCCAGAGTTGCAAAAGCTTGCCGTGTATATCCATAGCCAGTGTGCCAGTGCTTTTGCATGCGAACGAAATTGGAGCACGCATGATTTGATCAATATTAACAAAAGAAACCAATTAGGAGCCAAAAAACTCTCAGATCTTGTGTTGGTCCACTGCAATTTAAGAATGCTTGAGCACAATCTTGCAAAAGAAGATGACAATCTTCATCTTTGAGAACCATTCTTTGAAGGAGTTGAGGAAAATATTGATAGTGTTGATGAGCTTGATAGAGAATTTGTAGATGGTGTTAGTGCTAGTTTAGATTTTGAAGCAGGGTTTGATGTTGCAAATGTTTAAAACTTTTAAAGTTTTATATCAATTTTGAGCTGACTCTAAACTATGGATATTTTGTTAACTTTTATTGTAATTCAAGTTTGAAACTCTTAATGCATTTCTCAATTTTGCAAGTGTTAAATTAATGTCCATTCTTTAGTAGATTAAAATATTTTGCATATATATATATATATTCCGAACTGGATTTTATTGGATTTTTTTTGAATTTTTTCAAGAATTCCACATTTCGTATTTTTTTGGCCTCTCAAACGCATTGAGATTTTTGAACTTGGTAACTATGGTTTTTGGTTATTTTTTTGCGCAAAAAAATTTAAAAAATGAAAAAATAAAAAAATATTTTTTTGAAAAAAAAATGGCTGACCCGGACGAACTTATCCAAGCCGGCCAAAAAATTCGGATCCGGCTGGATTTTTTCCAGATCTAGCCGGATTTGGTAACTATGCTTTCATTGATGGTTGGAGTCTAATAATTGCTGGATTAATAACGTTTGTAAGAAATCCAACTTCACCTCTTTTGTGATCCAATAATCGTTCACTTTGGTTCCTCGAGCTTGGGAGGCCACTAATTGTATTTCCTTTAGGTCAAGGTGCTGGTCAATTGGGTGATTTTTAGACATGCATCCTCCAAAAAATTCCCTTATTATCCATTGCAAATTTACAGAAGAGATCCCTTTGAATGAGAGATTGTGCATAGCCAATATTCTTCCAAATTGCCAACCCTTGGGATAAAATAAGAGTTCAAAAATGATTGTCTAGTTCGTCATTGTCCATGTATTTCTTATTGATCATGAGAGTCTAGCCCGATTCTGCTTACCATAAATTCTCCAACCAATTTTGCACATGAGGGTAAATTGGTTGTCTCAGTTTCCATTTCCAGCTCCTCCAAGCTTTGTTGGTTATATGCATGCATGTTAATAAATGTTGTGCATGTTGATTGTGAAACATGTTATTTGGGTTTGCTAGGTGATGGTATATTTGGCCTAGGAGGATTAATGTTTAAGGGACTTGAATCTCATGATAGAAATATAATAAAGTTCCATCATCTTGTAAATATTGTTATAAACAAATAAACATAGACATAATAAATTAAAGGAAATCCGAAGGCCCAATTGAGTCAATTGTGGACTATGACATGGAAAGTTGTGGAATGGGATGTTTGCCGCTTGTCTCTTATGCATACCATTCTCTTGCAATTACTTTATCTTATAAAGTCGCCAAGCTTTCATTGTTGGCATATTTTTTTGGTTGTGATCGGAGTGAAAGGAGAGTGGGAGCTCTATAAATAGTAAGTAGTGAATCCACTCTCTTGAGTTTTAAGCCTAGAAAGAGGTCGTGGCTTTTTATACTTGTCGGCAATAATTGTGCTTGTGTCATGGTTTTGGGTTGCAAGTATGGAAAAACTGAAGATGACTAATCAGGGCTTGAGGTATTGGTTAGTTTCCATGGGTAGCTAACTCAGGTTATGGGATGGCAGGCTAGATGGCTTTTTACTTAAGGTAGAAGAAAACTGATTTCAGTTCATGTTATGCAATAACAAGGTTGTTTGTGTATGTAAACCTAGAATGGTCAACAATATAAGGATCCTCTAAAATAGGAAAAGGAAGAAGACCATACTAGATCCAACACACATACAAGATGCCGGTCCACAAAGTGGTTCGAAGTCGTGAGCAAGGAGGTTGTAAGGAATCTAAAGGTGAATTTACACAAAGAATAGCAAGCATAGAACCTCACTAGACCCAAGGTGTCATTAGGCATTGAAGTAAGAGCTAAAAAGGTAACCAAAAAATGTAAAATGCCATCAGGTGGTAATCATGAGGTATCTAATCCAAGCGTTGAATAAGTGTTATTAAACGGTAAACATGGTGTAAATAAAGAGCATGCAAAGATGATAATGTACTAATCTAAGCATGGACATACACAAAATGAACCAATCTAATACATTAGCCAAATTACAAAAGAAAGATTATAGGGTTAGGGATACTTACCTTGGGTTGACTTGTTGGAGCATTAATCTCCCCCTTGACTTGTAGCACTTTGTGAGAGATGGTTGTAAGTAGAAGACGCAAGTAGACCCAAGTTGGGGACTATAAATATTAGTTGTACCTCACTGGCTCAACTTCTCTTTTTGATATCTTCAAGTCTTTATGCCAACATGTCTTCCCTAAGTGTAAGCTCCTTAGCTCTAATCCCTCTTCTTTTTAAGGTGGATTTATGTGTGCAAGTAGAGCAGATTGGATGTCTATATTTTGAGAAATGACAAATAGGAACCCTATAAATATGGATCCAAACCCTAAAAGTCAAAGCTTGAACCTAGTTGATGTCATTACCTTGATCGATGCCATACCAAGGTTTCTAGTAGAAACAATGCCGATGATGTTGGCTAGATTGGGAGGATTGCAAGATGTCATCGGTCAGGTTTATGGCGTCGAGAAAAGGTGCACAAAGGGGAAAAAGAGAGATAGGAGAGAGAGCGGGAATCAAGGGACAAGCAAAACAGATGTCAAGGTGGAATGAAGGTGGTGGTAAGAATTGATAAGCATGACAAGATCTCTCATAGAGCTCTGATCTTGGTGTACTCCTTAGGATGTACATTCATGGAGATCAATGCACTGACGAGTCTTGCAAGATAAAGTGTCACGAAGCAAAAATATGTAGTATACAATCTACGAAAGCTTAGTCCTACTATCTTCTTTTCTAGTAAGTCTTCCCATCTATTTTATAAGATTAATTCATTGGCAATTAATTATTACATTGCAATAGCTTGTAGTTATAATCAGGGAAATGAAATACAATTAGATCCTTATAATATCATTTGATCCTTTTAACTCCCAAAATAACCTAGTGGTTCTAACAACTTGATAACTATTGGCCATTATTGGCCCACATACTAGGCTTGTGCCTAGATGGATTAGATTGCTAATGGATGAGCAGATGAATAGATGTTCTGGATGGAATGAGTGGACCAAAGAGATCATGCAACTTGCAAAGCTTTTGAAACACTTTAAGTTCGCTTAAAGTGTAGTTTGGCAATTTTCAAGGGACAAGTCTATAGGGCAAACAGAAGGATCCAAGCAGGTCTCCATGGTGGTTATAACATTCAGGAGCATGAAGCAAGTTTTGCACATGCCTTAGGAGTTCATTAGAACCTTGAAAGATTGAGCAAAGGATGAATTGGGCAAGTCTAAGGGCCAGGCCGTCTTGCACGTCAGATAAGAATGAGCAAACCAGCTCATTTGTGCATTTTTTAATCTTAACTCAGAAAGCCGCACAAGCCAAAAGATTGTTGCGCCATGGAGTTTTTCATGAAGCTTCAAAGTTGAACCATTAGAGTAAGACATCCACACAAACGTCAAAATAAAGCTCGTGCAAAACAAACCCTTTTTGAGCTTAAATTTGATGGTTGCATGAACGTCAATGACGGATGCACGAATGTCATTTGACGGGAGCGCGGACGTCAAATTTGATCTCGTGAAGTAGTCGTTGGATTTCAAACAGTGGGTCCCAACAAATATAACGATCCACGTTGCGTCGTACATCTTGATCCGATGGTGCGAGATGAGTCAAAAGGTCAAGGAGCTCGAGAGGTCGACACGTGGCACAAGTGTGGAAGTTGACAGATTGACAACAGATCTTGAAATCAATGCATGATTGACACATGGCGTAAGTGCGTGAAGCTGACAGACTGACAGCGAATCTTGAGTGCAAATGCGAGGTTGCCAAGTGGCACCAGCGCGGATAGAGATTGATAAGTTAAAGGTAGGATCGGTGGTTCTCGCTCGATTGTATCGATCAAGATCAATGGTGCATGGATGAGTAAAAATGTCAACAGTTCGAGTCATGGTCAACAACCAATAAGCAAAGGGTGGGCTCGGGATATTTCGATGAAAGTCGATAGGACATTCTTAGACCTGGGCAAGGTAAAGATGAAGGAATCTGGATCGAGCTCGATTTGGGCTGAACTAGATGGACATTGCAAGATCTAGCATCATCGTTAAGGCTCCACAGGGACAAAATAAGTCTTTCAGACCTAATACAGATAAATGGTCGACAATTTGAATGACGAAACGGACCAAGCATTGCCAACAGAGATCCATGGAGGTAAAATAGCTATTTTAGATCTAATATAGACCAAGTGGGTGGCAACTTAATGCCAAATCAAGAACATGCACATATGAACTTTTGTCGATCAAAACTATAGGAAAACCAATAGTTTGGATTGGTTTTCACCTATAGTGGACCCAGGTTCAGTTTTCCATGCAGGGGCAGATAAATGAGATATGGTGGGGGCTTCTCGTCCTTCAACACAGTCATAGCTTGACAAACCGTCGTTAATGGCATGGCACTGTCAGTTTCGGGATTCAAGGATTTGATCCTCGTGACCACGTCAAGTGGACTTAGGGTCTCAAGGTGGCTAGCTGGTAGTTAGAGAAGCAGTTAACATCATTGATTCCGCTCAAATAGATTTTGTCATCATGCATAACAAACCCTTGCATAAAGCAATCAATGAGCTGGCACCACACGACTAGGACACTTTCTTCACTCTTCCACGCATGTTCCCATCTCTCTTTCTATCTTTCTGCTTTATATAGAGGCATTTGAGCCAAAAAATGGATCCTCTCGGTAGTCTTATACTCCCTCTCTTGGGCATGACTAAACTCTGCCAAGATGGAGCTTGTAACCTGTTGGGATGAATACAAGATTGTTTTTCAGATTTCATTGTTCTGGTATAGTGTGTACATGTCAATTGATTTGCATATGTGGTAGAGCTTTTCTCCCTTGTCAAGTCTTGATCTCAACTAGTTACTAGTTCATTTTGTTATGCAGGTCATGTTTAGTGTTTCGTATCTTTTGATTGAAGCCCGCATGTGGATATTGTGACTGGTTAGTGTCTTACATTAGACCTCTCCATCATTTCCCTCAGCTTGTGATCATTTGGTGAACCTCTTCATGAAGCATTGATGTATGACAGATATTTGGAATCATAGATCTGATCTTTTGCTTGTTTCATTAGTGTTTAAGAGTCAAACAGAGTGGATCAACCATAATTTTGGTGCATCACCGTTAGCTTAGGTTTCCCTTTCATGTTCTTTCTCTCTCCCTTTTCCTTGGTCATTAGTAGGTTTTAGTAGTGGAAATGAGATAAAATGATGCATCAGAGGAGCTAGCCTTGTTAAAAATCCTTGAGGTATGACCCCATTATAAGATACCCACAACCTGGTGTTAGTCCCATGTTGAGCTAGATTTGGAACTAGAACTTGAGCACTCCTGCTTCCAGCTAGGGTGCAATCTAGATCTCCAACAATAACGATGTGCTAACAATATTGAACACTATCTAACAATATATCTAATATAATGACCAAAATAGATACAATCTAAATGATTTTCATTAGGTCAGTAATATGATTAAGTCCAAACATGAACTTAATCACATTGTATAACCTTGCTGGCAAAGCAACAAACATTGCTAAGTGTCCCTATGGTCACCATTCTATCTCATTGTAGTTTATGGTTAACTAGCCGTTGTGGCCATTGAGTAAACTAGGAGGTGGTGTTGAATATTGGTTTCACTTCGATGGGACTCCACATGCAGTATACATTGATCTCTTGAATGTTTCATTCTTCACTTGGTTTTTGTTAGAGTGATCAATTCTAACACAAACTATTTTATCATATTATATCCAAGGCCAAACAAAAATATAGTGCCATGTTATACCCTACAAGGGTATGCTTGCATCGATCTAGATGTCTAACATGTGACACTCTTCTAATCTTGAAGTCTCCGATGACATATACCACATACCATAACTATGGTGGCCTATCCAATACTTGGAGGTACACCTTTAATGCTGCTCTGCCTTGGATGGGACTATCCATCCCTAGTGGTTATTGTTGACAAATCTTCCACAAATCAGATTTTCTCTTGCCACCATAAAATTTTCTACAGACTCAAGCAGAAAATTTCTACGGACTCAATAAGATAAGGATAACCTTCGAACTAAAAGTCCGAAGAAATTCGGAAGACCACAAACAAAGAAAGTCCGCAAAAGGCAAGCCAAAGATTAATTCGGAAAAAGGGGCATTTCCAATTTTTCCGAAGGGCAGGGTACCCTTCGGAAGGGTCACTATCAATATTCCCGAAGGGCACCTACCCTTCGGGCAGGAGGAAGACCAAATTTAGAGACTTTTGCAAAAAACTCGGGTGCCCTCCAATTTTCCCGAAGGGCACTGGCGAAGGACACTTGGACGGGCAGATGACACTTGGTCGGTTGCCGAAGGGCACATTTGAAATCTCGAAAGGCACATTTCGGAGGGAAAGGCAACGAAAAGAATCCTTCAGACAAAAGTCCGAAGGAATTCGTAAATATATATACAGAGAAGACCAAGGACATTTCAAAGAGCAGAGACAAAACAATTGGAATTCTTTCGGACTTTTGTCCAAAGGATTTCCTTCGGACAAAAAGTTCGAAGAAATTCGGAAGTGTCCACGGAGGCTAAAAGACAAAGAAAGACAAGAAGCAAAGGCAGAAAGATATCCTTCGGACAAAAAGTCCGAAGGAATTCGGAGAAAAGACCGACCAAAAAACTCGAAAGAATTCCGAAGGCAAAAGACTAAGATAATTCTTGCGGACTTTTTGTTCGCGGGAAAGATGTGAAGGGAAGAAAGTCGCGGGAAAGAGGCGAGACAGAAGTCCGAAGAGGGACGCGGGAAATAAAGCCGAAAGAATTCTGCGAAAATAAACTTGAAAGAAATTGGAGCAGACAAAAAGTCCAAAGAAGTTTGGAACAAGACAGAGACAAAAAGACCGCGGGAAAAAACTCGAAGAAATATAGTCGAAGGAAATACAACTTCTGGTGACATCCCGCAAGCCGTCAATTTTTGACTGCGGGAAGTAACCATTGAGACCGAAGAGACGAGATCCGAAATAAATGGAGGCCGACTGTGCAAAAGAGAATAGAAAGCAGATAATCCGACGAAGGAGTTGAATACGGAATCTTGCCAAAAATAGACACGATCAGAATTAGAACAGAATACATGCAAGCAAGAACTATTTTGGAACATAAAAGCTATTTTCGAATAAACGGTCAAAGTTTCAGTTGACTGATTATTAAAGTCTTGTTCGTCTCCATTCAGCGCATGCATCCGAAGGTCTGATCCAGCTTCAACAGGAGTTCCGAATTCGAACGACGAGTTGACTATTCGATTTAGAGTTAACTAATTGATTATTCACTAGAAGCTTTGCATGCGAATGAGAATGATCTCTTTGTCCAACTCAGCTTAAATAACTGTTAACTCGGTTTTCAAACGCTACAACTCGGCAATCAAACAACTCACATGGAGTTCTAAATTGACATTTGCATGGATCTTCATGCAAAAAGGAGGTGGGCGGCTCATGACAAAGATAACTTCGCTTCATCAAACGAAGAAGCTTCATGCAAGGATAAAAAGGAAAATATATTTTATTGAAAGGCCAAGTAAAGCTTGGAGTTAACAAAAGTGAATCTTTCTCTTCAAGTTCTACGCCATTCTTTGGTTGTTTGTAATTCTCTCTATATAATGGCTTTCAGCGTTGATTAAAAATCATCCAATCTCTCTTCGTTCGACCAGAGTCTGCCATTGGTGAGTTGTGTAACCTATTCGATCAATAAGGACTGTAGTTTTAGATTTCAAGCATTGGCATATTGTATATTTCTTCAGCAATTTGCGTAAGTGGTAGAGTTCTCTCCCTTCCCAAATTCTGTTTCATACCTAGTTGCTATATTATCCTTGTGCTGCTGTAGGGGAAGGAGTTGTCAGCGCCAATTCAGGGACACTGCCATAATGTCGCCACTTGAGTATCAAACTGCGTCATTCCTTGGTACTTCTTCCCACCATTGCTATTAATCAAGTCATCATCAGTGAATATATTTATAAAATCAAGATTGTGATGCTCATCTGTTATCACTCTAGAGTGCCCCTCTTTGAAGATGTGCAAAGCACACCCTCACTCTCGCTGATACAATTGGAACTTCTTTGAGCGTGGGTGACTCTTTGATGAGAAGAACCTCCAAAGAGGGTTGGTTCCTTTTAGATTTTTCAATAAACTTGACTACTGTGATTTTTGGGGTGAAAAGGGAGAAGGAAATTGAAAAGGGAAATATAATTAAAAGGGGGTGATACTCCTGAATTGTCAAAACCCTCTGAAGTTACCGAAATCAATGCACACATATGATCAAATGAAATCTATAATTTTGTCCTTAAGCATAAATATTTCAGATGAAGGGTTGGAAACCTCTTCAAATGACCTACAAAAGGGTGAGAAAGGAAGAGATAGGTGAGGAAGGGCCCTGCAAAAGGAGATAAATCTCATTTATATGTTGGTGCACAATCAGATTACACATTATCTCTTGTCAAAACTCCGATTTAGAATAATAACTTCTTTATTGATGACTGGTCCAGCTTACAATTTCTTCTTTTCAAGCTTTCGGGCCCCTTTCAATGGCTTAATTAAGCCAATAAATAGACTTTCTCCAAAAATCTAAAATAGCCTATGTGGAGCGTTAGTCTTGGTTAACTAACTCAAGACTTAACCTCTTTTTACAATATTCAGAAATATTCAATAAAATCCTCTTTATTACAAAATGCATGCGTTTTCAAACATTGGCATAGAAAATAAGTGGGTAAGGCCAAGTTTGAAAGATTAGTCGTAAAATAAACAATACATTCTCCAAAATTTTCAAACATGCATGACTAAGGCTGGCGTAGAGGTGTGGATGGTGGGACTGTTGAAAGTCAACCTCTCCTTTGTATGGAAGATTATGTCAAAATTTCTAAATAAAGAACTCCATCTAGATCCATTTGAAAATTGAGTTGGAGGTTGAGCTATTCTTGTTTGAATGAAAAACAGGAAAGATGTGTAACAAGCTCGCTCAGTCAACTCCAACTCAGAACTGGTCATCCTCCAATGGTCTCTGCTTGCATGCAAAGCTATGTTAAGACTCGGACGAAGAACTCCGTTAGAATAACTTGCATGGAAAATTACCCTGTTGAATGAGAGATAATATTCATATTGAATTTAGTTCCCAACTTTCTATTTGTGGCTTCCGCGTTTTTGTGCATGCATCTCTTGAATGATGTGGCGTTCTCTTTCTGAATGTCTCGAACTCTATTTATTTATGGCTTTTCCTACTGTGTTTGCTCCTTGATTTACTCGGACAAAAAGCCCGTGATTTTCCGTGTTCATCCCTCGGATTTTTCTGTGTATTTCCTTTTAGCTTGTCTTGGGATTATTTCTCCTTGACTTGTTTATCCTTTCATATTATCCGTCTTTTGCTTGGGCCTTATGTATTGGCCTTTCTTCCTGCGGATTTATTCTTTTCATTTTCCCACGGACAAAAAGTCCGCGGAAGGTGTCCCTTCACTTTTCAGATTTTTGCACTTTCAACTTTCCCGCAGACAAAAGTCTGCGGAAATTGCCTAAGACTTCTCTGCCTTTTATTTTGCCTGTGTTTCCTTTGGTTCTATCTGTTGTATTTTCCATCGGACTTTCCTTTTTTGTGGACTATCTTGCTTTGAACTTCCCGCTGACAAAAAGTCCGCGGGAATTATCTAAGGTCTATATTTTTTGCACAGTCAGATATCTCTTAGAAATTCCTCGGGATTATTTCCTTCGGGTTTATTGTCATCTCCCATTTCTTTTGGATTTTTGCCTTCCCTTTGTCTATCCTCCATTTCCTTCTGGTTTATTTTTTTGCGGACTTTCCCTTGACCACTTCTTCTGAAGGAATCCTTCAGACAATTTGTTCGAAGGAATTCCTTCGGACTTTTTGTCCGAGTCCTTTGTCATTTTCTCGCAGACAAAAAGTCCGCGGTAATGATTTTCTTGTCCGAAGGATTCCTTCGGACTTTTTGTCCGAGTCCTTTGTCATTTTCCCGCGTACAAAAAGTCTGCGGGAATTATTTTCATTGTTCCTTTTGGCTTAAACAGGAGTAACTTTCCCGAAGGGTACATACTCGTCGGGAATTTCGAAAATGTCTTTCTACTCGTCGGGAATTTTGAAAATGTCTTTCTCAAAGGGCACATGTCCTTTGGGCTTTTGTAAAAGCCCTTAAAATTCATAAGATAAACTTTTCCGTAGGGCAGGTGCCCTTTGGGATTCTGGAAAACGTACCTTCCAATTTTGAAAAGAGCTTTTCAAAAGGGCGCCTGCCCTTTGGAATTCTTGTTATTGACCCCTCCGAAGGGTACTTGCCCTTTGGCTTTTCTTCAAACGGTCATTTGGACTTGTGCAATGAGCCTTTCGGAAAACTTGTCAAGGTCCTCCAACCCTTCGCATTTCTTGTATCGGTCCTTTTCGAACTAGAAGTGTACCTTCCCAAAGGGCGGGTGCCCTTCGGGATTTTTGAATTTGTCCTTTGTTTAATGGACTTAGCCCGTTTCCCGCAGAAAAATTGTCAAGCCCCGCGGGCTTTTGCAACGAACCTTTTCCGAAGGGTAAGTGTAAAAGACTCTTGCCTTTCCTTCAGACAAAAATTCTGAAGGAAATACACCTTGAAAATCCCTGTTTGAAATGTGAAATGGTCCCTTGGGATTTTCTTCAAATGGTAATTTTTGAAGGGCAGGTGCCCTTCGGATTTTTTGTTAAGTGTCCCATTTACTTGAAATGCCTTAGGGCTATTTGAAAATTGTCCTTCAGATAACCAAGTGACCCTTTTCTTTCCTTCAGACAAAAAGTCCGAAGGAAATAAACCTTTGTAAATGATCAATGTGACATTCTTTTGGACTCTTTACAAAGTCCTTTGAAACCTCTCTCCCTCGTACAAATAATCCGAGAAAACTGTCCATCTCCTAGCCCGAAACAATTCTGAGGAGGAAAAACACCTAGAAAAAAAACACAGCTACTGTATAGCCTGAAAAATGAAACTGTAATCCTGCAGAATCCAAAAGAAAACACTTGCCTTGCTTTTGTTAGTGAATCCACAGCCCTGTAGCTTTATAACTGTACATGATATTTCGAAAAGGAGATATGGCCTTTGAATTTGCTGTAGGTGTCCCGCCCTTGAACGAACTGTATTCTCTATATGGTGGCTGTAGAAGTTCAAAGAGAAGACTGTAGGAGACCTTTTCATGCAGTTGGAAGCTAGCTTGTTTGATTGATCATAGATCTCTTTTTGATAATAAGCATTTGTCACTAAAAATTGACAAAGACCTTTCCTGTTTCAACGTATCATTCTTGTGAACACAATTGATTATCATTGCTGTAGGTCTTCATTATGACTGTATTTGGATACTAGACTGCCTACATACCCCCTTTATTCATGCTTTGATAGTGCTAATTCTGCAAGTTGATCAGCTGTAGGGATTTTGACTGCTCTGGGGAAAGTTTTGAATGATAAGGATAGTAATTTGGCCTTGACAGGCCAAATTACTAACACCACCTACAACAAAAAATTTCCATCACGAAAGAATCATGAATGTTTAAATGTCGGCAATTTTTCTCCTTTGTGCTGTCAGCTGAAAATGATCTAGGTGTGACTGCAGAATCACTGAACTGTACATAGTGGACATCATTCTCATGACCTGCCAAAACATTCAGCTCATGATTAACTTGATTTCCAAACTCATCATTCAACCTGCAAGCACTCCAAACCTTTGCTATTTTATCAGAGTTGCAAATTCCAAAAATAGTCCCATTTGCATTGAAGGCACAACAGAGGATCTGACTTGTCTGTTGGCTGGCCCTCTGAGAGGGATCATTGCCCTTTTACACCTGGTACTTTGTACAGGTATTACAACTAAACGCCTGGAATTTTTTATTAAAATCACGAGAATCCTTGATCCAACATGTTCCCTCATCAGATGACAATCAGAGATGGTGCTCACAACCTGACCAAAAACTGAAAGCAATTGCAGTTACAGCCTACGTAACTGCATTCGCCGCATTTAATCGCAGAATTTGAAATTCGCCTTTGAACAAACCCTATCTAATTTGTTCAAATTCGTGATTAAATTTGTATGGATTTAATCACGAATTTAAAAAATGAATATGATAAAAAAACGTGTGATAAAATTCGTCCAAGTTTGGTGGGGTTCGTAATTTTTAAGGTTGCTTTTCGTTTTGTTACCCATTGTTACCCGTCAGTCTTCAATGTTCATTGTGCAAATGCAAGTAGCAAACGCGAACCCTGCTGCTGTTTCTCTGTTGTGTGACACTGTGAAGGCAAAGCAGGAAATACAAAGTTCAAACCGTCTGGCATTTTGCGTCCCGCCATCCACAACTCCACGATCACACTTGTAGTCTGCATGATTGCAATTGAGTGCATCCATGATTCCAGAGTCTACACTCACAGACAGTTGGCAAATACACTCGTTGGCGAACTGCGAACAGTTGTCAGTCGGTGACTCTGTTAACTGCGAAGAACAAACAATCAACACTAACCAATGATAGAGGCCGAGGCATCAGGGTGGCAAAGGTATGTAGGTTTTAATGTTTAATATTTGTTAACTAGTTTTTCTTTTAGTTTGGTTTTAATATTAGATTATTATATTAATATATATATAAATAATAAAGTTATAAATTAATAACTCTATATAATAACCTATAATTTAAGCTGTTTTAGATATTTAGGTTAAACTTAAAGATATTTATTAAAATTTTAGCTTATTTTTCATAATTTAGTTTTAATTTTATATATTTAATATTAATTTTTTTTTAATGTACGATAACAAGAACAAATATTTTATTTATTAAATTTTTTTAATATATAATTTGTATTAACCGAATTTGATCACAAATTTTATATCCGATTTTGTAGTTCTAATTTTTTTTCCAAAGTTTATCCTTGGTGAATGCAAACACAAATTCGAATGCGGTGACTTAGGTTACAACTCCTTAATGACTGGTTCGGAAATTTGGATCCGTTCGGGAGGGCAAAAAAACCAAAAATCCGGAATTCTTGAAAAAGTTTGGAAAAATCTGATTCGGAATATATACAAATACATGTGTGATCTTAGTTTTATAAATATGCAAAATTGACAAATACAATGAATAATATTAACAAAGTAATATAAAATGTTAATATTACATTTTTTTTATTAGATGGAGTAAAACATGTTGGTTTTATAGGGTTCCAGCAACCTCGAGTTTAAACAGAGTAAGACCCACAATAAAAAAGCAAAACCCCATGGATTGCAAAACAAAAGACCTTGAGTGAATCTGAAGCAAAACTACCAAGAAGACAAATTAAGACAAAACAAGCATATCAGATAAAACCCTAAATAGAAACATAATGCTCCTCAGAGCTAGTTTTCTCTTGTGATACAGCTTGTTCTGTCTCCTTAATTTTATCCAACAATAGTTCTTGATTGATTCTGCCTCGGGTACGTTTGCAGGGGCCTTTCGGGGGGGGGGGGGGAGAGGGGGATGGGGGCTATTTGGATTTCTTCTGAGGGATTCTAGTGGTCATTTTAACTTTCGGAGTAGGTTGGGTGTCTTCAGAATCCCCTTGTTATGGCTCAACGATGAAGTCAATCTCCGATAGAGGGGCTTTTTTTTCCTCACCTTTGTCCAATTCCTTCTTAAGCTTAATTGTTTTGGCTTTTAATTCATTCCAATCTTTGATGAGGGAGGCCATGGCCCTTCCTATATCCTCCAATTTCTCGAAGGAAACCTTGAGTTTCCTGTTGCGGTTCCTATTCGTGTCCACAAGGCTACAAGTTTCCATACTCCTAGAGCCATCATCCTCTTTCCAGGATATGACGATTGTTCTAGGGTTTTTGCTCGTAGAGGCAGTGGAAAAAATAGTCGGTTGTTTGAGGGGGGACTTGTCAATGCTGGCAATGGGGGAAAGGGTTGGGGGAAGATGGGAGTGGGGGACCCTTCCTCTTTCTCTGGAAGATTAAATTCTTCCTCGGAAAGGTCTTCAACTGGGGTGTCTTCAATCGGGGGGATAGGCTTTCCACGCATGGATTCACCATGTTGGACAAGAAGAATTAGCCCATGGTGGATGATCTCATTTTTATTGCTAATTTGATAGGCTAGGGCTGTGCATTCCAAGGATTTTACGAGATAAAATGCCAGACTGATCTTATAACTGTTGACAATATTGACCCTGTAAGTCAAATTACAACCCTTACCATTTGAAACTTTGCATAACCATGCTTTTTGTTTAAGTGTCGGAGATTACCATTTGCAGTTTTTCCGAAGGTCTTGCCAATTTTCCGAAGGAACAGGGCTTGACAAAAAACCCAAAGGGTCACTTTCCCTTCGAAAAAGGACACTTTCATTAAGGCAGGGGGACAATTACAATTTCTCCGAAGAAATTTCGAGGGGTCTTTTCAGGGGCAAGTGTACTGTTTTGTCTTTCCGATGGGTAGTTTTGGGAAGCCAAGGAGACACTTTGGGAAGGGTTCCGAAAGACAGATTTCCTTCGGACATTTTGTCCGAAGGAAAGGGAACGGTCCATTCATTTCTCCTGAAGGGTATTTGCCCTTTGAGAAAGTTCAAAACAAAAAGCCGAAAGGACATTTCGAAGAAATCCGAAGGGCACATTTCGGAAGGACGAGATATTTTGTCAAAGAGCCGAAGGGTTCTTTCCCTTCGGGAAAGTGATTTTAAAGAAAGGCCAAAGGACAAAGTGCCCTAAGACATTTCAAAGAAATCTGATTCTCGTGGGAAAGGACTTTTACAAAAGTCTGTAGGGTACATGCCTTTCGAAAAAGGGCAATTTCGAAGATGAAAAGACCATTTCATAAACCCTGAGGGGTCACAAGCAACAATGTCAAAGGGTATGTGCCCTACGGAAAAAGGCAAGGGCAATTAGGAACGAATTGTCATTTGTCCTAAGGAATGGTTCGAAGAAAGGGAAGGGGCCAAACAAAAGTCTGAAGCGGGAAATGACAAAGACAAAGCCCTGCGGGAAAATGATGAAAACCAAAGGAAAGAAAAAGTCCATATGCATCTCCGAAAGGTCGCTTTCATTTCTTCCGAAGGGTATGTTCCCTTCGAAAAGGTTCTTTACAAGGAAATGGACCATTTACAGAAGGACGAAGGGCATTTTCTTTAAGTTCCAAAGGGTCACTCGGCATAAGGTGATAGGCAAAAAAGCCGAAATAATTCTTTTGGGCAATTTGTCTGAAAGAAAGGAGAGAACATAGAGAATAAGCTTTAGACAATTTGTCCGGAGACGAATGTCCGAGAGAAAATCCCGAAGACCTAATTCCTTTGGACTTTTTGTTTGAAGGAATGGTTCGAGGAAAACCCAGAGACCTAAGACAATTCTTGCAGGAAAATGTTTGAGCAAAAACGCCGAAGAACAAATGCTTGACTCAACAACTCCGGAGGAAATGAGCAAGAAAAGTCCTAAGGCCAAGCGAAGGGAAAGACAAGCCAAAAGAGCTTGCCAAAGGAAAATGAATAAAGAAGAGAGCCATGGACAATTTGTCCGAAGAGATCAAGAAACAGAGACAAAAACCGTAGACAAACAAATAACCAA
Source organism: Torreya grandis (assembly GCA_037957365.1). NCBI lineage: Eukaryota > Viridiplantae > Streptophyta > Pinopsida > Cupressales > Taxaceae > Torreya > Torreya grandis. The sequence continues at coordinate 2,842,460 of JARHVA010001461.1, read as the reverse complement.
AGATGAAAACCATAAGCAAATGCCCTGAAGCAATACATGCACAAGAACAAGAGACAAAGTCAACATGGAATTTCATGAAAGTGGATGGTGATTTAGAGTTGGTTGGGTTAAGTTTCAGTTGACTATTTGTTGTATTCATGATTATCTCCTAGTCACTCTTATGCATCCAAAGGTCCAACTTAGCTTCAAGTAGAGATCTCAGTCCGAGATGTGGCGTGGCTTTCCATGCAAGAGTTTGACTTGTCAAACTTGGGTCCAACTCATCCCTTCTACGCCAACATGGAATTTTAGGGATGTTTCAGTTCTAGAGTTGACTAGCCTTGCACTATGGTTGATTGGTTGACAATTCATGCATGGATGTTTGTTTAGCTTGTTGAAGGCTTTCAATGTTCCAACAGTTCGAGTGGAGTTTTAATTTCAGTTTTGGCGTAGCATTCCATGCGGAGAAATTTTTTCTTTTGTTTCAATGCAACTTCGAATGAATCAAGTAGAGTTCTCTTTGAAGATTTGACGTGTTGATTCATGCATGAAGAAGATTAGCTCACCGTCCATTTTCAACGCCAAAAGGAGTTTTCATGCAAACATAAGACAAAGGGATTTATTTTTAGGTGTTTGGACAACACAAGTTGAATTTGAGTCGCCCTCTTTTTCTATTTTCAACGTCAACCTCTTGGCTGTTGTATATTTTTCTATATAAGTTGGCTTTTCATCCTTGAATTGGATCCCTTTTTTGGCAAGACAAAATTTTGCCAAAAATTGAGTTGTAACCATTTTCAGATTAATAAGATTGTTTTTATTTTCCAGCCATTGGTATAGTGTAATGCGATAGAAATTCCTTGTCAAATCTTGGTTCTTATCTAGTTACTAGCCAGTCAGTTTATGCAGGTCTTGTTCTGTGTTTGATGTCTTTTCGCTGAGTTTACAGTGGATATAAGTCGCTGGTTATTGCCTTAAATTAGGTCTATTTTTTCATTTCCTTCAAGCTTGGATCACCAGATAAAGCCTTTTTGTGAAATACTTATGCATATTGGTCAATTGAAGTTGAAAGTTCAGAGTTCTTGTCTAAATTAGTGTTTTAGGAGCTCTAATTGAGTGGATCAATAAAAAATACAGGGGTATCACCATCATTAGATAGGATTTTCATTCAAGTTTCTTTTTTTTTTGGATAGTTTGTAGCGTATAGCAAAGATTCTAATTGATACACCAAAGGGAGTTAGACCCTAGAATTTAGAGATTCAATCAATTGATTAGGTCATCCACAGCCTGAGATTGTTTCTATGTTTCAACACGCTGTGAAGGCTTGAAATTACCTTGACAGAGGTGCAAGTTTGATTGATAACAATTTTTGGCACTCTCGGTGGGACCAACAAAGAAATGTTTTGCAGATCTGAGAAAGTTCGAAGCTGAAGAGAAGCGTTCGTAGTAGAAGAGAATATCTATCTTGATCACAAGCTAAAGATTCTTCAAGTTGCAGAGTTCATAGGATCATTCACGTAGCTCTTTTATGCCAAAGGTCACCACAAGGTCAGCAAACAAAGGTATTCCTTTTGAATTTATATCTTATAAGAGATCAAGATTTAGGAGGGCAAAACCATATCCTCAAAAACAGTGTTTGCCTCTTGGTCATCCTATTGTGCTAAGCACTACAATCCCCACTATCCAAATGGCTATCAGAAACCAGGGGTTTGCTCCATTCAATAGAGGTAGCCCACTGAATTGAGCCTAGTTTAATGACATTTCAGTGTTTGCCCTCAAGAGTATCCCATTCTTCTCAGGGGAAAATCAAACAACCCCTATTGAGCGTATACAAGATGTGGCTAATCTCTGTTCAGTACATAATGTTGTTGAGGATAATGTTGCTATTAGATTGCTTGCTGCCTCCTTCAAATGAAAAGCATTGCAATGGTATAGAAACCTTTCACTAAACTTTATTTCCACCTAGGATGAATTGGGCGTAGCGTTAGTCAAGCAATTTGAGAACAAATCTGATCATCTATCTTTAGTTGAGCAATTGACCACCATAGCAAGGGCTCCTCCTGAGTTCATGTCTGATTTTAACCTCAGATTTCAAAAGACATGGACCAGAATACCTATGTTGGTAAGGCCATCTTCTGAATATGCATTTTTTTACTATTTGAAAGCCTTTAATTTTGACATTAGTGTGATGATACAGTCAATGGGTGGTATTACTTTGCCAGATGCTTATGAGGTTGCAATAAAAGCAGAAAATAGTTTGATACAAGCTGGTAAGCTTTCTCCAAGACCTCCAATGCCTATATTTCCCAAAATAAGTTTTGTACCAGCGCCTCAAGTTCTTTAAATTCCATCTTTAGCCCCTATAGCAGCACCTCAAGCTCAAATTACAGTGCCTACTAGTCAAGCTAGTGAGATAAGTGAGTTGAAAAGCTTGTTACAATCCTTTGGGAATGAAATAGTGCAGCTCAAAAAGCAACAATTTCAGTCAAATAGGGCTTATCAGCAACAAAATCAAAACACCTATCAGCGGTTCAAAGATCAAAGGCTTCTTTATTAGGGTTTCAGAGAAAATAGACCGCCTTATCAAGCACAAGGGGCCATAACTCTAGCTAAGCCATATGTTGCTCTTGATCTTAATGTTCCGTCCACTTCAAAGGCTATTGTTTTCACGCCACTTCAAAACAACATGATGCAAGATTCAGGTTGACACCCCTCAAATTTCAATGATGCAAAACCAAGCCTTGGTATCACAGAACATCACTATGTCAGAAATGACATAAGAAGAGTTTTCTTTTCAAAGAGGTCAGTACCAAGATATAGGTTTGGCATCACGAGGAGAGACTCATCAAGTTCAAGGGCAGCTTGATGCCATTAATGTAAATTGGCAAGTAGATGATTATGTTGCTTTTACTCAAGGTGTTGAAACTAACAATTCAAGTGGTCAAGTTGCAGTTGTACTAGAGCTAAAAGAAGAGCCATTGAAGAGGCTCAAGAGGTAACAAATGCTTCAAGTACTCTTAGGGTTGTTTCTAAGAGTACAAAAGAGCAACTTGTCCCTACAACATAGAAAAATCAGAATATAGAATTTGGTAAGGTTTATCAACTACCTCTAGTTCGTGAACAAGTACTTCAAAAAGTACAGCCAAAGGTTAGTTGATCTCATTTCAGTATAGTAGATCAAATGAAGAAGTCTTACATCAACATTAGCATGTGGGATTCCTTTCCATTTCAAGACAAAAAGATAAGCTCATTCAAGAGCTTTTAACTCTTGAATTGTCTCGAAAATCAGTTGAGAAAGGTGTTGTCTTAACTAATTCGGATCAGCCAGCAAAACAACAGGTACAACAAGTAAATAAGATGACAAAGGTGGACAAAACTTAGAATCAAAGAAAACTCCTCCTTTTTACCTTTCTTTGATAGTAAGTGATACTTTGGTTCATAATTATATGGTTGATAGTGGAGGTAGTAGTACAATCATGCCTAAACAGATTGCAGACAAGCTTGGACTTATTTATGAGCCAAATACTAAAGGAGTATTGCAATTGGATAGGTCATCAACAAAGACGGAAGGCATCATCAAAAATCTGAAATTGACGTTACATGTTTGTCCTAATGTTACTATTTAGCAAGATGTTGTGGTAGACTTTCCTCCTTACTTTGCTATGTGCCTTTCAAGAGACTTTATCTCAAAGATTGGGGGATATTTATCAGCGGATTGTTCTTATTTGCTGTTCAAAATCAGGTATGGTACCAAGGTAACAATTCATTTTGAGCCTATTGCACATTTTCATATGGAGCCATATGTGTCAAGTGTTGTGAATATTAATTGTATCATCTCAGATGAAGTATTAGAAGCTAGTGAAGTAGAAAGTGAATCACTTTTGGATGGAGTTCCAGATTTGTTTTTTGATGAGTGGGCTTCTACCTTGCATGAGCATGATCCTTATAGGCTGATTGAAGAAGGGGGACTTGGTGTGTATTGTCTTCACAAGAATGATGCACCGATTCTAGCCATGGTTAAGGATGATGAATCTAGTGAAGGTTTGTGGCAATTGTACTTTTGATGGATCAAAGAATAAACATGGTACTGGAGCTGGAATGTTGTTGGTTTCTCCAACAAAGCAAAGGTATTTCTTTTCTATTAAATTTCAGTTTGGCTATTCAAACAATGTTGCTGAGTATGAAACACTAGTTCACGGTTTGCAGTGGGTTAGGAAGATGAAAGTCAATTCCCTGCAAGTTTTTGGAGATAGTGAACTTGTAGTTCACCAAGTAAGAAGTTTAAACGTATGTAAATTTTTTTTGCTTAAATCTTACAAGCATAAAATTTGGGATTTACTTGAGGATTTTCCAGCTTTTAACATTAAGGGAATACCAAGAGATAAGAATAAACATGCAGATATCTTGGTCGCCATTGGGTCACAATTCAGTATCCCAGTTGATATAAAAAGTGACAAAATTTAGTCACATATAAAGGTGGTTGTAAGGTCTTCTGTTCTCGATAATCATGAGAATTGGCAAGTGTTCGAAGATGACAATCAAATTGTGAGATTCTTGCAAGAGGAGGTTGAGTTTTTTTCAAGAAACCAATCAAAGCACTTGCAACAGTATGGTGATCAGATTGTGCAATTAAAAACAAATATGCTGCCCAAGGGATTCGTCACACTTGAGAACATTTTCAGTGGTGATGATGAGTTAAGGAGAAGTCATTCTTGTCAACAAAGGAAGAGCACTATGCTAATGTAAAGATTGCAACTGGTAAGATTTTAAAGTTGGGTAATCTATGCACTCCTTCACAAAAGCAAGCTTTCATTGGGTTATGCGCAAGTTTTGCTGATATATTTGGATGGCAGTATAATGATCTCAAGGGATTTGATCCAAGTTTTGGTTCAATATACCATTGAGTTATAAGAGGAGACTAAACCAATAAGACAAAGACAGAGGTCAATCAATCCTAAGCTTGAGCCTTTGATGAGAGCTGAGCTTCACAAGTTCATAGAATCAGCTATTATATTTCCAATCAAGCACTCAACTTGGGTGGCCAATCTCGTTCCAGTACAAAAGAAGAATGGCAAGATTTGTTTGTGTTGATTTTCGTGATTTGAACAGGGCTTCGCTTAAAGATCACTATCCATTGCCATCAATGGAACAAATTTTATAGTTTGTTGCAGGTTTAGAGTGGTTTTCTTTGTTGGATGGATATAGTGGCTAAAATCAGATTTTGGTCAAGGAAGAGGACCAATTTAAGAGAGCCTTCACAACCAAGTGAGGGACATTTGCATACAGAAAGATGCCATTCGGTTTGTCTAATGCTGGAGCAACGTTTTAGAGAGCCATGGATATGGCATTCTAAGTCTTTAACAAGTTTGTACTTGTTCATTTGGATGATATAATAGTGTTTTCAAAGAATGCAGAAGATCACATGGTTCATTTCAAGCAAGTGTTTGAAAGGTGTAGGCAATTTGGGGTATCTCTAAATCCCAAAAAGTGTGTTTTTTCCGTTTATGAATGTAAACTTCTTGGACATGTTTCAAAGCATGGTTTAAGCATAGATTCTGAAAAGATTGATTCCATTCGTGCACTTTCCTTTCCTAAACACAAAAAGGCTATGCAAAGCTTCTTTGAGAAAATCAATTTCATAAGGAGATATATTTTAGATTTTGCCATTTTAGCTAAGCCACTTACAACCATGCTAAAGAAAGATCAGAGCTTCAACTGGTCCAAAGGAGTAAACAGTTTTGAAGATATTACGAAGGCCATAGCTAGTGCTCCTACGCTTATAAATCCAGATTTCACAAAGGATTTCATTTTGTATACTTATGCTAACATGGACACCATTTCAGGTATTCTTATGCAGCAAAATCATGAGGCTTTGGAACAACGAATAGTCTTCTTCAGTCAAAGTTTGGAAGAATATGAAACAAGGTACTCTTTTGTTGAGAAACATGTACTTTCAGTTATAAGATCTCTCAAGAAGTTTAGATACTTGTCTAACAATAAGATACATCTAATGGTTTTCCATCCAAGCATCAAAGAGTTTCTTTTGAACAAGGATATAAATGAGAAGAGAGCTGGTTGGATAACCAAGGTAATGGAATATGATGTGGAAATTAAGGTCACAAAGCTGATTAGAAGCAAATGACTTTGTGAGCACCTAGCTTAAGACTTGCAAGAGACTAATGAGGTTGTTTTGGTGTCAAATGATGAAGAGATTGCAACTGTTCATACCTCACCTTCCAGTTGGTTTCATGACTTGATAAGCTATCTCCAACATGGTATTTATCCCTCTCATCTAAGTGCTTAAAAAAAAAGATATTTCATGTTGCAGTCAATTCCATTTTTGCTTATTGATGGTGTTTTGTTCAAGAAAGATATTAATGGCATGTTACTAAGATGTATAGAGCCAAGTCAAACTCAGAAATTGCTTGAAGAATTCCATGATGGACACTTTTTTACAACCCTTAAGATCATGAGAGGTGGGTACTATTGGCCTAGTATATTTGGTGATTGCCATGCATGGGTTAGAAAGTGCTATGTTTGTAGGGAAAGTGAAACTTGCAGCCTTACCTCTTCAACCCATTGCAGTGGATCAACGCTTTGTCCAATGGGGATTAGACTTTATTAGTCTCATAAATCCTCCTTTAAGTTTAGGGCATAAATGGATTCTAAATGTTACGGATTACTTCACACGTTGGACAGAAGCAATGGCATTGAAAGAAACAAACGAAACCAATGTTTTAGATTTTTATGAAGGTTTGTTTACTAGATTTGGAGTTCCTTCAACTGTTATTTCTGATAATGCGATGGCTTTTGTGGGATCTAAGATCAGCGAATGGTTTGTCCAACATGGAATTTATCTCAGCGCTTCATCAAACTATTATCCACAAGGCAATGGCCTTGCTGAATCTACGAATAAGAACCTATTGAGGATCATAAGGACTATTGAAGACAATCAGAGGTCATGGCATCTCAAGCTGAAGTCAACTCTATGGGTTGATAGGATCACTTACAAAAGATCAATAGCCAACTCTCCATACAAGTTGGTATAGGGTAAGGAAGCAAGGTTACCTATTTCTCTTGAGTTTCTTGCTTTGTAACTAATGCATCAGCTTGAGTTGTTTGGAGAATGAGTCTAAGGAGATCAAGTATGCTGAGCTTATAAAATTGGAAGAGACAAGAAATCAGTCCATGCTAGCCATGAAATTTCATCAAGCACAGATAAAGAGAACTTTTGACAATGGAGTTTCTTCACGAAGTTTTAAAGAAGGAGATTTGGTCTTTAAGTGGGATGATGATAGAGCTAAATCAAGAAGGCACACAAAGTTTGATTCCCTTTGGAGTGGCCCATACACAATCTCCAGCTGCAAATCTCACAATGCCTTCCAGCTTGCAAAGATGGATGGTCAGGAGCTTTCAATTTCAGTTAATGGGATACATTTGAAACATTGCCATTGAAGAGCAAAGCTTCTTGTACATAGTTTGTTTTGCTTTCTTCCAAGTGGTGTTCAAGCACAATAGTTTCGTTTTGTTTTGTTTCAAATAAGTGCTTTTTTGCACACTTGTTTTGTTAGTTTTCGTGTTTTGTGTTCCCCTTGTTTTGTAGGATGAAGGTTATCTCATGCCAAAAGAGATTTTGCAGTCATGGATAAGATCTGTCATTTCTTTGTTAATTCAAAACTCATGTATGTGGCCAGGTTCTTAAGCATAGCAGGCATGCTCCCTAGCAGAGTCGCCAAAATGTTGACAATATTGATCCTACAGGTCAAATTGCAACCCTTGCCATTTGAAACTTTGGATAACCATGCTTTTTGTTTAAGTGTCGGAGATTACCATTTGTAGTTTTTCCGAAGGGCTTGCCAATTTTTTCGAAGGAATGGGGCTTGACAAAAAACCCAAAGGGTCACTTTCCTTTCGGAAAAGGACACTTTCATTAAGGTAGGAGGACAATTACAATTTCTTTGAAGAAATTCTCAGGATTCTTTTTAGGGGCAAGTGTACCATTTTATCTTTTCGAAGGGTAGTTTCGGGAAGCTGAGGAGACACTTTGGGAAGGGTTTTGAAAGACAGATTTCCTTCGGACATTTTGTCTGAAGGAAAAGAAACGGTCCATTCATTTCTCCCGAAGGGTATTTGCCCTTTAGGAGAGTTCAAAACACAAAGCCAAAGGGACATTTCGAAGAAATCCGAAGGGCACATTTCGGAAGGTCGAGACATTTTGTCGAAGAGCCGAAGGGTTCTTTCCCTTCAGGAAAGTGATTTTAAAGAAAGTTCGAAAGGTTAATTCCTTCGAACAAATTGTCCGAAGGACAAAATGCCCTAAGACAATTCTCGCAGGAAAGGACTTTTACAAAAGTCCGTAGGGTCCATGCCTTTCGAAAAAGGGCAATTTCGAAGGCGAGAGGACCATTTCATAAAACTCGAGGGGTCAATAGCAACAATGCCGAAGGGTATGTGCCCTATGGAAAAAGGCAAGGGCAATTAGGAACGAATTCCTTCGGACAATTTGTCCGAAGGAATGGTTCGAATAAAGGGAAGGGGCCAAACAAAAGTTTGAAAAAATTCTTTTGTATATTTTGTCTGAAGGAATTCTTTCGGAAGAGAGAAGTCTGAAGTAGGAAATGACAAAGACAAAGGTCTGCGGGAAAATGACAAAAACCAAAGGAAAGAAAAAGTCTATATGCATCTTTGAAGGGTCGCTTTCATGTCTTCTGAAGGGTATGTTCCCTTCGAAAAGGTTTTTTACAAGGAAATGGACCATTTACAGAAGTTCGAAGGGCATTTTCTTTAAGTTTCGAAGGGTCACTCGGCATGAATTCACCCTTCGGCATGAATTCCCGCAGACAATTTGTCTGCGGGAAGGTGATAGGCAAAAAAGACAATAATTCTTTCGAGCAATTTCCCCGAAAGAAAGGAGAGAACACAGAGAATAAGCTTCGGACAATTTGTTCGAAGACGAATGTTTGAGAGAAAATCCCGAAGACCTAATTCCTTCGGACTTTTTGTTCGAAGGAATGGTTCGAGGAAAAGCCAGAGAGCTAAGACAATTCCCGCGGGAAATTGATTGAGCAAAAAGGTCGAAGAACAAATGTCCGACTCAACAGCTCCGGAGGAAATGAGCAAGAAAAGTCCTAAGATCAAGCGAAGGGAAAGACAAGCCAAAAGAGCTTGCCACAGGAAAATGAATAAAGAATAGAGCCATGGACAATTTGTCCGAAGAGATCAAGAAACAGAGACAAAAGCCGCAGACAAACAAATAGCCAATGATGAAAACCATAAGCAAATGGCCCGAAGCAATACATGCACAAGAACAAGAGACGGAGTCAACATGGAATTTCATGCAAGTGGATGGTCATTTAGATTTGGTTGGGCTAAGTTTCAGTTGACTATTTGTTGTATTCATGATTATCTCCTAGTCACTCTCATGCATCCAAAGGTCCAACTCAACTTCAAGTAGAGTTCTCAGTCCGAGATGTGGCGTGGCTTTCCATGCAAGAGTTTGACTTGTCAAACTTGGGTCCACCTCATCCTTTCTACGTCAATATGGAATTTCAGGCACGTTTCAGTTATGGAGTTGACTAGCTTTGCACTATGGTTGATTGGTTGACAATTCATGCATGCACGTTTGTTTAGCTTGTTGAAGGTTTTCAACATTCCAGCAGTTTGAGTGGAGTTCTAATTTCAGTTTTGGCGTAGCATTTTATGCGGACAAGAATTTTCTTTCGTTTCAACGCAACTTCCAATGAATCAAGTAGAGTTCTCTTTGAAAATTTGACGTGCTGATTCATGCATGAAGAAGATTAGCTCATCGTCCATTTTCAATGCCAAAAGGAGTTTTCATGCAAGCATAAGACAAAGGGATTTATTTTTAGGTCTTTGGACAACACAAGTTGAATTTGAGTTGTCCTCTTCTATTTTCAACGTCAACCTCTTGGCTGTTGTATATTTTTTTATATAAGTTGGCTTTTCAGTGTTGAATTGGATCTCTCTTTTGGCAAGACAAAATTCTATCAAAGATTGAGTTGTAACATTTTTCAGATTAATAGGATTGTTTTTATTTTTGAACTGCTGGTATAGTGTAGCTATGCCCATAATTTGCACATGTGATAGAAATTCCTCTTCTTTGTCAAGTCTTGGTTCTTATTTAGTTACTAGCTGGTCAGTTTATGTAAGTCATGTTCTGTGTTTGATGTCATTTGGCTGAGTTTACAGTTGATATAAGTGGCTGGTTAGTGCTTTAAATCAAGTCTATTCTTTCATTTTCCTCAAGCTTGGATCACTAGATAAAGCCTTTTCGTAAAATACATTCATATTGGTCAATTGGAGTTGAAAGTTTAGCGTTCTTGTCTAAATCAGTGTTTTAAGAGCTCTAATTGAGTGGATCAATAAAAAATACAGTGGTATCACCATCATTAGATAGGATTTTCGTTCAAGTTTCTCTCTCTTTTCCCGACAGTTTATAGCATAGAGCAAAGGTCCTAATTGATAGATCAAAGGGAGCTAGCCCTTAGAATCTAGAGATTCAATCCACTGATTAGGTCACCTATAGCTTATGATTGTTTCCATGTTTCAGTAGATTGTGAAGGCCTGAAACTACCTTCACATGTGTGCAAGTCTGATTGACAACAATAACCATAGAAGTGATTGAGAAGCAGGAAATGGTGTGAAAAAATCAAGATGTACTTACCTTCAAGGGTCAAATATTTCATTATCTGCAAGCATATCTCCGGCCAACGTCGGGGGAGGTCCTGCCATGGGGAGCCCTTTTCAGTCTTCAACACTGCATCCGTTCAGAAAAACTTTTGTATCAACTCAAGTTTTCAGCTCTTATTCTTGAAGGCATTCGCCCCATCGTTGGACATTCTAGTCACTTCCCCAATGCTTTCTTCAGACACCACAATCCTTAAACCTCTCATCCTTACAGTGCGTTTATTCCATGCAAGCAACAAATCCATGGAAAGTTCCTTGTCATGGCTCTAGATTCTCTGCATGAATTTTGCGGGACCCCCTTTGCAAAGCTCCTTCCAAACTTTTTTGTTCCCTTGGACTTCAACACATAAAAGAGGTTCTAAGCGGTCTCTGTTTCCACTCATTTGTTTCTAAATTTTGTTTTTCTCATTCTATCTAGTTTTAGTAGTAATTGTTGTTTCGGCCTTCAACTGTCGAGATTGTTTGAGATAGTTGTTTTAATCAATGTTGAGGCTACGATCTTTGGTAAACCAATGATTATACTGCAAGGGAGAGGAGCTCTACATGCGCAAGAGTAATGTTACCTCGTGTGATCGTCTCACCGAACTAGTATGACTCGTCGATAGAATCATTGTTAATTATGTTTAAAAGTTGAGTCGAGATATTGTTAGCTCCTTCCCATGTGACCAACCTATTGACTCCAACCCCGAAGTTGGCAAGACAGTGTGCTGTAGAATTACCTTCACAGAAAATATGAATTGTGGAGGGCTCAACAAAGGTGGAGATTAAAAATCAGGGATCATCAATAATGGACTTAATGGTGTGGAGGGGGTGATTTTGCCCAATAAAGCATTGAGGATGTTAAGTGAGTCTCCCTCGATGACCAACTTAGGAATGTAGGAACGGGAAGCAAGTTGTATGCCCGAAAGGGTAGCCATAACATCGGCTACATGGTTGGTTTGGTGGCCCAAAGGGTCTGTGCAAGCGACAACCACTTTCCCATCTTGGTCCCTGATAACACCTCCCCCTCCTCTGCGCCCGCTCTCCTCACATTCCCTGGTTTACCTTTTGAGGCCCTATCGAAATTGCATTTCATCCACCTAGTCAAGGGGTGTAACCCCCTGGTAGAGTGTCTTAAGTCCATTGACTTAGGAATTTCCACGACTTGGGAGAGATTCCAAATGCAAAAAATGGAAGAATCAACAATAAGCAATTGGCCTTGTCCTTAGGAGGAAACATACTCCAATTCTCCGAGATTGAGGAGCACAAACGTCGGAAGACGGAGTAGATGGAAGAACTACTATTGGCGAAGATGCAGTCATTCCTCGCCTTCCAAATGGCCTAGAGAAAGTGGGGTAGAGCGAGGTACATCAAGAAAGATAGGGAAGGAAGACCCCAGGGTGGTTTGCATTGTAGAATCAATTCTTGTAGAGAGCTGGGATGTAACTAGGAAATTAGGAAGCACTGAAGTAGGAGATCCAAGATAGAAGAATCGAAAGGACACTCCAACAAAAGATGGCTGACAGACTCTTCTGATGATTGAGGGGTCAGTTGTTGGGAATGGTCATTCCTTGCTTGACCAAATTGTCAGTGGTAAGAATCCTGTTTTGAGCCACCAACCATAAGATGTTAACCTTGGTATGAGATGCTTGATCCACAAACGATGCCAAATATTAATATCTATGGTTTCTAGGCTTTTTTTTTGCAGAAAACCTAAAAAATGATAAGAATAAAATTTTAGAAAAAAATGGGCCGACCCAGACGAACTTATCTTGACCGGCCAAAAAATTTGGATCCGATTGGATTTTGTGCAGATCTCGCTGGGTTTGGTCACTATGCACAAAATAGATACTAGTAGGCCATATGGAAATCTACAAAGTTAGATTGTGCAATCATTTCAAGCTGAGGCCATCGAGGCATTGTTTGAGCTCACTACGAATCTGTAATATCACCCTCATGCCCTCTGTTGAAAGTCTATGTATTGTTCCTCTTTTTGGCATAACTTGCTTATGGACCCTTAGCTTGGTTTTGTTCCGACAAAGCTAAGGAAAAGGGAACTATGAGGGGACTATTCAAAGAGCAAAAAGGGTGAAAAGTACTTAAGTGTTCTAATTTTTAGTTGAGTCGTGCAAAAAGTGCTTTTGATCTAATTCTCACTTAAGTAGGAGACCTTTAAGGGTCTTGAGAGTCTAACATTTCAAAATGGAAAATTAAAAAGGTTGAGTTGCTTATGATTCAAAAGACACGTCCTTCCAACTTGGGCACCACCCTTGGGAGATGATTATAAAAAGCAATTGAGGATTCATTTGGAAGGTTATGTTATTTCGGGATATTGAATCATTGATCAAGTATGTCAAGCTTGTTCATCACAACTTGAAAACGAAAATTGTCAAGTGTGTTAAGGGTTTGGAGATGAAAACCTCTATTCTTACATTTAGGGCAACTCTATTAAAATTTCATAATGATGATTCATGATTACAATCAAGTATGTTCAAAAACAAAATACTAAATACTAATGAGTCAATGGCTAATCATCTCCAAAGTTCTCGCCAAACTCCTCATCACTAGAACTGTTGGACTCCACATGCTCAAGCTCTTCCAAACCAATACCAACCAACCCTGTCTGTGTAGCATCATCATCAATCTGGCTGGCTTTTCTGGCTCTACATCCCATCTAGCTGTTGGACTCTCCTTGTACATAAGTGTGTTGCGGTCAATGAGACACAAGGTACTATGTACAACCACAAGCTTCTCTGCCCTTCTAGAGGTAAGCTTGTTCCTCTTAACGGAGTGGATGAAGCTATAAGTAGACTAGTTTCTCTCAGTAACAGAACTAGAAACCTGGGACAACAGACAAATGGCTAGATCGGTAGTCAAAGAAGAATTGATTTGGAATAAGAGGGATAGGGCTTTTTATAAGCTTTTGGGAGGCCTTGGGGTTGGGGGTGGGCCCTATTAGCAGTTAGGGTTAGGGTAGAGGGCTCACAAGCCAAAATCTTTTTTAAATTTAAAAAAATGCATTTTTGGCATCCACCAATGCAGGGGATGCCTGCACGTTTTTTGGGGGATCGAGGGACGTCTGGGCATCCCAGGGACTTCCTAGAGTCCCCTTGACTCCCCCGTTTGAAGGGACGCCTCGGAGACGTTCCCTCTTAGAGGGAGACGTCCCGGGGATGACAGCGGTTCAAGGCGGCGGTGGAGGTGCGGCAGGAATGTTCCCGTCCCAGAAACGTGGGGATTTTGTGGGGGGGCACATCTCAGTGGAACAATGAGATGCACATGAACTTCTGATTATGATCTGAAGTTTGGTCAGAATGGTAACTTTGTGTTGATTGAATTCACTGTTTCAGATTGGACTGGCTGCTTAGAAGATAGGAAATCTACTTCCGACTTTTCTCTTAGTTTTGATACCTCTTCAATCTTTTGATGTAGTTAGAAACAATCTAAAATAGCATCATATTCAAGAGAAATAGCATACAAGTTAGCAATTAATGTATGTAGTGAAGGGTTTCGCTCATGTGGGTTCATGAGAGTCTAAGATTCAAACAAATCAAGTAATTCCCGATTATGTGACAATAAGATTGTCATGCAAAAAATGTACTTCCATGCTAGAACATATGATACTGGTTCAAACCTCTTGTGCACTTGGAAGCAAACCACATTTGCCTCATTTTCAACTGAAGTGAGATATATGGCAGCAGTCAATGTAGGTATTACAGTGGCCTGGTGCCCCATGGAAGCAAAGACGAAAGTGTGTGTTAGAATGATAAAAATTGGTCTATTTATAAGCTGGAAGTCACTTTTAGGGTTAACTTTATGTTATTTTAGGTTTTTAAGTCATTTAACAAGTTTTATTTTATTTAAGTTTTTAATTTAATTAGAAACTGTTTTTTTTTTTTAGTTGCAAACTTTATGCAGCTGTAGAGGATGTCTGGGATGTCCCTCGACAGTCCTGGGGACGTCCCAGACATCCTCTACAAGCTCCCAAAAACAGAACGTTTCCAAAACTTTTAAAAAAAGACCAGAACGTCCTCAGGACGTTTCCCAAGATTTTTATTTATCTGGAAACACCAGGGGGACGTTTCCAACGAGTCCCCAAGTTCTGGAAGCATCTAGGACATCCGGGACTTGCCAAAAATGGGGGGGACGTGTCCCCGGGTAAGACTGTTGAGAGTCTAGGATTGAAGAAGAACAAAACAACTCATTTATTATGTGATAATCTAACTGACAAAGAGTTATCAAAGAATTAAGAACAAAGAAAGTAGAAATTCAACAATAGTACATATGAGAGCTGGTTCACATTGCAAATCTGAGTACCTTATGAATGAATTTCAATAATTGTGGGATATTTATTGTATTTTCAGTTTTATATTAGCCAAAAGATTAATATAGTATAAATTTGTGCATCGTTTACATGATTTTTCATTTTATAAAGGCTGAAAATTAGCTGCAATGATGATTGCAGTTTCTTATTAGAATTTGACATTGTGTATGTGAACATGCAAATTTGCATTGTGATGATCCAAATTTCCTTGCCTTTAAAAACTGTTTAACCTTTGAGAAGTTGCAACGCCTTCTCTGCACTGCTTATTCTGATGCGGTGAAAAGTTGTAATTTTTTAGGGGGCAATGATTAAATTTGCCAAGAACATATCTTCTTGGGCATCGGCTGCAGGCAAGAAAGACGTGTTGATCATTTCAAGCTTGGATTCTGGAAAGATGCAAGAATGTGGCATGATTAGGTATGCGGTTATGTTCTTATTTCTAATATGGAAGAATTTGAACCTCAAAATTACAATTCTATTCAAATACATTTTGGCATTGGCATTTATTCAATTTTGAAGCACACTTGTTCTGTTTGTTTCATGATGGCTCCCTAAATACTGCAGAAGCGTTTTACACATTTTACAAATTATTTGCTCTTTTTGGTTTCCTGTATTCCCATTTTAAATGTACATATTGGTAATGCCATCTTTGTCAAAAGCTCATTTCGATTTTTAAAGATCTTAGATTTAACCACTGCTTTGTTTTTGCTATTTCTCTATCTTTAGTTGTCTTGTAAGAAATTTGGTTTTCGAATTTCTAATTCATGATTACAAAGATTACAACACATGCTGTAGGAATAAATCTCTTTTGTTTTGAGTGTTTTTGAGGAGTTATTTCAAAATATATTTTTTTCGATTGTTAGTTGCCACTTATCAGAGATGCTTGCTATTTAAATGTGTGTTCACTTGTCTTTACTAGTTGAGAACACACAAATTTGCTAAAGTTTGTTCTCTTATAAAAAACAGTCAACAGATTCATTATATTTCCACTGCCAAAGCAGATGGCATGGATGAAAAATGTGAAAAACTAGGATGGAAGAAATTAGAACAGTTTGTGCCATCACAGAAAGGATGGCAGCATCTTTATTCTCAGTTGTCACAGGATTCTGTGCAAGATGAGTTATTTTTAGGGCAAGATGAATTAAAAGACGAGGATTACTTTTCAAGTTTGCCTTTTGCCTCTTTGTTCTCAAGCTGCCAGGTGGGTTCTTTCTCCTTTTTCAATAAGTTTGAGTAGTATGATGGTCTATTTTTATCATGTACAAAGTATCTGCATCTGTTATCCACTAAAAGTAAATAGCCATCATGTATTTTACAGTTTCAATTGACGGTTGTTTTTTTATCTCATAAATTTATACAATTTAACTCATGTCATATTATTGGCTGATCTCAGGCAAAAGGTTTGAAGGTTACGTGCCTTTTCTGCTTCTGCTCTGAAGGAGATAATATGCGAGATGCTTTTGTATTGGCAGAGGCAGTATTTAAATTGCTTGGTCAATGTGCAAGCACTTCTGTGGGTAAGTCCTCCTTTGCTTTAGCGATCCTAAAATGGAGGTTTCCAGAATGTATGTATTTGATTTTGTTACTATCTCTACGAGCTTGTTATTTTCAGGTTTTAGCAATTCTTTGTTACAGGTATTTCACGTAATAAATGTTTGACTGTCAATGTTTTATCTCTTTTTTTGTAGCACACTCACAAGAACCAAATTGGGTCCTGCCCTGTATTCACAATTTTTATATATTTACAATACATACGGGTTCCTATTCTTGGGATTCATTTACCTTGAATAGGATTGTTCATATTTTGAGGATAACACTTTTCAAGCACCATGAGTAGCAATCTATTTACCAAACTGTGTACATTATTTTTTACATGCACTTTTTAGAAGTGTGGCCACTTGTCTTTATGTTCTCCATTTTTCTTTTTCATAGTTTTTAATTCATGATTTAAATGTAGCCGTCATGCATAGCTGATCCAGGAAGATTCTCCAAGAGCGGTTCCAGTGGAACCACCAAGCCCATTCTCACAGCTTGTGGTAATTGTGGATCCTCTTCAATGGTCTGTGTTACCTCAAAACCCCATCTAGAGGTTTGGGGAATGGTGGGTCAGAGCATAGGTGATGCCTTAAAATACATAGACATAGTTATACTGAAGCAGGGATGTTTTACGTAATGAATATAAGTAGTCCCTAGGTTTATCTTTTTTAAATTACAAACAAGTACATAATGAATATGAATATCAAGAATTTATGCGCACAGTTGTTTTTTCCAGAAGCGTTCCACTCTGAATTTCAAGGTTAGATGGGTGCACAGATGTGGGGGTACAGAGGATGCAGGTATGTAGAAATTGGTTCGAACCTTTAACATTTGGGTACATGGCTGTGGGTAAAGAGCACCCGCACGAGTAAACTTAAGATACTTAAAGATAACATACTTATGTCTTAAATATATCTTAAAATAGCGAGTCTTTAACTTATATTAATATTTAAAGTTTAAATTATGTAGGTAATAAATTTTATCTGGCAATGCCATTTATAGATAGCTATGTTTAAGGATTAAACAGAGGTTGTATGGGTGCACGCACCCAACCATATTTGGGTCACACCGGAGACACATCTGCACCGGTATCTGCATCTGCACTTGCACCCAAATCTGCATCCAAGACATGCCCAAGGCATCCTAACGCACCCTAAGCACACCGGGTGCATTTCCCTTAATTTCATATGCACCCCATAGAAAATCAATTAAGCAAAAACTGAAATGGTAAATGTAAAGTTCAAAATGTAGATTTTGTAAGAGACCTAAATGCATATTACCATTCACATTGCATTGTAGTTGACTATTACATTTAGATATCATTTTCAATCATGTCACTGAGATTTGCATGTAATAACAGATAACTATTTACTAAGGATATTGATCTATAAGTAGTAATAAACAGTTTCTGAACATTTTGCATATTGTTTTATGATTTGCTTTAACACATTGATGTATGGGTTTGTATAATGTGGTATACAGTATATAATTCAATGATGATATGATATCATTTTTATATCATGATTGTACATCTGATTTTATAAGTTTCATGGTAATCCTATTTTTCAACTTTCGAGTTCAATTCTCAAGTTGATGTTTGAGTATTGATGTCACAGCGTACACATATCTTTTAGTGTTACACACCTTGCCTACCACCACACTGTCGCACTTGTGTACCCAAGTTTTGGGAGCTTGCACCGAGCTTTGCATACTTGTGCACCCATGCACCCATGTAACCTTTGATTTAAACTAAGTACCTGCTAAAGAAAATAAAACTTAAGTCTCAAATCTTTAATATATATAACGAAATTCAGTATGCTAAGTACTGGCTAGTAGACCTCTTCTATGAAGGATTAACTCCAGGGGTTTTTGCTTCAGTTCTTGAATTTAAGATTGAATATGTAAATTTGTTAAAATTTAGGGATTTCCGGCCTTGAATACTTGTGAACAAAACAGTCGCATCTTCTGCAGCGCTAAGTTCACAGTTGGCAACAAAGTGCTGGGAAGTACCTACAAGTTGAAAGTGTTCCTCGTGATTGCTCCCAGTAGAACTGTGAACGATTTTTGGCCCTAGTACTGCTTAGCACTCACCCACGAAACAATGATTGATTTCTCAGCTGTAACATTGTCTCTTCTGTATAAAAACTATAACTGGTATGATGATTGTATAGTCCACGAGTCTCTTCTCAATGAATAAGTCGTCTTCTCCCTGTGAAGGTTGTAGACTGCTACTGTGTATGATAACATGTGTTTGCTGCAAACTAATTATGGGGATTTAACTCGGTTTAATTTTATGTCTTTCACATCCATTTTTGATCTCGAGTTTTTAGTGTTTGTCTTGTGAACGCACCAGGGTGCATCCAATGAATCAGACACGAGTCAGGTGTGGAAATGGGTCCTATACCTGCACCTGCATACTGGGTATTGGTTTGAACAAAATCTTGTTGGGTATGCACACCCAAAAACATTGATGAATATAGAAAAAAACATACCAGACCACGGTTTTTTGTTTTTCTTTTCAGTCTTTTTTTGGTGGGTTAGACGATGAATCGATGTTTGATACTGTAGGGGATATCTGGGAAACTTTGGGTCTATTGAATGGGGACCGTGTATGTCCTGCCCACATCACCAGGAATGTTATGGCTTAGACTGCATATCCGATATTATTTAATGGTTATTTTTCTGTCATAATTTTCCACTTGCATTTTGGAGCATATGTTTATATATTAGTGGGAGGAAGGTCTTAAGCAGGTCTCCACGGGGTGAATTTTGATCTTTTTTCATTCCGAATTTGTTTGTTCTGGATGGCTTATTGAGTTGTAGAATATCTATTGCTATCATTTATATTACAAATTCTTCTAGGGACTGTGTACTTGGTATTTAGTTTTATTTTAATTCTTTTTAATTAATCTGAATCCTATATAGGATTGGGAACTAGTTTACCGAGCCTATTACCAGTGGATATTGTGTGACATTTGAAAGTGCAATAGCTTCACATTAGATACAATAAATGGTTTGTTCAAAATAATAAAACAGTTTTCTCAGAATGTAACTGAATCTACCTTTCTTATGAGAACCGCTAAATGCAGAACATAAAATTCTCATGCCTCTGTATTTACAGAACTACTCAATGAGCCCATCTCAGCAATGATAATACCTTTTTTCACTATGGCCGTTGCTGCAATTGCTTTCGTTTGTATTTAAAAACATTTATCTTTTAATACACATAAATATAGAGATAAATAGATACATGTGTAGGTAGTAAACTGCTCCCTTTTTGAGCGTGATAGGGCCTTATCTTTGTCTCAGACGCTACGAACTTATTTTCTATTCTGTCAATATATCCTAGGACTCGCATCTGGCCTTATTTGCTTAGGTACACCACACCCAACAGTGGATGCAGTTTGTTACTCTTACACATTAACAAGTCTTTTAGGGATTTGAACCAAGGGTTTTGCCATGAAATCTGTTTTAATTTAAAGATATATATAAAATCTGACATTCGTTGTCATCCGTTTTTCTTTGGCCTTGGATGGTGTTTGCTTAGCCAGTTATAGAAAGAACCCATTGTTCTTTAGTCAGTGAGGTAAATTTTCAGTGATTGAGCTCAACATATTTGAAGCACCGAATACTGTTTTTTCCCCACTTGAAGACAAGTATTGTTTTGAAAACCACCGTAACATTTAAAAATGCCTCACTGTCATGCAACCATGAAGTTAAAAGTGAAAAACAGTGTTGTTTGTAGGTTAGCTAGATTGCAGAGCGCATTTGGATATAAGTTCTTTATTGAACTGGCTGGCAATTCGCTATTTCATAATTTTCTGGGGCAGATTCTTTAAATATATATGACCACATATTTCAATATTAGTTCTCTTATTGGGTATTGACTAGGAACACATTTGAATCTCTAACAATTTATAGTCTCTATTTTCAGGCAATATAAATTCAGAGTGGGTGATTCCATTGTCATGGAAGACTGCTTATGGTCCAGCTCCAGATATTTCAATATTTTAAGGAACTCATATGTTGTTATTTGCTAGGTTGGATTGGTATTTTTGGTTTGTTTGAAGGTATGAAGGGCTTGCATTTTCAAATACCTTTGTTGTGGTCTTTCATTTATAGCCCTTAAATTGTCCAGCTGTAACGAAGAAGATGGACTATCAAATGTATTATAATGGAAAAGCTTCGATAGCTCCCATATCTCTTTCATTGGATGATTGTTTTCTTATTAGTACCTGCCATAAGCAAGTTACTATTACATTTAGGCTTTTTAATTTATCATTTAACAAATGATCAATGAAAAAGTTTTATTTTCTTACAAAGTTTCAATTTTTTTATACATATTTTTAATATTAAAAATATACAATTTAAGAGGCATGCACAAAAAAAGAAATGTAAAGGTGCATATCTTTCCATGATGTGTCTTCACTCTTTAGGATTCCCCCAAAGTCATCAACCAAATGTGAGGATTGGGTACTTGCACAAAAAGGTAGGTGATACGAAATATAGATTTGAGACTTTCCATCCCAATCTATTTGCGTATTGCATTCCAACAGACTCTCAAATATGCTTTGAGGCTAACTATAGAGTTTGAACTTCAACTAGGATAAGGGGTGTGCCAATGATTTGATAATGTCTTTTATGTGATATATATATAAGCCAAAGATGTGTGTGTGTGTGTGCGTGTGAAATTTAACCAATGCTTTTGATTTTTTTTTTAAATATTTTTTTAATTTTTTATTTTTTTCTAATGTTCTTGAATTTTTAAACTTTTTTCATAATATATATATATTATGGAAAAAGTTTAAAAATTCAAGAACATTAGAAAAAAATAAAAAATAAAAAAAATATTTAAAAGCATTGGTTAAATTTCACGCGCACGCACATGCACATGCACACACACACACACACACACACACATCTTTTGCTTTTTCCTCTTCCATATGAATTCTAAAGACCATTCAATGGGGTTTTATGATGACAACACAAATGAGTTTATACATAGGCATTTGTTTTGATTATTTTACACGAAAGAAATATGAAATAATTTTTTGGAAATAAGACATTTTAATTAGTTTGGCAAGACTAAGAGTTTTAATGTCAATGGTTTAAGAACCTTGCCAAGGCATTTTAAAGCTTTAGGCTAACTAATGAAGTATATAAATTTATCTCATATGGTTATGTAAGAAATGTAAATGTGCCGACATTCCCATGACGTGTTCCCCATTCCTTAGTATCCCATTAGAGTTGTTAGACAAATACGAGGATTGGGTACTTACATGAAAAGCCATGCAACACGAGAGATAAATATGAGGCTTCATATCCTAGTCTAATGGCCTACTACACTGTAATGGACCCCCAAATCTACTATGAGGCTAACTGTAGAGTTTGAGCTTCAAGTATGATAAGAGGTGTGCCAATGATTTGATAATGTCTTTTGTGATTTGACTTTTGGAATTTTTGTTTTGCCTAATGACTTTTGATTTTTCTTTTGCTTTGATATCTTTGGCTTTTGGTGTTTTTGTTCTTTTTGTCATACCAAAAAATTGACATGATTGAAAAAACACAAAAACAAGTTTTTTTTTTTGAAAATGTATAACTCTTTTGCACAAATGCATTGCCGATTGGCTAACCATCTTTGTGGCATGAGACACAAAGCATCCAAAAAACTTTACATGCTCAAAGGGCATGTAGGCAATAAGCAAGTGAATGCATGGCTGCTACACAACCATGCGTATTCCACTTGCTCTAATCAACCTACGGGTTCTCACACAAACTTAAAACTCTCTAAGTGATCCTAGTGGGGCCCACAACTCTAAGTTCTTGAAAAAATGCTTTAGTAAGATGAGGTGAATTCAAGCAACCACTGGCTTGAACAACACTATCCAACTCTTTGTTGTGTTCATAAATGTTTTTGGGCAAATTTGATTTATCACAAGGTTCGGTTCACACTTAAGTCCTAATTAAAGTCTAATTTTGAGTTGACTTAACTTAATAGGAAACTAATTAAACAAAGATCATATAGTCCCCATATGACCTAAATAGGGGTCTAAAATATTTCAATTAAGTCTGATGAGGATGGAGCATTGCAGCGCAACAATTCGATCGATTCAACCTTGATCGTTGAATTCGATCAAAGGTGAGGAAGCCATAGAAATCCTTATAGAAGTTAATAAAGGATTAAAAACAATCATTGAGTTGCAAACTCAAAGTTTAAAAATGAAGAAAGAGGTTTTGGAGGATGACTTGTTTGTAGTCATCTTTCCTCTCCTTCCTCAGCATTGAACGATTGCCATTAATGGAGTCTCCAAGCTTTTGATTTTTTTTCTGTTTTATTTAGATTTCAATTTTTTTTCGATACATGTGTTCTTGAATTTTTTTATAGGTACCCATCTCGAAAAGATTCCAGGAGGTCTCAGTGTCTCACAATTTTCATAAAGGTTTTAGGGAGCTTTAAGGTCCACCTCAACCATTAATGGCCACCAACAACACTGTAAGAACGAAACATTTTCAATTTTCATTTTTAAGCTTCCATTCTCAGTTCGTGCGAAAGGGAACAAAAAACCAAAAGGGGTTCTCTTTTAGGTCCACATGTTCCAGGGCTTCTAAGAATCCAAAATCGTCAAAGCCAAGTCAAAAGTGCCTTTACTTGAGAAAGGTAATAGCTACAAAAAATTGTTTTTCTAGGCTTTAAAAAATATTTCTTGCAAAAGAGCATGAAAAATTGACGGTGGCGGGTCCCTATTGGGTTCCCCCACCTCCGGGTCGCCAAGTCTCTGCAAATGGCCTTACAAAAATAGGTATATCTCTAATGACGCACGGGTGACGTAGTTGACTAAGGGCTTTGGGTTCTTCCCATAAAAGTCTTGAGGTCGATTCTCGCGGCCTTGGTTATTAAGGTTTTTCATTGTGTGCGGGCCTCACTGGCAGCCCCCAGAGGATTAGTTTCGCCTCCGCTCTCCTCAATGAAGGTCGCTGGGCAGAGTCTCAGTGTCCCAATTGGGATCGGGGATACCTCTAGGTCAAAAAAAAAAAGTTTTGGTTTTAATTTATTTATGTTTAGGGGTAAGTTTATAAAATTCAATTTTAAATTTAATATTAAAAAAATGTTTTTGGTTAAC
Source organism: Torreya grandis (assembly GCA_037957365.1). Lineage (NCBI taxonomy): Eukaryota > Viridiplantae > Streptophyta > Pinopsida > Cupressales > Taxaceae > Torreya > Torreya grandis. Next base: position 2,818,817 of record JARHVA010001461.1, on the reverse strand, counting down.
TTTATGTTAACTTTGTATGCAAAGTGGGGGTGGTGGTCAACCTTGGTTGATCGCCCCTCGTGGCTTAAGAAAGCCATGTGGTGGAATCACCACGTGTTAAGACACATGGTTCCCAACCCTACGTTCAAGTAAATGCTATACTACAAATTGGGGGTCAACTGCCTAAACCATTTTGCTAGCCCTATTAGGGCTCCTCCCTACATTGTGCAGTCATATGGGTGACCGCTGACCAATTTGGTAGTTACCTTACAAATAGGGACAAGTGCCCTTCTAAAGGCCCTGTCATTAAGTAGAGATACCCTACAAAGAACTCATCTTCAAAAAATCATAACACAGGGCTTGTAGGGAATTTTTTTTTGAAACAAAAAGTATCAAACTTGGAAAACCCAAAAATTTGCACTCAAATTATTTGGAGAGGTTTTATACCGCAAAAAGCATTGCAAAAACATTGAGTAAAGCTCATGATTTTTACAAAGGAAAATGAGCCCTTTATAATGGTTTTGGATTTAAAATCTATATATTTTATATGGTGACATATAAAAATGTTTCATAAGTTGCCATGAGAGCTCGAGGATGCCTACTACCTAACAAAATTGATTTAGGGAATTTTAGATAAGTTTAAAATTGCATAAAAATTATTTGCATGCAGTGGTTCTTCAATGGACTCAACGATATAACTAAAAACAAAACATATCAATTAATATTTTTCAATTTTCTTTTGTGATGCAGAGAAAAATATAGTAACATTTAATTTTCATCTAAATTTTACAACTTCAATATTCTATTTGAATATAACGTCCATTTAATACATTCATTCTCTCTCCTCTTCAATGAGTGTTACAAGCAATAATCAAGTATCTAGATTACATGATGTACATCATGTATATTCTCTTTTATTGTTGAGTGCGAAAGGGAACAAAAAACCAAAAGGGGTTCTCTTTTAGGTCCACATGTTCCAGGGCTTCTAAGAATCCAAAATCGTGAAAGCCAAGTCAAAAGTGCCTTTACTTGAGAAAGGTAATAGCTACAAAAAATTGTTTTTCTAGGCTTTAAAAAATATTTCTTGCAAAAGAGCATGAAAAATTGACGGTGGCGGGTCCCTATTGGGTTCCCCCACCTCCGGGTCGCCAAGTCTCTGCAAATGGCCTTACAAAAATAGGTATATCTCTAATGACGCACGGGTGACGTAGTTGACTAAGGGCTTTGGGTTCTTCCCATAAAAGTCTTGAGGTCGATTCTCGCGGCCTTGGTTATTAAGGTTTTTCATTGTGTGCGGGCCTCACTGGCAGCCCCCAGAGGATTAGTTTCGCCTCCGCTCTCCTCAATGAAGGTCGCTGGGCAGAGTCGCAGTGTCCCAATTGGGATCGGGGATACCTCTAGGTCAAAAAAAAAAAGTTTTGGTTTTAATTTATTTATGTTTAGGGGTAAGTTTATAAAATTCAATTTTAAATTTAATATTAAAAAAATGTTTTTGGTCAACTTTATGTTAACTTTGTATGCAAAGTGGGGGTGGTGGTCAACCTTGGTTGATCGCCCCCCGTGGCCTAAGAAAGCCACGTGGTGGAGTCACCATGTGTTAAGACACGTGGTTCCCAACCCTACGTTCAAGTAAATGCTATACTACAAAGTGGGGGTCAACTGCCTAAACCATTTTGCTAGCCCTATTAGGGCTCCTCCCTACATTGTGCAGTCATATGGGTGACTGTTGACCGATTTGGTAGTTACCTTACAAACAGGGACAAGTGCCCTTCCAAAGGCCCTATCATTAAATTAGAAACACCCTACAAAGAACTGATCTTCAAAAAATCATAACACAGGGCTTGTAGGGAATTTTTTTTTGAAACAAAAAGTATCAAACTTGGAAAACCCAAAAATTTGCACTCAAATTATTTGGAGAGGTTTTATACCGCAAAAAGCATTGCAAAAACATTAAGCAAAGCTCATGATTTTTACAAAGGAAAATGAGCCCTTTATAATGGTTTTGGATTTAAAATCTATATATTTTATACGGTGACACATAAAATTGTTTTATAAGTTGCCATGAGAGCTTGAGGAAGCCTACTACCTAACAAAATTGATTTAGGGGATTTTAGTTAAGTTTAAAATTGCCTCAACGATACAACTAAAAATAAAACATATCCATTAATATTTTTCAATTTTCTTTTGTGATGCAGAGAAAAATATAGTAACATTTAATTTTCATCTAAATTTTACAACTTCAGTATTATGTTTGAATATAATGTCCATTTAATACATTCATTCTCTCTCCTCTTCAATGAGTGTAACAAGCAAAAATCAAGTATCTAGATTACATGATGTACATCATGTATATTCTCTTTTATTGTTGAGTTAAAACTAAATATTACATTTTCAAGGCTGTGAAAACAATCAATAAGATCTAAACAAATCTTTACTAAAGCTAAACAATAATAAATCTTCAAGTGAAATATGCAAGCCACTTGTAAGGCCAATCGAAGGAGGGATTCACCACCCATCTTTTTGCCATCATTACACGATTGCCTTAGGCACTTACAAGCCTAGGACCCCCAACTCAGAGCATCTTCACATCATTGGGGTAAGGTGGAATAAGTTGATAAGACGAGGTTTAAATGATAACTAAAACATGACAAGGATCACTCATTAGGCAACACATCTAGGAGGCTCACAAGTTCGTTTATGTATAAGATGCTTCCATACTCAACACAAGCATGGAAGGAAAATAAATCACCATTTAAAATACCATAATGATAACAAGGCAACCACAAGGACATTTCCAACACAGAAGGCCCACCATAGGAGAAGAAGAATATGGGGATGCCTCCCTCTTGTTATACCATCTCTTGTCCATGGGAGAGCATTAACACAATTGAGTATGCCAAAGTACCATGTAGAAAGGCATATGAATTATGGTTTCACCAACCATTACCATTATGCAAAGGAAAACCATGTAAGAGGGCATACGACCTTAGTTCCAACAACCACCACCACTAAGTAAAAGAGCAAAACAAGGCAAATAAATTCAAGAACATTGGAGCAATCTAACGACATCAAAATAAAACAAGAAATGGATTTTAAAAATAGCCAAGTAAAATAGGAGGGATTGTGCATTTCCAAAGTCCAAGTGGGCAATAAAACCAAAACGGTGGCCATAGGCACAACTATGGCAAACAAAGGTAAATAGAGGGTAGGCCAAGTGGCCTTACAACTCTTAAAAATAAGCACAAATATAAGGGATAAGCTTCTCATTTCAAAATAAATAACATAAATTGAAAACACAAGGTTACATGGAAGCCTACCTCGGTTGTCCTTTGGAATCACCACAAAGACTCATCCATAAGTGTAGGGTTAAGTTCTCATTCTCACCAAGGTTCCTTCTCTACTTGGCTTCATCTTTCTTTTCTAGCTCTTCTCCAATTTTTGATTTTCAAAGTGGCCATAAGTTCTCTCAAGGAAGGCTTCCCTTCCTCAAATAGGCTAGGCACTCTCCTCTATAGGCCAATGGGAAGGTGACATGTGTCCCTTCCCATCCCTTGGCCCAAGGTCAACAAGTCTCCCCTAGCAATAACTTCACTTACAAGTCCATATGGGAAAGCAAGTCTATCATTAATTAAGGATCCCACTATCCCATGCCATATATGACACATGGGTTGTTCTTTGGCTTCATCTACACTCCAACCGAGGTCTCAACCCATCATATAATCAACAAAGGCTTTAAATGCGCCTCTAATCACTTCTAGAACACTTAAAATCCACTTGTAAAGTTGGTTGAATTTGTTCGTTAAAGTTTTGGGTCAATAGGGCCACTTATGTGGCTTATAATTACACTTTATGAATGAAATACATAGTAAATGATACTCCTAAGGTTTAGAGGAAGAGGCGCGAATAGTATCCATGGGGTTGAATAGTGATAGGAGAGTTAAAGAAGTCCACAACTTCCAACAAGGTCCACATACGACACAAGAAATGGTTTGAATCACATAAGGGTCAAGTGAAAGAATAAGTGACTTGACAAATGGAATGTAAAAGTTCCCTATTCTTCCCAATTATGATTCTAAGTATTCCAAATCGTCCTTAGCCAGGTTAGAAGTCTGTTTATCCAGCCCTAAGCCAAGCATGATCAAGTATTCAAGTTGGTTCTATATGCATTCATATAGTCAAACAAGTATGATCAAGTATTCAAACTAGTTATAGATGCATTAATATAGTCAAACGAGCACAACTACACAAAGCACTCTTAATTGAGAGAACTACATGGGCTTGATTTCTTCTTGGAGTATTGAATATGTAGGCAACATTTAATCATTGTGATGGTAATTGGGGTCAACGCAACTAAATTACACTCCACTTTTTTCTATTTAAAGGTTTTTTAATCATTTCAAGTTCTAACAGGGTTTCAACCTTTCAAAAATTATTTATAGGTCTTTTGTACAGTTCTGAAAGTCAAATCTATGTATACAGACCTAGCTTAGACTGTTGCAAGTGATTGTGCCCTAAATTATAATTTTTTGAAAAAATTCAAAGTCGACCAACAACAACAATAGTGGGAGTCGATCTTGTCCTTAGTGTACCATTCTTGTTCTTATTCAGTGTTAGATCCAATTTCTGGGCATTTATAGATCCAAATCCTATTTTCTTGTTTCCACTTTCTGTTAGTCAACACAATTAACAATTATAAAAAAATAACTAAGTTTGTCATTCACTTGCGTAGTTGGTATTCTTGCAATAATTTGTGCCTTATTGATTTTAGTTTTTTAACTTCATTCTACTTGTTGAAAGTACATTTCCAACATTTCAAGTTTTTTAAAATCAATTTATCTTAATTATGGTTAATTCACTATTTAATCCAATTTTCGATATAATAAGACCATTCAATGAAGTTTTATGATGACAACACAAAATATTTTACACTCAAGGACTTGTTTTGAATATTTTACACTTAAGAGATTGTTTAATCCTAAATTGGATAAGTATTCTAATATGATAGATAGGGTTAAAAATATAGAAATGAATAAACACAATGGTGATAAATAGATCTATAACATGCCAATTAATTATAAAACTTAGATAGAACATATACTGAATTTATTACGTTAAGATATGCTAAAAGTAGGGAAACACAACTATGTTAGATATTGTAATGATAATGAAAAGAAGATTTTTCGGTTTTGATGTTACTAAAGATATAGATCTGGAACAGGCAGGAAGTAGATTGGAATACTATTCTAGAACAATTGCCAAATTATGGATTAAGTCCCTCTGTGGCCTCAAACACATGCATTCCTTGGGATGATTATGTTGACTCTATTATTAGGATTAGATGCAGGTGTCCAATATGAAATACCTACCGAAATAAGATGCAACAACTTGGATGTTTCTAGGTTCTGCATCGACTTCTCTCTGGTGCATTTAGATTTGGGTCATGGACTGTCACTCCTTGTCAAATAATAAAACTCTAACTCTTTATCTTCATAGCGACCTTGTAAAAAATGGGTTAGTGGGTTCACGGTGTCGAGTTAACCCCAAAGACCCCTCTGTCAGTGAGTGTTGCCTACATAGCCATTGCTCCGAAGAGGGCTTCAAACTGATGTAGTTCTTCTGTACATGTTGGCTTATGTGTGGATTATGTAATGTGAGATAGCCAAGTACAACAATGACCTAGCTTGTAACTTGGAAAATATGGCTCTTGGGCTACTCCTTTAGTACTTCAGACCTATAGATGTGATGTCCCTATGATTGATATGCTAATAGAATAAAATAAAGAAGTTTTTTACTCACTTAAGTGTTTGATTAAGTGCTTTTGGTAAGTTTCCTTGTGAGTTGCTAGGTATTTCCAAGTTAAGAGTGAATGGGGGTTGATCTTGTATTTATACCAATCTCTTTGGAGAATATCGTGCATTAAAGAACTTAGGACCACTATATGAATATGTTTTATTTGAAAAATGGACAACTCTAGAGAACTCGACACTTGCATTGGGATAGGACACTTGCATCGATGTAAGCATCTTACTGGGACACAAGTGTCTAGGCAATTAGAAAATAAGTGTATGTCTAGAACTTGCAGAGGTGGAATATAAGTAGGTTTACATCATTATGGGCAAGATATAAAGCTTGGGTCATGAAAATGATATTGGTCAAACTAAGAGATAGACGATGAGTACAAAGAGATATCAAATGCAAGACCTACGAAAGTGGGAAAAGTTTATAGTTGAGAGGAACAATCAAGGCCTGTATTTACCCAGTGTACAAGACTAAAGTGTTATACAATTCCTAAATATCCTCTACATTTCTCCCCCTTCAATCTAGTAATGACATTGCCAGTTTAAAGGAGAAGGAATATATACTTGGGTGTGTATAACACACTTTGCCTTTACGTGAGCCCAACTTGAGTATTTTGTTGGTGACTTATCTGTAACCAAGAGCATGTTACAATATATAATCAATGCATATAATCTGAGATTGAAACTATTGAAATTGAAAGAGAGAAATGTTTAGGAGTATACCTGTGTATCGATGCAACTGTCTTGCCTTTTGGCAGTTTAATTTGAAAGATATATCATTATGAATCACTGAATCTAAGATTAGGACAAATATAAATTTGGAAAAGTGCATATATTTAAGGAGAGAGAGAGAGAGAGAGAGAGAGAGAGAGAGAGAGAGAGAGAGAGAGAGAGAGCATCCCCAACCTTGGAGAAAAGGTGGATTGCCCCTGGGAGTTGAGACTAAATCATGCAACCCAATCATACTTATACCTGGTGAGTGTGAGTGAACAAAGTCAACTCACACTATCAAACTAGTGAGACTGGATGATGTGATCAAGTTGACCTTTTAAACTTGACAAGATTGAATCATTTGATCGCCTCAACCATACCAAAAAGTGAACCAACTATTGTTTTAAATTGGCTCAATATACTCCGTAAAAGTCCAATTTGGTGGGTGATGATAATTCATAAAAGTATTTTACAACTAAAACTGATTTGAATTTTTCAATATTAGGTGCACATTGCATAACATATGCACCTTAGATGTCTCATGTTGAAGTTGTGTATAACAATGGTACCAATGTATAAAATTTTGCCACAAATGCGTATCCAAATCATATGATTATGCGATTTAGTCAATTTTTCAATTTTGAACAAATGTGGAGGACATGATACATTAACATGCCCCCACTATATATGGAAAAACTCTAAAACTTGATATAAGTACCAATGTAGAGGACATGTTTCCAAAACATGCTTCCACTATAATATGAAAATGTTGAATACTAAAAAAGCGTGGAGAACATGTTTCTAAAACATACCCTAATTGAATATATAACTGTGAAAATTTAGAATCCATGCCTCTATGACATGCCCCCCTTTGAGGTGAGATAAGATATAAATTGTTAATTACCTCACCTTAAAAGGATAAGATAACCATATAAATATGAATGAACCATGTATCATATAAAAGGAACATGTCTAGGTAAATGTAACACTAAAGCACTATAATGTGATCATATCAAGGCCTAAGATACATGATAAATATCATGTCAACGTCTAGATAGTAATGGTACAAGCTAAAAAAATAATCAAACACACACACAAGAGCACTCAAAAGCAAGTCAATAGATAATGGTTTAAAAATACTGCAAACAAGGGGCATGTTCAAATGCTGCACAATTGAATGGACATGACTTAGTCAAATGCCCTCAAAATCAATAATGACATATTCAAATATCCACACAATAAGCAATGATATATCAAATGTCAAAGCAACAAATGAATGAGTGGGGGCCACAAACAATTTAGCATATTCAAATACTCAAACAAACAAGATAATAACAAGACAAAACACTCAAGGAAGTGCATAAATGAAAGCATAAACAAACATCAAAAACATAACATACTAGCCCATGGATAAAATGTGTTAGCAAAAAATGTCAAGTACATAGCTATGTATATCAAGTACATTGAAAGAGATGTAATCATGGATAAAGGCACATGTAAATATATAAACTCAAACATGATAATGTAAAGTGACCATAGAATGATATAACTTGGATGTATCATGATCAAAATAAGGTGGATGCCCCCAACATCTTGATGACGGGAGAGAAGGAAGGCCTAACATCCACAAGTACATAAATCATGTATCGATGTATGCTTGTATCACACTCAAAATATGTGTGAAACACGTGTATATATAAAATAACTAATATGCTATCCATTAACATGGAACCAACAACATAGGTGCCAAGGAGCCAATAATATAAGTACATGTCAAATATATTTTTGAAGTTTTGAATGTTTCATTTTTTTGAAATATTCAAAATTGGAAATACTACCTTATGATCTCATCCAATGGATGCTCATAGGTATCTCCCCACTCGATACCTGGTGTAATAAATTGGTGGTACTGCCAAGAAGCATGCATAGGTGATATATCTGTCATTGTAGTATCTGTGATTCTTTGTGTATATATAATATGAATATAAGGTCGTGAATGGACAATAGTAGTATGGGTTCATGGAAATCATCTTTGAATAGTTGGTGGTTTCTTTGGAACATCAATAAGAAGAACATGTGTAGGTTCTCTGAATGTGGTGTGTAGTAGATGATGAATATGGGGAACCCACTATGGATCTATAATGTAATGGTCTCTCAAGTACTGGTCACCTAGTAAAGGGGATTGCTTGTTGCTTACCCTTTTACTAAAAATTAACTTTAGTAGGTTTGATAATTAACAGCTTGTGTATAAAATTTTCTTTCTCAAGAGGATACACATGTTGAACTCTAGGAACTATAATTACTCGATTCACATGAATATATTTAACACACCCATGCAATGTAGAAGGTATTGTTAGAAGTGTATATATTGAAGGTCATCCCAATAACATATCAAAGACACCTATAGAAGGTATAATCGAGAAGGTAGTAACCACATGTGCGGGACCCAACTATAAAGGTAAGTCAATTTCATCAAGAATATGCTATAAGGTCCCATCAAATGCTCTAAATGATAAGGTAGAAGGGTGTAAATCATCGTCAGTATAAACCAAATGTGTGAGTAATGTCATGGTGCAAACATTCTTGATTGAACTATTATCAATCATAACAGTACATATAGGCTAATTATCAAGGTATGCTCAAATGAATAAAGAATGAAGATTTGAGTCATCATCCTTAATCTCACTATCATCTAAGTTAATATAAGGCCTCTAAACCATAGAAGATATATGCCGTAAGTACCAATAATCCCATCTAATAGGTTCTCATAGTGTGATGGAAGAGGATGTGCGTTATATACCATTTGCACTTCCTCATCCTTCTTAGAATGGTCTCATAAATGATTATTAATTATAATCTACTTCTGGTGATCACCAGGTTATGAACTTGATTCCTTTGGAGGATCATCAAATGTAATCTTTTGTTCATCGATGAAATCTTGGATCATATGTTTTAACGTAAAACATTTGTTCGTAGAATGCCTAGGGCCTTATTGATAATCATGATAAGCATTCACATCTTATTCTTTGGTTAGAGGCCTACTCATATCAAACTCTATAGGAGAAGGGAAAAATATAAGGTGACACTCTACAAGTCATGAGAGTAATGAAACATGAGGCTTAGATAAAGGTGCAAGCTTCCTCCTTCATGCATTAAATAATACCAACTGATTAAGTTGTTGTGAAACTATATTAACTGTGGTGGTTGTTTCCTTTTTAGGTTCATGAGGTTTTACCTTATAAACTGGGTTGATAGTAAACTTGGTAATGGATGTAGATGTAGTTGGTGTGTTTGCTACATACTTAAGTTTATTCAATAAAATAAGTTTAATTTCATGGTCCCTCATAACATGACTTAAGACATCAAAGGATTTGAACTTTTTGAAAACAATGGACTCATATAAAAAATCAAGCAAACTTTGCTTTAAAATATCTTGAAGTTCTTTATTTGCCATTGGATTGGTCATTTTAGCCAACATTGTCTTGTACCTCAAGACATATTTATTGATAGGTTCATTGGTTCTTTGTTTAATTTTTGCAGTTTAGGCATATAAAACCCTTTCACTAATCATAATGGAAAAGTGTCCTAAAAATTGATCTATAAGAGGTTTAAATGATTTCACAAATTGAAGAAGTAAATCATAGAACCATCAAGCATAATCTTTGAGGCTCCTTACAAGTAATTTGGTCAAAAGTTTATCATTGGAAACATAATCAAGGCATGCCACAAAGAAGGATCAAAGATGTTGCTCAGGATCACCCTTGCCATCATAAAATGTGAACTTAGGTGCAACAAAACCCACAAAGAAAGGGTACAAAGATATCTCAGGTGCAAGGGGGTTATACAACACATCTTACGAATTAATAACATGAAGACACTTTAAATATTTTTGTTCAATGTTTGTAACTTTTTCCTCTTAATTATTTATAACTTGGAGGAGTGTTTGAACTGTAATTGGGATTTAGATTAGTAAGCTAAATAGTTACCAAAGGGGAAGAAAACATGGTTTGAATAGGCATAGAAACTGGTATTTGAGTTGAAGCATTTGGTAACCCTATGGTAGATGTAATAATAATAGTTTGGATCTCAGGGAACAATGGTTTGAAAACATAACCCATGCCCCCACTAGATGTAGGAATTAATGAAGTATCCAAGGGGAGAGATGTTTTAGTTATGCCTTTGGACTTTTTAGTTTCCAAGATAGTCTTGAGGATCTCATCAAGGTCTTTAGGATTTTGACGAATACACTCACGAAATAATGCAATAACTTGCACTTGCTCACTATCTATTTGCTCATGTTCATTATTTTCATTAGATTCATGGTTTTCATTATCAAAATATTCTTCTATGATAACCTCATCAATATGCTGGTCATTCTCAACATTGGTATCATCATGATTTATAATATTAGGGTCCTCATTGGTTTTAGTTATTTTAGGTGGTAGAAGAGGAAGCTCAATGTGTTCAATAGGCATACCACCCAATCTAGGGCGACACCTAGGTTTCATATAAAATAATAGAAGCAAGAACTAAAAAAATACAATAATTTGAAACCTTATTTGACTAAAAAAACCTAAGAATCAGAAAAACTACATTCAAACGAATTGGGTTCACCAAATATTTAACCCAAAATTAGATATGGATTCTAATGGGATAGATAGGGTTAAAAATATAAAAAAGAATAAGCACAAGCTGATAAACAGATTTATAGTAGGCCAAATAATTGTAAAACTTAGAACATATACTGAATTTATTACACTTAGATATGCTAAAAATAGGGAAACATAACTATGTTAGATATTGTAATGATAATGAAAATGAGATAACTAGTTTTTATCTTAATATAGATCTGGATCTGGAACAAGTAGGAAACAGTCTGGAATACTATTATAGAATAGTCACCAATTATGGAATAAGTGCCTCTATGGTTTGGACACATATGTTAGCTTGGGATGGTTACATCAATGATATTATTTGGATTAGATGCAGGCGTTGAGTATAGAATACCTGCTAAATAAGATGCAACCACCTATATGCTTTTAGGTTTTGTGTCACCTTCACTCTGGTGTATTCATATATGGGCCATAGAGTGTCATTCCTTGTCAAATGATAAAACCTAGATCTTCATATTCATAGTGACCTTAGAAAAAATAGGTTAGTGGGCTCATGGTGTAGATCTAACCCCAAAGACCCCTCTGTCAACAAGTGCCGCCTACATAACCACTACTCTGAATAGGGCCTCAACCTAATGTAGTTATCTCATATGTGTTGGCTTGCATGTGAATTATGTAATGTGTGATAAGCAAGTACAATAATTGAAATGGTGACGAAATATGATGAGTAAAGATGATTTATCAACTTCCATTGGAAAATATTGAGAAGTGGTTAGAAGATTTGGAGTGCACTTTTCCATCAAATCACCCTATCTATGGAAACCAATCCCATAAGGAGCGGGTAAAAGAACATTTACATGACACTTGACATGAATTTTTATTCTATGAGGTACCTGTACATTTGTACACATGACTTGTTGCATATGTTATAGGTTGAAATAGAAACTAGGGAAAAAATACCCTTAGACTCAAGCGCAGATTGAACATTTGAAGCTCACTAATATTATATGGACTATAGATATTGATGTGTGGTGGAAAGGCACCCTGAACAATTTTTTTAAATAATTTTCAGTATCCATATATTCCTAATTGGAAGAGGCAAAACGTCAATTTTTTCATGAGTTGAGAGGATCCGACATAACACAATTGCCTTTATAAATAAAATAGTTAATGGTTGATTTTGATATAAAAACCTGCTGATGGTAGGATAAGCCATCTCATGCATGGGATGAGAAGATGGTAGGAAACAAAGGGTGGGCAAGGTTCACATGAATAATTTTTGGAAGGAAACTGAAGTTTAACTTGGAAAGCTTAGATGCACGTGAACTCATAAAATGCAAGTATAATGAGGAATAATATAAATTTATTGCCACAATGGACCATAGGAAAGGGTAGGCGAGTGAGGGAGATGTCATGAGGACCCACAAAAAATGAGGATGGTATGAGAATGATTTGTGCACAGGGGAGATGGTATTTAGTGAGGAGGAAGCATATGCCACCAAGAAAGGTGACATCTTAGGAGAAGTGGTTGAAGTGGATTATAACATTGAAGATATATATAACCATGAAATTAAGGAAGTTCCCAAATATGAAAGTGAAAAATCATTCATTTTATTTAAAAATGGGAGGAGATGATGAGAATAGAGTTGATTTGTTTTATATAGTGGAGTCCACGAATCAAGAAGGAGAAAAAAGTGTTTTGTATTAGATAGTACCTTACAAACCATCAATACCTATTTTAAAGAAACTGACATAGATAAATATCTAAACCATGTTGGGAATACAACTAGCAAAGGTGTTAATCCACTTGTGTAGATGAGAAACATTACATTAGGATGGACAATAGGTGTGGGTGTAGTTGCATCCAACCCAAGTACCAAACTAATTATAAAACCAATTCCAACACAACTTAGTTGTGGGGTTGGTAGAATGAAGCCACCACAATGAGAAAATGTGGGTGTCATTAGGGGAGGAAACCTAGAGGATTCCCAAAGTTTGAGTTCACAAGCAATGACTAGCATGCCAGTCACATCCATCACATAACCTTTCCCCCTACATGTTATCTATGATATGCGATTAAGTCTACTTGAGTACAGAGGGTTGGAGAACACAACCTAAAATGTACATAAGTGTAAAATAATATGGTGTGATAAGGGTGTGGCTATGCTATAGAAAAAGGCAAGCTATTTTGTCATCACATTATTAGATCGTGTGTATACTTGGTATTGAAATTATGACCCAAATCAAAACATTGTAAATTATGACCAACTTAAATAATCCTTTTTGAAGGAGTTAGACATTCATGAGTTTGAACGTAGAATACCTGATCTAAAGGAGATTGAAAAAGAGTTGACTGATAGTGTCTACACATATGATGAAAGATTTAAAACCTTGATATCCTAACTCTCATATGAAATCCACCCATATCAGCATGCACAATGGTTTGTCAGAGGGTTACTGTTACCCTTTAGGAACATTTTGTCCATATGAATATTTTCATATATCTATGAGAAGCATTGGAAGAAGTGCTGAGGGGTGAGGTGATTATAAGCATAAATATGGGAAACAACTCTTTTATGGAGGCAATATTGCCTCAATGCATCTCAATGACAAAAAGTAATTGTCAATAATGTAAATGATACTTGTAGTGGTCTATGGTGCACTAATTGCGAGGTTGAAATCCATAATAAAAATAGCCATCTAAGGCACAATGTAAGGGAAAAACTCAAATCATATGAGATATACCATGATCACCATGATGTGCACACTTGCCAATTATTTCAAACATAGAAAAGTATATATGTATTATAAAATATATGATGCTTCCACTCACAAGACAAAATATTACTGCGTGATAGATAAGATTCATGAGGCACGTAGTTGAGGGGCATGATAGATAATCATAAGACCCTTCGAATAGTATGAGGTCAAATATGGTGGCAAGTTCCCGTACAGAGATTGAGGAGGACATCGTGGAGAGTGGTATCTCACATGTAATTACTATAAGTGTAGATCTCCTGATTACTATCAATGAGACTACTCAAAATTCTAAACTTGTGCATACTGCAGAGGAGAACATCGGCTAGAGGAGTGCCCTAACCCTTATGTAAATCTAACCTATAAGGATAAGGCTAAGAAGGGAACATGAATGATAAATATCATTTGACTTGGTGATTTGTGGATGTTAAAGGAGGGAGGGTGCATGTTGCCCAAAGATGCCAAGGTCAATATAACTACACAAAGTGGCACTACTACTCAACCACATGTAGAGGAACCACATTAAGATAATGATTAACATATAAATCCTTCATTGGTTTTTGATTATCTTGATGCCTTAGATAAAAAAATCATTTTATATGAGGAAATGGATGTTATTCATAACTTGTACAATAAGATTCAGTATGCTAAGGAAATGGAAGCCAACGCCCATGAAGTGATTCGAAAGAATATTGATGGGAGGAAGTTTGATGACCTCATTGAATTATTTTCTCTTTTGTATTTTGAGTGTTTGTTTGATAAAAAACATTATGGGTCTAGTATTAGCTCATGAATACCTATTCCCAACAAGGGGACATGAGGTACAAGTTGTTTAGAACACAAGTTATGATCGAGTTTTTTATTGTTGCCACCATTTATGGATGGTCAGTTTGTGACATTTTGATAAATATAGGCACTAAGGTGAGTATTCTAACCAAGGAGGTCTGGTGTAAATTTGGTATCTTGGCTTTAAGGCCTTCCCCTCATTCCCTATTTATGGAAATCCAAATTCGTGCACAAAATTTTGGGATACTGAAGAATGTATTTATTGATATAATGGGAGTTAAGTTCATTATAGATTTTGAGGTCATTGAGTTAGCCGAGGTTGAAAATTACTTAGCACTATTTGAAAGGCCATGGTGCTAAATGAACAATGTATAAATGCACTTCAAATAACACTATACGAGCTTTGATAATAATGAACCATGTGTGGATACCCCCTAGAAAAAAATTAAGGGCCAACCTATGTTTAGAATGTAGATTTGGATGAAGTAAACCATATATATAATATCATTACAGAAGGCATAGAGCTCCTCAAGATAGTGAAGGAGTCTTGAGTCGTGGAGATGGATATTCCATCTCCAACACTACTAGTGTCATTTGTGATCATTGGATACCAGAGTCCTATGAAGTAATTAGGTGGAAATGTGTTTCTGTGAATTCAATGCTAAGACATTCTCCTATGCACAAACATGATAATAAAATTACAGATAGGTAAAACTATACATTCAACCCAAAGATGTGGGCTCTGTGCTTCACTCCCAAAATGAAAAGGGTGTTTAGACTAAACTAGGGGAAGATTACAATGATCCAACACTCTGATAATTGGGTGAATGTTGATGATTATGTAAATGGTATGGAAGGATACATGCAAAAGGATAAAGATTAGATGTATTCACTAGTATGTTAGAGGTACAGTCACTAAGAGGGGGGGGGGTGAATCAGTGATATAGGATAATCCAATTTCATTCCCAACTTTTAAGCATTTAGCACATACAATCATGATGCATACAAATTAACCATTACAACAAACAAGGAAGATATATCAAGATCAAGCACATAACACATGATATATTTGGGAAACCCTCTTGGGGGATAAAACCCACTGAACCCTGCAAGATGGATTATAGTCCTACAAAAAAAGATCTAATCATTTAGACTAGCACCAACTGATCAAGGGACACCCATCCCTTAGTTTAGTGAGACACCCATCCCACAAGGAGGAACCAACCCCCTAGGCAACTAAGCATCCACTCAGTTACCTTGAAAAAATCATCTTGAACACCTATTTATACTCTTCAACTGATGATGATCACCTTTATTTTCACTCTTCACCTTCACTCTTCCACCCAAACAGTCTCAAGGGCTTACTCGCTCAATCTGCCTCTTCTAAGCTCATTAAGTCTAATGACCTGTGTATCCACTTGCATAAACTTGATCAAACAAGCATGAATGATCCTCTTCACTCTTTGTTGGTACTCAAGGTCCTGTAATTTATATTTCAAAGTTTTTCTTCTTCGCTTGAATCCACACTTCTACAACAAGCACAATTAGTCTAATTAGATCTTGTACTTATACCACTCTCTTCCTTTAAGATGCTTTAAATATTTGAATCAAAATTAACATAGGTCCATACACATGTTACATGTGAGAATCACACTCTTCATAGGTTGGTCATTAACTCATTAGCCCCAAACCTCCAATAGGCCTTGGTGATACCTAAAACAATTAGGCTTTCATACTCACACATTACATGTGAGACTACTTGGACCACATTCATCCATTATCAATGATTTGAACAAATAAAAACTATCTCCAATATCCCCTTTATCACTCTCATATGGGTCCATGCCACCTGGAACACCAAATCAATACTTGAACCTACCAATTATGTTTCCTTACTCTTTAGGCCTTCAAACACAGTCTCAAACTTATGAAGCAAAAAATAAAATATTTCACATATCCATATGATTATATCATATGGGTGAAACATTAAATATCTCTTCTACACCTCCATGTGCTTTAGACACTTCAAAATAGGCTCTAAGCACTCAAATCAACTCTCTCAAAATGACCACTCAGACTGGTCATAAACAGTCAAATTATAGTCAATTTATTTTAACTCTCCATATCTGATCAGGGGCATAATATGAAAAAATGAATTATTATAATCCTTTTAGACTTATAAAACATTTACATGCTCATTTTATTCTTAAATTCTTCTCAGAACACCTTTAACTCACTCCTGCAACATGGTCATTCAATCTGCTAGTGCATTCAATAAACATAGTCAACTTATAGGAAATTATTCACACCGAAGATGGATTTGTCAAACCTATAAAATCCACAAATATGGTCCTAATGGAGTCTAAAACACTCTCAAATATTTATTTAATCTTGAAACATCAATACACTATCAAGAACAACTCAATTATCCTTCTCAAATCACTTATAGAGCAAGATCAAACACACAGTCAAATTTAGAGCTCAATATATTTGATTGTAAAAAAATTAAAATATTATAACTCACTTATTTGGATGTTAATTGAATTATTATATAAATTTTATTTTTATATCACCATGAAATTCATCCTAGATCAAAAGATATAGCTCAAATACTATAGACTAGTTATTCCTTTGTTAATTCAAATACCAATGATCACTGTGTAATGCAAAAATTATAGACACATGTATTCATCTCATTACCTCACACAACTTGAAAAAATAAATTCCATTTATCTCCTTATAAGTCTTTTAACTTTAACCTACAATGCTCATCGATGATCTTAGATCCATGCTTCCACGATCAAGCCACTTGGTAGCCCCACGTGCCCTCTATGTACCCTGCAGTCCGTCTTCCAATGAAATTATATCATTGGCATCCCCATGTGCCTTATTATAACTATATTGAATTATTGCATCAATAAAATCTTTTGGATCATAATCTACATGATCACGCACTCACCGTTGATCTCTATATGATAGGTTTCACGCTCACCATTAGATCTACTGCTCAAACTCCATGATTATAACACATGTCACTAGCACGTGCAATCTTGAATATTTGAATTTGATCCACACCAGTGGATCCTTATCTGATCAGATTAGTTGATCATCGTTATATCCTTGATCTGATTGAATTCTCTCCGTAGATATTTGATATCACAAATTTGGCTAAGTATAGAAAGTGAACTCTATCTGAGAAGCCAACTTTGCACTATTATAAATTTTTCTACGCTCAATGTCCAGACCTAAAATTTGAACCACATGATAAAAGTTCATAGGGGAATCCATCCATGTCTCAAAATGCTCTTGAAACCTTCACATGTGTGAAATATGATGTTATCAAACTGCTTACTCAGCTTTGTCTGCTAAGATGACTACTTCAACCTAAACACTCATATGACTACTCTGATGAATTCTTTTCACTTCTATAAACACTATAAGTACTCATAAAACCCCATAAGGTATCTGAATCATGTCCATACCATCAAGATATCAAACACAACTTATTTTTCATTAATACACTAGTATCTCATGCTCTCTTTGACATCAATTACAACCTAACATCAATGACCATGCTCAACATAGTATACACATTGAGAAGAACAATAAATCATTAGTGGATGATGCATAAGCCTACCTTACCAATATGGGTTGACCCAAAAAATTCCATTTTCAATCATTTAAATGAAATAATATAAAGTGGAGAATACTTAGTTATGGTGGGCATTCCTCTCCCAATAAACATCTCCACAACTATGAAGAAGTATGGTAAAAAAGTGCCTATCATCTTCCTGAGTGATTGTGTCTCCATGAATTTAATGAAACATTAAGTACCTAGGACTTTGCGCAGTATATTATCTATGAGATGTGCTAGGATACTTTTGACTAGGAGGTAAAAACTTATTTTGTTCCTATCTTTTCCTTCTCTTCACCTAAGCTTGAGCTCTATCATCCCTTGCTATGGATGCATCGAGCCATTATGGAGAATGATGTCATCATGGTGAAACATGTCAAAAAAATGCATAGAGATAAGGTATTTACATTACCAAAGATGTTTAAGGAGTGAATCATGAACAATGATTCCAGAGATAATGATGATAAGTTATGGATGGAGCGAAATTGGTGGTATAAGTGCTTTAAAGAGAAGGTGGTACGCTAGGTAGGCGAACCCCCTAAATATTTTATTGATCACTTGAAGGCATAAAATTATTATGAAATGCATGAGGTTGTGGAAACATAAAGGGATTGACATAAGTATTACTATAAGCCACTCAAAACTATAAGGGTGAACATTGGCTCAGATGAACCAAATATTGCAACTGCTAGCAATTATTGGTCTAATAAGGAATTAACTTGATCATTGAGTTGTCTCTTGATTATAGGGATATATTCCCATGCAGTTATAAATAAATAAAGTGTTCTCAAACCTCCTTGTGGAAGATTAAAATTAAGTTGGTTGATGGTATAAGACCAGTCAAGAAAAGACCATATAAAATGAATCCCAACATCTGTGCAAAGGTTAAGGAGGAAATAGATAATATGTTTACTGCTAGAGTCATTTATTCCATCAAAGAGTCTAAATAGGTGATCCCCATGGTGATAATTATCAATAAATATAGGGACACAAATATATTTGTTGATTATAGGGTACTCAATACAACATGCATCATCGACCCATTTCATACTCCTTTCACTAAAGTGATCCTAAAAGGTATAGCAGGATTTGAAATATATACCTTCATTAATGGTTTTTATGGATACCATTATATATATGTGTGTGTGTGTGTACATATATACATATGTATATATGTGTGTATATATATATATATGTATAGATAATATGTTTACTGCTAGAGTCGTTTATTCCATCAAAGAGTCTAAATGGGTGATCCCCATGGTGATAATTATCAATAAATATAGGGACATAAATATATTTGTTGATTATAGGGTACTCAATACAACATGCATCATCGACCCATTTCATACTCCTTTCACTAAAGTGATCCTAAAAGGTATAGCAGGATTTGAAATATATACCTTCATTAATGGTTTTTATGGATACCATTATATATATGTGTGTGTGTGTGTACATATATACATATGTATGTATATGTATATGTATATGTATATATATATATGTATATATATATGTATATATATATATCTATCTATATGTATATATATATATATATATATATACATATACATATATATATACATATATATACATACATATATATATATATATACATATATATATATATATATACATATACATATATATATACATATACATATATACATATATACATATATATACATACATATATATATATATATATATACATACATATATATATATATATACATACATATATATATATATATATATATATACATATATATATACATATATATATATATATATATATATATACATATATATACATATATATATATATATATATATATATCAAAGACAGACTTCATAATTGAATGGGGTTCCTTTCCATATAACATGATGCCTTTTGGGATGAAAAATGTGCAGGTTATATTATTTTGTGTTGTGGTTTTCATGTTCAAATACTTTATTTGTCATTTCCTCCAAGTGTACTTTGATGGCTAATGGATTATATATGGATTCGTAAATGACCATCACATAAAACTATGTTTAATGTTTGAATAATGCTGAAAGTTATGAATCTTTCTCAACCTAAATAATTGTGTCTTTGTGACACCCTTTGGGACCTTACTTGGACATGCCATTTGTAAGAAATGAATTCTCATGAATCCAACCAATATAACCATCATATTGTAGTCAAAAGTGAAAAACACCCAAAGTGATGCACACGTTCTTGGGATGTACAATTTACTATCACAAGTTTATTTAGAACTATGTAAAGGTAGAAACATCCTTGGAATAATTATTTTGTAAGGATGGTCTATTCCCTTTGATTGATAAACAAAATGATGTATTTGACACCTTGAGGGATAATATTGCTAGCACATTGATTTTGAAATTATTAGACTAAAATCTTTAATTCCATGTCCATGTCAACACGTTGGGATCAACTATTGATATTATATTAACATATCCAAGTAATGAAAAAGTTGACCACCCTATTTACTTTGTGAGGAGGAATTTCACCTTAGTTGAACTCAACTACACAACCACCTTGCATGAATCACTTGCAATGGTGTACATGTTACAAAAGTTTTAAGAATATATTCTTGCCACTCCATTCATGTTCTTCATAGACCAAAAGGCATTAAGGTTCCTAATTAATAAGCTGGTACTGCATGGGTGCATTTATAGGTGGATTGTTATTTTTAGTAATTTTAGTTCTCTATGGTTTTAAAACATAGAAAAAAAATTGTGGTCTTGATCACTTGTCATGGATCATGTCAGGAGAAGCTGGGAATATTGAAGATGTCATGCATGATGCTCAACTATACAAGGTGCACTAGGTTCGTGAGGACCTTGTTGAGATTTTTAAATTCCTCACTTTGGGCATTGTCCCTAGTGATTGGAAGTTGAAAGAAAATAAAAAACTAGTGGTCCATGTTGTCCCTACTATATTATTGAGGGGAATTATATAAAATGAGGAGAGATGAAGTCTTGACCAGGTGCATTATGGAACATGAGCATGCAAAAGTATTACATGAGGGAATTAAAGGGATAACTGGTGACCACTACATGGGTGAGATCACTACATTTTTTTTGTTTTTTGGACTGTAATGGCCAAATTTATTCAAAGTTGCTAAAGAGTAGTCATAGAAATGCAATGTTTTTTAAGGGATTGGAAAGCCCAACCAAAGAGATGAGATGTCTTTAGACCTTGACACTTATCACAAGACATTTGAAAGTAGGAAATTGATTTTATAGGACCAATCTCTCTATTTGCTATAAGGATCGATGCATGTTACTTCATCCTGACCATAAATTATCTGACAAGGTGGTAGAGGTGATGCCAATAAAGAATTGTACTATAGCTATGCAAACACACTTCCTATCAAAGAATATTATAAGTACATACATGGGCCCCTTGAAATTTACTAGTGATTGGGGTATGTATTTTATCAATGAAAAATTATGCATTCTTATTATATAATTCATGATTTCATAGCATAAAACAACCCTATATCACCTATAGGAAACAAGACCATTGAATACTTTAATAAAATCCTTAACACAATCCTAACAAAAAATTGTGATGTAGGGCACATATATTGGGATGATTGAGTCTCTACTGTGTTATGGGTGTATAAGACCAATTACAAGAGACTCAACAAGTCCATGCCATTTTTGTTTGTATTTGGGAAACAAATGGTTTTACCAGTATAATTGTTGGTGCCTTCCTTGATAATTACAGGTGTTTGGAGGCTTGATGAAAAGAATACTTGGATGCATGATTAAAATTTTTCATGAAGCTCGATTAAAAATGTATTCTTGAAAAATTAATCCAGGAAGTCGAAGATGACAGACATAACTCTTGACATGAGAAACATATCAAAGGAAAGATTCTATGAAAAGACAAACATGTTTTAATCTACAATTTTAAGTATGCCAAACATCTAAGAAAGTTGAAAATGTGTTGGATGTGGATTTTTATCATACATGACATTTTGGAATTTGGTGCATGAAAATTGCACACTTTAGATGGTGAAATACTCCTTGGGAATTTCAATAGAAGTAGGCTTACGCCTTATCATATGCACTGTTTAGTGTTTTGACATGACCAATAATAGGTAGGGTTTGTTAGGTCCTACCTCTCCTAAAACAAAGAAGATCCTGCAAGGACAATGCTTCCCCAAGGTATAAATGTACTAGGTCTTGGTAAGTTGGTCTTTACTAAGTTGGATAATGTGGACTATCCTTTTTAAGGGACTTGATTTATGAATTAAGGTGTATGTTTATTTGATTAAGACCTTCATTAGGAGGATACATACTTTCTTGACAATACTTGCAGGGTTTAACCTCAGATAAAAATTGGGCATTCTTAGACTTATATATAAAAGGTACAACTAATTTTTATACTACTTTACCACTTCCACATATGCAACAATGCTACAATGGTGATAAAAAGAACATGAAATAAAAATCAAGATAAATATTTAATTGTAAATTATTTTTGTTGATACCAAATCCATAACCTAATACACTTTTAAAAGAAAATGCAAAAGAGAAAGAGTAAAGAGAAAGAGAGCTTGTTGCCATGCAGATCAAAGTGATATGTCTGATTGAATGAGATCCATTAAAATAAACTTTGGTTGAGTCAAACCTAGCACAAATCCAACTAAAAATAGTGTAAGAGTCTAGGAAAGAGTAACTATGAGAAAAAAGGAGACAATCACCATAGAACATGCATAGAAAAATATCCACACACAATCCCAACAGTCTTCAAATATCAAGATTTTCATTTTTTATTAAACAAATTTAGATCCCATACAATCATCCAACTATAAACTTCACCTCACACAATAGAAAAACTCAAAAAAAGTAGAGAAGTAAAACTAATTTAGAATTTTGTAAAGAATCATGAAAATAAAGTGTCTAGTTCTCTATATCTTTTTTACAATTCACAAAGAGCCAACCTGGAGAAAAATCTTCAAAATTATATGAGACCAAACAAAGATAAAAATTTAGGGGAACCCAACTCTGATTGCAGAAGTAGCTGAGTATTCAATGTAAATTTAGAAATGTAGTTGAGAACTTTTGTAGGACACCATGCTTCCATCAACGTGGAAGTAAATTCTATCAACCAAATACAATTGGAAATTTTTGAAAATGCCTTGGGACTGCCATTTAGACATGTCCATACACGTCTTGTAGTAGAGAAAGCTCTTCTTTAAGGTGGATTTATCTTGAGGTCCTTTCTTCCTTCTTCTAAACATGCATGCCATGCTCTTCATAAGTGTTAACAGTTAAATTCACACTTGATTTGGCCACCTCTGTCAGTTATGGTTGATATTCTATCTTGACATTTTCTCATTGGTATCTACCTTATTGATTCTATGTTTAATTCCACTTCTAGTGGTTGGCAATTCTATTTTACATCTAAAAAATTAAAGTCGAGCCATGCTCTTTACAGTTAGGACCAAATCTCCATGCTTCCTTAAGATGACACTCTTGTCCATTACATCTTTACCATAACCAAAATGTGCTTACCACACTATGATTAATGCCCTTATCCTTTTTCACATTGAATTCTGCATTCAATTCATCCATATATTATGTTGGTGAGAAACTAATTATTCTCGACCTGCACTCTTAGACTTAAGAACAATGCCGTTTGACCTTTGATGATTTTGACACCCAAATGAGCCATTAGATTTAAGTTAGTGTTTTACTGACATCATTACCATCATGTTATCTTTTATTAGGGTCATGTCCTCTTCCTCTACTCATTTAGGACTTGATACACACTAATTATATTTTGGCCGCAATGAAGAAAGATTTCGTTATGTGGCATCATCCCTTTTACTCGTGGCTTTCATGTGCTTTGATATTACATGGACCACTTGGGGTAGTGGGTCACCAGGCCCACTTATCCACTCGACTAAAGGATTTATATATATATAGATTCACTTGGGGTAATGGGTCACCAGGATCATGCTACTTGGGAGCATCCTGCTCATTTAGAGAGTTAGAGGCTTCTAGGTGAATTTAAACTACACAAGTCTTGTAGAATAGCAGAAAGACACCATGTGACTATGTAAACTCTTTTGAATAATCATCTAAGTCTCGAAGAAGCTTTTTTGACTGGGTCAGGGTTATCAAGAATTAAAAAATATCATTGCATGGCTTTGGAAAACAAGGTGGGCACCTATGAGTAGCAAAACAAAGGAACATAGTCAAAAAATTTAATTTTAAAAGCCAACGACTAAATAATACAAATCAAAACAACTAAGATTTCAAAATAAAATCAATAAAGCATATAAAATTAGTGAAGATAAATCTATTTTAAATGAATTCAAATCCATTATCAAAGTATATTTCAACCATTTTTATAAAATCAACTAAAGTAAAAGTTGAACATAAGCAAACATTTAACCAATTTAGAGAAGATTGAAGTAGAAATGGATCAAAAAGAGGTTAATTTAGTGGAATAAAGTATTCCCTTTAAAAAAACCCTTGTTAGATTGAGCCCATTTATAAAAAATGACTAAGTTGAAATTGAAAAAATCATAAGCACTTAGCTAATTCTTGTTGAACCAAAACATACATAGGCTAGATTGCCAAGGGAAAGATTGTAGAAGACTCTAAAAAAAGTTAGATAATTTACATAAGTCTAAGTCAGATCTTTCCTAAAAGGGTATTTTTCAAGTATTTTTAAAATGTGATTTTAAAAAGGTCAAGACCTTTAGACTTAGGCAAATTCATTAAAGGACTCAAACGAGAAAACCACCAAAAATTCTCAAGGAATGAAGATTAGACAAGAAAAGAGGATCCCATTTTTAGTTAAAAATGGAGCGTGTTGTGTGAGAAAAAATAATGACTCCTACTGAGAGATACTCCTGAGTATCTCAGGAATCCAAAATCTCTAGTTCTCATTCAAATACAAACATTAGCTACAAGACATCTTCCAAAGCAAAATCAAAACATGAAGGTGCAAAATTTTGCTTCAACACATGACATGCTAAATTATAATCCTACCTAAAGGCCATCGGTGTGTGATTTTATGTGATTAATTTAGTTATCTTGTAAGCATACACAATAAATCAGATTTGTCTAAATGATAGGCACTATTGAAAGGAGATTTGATTTTATAATTTTGGCTGAGGGGGGAAATGGCATGTGCATTACTCTATGACCAGCTAGACATTTTTAGTTCTGACATAGATACCTCTAATTCCTTCCTAAATCTTTGCTACACTACCAATCAGTCCAGAAAGTCTATGGTAGAGGTTGTCAAGATCACCCATTGTAAGAAGAATTTTTATAGTTTATATTTTGTACATTCTTTTTGAAAGGAGATTTTGTTTTGTTTTTATCCATAAAGGGTTAGAGACCAAACCATGTGTAACACCCAAAATTCACTTCTAAAATAAACCCATAAAACCACTAATATTATTTTTAAAAACTACTAAGATTATATTATTCACATAACTAGGCTAAGTTTATACACCACTAAGTTAAACTGGTTTTGCTTTACTGCCAAGGTTTCACTAGATAATTAATAAACGTTATTTCAAAATACTTCAAATAAATGTATTATAATTTTAATAATTTTAACTTAGTTAATATTTAATTAATATCACCTCTAAAATAATAAATTAATTTCATACTTAATTAAAATATTTAAGCAACCAATTAATAAATTTGATAGATTAAGCTTGTTTTAATAAAATGTTTAAATAGTCTTTAAATAATTGTCATTCCCAACCATATAATTAAATGACACCTTATTAAATCTTAAATGGAGGAATAATTATTCCAACTTATATAATGTTTAACTATAAAAATTAATTAAATAAATCTAAATAATTAAATCCAAAAATAAAATTAATAATTTAGTTAATTAATGATTAGTTAAAAATTTAAAATAAAAGTCAAAAAGTCTATCTTTTTCCACTTAAGTTACCCATAAGTAATAAAATTATTAAAACTCATTTACGGATTATCATTTACCACCTAGAATTAAATAACACCCTTTAAAGGTTAAGAGGAAAAACAAATTATTTAATTATTGATCTAAGAGGATTGACATATGAAAATAAATAAATAAAACCAATTACAGTTAAATAAATTCAAAAGTTTCTTTTATAATGATGGATTAAGAAGTCACAGCCATAGGATTAAAATAATTTGGGCTCTATGATCTACGAATTTCAAATGCTGCTCTAGATTATTTATGGCCAATATAAAAGTTATTTCTCAAACCTAGTTCTCATTTTTGCTTTGTTCTCTATCACAGGTTGCAGATTGAAGGCAATGGAAGAAAAATGTCTCATGAAAAATGATTTCAACAACAAAGGCCCATCTATATTTTGAAAGTATAAATATTCATTATATATGTTGATTTAACTTTTTAGATGTTACTAGTGTAAACCCTATATTTCTAAAGGGGCTAAGTAAAGAGGGTAAATACATACATACATATATACATACATACACACACACACACACACACACACACACACACACACACACACACACACACACACACACACACATATATATATATATATATATATATAATTGATTTAACCTAAATAGCAAATGTATGAAGAAAATCTACCTATTTGGAATAAAACATGCATCATTGGATGGTGATAATGTTGAAACAGGTTAGGAGAATAGTCTAGAGTCCTATTCTGAAACTAGAGTTTTAACTACCTTACAATGGGATAGTAACAAACTGCACTATTGGCAAAGGCATTACACTAATCTCCTTTTGCAGAAAAGGCCCTTGAGACTTATGAAGATGTTATGAGGGTCTTCTAGGTTCGATAGGTGTGCTCAGGAGGTTTCAATCATCCTTCTATATCACTATTTGAATATTTGTCCTTTAAAATCCTAATGAATTTATACACACATGAAAGAATAGTGGAATCAAATACAAAAGGAAGGGAAAAAGGTGGCTTATTGGATATTAAGATCGCACAATATAGAACCCCTAATATTCTAACCATTGCCTACATTAACCTCAATGATAGGAGTCTCAGATCACATGTAGTTCTCCCTTAGCGAATGTGCATAATCAACACACATAGTATGCTAGAATGAATTTTTACTTAGGCACTTATTTGATCAAGCATGTAGATTTATGTGTGATTTTGAGTAATATGCAAAGTGCCTAGCTATATTATTGACTAATTTTTATGTAATTATATGCCAAAATAATAAGTGTTAGTTGTAAAATGTCTTGTGAGGCTCTTTACATAGAAGGAAATTTAATTTTAATGTGAGACACTTTTTCACATGCCAACAAGGTGAAAATATAGATAAAATCATAATAAGAGACCCAAAAAAGGATAAGGACCAAAACAAGCTAAAAATATAACCATTAGACAATAACATAGTGCACTATCATCCAAGACCATGCTATTGTCTTGCATGTAAAAAAATGGGTTGTGATTGAAACAAATAGGCCAGGGGATCCTATGATTGGGATAGGCATGACATAAGACCACTGCAGGTGTAAAAATAGGGAAGATAAGTCATAATAAGGATCAAATCCCAAAGTGACCATGTGAACAAGACTCATTCACTATTAAGAACTTCTTGTGAAAGAGCTATAAAAGACATAATAATTGTGTTTGCCTAACCAATTTAGGGTGTGTATATTTGCCTTCTTTTATTCTATTAATTCAATGGAAATGAAATTACTAGAGTAAAATAAAAATAAAAATGCGTGCTTGTACTTACCTATGTGGATGTGCTCTGAAATCAGACCACTTCTTGGCTAGAGAAGTAGACAAGAGTGGGAATGATGTTTGTGAAGAGAAAATACGCAATGTGGGTGTCCCCTATACTTAGTCTAAGGAGTGAACTTAATTATGAAGAACAAAGCCCTATTTTTCCCAACCCTAATATGTGAATTAGGTCTAAGAAGTAATCTGTAATATGTGGAGAAATAATCCCTGCTTGCCCCCACTCTGATATGTAATTGAGTCTGAGAATAAATGTGCTTGGAGGTCAAAACTATCGCTTAGCTTACATAATATGGGTCTAGTGAAAAATATGTATCAACCACTGTAAATGGATTTATGACTCAATCTAGTGAAAACTTGGTGACATCTTGGTTATAATCTTGGTAACATTCTGAGTGCAATCTAGTAAGTTATGTATAGAAAAGGGTATAATTTTCCATTTCATCTGTATAGCCTAGTGAAATCCTATGGGATTGAGGACATGTCCCTTGCATCATGCTCCCAAACTTGATATCTGAGTAAAGTAGACGTGTATCATGTGTATAAAGCTACATGTATATACAGGGATGGTCTACCATGTACATTCCCCCATAGTCATAATTTGAGTATGGAAATGTGTTGAAAACTTGTGTAAAATCTAAGAATCCAAACCAGTATGTGATAATATTTTAGAACCCTATAAATCTAAGTCAAGTTGTGTATCTACTTATATGAGTGTTTAATTGAAGAAAACTATGCATTTGTATATTTGAGTCATTGAGTAAATATGTGTATTTGAGTCAATCTATGTATTTGAGAAATATGAGCCAAACTATGTGTTTGTATATCTAAACCTGAGTATCTAAGTAAAATGATATCAATGTGAATAGTGTGCATATGCCCCCCTTTGGTGAGAGAGTTGAAACTAGAATAAGGGTATCAAACCAAAAATGACACTGGTAGACATGTTTGTGAATAGTTAGCATTGATAACATGATTGCAAAATTGATTATTTTGACAATTGTAGAGGAATTATTTGTATATTGAGTCTAAGATAGACTTGTGGTCTATTGTGAGTTTGTTAAGGAAAAATGAGTTTTATAATTTATGAAGTCAAATTTAATAAGATATCAATGTAATTGGTATAATGTGGGGGATGTTATTATTGAGTTCTGCACATAATAAAGAAAACCAAAATTGGAGCCACAGTTCTTGAGATATCACGAATGGAAGTTTTTGGTAATAGTTAGAGAAATATATGTGCAGGGCCAACCTTAGGTGGGTGGCATTTTGTAAACATTTTTAAAATAGGGTTGATTTATTAATTTTAAAAATCATTTTAAATTTTCAATTTGAGATTATTGTTGTTGTGAGTGAAGGAAAGATGCTGAGGAGATGAGGTGTGAATGTGACCTACTACAAGGAGGTGAAGGTGATGATCTAGGTTGATGAAGAGGTCACTCTAGTAAGGATTCCATCATATTCTATGTTTTAAAATTGTTGATTTCATTTTTTAAATCATTTTCACATAATTTTAACTATATTAGGGTTTGTTCAAGAGGGCCACACTACTATCCCAAGGATAACACTAGTGTCCTAGGCTACCATGGTAATGTATACAAACTATGCTAATGTTCAACGCTATGGTCTCATCTGTAGTGCTAATGTCCTATAGACTAAACATTGATTTTTTTGATTTGAATTTACATTTAATGATTGTTTTAGCATGTATATTTATCATTCATAGATGTTAATGTTTTATTCTAGGTATTTTATAAGTGGATGTATGCATGAGGGAGTTCTATAGTGGTCAGATGATGGAGTGGTTATGTAGGTTTCCCTTCATAGATGATGAGAGAGTATTTATGGATAAGAATGGTTTTCGTTACATGGCATCACTTTCATTGATGCCCTAGGATTGTCATATGATGACTGGATTGTGAGCAATGGAATGCTGATACATGTACTTTTTGGCTACCCACTAGAGAGATTACTATTTCTTTGGAGGATTTGTATTAGATATTTAGATTAACCATTACTGGTTAAGAAGTTGTATTAAAGGAGGCATCTAGAGATAGAGCCATAAACCAGGGCTTGAGTTATTTTTTAGCTATACCTATATGGACTCATCATCAGGGGAGTAGCAGTGATGTGTTATTATCTATGATTGTTACATCTAATGTTCTTCAGTTTCAGAAGTTTTTGGTAGTTTTATTGGCTTCATTTATTTACATTGATGGTAGTGGTGTATCCATTTCATATAGGATGCAAAATATTATTTAAGACATAGAGGATCATGGGATCGTATACTCATGGGGTCGCACCATGCTAACCCACTTATATTGGGATTTGTATCATTTTACTCAAGAGTTATGTGGTGGTAAGATTGGATCATCGATATTATTACATTGTTGGGATTATGAACACATTGTAGTGGCTAGACCAGAGGGTTTTCCAAATGTGGATTGGGTACATCTATAGGTATTTATAGATAGATGGACTAACACAACTCCTATGTGATTGAGGAGCATGATGCACTATCAATGGGTGTTGGATCAAGTGATAACAAGAGATATTATTTGGAGACCATATAGGGTATTTTATGAATGGCCCAAGGATGGGATGTAGTTAATATGGATTTAGGTGCGCTGTTGGTTTCATGCTCAATGGACCATAATTTTTGAGAGATTTCAATATGAATGGATGACATAGAAGTATGGTGTGGTCCAAGATGTGCCTCTTGCACCATGGGTGTGGTTGAGGAGTAGTCAAGCTCTAGTGAGGCTGGGAAACAAACCAAGACTCATAGTGACTAAGTTGGATTCAATTCTAGTGACATAGTGAGATGTCATGATAGAGATACCTAATGTAGATGATGTGGGGGTTACTGATGCCTTCATATTATGGAGGGGAAGACACAAATAGATGCCACTATTTATGAGAGATGGGGCCATTATAGAGGATGTACTAGATCTAGAGTCCATTAGATAAATTAAGGGTACATTGTCATTGTATATTTGGATGCTTGGTTTATTTAATATTGGATTATCGATTTGGATATCTAATGTATTGTGTTGGCATGTAGGTGAAATGGACAATGAGTACTGAGAGACCATCATTGAGCTTGCATTATGAGAGCTTACATAACACATTCCTAATGATGCTATGGATGATGGGTTAGTAGAGAGGGCTAAAAAGGTTGTAGGCATCCATGGACACCTATTTGATTGAATGACCATTACTACCACAACATATAAGTGGGTAGTAGCAGACTAAGATGAGATAGTGCAAAGTTGTAGAGATGATCCATGCCCCAACATGATAGTGTAGGTGGAATAGGTGGTAGGATAATGGATGACTATATTCATCTTCAACATGATCATATAAATTTAATAGCTAAGGTAGCAGTGCAATGAGACAGGGAAAATAGTTGTAGAGCTTGTTCTCAATCTATATCTAGAGAGGATGTGAGAACATTGAAATCTAGTGTGTATGAAAGTGAGGACAATGATATAATTTAATGCCTCATCCTATAGACTCATAGGAAATAACTGTAAGAGAATCAAACTATGAGTGATATGTGCCATAAATTTTCTATAAGCTTTGAGGTGAAAGTATACGGATCTCCATGTCCATTAAACTTCAGTAATGTTGGTATTTGAAACTTCTTTGGTAATGTTGCATTGATGATTCTACATAGGATATGATTGACATGTATAGCATTGGAATCAAACCAAGAGTAGTATGATTTGGTTTCCAAGGTGAGTTGGTGTACTTTTTTTTATAAATTACCCACATCATGAATTAAGGAGATTACCTCTTGTGAAGGTATATTAACATCATTAATAGGTTCATTTAACATTGAATATCACTATTAATTTTAGCTATTAGTACACTATTTTGTGGAGCATTATTAGAGATATTAAGTTGGATTATCTTAACCTTTGGAGAGGTGATAGCTTGGATCTTGTGGGAGGGAAATTGGCTATAACCCTCATGGATGTTAGCATGAGGAACATGTGCTACTATAGTAAGGAGGGCTGGAGAAAATTCATTGGTATCTCTTACTTTGATAATTTGTAAAGAAGTATCACATGTTAATGGAATAGAATACACATTATTCTCAAGAAAATGTAAACCATGTAAATTATGAACATGAGTATAAATTTATACATTTTAATCTAAAGACATATTATTGATTGAATTAACATTTAACAAGCAATCAATTGGGTGAAGTAGAGAGAGGACTGGACTCAATTTTTTCTTCACTAAAATCATAGTAATCATTGTATTCAAAGTTTCATCAAAATCAAGATTTATTTCACTTGTAGAGTTAAGGGAACAAGAAATATCATTATCATGTTTAGTAAAATAGAGTAGAATAAGATTTTAACCTTTTACTACTATGCAACATAACATCATGTGTATATGGAATGCAATGTGTTTATTCACTAGCTATGAGTGAAATGCACATGCTATCATTATTTTCAATAAGGAGTGAAGGGTATAAAATATATCAATCATATTTTGGCACATTATGACATGTAGGATAGGAGTTAGAGATATATGAATTATCTATATTTTGCATAATATCCATATGTTGAGCTTGAAAGGTAAAAGAAGGTGACAACACAATATCATTTGCTTTGATATAATCCATGTAGGAATATAGATGCATACACATGATCTACAAATGTAATTGTAAGCAAAGAATATCACACATATCAATTATACACAACACACAAATTACCATGGAAAAACCTCTATGAGATAAAAAACCCACCAAAAGTGATTTTTATATATTGAGAAACAAATTTTTACCCCAATACAATTTATCTTCTCACTTATCCTCTCCAAAATAACCTTCAAAAAACTTTGAATAAATTCTCGTGAAGAATCTTATGAATATCAAATAACCTATAAGAATTTTATAGATAATTTTGACGAGAGGTGACCATTGTGAATAATGGGTCCAACCATCCCGAAGAGTCATTAAATAAAATATTGGTAACTATTAAATAATTATAATAATATTATTTATTTTTATGAGGTTTCCATCTCATGTTAATAAATAATAATATATTATTATTATTTAATAAATAACCAATATAGACTAAGGGTTAAATAATCACCACCTAGTCATTAAATACTCTAACACTCCCCTTAATGTTAAGTGGGGATAAAATCCATCGTCACCATAAAGGAATTAGACTATGCGAAAAAAATTAAAGGATTTTAAAACTTTCATCATGTCAAAAGTTACCTTTTGAAATAAAAGAAATTATAATCTGTAAATTACTTGAAAGTAATTTTAGGCTAGCATGATTGTGAGATTACATCTTACTGTTTTTCATGAAAAATCACTGAGCATATTTGGAGCTTTTTATAACATAAGGACCTCCATTACAAATTATGTTTTTTAATATATTTGGGTACAAAAGTAAAACTTACATACAAAGTTTTATTAAATCACATAACTTCCACACAAAGTTTATAATGCTTTACAATGAGAATAAGTATAGAGAAAGAGAAGAAACACATGGTTGTTAGGAAGTGGTATTTTCATGCACACTCCCCCTCATTGGAAAATTCAAGAGGCCCAACATTGCACAAAACTGACAAAACTTAATAGCACCAAATAGTTTTGTGAATATATCTACCACTTGTTTATCTGTAGGAAAAAATTATAGATTAATATCACCATTGAGGACTTTCTCTTGGATGAAATAGACATAAAATTCAATGTGTTTAGTTCTTTGGTGTTGTATTGGATTTTTTGCTAGAGTTATACATATTTGGTTATCACATCCAAAATAAGTTATTCTAATAGACTTCGTATCCATATGGATTCTTTAGCAGCTTCCATAACACTTCTCTACTTAGCTTTTGTAGAAGATAGAGATACAACAGGTTGTTTTTTACTGCTCCAAGTGATAACATCTACATCAAACTTAAACACATATTTATAAGTAGATTTGTGATCTAAAGCATTACCAATATGGTTAGCATCATAATAACCATATAAATAAGCATTATCAATGGATGCATAAAATAAATCATAGTTTATAGTTCTTTTGATATAAAAAAGAATATGTTTAGCTAATTTTTAATGATTCAAATAAGGATCCTACATAAATCTAGAAGCAACACTAACAACATATAAAATATCTGATCTAGTAATGATTAGATAAATCAAATTTCTAATAAACTATTTATATAAAGTAGGATTAGATTTTTTACATGCAGGTTTAAGATCAAGTTTAACACCAACTTCAATAGTAGTGGTAGATTTATAATCAAACATGTTAAATTTAATAAGAAGATTATGTGCATACTGATATTATGGTACAACAATTGATTTTTTATTTTGAAATATAGTCATTTCAAAAAAATAATGTAGATTGCCTAAACCAGTCATTTCAAACATTTGAGTTAGTTTATCCTTATATTTATAAATTAAACTAATTAGATTGCTAGTAATCAATAAATCATCAACATATAATACAATTAGAATCAAATGACCATTTTCAATTTTAACAATTTTTTTTATCTGAATAACATTTAAAAAAATTCAATTCTTTAAAAAAATAAGTAATTTTAGAATATCAAGCTTGAAGAGCTTGTTTTAAACCATACAATTTTTTTTTAACTTTCATACATAATGTTCTTTATTAAGATCAATGAAACCTTTAGGTTCAGTCATAAAGATTTTTTTCTAAATAACCATTTAAAAATGCATTCTTGACATCCATTTTGTAGATAACCCAACCATTTTGGGTTGCAAGAGTAATAAGAAGTCTAATAGTACTTTTTTTTTTATAGGAGTAAAGGTTTCAACATAGTCAATCTCAAGTTTTTGAGTAAAATTGTGAGCAACTAATCTAGTTTTAAATTTGTCAATTTTATCAGTTGAATTATATTTGATCTTATAAAGCCACTTATAACTGATAATATACATTTTAGGTAGAGGAGGGACAAGAGCTCAAGTCTGATTTTTAATTAAGACATTATATTTAGCTTACATAATAATATTATATCTATCATATTGAGTGGTTTCCTCAAATAATTGAGGTTCACATTCATACAGTCATTAAATTATGATAAAAATGTTGACTTCTAATTAATTTATTAATATTATCAATATTAGAAGATTGAATTATAGATTCTACCCATTTAGGTCTTTTAAATTAAACATAAAACTTAGGCAGTTCTTCAGAATTTAAGTTATCCAAAAATGGATCAAATTATTCAAGGGTATATATTTTATTACAATAAGAAACATGAGAGTTAGGTTTATCAATAGAAGAACGCTGAGGAGGATCCATATAGGGCTCATAAAAATATTTTTTAAGAATAAGAACATTCTTATTCTTAATAATTTGATGTTAGAGGGATCATTCACTCTTAAATCTTTTTTCTTACCTTCATAACCTACAAAAATGCAAGAATAAGAAGTGGGATCAATCTTCTTTCTTTTAACTTTATGAATAAAGATAGAAGCAAGACTACTAAAGATCCTGAGATGAGTCACATTAGTTTTCTTCTTAGTCTATATTTCTAAAGGGATAGAAAGATTCAAGGCTTTTGTAGGGAATTTATTTAGAATATGAACAATATTCATGGCTATATCCCATAATAACTTAGGAATATTTTTAGATTATAACATTGTTCTAGACATTTCTATGATGGTGCAATTTTTCCTTTAAGCAATATATTTTTTTCAAAGAGAAAAGGGAGTTTTTAGTTCCCTTTGAATAAAAAAACTAATGTAAAAATAATCAAACTCTTTACTAACATATTCACTACCACTATTAGTTCTTAATCTTTATATTAAAAAATTATATGCATTTTCAATACTAGCTTTAAATTCTTTGAATTTAGATAACACATCAGATTTCTTTTTAATGAACAAAAACTAGATCATTCTAGTGTAATCATTAATAAAAGTATAGTCTATAAATAACTATTAAGAGATACAACATCAAGAAGTCCTAAAACATCACTATGAACGAATTCTAAAAGATGTGAAGAATTCACATCATGATTCTTGTGAAAGGGGTTAGTATGTTACTTACCATGTAAGAAACCCTCGCAAGTTTCATGATGAGAAGGGATAAAAGGAAGTCCAATAACAAGATTATTTGTAGACATATCATGTAAACTTATAAAATTAACATATCCTAATCTTTCATGCCATAATTGAGATTCATTATTACTATGCGATGAAAGAAAACATGTAGATTAAGGAGAATATATATAAACTATTATTTTGAACACCTTCAACAATCAAGGAACCAAACTGATTTATAATAGACCAACTATATTTAAGTAATGTTACAATAAAATTATCATTTGTAAGTTGAGAAAAATATATCAAATTATTTTTAAGCTTACGTACATAGAAAACATCATTAACAACATTTGAAAATTTTGCTTTTCCTTGTTTAGTTGCTTCTAAAAAAAAATTATATTCGAAGTAAATTCTTTCAGAGATATTTTTAAAATCACATAAAATATTAGATATGCATGTCATATAGTGCGATGCATCGCTATATAAAATCCACTCATTTTCATTTGAATCAAATAAAACAACATACAAAGCAATATCATTTGAATCTTGATTGTTATTTTGATTTTTTTACTTATTTTGATTAGATTTTTTTCTTTTGTTATTTTTAGAAGTTTGATTATTATTTTTATCCTTATTTTTATAATAGGGTTCCATTCAATGACCAAATTTATCACATAAATTATAATTTTCATTAAATTTAAGTGTATGATTCTTATTACCTAATTTTTTATTCTTGTATTTGCCTTTAATAGAATTAGGTTTAGATTTCTGATTTTTAGTGTTATCAGAAACATTATTTAATGTGAGAAGTGATTGAGTGAAATTCTCTTTAGAATCAAAATTTATCATAACTTGCTCTTATTGAATCAAGAGAGCAAATAAGGTGGTAAGGTCAGGGATATATTACTTAGTTTGATACTTAAAATTTAAAATTGAAATAAAATTTTTAATTTTTTCATGAATATTTAACTAAATGATAAAATAAAATAATTTATCTTGAATCAAATTATAATTACATCCATCTAATTAAGCTTTAATATTTTTTATTTTAGCAAAAAATTAATAACTTTTTTATCACCCTTCATAGGTGTAGTTAGCAACTCAAAGATTAATTTAATAATCTTTGAAAGGCGAGTGCGTTCATGCATAGAATCAAGGAGTTTTCAATCATCTCTATAAGACTCTTAATTACCAATGTAGAGAAGGAATTCATCCTTAACACTTTGCAAGATAAGGTACATAACTTTTTGTGATTTTTATTGAAATACAATGGTAAGTTCAAGGGTTAAATGTCATACGAAAAGGTCTTTTTTAATTCCAATGATAATATTTCATAATTTACAGGTCATAAATTCAATTTCAACATGAATTTTACATATATTATAGTTATTTTCATTAAGCATTTGAGATTTATTTAAGAAAAAATGGGGCAAAGCCATAGCTTCCCTTTAAACAAGACAAATAAATACTTAAAAAGAAACTATTTTAAACTATTTTTTAAACTATTTTCAAAATAAAGTGAATTGCACATGAAATTATACTTAAGTACATAATTTATATGTCAAACAATGCAAAAAAATGAATAAAAAATGTACTAATATAGGTGTCAAAAGAGTCGCACTCTAAATGATTACTTAATCACTATTATTAAAAAAATTGTAAAAACTTTAATAAGATGCTTCAAAATGAAAAATAAACGACTCCAATGCATATAGAACATACCAAAACCTAGATATCGACTGGCTATATGACTATGTCAACAAAATGATTCACTAGGTGGAAAGTTGAAACAAGTTTGACACCAAATAAGGGTTTACACATGAGAAAGTTGACATGAAACCCAAGATTGAAATTCAAATTACTTTAATTTGAAAAAAAATTCAAAAAATAAATAAAATAAAGCTACCTTGTGACAAGCTTTTAACAAAATTAAAGTTACCAACCCTTCTACGAGTCTACTTGATATTTATATATTTTTATTTGATTTTTCAAAAAAATAAAATAAATATATATATATATATATATATATATATATATATATATATATATATATATATATATATATATATATATATATATATATATATATATATATATATATATATATATGGTGCATGTAAATTCAAATAGTAAATCAATCAATTTTTTTTAACTTTTGGATAAAAAATATCACCCAAGGTGGGGACCCGGTGTTGACTTACATGAAAATTTTAGATTTAATTAAATCAAATATTTTAAAAATATATTCAAAGACTTAATACTAACCTTTTTATTTCTCTATGGCTGGTTATGGCGCTCCTGTAGGTGAGCAAATGATCATAGTAAATTTTACAAGCTTCTAAATGGATTAAAATTTTTAGAATCCTCTTTACATTATTTGTTAGTGCCAGAACAAGCTTCAAAAAAAAAAATTGGTAGAGAATTTGTTGTTTCACATCTCTTGTTTGTACAATGGCATTAAAGAGGATCAATAAAAATTTAAAAGGCTGAATGAAAGCTTCTCAAACCTCAAACATGAATTTGGACTGCTTAAATATGCATAAAATGACCTTTTAGAGCACCAAATATTCTGAAGAATGATAGAAATAATTTATTTTTGATTTTATTCCTTGTATGGGCTATACAATTCTCTACATATTTGATAAAAAAAAAAAAAAAAAATATTTTATCTTATCAAATGATTTAGAACCTTCACTGAATAATCACCAAGATCTTGTCAATCAACCAACACTTCAATCAAGCTCTGCTACCATGAATAAATCCATGTAGGAATATAGATGCATAAACATGATCTAAAAATATCATATATATCAATTATACACAACACAAAAGTTAACGTGAGAAAACCTCTACATGGTAAATAACCCACCAAAAGTGATTTTCATATATTGAGAAACAATTTTATCCCAATACAATTTCTCTTCTCACTTCTCCTCTCAAAAATAACCTTCATAAAACTCTTGAATAAATTTCTATGAATAATCCCATGAATATCAAATATCCAATATGGGTAAACCCTATTTTATAGATAATTTTTAAGGGAGGTGACCATTGTGAATAATGGGTCCAACCATCCTAAAGAGTCATTAAATAAAATATTGGTAATTATTAAATAATTATAATAATATTATTTATTTTCAAGAGGTTTTCACCTTGTGTTAGTAAATAATATATTATTATTATTATTTAATAAATAACCAAAATAGACCAAGGGTTAAATAATCACCACTTAGTCTTTAAATGCTCTAACATACTTTAGTTTGTAATCCTATAAAGGTGTAATATTAGTTATGCATGCTTTCTTGAATTGAATTGAGAAAGGTGAAGAAAATGTATTTTACTTTTATATGTTAAGAACATCATGTGGAGGAATAATATTTCTTGAATCATGTAAAATTAAATTGATTTTCTTACTCTTATACTGGTTCAATTATAATAAGGATGTAGCAAAAGTGTTTGAAAAATAAGAATCTTGTTCAAACAAAACACTACCTATAAGGAGCTCTTTTTGCCTTATGATGTTAAGTTAATTTTGAGAAGTGGGTGAAGAAAGAGGAGGAGAAGAAGACACATCTACTCTATCCTCATAATAACTTTCATTATCATGCTCATAGTAATCACCATATCCATCATTACAACAATAATCATCATCATTATAAATGAAATCATGCTCATTATCAAGTGCTAGTGTACAATTTTAAAAATTGGTTCATTCATTTGTATAACTATGTGAAAAGTTTAAAAATTGATCAACTGGGTAAGGGGGAAAAGGTTCCCTAGAGGTCATTTCAAACTTACCACAAAAGAGAATGTAAAAAATGAACAATAATCAAACAATGGGTAGAAGATAATCCACCATAAAAATATTTGAAAATACGCTAAATGTTCAACCCAAAGTACCAAAAATAAAAAAATTGACTTGAAACCTTAAGGGCTAATATTTGGATGTGTGAGGACCTATTATGTAGGTCTAGGGTTTGAAGGATTTTTAGACATAATTTAAAATATGAAATTAATGAAAAATTTAATAGAGGAATGATATGGATCAGTTAGGATGTGCAAAAATTAAAAAAAATTAGAATTGCATAAACCCTAATTTATTCCATAAGATTAGAGAAGGCAAAACCTACGAAAGGAATTGGGGTTGTTAAATAATATTCAAAGTAAGTCGGGTTTATCAAATAATTTAACTTATTAGGTGTTTACTAGTGTAAACCCTAGATTGTTAAAGGGGCTGATTAAAGAGGGTAAATATAGATATATATTACAAATAGCTAATTTAATTTATTTACCCTAAATAACAAGTGTTTGAAGAAAATCCACTTATTTGGAATAAAACATGCATCATTAGATAATGATAATGTTGAAATAGTTCAAGAGAATAGAGTCCTTATGTTCTAAAATTAGAGTTCTAATTACCTTAGGATAATAGTATGGTCAATGGGATAATAGTACACTATGCCATTGGTAAAGGCACCACACTAATGTCATTTTGTGGGCAGGGCCCCTAAGATTTTTGGGGATGCTACGGGGGGTCTTCTAATTTTATTAGGTGTGTTCAAGATCTTTGGTTCATATTTCTATATCACTATTTGGATGTTTGTCCTTTAAAACCCTAATAAATACATGCACACATGAAACAAAAATAAAATCAAATATAAAAGGAAGGGTAAATGGTGGGTTGTGTGATATTAAGATTGCACGATACATAACCACTATTGTTCTGACCACTACCTACATTAACCCTAATGATAGGGGTCTTTGATCGCACGTAGTTCTCCCTTAGGGAACATGCATAATCAATGTGCATTGTATGCTAGAATATCCTTTTGTTTAAGTCCTTATTTGATCAAACATGTAGATCTATGTGTGATGTTGAGTAATATGTAAAGTGCTGAGCTATACTATTGACTGATTTTTATGTAATTATGTGTCAAAATGTAAGTTCTAGTTCTAAAATGCCTTATGACACTCTTTATATAGAAGAAACTTTAATTTGAATGTGAGACATATGTTTATAGGTGGATAAGGTGACCCAAAGAAGGGTAAGGACTTAAAAAAGCTAAAAATATGATCATTGGACAATAATGTTGAGGTGGACAATAATGTGGTGCGCTACTGTCTAGGATCGTGCTATTGTCCTATATGTAAAAAACTAGGTTGTGACTAAAACAAACAGGCCAGGGGCCCTTATGACTGGGATAGGCATGACATAAGACCACTATAGGTGTAAAAATAGGGAAGATAAATCTTAATAAGGATCAAAAGACCAAAGTGACAATGCGAACAAGACTCCCATTCATTAGTAAGAACTTTATGTGAAAGAGCTACAAAAGACATAATACTTGTGTTTTCTAGACTAATTTAGTGTGTGTGTGTTCTCTTTTATTATTTTATTTTATTGTATTATACAAACTAGATTTTTTTTTATGTATGTATATACCCTCTATAAAAATATATCCATAATCAAATCCTATTGTAAAAAATGTATATATATATATATTATGTTTTGATAAAATCAAAATATCTATATTTATTTACATGAAATATATATGC
Source organism: Torreya grandis (assembly GCA_037957365.1). Lineage (NCBI taxonomy): Eukaryota > Viridiplantae > Streptophyta > Pinopsida > Cupressales > Taxaceae > Torreya > Torreya grandis. The sequence goes on along the minus strand of JARHVA010001461.1, from coordinate 2,777,190 downwards.
ATATTTTTTATTTCATTATTTATTTATTTAAAATAAATTTAAAATTTTGGTGTTCGACTGACCCCTTGTGGCCTATGGCTGCAACAAGGCCATCATCTACCACCTTGCATTTATGGGAGTGTGGTGGTCGACTGGTCAAGCCCCTCCCACCTTCCATTAATGGGAGGATTGGGGTTGTTCCAACAACCCTCTCCCCCCTGCGGCCACCCTGCGCCGCCCCCCTCCCCCCTCCCTCTGTCCCCTCTCTATATATATATATATTGATTTTTTTTTATAACTTCTTTTATTACAAATTTATTTATTTATATATATAAATAAAATATTGTTAGGTTGTGGAGCTAAAAGCTTCACCAGGATGCAGACAGGAGAAGTTATGGAGGTTGCAGGAAGTGTTGCGAAGTGTCATAGACACCGGCGTCGGTCAGGACAACCGATGACGACAGGAAGGCAACCGACGTCGGTCATGGATCGGTCAGCGTCGGCACCCCCAGGCAGCCAGGGACCGACGTCGGTCACCTGTGGTTCGAGCTGCGAGTATGTTACGGGCAGTTGGTTGACGAACCAAGTGTTTGCATGTTTAGAGCTATTCTTAGACTGAGAGCTGCGGATTTAATTATTGTATTATTGTCTAATTATTGTTTGGATGAGATCTATATATGGACTCATGATTGTATTGTAAATGTGTGCTAGAAAGCCAGAGAGCTTTTAGAGAGAGCTAGTGTAGCTCCTCCTAGTTCTAAGGGGTGTTGAGTGTGTATAATCAGGGAGAGTTGCAAGGTCTGCAAGGTCAAGGAGCTGATCCACTGGAGTACTGGTTGAAGAATCATAAGGACTTGGTGAGGCAAGGACAAGGGTTCTTCAGGGGTGTAGAGATATCTACATGGTGAGTAAGGTCTAGTGATTTGCAGGTAGCAGCAGAGAGCAGGAGATCTACTTGGAGTACGGTTGTGTACTTGGTGAATTGGCAGCGTGTTACTGACTGGTTGGAGAGGTGAACATCAATTCTGTATTGGAGTTGATTGTTGGGACCGAGAGAGAGAGGGAATAAGGTCTTGAGGTGTGGCGAACCTTTGAGGTGGAGGAAGAAGTGGCATCTTCCTTATTGTATATTCTTCTATGTATATAATACAATTGTGTATTGTCTCTTAATTCCTGTGTTGTTTCATATTTCTAGTTACTTATTGATTCTGGTATAATTTCGTGTTTAGTTGCTAATACAAGAAGTAATCACATGTGTTTTAATTGGTAGAGCAAGATCCTGACTAAAGAGGGACAGGAGCATGTTTATTGTTCTGGGGGTTTCCCTGACACGTGGTATCAGAGCATCAGGTTGGGTTACTAACAGGTGGTTTCAGATCTGGTAGTGTTTGTTGATTACAGGTTGCTCACAGGGGTTTTTGATTGAGTGGGAGTATAGCAATGGCAGAAGGAAGTAAGCTACGAATGGAGAAACTGAATAGCACGAATGGTCTGATTGATGGAAAGAAAGAGCAGAGAAAAAGATATTGTTGGTTGGTAGCAGATCAACATGAAGGAACTGAAGATGCAGATGTTGTAGGTGTTGTTGCACAGGATGCTTTGGGAGGTTTCTTGGATGAAGTTGAATCTTGGATAACAGATTATGTTGCCTCTTTCCATGCAGCCCCAGGTTTAGGAGCTGGAGAGCCTTGTCAGATTATTGACAAAGGGGAAGTGAAGCTGAAATTGCAGATGGACGACACACAGTGGTTGAAGGTAGTCATGCAGATACCAGTCTTAGAGATGAGTCTAATTTCTTCAAGAAATTTGGGTGATGGGAGATATTCTGTAACTCTCACAGTGGATACACTTGAATTAGATGGTGGTAAGAAAGTAGGTATCCTTTATCTATCTACTTATATTACTGATTCACCTTCTGTTACAGAGATGTGGCTTTGTAGGCTTGGTTACATATGTAGAAGGAGAATGCAGGTTCTGAAGCGGAAGACAGATGTTTTTGACAAGCTAAAGAACTGGAAAGCCTTGGTGTTCATGGAGGAGATGACGAACAGAGATCAGGTGAGAGAACTGATTTATTCTGAGCAGAGCAAGGTTGATCTGATTAGGATTTTGATCCATGGAGAGCTCGCAGGTAAAAAGTTGTCACTTACAGACGGACACAGGTACCGGCGTCGGTCACACAGTAACCGACGTCGGCAACAGGAAGACCGACATCGGCCATGATGGAACCGACGTTGGCAGAAAGGACACCGACATCGGCCAGGGAGACGACATCGGTAGTCAGGGTCAATGCAGGGAACCGACATCAGTCGGGAGCAGACTGGGAGATGGCCGAGATCGGTCACTTGAACGGATATTGGGCGGACAGCAAGTCTCAAAATGCTCATGTGGAGGTTAGAAGGGTAAGTGAACCTCATATTCATTTTTCACCTTCTTTATATTGCTTACTGATGGTCAAGAACCAGGAGGATGTGAAGAAGCAATGCAGGTAGAGTCCAGATATAGTGGGAGCTTGGCATGGATGAGGAGTGAGTCCTTGGAGAAGAACCAAACAGGTATTTGTTGGTAGAGTTGTCAGCTGGAAGAAAGCACTGAGAGAGATGGATTCCCATTTTTAAAGAAGAGAGTGGATGGATACATGAGACAGAAGGCCAAGGCATATGGTCTTGAAGAAGCTGCAGGACAGTAGTACAGGTTTTGACAGGGGGATGACTAAGCATGGCTTCAGTCAATGTCAGTGTAACTATTGTGTTGTTTTTATTCTTACCAGGTGGATGATGAGTCACGATATTATCCAGTTACTGTACGTGGATGGTTTGCTAGCAGGTTTTGTACATATAGAGATTTGCTGAGCTAAAAGGTAAGGTTAGTTCAGAGGTGTGTCATGAAGAATTTGGAGCAGCGAAATTCTTTGGCATAAGAGACATGGAGATTTTATCTCCAGTGGGAGCTGATGTGAAGACGGTGTTGGTGAGGTTTATTACGCAGGATGCAGAACTGGTAAGCACACCAATGGCTGGACAGTTCAAGCTTAGCTTGAAACAGGGTTCGAAATCACATGAGATCTATTGTAGATCTGAGTTTTCCCAATTCAGTGGGGGTTGTCAGAAAGTATGGAGCCAATTCGGGGAAGGAGCACTGGAGGGCAGTTCAGTGGGACTAGCAGCAGGGATTCTTGTTATGCAGGGTCAAGTTCTTTACTACATGGATGTGTAGGTTCGGATGTGGCAGGGTACTTGAATGATAGGTATAGCATCACAGGTTATGTGGTGGGTGGTCTTCAGGGTTCATCTTGAAGAGGGATATAAACCAGGAAATAAATTAGATGGGCTACAGATACAGGTACAGGTGCAGCTATTTATCTCCAAGTGGGAGATTGTTAGGTTGTGGAGCTAAAAGCTTCACCAGGATGCAGACAGGAGAAGTTATGGAGGTTACAGGAAGTGTTGCGAAGTGTCACAGACACCGGCGTCGGTCAGGACAACCAACGATGATAGGAGGGAGACATGAAGGCAACCAACGTCGGTCATGGATCGGCCGGCATTGGCACCCCCAGGCAGCCAGGGACCGACGTTGGTCACCTGTGGTTTGAGCTGCGAGTATGTTACGGGCAGTTGGTTGACGAACCAAGTGTTTGCATGTTTAGAGCTATTCTTAGACTCAGAGCTGCGGATTTAATTATTGTATTATTGTCTAATTATTGTTTGGATGAGATCTATATATGGACTCATGATTGTATTGTAAATGTGTGCTAGAAAGCCAGAGAACTTTTAGAGAGAGCTAGTGTAGCTCCTCTTAGTTCCAAGGGGTGTTGAGTGTGTATGATCAGGGAGAGTTGCAAGGTCTGCAAGGTCAAGGAGCTGATCCACCAGAGTATTGGTTGAAGAATCATAAGGACTTGGTGAGGCAAGGACAAGGGTTCTTCAGGGGTGTAGAGATATCTACATGGTGAGTAAGGTCTAGTGATTTGCAGGTAGTAGCAGAGAGCAGGAGATCTACTTGGAGTACGGTTGTGTACTTGGTGAACTGGCAGCGTGTTACTGACTGGTTGGAGAGGTGAATATCAATTTTGTATTGGAGTTGATTGTTGGGACTGAGAGAGAGAGGGAAGAAGGTCTTGAGGTGTGGCGAACCTTTGAGGTGGAGGAAGAAGTGGCATCTTCCTTATTGTATATTCTTCTATGTATATAATACAATTGTGTATTGTCTCTTAATTCCTGTGTTGTTTCATATTTCTAGTTACTTATTGATTCTGGTATAATTCCGTGTTTAGTTGCTAATACAAGAAGTAATCACATGTGTTCTAATTGGTAGAGCAAGATCCTGACTAAAGAGGGATAGGAGCATGTTTATTGTTCTGGGGGTTTCCCTGACAAATATACACTATAATTATTATTAAATCCTATTTTTTAAAAATAAATTAAAATATTTTATTATCATTTAAGTTGATTATATATATATATATATGCTATTCATAATCATATATACATATGTTTTATACACACACACACACATGATTATGTTATTCATATATATATATATATATATATTACACACATATACACATATATACGTAAAATAAACAATTTGATATTTTGTAAGTAAATACACACACACATAATTATATAAATTGAATTAATAAAACCCATTCATTAAAATTAGATATATAAAGAGTATATATCTATTATTATTTAAATAGAATATAAGAACGCAAATTTTCCTTTTTATTTCCAAAAAAACATACAAATCAATTTAGTTCATAATGTAAGATATCTAGTCTAGATTATTTCAAATTTAATAAATATTTATTGACTAATTTATTGATTCACAAATTGTTATTATCAAATTATGCATAAATGTGATTGCAATATATTAAAACAACATTCCTTACCTTATTATTATTATCCAAATGCAAGTAAAAACTTACCAAATAGATTAATTAGATGTTCCTTGACAAAATAAACAAAATGATTAAAATAATTCTTTTATTTTGATTTGTAACTTAATTAATGAAAATAATTATTTGTTTATTCCTTCTAAAAACTTAAATTCAAGTACAAATATACAGTGTGTAAATAAACCAGATTATTCATATTATCCACATATAATTATAAATGTATTTCTATAAGTAAAATAGAAAGTACAATGACTTAATAGCTTTTCAAATTGGTTGTGAAAATTCTACAATTTGTGATATGCATAAGAAAATATTTGCAAAATGTAGAATATTAATATAATTTTGGATCTTACATTCTACATTTTATTACCTTGTATAATCTAAAAATGGATGAATAACGCCATGAAATTATTCTCATATACCTTGGTAACTTTCATATACCATTGCAATCACAAACTCTCTCTTCACAAAATAAAAATAAAAATAATAATTTCTTATCAAGATAACCAATCGATACACATCCTAAAAAAGGGTAGAAGAGAATGAATATTTACAAACTATCTAACTCCTTTAACTACAAGTAAAAAATTTAATCTCATTCCAACTTAACCCAATGAAGGAATACATTCAATTATTTTAAATACTAATAACCCAAATCAATATGAAAAATAATTTCATCAATATTCAAGAGAAATAATAGTAATTTTACTTCATTTAATATATCAACTCATTATTTGTATATCATAACAATGACTCTTTTCCTTAAGACTAAGCATAAGATCAACTCAAAATAGAATGAATGCAATGTGTAAACACTATCCATGTACATATTTTCAATATTAACTATTTACATACTCATAAGGGGGTATAAACATTATTTCAATATAATAATACAGAAAGGATACAACAAGCTTATAACAAGATAAGAAGAAAGAATCTCAAACAACATGAAATAAAATCATTGTCTCACCTTACAACCATGTATAAGAGCACATCAAAATACATAAGGATACTAGCCATTACAATGTTCTTCACCATCTCACTCTAACACAAGAGTCATCATGGAAAGAGATCGTACAATAATGTGACAATTTTTCAAGTTATAAAATAATACATAAAATAAAAAAAAGTTCCAAGTGACTCACAATCTACTCCCAAATACTCCATAGTAGACCAAAGGAGGGTGCTTGACCACCCATACTATAACCATCATCACATGCCTTCCTTATCAAGTGAGGCTCATACATAGCCTCCCCCAATCCCAAGGGAAAGAGAAATGACTCAACACATATACACAAGGCTATAAGATTCAACAAGACCAAGGTTGTGGTTACCAAGATGCAAACAAATAAAATTAAGATTACAAACACAAAATAAAATAAAACACAAGGAAGTCTCCAAGACTTCAATATGAGGAAGAGTGGAGGGTAATTATTTTCCATAAATATTAACAAGGGATTTTGAAATCCAAATCAAAATTTTCACTTCTCATAGATGGAATTGTTCCTCTAAGGCAAGATTTAGGCTTGTTCGACAAGTTAATAGTAAGACTCCACTCCTTCATTCCCCAATTCCACTCCTTCATTCCTAAATTACTCACACATTTACCAATCCCCCCATGGGTGGCATAGGAGTGATTCCAAAATTCCCATACCCAAATGCATACAACAACTTATAAAAAGAAAAAAGAAAAAAGAAAAAGGTGACATATCAAAAGGAAAAATTCTTAAAAAAAGGATTAAAAAACATGTACAAAAAAAAAACACTTGTTTATTCTCATTTAAAATAAGGATTCATTTAAGAGAATTAAAAAGAGATAAAAAAATTGAAACATAAACATTTTAAAGTAAAAAATAAAATGACCTACTTCAAAAACAAAGTTTCCCTTGAAAATATTCCAATCCTTCCTTAAAGCTCCCAAATTCTCTTCAAGGTTTTCCCCCAAAATCCAAAATTCCAAGATACTTTAAAAGCCCAAAGTCTAAAAGAAGATCCTTAAAAAGATAATACTATAAAAATAGTGACCAATAGGATGGTGACATGTGGCCATCCTCATCTAAAGGATACAACCACCCTCTATAATTCCTCTTACAAATTTCATAAATATTCTTACACACTCACATGAGTATTTCTTCCACTCAAATATAAAATATAACTTAGTTGTACAAAAATGAGGGTTGTTTGTGGGAGAAAAATTTAGGCCATAAATGAGGGCCTTTATATGACCAAAAATTGGTCAAATATCTTTAAAAAACCCACATACCCAATGGGTATAGGTATGGGCCTAAAAAGAACTTGTAAGATAAGGTTTACTTATCAAACACTCAAAGAAAAAGGTGGTTGAAGGAATAATTTTGGAATTGAAAATAAGGGTTGGGTTTGTGGGTAAACTCAACCCCACTTATAGGTTAATTAAACATTATATAGGGTTAATATGGGTTTAGGTTGATAAGATTAAAATAAAAAAGTTTAGGCTAAAACATCATAATTTCAAACAATAAAAAGGAACTATAAAAGAGTACAAAATAATACATTTAACAATTTGAAAAAAGAAAGGGTATAAGATTTAAATGTTTGGAAGGGGTCAAATGTGTGTATATGGTTTGTTGAGGCACATTTGAGTCCATTTTAATCCCACCTTTGGTCCCTTTTAATCTGCACACTTAATGCAACATCAAATACATCTAAGAAAATAATTGATATCTAAACAATATAAACAAGTACACACACACACACACACACACACAAGTATGTCACAAAACCAAATTATAATCCTTAGTTAGTCCAATATAATCAAGTATAAGTCAAAAAATAAATCATCATGTTATTTAACATCAATATCCAAATAAAATATACATCCACTCAATATTATCATGTTAAGTAACCACGCAAACAATTAACGTCTATTGAATTAACTAACCAAGGTACATAGTGATAATATCATATAGCCTAATACACATCCATCAAGTATATAGAATATAACAAAACATATAATAATAATACAATCAGGATAACATCAAGTATCTCATGTCAAATTTTCTACACATCTAAAGGGTCACCACATACAACAAATATATCAAGATGACTAGGGTTAATAGGTTCAATACAAGGGCTATTACACCAGGGTCAAGTGATAATCATTAAGTGCACAATCAATTAAAGTAAAGACTGAAAAATTTAGAACTACATTATGCTTAATGTTTTCTTCTATGTGCATATGATGATCTTTAAACTAGGAAAAGAAGCCTTTCTAAGTTCATATGATTTGTTTCAAATCATTGGCCTTGAGAATTATAACCATACAAGGAAAACATAATAGTTCATGTAAGTAATTGAATAAGGTTTTAAACATTTTTGTACATAGGAATGCCAATGGTGTTACTCTAAAATAAGCTACCCATTCACTATCTTTAAACCAAGTAGGGGAACCCTTAAGTGAAAACAAGATGTTCAACTCAAAAAGAGACACAAATACTAAACCAAGAAACAAAAACAATAAAACAAATATAAAATAAAATGCAACATGACTTAACTAAATCAAGGGATGGGAAGAAAAGCAAGCCAATAAAACAAAAAAAATAAGAAAGTATTTATAAGGTGTTCTAGGCTAATTCAGGTCTAGAATTAATGTTTGAGGAATTGTCCTTAGATAGGCAGTGGAAGATACTCACCAGTTAGAAACCTTAGGTGGAAAATATTCTCTCCCAATATTTTAGAAATTAAATAGGGACCTAGCCATAAGGCATCAAATTTTATATGTTATCCCTTTTGTTTATGAGCCTTATTCCACATAAGGATAAGGTCTGAGACCCAAGATGATTTTGATTTAGATCATTTATGAAACCAACTTTTGGCAATCCCTTAGTGTTTATTTAAGTTCAACAAGGCTGCATCTCTTTTTTCAACTAAGTGCATCAGATATAAGAGTCATGCCTCTACCTGGTCATTTATTCCTAAATAATCAGCTATAAACTACAAGGTAGGAATCCTTAAGTTAACTAGAAAAATAAGGTGTTGGAAATAAACTAAGTGGTAAGGATAAGTGCCGAAATCCATCTTAGTTCTAGTCCTATCATCCCATAATGCCAATTTCAAGATGTTATGCCAATTCCACTAAATCTGAAATTGTGAATATATGAAAGCCATGCCTATATGAAATGCCTTAACTTAATCTAAAAACTATTCCAAGTTTGGATAACATGTATCTATGACATGACCCCATTGATATGCCCCCTTTGAGGTGAGGGAAGAATAGAAACTAGTAGTTACCTCACCTCAAAGGATAAGAAAACTGAATAATCTATGAATGAAACCATGTAACATATAAAAGAATGTGTATAGGTAAATGTAGCAATGAAGTGCATAGAATAATGTGATCACATTAAGGCCTAAGATGCATGATAAGGATCACGACAACATCTATATAGTAATAGTACAATCTCAACAAGCAAATCAAGTACACACACAAAAGCAGTCAAAAGCAAGTCAACATAAAATGGCCCTAAGAGACCACAAACAAAGGGCATGTTCAAATTCTACATAATAAAAAGGACATGCCTTAGTAAAAGATCCACAAAATAAAGGATTGACATATTCAAATGTCCATGAAAAAAAAAAAGACATGTTTAAATGTCAAAGAAACCACATATAGGTATGGGGGCCATAAACAAAGGATCATATCAAATGCTCGAACAAGCAAGACCATAACAAGTCAAAACACTGAAGGAAGTACATAAGGAAAAACATAAGAAAATAACATAGAAATATCATAGTAGGACATAGATAAAATGTGTTAACAAAAAATGTCAAGTGCATAGCATATCGATTAACTCATGAAAGATGTAATAATGGATAAAGGCATGTGTAAGTACATATAAGCTCAAACATGATAATGAAGATACCATAAATGGTATAACCTATGTGTTTCGTGACCATAGAGGTGGATGCCCCCAATGTCCATATGACATTGGTATAGGGAAGGCCCAACATTTGAAATAGGAATAGATCATACATCTATGTATGATTGAATCAAACTTGCATAGAAACATGACACACATGTGTATATATAAGTAATTGATATGCCATCCATTGAAATGAAAACAACACATAGCTACCAAGGAGCCAATAGAATATATAGGTGGTGAAATTATTTTTGGATTTTTTGAATGTTTTTATTTTTTATTTTTTTGGTATTTTTGGAATGTGAAAGGGAAAGACTCTTCTATGATCCCATCCAAATGGTGATATATATATCTCCTCATTGTGAACCTAATGTAATAATCTCATGACGCTATTGAGGAGCATGCATAGATGTAATATCTATCACTATAGTATTTGTGATGCTTTGTGTATGTATAATAAGACTCTATGGTCTTTGAGAAATAGGAGTAATAGGAGTAGGGGTTCATGGAACACATCATTGAGTGGTCTATGGTTTATTTGGAATAAAAGTAATCAAAACATGTGTAGATGCTCTAGATATATAAACATGGTGTGTAGTGGATGAGGATTACGTAGAATCCACTATATGTATTTGATGTAATGGTATCTAAAGTATTGGCCACCTAGTAAAGGGGATTACCTATTTCTTACCCTTTTTGGTGGATTAACCTTAGAAGGTTTGGTAATTAATCATTTAGGTAGAAGTTTATCTTATTTAAGAGGATGCTCATATAGGATTCTATAAACTATAATTACCTGATTTTCATGAATGTATTTAACACACCCATACACTATAGAAGGTGTATACATATAATATTTTTAAAATTTATCAATTATTGATGCTTTATCTTTTAAAAACCTATCGAGTCTCAATCTCTCTGAGTGCACACCTTAAAGGGTGTACCAGGAAAGGGGTGGGAAGATCATTGGTGCTTTGTAAGATTGTTGTCCCCTATACCACCACTTTATATCTACACAACCATCTCCTATACACTTCCTTAAGCTTTGACTCCTCTCTTTACACACTCCTCCAAACAATTCACCACCTTACTTAGTCCCTACCTAAGCCTAAAAGCATTTTTGACATTTACTGAATAATGTCAGCCTAGGTTGACCCTATATTATAATTGATATTTATGAATTATGAGTCTAGGTTAGCCTTGGCTAACCTAGAACGAGACTTAACTTGTTTTTATTAATTAATAATACAAAGTCAAATTAGGTCGACCATGTTAGCTAAACTTTAAAAAAAGTTGAGGGTTAGATCTAGCTATATATACACATCTATTTATATCATTTATGAGGAAGAGAAGAATAAGAATAACATATTTTGCATCTAATTTTACACCATTCTACTTAAGGAACATAGCTTGGGGTTTTAATACTTTTTTTACAGATACAGATCTTATCTTATGGAGAATTCTTTTGGATGCATAGAGAAGTTGTGTATCCTAAAGATAACTTATCTTTGTTATCCTTATTTATCATAATAACCTCTTAAGAATCATCTTAGCCAAGAGAGAGATTGAGGCTCGACTGGTTCATCTTCAAAGGTAAGTATTCCTAACTTTTTTCCTTCTTTGTAAATGTAGATAGATTTACATTTGTAATTCTCACATGCATTAGGATTTTCTATACATTGAATTGAGTTTAGATCTTATATGCACATTTATTTTTTGTGTTTATTACTCCCTAGTTTGTGCCACAAGCTCTAGTGAGCACTATATTATAATTTACTTTTATTTTACATTTACTTAGTGAATATGAAAACATAGGACCTAATGGTGTTACTTGACTAGAGGCTTTGAAACCCTCTCTAATAATGTTATTATGGTAAGAGACCCCTTGGTTAGGTTAATAACCAATCCATCTTGGTCATGACCCTAAATATTTAATGTATCAACAATCATAAGTGTATGAAGGATTTATATTCTCTAAGCTAGGATTGATTAATAGGTTAGATACATTTTTATTTATATGCATTCTAGTGAACCCGACATGAATCAAAACCTTGTGGGTTTTATTTAACACATTCATTTTTGTCATCATATTATATATTTATATTTTTTGAGTACTGTATCAAACCTGTTAGTATAGTTCTAACAATATATGCATAGGTTTAGCACATAGTCACCCCAAAATGACTCTATTATGTCTGTGTAGGTCTTCTCTAAATACATGTGACTGGATTGATCAACTTAGCACAATCTTCTTCTTCAGCTATCAAATCACATATATAGTTGAACTATTTGAATCTATTCATAATTCTCCCTTTTTATCATATAGGTCTAAAAATATAGCTGAGCCAGTCGACTCTGTTCATAACTTTTTAGCACATAGGTTTTGAAAATTCCATCAAGCTAGTCGACTCTATTAGTAGAATTTCTAAATCAACACTTGAGCATCAGAGCATAAAATTTTTAAATCTAAGCATATTCAAACCCACCAAGGTTCATTATTATTCCCTCTATCATTTCAATTTTTTCTTTTCAGTACTATTTTTCAATAGTTTTTAGTTCATAAAACTGTAGCCCTATAACCAACTGGGTCAACTAGTTCAACATAGTTCTATAGCATATTGATTTTATATAATAATAATGATCCAGTTGACTTTGTTATACATTGATTGCATATAGGGTTACCTGAACTTAATTTGTACTCTTCATAGTCAAGGAATTAACCTCTCTTTGATAGTAATTAATTAACTTTCATTTCAGTTACTTACATACTTAGAATAAAAAACATAGATTAATTAGATGGTTTTTCAATTTACTGATTTAGTCGCACCATTTTTTTATTTTACACACACTTCTAAATCACTTTACACTAAAAAAAAATTAAATATTTGTCTTTTCAAGGCCTACCTACTTGGATTTCATCACCAAGGGGGAAGCCAACTTGGTTTTCTATCCAAGTATAAACACATGGTTGATGGTATGTATTGGCAAATAACACAACATCATTATCATTATGGGATTATGAAGTGAGGGGGTAGGCCCCAATACCAAGCCAATATCATCACCAATATAGATCTCTTTCATTCTAAGCTTCCTAAAACCATCATTAGATTGCTTTTTAGTTCCTTATTACAACCAACTTTCTATCACATTAAATCCAAACTTTATTATAAATTAATAACACTTAAGAATGACCAATTAGTTAGCATTTACTTTCAAGTTGTTGCTTTCTCTTTGATCATTATATTTTATATTACAAAAAATTCATTAGCTATCGTTGGTGCAAGGTTTGTTCTATGTGTTTTATTTAGATCAATCACATTGATCTAATTACTTATGTGCTTAATTTCATTTGCTTAGATATTATCTTGAAAAATATTCTTCTATTTTTAGAACACTATCATCCCTATCAACATAGTCTCTTATAGACTGTTCATCTTATCTGCCTTCAGTACATAGTCATCTTGTCTAACTGTGTCTCTTTATTTTCTTATTCAATTCCCTAAGTAGTACACAATCAATGTATCTGGCTATGTCCTCTTATTTTTTGTCCAGATTCCTATCTAATTAGTACATATTTAACTTGTTTGACTATGTCCTCTTATTTGCTACTCTATTTTATATTCAATAGTACATATTTGACCTGCATGAATGTTTCCTCTTATTCTCTATTATGTTCCCTATTTTACATAACATAATTGACCCATATGATTTTGTATCCTATTTCCTGATTTATATTTTCATCAAACTCTTAGCCTCTTTTTCTCATAATGAATTTACTATTTGAGGATAATATAGAGATGAATCCAAAAAACATGATGATTCTTACCAATCCTAATAGGTTTCTCAATAAACATCTTGTGGCTTCCACTTTAGATGAAATCAATGTTCATGTTGCCACTCGCACTACCAATTATGGGACTCTTCCTCTTTCATATGTAGTTTATAATCATTTGTTATCCTTAGAAGATGAGTGTGAATTAGAGTACACACCTAAAATTATCTTCTTCATTAATGAATTTCCCCAACATAGAGGAAAGGAACCTTCAACCATTTATAATTTTATGATAGATCCTCAAGTAGAATAACCTCTTTCATCCTCCCCTAATTTCTCTCACAGATTTGAGGGAGACACTTTATTTACTTCTCAACATTTTCCTTATATTTTGTATCCTTCACACACCATGACATATTATTATATGACCTATTCAACCTCCATGCCAAGTATCACCACTATCATGGTAGGTTCAAATTTTAGTGGGCCTTTTCCAAAGATTTTTATCCTTAATCATTTTAGTAGTGCATATTTTTATACAAATGTTAATCATGATACTAGTGGTTCCTTTTCTACCAATGCTTCTCAAGTCACTAGTATGGTACATGATACTACTCATAATGCAACTCATACCATTAATACCACTACCAATGCTCTATATGCTAGACACACTAGTCAAAATACTTCCCAAACTCATCAAATTTTATTACAAACACTCAACTAAATGCATACTTTTCAAACTGATTTTGCAAATCAAATGATGCAGATGCAAAATCATCTCATTAATCTTTAAAATCAACCCCAACAAGTTTCATGGGGAGTACAAAATCTAAATTCCCCCCTCCCCCTAAGGATTCCCATGGTAGCCTTATTCCTCAACAACCCCTCATTAATAAAATGATCAAACATCTCCAAAATGAATATCTTGTACCTCAAATTGATAATATTGACATAGGAGGTATCACACTTACCATCACCTACAATGGGTCTACCTATCCCACATTACATTGAAAACATTTTGTAACCTTTATAAATATTGGGTCAAACTTAATACCTTTGATGCTACCAAGATATTAGCCAAATCACTATCAAGTGTTGCTTTAGATTGGTACAATAAATTAAAAATCCATTCTATCACTAGCTTAGAAGATTTGGTTAACTCCCTAGTACAAGAGCTTCAAACTAGTGATCTTCTTGAGAATAACTTAGCTCACTTCATAAATTATAAACAACTTGAGATTGAAATAACATAATATTTCATCAAACATTGGAATAACTTATCTAAAAAATGTGAGAATAATATGGTGGATGATAACCTTTTTCATCTATTCATTAATTCTCTTTACCCCAAGTTGTAATATTAGGTTATGACTCTCTCCCCAAGAACTTTGGAAGAAGTCCTTGATCAAGCTATTTGACAGGATTTTATCATGTGCCAATTTGAACCATCTCAAACCTAATACATGCAATCACATGTTTATTAAAAAAAAAACCATCATGATACCAATGATGACATTACCAATATTTATGCCAGTATTCACAATATTCAAGCCATTTCTCCCAAAAACACTATGGAGCATGCTCCCCCTCCAAACAACACTCCTAATCTTAAATTTTATCAAATAAAAAACATCAATGTCCATAAACCATTATCCTTAGCCAAGATTAAAAAGCATCTTCCAAGGCCTCTACCATGATATCTTGACTCCACTCATCCAATGAAAACATGGTATGATCCAAATAAATTTTGTTGGTTTCATGCAAGTTGGGGCCACTCTCATGAGAATTATAGACAATTGAATAATCAAGATATGGATTTTCTTCTTGGTCCAAACTTTGATCATGAATCACTCATTCGCAAGTACCAATAAGCATATGACATAATTTTTAAAGCCCATGAAATGCAAAACAAAAATCAAGCTTTTAATCAAGCTAATTATCATCTTACTATATACAAATACCCTCTTCCCAATCATCAAGATAACAATGACAAGCCTACTCCTATAAATAACATTGAAAGTATTATAGACCTCAATACCAATAAATAAAAGGTGGTAAATATGACTAACATGCAAAAAGTAGTTACTATTATTGATACCAATCTAACACCCACACATCAAACCTCTCAAACATTTCATGTCATTCAAGATACTTCCCCATCTCATCTCATGGAGTTGGGGCAAAAGGAACTAATAAATTTCCAAGAACCACTTTCGAAACTTCAAATTGATCATACCTCTCACACTATTTCTACTCTTCCTATAACATCTACACATATAGACAATATTCCCCAACTTTCCAATAGTATTTCTTCAACCCAATCACAAGAAATACCTCAATCAACCATCTCACCACCTAAACATAATCAACCTTTTTATCCTCAAACTAAACCAACTACATCTTACCAACACAAGTTTGATTATACTTACAACCCTCCTTCACAGGAGATATTACAACATTATGCACCTATATCTAGTAATCACTCCATGGGTTATGATGAATGGGACCCCATTACGTAACTTTCTCATTCCCCATCTTAAATACCTTTTCTCTAATTAGTGCACACTTCTCATCATCACTTAAACTATTTGATGCAATGTTTTTTGGAAATGAACATCCCTTATCATCCTCTAGTAGGATGCGAAGCTTCCTTGTCTGGGTTTGAAGATAGTATCCTTCAATAATGTGAAAAGATGTC
Organism: Torreya grandis; assembly: GCA_037957365.1. Classification (NCBI taxonomy): domain Eukaryota; kingdom Viridiplantae; phylum Streptophyta; class Pinopsida; order Cupressales; family Taxaceae; genus Torreya; species Torreya grandis. The sequence goes on along the minus strand of JARHVA010001461.1, from coordinate 2,760,943 downwards.
CATACATGTTGATGAAACAATGGACACTTCTCTTTCCCTTAAGTTTCCTATCACTTCCATAATTATAGATGAGATTTTGATTCATAAAGATGATCCTTCCCTATTGATTAGCATTCAAATTGGTGATATCCAAGTCAAGTATGCCTTGATTGATGAGGGTTTAGGTACTTGCATTGGCTCCCTAGGTTTCATTAAAACTCTAGGATATTCTGAATGCAATATCAAGTCCACACATAACACATTTCAAGGCTACAATAAAAGGAAAATGCCTCCTTTAGGTTGCATATGGATTTTTATTACCATTTCTCCTATCATCATCTATGTGAAAGGTATGATCTTTAACTTTCCCCTCTCTTATAATATCTTACTTTGTATACCTTAGACTCATCGTATGAGGGCTGCCACCTCATTTGCATGCCAATGTGTTAAATTCCCCCACAATGGTGATAGTTATAAGATTCAAGGAGACACAAACCCTTAGAATTTCAAGTAATTATAAGAACATGGTGTCTTTAAAATTCCTACCATTAAACCTTTGCCTAGTATCCTATTTATGGAATCTCAACATTTCAATTTCCTTGTCAATTCTACTCGAGGTTACAATGGTCACCCCAATATCATTGGGAATATACCACCTAACCTTTTAGATTATGATGATGATGATTCAAATGAGATAATCCTCAAGATCAAAATTTCTAATCTATCCCCTCATATCATCACCCAAATTCCTCCCCCTTTGAAACTATGCTCCCATCAACCTTTTATCAATGATATCCCTATGGTCTTAACTAAGACTAGACATTTTATTCATCATACAAATTATGATGATAAGGTCATACCTACATGTACCATCAAGTTGCATACACTTGATTATGATGACAATTATGTTTTAGATGACCCATTTCTAGGAGGACTTATCTAGGCTAAAGATGTTAAGATTATTCGATATCATACTTCTTTATTTCAGTATTTTCATTCATCTTATCACATTCTTTCCTTCATAGTGCTTAATTCTAGTATTTTTACTATTTTTTATAGTGTATAGATGGAACAATCACACGGTACATCTCCAATTTTAGTAGAGCCTCTTAGAAGCATGTTCATGGATCATGCCATGATCGATCCCTACCATTTTGATAGATACCACTATCCTTATAGTTTTCTTCCCCTAGATATTTTATCTACTACTCTTAAACTTTCTACATATATGGCTTCACCTTTAGCTGAACCTAGTTTAGTTCCTACTCCCTCTCTATCTTCAGCTGAGCCTCATCTTATTTCTAATCTTGGTTTACTTTTAGATAACCTAGTCTACTTTGTATTTCTTCCCCACATTCCCTTGGTGATGGCCTTCCTCCTTTGCCATAAATTAATCCCATGCTCACCCAATGGGCCGATCAAACTTATTGTGATATTTACAAAGTTTTAGATCATTAGACTAGAGAATATTAGTTATATCAGCCTTCCCTAACTTCTCCTTTTACCTCTTCCATTAGTAGACCCCTAAAGTCTACTAACAAGCACATCTGTTGCTTCCATGGAATAAATAATCATTCTTGTATTCATTTATAAAAGCATTAGAAATATATTGACATATTACATCCCACTAGTTCTCAACCCAAAAATAAGGCTATACCTCTTCTTAAGTTATTACATGAGTATATCCACAAATATGGGGAGGTATATTGTATTTAACACTAGTGTGGTAGCCATCATATTGATCATTGTTGTATTCTCTAGAAACACCTTCATGATCACCTTTTGGTAGTACCTACTCTTTATATTCCTCTTTCCATAGGTCACCCACACAAGAAGTCTCCCCCTTCTTCACCCATGTCACCTTCTTCCCCACCTATGGTTTCTTTCACACATGTGGTTCCTTCCCCACCTATGTATCCTCCTCCACTGGTGGTGCCTCATTGTCATCTCGTAGATACCATTCTTATTCCAACACCTATTCATATCCTTGAGTATTATACACACAAGATCCATCATGAGCATGATCTTTTAGATACACCTACATTTTATGTTGATGAGATTTAGAGAGAGGTCTTTGCATAACTTTCTATGAGGATTGACAAGACTCTAGCTGCCATTAGGATATAACATCATAGAGATGTTTCAAATGTCATGGATAATATTTGTGGGCAAAATTATCAACATTTATAAACACAAAATGGTGTTCCTTCACTTTTTTCTTCATTTTTATTTTGGATTGTACTTGTGATCCACTTTTGTATATCTTATATCATTTGACTATGTGTCAAATTTTGTTCTAGCTATATATTTCACATGGATATTTATATTATGTGTTATGTCTTATTTATTGGTTTCATTTAATTTATCTTATATTATATTTTTTTCTTTCCATGATCACATACTTATGTTTCTATTTTCATTTGTTTCTTGGATTTCTTTCCTTTTTCAATGATTATTTGTCATCGTATCTCAAAAAACATAGATAATTACTATTGTGACTTGGTTATACAAACCTTGATTCCCTTAGTAATATTTCTTTCCCATTTGATCAATTAGCAAACAAGACATCTCATTGTACTCCTATTTACTGATTTACTTTGGATCTACCTTTATTTCTTTATTTCATTTCATATGCTAAGCATACATATAGTTGAAACTTGAGATTACATATTGGTTCATAGGTAAGCCTAAGTGTTTAGTCAGTCATATCTTTAGATACTTAGATTCCTTTAACCAAAGTCTAAATATCATTCATGTGTATCACTTCTACCACTCATGTTGGTTATTACAAATCCATATGGAAGAGGAATCATAAAAGCCATAAAAAAGTTAAAATCTAAATCATTTAAAAAAAGTCAATGATATAAAAGGCAACATACAAATTCAAAAGTTAAATCGCATTGAAAGATGTGATTTATAGTACATATCCTATTTCTAATCAAAGCTCAAAATCCATATTTGGCCTCATGATAGAGTCGAGGTCTATTGGGGTGTGATAGGCTAGTAGATTCTAAAAAGAGAATAAAAATATATTTTAGTGTTACCAAATTTCTAACACAAGTACACAATCTTTGTAGTAGACTGATGGTTCTATCAGAGGTCCTAAAGAATAGGGAACATGTTGTGGGAAGGTAGGTCCATTTTAATTTTCTTATTCATATAACTAGCATGAGTCGATCTTAGTATCTCACCTATTTTCCTTTACAACTTTGTGCTTATTGTGAGTAGGTATCCTTTGTATTTTGATGGTCACTAAACTCTTAGTGTCTCTCTTTTGTACCTATTATGCCTCACATTTCCTAAGGTCTTCTCATATATGCCTATGTCATGCTTCTTACATTCCCTCTTTAATTACACCATTCCTAGTATTTCCCCTTGACAAATATTGTTTTGTTAACTGATCCTTCCCCTTAGGGTTTCCCTTTGTGAGTTGCAGTGTAAAACCATGGATAGGACCAGGCTTTCCTCTTAAATTAAAATATTAAAAACATCTTTTAAAAATCATTCTCACAGTTATTTCTACCTCATTGGTGTTCCCTTTATGAGTTATAGTGTAAGACCATGGATAGGATCAGGCCCTCCTCACAAAATATTATAATACCCAATTCCTACTATAACTGAGTCAAAAATAACTTAAATGTATCAAATTTGAGATAAGTAGTGTTTGAGTATGAGTTACATGTCATTGACATATTTCCCATCTTGATTTAATATGTTTTAAGCTTATTTCACAAGTCTTTCACTTTTATCTTCTTATTTTTTGATTGCGTGTATGCTTACAATCATTTTTAAATTTTTTTATACTTCCCATATTGACGTAGTGTGATTAATTTAATTTCCCTTTACCATTTTGTCTTTCTTTTTATACTTCCCAACTTGATTTAGTATGATTGATTAACTTAATTATTTTTATTTTTGTACCATTGATTTTTCATGTGACTTCCATTTTATTACAATTTTTTCATACTTCCCAATGTGATATTGTGTGATTTTTATTTGTTTTAATTTGGTGCAACTCTTTACATGGTTTTAAAACATTCATTTGTTAATCTATTTTTTTTACCATATTTGGTTTATTATATTTATTCATATTTTGTTACTACACATTTCCCATCATGATATAGTGTGTATTACATTTGTTTTGATTAATTATACTTTTTCCAATCATTTTTGCATTTTTATTTTTAACTATGCATGTGTATCACATAATGCTAGAAAGAAAAACACATATCACATATTCCCCATAACATATACAATAAAAACTAAATACATGTGCTAAAAAGGAAATATATCCATGCATACACATCTACTTCCAAGCACAACTCATGAGATCAATAAAATTATCAAAATCAACATCATCATGTGTCTTTTACAATGTAAAGTACAAATACAATAGCTACAACCCTAAGGCTGTGTCCATCATGTCTATCTTGTGTACTATCCATGTTACCCATATATGTCTATGACTAGTCCCTCTTAATAAAACACTATAAAGAGGCAATATGGGATCTCAATATAATAACCTATCCTTGTAGATTAGCCACGTGGGCCTGTACCTATCCTAGATGGATGTTAGTCACCATGTACTTGATTCTCTCCTATGATAGGGCCTATTAGGCCTATACCTTTCCAGCTCCAACCCCTGCTGGTGGATATAACCAATCACTTCATGCCTATATCTATCTTGCAACCTCTCCCACTAGCCTGAACTATCCCACCTAGGTTGAAGCACATGGAACCCTAGGACAATCTAGAGTGGTTGGGTTGTATGATACCAACACCCTATCTAAAATGTCATGGTACACAACCATAACTAGGGCTCCCCATCTAACCTCCTCTATTGTAGGATCTACAAAACCAAACTCAGATATATATTAGATTGCATATATATATATCTCAAACCATATATCTATCATAATCATAATGTAACTAATGTTCTATATCAAAATATTAAATCAAACTACAACATTTCTTACTAGTGCTGGTGTCATCGATCATAGTTTTCCCATCTACTTATTGAGCACCTCCTCTATCAAATACCTCTACACCAATGAAAATACATGAATCACCACCCAAGCCCACTATAGTCCTCTCCTAAGTGGTCTATCTATGGACCAACTATGTCCTAGAGCTAATGTTGGATCCTTATACATAATAGCTGAAAGCTATGCTTCCTCACATTGATGGTGCATATGTCTCTCATAAGCACATAGTGGTCATTGCTACCTCTATTATGGTACCTAATATTATCTTGAATCCACATCCATTGCATCTCCTCCTATCCCTACTACCTCCTACTATCATGGTTGACCAACCCATGGTCTAGCATGCCAAGGCTTGATCACTGGTAACTCCATAGGTACCCCTTTGCCTCCTCTCCCTCTCATCTCTCTAGAATGTTTTTCCCAATAAGAAATCACTAATATAAGATTAAACGGATGGGTTAGTCCTATTTGTCCAAGTATATAAGCTAATAGATGTATCTCCACTCTTAAAGTGTAGTGTCCCATGATCTACATACATGCCAACCTTGTAGCAATAGTAAACCAACTCTACCATATGGAAACTATTTGAGTGTAGGGATGCCACACTTTCTACCTTATATAATAGTTTGTAAGGATGGAACATGGGGAATCAATTATGATAAATGGTCCTATCTCTATTATAATAACTAAGACAACCTATCATCGATCACATGGGGAAACCCAGCTAACCAATTCATAAAGAACCTCTCATATATCCATGCACCAATAAAAATCACTAGTTTCATTATCTTCTACCGTATATACATCATCCCATACATATCATGCATGAGATAGACCTAGATGATAGACCAAAATTTTAGAGTGCTCTTTGATCTAATATGGACTAGCACAAGGCTATCACATATAATGGTACCTTTCCATTCGACTTGTGACACAACACTCATGTTTCCATAAGTCCTATCACTAAATTTTGGATGTTTGAAATGGTTGTAATACATACATAAAACAATCTCACCCTCAATATAGGGTAGATCTTATCTGAGCCTATAGCCCATTGAGATAAGATTTATCTCTCATCCTCATACTCTGGTATATCATTGATCATCAGTGTCCCACCTATCAAAAGTCTAAGCAATGCATGGATGTCCTCTAGAGTAATCCCCACCTCAATGGTGTCCCCTTCTACCTCCCATTAGAAAGTGTTGGTCAAACATTACCATGATCCTATGAACATGACAATGAAATAAACACTCACAGGGATCTGTTTCATCTCCATGATGCTGCCAAAGTCCAAGGTGACTAGTCAAGCTCTATCCACTTTAGTCAAACATTCCAATAGATTTGGTAGACTTGATACATATATTAGGTACCAATATCTCTATAATTTTTATAAAATATCAAATAACAGAGGATGTATCATATCTTGATGTCATAATAACTAAAATACATTCTAAAAAAATTACAAATTATCTACTTCATCAGGTTGTTTGATCTAGTTTTCTATGTTTTCTTATTTTTCTACATAATTAACCCATTTGATACTAAATTAAACCTATCAAAGTCCAGTTATACACTATCAAACCTCTAGTACACACTTGAATTTTTTTATTTTAAACTATAGTGACCCATTTGATACTAAATCAACCCTTTCCTAGCTCTAGCATACTACATTAGCCCTATGGTATACAGTCAACACCCTTTAGCAAACTATATCAGCCACATATTTCCAAATGCATTGAATAGAAGGTACTATGTCAAGCATCTTCCCATTTCTAACTATTTTAGCCTACTAATATGTAGTCAAACACCTTCAACAATACTATGTCAACCCACTATTACACATTTGACCCTTATTTTCTTTTTTCCTTACAAACTGATATGAACAAGTCGACTCTATTATTTATCTGCATCAACTTTTTGACCATTTACCATAAATTCCTTAGGCATTTATTGGTGTGATATCTTCCTACCCAATACCCCATTCTACCCCTAGTCTACCTAAAACTTTTCTAGGGTCTATTTCGATGTCTAGATTTTTCCTACCACTCAATTTTATATATTTAGCTTAATTTCAAATAAAATTGCTCAAAAAGTTTGAAATTAATGTTTTCTTACATGTGCTACACCTGTTGCAGTTGCTATTCATACTCCCCATCAAAGTTGTCATCTCTTCACCATGGTCGTTCTCTAGACTCAAACTATTTCTCTTAGAGCTCTATTTTCGTAGAATAGTAAAAATAACAAATGATTTTTTTTTCACCTTATTTATATTTACTATTCAAAATTATTTACATGTCAAGTATTTACCACTAGATTCCATTTTTTTCCCATAACTTTTTTCTACTAACTCTTTTTACAAATTGAAAGATGTTATAAAATCTTGACATTATAGAGAATCTTTTCATATATTACATGTATATTTAGTAAAAATTTCAAAATTTCACTCTTTTTCACTAATTTCTATAGGTTTGCCTACATTGGACACTTTCAAATTTATTTCACTTCATTTTTTATTTACAACATTAAGATAAGTAAAGGCGTGTGTTTTTTAATTCTCTCCTTTCATTTATCTTATTTTTTTCTTACTATAATTTATTCAACTTTAGCATTGTGTGTTACTATGTTATTTTATCAAAGCATCATCCCATGTTGCACCTTCATGAAACTTGATGAGATTCGAGTGAGGCATATATATACACATAATATTTTTAAATTTATCAATTACTGATAATTTCTCTCTTGTAGGAACCCATCGAGTCTCAATCTATCTAAGTGCATGCCTTAAAGGGTGCACTAGGAAAGGGGTTGGCAGACCATAAGTGCTTCATAGGATTATTTCCCCCTATATCACTTGATATCTACAAAACCATCTCCTATACACTTCCATAATATTTACCTCTTGTCTTTACACACTCTTCCAAGTAATTCACCACCTTACTTATCCCCTACCTAAGCCTAAAACCCTTTTCAACATTTACCAAACAATGTTAACCTAGGTCGACCCTATATTCTAATTGATATTTTCATATTACGAGTCTAGGTCAACCTTGGATGACCTAGATTAGGATCTAACTTATTTTTATCAATTAAATATATAAAGTTGAATTTAGTTAACCCTATTGGGTAAACTTTTAGAAATGTTTAGGGTTAGATCAAACTATATATACACATCCATTTTCATCATTTATGAGGAATAAAAGAAGAAGAAGAATATATTATGCAGCTACTTATCCACCATTATAATTGATGAGAATAACTTAGGGTTTCAATACTTTCCTTGAAGATATGGATCTTGTCTTGTGGAGAAGTCTTTTAGATGCATTGAAAAGTTGTGTAGCCTAGAGCTGACTTATCCTTGTTATCCTTACATACCACAACAACCTCTTGTAAAGCACCTTGGCAAAGGGAGATATTGAGGTTCACTAGGTTCATATTCAAAGGTTAGAATTATTCCTAACTTTGTTCATCCTTTGTAAGAGTAGATAGATTTATATTTGTACTTCTATACCATGCATTAAGATTTCCTATACATTGACTTGAGTATAGATCTTTTATGCATGTTTAATTTTTATGTTTATTACCCCCACTTTTTTCCACAAGATTTTGTGAGCACTAGATTAGAATTTACTTTGATTTTGCATTTACTTAGTGAATATGACAACATAGGATCTAACTAGGGTTGTTTCATGGTGTTACTTGACTAGAGGCTTTGAAACCCTCTCTAGTGATGTTATTATGGTAAGATATCCCTTGGTTAGGTCTAGTGGATCTATCTTGGTCATGACCTTGAATATATAATGTATCAATAATCAGAAGTATAAGTAGGATTTATCTTCTCTGAGCTAAGATTGATTAATAGGTCAGCTATATTTTAATTTGTATACAAAAGGTACCACTCAATGTGTATGGATTTAAGGTCTTCCCAATAGCATATCAAATATGCCTATGGAAGGTATAATTGAAAAGTTAGTAACCACATATATAGGACTGACTTGTAAAATTAGTTCAATCTTGTCAAGAACCTTCTCTGAGGTCCTATCGAATGCTTTAATTGATCTAGTAGAAGGGTTCAAATCATGATGAGTATAACCCAAGTGCATAAGTAATTTAATGGTGTAAACATTATTACTTACACCATTATCAATCATAGCATTGTGTATAGGGTGTTTATCAAGGTATGCTCAAATGAATAAAGAATGAAGATTAGAGTCATCATATTTAATCTCACTATCATCAAAAGAAATAGAGGGTCTCTGAACCATAGGAGGTGTATGTCACATTTAAGTAATAATAATCCCATATAATGGGTACCCATAACATGATGGAGGTGGATCTGCATTATATGCCATTTGTACTTATGTTTCCTTCTTAGAATGGTCTTGTAAAGGATTGCTAAATATTTTTCATTTTTGGTGATCTCTAGGTTGTGAATGTGATTCCTTGAGAGGATCATCAAATGTGATCTTTTGGTTATCAATAAGGTCTTGGATCTTATGCTTCAAGGTAAAACATCTATTTATAGAATGTCTTGGTCCATGATGATAATCATAATAAGCATTTGCATCATATCCTTTAGGTAGAGGTCTGATCCTATCAACCTCTATAGGATGAGGGAGAGATATAAGTTTACACTCTATTAACCATGGGAGTATGAAGCTAGGGACTCAGGTAAATGTGAGAACTATATTCTTGGTGCATTTGATAAGACAAGCCAATTAGGTTGTTGTTACACTACATTAATTGTAGTGGTTGTCTCCTTTTCAGGGTCAAGAGGTTTAACCTTATAAATTGGTTTGATTATAAAATTATTAGTTGATATATATATATAAGGTGTGTTTGATACATACTTGAGATTATTCAATTAAATAAGCTTCATTTCATGGTCTTATACAACATGGCATAAGTCATCAAAATATTTGAATTTATTGAAAATAATGGACTCATGTAAAAGAGAAATTAAACTTTACTTAATTATGTATTGAAACTCTTTATCTACCATATGATTGGTCATTTTAGCTAACATTGTATTACATCTTAAGACATATTCATTGATAGGTTCATTTGTTTCTTGTTTGATTTTGACAATTTGAACATAAGAAGCCTTTTTGAAAAATTTAATAGAAAAGTGTACTAAAAACTAATCTACAAGAGGTTTTAATTCTTTCATAGATTGGAGAGGTAAATAATAGGACCACTTTAAATCATAGTACTTGAGGCTTCTTATAAATAATTTGGGCAAAATTTTATCATTGTAAGCATAGTCAAGGCATGCCGCATAAAAGGATCAATGATACTATTCAAGATCACCCTTGCCATCATAAAATAGAAACTTAGGTGTGATAAAACCATTTAGAAAATGGTGCAAAGATATCTCAAGTACAAGAGGGTTATGCAACACATATTGGGAATCAATAGCATGAGGAGACTTTTAAGCATTTTGTTCAATGTTTGTAACCTTGTTATCCAAGGTATTTATATCTTGAAGGAGTGTTTGAATTGTAGACCCATTTGGATTTAAATTAACAAGTTGAGTAGTCACCAAAGGGGATGTAAACATGGTTTGAGTAGTAATATGCATTGAAACCAATATTTGAGTTAAAATAATTGGTAATTCCATGGTAGATGTAGCAATAATATTTTGGTTTATAGGAAACAAAGGTTTAAAGATAACCTGTGCCCCCATTATAAGTATTAAGTGGTAATGTGTTCAAGGGTAGGGATATTTAAACTATACCTTTTGAATTTTTCATTTCCAATATAGTTTTGAGGATCTCGTCAAGATATTTAAGGTTTTGACTAATATGCTCACAAAATAATGAAATTTATTGCACTTACTCATGGTCTATTTGCATATGTTCATTGGTTTCATTAGACTCATGGTTTCCATTATCAAAATCTTATACTATGATAAATTCATCAGTATGTTTTTCATTCTCAACATTGGTATCATCATGATCCATAATATTATGTCCCTCAATGGATTTAAACATCTTATATGGTGGGAGGAGAATCTCAATGTGTTCAATAGGCACACCTCCCAATCTATGTCCTGTAAAATAATATAAATAGGAAATTAAAAAACACAACAATCTAAAACCCTAACTAACTAAAAACTTAGGATTAAAAAATATTTGCATTCATAAGAATCAGATTCACTAAATTTTTAACGTTAAAATGAATTCTATATTGGTGTTATATAGCGTTAAAAGGGATAAAGATAACTTAATGTATAAGGGTGATAAAATATCTATATAGTAGAACAATTAGATGCTAAACTCATATATATCATATGCTAAATTTATTATTCTAGGTTATGATAAAAATAATAAGTTCAATTATGATAAATATGGAAATGACAAAGAAGTAATGTAATTAGTTAGTTCTGATGATAACACAATTCTAGATATGGAACATGAATAAAATAGATTGGAACAAGATTATAGAATAATCACCAAATTTTGATTTGAGTGCCTTTGGAACTTCAAAAACTTGCATTACCTTGAGATAGTTACATTAACACTAGTGTTTGAACCTAACACATGTGTCCTATATGAAATACTTACTGGAAAAGGATGTGACTACCTAGATGATTTTAGGTTTCTCATCACCTTCGATTTTGTGTATTTAGATTTGGGTCATGGACTATCACTCCTAAAATTTACAAAACCCTAGTTCTTCATCTTTATGGTGACCTTGGGTAAAAATGGGTTAGTGGGCAAATAGTATTGAGCTAACCCCAAAGATCCCTCTATTAATGAGCACTACCGATATAGCCAATACTTTGAGGAAGGCCTTAGATTAATGAAGTTATCTCCTACTTGCTGGATAGTATGTGATTCATAAAATATGTGATAAACAAGTACAACAATGGCCTAACTTATAACTTAGAAAATATAGCTCTTGGGCTGCTCCTTTGGTAATTCAGACCTATAGATGTGATGTTTCTATGACTGATATAGAAATAGGAGAAAAGAAGGAAGCTTTTTTCAATTTAATGTTTTATAGAATGATTTGATAAGTTTCCTTGGTCTCTTTTGGTATTTTCTAAGTATTCCTAGGTAAGGAATGAATGAGGGTTAATCTTATATTTATATCAATCCATTTGGAGAAGTAATTCACATTAAAGAACTTAGGCCAACCATTAGGGTACATTTTATTTAAAAATTGGATAACTTTAGGGCACTAGACACTTGCATTAGAGTAAAACACTTACATAAATGCATGTTTCTATCATAAATTCTAGTGTTTAGGGAATAATAAATTAGGTACAAACTTAGAATTTGTATAGCTGGAAGATAAGTAGATTTTAAACATTTTGGGAAAGATATAAGGTATGGTTCATCAACATAAGATTGGTCGGACCAAGAGATAGACCAAGGGTCATAAGTTAGATTATATTCAAGGCTTTGAAAAATGAGAAACGTCTATAACTAAGAGGAACAATCAAGGTCTGAGTTTGCTAAGTGTACAATACTGAGGTGTTATATAATCCAAAAATAATGTCTATAACCTACTTTATCTTTATTGAGATACCTCAGATAAATGCCTTGGTGGTTCCTTCTGTAGATCACCCTAGCCTTGATCATAAAGTGGCTAATCTTCAAGTGTAGTACCATTCTCTATGTATAATTCAAATGATTAGGGAATTCATTATTAAGTAGATGATGGACTACATCCTCACACCAATCATCATTAGTGATGTATTTAATTCTATATTACTAGTGAGTGATTTGTGGATCCAATTCTACCATAATTTTGTTAAGTCCTTATCCTCTCATAAGAGTCATTAATTGAAGTTCAAAGTCAAAATATTGAAGTATAGTCATCCACTTGTCTCTTTGCTCACCTAATTCACTCTACATTAGCAGGTTTTGACTGTGAGATCAGGGACAACAACAAAGAATTTACAACATAATATGTAATGATGAAATTTCTTGATAACCTTGATTAGTGGAAAGGCCTACTTATTCATTAAAATGTATCTCAATTATGCATTCCTCAAAGAGGAACTCATAAATGAAACATGTCATTCATTTCTAGCCCCTTTTCTAAGTTAATATAATAATGATTGAATGCTCTGAAGTGAAAGACTAAATATAAAAAGGCTACTTGTAATTTGGGCTAATTAATTATGGTGTCTTCATGATTACTTATTTGATCTAGGTGAAATTTTCTTGAAATTTACTTTCCGATTCAATTTTATCATCCTTCTTGTGCATGCTATTCAGAGGTGTAACTTTCTCTACAAATCTGGAGATGAACTTCTTCATGAAGTTAATCTTGCAAAAAAGTGATTTTAGTTCCTTCTTCATGCCAAGCAATGGGATTTATAGGATAAATTACATTGCCTTAGGGAATATTAATATACCCTACTTATAAATAATATGGCCTAATATATTCCCTTTGGTGATCCCAATATACACTTCTTTGGGTTCAAATAAATCCCATGATCTCTACATATTTGAAATACTCTCCTCAAATCTCTGACATGGTTACCTCTATATTTGGATAAGACCATAAATAATCCTTATAAAAAATTATAAACTTACCCATAAGGTGTTTTAATATATTTTTCATCACCTTTTGAATGGTATCATCCACGTTAGTCAAGCCAAAAATAGTTCTCGTGTATGCAAATGTGCCCCACTTGGTTGTGAAATCTATCTTGATCTAGTCTTCATAGTTGATAAATATCTAGTTATACTTGAAATATCCATATAAGAAAGACATCATTTGTGGTCCATTCATGATTTGTATAACTTCATGTAATGAGTGCAAGGGGTAGTTATCCTTTTCAGATGCCTTATTTAAATTATGGAAATCCACACACAATTTGATCTCCCTTTTCTTCTTCCTCAACAACACCAAGTATGTAACCCATGTAGAGTGTCTCATCAAGAAGATGATATTTACTAAAAGTAATTTCTACACTTATTTAAAAATTATTGGCTCCAACAATGGATTAACATTTCTTTGTCTTTACCTGAAGGGCTTGAATCCAGGATTAAGGGGAATAGTATATGTTAAGATATAAGTGTTGAAGACACTCAGATCTTAATAAATCCATGAAATCACATCTCTAATTTTTTTGAGAGCTAGTGAAAAATGTCATTTCTCCTTTGGGGTGCATGTGGTGCCTAGAAACACACTTTTCACATCATTTGCATCACCCAAATTGCATTTATCATGTTACATGCCCTTAACAGGGGTCAACTATGCATGTTGAATATCCTCTCATGTGAGATAATTCCCTTGGGTACGATATTTGTCTTCAAATTCATTATCCCATACTCATCTAGTTCGAAGTCTTCTTGACCATCTTAATCAATAGTTTTATTGGTGAATAGTTTAGTATTAGTGATAAAGTCTAATATGTGTTGGGCATCATTGAAGACTTATAATTGGTGATATTATTAGGGACTAAAGGAGTAGAGAATAAATATATTGAGAATATTCTCATCCTTGAATTAGCAATGGTCAAGAGTACTTTCAATAGTAATTGGTGCATCTGCTATGTAGTTATTTTGTTTGGGTAGAGTCTGACTGCCAATTGCATCAAAATATTCTATTAGATTCTAAACCTAATTGTGGTATCTTGATAAGTTATTATCATTTAATGAATAGTAGCTCCTTGCTTTTTTAACCACTAATTATGATTTTCCTATTACTTTAATGTTCTTTACCTTATTTCCCAGGGTAAATTGAAGTCCATGGACTAATGCCTCATACTCAGCGACTTTGTTTGTATAAGCCAAATGTAGATAATATATACCTAGATAAGATTTTACCCTTGGATTCACCAATTATAATCTAGAAACACATCCACTTTTGGACTTAAAACCATCAAAATTTAATGTCTATAGGTTAGATTAAACTATGTGTATTGGTCTTCTTTGCAAGGGGAGTGCAACTACAATGTTAAATTTTGGGTATATTCCATTCTCTTCTATTGAGAACCTACTCTACTTCTTGGTTCATGAGGGTCCTTCAATTGAAAAAGATGTTGTGGATAACTCTTCTATAGGAGAAGAAAGAATAGATTTATCCATATTGGTTATTTCATCTTGTGAGGAACATACAAAACTCTTCATTCTTGCTTAAGTCATCAGATTTAAAATTCTCATGTGCTAGATTTATATCCTAGAAAGGGAACATATCTAAGGTGAAATATAAGTCCTCTTCATCTAACTAGTCTAATTCTTCTAATTGTACATTTTTTTTCATGTTAAACATGTTAATAGAGAGGTTATCATGGGTCTATTTTTCTTTATTTGATGACTAAACTCCCATTTTTGAATCTTCATAGATGATCTCATTTGTTTGGTTATACTCAGTGATCATATGTGTCATCTTTGTTTCTCACTAAATTATGATCTATTTGGGTAGAACATGCCATGGTAGTCACATGTGGTTAAATTCAGTTTCCATGTAACCATTCAATGTTCTTAACAAATCTTGACTCAACAATATGCCATAAGTATCCATGATATCCACCACTTGGATAACAATTAATTATTAAATCCTTAGATCTAAAGGAAATTTCATGTGTATATGATTCAGTTCCCCTACTACTTTCACCTCTATTTTATCTAGTTGGATAACTTTTTGATTTGAATTTATAGGTGTAAGGCCCAACTATTGGAAAATATCATAAGGCATGACATTCCTAGAGGCACCTAAATCAACCAAGCAAATGTGTAAGTTTTTGTCAAATATTTTGACTATTAAAAGGAATGAAGGAGTTTTAGTCTTATAATTATAGAGAACAACATGTGCATCATAAATTTTAGTAGATTATTTCCCCTTATTATTAGAAAACTCTTTTAAAATAAATTCTCTTTGATTATCAATTTGAAGTAAATCAAACATAGTGATATTAGCTTTAGTATTTTTGAGGTCTTCAACAATATCATAGCTAAGTTTGACCTTTTATTATTATTTTCCATATTGGGGTATATGCAACATAATTATTGGGATGATAAGAAGTGGAAGTTCTTTTAGGTGGAGGATTATTTCTCAAATTTACATCAGGTGGGACCTAAGTGTTGCTCAAATGAGTAGAGGTGGTCAATGACTTGGTTGATTTACTCCTCAGGTAATAATTGTTCCCTCTTTAGAACTATGTAAATGTATGGACCTCATTTAGATTTTCTTTGGGTTCATTGTCATCCTCAACATTAAATTTATATGTTCCCAATACTAAATTTATGCTTGGGTTTCCTCCATATAGGTTTTGAATTTCATCAGGATTAGGCACAATTTCCATGTTATCCATCTCCTTTTAGAAAATGTTTGAGGTAGATATAATCTCAATAGAATTTATCTCTACATGATTATATATGTTTTTGGGCCCACTTATTTTGGTAAGTAAAGGAATTACACTAACACAACATCCACTTAGGCACAGAGGGATCATTTTGCATAATGATTGGCATTTTGGAATTTTGGTGCTAGCTAGAGGTTGCAGTGCATACCTTGCACTAGCTAACAATATGGCATTAAGAAATACATGGAAACTAAAACATGAAATTAATGAGGTTATAGAACTAGTGGGAATGATCACTAAAGCTCCAAATCGACACTCGGTATGCACATTCCACCATGGTGAAGATGCTCTTAAGATCTCTTTAAGTAACTTGAACTAGATGAAGTGGGGAGATGAGGAATTTAAATGAAGCTATGGTGGAATGGTGTTGCTCTGTATGCATGCATCTAATAGGACATACACTAACAAAACATACACTTAGGTGCAAAGGGATCATTTTGCATAATGATTGGCATTTTGGAATTTTGGTGCTAGCTGGAGGTTGTAGTGCATACCTTACACTAACTAACAACATGGTATTAAGAAATACATGGAAAATAAAACATGAAATTAATGAGGTTATAGAACTAATGGGAATGATCACCAAAGCTCCAAATCAGCACTCAGCGTGCACATTCCACCATGGTGAAGATGATCTTAGGAGATATTTAAGGAACTTGAACTAGATGAAGTGGGGATATGAGGAATTTTAATGAAGCTATGGTGTAATGGTGTTGCTCTGTATGCATGTATCTAATAGCCATTAAAATCAATAATAGTTTGGAAGCTATGAAGGCTTTGTTTATAAGTACCCAAGCTCATCTATGAGCCTCTAGGTCATTAATTAGAAGGAACTGAACATATACTTTTCCATGAACTATATACTCTATTTTTAAACTTGATTAATGATGAACATTACTATGTTAACACATAATGAATCTAGTCTATGCATATTTTACATTACTAATGAAATGGGTAAATGAGGTAATGTTGTATTTTAAATGTAATTATGCTAAGTAGTATTCATGCAATGCTTCTGGTTCTCATCATTAAAGGAGTGCCTATAATATATGGTAATGTCATCATAAATCTATAGAGAGAATAAGTATAGATCCTACACCAAGTGATTCCATCCTTATTAGGGGTGTGAGTCTACCATGAGTAATGTGATTGAACGTAGCCTTTTGACCCTTCAAGCACCCATGTGACTCTAGGATTAGTCCACCAAAAGGCTTGTGCCTATATGCCACTAGGATTAGTCCATGAAAGGCTTGTACTTATGAATCTAATTTAAGATTTCTTTGAAATGATCAAGTCCTCTAATTTAAGTTTCACACCATGGCACAACTAGCCCAACATAGGCCCTAGTTCTTTCTCAACTACACTTTAGGTGAGCACATAAGGACCATTCCTTATGTGGATTGACGCCAACTTATTCAAGTGTTTAAATGTTGAGTGCAAAGGGAATATCCCATGCTTGCGCCTGGTTGTAATAGACTAATAACTAGCTAAGATAACTTTATGCACCCTTTTTTATAACATTTTGGTTTTGTAATTGGGACCCATGTTGAATTTTGTTACTGTGATGATATGATAGAACTATGTACCAACTCTATTTTGGAAACATAAAGCATTGGCTAAAATAGGTGGAAAATAGCTTTGTGTTAAAGCATCCAACTTGAAAAATATAAAACCCAAGGAAATGGGTTTAAAACAGCCTATATGATGCTTTATTTAAGTTCTTTTTTTGTGAACTACTTGAACATGTGTACTAGTGGTTGACTACATATTCAACCCATAAAAGAAGCTATGGATAGTGCCATTAGTGACAAAAGAGCACCTAGAGAGGCTTGGTACCCTAGATGCTACTTGGACTATAGTAGTGGATAAATGGTGGCAAGGAACACTAAATAGCTACATACTTGAGTTCATAGTCTCAACATAATCATGCCCTGAAGAAGTAGAGTACCAATTTTTGTGCAACCCTAGAGGCATATTTATTAAGGAATTCAACATAGAGCTCAAAAATCTAATGGTGGATTATGGTTTTGAAACTTTGGGGATGGAAGGATAAAGCCCTTTTTCATATGAGCAGTGTAAAAGGGGAGAAGGGGATATATAGGCAAGGCATAATGGAAGGGGATGAGAAAATTGACACCTAAGAGCTTAGAAGATAGACCTATAATAAGAGATGATGTCATTTGATGGAAGATATAGAATGTGAAAGTGATAAAAAAACTTGTAGAAAGTGGGAAGGTCATGGGGAAGGATATATTTAAATACAATAATGTGAAGATGAGAGATATAATTAAGTGATGGATTGAGCTCAACACTTGATAGGTGTAGAATTCACTGGGTTCCTATAGGATTTAGCAACTAAAGATACAGTTGACATGCCTACCCCATTTGAACCTATGATGCATGCTCATGTGTTGGATCCCCACTTGAAGAAAGTAAAAAATTAAGAATTAAAGTTTTTGATGACTTAGATCTTAGATGTTTTATAGACTTGGAGTGAAAATTTGTGATAGAAAAAATTATTCCATATAAAGAGGTGAGTGAAACTACCTCTAGACCATTGAGCGCTAGCTCACCATAATAGAACTTGAACAAAAACATACCATCTCAACCAGTTTTAGTAATGCAAAGTGGGAAACAACTTACAAGAAGTGGTCTAGCACCATAAGTAAGTAGTACAACACCATCAAAATCAATTATGCCAGTAGTAATGATGGGACCAGTGCCTAACCTAGTGGTTGGAGGCATTAGAGGACCACCACCAAGATAGGCACTAGGGGGATAAGTGCCTCAGATACTAATTACCCCCCTTAATAAATATACTTATTGACATAGTGGATTGTACTCAGGGGTAGGACACCTAGCTCTTGTCCTTCCACACGCAACAATGGAAACTCCCCTCTCGCCTGTGGGACCGGCGAAGCTGGAGGGGAGAGTCTCTAGATAAGGGCTAGCTCCATCTGATGTATCATTTAGGCCCTGGTTTCTCCTACTGCTAACAAAAAATGTAAAAAGGGGGGAATGAAAAGATAGAAAGAGATGCTAAAAACAAAACCTAAGCCTACAAAAAGAAAAGTTGATACACCATAAAAAGTTGATCTACTCTGCCCAAACATACACTTTCCACCGAGAACAAGCTCCCATACACTTCATTTGACATGAGAAAAACTTTTGCATCAATGGGTCAAGGTTCCATGGAGATACAGGGAGGAAATAACTACCAGAGGTGTTCTAAGACACACTACAATAGCCTATCCACTTTACCTATACTCCTCTAGGGACACTTCTGATAGACTTGTAAAAGGAAACTCAGAAAATGCACCAGACATGCTAAAATCATCCTGCAAAAGCATTATGAAAATGACTTAACACAGAATCAAGGCATAGACACATACTAAAGATGCAAAACTTAGAATGGAGGTAAAAATGCTATGTTTTGATTCAAGGTAAAATTCTGGCAAAACTCTGCCTTACAAGCTCGAGAGATTTTAGGCAGAGTTTTTCCTTACGAGCTAAGAGAGTGGATCCTTCTCCAAAGAGAATTTTTACAATATATAGAGAAAGGGGAAGAGAAATTGGTGCCTCTTTTGAAAATACTTTGGCACTCTTTGAATTGGGAAGAGGGAGCCATTTGGTTGTCAGTTCCTGTTTTGACTTTGGCGTCCCAACATTAATGAGAAAACATGGCCGTGCCTCTTTTCCTGCAAACAAACTATTTCTTCCAGATATTCACGCAGTTTGTCCCCTTATAAATGCAAAAGGGAGAAGATAGGTGATGCCATTTACTATTTGCGCCATTTGGTGATCATCTAGCAATAACTTGCCTCTCCTTTTCCACTTAGACTGGCTTTGTCTGCTTCTACACTTTGTCTTCTTCCTCATTTTGTCCCTTTTTGGATTCTTCGGCCCTCAGGGGCAATCTTCTAGCAGGTTGCTGCATTCCTAGGGCTCTTTTCAAGGTTGGCGCTCAGGTATTTCGAAAACAAATAGCTTTCTAACTAGCTTAAATTTAACATTCGCACACCCATCATCGCTTGAAAACCAATGGCTAGTTCGTCGTGTTTAATTTTGATGACTTTCGGGACGTCACCGTCCTTGGCAATTTCCTTCGTCTTTCTGCTGCAGACAATTTTTCCGTAGACTAATTTCCACAGACAATTCTCCTGCAGACAAAAGTATGCAAGAATTGTCTTTGACCACTTTGCTCTCCTTTGAAATTTCTATCGGCTTTTCCTCTTGCGGCTTTTTTCCAAATTTCTTCAGACTTTTGTCCGAAGGAATTCCTTTGGACAAAAAGTCTGAAAGAATTCATTTCTTTTTCCTTAGTCTTTTGTGAGATTCTTTTTTGTGGCCTCTTTGAAGTGTTCCTTGCCCTCCACAAGGGCTCTTGAACCTAGAACTACCCTCCGCAAGGGCACTTGTCCTTCGGGAGGCTTGGACCTTTGATTGAACTGCTCCCTTGAACCAATTGATTGAACCGGTTGATTGAACCAGTTCAATGGTTCAATACATTTGTTGAACCAACTTTGAACTGAGCATTGAACCAAGCTTGTTGAACCAATCCATTGAACCGGTTCAATGGTTCAACGGTTCAAGCGATTGTTGAACCAAGGCGTTGAACCGAGCGATGAACTCTTGCATTGAACCAAAGGTCATTGAACCGTTGAACTAAATCAAAGCGTTGAACCTAAGCCTTTGAACTTAGCGTTAAAATTTATCGAAGCATTGAACTGAAGCCTTTGAACTGAGCTGATGAACTTTTGCATTGATTCAAAGTGATGGATTAAAAACTTTGAACCTTAGCATTGAACTTAAAGTTTGAACCGAGCCGATGAACCAACCGTTGAACCAATCCATTAAACCGGTTCAACGGTTCAAGCAATTTTTGAACCAAGGTCATTGAACTCTTCATTTGAACCAAAAGCCATGAACCAAGCAATGAACCAAGGCCAATGAACTTAAGTGATGAACTTGCTGATTGAACCAAGGCATTGAACTTGAGCTTTGAACCAAGATGATGAACCGGTTGAGTGAACCGAGTGATCGAACCATCCGATGAACTTTGCTGATTGAACTCTGTATTGAACCAAAGTGTTGAACTAAAGTATTGAACCAGTTCAATGGTTCAAAGACACCAACTTTCTTTGTGAATTTATTTAGATGAAAATCCGAAGAGGCTTTGTAAAATCTTGCCCTCTTTGACTGGTTCTTCAACTGTCGAAAGAAAAACTGTAGAGTTCTTAGAAGTCCTTGTGAAGTCCGTAGAAAACCTACAGAGTCTGTAGAAATGGACTTGCAGAGTCCATAGAAACTTCACTGCTGAGTCCATAGAAACTTCACTGCTGAGTCTGTAGAAAACCTGTAGAGTCCATAAAAATGGACCTGCAGATTTTGTAGAAAACCAAGCTCTGTAGAGTCCGTAGAAATAGACCTGCAGAGTTTGTATAAATTCTGCAGAGTCCATAGAAATTGCCAGATTCATGCAAAATAAAAAAAATGAATTGGCCTAGAATAGTAGGGGAAGATGGGGACCAATTTTTGGCCTATTAGGCAAAAAATGGTCAATAAACTGGTGACTCCCAGGGGAAGCATGCCTGCTATGCTTAGAGACCAGTTGCCTTGTAGTCCATTGGGCACAGAGTCAGATGCAGCTTTGAAGAAAGGTTAACAACAGCCCTAAAAGATCCAAGAATCAAACATGGAGCTTTTTACCCCAGACATAAGGGAAAGCACACACAAGACTAAAACACTATTTATGCAAAAATGCACTTAGGGAAAGCAGGAAAAGAAACTGAAAGCAACTACTGTGTACAACTAACCAGGTGCATCTGCTTCCCTCCTGGATCAAAGGGAAAAAATTTCAAGTTCCCTCCCTGGTAAGGAAACTTATGGTGCCAGACAAGTGGCTGAATGAAAAGGAGATTCAGTGACCTACTCCTCTTGCCTGCCACCTAGATTGTCTTATATCTGAGTGAAGATTCAAACATGCTTCCAACATAGACATACTATGTTTGTTCTTGGAAGCTTACCTCCTATTAGTTATTCATGCTGATGTATCTCATCGAGAAATCCATGGCTGCTAGCTCATCACCATAAGCCTTTTGATTTGTATAGTCCCTTTGCAGTGCATCATGAATTGGCTTGTCCCCTTCTGCCTCATGCTTAGGTTCCATGGTATGATCATCCTCCTTGATGGCTTCAAAGAAAATATCTTCAGATTCACCAACCTCTTGAAAGGATAAATTTGAAAGCCTGTAGCCCCTTTGCATACTCATTTGAGTCCCAATGCTACCTTCTCCACTCTTATCCAGCTCATAGCCTTCTTGAAGAAAACTGCAATCTGCTCCAATGACTTCAAATGAATTATTCAAAAAATGAACCAGAGATTGTCCATGCTCCTTCATGACATCTAAGGTAATCTCCTCCTCATCCATACTCATGAAGTCTCCCTGATCAGTCATAAACTGAGCATAATCTCTTCACTTGCTTCCTCCAAAATAGGTTCCTCCTTACAAAGGGGGAAAATGGAAGGCTGACAGACGAACTCATGTGGAAGAGGAGGTAGTCCCTAAGCTAAAATTGAATGATTCTCCTCTTTCCATCTGGCCAACACTTCATCTATATCAGGTGTGGCTTGATAACTTTCTTGGAGGTGCATGGATAGGGTGTGTTCAAACATGGAATCTGCTATTTGGTCTAAAACGTCCACCACCCATTGGCTAAGGAAACTGGCTCTAGACTCCAACTCTGCAATCCGCCCATCTATATCTTCTTGGAAGAGCCTTTCCTAGAGGTTACAATCATCATCAGGAGTAGGAGCAGCCTCATCTTCTTCAAGGTTTTGAGCAAAACCTTTCTCCTCCTCTTCCTTTTTAACCCAAGATTCCACTGTTTGCTTCCAACTCGTGACCTTGGGATTGGAATTTTCCCCTTGTGAACAAGGAGTAACTTTATCCTCTTCAAGGTCCTAAGCTGGTTCATGATGTTCCTTCTTCCAGCTTGGAATTTGGAGACCATGTTGAAAGACTTAAGGAGGTTGGGGAAGATTTGGGAGGGTCTGCTCATGTACAGGAGAGCTGTCTGAAAAGAGGCGTGCTGGAAAGCTAGGTGCACGAGATTGAGAGTAGGATCGATTGATGCATCGAATGAGCCAGAAGGATCAAGTGCCATCTAGTAAAAATGATTTGGCACACAAGAGGGGGCTTTCTTCAGAATAGGAGGGGGTAGACCTTGGGCCAAAACTTCTTGATTTTCATCCCTCCACTTTATCAACACTTCATCAATATCAAAATTAGCTTATGGATTGGTGGAAGGGGTGTCTTTTGGCATCAGCTCCTCTATAAGGTCTGAAAGCTCCATCTCTCTTTCTCTAAGTAGTCTCATCCTAGCTTCCAATTCCTCAATCTGCTTAGCTAGATTATCCTCACCTTGTACCTCTTGGAGCTTGTAGGAATCATCATAGAGATGGGAAGTGCATGAAGGTTGCCATGAAGTAAAGGAAGCTTCCTAAGGAAGGGTGGGAGGGACTTGAAAAGGACTAACCTCATTTTGTACCTCACACTCTTGGATAATGCCTTTCTCCTCCTTGCTGTTCCATGACTCAACCACTTTATTCCAGCTCAAGATATTTAGACTGGATATCTCCTTTTGGGGTGATGGGGCCACAATGTGACAGGGTAGTGAGGGTTTAGATTCCACTTCCCTCACTGCCAAAATAGACTGCTACATTTGAAGATTTGCCAATTCAATCTGTTTATCAAGATTAGCTTGAAACACAAGATTTATTGTTTCAAAACTCTCCTCAACATGATTGGGGAAAGGGCTTTGATAGGTTTGTCTTGGCTCATAATCAGGGGCTGTGTATGACTGATATGACACTTGGGGTAGCGAGTATGTAGGTTGATAGACTTGGTAAGGCTGCCTCTCATGAATACTCAGCTTCTCTTCCAAAGATGCAATCAAACCACTCACATCTAACATCTCACTTGTAAGCCTTTGCCAATTGGCTCTTTCAATAGGAGCCCATTCACTCTTAACTTGATCTAGTGCATTTATCACTTGATGGATGACATAATCAGGGATTTCTTAGTCACATCCCCTTCTGGTGTTGAGCTCTATTACATACTTTTCATATCCCAGCAGTGCTCATTTGAAGGTGGAGATGGGTTGATTGGTAAAGAGACTGGGTTGAGTAGGAGAAGTGACACATTGAGAAGATTGGGCATAAGGCTGATATAGCTCATGATAGGGCTGAGACTGGTCATATTGGACCTGATAAGGGTCAACATAACATTGGTAGGGATCATAGCCATATTGGCCAAGGAAAATAGGGTCCATGGTTCTGAATGATGGAATTATACATACTAGAATACTATTTCTTGATGGCACTAGAACTGCTTAACTAGTTGATTTAACTCAGAGTCGCCATTGGTGTTGATGTAAAAGCCTCCAAAGGCTAGTTGGTTGAAGAACACACCAAAAAATTCTTCAACTCTGTGGACACTTGTCCTAGTTGGTCCCATTGGGCGTGCCAAAAACTGTTGATGTAGTGGATTGCACCTAGGGGCAAGATGCCTAGCTCCCGCCCTTCTACACACAACAATGGAAACTCCCCTCTCGCCTGTGGGACCGGTGAAGCTGGAGGGGAGAGTCTCTAGATAAGGGCTAGCTCCCTCTGATGTATCATTTAGGCCCTGGTTTCTCCTATTGCTAACAAAAAATGTAAAAAGGGGGTGGATGAAAAGAGAGAAAGAGATGCTAAAAACAAAACCTAAGCCTATGAAAAGAAAAGGTGATACACCACAAAAGGTTGATCTACTCTGCCCAAACATACACTTTCCACCGAGAACAAGCTCCCATACACTTCATTTGACATGAGAAAACCTTCTGCATCAGTGGGTCAAGGGTCCATGGAGATATAGGGAGGAAATAACTACCAGAGGTGTTCTAAGACACACTGCAATAGCCTATCCACTTCACCTATACTCCTCTAGGGACACTTCTGACAGACTTGTAAAAGGAAACTCAAAAAGTGCACCAAACATGCTGAAATCATCCTGTGAAAGCATTATGAAAATGACTTAACACAGAATCAAGGCATAGACACATACTAAATATGAAAAACTTAGAATGGAGGTAAAAAAGATATGTTTCAATTCAAGGTAAAATTTTGACAAAGATCTGCCTTACAAGCCCGAGAGATTTTGGGCAGAGTTTTGCCTTACGGGTTAAGAGAGTGGATCCTTCTCCAAAGAGAATTTTTAAAATATAAAGAGAAAGGGGAAGAGAACTTGGCACCTCTTTTGAAAAGACTTTGGTGCTCTTTGACTTGGGAAGAGGGAGCCATTTGGTTGTCGATTCTTGTTTTGACTTTGGCATCCCAACATTAATGACAAAACATGGTCGCGCCTCTTTTCCTACAAACAGACTGTTTCTTCCAAATATTCACACAGTTTGTCCCCTTATAAATGTGAAAGGGAGAAGATAGGCCATGCCATTTACTATTTGCACCATTTGGTGATCATCTGTCAATAACTCACCTCTCTTTTGCCACTTAGACTAGCTTTGTCTGCTTCTGCACTTTGTCTTCTTCCTCATTTTGTCCCTTTCTGTCTTCTTCAGCCCTCAAGGGTGATCTTCTGGTGGGTCGCTGCATTCCTAGGGCTCTTTTCAAGGTTGGCACTCAGGCATTTCAAAAACAAATGAATTTTTCACTGGCTTAAATTTGACTTTTGTGCACCTGTCATCGCTTGAAAACCAATGGCTAGTTCGCTGTGTTTAATTTTGATGACTTTCAGGACGTCACCGTCCTTGGCAATTTCCTTCAGCTTTTTGTTGCGGACAATTTTCTTGTAGACTAATTTTTGTGGACAATTTTCCCATGGACAAAAGTCTGCAATAATTGTCTTCAACCACTTTGATTTCCTTCAAAATTTCTATCAGCTTTTCCTCCCGTGACTTTTTTCCAAATTTCTTTGGACTTTTGTCTGAAGGAATTCCTTCGGACAAAAAGTTTGAAAGAATTCATTTCTTTTGCCTTAATCTTTTGCAAGATTCTTTTTTATGGCCTCTTTTAAGTACTCCCTACCCTCTGCAAGGGCTCTTGAACCCATAACTGCCCTTTGTAAGGGCACTTGTCCTTTGGGAGGCTTGGACATTTGATTGAACTTCTCCCTTGAACCAATCGTGGAACCAATTGATTGAACCGGTTCAATGGTTCAATACGTTTGTTGAACCAAATTTGAGCTAAGTGTTGAACCAATCCATTGAACCGGTTCAATGGTTCAAGTGATTTTTGAACCAAGGTGTTAAATCGAGCAATGAACTCTTGCATTGAACCAAAGGCCGTTGAACCGTTGAATTGAACTGAAGCATTGAACCTAAGCCTTTGAACTTAGCATTGAACTTTTCCGAAGTGTTAAACTGAAGCCTTTGAACTGAGCCAATGAATTTTTGCATTGATTCAAAGTGATGGACCGAAACCTTTGAACTTTAACGTTGAACTTAAAGTTTGAATCGAGCCGATGAACCAACCGTTGAACCAATCCATTGAACCTATTCAATAGTTCAAGAAATTGTTAAACCAAGCTCGTTAAACTCTTTGTTTGAACCAAAAGCCATGAACCAAGTGATGAACCAAGGCCAATGAACTTGAGCAATGAACTTTCCGATTGAACCAAGGCGTTGAACTTGAGATTTGAACCAAGCTGATGAATTGACTAAGTGAACCGAGTGATTGACCATTCGATGAACTTTGCCGATTGAACTCTGCATTGAACCAAAGCGTTGAACTGAAGCATTGAACTAGTTCAATGGTTCAAAGATGCCAGCTTTATTTGTGAATTTATTCAGACAAAAATCAGAAGAATCTTTGTAAAATCTTTCCCTCTTTGACTGGTTCTTCAACTGCGGAAAGAAAACCTGCAGAGTTCGTAGAAGTCTGTAGGAAACCTGCAGAGTCTGTAGAAACTTCACTGCTGAGTCCATAGAAACTTCACTGCTGAGTCCGTAGAAAACCTACAGAGTCTATAAAAATGGACCTGCAGAGTCCATAGAATACCAAGCTCTACAAAGTTCATAGAAATAGACCTGTAGAGTCCATAGAAATATTGTAGAGTCCATAGAAATCGCCAGATTCATGCAAAATAAAAAAAATGAATTAGCCTAGAATAACAAGGGAAGAAGGGGACCGATTTTTGGCCTGTTGGGTAAAAAATGGTCAACAATACTATGAGATGGCTATGCACTTGCTCGAGTATTGTGGTATAGAGAATGCCATATAACATGTGCTAAAGTGTGAAATATAGTGGCATTTACAGAGAATAACCTAATCAGAGAGCAAAGTGACCTAATTCATTACCACTTTACTTGATCATACCCACACTTGGTATAAGAAATTTTATCCTAACTAGGACATGGTTGATTATGAT
The DNA here is from genome assembly GCA_037957365.1 of Torreya grandis. Taxonomy (NCBI): domain Eukaryota; kingdom Viridiplantae; phylum Streptophyta; class Pinopsida; order Cupressales; family Taxaceae; genus Torreya; species Torreya grandis. The sequence continues at coordinate 2,733,227 of JARHVA010001461.1, read as the reverse complement.
ACCCTGAAGGATGTATTCTTGAAGGAATTTGACATTCCAAAGTTTGAACAATAGAGCATCACCATGCTAGAAAAGATTACCCAAGGACTCTTAAAAAGTGTGTGCCTATATAATGCAAGGTTCAAAACTCTCCTATTGAAGCTCCCTTATGATATTAATCCTTCCCAATATGTGTAGTGGTTTAATGGGGGGTTGGTGATGTCATTCTAAAGAGCACTTTTCATGAATATTTTTACAGACCCTTGAGAAGCACTTAAGGCCACACTTAGAGCCGAAGTAGTCAAAATTGTAGATACTAGGATTAGCCCATTTATGGAGGTGAAAATTGCATATGTGGCCTTGAAACTCTATAAACTTATCACCAACTCATTTCATGATACTCTAAGTGGACTATGGTGCACTGACTATGAAACAAAGGGTCATAATAGGACTAACTACCCATGAAGGAATGTGTGCACTTTGCTCCTAAGTTGTAAAGATTGTCAAGAGGTACATGATGTTTATAACTACCCTTTGTTATAATCCTCTAGCCAAGTCAACACAACCATTTATTATTAATTGTGTGATGCCTACACCCATACTACTATTGATTACTGGGTGATTGACTAAATATGCAAAAACATGGAAAGAGGCCCATGGCAGGCCACTATAGTAATCAGTGAGTAGGCAAACCAAGGTAATGAGGGCTATGGCCAAAAAAACATAGGCTTTAAAATGTAATAAGGTGCCATAGGGTGAGGTAGAGGATGTGGTAGCAGAAGGTTCCCACTGTGTTCATGTTATAAGTATGCCTCAACAGAGCATTATCAACATAACTTTCCTACACATCTCACATGTGGGTATTGTTGAGGGTCTCATAAGGTTGAATAATTCCCTAACCTATATAAAAAGTTAACCCAAGGCAAACCTAGCATAGACAAGGGTGTAAGAATAATCAAGCATGAGCTAAAAATAGAAAGATGGACCTTAAAGGTACAACTTAAATGCATAAAGATAGTCAAAGTGTAGGCAACTACTTATAGTGGATTCACCACTTAGCCACCAGTAGTGCTACTACCTGAGTTATGCCTAGAATATGAGGATAAGAGTTTTAATGAGTGCATAATATGGCATGAACCAAAAGTTGTGCCTTATCCAAACCCAAAACACTAAAAATATGTATTATAATAGGCCATGAGTGTAATCCAAAACATGTAAGGGGATCTTTGATTAGCATGAGACTTAGAAGCATAAGTTTCCACCTCTCAAAAAAATCAAGATAGCCAAGATGTTGAGATATAAGAATTAACTAAGATCCTATGCCTCCTATAAATAGAGGGAATGCTGACCCTGTTGAAGAACTTTCTCTTAGAGCATGCAGGTCAAAAGCAAGTTGAAGTCACTACACCACACATGGAGATGGAACAAGAAGTTTGACATACACAAAATGTTGAATATGACTAAGATCTCTTGGTAAATGCCACTATTTATGGATGGTCTATTTGTGAGGTCCTTGTAGACACAAGCACCAAGGTCAACATCTTGACCAAGAATGCCTAAGAGAAAATGGGTGGCTAGCCTTGAGGCCTTCCCCTTATGTACTCTTCATGGCCAATAAGACCTAGGTTCATATTATTAGAGTTTTAAAGAGTGCAGTTGTAGATATCATGGCTGCCAAATTTTAGATTAAATTTGAAGTGATTGAGTTAATAGAACAGGACAACCACTTGGTGCTTCTAGGAAGTCCATGGTATTATGGAAATAATGTAGATATGCACTTAAAAAGGTGATACATGACCTTTGAGAATGTAAAAGAGATGGTAGTTATACCCCTCTCAAATGACCAAAGGCCCCCTATGTTGAGAGAATGGACATCAAAGATAAGATCAACCACATATATAACATCATGGTGTAAGGCAATGAGACTCTAAACCCTAATAAATAAGGAGTCCTCTCTTGTGAAGATGGAAAATTAGCCTTAGATACCACCAATGTTGCCTATGACTGATGGGTTGAGGAAACATATGAAATTACTGGTTGAAGGTGCTACTTGGTATGCATAAAGGCACCAAAACTAGTAAAGATATGTTGGTTCTAGATTGATCATGCTTATAAATAATAGGTCCCTTGTGCCAAAAAGAAGGGAAAAAATGTTTCACCTTAGAAAGGGCAAACTTACAATGCTTCCAAGATATGAAGGGAGTAATCCCATGAAAGACTATGCCCATGACCTAGAATCATGCATCCAAAAAGAGGTAGATAGAATGGGTGCACTAGTCTAAATATTGAAGAGCACTTCCATTCATTGGTGGGTAGTACAAAATCCTAGCTTTCCAAATTTTCAAGATGTGAAGGAAATTATTTTCACTAGATTTAGGAAGAGTAACGAGGACCTAGACATATTAGCCTACTCTAGAGAGTTTGATCCTATAGAACATGTGCGTATTTAAAAAGAAACATGGACTTTTGGTGGTGAAAATGTTGTAAGGAATCTATGGGTGCATACCTCCTATAACACCTTAAATACTTGGGCATGGGCATGGTATGTTTTCAATGAGACGTGCCATGAGATATCCAATTGGGATGCCCTTAAAGAGTGGTTTGTTTACACCTTCTCCTTTTCTTCTCAAAACCTTAAACTAATTGATCCATCATAGGTAGTATTAAGGTCAGTGTTTGAGGACATTAAAATATTGGATGAACACCTAAAAGACATGTTTGGTGAAAAAGGGTTAGCACTCGCAACCTTCTTTGAAGAATAAAATCTCAATGGTGACTCTAGTGATGAAGATGAAGACACATGGAAAGCATGAAATTAGAAGAATTTGATAGGCAAAAGGAATTTAGTGCACTAATTTGAGGATAACACCCCAGAAGAATACCCATCCCATCTTTGGGTAGAAACAATTGAGGGTAGTAGATAGGTTGAGGACTCATACCAAGAGAAAAATTAACCCTACTCCATGCCATTAAAAACTACAAAGGTAGATATCGGTTCAGAAGGGGAACCAAAGATTACCACTCTAGGTACCTATTGGTCTGACACAAAGTTGTCACATATTGTGGACCTCCTAAAGGAATTCCAATACTTATTCCCTTATAACTATAGAGATATGAAAGGCACACACCCATCCCTTATGAAGATGAGCATCAAGTTAGTCAATGGTGTAAGACCTATCAAGAAGTGACTCTATAGGATGAACCCAAATCTTCATGCCAAGGTCAAGACAAAGATTGATGGAATGCTGGCCATAGGCATAATCTATCCCACAAAAAAATCTGAATGGGTTAGCCCCATAGTCATCAACATTAATGAGGATGGGTGCATCTAAATTTATGTTGACTAAAAATTATTGAATTCTACCTGCATAACTGACCCCTTTCCAACTCTGTTCATCGACAAAGTCTTGGATGGAATTGTAGGTTATAAGATATACACCTTTACTGATGGGTTCTTAGGATACCATCAAGTCTAGATCAAGGAGGACAACCCCAAAACCACCATTGTGACTCAATGGGGTTGTTTTGCATACAATGTGATGCCATTTAGACTAAAGAATATGCCACCTATGTTTTATTGAGTGGTAATCACCACTTTCAAATACTTCATTCATAAGTTCCTCCTAATATACTTAGATGATTGGACTGTGTATGGGTTAGTGAAGGATAACTATGATAAATTTTGCCTTATGTTTGAAAGATATAGGTAATTTCAAATTTATTTGAACCTCAAAAAGTGTGAATTTACAACTCTATTTGGTAATTTTCTTAAGCACATCATTTATAAGGATGGTTTGCTCGTTGATCCAATAAAAATTATAATCATCCTTCAAATCTAGACCCCATCAACACAAAAAGACATTTGTGCTTATCTTGGACATTACAGGTATTATAGGAAGTTTATAAGGAACTATGCCAAGATTTTGGTACTACTAGAAGAAATATTTCAAAAGGATGGCCCTTTATATTGGGGCACATTATGTGAAGATGTATTTGAGAACTTGAAGATTGAACTAGCAAGTGCACTAGTATTACAATTTCCTAACTAGGTGATTCCATTCCATATCCATATTGATGCATCTAGTATTGTGATTGGTGTCATTCTGGTGTAACTAGGTGAAGGCAAAATAGATCATCCCATTTTTTCACAAGCAAAAAACTAACGAAGGTATAATCAAACTATACCACAACTGAGTGTGAGGTGCTTGTCATGATCTATACCCTACAAAAGTTTAGATAGTACTTATTAGTTACCCCCTTCATCTTCTTCAATGATCAAGAGGTACTTAAATACCTATTAAATAAGCCCATTATTCATAGGTGCATTTGTCAATAGATTGTTTTATTTCAAGAGTTCTAGTTATCTATTTTAGTAAAGACTAAAAAACAAACTCAGGCCTTGACCATCTATCCTGCATCAAATCTGACGATGTGATAATGCCTATTGAAGATATGTCTAATGTGTAACTTTATATATTTCAGTGTTTTGTTTCCAAAATCAGCTTAGCTCATTTTGGAAGTGACCCCCTACGAAACTTGTTCGTTTCATCTTTTGTCTCTCTAAGTTCATTTTTCGATACGAATTCTTTAATTCATTTTCGTCTTGGTCGGATCGGGGAGTGGTTACTATCCCGTCAAGGCCAGTTTTTCCCTTCCCCTTTTCCTTTTTCTCCTCCTTCCAGAGTTGGTCTCTTTTTGTTTTTTCCTGCAAGGGCGGCGATTTTCGCCGCCCCTGCGTTTCCCTTGTTTTTATGCAAGGGTGGCAATTTTTGCCGCCCCTACATTTTTTTGTGCAAGGGCGGTGATTTTCGCCGCCCCTGCATTTTTTTGTGCAAGGGTGGTGATTTTTGCCGCCCCTATAAAAGAGACCGACTACATGTAAAGGTGGCAATTTTTGCCGCCCTTGCATGTCTTGATTTTCGTGCAAGGCATTTATGGCCGCGCGCGGCGGGTTCTTAGGGTGAGTTTTTCACCCTATATATTCTGATTTGAGCCTCTTTCCTCTCACTGCTTCCTCTTCTCCTCCTACCTCTTACACCTGAGCACCCCAATTGACATTTCGATGCATCAGCTCACGGATCCGACTTCGTGGCATGCACGTTTTTCAGGTAGGGTTTGTTTTTTGGATTTATTTTTTTTTGTTCTTCTTTTCTAGTTTAGTTTTTAGTTAGTTTTCCTTTTCCCTCCCCCTGCCCACAGTTTTTTCCACCGCGACCTCATACGGACGGCATTTTTTGCTGCCCGCGTCTTTGCTAACCCCCGTGCAAAGGCGGCGAAATACGTTGCCCTTCCACAAATCCTCCCTTGCCCAGCACAGTGGCGGCGATTTTTGCCGCCTCTATTTTTTGCAACCCTTGTGTAGAGGTGGCAAAAATCATCGCTTTTGCACCTTGCATCCTTCCCGTAAGGGCGGCGATTTTCGCCGCCCTTACATTTTCATCCAATTTATGCAAGGGCAGCGATTTTCGCTGCCCCTACATTTTTCCTCCTTTTTTTAGCTAACTCTCAGGTTTTCTTCTGAGTTGTCCCTTTCGCGCTTTTTCTTCCTCATTTTCTGCCCCTTTGCTTGACTTGGCCTATTTAAGTGACCTTCAATAACCCATGTCACTTAAATTGCTCTCTCCCTCTCTCACTCACTCTCTTTTTATCAATGGCAACAGCACCTTCAGCGAGCTCCTGTACACCTGCTCCCGTCCAATCAAGATCATCCCCTATGATGGAAGCATCTCCCTTGAAGGCAAAGACAATGAAATACAAATACCAAGGCATCTTCCCGCTCACATCAGTCACCTCGAATGTTGATGACATTCGAGATACAAAGATCGGCCACATAGACATGGCCAAATTCCTGGGGTGAACTAAGGCAACCAATCCCAGCACTGGGATAAAAAGAATTGTTGAGAGCAACATCCACTTGGTGGCCACCTTTCCAGTAGCAGCACATCATGCAGAGTTTATCCTCCAGTGTGCGCACTTTTACAACAAGGAGACCAGATCGGTCTCAGACGCCAATGGCAGCATGATAATTCGGTTGGACCCCGATTTTATCGACAAAGCTTTCTTATGTCCTCCGGCCACCGAAGTGACCCAAATCGATTTCGAAGACACACAAAAAGAGTACGACAAAGACCCCAAAAGGGAAAAGAAAGTCATGAACTATAAATGGCTCAAAACCCTGAGGACCAGTCTATCTAGATGGCTGAAAAGCTTCCCCAAAAGCGATTTCATCGAGGAGGTTGGCGACTTAATCACCCTCCTCAGCAGAGTATGGGGCCTCCCATCCTCTTCACAATTTCATGAATGGATGTATCCTTTCATTAAGATCATCCTTCAAGGCAAACAAACCATCTTTCGAGGGGAACAGATCAGCAATGCTATCCATGAGCAACTGACCAGGGTACAGACCTCTTTCAAATTTTACATGACCTCGTACCTGGTCTATATAACTACTGCCATGCGATCTTTCCCAGGTTTGACAACAGAGGGGGATAGAAGGACCACCCCAGTCTACTCGTACTATCCACAGCTAATGCTTCAAGGGTCAACACGTCATTTTAGGTGAGTAAATGATGCATTCTTTGTCATATTTTTGTGTCTCTTCGACCCTCAGCTGGAGCAGAAGAGAATATCAGACGAGGCATGGGCGGTAGTGAATAGTTATGGGTGCATGTTCCTCCAATTTCCTACCTTTTGCTATCTTCGGGTGGGTTTTTACTAAGGATACCCTTACATGCTCCCAAAATTCCCTTCGGACAGGTTGGTCCTGATGGAGCTTTGCCGACAACTGTCTATCGTACACACAAAGTAGATGGAGCTCAAGAGACCCGATTTCAAGTTCCCTGTCTAGATTGGCAGATTTTCAGTTGCTACATTAACTAAAGCCAAGGTTATGGAAATAGAAATACAAATGGTTACCATCAAACCATTCAAAAGATGGGAGAAATTTGACTATAAAGGAGTCAAAGAGATGATCCGAAGGAAAACCCAGTTCCACGAGCCCATGATTGAAGATATCTGGGTAGACATGAGGACGGCTGATGAGATAAGGAAAATGGACTATTGTCATGTCACACTTGAACAGATAGAGTACCTCAGGCTCGTAGAGATCTCTTCAGGTTTAATTGATGATGGGAATATCGTAAACAATAGATATCTGGTGGAAAAGGTCACTGATTCCCCTCTCCCTCCAATTAACTGGTCTTAGAAGGAACTGACTTCTCTGAGGAAAAGATTCGAACCAATATTGGCTAACACCAATAATTGGTTAGCAACCAAAGGGATCACTCTGAAAGAATTCATCACAGGATCAGAGGCTGAATACTAAGCAGAGTTGAAGAGGAAGGCAGAGAACCGAACAAAGAACAAAGGAGACGTTCCTTATCCATCTCAGCCTCACAAGCCTAGAATCGTTTTTGTCTCCAAAAAGCCTAAACCTGCACAAGAGCCTAAAGCAGCAGCTGAAGGAACTAAAGAAGAGCCCTGAGGTACAGACAGCTCAACCCATGGAGACACAGGATCAACCTTCAGAATGACCAAGTGTTGAGTCTCCGATCTCGCTGGGACAAGCACAGCCGACCCAGAGCGCCTCTCTTTCTCCCCCTCAGTCTCCCACGGTACCTGCTTTTCCTATCTCTCCAATCAGTGTTCCATCTTCTGGAGCCGCTTCCCCTTCCAGGGTTGTTTTTGGTGATCCTCAGGGCCCTTTAGCAGGTTCTCCCCACTCTTTCGGGTCCATTTCGAGTCTTTCATCTCTGTCTTTCAACCTGCCACCAAGTCCTGCACCTGAGCCGGAACCAGTAGTTGATACGGTTTCACCGGTTACTCTAACTACAACCACTGTCACCACCAATAGTATGGAAGCTGCTACAATGACACTGATAGAGGCGACTATTATTGCAACAGGTACTTCTCTCCCGCCATGGATGTCTGCTTTCACACCTAAAAGAAAAAAAATGGCCATATCCCTAGATGAATTTGACTTTGGTAAGATAATACCGGCAAAAGCAAAGGCTCCTAAAAGGCCAAAAATCTTCTCCAGGTTGGTCGAAGAAAAGGGGCAAAAATTTCTAGAAATTGCCGAACCTCCTCAGGACGCAGCCCTTGAGGGTTTTGAAATGAGTAGTTATTCCCTCTCTCGTGTTGAACTTGGCAAAGTTACTCACGAAGGGGCAAAGAGTGATCTTCAGGCAGCAATGGACATTATGGTCCAAAAGTTTGACAAAGAAAAAGAAATAAAGGATTTTTACAAAGCCAAGGCTGAGCAATTAACAGCAGTAATCAGAGGATTCACTATTCCCCCTAAAACAGCGACTCCAGAGGCCTTTTCTATGGATGATTCAGTCATTCAGAAAGCCGAAAAGACCTATTTAAAAGGGAAAGTCATGGAGGAATACATTGAGAGGATGCACAATCAGGGAGTCTCTTTACTGTCAGAAGTTGTAGAAAGAACAGGTAAAATGAAGAAATTGAAAACTCAGGTAGATGACTTTGTCTCCCTTATCTCTCGGGAAATTGACAGCTTAGAGAAAGATCTTAGCAGGTGGAAGGAAATGAAGGATCTCAAAAAGAGTACCCTGATAACTATCAGCGTCATCCCCAACAAAGATTCCTATGTTGAGATTAAGGACTTAATTGATGACCTCAAAGCTTTCAAGGAAGCTAGTGAAAAGAGTGACCTGAACCTGCTTAACAAGTTAGAAGAGCTGCCATGCAACTTGACCTCCAAGGACCATCAGTTCCTTCTGGCAGAGGAAATGATTCAAAGTTTCAAAGGGATGATCCAGAAGGATTTTGAAGAAGCGTCTTTCTCAATGACTTTAGTGGACAGTATTCTAGATGCTCAGTTAACTTTGGAGAATTTGAAATCCAGGTTAACTGGCCATTCTAAAGCCATCACAACATTGAAAGACGCACTGATCAGAGCGAGGGTTGTCTCCAAAAATGTAGCTACGCCAGACAACATAGAAATTCAAGAATCAATCGCTATGTATGATGCTCATCTGAAGAAGTCTGGCAGCAAAAATTGACTCTCCATCTCCCCCTTCTCTCTTTTTCTGTCCTTATACATTTTTGTTTTGTGCAGAATGCATGCAATTTTGTAATATGTAATTACTTGTAAATATTTTGGAAAATATCTAAAATTCAAAGATGAGTCATCTTTGACCAAGATATTTTATTTTATTATTTTCTATTTTTGAGGATTTTCTCCCTATATATAGTGGAGACCTCATTTGTAATCGCTTCTTCTGGAAAATTTAATAGCAAACACTCTGCTGAAATTAAAGCAACTTTTGAGACTTTGTGCTCAAATTTGTAAATCATATTCTGTTGAATGAATGAGAAGCAGGTTATTTCAGACTTTGTATTGAGATTGTCTGTGTTATTTAGAAAATAGTTCTTATGTCTTTTTCCTGGTAACATCTTGTTTATCTGATTTAATAAGCAAGTGGGTGTGTTATTATTATCTAAGGGCACTTCTTGAGGGTAGAAAATAGACTTTGTGCTACTTTTACCTTTGAGATTCTTTTATCTTTTGGTAGTTTTAGGTGAAGACTTTGTGCTTCACTTTACTCTACGGTTGTACTTGTTCCGGAGCTGTGGAGAAGCTACGGAAGACTTTGCGCTTGCGTGAGCATTCTTGTGACTTTGTTCTTCAAGTGATTTCTCGCTCTCTATTTAATACCATTTCTGAAAGAAGAGGAGTGTTATTAGATTTAGACCAGGGATCTTCCTCTTTTGTTCTTCATACATTATCTCTGAAAAAAGAGAGGTAGATGCCGTTATACCACCCTCATGTGTTATTTTTTGCTTAATTATATATGATTATAGAACGTAAATATTGATAGGGAACCTCCCCTTGATGAGAGGAGAGATTTACCTCGTCTAGATCTGGTAAAGCCACACTCCTCGTGGTGTAAATCTTCTTTATGTTGTGGCTGATATCCCCATTTTGTCATCAGTTAGTTAACGACAAAATATTCATTCAACAATTTTTGGCGACTCCACTGGGGACTCGGATGTGCAGTCTGAAACCTCAAGTTTTAGGTTGAAGCAGTCCCTACCTTTATCCATTACATAGTCTGGCAACTCCGTTTCATGTCTTACCCATTATCATTATAGCCTTACCAGCTACCTCCATTATATTATCTGGTCTGCAAAACCAGAGCTGCTGGGAAGAACGTGCATTTTGAAGCCTCAAGCTTCAACTTGAAGTAGTTTTGGTCCCATTTTTGTTTTAAAAATCTGGCAACCCCACGTTACACCAAAATTCAGAGATCTAAGGGTGTTGTAGACCCTATGTTTGAATTAGCACAACAGAGTAATTTTGATCTGTTTCCTCCATCAGCTTCTCTTTGACAGTCTAGGAGTTTTTCTTCTAGCCTTGTCAGGTCACCAACATGAGAAAGTACTCCTTTTCCTGCTGTTAATTGCCGCCTACCTGTAAACACTCCGCCAAGATTTTTTATCCCACCTTTTAATCCTCTTATCATAATGGCTCAAGGCCCATGGGGTAACTCCTTCGGCCCCCTTAACTTGACCCCACCCCTACATGAACTACCTCGTAGTTCTAGAAAAAAAATTCCTAAGTTTTTTGGTGATGGAAAGGTTCATCCCGACGAGCATATTGTTGCTTTCTCCATAGCATGTGGCGTAATTGGGGTCGAATTTGAAGATGTGGCAGTAAGACTCTTTGTGGAAACTTTACAAGGAGCTGCCACAGATTGGTTTTATCACCTATAAGCTGGGTCAGTGACAAGCTGGGATACGCTAAAGTCCATATTTGAAGCTAGATTTAAGCCTACTGAAGATGCACATGCTTTGTTAGCTCAGCTGACACAATTAAAGAAAGAATCTTAGGAGCCCATGAGGGATTTCATAGCCAAATTCAACAAATTGAGAGATTGAATTCCAACCGTGGCCCAGCCCACACCGGAAAATCTCAAGTGCTTTTTCATCAACTCGCAGCTTCTTGAAGTAAGTTTCCTGTTAAGGCGAGCTGGCCCTATGGACCTAGCCTTGGCTCAAGGTTTGGCTACCGAGATTGAAGATGATCTTATCCTGGCAGGCAAGATCAGGAAAGAGTCTAGTAAAAATAAATTCCCTTCATTGGTAGAAAGCTCTTCTACGGGCACTACAGATCCTATGGTGCAAAAATTAATAAATGAACTAATAGCTTTGAAAAGGAAAATTGCCCAAGGGACGTTCGCTCCTACCTATCGAGATGCACCCAGGAGGACATTTCAGAATCAACAATATCAAGGTAATGCTGTCCGGACCTAAGGACAATCAAACCGTCTACCTCCCCCTTCAAGAAGATTAGCCATCGAAGCAGCACCTGCCAATTCAGCAGTCGGATACCTAGAGGTAGAGCACGACAACTCCTTTCAACCACAGCTAGACCAACAAGAAGATACTAACCTTTCTGATGAACAGGATGAGGAACTAGCTGGCAACTCCAATATTGGTTTCCTGGATTATTAAGATAAAGCCGAGGATAAAAGAGAAGATTCAGAGGGAACTTATGCTATTTTTACCAGATCTCAAAATCAGTCAGCTTCACAAACTGACAAAGAAAAAACACCAGATGGAGAACCCTAGCAAGCGGTTTCTATAGCCAGACGCGAGACTCCATTACCCCCGCAATCAAAAGATCAGGGAACTCATAAAAAAGTAAGTACTCCCAATCACCTGATATCCCCCTCTTCTGCTACTCAAGCCAGTGAGGTACCTGTCAAAGCCTCTGATGATGTAATCTCTCCTTCTATCGCAACTTCTTTTCAATCATTTGATATAATTGAGCATGCTAGAAAGACTAAGATTCAGATGACAGAGGTTGAATATTTGAGATCTAACCCAGAACAGTTCGATAGGTTAGCCAAATATATTAAAAATAAAGCTACCCCTGTAGGACAAAATTCTTTGAAATCTATTTCTGATCTCCCCAAAGACCAACCAGCCCAAAATAATCTGGTTGTGACTCTTCCTATCACTCCTATAAAAATAGAACCTTTCTATGTTTCTCTGTTTATAAATGGTTACAAACTAAGTAATTGTATTATAGACTCTGGGGCTTCAGATAATGTTATGTCTGCCAAAGTGGCAGACTCTCTCGGCCTAACTTTGACCAAAACTTTTGAGAGGTGTTTTTCCATGGAAAACAAATAGGATCCCCTCCTTGGCCAAATAAAAGATGCCCAATACGCCTTTGCGGCTTTTTCGGAAAAGTGAATAAAAATGACGGTTCTAGTAGCCGATGTTCTAGCATCTTACGGCATCCTGCTTGGGCGGAATTTATGTAAGGATGTTGGGGGTGAGTTAAGCATAGACCTATCAGAAGCAAGGATTCCAGTTCAAGGCGTCATGAAAAAATTGCTTCTTAAAAAAAAAGCCGGGTATGTAGTTACCCGTTCCGCAGCACCTGAAGCTTAGATTTTATTTGAGTCATCAGGCATGGGCACTTATTTCTTATCTATAGATGAGATCCACGGTGCATTAAATGAAACTCCTACGGGTGATGATTTGGTTTTGGTTTTAGCTGACGCGAAGGGCGAAATACCCAAGCAAAATGAACACATAAAACAACCCTTTCCCCAAAGAGAAAAAGTTTTTATTGAAAAAGCAATACCTGATGAGCTATGGACTTTGGAGTTCGACGGCAGTTGCTCTTCTACTGGATCAGGAGCAGGAGTTGTGTTGGTATCCCCTCAGGGAGAAATTACTCCTTTTTCCTACAAATTGCAATTCAACAATACTAACAACACGGCCGAATATGAATCCCTGTTGCTTGGACTACAGGCTGCCAAAGAAAAGGGTGTTAGGAAACTCCATGCTAAAGGAGACGCTGAGTTGATAGTCTGTCAGGTAAGGAACCTCTATCAGACCAAAAATGAGAGGTTACGCCATTACCATAATTTGGTATGGGATCAGATCAAAAAATTTGATGCCTTCAATATCTCTGCCGTTCTGAGGGAATTTAATGATTGAGTAGATGCATTGGCTGTCTCTGCCACCCTCCTGATTTCCCACCTAGATTTTAAGGGAGATAAGTATACTATCGAGCTGGTTTTTTGACCAAGTGTACCAGACAATGTTGACCACTGACAAGTGTTTAACAATGATGATCAAATCATCACCTTCTTGGAGCAAAAGGACGCTTTCAAACAACTGTGTTTTGAAGGTAGCGAGCCCCGGGAGTGTGGGCTGACCCCTAAAACCTAGGCCAATATAGGTGAAGATTTTATACAGCTCAAGGGGAATAAAATTCTCAAAGGTTTGGTTTCTCTAGAGAAGCTGTTTGATGACCATGATAGGTTCATCAAACAACAACGAACAGATTCAAATTCTTCTCAAGATTTTGATCAAGTCAACTTGGGAACCAAGCACGATCCTAAGATGGTAAACATTGGGAAATGTTGTACTTCCAAAGAAAGGTTTGAACTTGCTAGTTTACTCCATCAATATAGGGATGTGTTGGCCTATTCTTATGATGACTTGAAGTCTCTTAGGCCACATGACATCCATCATGACATCCCCCTCAAAGCCAACTCTGTGCCTTACAAATAGAAATCCAGGCAATATAATCCAAAAATCTCAGGTACTATTTTAGCTGAGATACAAAAGATACTGGGTGCTCAGATAATTTTTCCGATCTATCACTCAACATGGGTTGCTAACATAGTACCCGTCAGAAAGAAAAATGGTGAGATTCGAATCTGTGTAGATTTCAGGAACTTGAATCAGTTGTCCTTAAAAGATGACTACCCCCTTCCCATTATGGATCAAGTCTTACAGATGGTAATAGGTTCAGAAATGTTATGAATGCTTGATAGTTTTTTGGGTTATAATCAAGTTGAGTTCGGGAAAGCAGATCAACACAAGACAACGTTCACCACCCCCTGGGGCACTTTCGCTTACCGCAGGATGCCGTTCGGTCTAATAAACGCAGGCGCCACTTTTCAAAGGGCTATGGATCTCGCTTTCAAAGATGTAATGGGAAAATTCATTGTAGTATACCTAGACGATCTGATGGTATTTTCAAAACAATGTTTCGAGCATGTTCACCATTTGCAAAAGGTACTGGAGTGCTGCCGTCAAAACGGCATCTCGTTAAACCCAAAGAAATCTGTCTTCAGAGTAACTGAAGAGAAACTTTTCAGACACATAGTGTCCCGAGAAGGCATCAGAATTGATTCAGAAAGAGTTAGCTCCATCCAGGAACTTACTCTGCCTACCAGCAAGACTGCAGTTCATTCTTTCTTTAGAAAAGTGAATTTCCTTAGGAGATTTGTTCCAGAATTTGCCGAGAAAACCCGTCACATTGTCAACATGATGAAAAGCAATGCCACATTTAGGTGGACTGCCGAGGGCAAAGCAACGTTCAAAGAAATTAAAGAAGCAATTGCTCGGGCACCAGTCTTGGTCTGTCTGGACTATACTAAAGGTTTCAAGATATATAGTTATGCCTCTGAGCATACACTATCAGCTATTTTGGTTCAGCCCAATTCAAAAAATGCAGAATCTCTGATTTCATTCATGAGTTGCCCACTCAAAAATCATGAATTGAAATATTTCCTTATGGAGAAACATGCATACGCCGTGGTCAAGGCTGTCAAGCATTTCAGGTTTTATATCCTAAATTCTCACACCAAAGTTCTAGTGCTAGATACAACAATAAAATCTATTTTGACTCAGCAAGAGTTCGATACAAAGAGAGGTAACTAGATTTCCAAAATTCAAGAATTCGATCTGGACATCAAACCAACTAAGCTCGTACGAGGAAGGGGTCTCTGCCAATTGATCACCAACAACATTCCAGATGAATTAAAAAGTGAAGAACAAGATGTCAAAAGTGGTCCCGCAGTTCTCTTTATCGCCACTACTGATGAGTGGTATTCTAACATTGCTCATTTCCTGACATATGGTGAGTGTCCTCATTTTTCTTTTAAAGAAAAATGGAATGTTAAATTGAAAGCAGTTAGTTATGTTCTGTGGGACAATGGTCTTTATAAGAGAAACCTAGACGGGGCATTTCTTCGTTGTGTTGACAAAACTCAATAAGGAAGACTTTTAGAATCTTTCCATAATTTGGCCTGTGGAGGACATTTCTTCGCACCGATGACAGCACACAAGATTCTATGAGCAAGGTACTATTGGCCCACACTTTTTTAAGATGCTTATAAATGGGTGCGTAAGTGTGAGCTGTGTCAGAAATTCATTGGAAAGCCTAAGCTGCCTGCTTTGCCCCTCAAGCCAGTTGTGATCGAAGAACCATTTCAGCAATGGGGTGTTGATTTCATTGGTGCAGTTAACCCATCTTCAAGTGCCGGACATGATTATGTCCTCACCGCGATAGATTATTTTACTAAATGGGTGGAGGCCATACCAACCAAACATGCTACATCTGAAGTAATATGTAGCTTCCTCAAAGAAAATATCATCTCCAGGTTTGGGGTTCCACTAAAAATTGTGACGGATAATGCGGCCTATTTTTCGTCGCATGAAATCACTCAATTTTGTTTCTATTATGGGATTACCTTGTCTCACACCTCAGATTATTTCCCTCAAGGAAATGGACAAGCAGAATCGAGCAACAAAAACTTGGTCACCATTATCAGGAAGTTGGTGGACAATAATCAGAGAACATGGCACAAAGCTTTGTATGATGCTTTATGGGCCGACAGGATAACACCCAAAAGAGCTATAGGTATGTCACCTTTCCAACTCCTATATGGACAAAATGTAGAAATTCCCATCACCCTTGAACTACCAGCACTCAGATTAACCAAAGCGATCGAAGACTCAACCTTTGAAAGCTCAGTTGACAAGCGGATCATGTGTCTGACCGAGCTGAACGAATAACGAGTTATGGTGGTAGATCAGATCAAGGAACATCAGGACCGGGTGAAAGCACTTTTTGATAAAAAGGCTAAAGTGCGTGAGTTCTAAATCAGAGATCAAGTCTTGTTATGGGACAAGCGACGTGAACCAAAAGGAATGCACAGCAAATTCGACTCCCTGTGGAGGGGTCCATTCACCATTCGGTAGCTTTGTGGCGAGGCCAGCTTTTTGCTGGAGTATGAAGATGGAACACCATTTACACTACCTCACAATGGGTAGCATCTAAAGCTTTTCAACCCTTGAAGCTCAGATGAGTCCATTTGTAACATATGTACAGTTCTTATGTTTTGTCTCTTTCTCTTTCTTGTTTCTCGCTCGACTCCGTAGCCCAATGGCTTGGATGAAGGCACTTAGAGACTGGATTCTGCTTCCACTAATCATTTCGATTAAATGGAAGTTCCCCAACAAGAGCCAACTGTTGTTTCCAAAATTAGCTTAGCTCATTTTGGAAGTGACCCCCTACGAAACTTGTCCGTTTCGTCTTTTGTCTCTCTAAGTTCATTTTTCGATACAAATTCTTTAATTTGTTTTCGTCTTGGTCGGATCGGGGAGTGGTTACTATCCCGTCAAGGCCAATTTTTCCCTTTCCCTTTTCTTTTTTCTCCTCCTTCCAGAGTTGGTCTCTTTTTGATTTTTCCTGCAAGGGCAACGATTTTTGCCACCCCTGCATTTTCTTTGTTTTTATGCAAGGGCAGCGATTTTCACCACCCCTGCATTTTTTTGTGCAAGGCTAGCGATTTTTGCCGCTCCTGTAAAAGAGACTAACTACATGTAAGGGCGGCGATTTTTGCCACCCTTGCATGTCTCGATTTCTGTGCAAGGCATTTATGGCCGCATGTGGTGGGTTGTTGGGGTGAGTTTTTCACCCTATATATTCTGATTTGAGCCTCTTTCCTCTCACTACTTCCTCTCCTCCTCCTACCTCTTGCACTTGAGCACCCCAAGTGACATTTCGACGCATCAGCTCGTGGATCTGACTTTGTGGCGCGTGCGTTTTCTAGGTAGGGTTTGTTTTTCAGATTTATTTCTTTTTGTTCTTCTTTTCTAGTTTAATTTTTAGTTAGTTTTCCTTTTCCCTCCCCCTGCCTACGGTTTTTTCCACCGCAGTCTCATACGGACGACATTTTTTGCCGTTCGCGTCTTTGCTAACCCCCGTGCAAAGGCAGCGAAATACGCTGCCCTTCCACAAATCCTCCCTTGCCCAGCGCAGTGGCGGCAATTTTTGCTGCCCTTGCATCCTTCCCACAAGGGCAGTGATTTTCACCGCCCTTGCATCCTTCTTGCAAGGGCGGCGATTTTCACCGCCCTTACATTTTCATCCAATTTATGCAAGGGTGGTGATTTTTGCCGCCCCTGCATTTTTCCTCCTTTTTTCAGCTAACTCCCAGGTTTTCTTTCGAGTTGTCCCTTTCACACTTTTTCTTCCTCATTTTCTGCCTCTTTGCTTGACCTAGCCTATTTAAGTGACCTTCAGTAACCCATGTCACTTAAATTGTGCTCTCCCTCTCTCGCTCACTCTCTTTTTATCAATGGCAGCAGCACCTTCAGTGAGCTCCTGTACACCTGCTCCCGTCCAATCAAGATCGTCCCCTATGACGGAAGCATCTCCCTCGAAGGTGAAGACAATGAAATACAAATACCAGGGCATCTTCCTGCTCACATCAGTCACCTCGAATGTTGATGACATTCAAGATACAAAGATCAGCCACGTGGACATGGCTGAATTTCTGGGGCAAACTAAGGCAACCAATCCCAGCACTGGGATAAAAAGAATTGTTGAGAGCAACATCCACCTGGTGGCCGCCTTTTCAGTAGCAGCGCATCATGCAGAGTTTGTCCTCCAGTGCGTGCACTTTTACAACAAGGAGACCAGATCGGTCTCAGACGCCAACGGCAGCATGATAATTTGGTTAGACCCCAATTTTATCGACAAAGCTTTCTTGTGTCCTCCAGCCACCGAAGTGACCCAAACCGATTTTAAAGATGCAAAGAAGGAGTACGACAAAGACCCCGAAAGGGCAAAGAAGGTCATGAACTATAAATGGCTCAAAACCCTGAGGACCAGTCTATCTAGATGGCCGAAAAGCTTCCCCAGAAGCGATTTCATCGAGGAGGTTGGTGACTTAATCACCCTCCTCAGCAGAGTACGGGGCCTCCCATCCTCTTCACAGTTTCATGAATGGATGTATCCTTTCATTAAGATCATCTTTCAAGGCAAACAAACCATCTTTTGGGGGGAACAGATCAACAATGCTATCCACGAGCAACTGACTAGGGTACAGACCTCTTTCAAATTCTACATGACCTCATACCTGGCCTATATAGCTACTGCCATGCGATCTTTCCCAGATTTGACAACAGAGGGGGATAGAAGAACCACCCCGGTCTACTCGTACTATCCACAGCTGATGCTTCAAGGGTCAACACGTCATTTCAGGTGAGTAAATGATACATTCTTTTTCGTATTTTTGTGTCTCTTCGACTCTCAACTAGAGCAAAAGAGAATATCAGACGAGGCATGGGCGATAGTGAATAGTTATGGGTGCATGTTCCTCCAGTTTCCTACCTTTTGCTATTTTTGGGTGGGTTTTTATCAAGGATACCCTTACATGCTCCCAAAATTCCCTTCGGACAGGTTGGTCTTGATGGAGCTTTGCCGACAACTGTCTGTCGTACACACAAAGTAGATGGAGCTCAAAAGACCCGATTTCAAGTTTCCTGTCCAGATTGGCAGATTTTTAGTTGCTACATCAATTAAAGCCAAGGTCATGGAAATAGAAATACAAATGGTTACCATCAAACCATTCAAAATATGAGAGAAATTTAACTACAGAGGAGTCAGAGAGATGATCTGAAGGAAAACCCAGTTCCACGAGCCCATGATTGAAGATATCTGGGTAGACATGAGGATGGCTAATGAGATAAGGAAAATAGACTATTACCGTCTCACACTTGAACAGATAGAGTACCTCGGGCTCGTAGAGATCCCTTCAAGTTTAATTGATGATGGGAATATCGTAAATAGCAAATATCTGGCGAAAAAGGTCGTTGATTCCCCTCTCCCTCCAATTAACTGGTCTCAGAAGGAACTGACTTCTCTGAGGAAAAGATTTGAACCAATATTGGCTAACACCAATGATTGGTTAACAGCCAAAGAGATCAATCTGAAAGAATTCATCACAGGATCAAAGGCTGAATACCAAGCAGAGTTGAAGAGGAAGGTAGAGAACCGAACAAAGAAAAAAGGAGACGTTCCTTCTCCATCTCAACCTCGCAAGCCTAGAATCATTTTTGTCTCCAAAAAGCCTAAACCTACACAAGAGCCTGAAGCAGAAGCTGAAGGAACTAAAGAACAGAGCCCCGAGGCACAGACAGCTCAACCCATGGAGACACAGGATCAACCTTCAGAATGACCAAGTGTTGAGTCTCTGATCTCGCTGGGACAAGCACAGCCAACCCAGAGTGCCTCTCTTTCTCCCCCTCAATCTCCCGCAGTACTTGCTTCTCCTATCTCTCCAATCAGTGTTCCATCTTTCGGAGCCGCTTCCCCTTCCAGGGTTGTTTTTGGTGATCCTCAGGGCCCTTCAATAGGTTCTCCCCGCTCTTTTGGGTCCATTCTGAGTCTTTCATCTCCGTCTTTCAACCTGCCACCAAGTCCTGCACCTGAGCCAGAACCAGTAGTTGATACAGTTTCACTAGTTACTCCAACTACAACCACTGTCACCACCAGTAGTATGGAAGCTGCTATAATGACACCGGCAGAGGTGACTTGTTGCAACAGGTACTTCTCTCCCACCATGGATGTCTACTTTCACACCTAAAAGAAAGAAAATGGCCATCTCTCCAGATGAATTCGACTTTGGTAAGATAATACCGACGAAAGCAAAGGCTCCTAAAAGGCCAAAAATCCTCTCCAGGTTGGTCGAAGAAAAGGGGCAAAAATTTCTAGAAATTGCCAAACCTCCTCAGGACACAGCCCTTGAGGGTTTTGAAATGAGCAGTTATTCCCTCTCTCGTGTTGAACTTGGCAAAGTTACTCATGAAGGGGCAAAGAGTGATCTTCAGGTAGCAATGGACATTATGGTCCAAAAGTTTGACAAGAAAAAAGAAATGAAGGATTTTTATAAAGCCAAGGCTGAGCAGTTAACATCAGTAATCAAAAGATTCACTATTCCCCCTGAAACAGCGACTCTAGAGGCCTTTTCTTTTGATGACCCAGTCATTCAAAAATCTGAAAAGACCTATTTAAAAGGGAAAGTCATGGAGGAATATATTGAGAGGATGCACAATCAGGGAGTCTCTTTACTATCAGAAGTTGCAGAAAGAATAGGTAAAATGAAGAAATTGAAAACTCAGGTAGACGACTTTGTCTCCCTTATCTCTCGGGAAATTGACGGCTTAGAGAAAGATCTTAGCAGGTGGAAAGAAATGAAGGATCTCAAAAAGAGTACCCTGATAACTATCGGCATCATCCCCAACAAAGATTCCTATGTTGAGATCAAGGAGTCAATGATCTTTAGAATTCAGGTACTCAAGGTCTTAATTGATGACCTCAAAGCTTTCAAGGAAGCTAGCGAAAAGAGTGACCTGAACCTGCTTAACAAGTTAGAAGAGCAGCCATGCAACTTGACCTCCAAGGACCATCAGTTCCTTTCGGCAGAGAAAATGATTCAAAGTTTCAAAGGGATGATCCAGAAGGATTTTGAAGAAGCGTCTTTCTCAATGACTTCAGTGGACAACATTCTAGATGCTCAGTTAACTTTGGAGAATTTGAAATCCAGGTTAACTGGCCATTTTAAAGTCATCACAGCATTGAAAGACACGTTGATCAGAGCGAGGGTTGTCTCCAAAAACATAGCTATGCCAGACAACATAGGAATTTAGGCATCAATCGCTATGTATGATGCTCATCTGAAGAAGTCCGGCAGCAAGAATTGACTCTCCATCTCCCCCTTCTCTCTTTTTCTGTCCTTATGCATTTCTGTTTTGTGCAGAATGCATGCAATTTTGTAATATGCAATTACTTGTAAATATTTTAGAAAATATCTAAAAGTCAAGATGAGTCATCTTTGACCAGGATATTTTATTTTATTATTTTCTGTTTTTGAGGATTTTCTCCCTATATATAGTGGAGACCTCATTTGTAATCGCTTCTTCTGGAAAATTTAATAGCAAACACTCTGCTAAAATTGAAGCAACTTTTGAGACTTTGTGCTCAAATTTGTAAATCATATTCTGTTGAATGAATGAGAAGCAGGTTATTTCAGACTTTGTGTTGAGATTGTCTGTGTTATTTAGGAAATAGTTCTTATGTCTTTTTCCTAGTAACATCTTGTTTATCTAATTTAATAAGCAAGTGGGTGTGTTATTATTATCTAAGGGCACTTCTTGAGGGTAGAAAATAGACTTTGTGCTACTTTTACCTTTGAGATTCTTTTATCTTTTGGTAGTTTCAGGTGAAGACTTTGTGCTTCACTTTACTCTACGGTTGTACTTGTTTCGGAGCTGTGGAGAAGCTACGGAAGACTTTGCGCTTGCGTGAGCATTCTTGTGACTTTGTTCTTTAGGTGATTTCTCACTCTTTGTTTAATACCATTCCTGAAAGAAGAGGAGTGTTGTTAAATTTAGACCAGGGATCTTCCTCTTTTGTTCTTCATACATTACCTCTAAAAAAAGAGAGGTAGATGTTGTTATACCACCCTCATGTGTTATTTTTTGCTTAATTATATATGCTTATAGCACGTAAATATTGATAGGGAACCTCCCCTTGATGAGAGGAGAGATTTACCTCATCTAGATCTGGTAAAGCCACACTCCTCGTGGTGTAAATCTCCCTTATGTTGTGGCTGATATCCCCATTTTGTCATCAGTTAGTTGACGACAAAATATTCACCCAACACAGTGTATCCCAAAAGACTTGATAGATATTTTTCCATTTTTGACGTCTAGATATACACCCCAGATCATGGTGACTAAGGAAAAGTAGCTCATATTTTGTATCACCCCCTTTTAACTCATTGGTGGGGAACCATACAAGTTGAGCCATGATGAAGTCATGCACTAATGTGTCTTAGAGCATGAACGAGACTCAGTCTTACAAGAGGCACATGAGGGGATTACTAAAGGCCATTGTGCTATAGATGCTATGATGTGTAAGGTACTGCAATTAGGCTTGTGATGGCCAAATCTATTTGAAGATAGAAAATAATGTGCCAAATCTTATGACATTTTCTAGTACACAAGAAAACCAAACTATTAGGATGATATGCCTCTCATTCCTATCCTTGCCCAGGTGCCATTTTAAAAATGGGCCATTGACTTTATGGGGCCTATTAATCACCCTATAAGGTGCACAAGAATATGATACATTCTAGTGGCCATAGATTACTTCACCAAGTGGGCCAAGGCAACATTGACTAAAGATTTTATCACCACCATAGTAACAAGATTCATTTGGGAGAATATCATTAGTCACTATAGATGCTCATTTATCTTAACTAGTGACCAAGGTGTGAACTTCATCAATAAACCATTCAAATCTTACTAAATAAATATATATTAGCATACCATAAAAGGACACCTTACTATCCCCAAGAAAATGGCACCAGTGAGGCATTCAATAAAATATTAGGAATGTGCCTCACAAATATATGTGATGTTGGTAGAAAAGATTGGTAAGATCATGTATCATCAGTATTGTGGGCCTATCATACTATGTACAAGCACCCAAACAAGGCTATACCATTTCAGTGAGTGTTTGGCATAGAGTTTGTTTTACCTATGGAATTCATAATACCCTCATTGCATATAGTATATATTGGTCAATTAGATGAAAAAAATTATTTAAGCACACACCTGAAAGACTTGGAGTGCTTGGATGAGACACATGCCAAAACAAGATGGAGCCAACATATATAAAATACATGCTATAAGCTATGACATGATAAGCACATTAAGTGTAAGGTATTTACAGAAGGTGAACTAGTCTTGTTATATGACTCTACATACCTCAAACACCTAGGCAAATTGTAGATTAGGTGGATGAGACCTTATATCATTCATAATATATTAGAGACTGGTGCATGCAAGTTGTGCATGTTGATGGGTGAAATTCTCTTTAGGCATTTTAATGGAAATATATTGAAGCTATATCTTGTACCATCAGATATCGACTTCTTGGTCATAATTCGGCTATGTTATTTTGACCATAATAAAATTTGGCACAATCCAAATCTTTCCTTATGTTTGTTTCATTTAAGTTGAGTGAATAACCACAATGATTTTAGGCCTATAGGAAAATTCTTGTGTCACTTACATACATAAATCTAGTCGAGTGAGTCGAGCATAGATGCTCTCTAAGTGACTGAGGCCAAAAACCTACGTCTCTAGGTGTATGAAGTTTTCCAAGTTCAAAAAATTATGAATGCAAATTGATAATGGGAGGTGCACAAGATATTATTGCACAAGGAATCAAAAGGGGAGAATGAAGTGCTAGAGGAATAATGTAAGGATTTGTATGGGGTAGGGAAGGCTGAAGCAAGATACATGAAAGCATAGAAAAATTGACCAAGAAAGAGAAGCATGCTTGTAAAGAAGAAAATCACTAAGAAGAGATGGAACTGAGAAGGTTGAATCATGTGTATGTGAAGAAGTACACCCAGGTTGTCATAAGAAGGGATAAGGTCATGCCAAGTTGAACTAACTACAAAATAATGACTGTTGAGATAGCTGACACCCACTCAATGGTCAATGAGAAGTGACCATTTGAATCACCTATCACTTCACCAAATAAACTATCAGAAGAATTAATGTTGTGATAGTAGAAGCATGAAGATCCACAATAAATTAGACTTTGGAGGTGGATTTTATTGAATTTTGTGGGTTGATCAGATTTCAAGAAGTCCATATGCCACCAAGCCATAAATCAATAGTAATTAATAAGGTATCTAAAAAAAATTATAAAGGGGAGAATGGCAAATGTTAATAGGTTACAAACCTTGTGAGAATTCAAACTAGAACATAGAGCTGAACATAGCCAAAGGCACTCAAACTAGAGAATGCTACCAGTGAAAACCATATCATCCACAACCCCCCAAGTGAGAATGGTTTAACAAAAACAAGATTGCATTCCACTTTGAATTGAAAATAAGGCAATTGGAGAGGGATTGAGGTAGAAACAAGGCAATATAAGCTCTACATAATGATGAGGACACCATTAACGATGCAGGAAGCTCAAGATCTAATGACATAGTTGTAGTTCTCATGACTTTAAAGAAGCACCAATCATAATTTTGGGCTTTGAAAAGATCAACCAAGTGGGTTTCAATAGTAGTTAGTTCAAAATGGGAAAAAAGTCTAAGTACACGTCCAGTGTAGGCATAGGACACAAAGAAAGCATGGGGGGTAAAATAAGTAACCACTATGAAATAGGATGTGAAACTGGTAGAAGGCATAAACATTATAGTAATAGACCTAGAAGTAAGCATAAATCTTACTTATAGAGAGAAGAAATCTCCCCCTAAGGTCATGGCAAGGGTGAAGTGGGTATCCTTGCACACATGTGAAAATTGAAGGATTATAATCATTGGATAGGGAGTGATGTGTAAGAACTAAACTAGGAATAGATGGTTGAAATAGGGAAGACAATAAAGGAAGGCACCATACTCTTTAACATCTCCATCTGAGATAAATTGGTGACCACTAACACAACCTAACTATTCAAGCTACCAAGTATTAGAAAGCTAGAGGAATTGGTATGATTCCTCATCTCACACATACATGATGACCATTTATACTTTGTAGGATGATTTGTGAGGATCTCGATAAGCCTCATTAGTAAAATCATAGGGCTTCCAAGCACAAGTGTAGACATCTATAAAATGAATGAGGATGAAGTGGAGGTAGAGAGGGTCATGAAGCTCTTAAGCTACTACAAGTCAGGGTTCATGTTCCCCATTAAGGACATCTATGACCTAGGCATAAGGGTAGCGACACACCTGGTGTTTCAATTTATTTCCTTCATTTCTTAGTTTTGAAAGTAGATAAAAGAAAGTGAGTATTAGGATGTGTATCTAATAAAATGTGTATGTTGATGACTATATGAAGTGAGAACTCCTTTTTGGTGAGGAAGGACTAGCTGCAATAAGACCACACTAAATAAACTCATTTGTTAAATAGGTATGAAGGGTGGATTACCTAGAAGTGCTAGATCTAGATAGCAAAAGCTCCCTTGGATGGATATCAATCCACTCCCCTAATGATATAAATGTTTTGAAAATATAATTGGGAGATAAATTGATATGAACATAAATGTGTATACAAAGAAATAAATGATATACCTGTTTGGTAGAAAATGTTGCAATGGTAGGTCAACACCATGCACAAATACACCAAGGTTAGGTTTAAAGGGTCTAAATTAGGGTTCATAAGTAGATCAGGTATAGAAATAAGGATTTGATTGGGTAAAAGGGTAGAAAATAATAATCTATTATTTTCTTCAATAGTGACCATCGACAGTTAGGGTGACCAATGATGGTTGGGTATGATCAGCGATGGTTTGCATAACCAGGGATAGTTGTTGCCAACCAGTGATGGTTATGTATAAACTTTGGTGAATTTTGAGATGGAGATTAAAATGGAATAGTTGATGGGTAGGAGTTATAGTGTAGATTTTTGGGTGAGGGGTGGTGTGCAGGTGAACATAATGAAATAGAAGAACTTGATAAACAAAGGAAAACACTAAAAGCAAAAGGATACCTGAGTGATTCCAAGTGAATGATAGTTGAGGACTTGAAGATATTTGGGTAGCATAACAGTGTTTGAACCTTTAAAATTTATTCAAATAGAGTTGTATGATGCTAAGTACATACACAAAATAAAAAAGAGATACTAGATGCAATTTTTTTGCATTCTCAACTCCTGCAAGAGTCCTATATTTATAGCATAAAGTTGCTAAGGAGAGGGAAGCTTGAGGGAAAGTTAATAAGTTGGGAGGAGATGAAGATTCCAATTTAAAGGGTAAGAAATCCATGAGGTGTGCATGGGAAAGTTTCTATTTTGACCTTGCAAGCTCACCCATAGCTGGATGTGCTTTTAGTTTTGTAGGAGTGGGGACCTAACCATCGATGGTTAAGGGTAATCATCGATGGTTAGGTGTAACCATCAATGGTCAACCCCTACATGAAAAAGGGTTAAATGGGTTAAAGGAGAGGATTTTTTTGAAATGTTTTCCAAAATGGTGGCTAGGTGTAAAAGGTGTTTCTAAGGGTAAGGTGACTAGATTATTAAGTAACCAAGGTTAGGAATAGGTCCAAGGTATAGTGAGATCAAAAATTATAATGAACATTTTTGAGTGTCTACATTTTTCCCCTTTTTGTTATGCGGCTTTAGGTTAATAAGCCATAGAATAAAAACAATCTATTATCTGGTCAAAGTTTGACTACCTCGAGTATGAGAAGAGGGTATTCCCCTTAAAACTAGGAGTTGAGGAGGTAACATAAAAATCAGGTCATGGGTTGATAAAAGGTAAAATGGAGGTCACAAGGTTATTGACACCACCATGTGTAGAGTACAACTAAGTGCAAGATCAAAATCATGCAAAGACTATCAGTTCCATGTTGGTAACAATAAGGCCAGGTCCTAAGATAAGTGAGAAGGTAACCAATCCCTAGCATTAGGTAGAACTAATTAGGTCACACTTATCAGGTGTCTTAGAAAGGGTTGGTTTTGGCTTGAGTATCTAGGGTAAGAAGTGCACCTAAGAAAAACACAAATGGTCAGGTCAAACATGAGGTGGTACATTATGCAAAAGGTCCATCATGGCAAAATTGGTCTTGGTAGTCATTATGACTATAGCAAGGTCAACACAAGGTGTGTGAAGAGGTGGGTACCAACATCGAGGTAGGTGAAGGTAAATGGGTTAGGTTATTGGTTGAGTTAGGGGTTGGCCAAGCTAACCCCTAATTCATGAGGCAAAAGGATGCTACCTACATAGTCTGGTGGATAATGAATCCAACATGAACTTTAGGCCCAATGTAGTTCTTGGGAGGTTGAGGGTGAGGGTGAGGGTGAGAAAAGTGTGTTAAAAAAATGGATGTTGAACCCTAACCAGTGATGATTAGGGTTAATTAGTGATGGATGGGGTTAAATTAAACCAATGATGGTTAGGGTCAACTATTGATTATTAGGCAACCATCGATAGTTGGGAAAAAAACCCTAATTCTATGAACAAAAAGGTCGATTAGGACCATTTGGGCCACATTTGTAATTTGGACACTTGTGATATGTTTGTCTGGTGTTAATATAAAAAATTTACATGAGTGTTTGCGAGTACTTGTGAGTTAGTGAAAGGAGATTGACATGTAGGAGGAATTATGTGGGTGAGATGGATGTGGGAGGTGCTCTAGGACAAGTGGTTGGGCACAGATTGAGGTGACACCATCGATCACGAAATGAGGTAGGTGATGTCTTAATTTTGATAGTAAATTATAATAGTTGAATTAAAATGGTAAAATTAGAAAAATATGTTAAATTTTTGGGAATTAGGGTAGTTTTGAACTTGTGAGGCTAGGGTTTTGGTTATTTGTGTTAGGTGTGTACAAAATGATGTGTTGGGGGTAGATGTGTTAGTTGTAAATAGATAACTAGGGTGTTAAGGAGTGGTTTTAGGTAGAAGGGAGGTTATTTAAGGTTATATAAGGAGGTTAAGATTTTGAGTCTCACCACCTATGGTCACCAAATAGTTACCATTGATATTTAGAGCCAACCAACAATGATCGACCAAGGGAAAAAATGACCCCAAAGGGACTATCGATGGTTTGGGAGAACTGATGATGGTCGAGTGGTTGGGGCATGATACCCAAGTTAGGTTGGGTGTGGAGGCTTGTGAGAGTTTGGGTGGGTTGGAGGGAAGATGGGTGGAGGAGGAGTGGGGTTGGGGTAAGAGTGTGGTTAGGGTAGGATTGAGTGTTAAGGAATAGGTGGGTTAGGAATTAGAAGATGTAGCAGATGGGTTGCGTTATAAATGTAGTAAGTTGTAGAATGGGGGTGTTTAGAAATAGAATAAATGTGGTTAGGTTGATATTATATTTTAAATAGAGAGGTATTAGATAGGGTGATTTTCCATCCTCATGTGTGGTTACAAGCACATGATCAGATTCAATTATGAGATCAAGTTATAGATATTTTTATAGAGGTGAGGGATGTTATGTTAGTGGAAGACTGGTGACACATGGAGGTAGTGGGTTATAGAGTGATGTGCCAATACTAGTGTTTTCTTATAGATTCTATGATGATAGTTTCCCTTATCGAGAAATGGGACCTGATGACTAATAACTTCTAGTTACCGATAGGGGAGATGAACATCCTATTAGAGGATGTTCACTAGATCACACATGTACCCATTCATGAAAATCCCATCTACCATATAGAGGGGGATGAGATTGATGAGTGTATGGAGATATTATATGGTGATGATAGAGGTGATGCATATTTATACTCTAGAGGGTTTAGTATTAGACCACTATACTAGATATCTGTAGGATAGAGAGACATTTACTGACTATGTTACAGTTAGTGATTACTTGTTATGCATTGCCAAATTCTATTAGGAGATACCCTATCATGTTGTTGGGGGTTTTGGTGGAGTTTTTTTTGGGTGGGCATAGGTTTTATTAGTGTAAATATATAGAGAGATATAAGGTTTTAAGGCACATAGCCATAATGGCATTAGTGTGGTATTTGTATTGCATTGTTGGGCCTATGAGCACATATGGATTTTAAGACCCTTGGGCCTTCTGAGAGAGGGATTTTAGTTGATAGATTATGTGGTTGTATTTTTATCGATGGAGGAGGGATAGGGCCATGAAAGGTGCTGGTGGTGGTTTGAGAAACATTGATTGGTTTAGAGGACCCTTAGAGAGTTTAGTACCTGGGGACATTATCTAGAGGCCATATCAGACTTGGCCAGTATGGGTTGGATACAAGTATCATACCTTATATTTGTAGAGCTAGATATGGGCCTTTGGGAGGTGAGACAGTGAGATGGAGCATATCCCCTTTGAGTAGGTACAGTGTTAGTTTAGGCTAGTGTAGGGTATCCCTCAAGATTATATGTGATACAGGAGGGAGTTGTAAAGTTTTATTTACCAGAGCCATAGGCATAGGAGGAGGAGCTTGATCATGAGGAGTTGCCTCTAAGAGATAGGGATGATGTAGGTTATACAACTGACTATCTTACCTAGTTTTAGGGGAGGTACATAGCCATTGATTTTGGTGTCGAAGATAGGGAACAATGGTCAATGGATGTTGACCTAGCATAGGTACCAGCATAGGGAGATCCATAGGCAATAGTGGCATTAACATCAGCATAGGCCTATATTACTATGTTATAGGGATATCTTGCCTCTCTTCATGGATAGATTGCCACTCTTTAGGGCTAACTAGGAAGAGTGATAGTATAAAGAGACTAGACACAGGCATAGGTCACTAGTTTATAGGGTTAGGTGCCACTTTACAAGGTCAGG
Source organism: Torreya grandis (assembly GCA_037957365.1). Lineage (NCBI taxonomy): Eukaryota > Viridiplantae > Streptophyta > Pinopsida > Cupressales > Taxaceae > Torreya > Torreya grandis. The sequence continues at coordinate 2,703,828 of JARHVA010001461.1, read as the reverse complement.
AGGTTAGTTTATAGTGGCATATTATGTTAGTGATAGAAGATTAATATCAGGTAAGGACATCACTTAACTTGGTGGTATAGGAGAGAGACTCTCTATGGTGGATAGGTGGGATAGTAGTGGCACCACTAGGTTTTATGACATAGGCCAGGTATCTAGTAGCTATACAAGAGTTGTACTATTATGAGGGCATTGTGTTAGTAAAATTCCCTAATGAGCCATGATGGGGAGATTACTAGGTTGAATTGGTAAGGGGATCAATGATTGTGGCCCTAGGTTAGTGGGTAATGGTAGTGGGTCAAGAAACAAGGCCTCCACTAGGGATAGGAACAGGTGTAGGAGGGGCCAGTGGCAGTGGTGCCCCAAGATTATGATACATATATATTGGACATTTGTTTATGATTTTGATACTGGCTTGTGCATCGAATATGTGAGATGTATTTATGAGTGATGTATGTTTCATGTATAAACACATTTTTATTATTTATATATATATATGATGTTTAGATGTATTGAGATAGTTTTTGGTTTTATATTTTGATGAGATGGATTCTTATGTCTAGATGATGTGTTGATTATGAGTGATGATGTTTTTAGATGTTATAGATGATGATTATGGTATAGTTGTGTATATTTATTTTTATGTAATGTTATTGATTATGGATTATAGATTTTATTTAAGATTTATTACTTAATTGAGGATGAGTATGATTGTTTGGTTATTAACAATACTTTTTTGCATGATAGTAATGTTAATGAGTAGGTTTATAGGATAGTGTGAATGTAATACTTGATTAATAGATTTTGGGTTGGTATAGGTAGAGGAAATGTTCATGTTCACATTTTGGATGAGAAAGTGGGTAGTGCTCTACTTGCAAGAATTGAACAATAGGAATCCATAGTTGAAATGTCTTAGTGAACAAAAACATATCAAATGCATCGTAGCAATGTGATTTATTGAGAAAACTAATATCTTGACCACTTTGTGCCAAGTAAGCTCATAATCCCTTAGGTTCATTATGGATGTAAGTGATAGTTAGGTATGTGAACCAATGGGTAGAGGAAAATGGAATTTATAGGTAGTAGAGTGATTAGTTTTTCCATAAGCAACCAAAGAACCCTAGCAGACCAGTCCATGCCAATGGTATGCCATATAATAATGTGTAGACTGATCAATGTAGGAAGTCTACTTGTGATATAAAAGTTTATTGTAGCTTAATTAGATAGGAGGTATATTGATCAATGTGGGAAGTCTACATTCATTCACCCTAACAGCTGATTACAACCTACTGATTTTGAATTTTTCTTTATCACTTTTGCATTATAAGTTGCTAAAGTTGATCAATGTGGGAAGCTTCTAATGAATATTTGTTTTATCCATCCTTCGATGGATTGGTCTAAGATTTTATTTTAGCATATTTGTCCTTCAAGGGAATAGTTTAATTTAAGTAATTTTTTATTTGATGTGGTAGCTATCCTTCAAAGGAGTAATCTGCTATTTACTCTTAAAGTATGGATATATTTTGGAGTAAAATTAGGCATGGACAAGTTTATTCAAGTATAAAAGGTCTACCCATGTAAAATTAGGACTTAGACATGGAAGGATAGAGAAAAGGGTTTTGAGAAATAACAAATTATGGGATTCCATCTATGAAAAAGATGAAAAACATCCATAAGAACCATGTTATGGGTAGAGCCAGGGTGCCCATATTTAGGATTAGGTTATTACTATGATGGATGAATCACATGGATCTATATAATCAATTGATCTCAAAAGAGATAGAAAATAAGGTTAATGAACCAAGAGACAAGCTTAAGTGAGACATAAAAGTGCATTTGAACCTTATTTCAACAATGAAAGAGATGCAAATGCGAGGCATTGATAGGTTCAAGTTCTAGCCTACCTTTGAGAGATGACAAGTGATAAACACCTAATCCATATTTATGGGTGATAATGTAGGGTCCTAACTAGAAAACACAAACTTGCCTTTCTTGGTCTTTTCCATGTTAGTGATGTGTTGGTTCTCCTTGAGGATGAGATCTATGATGTTGAATTCTCATGTTTTTATATGTTTTTTGTATGCTCATTTGATATGATCTTAATAAATGTGAAGGTGATTAAGGGTGACAAGGTGATGCTCACCAAGCAATTCAAGGCATACAAGGCATTCTCAATGATAATCCTCTTCAAAAATGATATCATGTAAATAAATATGAAGAGATGTAATTTGGACTTCAAGAGGTAATACAACCTCTATGCCAAAGACCAGGGATAAAGGTGTATCCCCTATCATAGTTCAGATACTAGTGCGGTAAGCCCATAAAGAAAATGGGATATAGAGGTGTCAATCCTTGCCTGAATAACTATTTACCTTAGTGAGCATTTTGATGAGGGTTTTGTTGGAAGCTTTGGCCTATCCATTAGCTTGTGGATGATAAGGTGAGGAGAAGCTTAGGTCGATACCAAAAGTGTCACAAAGTTCTTGGACCTTTTTTTTAAAAAATTATTTACCATTATCAGTGATGATTTTGTGAGGAACACCAAAGTGACAAATGATATGGTGGTTGATAAAATCAATGATTTTTTTAGCTTTGATTGAGATTAATGGGATGGCTTCTACATATTTGGTGAAATATTCCATAGCAATGATGATATATTTATGTCATTATGAGGAATATAGATTGATTTATCTGATAAGATCAAGAACCCATTGTGAAAAAGGCCAATAGTCAGTTGATACTTGAAGACCATAAGGGGGTGCATGATGAAGGTTAGTATGTTGTTGAAATTTAATGCATTTCTTGACATAGTCATAATAATCCTGATTGAGTGTGGGCTAATAGTAACCTAGGTGAAGGATACATTTAGAAATGACTAGACCAAAGAAGTGCCCCCCACAAATACCATCATGTGCTTCTTTGATGGTGTGAGAAGCCTCATTACTATGAAAGAAATGAAGGAGGATATCATCAAAGCCTCATTTATAAAGAATTCTCCCTAATATTAAGTAATGAGAGGTGATTTGAATGAAATATCTATGAGCATTTCTAGAAAGATCTGAAGGGAGGATACTGATGTTAAGATAATTGAAGATTTGATCATACTAAATGTCAGAGGATGATGTTTCTATTTGGTAAATGGTAAGAAGATTAGGACTGAGTTAAGATGGTTTAATGAAATAGTGGATGGTGACAAATAGTTTAGAGTTGGTAGGTTGAGATGGAATTTGGGATGCAAGGGAAGCCATTGTATCTATAAATTTATTAGTAAAATAAGGGACCGATTGGATGATATAATGGTCAAATGATGCTAATAATTTATTAACAATTTGTTTATATTTTATAAGAACATCATTTTTGAATTGATAGGATATTGTGACTTGGTTAATGATGAGTTGAGAGTCTCTAAAGATGCTAATAGTTTTGATTCCCAAAGCTAGAGCAGTTTGGAGACCTATGACCAATGCATCATATTTAGCTATATTATTGGTGCATTTAAAATTGAGTTTGAAAGATAGGGGAAGAGGTTCCCCATTAAGGGGAATGAGGATTATTCCAACACCCCCACCATTTTGACATTTAGAGCCATAAAATACATAGTCATTTTGTAGGTGGGCTCTTTCGAAGAAAGGGTAGCCATAGACTCATCTAGAAAGGTAAGAGGGGGAGTTTGATTATCGAGGAGTGGAGCTTCAGCTAGTTGGTCTGCAATCACTTACCCATTAATGGAATTTTGTGAAACAAACTCAAGATCAAACTCTGATAATAGCATGAGCCACTTGGCCATACGTTGGTTATGAGATGACTTGGAGTGCATGTATTTGAAGGGGTCAATATTAGTGATGATGTAAGTTTTGTGGTTGAGAAGGTAGTGATGAAATTTAGAGGCAACAAAAACTAAGGCAAGGCAAAGTTTTTTAGGATGTGTGTATCGAGTTTCATAGTCAATGAGGGTATGACTGATATAAAAAATAGCTTGCTCTTTACATTGGTCATTGTGATGAGTGATCATGGCCCCCAGGGAATGATCGGTGGCAGATATGTATAGATAAAAAAGCTTATCCTCTTTTGGAGGAATAAGTACTAGTGGAGAGAGAAGATACTCATTGATTGCATTGAAGGCCTATTGACATTCTTTGGTCCATTTAAAGGAGGTTTCTTTTTTAAGGAGGTGGTGAAAATGATGACAACAATCATATAGCTAGGAGATAAAGTGATGGATTGACTAAAGTTTGCCTTACAAGCTATGAAGTTGTTTTAGGTTAGTAGGGGGAGGTATTTATACAATGGCTTAGACTTTTGCAAGGTCTATTTCTATTCCATGGAGGGAAATAGTAAAGCCCAAAAGTTTTATTGATAAGACCTCAAAGATAAACTTCTTTGGGTTGAGGTTGACATGATAATGGATAAGTCTTTCGAAGATGATAGCGAGAATAATGAGCTGATCTTGGTGGTGTTTGGATTTACCAAGCAGATCATCAACATAATCCTCAACTATTTTATGGATGAGGTCATGAAAAATGTAAGTCATGGCCCATTGATAAGTTGTTCCCACATTCTTAGGCCAAAGGGCATGACATGATAATAGAAAGTTTCCAATGGGGTGATAAAGTATGTTTTATGTTGATCTTGAGGGGTGATCAAGATTTCGTTGTATCCTAAAAATACATCCATAAGGGATAGCATTTCATGGCCAGCATTGAGATCAATAAGTTGGTCTATGTTAGGTATGGGAAAGTCATCTTTAGGGCATGCAAGGTTAAGATCACAAAAATCCACACAATGGTAGAGTCCCCTGGTGGGTTTAGTAATAAGAATGATATTGGAGACCCATTGTGGATAGTCAATAGGTTGAATGAAATTAATAGATAGAAGGCATTGAAGTTCTTCTTTGATGAGAAGAGCTATGTGAGGGTGCATATAATGAAGCTTTTTCCATATGGGCTTAGCTTTAGGGTGGGTAACGATATTATTAAGAGTGATGGATGGGTCAATATTAGGCATATCCTGATAAGAACAAGCAAATGCTATGCTCTGGTCATAGAGAAAAGATTGATAGTCTCATTGTTCCTCGAGGGTTAAGGATTGGCTAATCTTGACAATACTAGGGTTCTCCTGAGTGCCCAAATTAACTTCTATAGTTGATTCATTTAGTATTGTTTGGTTTTCAAGAGGGAGGGATTTCTGAAGAGAAGAGCCCCCCATACCTAGATAGGTAAGAATAGAATTTTCATCTTGACACTGAATAGTGTTAATGGTGGGTGAGTCATGTGAGTCATGTTTGTCCTTCCCATTGATAAGTCAAGGGACCCAAACTGATAGTGTTGATAAAAAAATTTAGGTGGGATGATGTCGATGTCTTCAAATACAGTTGGTGATGGTAGAGGTTCTTTAAATGGGAGAGGTGAGGTTGATAAGGGTAGAAGTTATTCGAATGGGAGAGGTGAGGTTAGAGGTTATCCAAATGGGAGAGGTGGGATTGGTGAGGTTGGAGGTTCTCCAAATGGGAGTGGTGGGATTGATGATGGTGATGTGAGCTTTTCCAGGGGAATATACCCTAAGCCAAAGAACTCATAAGGTTTTTGGGTTTTGAAAATTGGAAGTTTATGGGGTCCTTGTTCACAGAGGCTAAAACCAAACCCTTTCTAAGATCACTAATGAAGGTATGTTTGGGAAAATGTTGGGTTTCTAAGATAAGAAAAGTTAGAAGTGAATGGATGGATATAAAGCATGGTGGTAGGAGCAAGAAGTGGTTTATCAAGTCCCCCATAGACAAAATATGTTCTATTATTGGGAAGGCCAAAGGGGACAAGTGTGCCGATATTGGGATCATAAGATGGATCATTTTGAAGGTTCCCAAATTCATGTGGAGAAGGGAAAGTGTCTAAAGCTAATAGTCGATATTCCCCCAATGTAAGACACTAAAACATTGATTGCAAGGGGTGTTCAACTAGGATTTGTGATGAAGGAATAGTTAAACTAGCGGATGCTTCATCATTGTTAAAGATATAAGTGTTAGTGGGTTGGGTTGATGTGGTGTCTTGGCTAGAGGTTGGTTGTGAAGAGGATGAAGGTGGAATAAGAACATTCTTAGGCTGATATGTCATATTACAAGAAGCAAAAGGACTTGGATCAGCTTTGATTGTAATGACTTATCCCTCATGTTCAAATTTGACACATCGGTAAAGGGTAGAAGGGATGCATCCCATGGCATGGATCCAACAGAGATCGAGTAACACATTATATTAAAATTCACCCTCTATGACATAAAATAGTTCAAGAATAGTTTGAGGCCCTAAATAGATGTGGAGAACAACTATTCCTAGAGTGGTGGCCAAAGTATCATTGAATGATCGAAGGACTACTAAGCTTTTTGACATGATGTAGGTAGTTGCAATTGATCATAGGCATGGGAGGAGATGATATTGATACTCACTCCCCCATCAATCATAACTCTTTTGACATGTGTATGATTGATGGATGTTATGATAAAAAGAGGAGGATCAAAGTCTTCACTATGATATGGTGGAGTTTAAGACTCTTGAAAGGTGACCATGGCAGTGTGTTGGATAGCTTTTATCAAAGATGCAAGAGGTTGGGGGCCATATATTTAAACCTCTATAGAACATAGTGCTTTGATTAAAGCTTGATGATGTTGAGTCAAGGTGCTAATTAAGTCATAAAGACTCATTTTGACTGGCATTTGGTAAAGTTATTTTAATACTAAGCATTGGATAAATGGAGATGCATTGGAAGATGAAGGGGCTCCCAAAATGGAGACTTTAGGCTTGGATGGTTGTGAGGGTGAAGGTAAACGTGTAGTTATTTGGGTTTGGTTGGTTGGTTGGGGAGTTAAAGGGTAATACCATGGAATGGTGGCCTTGGCTTTGCCCCTTTCATTATGTTAGACTATTTTACCCTTATCTTTTTGTTGGACTTGAGACTGAATCACCATATGAATAGTATGGATAAGAGGACCGGTTGTTTGCTTAAGTTCCTCTATTTCAATCTTTGGTGGGAGCAGAGAAGTAGATGATTGGTAGGTATATTATATAAGTGGTAAAAGAGGTAAGGGGCTTAAATAAGGTTCATCCAATAGATCATCCTCATATAAAAGGCTATGAATGATAGTTTGGAGAGCTTTATAGTTCTCTATATCATGCCCAAGAGTCCTATGGTAAAGACAAATTAGATTGTCATTAAACCAGGTTGGATTTTGGTGAGTGGGGTCAAAAGGCTTTATTGGTGGTAGGCTAATGGAAAAATCTTGTAGGAGCCTTTGTAAAATAGTTGTATAAGATTTTGATAAAGATTTAAGAGGTGGTGGAGTTTGGATTTTTGGTGTATGAACCTTATTGGGCAAAGACTTATTAATAGGAGGTATTGTTGGTAGATTGAGCTTGGTTGGTAGTTTAGAAAGTATTGGATTAGTTATAATTAGTTTAGGAATTGGGAATCTAGATGATGAGGATTTAATGGATGGGAAAGTGGATGGAGAAAGGTTGGTAAGGAGTGATGATAAACTAGGAGATGAGATTGTTATAGGTGTAAAAAGGGGAGATGGTTTCTTAGATGAAGAGTAAGTAATTGGAATGGTGGAAGGATGTGGAACTAAAATAGAAGGTAAAGGTGAAGGAGTCAGTATGGTCCTTCCTCAAGGTTATGGTCTAGGCAATCCTTCCTTCTTAATGGGCTTAATTAGATTAGGTTTTGGTTCGGTTGATGTGGTTAAATCCAATCTAAAAGGAGGGTGAGTAGGATTGGGCATGGAAAGGACCCCCAAGTTCTTGATTGGTTTGACAAAAGAAGCATAGGGTGACTTGACAATTTTAGGTGGGGGTAATTGAGATGGTTCCATGGTGACTTTAGGAGGGGTAGTTGGTGGAGTTGTAGAAACAAGCTCAAGGGTGGACTCTAATGAAGTGGAAAGTTTAGTTTTATTTTAATACGAGAGTCCAAGCCAATGCTAAAAGGTGGCTCTATAAAATTTAGGTTGGGAGGTGAATTTTAAACTTTAAACCAGTCAGGAAAAAGGTTTATAAATAGGTTTTTTTCTTTGATCATGAGTTTCAAAGCTTAAGCCCTTTGGGGAAGAAGGAGTGGTTTCAATGTTTCTATCTTTAGTGGAAGGTAGGGGTATCATCTCATGGAAAATGGTTTCCAAGGGAGGTACAAATAATTATGTAATTGGTGCAGTAAGGGTAATGGTTTCAATTAGAATGGTTGGTATAGCTTCTTCCTTGGTTTGGGTGTCTAAATAAGTAGGTGGTTATTCTATTTGGTTTAGAGGAGTGGATAGAATGGTTGACTAAGTGGTTATATATTTGGGAACTTTCATTATAGGAGGGGTATATAGAACCATGGTTTCATCCAAGGAAGTGGAAGGGGTAGCTCCTTCCTTTATTTTATTATCAAAAGAAATAGGTGTTGGTAGGTTTTTTCCCTCTATTTAGGTGATAGAGGTGATGACTTCTTCAATAGTGAGCACATTACTGATGACATTAATTACATGTGCCTCATGTGAGTTAGAGGATTTAGGTTGGATTTCATGGTGTTAGGTTGAAGGTGGATGATTTAGGAATGGTTTTCAAAAAAATCAAGAGATTGGTTGGAAGGAACATTTGGATTATCAAACATAAGCTCCCCTTTATCAATTAGATCCTAGAAAATGCTCTTAAAGGTATTGCATCTATCGGTATCATGTCCAATAACTTGATGATAGTCACAATGATAATTCTCATTATACCACTTGAGAAGGGGGTGAGAAGTATCAAATTATTGAGGGGGATTGATGGGTGGAAGTTGGATTAGATTAGCTTTAAGTATTTTTTCTAACACTAATGCATAGGATTCCCCAATCGGGGTAAATGGTTTTGAAGGAGCCCAATTTTGGGTATAGTTTTAAGGTGATTGGAAGGATTATTGGTTTGAGGTGTTTGGTTGATGGTTGGAGGAGGTGTGGTTTTGAGAACAACAAAATGTGCTTATTCTTTTGATTTAGAACTGGTTGGGTTTGTGGTTTTGGTAGAAAATGACTCAGTGGATTTGAAACTAGAATTTTTATTTTGAAGCTTCAACTTTCCTTCATCGATAGCATGATTTTCCAATTTGTGGGCCATAGTAAATGCTTTTTCAAAGGTCCTAAAGGTTTGGACTTGGTGAGTTTGAGTAATGTGTTTAGCACACCCCCAAGAGAATAATTTGATTAATTTGGGTTGGGGTAATGGGAACGTGAGTTGATTAATGAGGCCCCTCCATCTGGTAATAAAATCAATAATGGATTCATATTAAAACTATTTGATGGAATATAGGTCAGTAATGGAAACCATTTTAGATATGTTTACTAAAATGTGTTTTAAAATGGTTTGTGCCAATTGAGATAAATAAAAGATAGAACGAGTGGGAAGTGTACTATACCAATCAAGGGCAGCCTCAGATAATGATATGGGAAAGGCTTGGAGGAGGAGAGCATCATCATAAGTGATTAAGTAACAAGCATGATGAAAAGATCTTAAGTGCTACTGAAGATCCTCTTTACCTTATAATTTATAAAATTTGGGTAATTCCCATTGAGAAAGATAAGCATGGATGGGCATGAAGGGGTGGATAGGCTCATTAGAAATTTTGTCATAAGACAAAATATTGGTTGAGGTGGAGATGGATGACTCTAAAATAGTCATTTTATCCATGAGCATTTTGATTATGCTAGGGTTAAGAAACCACATGATTAGGAGGTATATTTTATTGGGATTGGCTTACAAAAATGTATGAATAAGTAGCAGATGGTATTGAATAAGCCACATACTGATAAGTGGTTCCAAGTGGTTGAGATGGTGGTACATAAGAACTACTTGGTATGAAAGTTTGGGTGGAGGGTGGTATGTACCCTTATGGGTTAGGGACATATTTGTAAGTTGTCATAGGCACTTGTTGAGGAAATGACGTGGTTGGTAGGGTTGAGGTAAGAGGAAGTTGGGAAGGTTGAAGTTGGGTAGTTACCCTAGTACTGATTGGGGGAAGGTTTTAAGGTATGGAGAACACTAGGTTTTGAAGTGGGATTATGGTCAAGGGATTGGTTGCAATTGAAGGGAAGATAGAAGCTGAAGTGGAAGATAATGCCATGGTAGATGGGGTTTAGGTGACTAATGGTAAGGTTGAACCCACATGGGGTGTGACAAGAGGTGTTTAGTTAGGAGGGGGAAGGCCAGTTTCAATTTGGGAGGATGTGATGTTGAAAGAGGCCTGAGTCAATGGTTGGGTTGAAGTGGTACCTACCATGAGGTGGGATGGCATTCCAAGAGAACGATCAGAAGAAAGAACTAAAGTAGGGGGTATGATGAGGTAATGTATTGAGGTAATGTTGTAAATTAACTAGATTATTGTCAAGAAAGGTAATAAAGTCCATATCTCCTTTAGATATGGTTGGGATTTTGGAAGGAGAATGTGGTGGAGGAGAATGATGAGGTGAAGTGTGAGGAGATTTATCAACATCTGAGGTATAATCCATGGATGAAGAAGAAGGTGGTGGTTGGTTGTCTTGATTTCTCATTTATTGTATAGTTAAGACCATATGAGAAAATAGGGAATGTTATTGCAATACTCACACCTCAAACAGAGAGCAAACCCAAAATAATTTCAAAGCAATCAATACATATACTAATAAGTGCCTTTTAACCTTAGGATTACTTTTAAATTATTTTTGGCTTATACCTTAAAGAGTGTGATAAGGGAGGTTGGCTTGTAAAACAAGTATTAAAGATGAAGTCTATAGATGGTTTCATGTTTTTTAGGCACTCAAAAGGAAGATCTATGTTGAAATTCAATACGTGGCTTGGTGTTGGGGCTTATCCCCTCACTTCACAATCCCACAATGATAAGGGTGTCAAGTGCTTAGCCAAGATATATCGAGTCTAGAGTTTATACTCAACCAGAGAGCTAAGTTGTTTCTCCCTTTGGTGGTGAAATCCAAGTGGGATAGCCGACAGGGGGTAAGGTTTTTTCCAAGTGAATGAAATCCTAGTCAGTCCTTGTCTCAAGTATTGTTTTGATGTGTAAATTATTGTGTGGTTTGGTCTTCTGTGTGATAACAAGTGTGAATGCTATGATAAGATTAATATGCCTCCTAAGTTACTAGGTGAGCTAAAATCAACAAGCAATCAATGAATGTAAATGGTTAATTTTTAATCCCAAAAAGGAATGATTTCATTTGATAAGCAAACAATTAAGGAAGAAAGGGAACTACGGTCTCACTAGGTGTGCCATAAATGTTTCAATTTATTTGCTTCATTTATTAGTTTTCAAAGTAGATAAAAGAGAGTATTAGGGTGTGTAGCTAATAAGATGTGCGTGTTGATGACCAGACAAAGTGATAACCTTTTTTTTGTGAGGAAGGACTACCTATAATCAGACTGCACTAAACAAACTCATTTGTTAGATAGGTATGAAGGATGGACTGCCTAGCATTGCTAGATCCAGAAAGCAAAAACTCCCTTGGATGGCTATTAATCTACTTCCTTAATGATAGAAATGTTTTGAAAATATAATTGGGAGATAATAAATTTATATTAACATAAATGTGTATACAAATAAATAAATGATATACCTATTCGATAGAAAATGTTGCAATGGTAGGTCAGCACCATGCAAAAATGCACCAAGGTTAGGTTCAGAGGGTTTAGATAGGTTTTCAAGTAGATCAAGGATAGAAACAAGGATTTGATTGGGTAAAATGGGAAAAAATAACCCTGACTACCAATGGTTGGGTATGACTGATAATACTTAGGTAACTGACAATGGTTTGGGTAATTGGTGATGGTTGTTGCCAATCAGTGACATTTGCCTATAAACTTTGGTGAATTTTGGGATGGAGATTAAAATGGAATGGCTAATGGGTAGGAGTTAGAGTGTGGATTATTGGGTGAGGGGTGGTGTGCAGGTGAACAAAATGAAATAGAAGAACTTGATAAAGAAAGGAAAACACTAAAATCAAAAGAAGGATACCTAAGTGATTCCAAGTGAATGATAGTTGAGGACCTGAAGAGAGTTGGGCAGCATAATAGTGCTTGAACCTTAAAAAGTTATGTAGACAAAGCTTTAGGATGATAAGTACCTACATAAGGAAAACAAGAGATCATGGATGTAGTTTTTTTACATTCTTAACTCCTCCAAGAGCCCTATATTTATATTATACAATTGATAAGTAAGGAGAGGGAAGCTTGAGGGAAAGTTTCTAAGTTGGGAGGAGATGAAGATGCCAGTTTGAAGGGCAATAAATCTATGAGGTGTGCATGGTAATGTTTCTATTTTTCCCTTACAAGCTCACACATAGATGTGATTTTAGTTTTGCAGGAGTGAGGACCCAACCATCGAAAATTAAGGGTAACAATCAATGGTTAGGTATAATCATAGATGATTAGTCAACCATCGATGATCAACCCCTACATGCAAAAGGGTTAAATGGGTTAAAGGAGAGGATTTTTTTGAAATGAATGCTAAAAGGGTGGCTAGGTGTAAAGGGTGTTTCTAAGGGTGAGGTGACAAGGTGATTAAGTAACTAAGGTCAAGAATAAGTCTAAGGTACAGTGACATCAAAAACTATAGGGGATGTTTTCAAGTGTCTACACCTGGTTAGTTGTAATCTATGCTTTGGTAGATGATGGCTTGACATTAGTAAGACCTTCTTGTGCATCACTTACCACATTATGTAAGGGGTAAAATTCAACATTTCTAAATTCAGTGTTGAGGATATTATTAAGAATGCACAAGAGTGCCATTAAATACGTGAAACCTTCAGGTGGGGATATATGTTGATTATATTTCTGATGGAGGAGATAGATGTGCTAGAAGGATATGATGATAACCTATGGTGTTCCCACCCAACCATGAGTCCCTTATGATGAAGTATAAAAACTTCATTTACCCAACCAACTTCTTACAAAAGTACAAGAAAAGGGTGCAAGGGTGGTACAATAGGTGAATCAAATCCTTCTGGATTGAATGGTGTATCCTTTAGGATCTTCCCCAACATTTGGTGGGAATGAAAACCTTTGCCATAATATAACATTTATATGTAGTACACCTAGCGCTCATAGATGGGAACCTATCTAGATGGCACAAATTGCCTTACACATTTTATTCCAAATATCTCATGGCAATGCTAAAAATAATTCCTAACATGAAATAGTTGTAAATATTGATCAAGATCATAGATCAAGACAAGATCAAATTGAAGTACCATTTTATGCACCCCAAAGCTAAGGCCACCAAAGATGAGGAGGATGACTCCAATAAGATGGACCTCCATACCCTCTAAATATATATAATAAATGAGAGGATATTCAACCTCTATTATGAAATTAAGCCATGTAATAAGGTCACTAATCCTAAAAAAGATGATGATCACCCCCTTTTGGTCGATGATGAAGGGAAGGCTATGTTAAAGATACAGGAGAAGGTTACCCAAAATAAAAGGGGTGAGAATCTTGAAGAAATTATAGAGTGCATTAAGTTGAAGATTGCCTTCAGAGAACCAATTATGCCCCCAACTCCTAAGAAGCACATGACCTTCATGTCAGAGAGTGCTTCTTCCAGCAAGAAGCATAAGAAAAAGAAAGGGACCCATTATATTCCTTATTATAAATCTGGAAGAGATGGAGAAAGAGGTGACCCTTATGCCTAGAACAGAAGAAGCGATTAAAGAAGAAAGAGAAGGGACATATATCTTGTAGATAGAATAAGAGGAAGAAGCAATAAGTACCAAGGATGTATATGAAGCCATTTAAAGCAACACAACTATCATGCTTAAGGAAATAGAGGAGACAACAAGCCCCACATCTAGTGAAGAAGCCTCCACACTACCTCCACAAATAAAAGAAGAGAAAAGAAGGCTTGGAGAAAAATGGGCTTGAGTGAGGAAGACATCAAAAAGGTGCTCACACTTGAAGAGAAGTAGAGACTGGCCAAAGAAGAGAAAAGGGCCCTGAAGGTTCTTACAAGTATAGAACAAACATCTAAAGTGGTCAAGAAAGTGCCAAGCACCCCCACTAGGAATGCAAAAGAAGCTACACAAGAGGCATGCCCAAGTAGTGAAGGGGTGCTTGAAGGAAAAGAAGGTGACAGTAGTGCCATATAAAAACAAACAAAGATAACAGAGGAACCTGTTGGTTAAAATTGCACTTGTTTCTAACATCAACAATGGGAAGTTTCAAGATGTGGGACTTGCGACTTGAAACAACCTCCAAATTTTTAAGAAGCTGGTCTCTTCTTTATATCAAGTGTAATACTGGGAAAGGGATAGGAATTTTAACAGAAACACAAATGCAAGAAAGAAAATCTAACTATGGTGATGCGCTTGAATGTAATTTGACCTTAATCCTGAGCATAGTGAGACTATATGTAAGATTCAATTACATTTAAGAGCAAACAAGGCATGATCAATGTAAAAGATGAAAACAATAGAAATAGAGGCTCACAGCTTAGACTACTTTTGTAGTAATATAAAAAATATCAACAAAGGCACAGGATTCAATCTTCTTATTTGAATTCTCTAATCACATAAGAGGCACAGAAACACACACAGTTACATAAACCTTCCAACTCAAGAAAACAGAACAAAGGCAAATGATATTGCTAATCACAGCTCTAGAAAGTCTAAAAATCTTGACAACATAGCCTAGACTACTTTTGAAATGACACAAAAAATATCAACAAAGGCACATGATTCAATATTCTCATTAATTCTCTAGTCACATAAGAGGCAAAAAAACATGCACAGTTACATAAACTTTCCAACTTAAGAAAATGGAACAAAGGCAAATAATATTCCTAATCACAGCTCTAGAAAGTCTAAACTCTTGGCCATAATTCTCTCAGAAAATTCTCTCTAAGTATCTGATGATGATCTTCTAGTGATCTCTACACCTCTATTTATAGCCTTGGATTCACTCTGGATTGTCTGTGTGTTTCCAATCTAACGGCCCAACTGAAATCTAACCTAACTGGAAGTGTCTAACAGAAGATATTGCTTAGATTCTGAAACGCTCTATCTTTCGACGGTTCATTGGCTAAAATAGATCACAAGACGCTCCCTTATTTTAAATGAAAGAGGACACTTAGCCAATTCCTTGAAAACCTTCTTATTATCAGAGAATGACACTTGGCATGTTCTGCAACACTTACTGAAGACACATGGCACTTTCCACGTAACTTATACTCTTTTGTGTCTTTGCTCAGGAGTGTTCCACCTTTGACACCTGTCGAAATCCACTTCTTCAAAACTTTAACAACTTAAATAGAAAAATAAGACCCATAGCATTTCTCGCCCTAGCAACTTTTAAAAGGCATAGGGACAGGTGGCGATTTCTGCTTGCCTCAACAAAGGACATGTGGCAATCTCTGCTTTACTAAACTAGGGATATGTGGCAATCTCCACTACTTTTAGCTACCTTTTGAGAAATTGGTAGAAGGTGACACGTGCTGGTCTCTGCTTTACTCTATTTATATTATAGAAACAATCAGGTCTCATTTCATATTTACATGGACAGTGACACCTGGCGGCTTCCACTTGCTTCAAAAACAAAACCTGAGACCCACCACAGTCTTTACTATATTGGTGAAGCAAAATGAAGATAATTTGGATCTTGACACGTGGTGGCTTTCACTTTACTTAGCTAGGATATGTGGCATCTTTCATTGCTTTTATAAAATCAAATTGAAACCTTTCACGGTTGCCACTTGGCACTTTCTGCCTGATCCTGATACTTAGCTTGTTGAAACCTTCTGCTGAAAAGATATTTGAAATGTGAATGCCGACACTTGTCATGTTCCACTGAGTTGCTATGGGACATGTGTCACATTTCGTGGCCTTATTAAAATTATTAAAAGTGCCTCAGAAAATGACACTTGGTAGCTTCTACTTTACTTAAACGCTTAGAGAAAAATGAATCAAAAGGAAATTAGAGCCTGCACTCTGTTTCAAAACTTCACCGTCTCGAACCAAAGTATGTGGGGACAGGGATCTGGATCATGCGCTGCTAAAAATTATAATGAAATGAGGAGTATTTTTTACTCTACAATTATTGGCGACCCCAAGGACTTTTGAGCCTGCTCAAAAAGAATCTACAACTCCCGCATGATCAGAAATCACTAAAAAAACATAGTTTTATCTAAAATATTTCAAATAGAATCCATTCACAGGAATATCTTTAGGTTCACCTTCCATTGTTTCTAACTCAATTTAATTTTGTTATTTACACACTTGAATTTTATAAGGGCCAGTCCATAATGCTTCAAACTTAGTGTGTTGACCTGGTTTGGTGGCTCTTGCATCCCATTTCAAAATAATTGACCCTGTTTCGAAATGGGGATTTGAAGTCCTTTTATTAAAATAGTCTTTAATTATTTTTTGATGCTTTATCAATGAATCATGTGCTACATCCCTCTTTTCTTGAACTTTTAGAAGTTCTGCGAGTCTGACCTGCATGGGGCCATTTTCTTCAATTTCAATTTGTTTGATCAACTGGAGAGCAAGAATCTCCAAGCTTAGGGGAATTACAGCAGGTTTCCCATATACCAATTCATATGGGGACATTTTGATCACCTGTTTAGGTGTGATTTTATCATCCCACAGTGGTAAATTAAGCACTTTATGCCACTCCTTGTGATGATCAGCCCCTATTCTTTTGATGAGTCTAATCAGGTTCTTATTAGTTGATTTTGCCAAACCATTACCCTGAGGGTAATAATTAAAAGAAGTTTCCAGATATATTCCATGCCTTAATGCAAATTCGGATACTTTAGACCCTAAAAATGCTTTAGCATTATCTAAAATTATGGTGCGAGGAGCCCCAAAATGAGTACTGATACTCCCTAAAAAATCTAGGATCACATTTTCTGTTGCTTCCTTGAGTGGCACTACCTCGGTCCATCTGGTGAAATAATCTATGGCTGTTAAGATCTATTTGTGACCCATACTAGATACTAGATTTATCATTCCAATGAAGTCAAGACCCCATTGAGCAAAAGGTTCATCCACAATTATAGGACTAAGAGGCATTGATGCATTCCTTCTCATCCCCACATAATATTGACAAGATTGACATTTTCTAACCAGCTGATAACAATCTGTACATAAAGTAGGCCAAAAATAGCCTGCTTCACTTGTCTTTATAGCTATGGTCTTTGCAAAAAAATGTCCACTTAATACTCCATGATGCATTTCATGTAGTATTTTTTTAGCCTCATCCTTTTCTACACATCTTAACAATTTGCCATCAAAATTTCTTTTGAAAAGAACCTGTTCAATTAAAAAAAATGAACTCCTTGCATCCTATATTATCTTCTCTTATTTTGAGGGAGTTCTCTTGGGTAAATCCCATTTTTCATAAAATGAATCCTTCTTGTAACCCAGGATTCCTGATCAAGTTCTTGTATTCTCAATATAATTTCTTCTTCTGTTCCTGAATTTGTCTCTTCAGGTATCATCTTTTCAAGCTCTTGAGTTATATATTGGCACAAACCCCTACCTCTAACTAATTTATGGGGTTTGACTTCTACATCATATTCAAAGATCTTAGTTATCCATTTTGCTCTTTTTTCAATAATTCCACCCTCCATTATGTATTCTCTGACACTTGGATGTGCCACAAGTATCAAAATTTTACTTCTTGATACTATATGCCTAAAATTTTTGATTGCTTTTACCATAGCATATGCTTGTTTTTACACAAAGTTATATCTAGTTTCATATTCCCTAAGAGTCCTTGAGAAAAAGGCTATTGGATGCTCTCCCTCTTGTTTATTCTCCTTCTGTGTTAAGACATCAGCAATACTGAGCTCTCCTCCATATACATTATAAAAGGTTTAGAAAAGTCTGGGTTTCTAAGTACTAGAGCTGTTGAGATAACTTTCTTGACCTCTTCAAAGGCTTGCCTTCCTTTCGTAGTCCACTTGAAAATTAGGTCTTTTTTCAGCAAGAGTGTCACTAGTCTTACTAAGCCTATAAAGTCAGATATGAACTGACTGACGAAATTAATCTTTCCCAAGAAAGATTGAATTGCTTTCTTATTTACTAGAAGAGGTAAGTTCATTATAGCTGCCACTCTTTCTAGGTCTATGGAGACTCCTTCTTTAGATACTATATGTCCCAATAATTTGCCTTGAGGGACAACAAAGATACATTTCTTAGGATTCAAAGATATTCTAAATTCTTGACATTTTTTAAACACAACTTCTAAATGATCAAAATGATCAACAACATTCTTTGAAAAAATAGTAAGATCATCAAGATAAATCAAGATGATTTTATTTATAAATTCCCCAAATGCTACATCCATATCTCTTTGAAAAGTGGCTCCAACATTTGATAGGCCAAATGGCATTTTAGCATATGCAAATGTTCCCCATTTGATAGTAAAATCAATCTTGTATTGGCCTTCATTAGCCAACCAAATTTGATTGTATCTAGAGAAACCATCTAGCAAAGAAAACCTCTCAAATCTGGCCACAGTCTATAAAATCTATTCCATGGAGGGCAAGGGATAGTGATCCTTCAAAGATGCTTTGTTTAGATCTCTAAAATCTACACAAAGTCTTATATTACCATTCTTTTTTCTAACTCGTACTATATTTAATACCCAAGTTGAGTGTTTGATCGAAAAAATTATTTTAGAATCTAAAATTTTATGCAACTCGTCCACCATTAGAGGCTCAATCCTTGGATTCACTGGCCTCTATTTCTATCTGACAGGCTTAGATCCTTCAGTTAGTTCTATTGTGTGCTGAATAATGTCTTTATTATATCCATGAAGGTCTTCATAGCTCCAGGCTATGACTCTGTCATATTTTTTATATAATTCAATTAGCCTTTCCTTTTCTACTTGAGTTGCAAAATTTCCAACTTTTAATTTTTTCCCTTCACTTACCTCTATTTCAGAATAATCTGCTTTGTTTGCTTGGAACCTTTTCTTCTCTAGGCTTACATCTTCTAGATCAAAAAGAATCTCTAAAGTGATTAAACCTTTGGGAAGCTTATTATTCTTTAATTGTATAATTTGATCTCCATATGCCTCTTCAATCTTTGGTTGCAATTGATCAGCGAATTCCATTGATTTTTCAAGAATGAGAGTACTTGAAAATAATTCTCAAATACTTGCCAATTCTCATCATTATCTAGGATAGTTGGCCTTACTATAACCTTTACTAACTCATTGTTAACTAATAGGCCAGTTGTTGGATCAAATTGCGAACCAATCTGTACCATCTTATCAGCTTCAGAATTTTGAATCCTGGGGACTACTTTAATATTAAAAGCTTCAAAATCTTCTATTAAGTCCCAAATTTTGTGCTTATAGGATTTCATTCTTACATTCTTTGCTATTGCCTTTTCTCTAATTTGCTTTACTACTAGTTTTGAATATCCTTTTACTATTATATTCTTTATTCCCTTTTTCTTGGCTAATAGGAGCCCATGTACTAAAGATTCATCTCGACATCATTATTAGTACAAGCAAATTGAAAATGGATAGCCCTTAAACTTTTTTCACTATTTGGAGCAGTAAGACAAATTCCTGCTCCAACACCATTTTTACTTCTAGCCCCATCAAAATTTAAGGCCCAAATTTATGAGTCTTCTTTAGATTCTTGATTTGTTGGTTTTTCTTCCCTTAAAACATTTGGGATTTCATGGTCTTCATCAAAAATAACATAAGTGCCTAGACCAGTAGAGTCATAATTTCCATATGGGTCACTTTGCATCATAGCTAACAACTAGTTATTTTCTTTTTCTTGATCATACTTAGTCCAGTCGCCTAACTTTTCAACAAAAACCCTTTCTTCCTTATTTATCATAGCATGATCTGCCTCTAATTTTGATATTGGTTCATTGGTGATGTGATCCTTTGATAGTGGTTCAAATAGAATTTTCATCTTTGAACCATGTTTAGTTCTTAGAATTAAGTGAGACCAGTCAAGAGACATATCTCCTCCTATCTTGGCTGTAAAGTCTCTTGATAACATAACTAATATATCTTGATTTACAATTATATTTGGACAAGTATATAATTGTAAAGGGAATTGTTTAATTCTCCCTATTATTTGCACTGATTTGCCATCTAGATGCATAACTCTTTTAGTGAGTGGCTCATATTTTAACTTTAAAGCATCTACTATTTACTTTGGCATTACTATAGTACTAGCCTCTGAATTTATCATTGCATTATGCAGTAGTTTCTTGCCAACTATCACAGTTAAATAGAAGGAATCTAGTTTGGATTTGCTTACCTCTGGTGTAATGTTCACTAAGGTTGTTGTCTGCAAATGAACTGTGTCTTTGAGCTTTCTTTTATCAACAAGTCTTTTAGTACATTTAGGCATTGATTGGCTTTGAAGAGCTTCTTGTAACAGTGTCCTTTGTTTAGGAATAGCTAATATTTCCCAAATTGATACTTGTGATGAAGTCATCTTCAGTTGATCCACCACATTCATTTGTCCCAAATTTTGAATTCTTATAAAATAAGGATATCTTGCCTTTTCTTGAATTTATCCAAGAACTACTTAATTCTGCATTGGCTGAAGCACTTCTTGTCTAACTGGTGTATTTTAATGACCTTGAAATGGAATATTCTCCATAACTTCATTATTTACAACTTCAGGCTGTTTCAGCATTCTTCTCTTTGATTTAGTATAGTAATCTAATTGCACCACTAGTTTTTTGGAAGCAAAAGCTTCCTTTAAGAATACTAATTCTTCATCTTCAACCCATGAGAACAAAGCATATTATTGGGATATTTCTTCTTGTTGTTGCAAATACATCCCTTGCATCTGAGCCATTAGGACTGAATTTTGCCTGCCAAAAGATTGGTAGACTTGATTGTCACTGGAACTTGCAAACTGTCCATCCATTCTTCCTTGCTCTACCACCTTTTGTTGTAGATTACCCATGGGAGAATCTCTAGGCATATGAGCATTATTGCAAGGGAAACACCAATAATTGGTACTATCTACATAATTATTTTGCCCTGGAACAATCTCTCTATTTGAATTGGGAGAAATAGTCTGTGAGGGTGTAGGGACTGCAACTAATTGGTTTGCTAGTTGAGGGTTATTTTGCCTTGGAAGACCCTGGTATTGGTTTGGCTGAGATGAAAATCTATTTCCTTGATAGCCCTGGTATTGGGGTTTAGTATAAATGTTCTGCTATCTTTTTATATTAATCAACTCATTAGAAAATGTCCTCAAGATATTCTTGATATCATCCAGCTCAGATGACTGAGCAGGGACAATTTCTTTAGCAAGTGTTTGAGGATATGTGTACATAAACACAGGTGGGGTTATAGATTTAGGGGATTTTTGAGGTAATGGCAAGGAAATTTTTGGAAACATGGGCATGGGAGGCCTTGGCGACAACTTTCCAGCATCTATCAAATTATTTTCAGCTCTGACTACATAGTCATAAGCCTTTGGTAGAGTCTGGCCTCTAAGTGACTGAATCATAACAGATATGTCTAAATTTAAAGCCCTAAGATAAAACACTATAGCCATACCTGGTAATGGTCTCGCTGTAGCAGGGATTCATTCCCAAGTCTTTTGAAATCTAGAATTGAAGTCAGTCATTGCTTCTTGTGGTGCCCTTTGGATGGTAATCAATTGCTACAATAAAGAAGACTTATCACCCTTTTCTTCAAATCTTTCAAAGAAAAGATCTCCGAGCTGATCCCATGTAGAGATGGTATTTGGGGTCAAGGACCGGTACCATTCTAAAGCTTTCCCTTTAAAATAAGCTGCTAATAATCTTATGGCCACATTTTTTTGTGTGACAACATGTATAGCACATACATCTGATACATTCTATAGATATTCTTCAGGTGTTTTAAAATCTTTCCCACTGAATTTGGGCAGAGCCTTCAAGGCATTCACTAGGATAGGGTCCCAAGTGGCTGGTGGTATTGGGAGAATCAAAGGACTACCATTGTTCCAACTTGCATAATCTCTTGGGGCTATAGGGGCTCCCATATTTACTCTTGGTATTGGTATAAACTAGTTGACTCTTCTTCTTGGACTAGTTACCAAAGGTGGCAAAAGAATACCTGGATTTACAGCAGATTATGATCTAGTTACTGGTCCACAGCTCTGACTCCTTGTAACTCTCTGGTTCATATGTTCTTGAAAGAAAATTCAAGAAATGGTCCCACTAGGTGTGCCAAAAACTATTGATGGTTAAAATTGTGCTTATTTCTAACACCAAAAATGGAAAGTTTCAAGATGTGGGACTTGCGACTTGAAACAACCTCTAGATTTTTAAAAAGTTAGTCTCTTCTTTATATCAAGTGTATATTGGGAAAAGGGATAGGAATTTTAATAGAAATACAAATGCAAGAAAGAAAATCTAACTATGGTGATGCGCCTGAATGTAATTAGACCTTAATCCTAAGCACAATGAGACTATATGTAAGATTAAATTACATTTAAGAGCAAACAAGGCATGATCAATGTAAAAAATGAAAAAAATAGAAACAAAGGCTCACAGATTAGACTAATTTTATAGCAATACAAAAAATATCAACAAAGGCACAGGATTCAATCTTCTTATTTGAATTCTCCAGTCACATAAGAGGCACAAAAACATGCATAGTTACATAAACCTTCTAACTCAAGAAAATAGAACAAAGGCAAATGATATTGCTAATCACAGCTTTAGAAAGTCTAAAACTCTTGACAACATAGCCTAGACTACTTTTTCAATGACACAGAAAATATCAACAAAGGCACAGGATTCAATCTTCTCATTAATTCTCCAGTCACATAAGAGGCACAAAAACATGCACAGTTACATAAACTTTCCAACTTAAGAAAATGGAACAAAGGCAAATGATATTCCTAATCACAGCTCTAGAAAGTCTAAACTCTTGACCATAATTCTCTCAAAAAATTCTCTCTAAGTATCTGATGATGATCTTTTGGTGATCTCTGCACCTCTATTTATAGCCTTAGATTCACTCAAGATTGTCTGTGTGTTTCCAATCTAACAGCCCAACTGAAATCTAACTAAACTGGAAGTGTCTAACAGAAGATATTGCTTAGATTCTAAAACACTCTATCTTATGGTAGTTCATTGGCTGAAACAGATCACAAGACACTCCCTTCTTTTAAACGGAAGAGGACACTTGGCCAATTCCTTGAAAACCTTCTTACTACCTGAGAATGACACTTGGCGTGTTCCGCAACACTTACCAGAGACACGCGGCACTATCTGCATAACTTATACTCTTTTGTATCTTTGCTCAAGAGTGTTCCACCTTTGACACCTGTCACAATCTGCTTCTTCAAAACTTTAACAACTTAAACAAAAAAATAATACCCATAGCATTTCTCGCCCTAGCAACTTTTAAAAGGCATAGGGACAGGTGGCGATTTCTGCTTGCCTCAACAAAGGACACGTGGCAATCTCTGCTTTACTTAACTGGGGATATGTGGTGATCTCTACTACTTTTAGCTACCTTTTGAGAAATTGGTGGAAGGTGACACGTGTTGGTCTCCGCTTTACTCTATTTATATTATAGAAACAATCAGGCCTCATTTCATATTTACATAGATAAGGACACCTGGCAACTTTTGCTTGCTTTAAAAATAAAACTTGAGATCCACCATAGTCTTTGCTATATCGGTGAAGCAAAATGAAGATAAGTCAGATCTCGACACGTGGTGGCTTTTGCTTTACTTAGTTGGGATATGTGACATCTTCCATCACTTTTAGAAAATAAAATTGAAACCTTCTGCGGTTGCCACTTAGCGCTTTCCGCCTGATCCTGATACTTAGCTTGTTGAAACCTTCCATTGAAAATATATTTGAAACACAGATGCCGATATGAAATGTGGGTGCTGACACTTGTCGTGTTCTGTTGAGTTGTTATGGAACACGTGGCACATTTTGTAGCCTTATTGAAATTATGAAAAGTGCCTCAGAAAATGACACTTAGCAACTTCTGCTTTACTTAAACGCTTAGAGAAAAATGAATCAAAATGAAATTAGAGCCTGCACTCTATTTCAAAACTTAGCCGTCTCGAACCAAAGTATGTGGGGACAGTGATTTAGATCATGCGCTACTGAAAATCAGAATGAAACGTAGAGTATTTTTTACTCTACAAAACCCCAGTAGTAATAAGGCAATACTAGTGCCAAAGGAATTTCCCTAGAGGTGAGTATTAAGAAACCTTAAGAGGAATAAGTGGATGAATGGGAAAAGTTGAAGAAACCCCTAAAGATCAAATAGGTGAGTCCTCCAAGGAGAGCACTGAAGAGAGTGGTGGCACTAGTGAAGAGGAGGATGTAAAAATAGAGATGGCCATGATCAAAAAGGATGACAAGGAGCTAAACATAAGGGAAAAAACACAAAAGGGATAGGTGGATGAATAAATCTACATGTATGACACCATACATCCTAAGCCTCCACAACTAAGATGTGTTAACAAATCTAGTTTGCATTTGATCATTATATGGATGAGCCTCATTTTGAGGCACCTAAAGTGGAAAATTTGAGCTTGGAAGAGCCTAATGAGGGGAAATAATCCCTCCTTATAAAACCTCACTCCATGAACCCATTCTGATCTATGAATGTGTTGATTAGAATGGCCATTGAAGTTGCATGCTAGAACATCATCAATGATGACAGGGTAAGAAAATGGAAAAATCTTCACAAAGAAGCCAAAGATGAAGTGCAATCCACCAAATTTAAGTTATAGCAACTCTATGAGTGCATATAGATGGTTTAACCATCCATTTTGGTTAGAATCAATACTTCAAACCTTTTATAGTTTGACAAAATTTGTGTGCTACTAGATCAGATTCTCCCAAGGTTAAATCCTGAGTTGATGTAAAAAGATGAAGAAGATCCCTACATCACACTATAAAAGGAGCTAGATAATAAGCTTTAAGAGGTATAAGACCTATTTGAGAAATTATAGGAGGGTATGGATGTATAATATTCCATATTCTTAATATTTTTAAACCAAGAATCAATTATAAATACACACCTAAAGTAGGCAAAGGAGGAAAAGGAGAAGCTAGTGGTGTAGGTATACTCAGTGAAAAATTCAGATCAAGCACATATCGTGGGGAGTATCAATGCACTAAAAAATAAGATCAAGGATCAAGAGCAAAACTTAAAATCACTCTTCTATGCTTTACAGACTAAGTCTTGTGAGAAAGGAGTGATCTTAGATGGGAGTGTGGAAAAGGCAAAAGCAAATTTTGAAACCTTCCATAAGGAATCAGTAAAGATGGATGTGATTGTGATTACTACTTCATCCATCAAAATAGATAACACCGCTAAATCAATAAAGCTCACCATTAAGGGCTTTGAAGACTTCAACACCAAGCTTAAGGAGAGTGCACCTGAGTTTTGTGCTCCCAAGAGCTTGATATCCTAGTCTGAGGATAAACTAAAATTTTTATATGGGGTAATGTTGGGCCACTTATTTTAGTAAGTAAATCACTCACACAAACATGATATCCAATTAGGTGAAGAGGGATCATTTTTCATAATGGTTAGAATTTTGGCATTTTTGTGTGAACTAGAGGTTGTAGTGTATACCTTGTACCAGATGGTAGGTGGCTAATTATATTTAGGATTTCTAGCGCATCTTCGATGATTTGGCAATAAATAGATATTGAAGCATGAACTTCATGAGGTCATGGATATAGTAGGAATGATCACCAAATCTCCATCTTAATACTTAGTTTGCACATTCCACCCTGGTAGAGATGCTCCTAAGAGCTATTTAAGGAGCTTAAACCAAATGAAGTGGGGAGATGAGGAATAACAATGAAGCTATAACATAATGGAGTTGCTCTATATACATGCATTTGATAACCATTATAGTTATAAATAGTTTGGCAGCCATGAAGTCTCTATTTGTAAGTACCCAAGCTCATCTATGAGCCTCTAGGTCGTTAACTAGAAGGAACTAAACATATACTCTACCATAAACTATATACTCCATTTTTAAACTTGATTAATGATGAAGATTGATGCGTTAACACATAATGAATCTAGTTTATACATCTTTTATATTGATAATTAAATGGGTAATGGATGTAATGTCATATTTTAAATGCAATTAGGTTAAGTAGTGTTCATGCAATGCTTCTGGTTCACAACATTAATGGAATCCCTATAATATATGGTGACATCATCATAAATCTATAGAGAGAATAAGTATAAATCATGTGCCAAGTGATTCCATCCTTGTTAGGAGTGTGAGTCTAGCATGAGTAATGTGATTAAACATAACCTTTTGACCCTTCAAGCACCCATATGACTCTAAGATTAGTCCACCAAAAGGCTTGTGCCTATAGGCCACTAATATTAGTCCATGAAAGGCTTGTGCTTATGAATCTACTTTAATATTTATTTGAAATGATCAAGTCCTCTAATTGAAGTCTCATGCCATGGCATAACTAGCCCAACACAGGCCTTGGTTCCTTCTTGAATACACTTTTGGTAAGTGCATAAGGCATGTGCTTTATGTGGATTAATGCTAGCATAGATGAATGTTTAAATATTGAGTGTAAAAGGAATATCCCATGCTTGTGCTTGGTTTTAATAGACCAAGAACTGACTAAGAGAAATTTGTCCCTTTTATACAACATGTGTTATGCATTCTACACCATGAATTTAAGGCCAAATCAAATAGGTTTATAGAATAATAATCATGATTGCTATTTTGGTTTCCATTATTAAGAAGACTGGGCATAATTTCATTACTAGGCCAAAAATTCCATTACTTATTGGACCTATAAAACTTAAAATTCTATCCATGAGGCATGTTATTAGTATTCTAATTTGCATTTTTAGGTCCCAACCTTCTCATGTTGACCATATAATTTGATAATATTTAGACCATCTATCTCAATTTTTTTACTTTAGGATATGTACTAATGGTGGGTTGGCTTGTTACTTGAGGTTGTGGACTAGTCACATGTTCACTTACATTCAATAAAATAGGGGTAGAAGCAAGAGTATGGTTGTGAGTATTGTTAGTAGGTGTCTGAGGATTCAAGTAGGATGGAACTACATGGTGAGTGCTACTAGATACAACATACCCACTAGTACTTGGTGAAACAAAAATGTTATTGTATGCCATTAGGACCAACTATCGATTGTTTACTTATGGCACTACATTATTGGGAGGTATATAGGGCATACCACTAGGCATGTAGTTCATGGGAGTTAAAGCATACACTAGGCCTAGGCTACCATACATATTACTTGGTATGGAATTCATGAGCATGGTGTTTTGTTTAATGGCCTAATTAAACATAGGGATCTGATTATATTCCCCTGGTTATCCTAGGGATTGTATAAATCCTACACTATACCCTTGTGGCACCATTTGGTGCTTTATATTCACTACTTAATTATAGGTTAGGGATAAAGTGACAAGTGTAGATGAAGTTCTTCTTAAAAACATTGAATTTAATAGATCAAGAGCTCTTAAACAAGATCATTGGCTCATTGTGTTCCCTCTTTGAGGAAACAAAAAGGTGATACAAGCTAATAGGCTTAATGTGGAGTCTAAAATGGTTCATAAAACACGTCTCTAATTTAAGCCAAGAAGTAATAGACCCATGAGGTAGCCTTAGGTACTAGGCATACATGGTTTCCCCTAAGGATTATGGAAATAATCAAACATCTTCATGTTGAGTCTACATTCTAATTAGTGCATCTTTAAAGGCTTGAATACGTTCCTTTATATTTTGGATGCCTCTGACTATAAAATTATGACAAAACTTATTTATATTTTTGGGTAGATCATGAATTATGCCTAGGATATCCATATGGAAATAACCTCCTTACCCAAGCTAGACCATGGGATTGGCCAATAGTAAAGTTTGGGGGATGATAAATAGATTGACAAAAGGAGTAGTCATAGATATTGGTGAATTACCACATGATTGAATGGGATTATCATTTTTTCCTTTGTTAGTTATCTACTTTGATATCCTCTGATTAGTAAGTTCTAAGAGCTCAAATCTTTCCCCTATAGACTTTGATCGAGTGTTTATCCTTTTATTTTCTAGCCTAAGATATGATTTAGCTCTATGGAATTAAATGTTAAAAAAATGTCTTTCTTCAAAATTTGTTTGTGAACTAAAATTATGGTCCATGGGGCCCTCTTATCACCATATATGTTGTTCGATGTTTTGACATGGCTAAAAATAAGTAGGGTTTGTTAGGTCCTACCTTTCCTGAAAGGAAAAATATCTCATGAGGAAAATGCTTCCCCAAGGTCTAAATGTACCAGGTCTTGGTATGTTGGTCTTCACTAAGTTAGTTGATGTGGACTATTCCTTTTAAGGGGCATATTTTATGAATTAAGGTGAGTGTTACTTTGATTAAGACATTCATTAGGAGGTTGCATCCTTTATTGATAATACTTACAGGCTTTAGCCTCAAATAGAAATCAGGCATTCTTAGACTTACATATAAAAGGTACAATTAATGTATATACTATTTTATCACATTCACAAATATAAAAATACTAAAATGGTGATAAAAAAAATGAAATAGAAATCAAGATAATTTTTAATTTTAGATTGCTTTTGTTAATACCAAATCCCTAAGTTAACACACTTTTAAAATAAAATTCAAAATATCAAGACTATAGAGAAAGAGATCTTACTACCATGAAGATCAGGGTGAGATGTATAATTAAATGAGCTCCACTAAATAAATCTTTGGTTTAGTCAGACCTAACACAACTCCAACTAAATATGGTACAAAATTCTATCAAAGAGCAATAATGAGAAAGAAAGGGGCACAACCACTCACAAGAAAATGTTCACACATAATCTCAATAGTCTTCAAATATCAATAGTTTACTTTTTTCATTAAATAAGTTTAGATATCACACAATCATCCAAATAAAAACTTCACCTCAAATAATATCAAAACTAAAAAAAATTCCATAAGTAAAACTAATCTAGAAAGATGTAAAGAATCATGAAAAGAAAGTGTTTGGTTCTCTATGTCTCTTTTACAATTCACAAAGAGCCATCCTTGAGAAATTCATTCAAACTCATACTTATGGGAGACAAAAAAATATATTAAAATTTAGGGACACCTAGATTTGAATGCATACGTAGTTGATTATTCAATATGAATTCAGAAATGTAGCTGAGAAATTCTATAGGACACCATGCTTCTATCAACATGGAAGTAAATTATATCAACCAAATAAAATTGGAAGTGGTTGAAAATTCCTAGGGACTACCATTCATACATGTCCATACACATCCTTGTAGTAGAGAAAACTACTTCTTAAGGTGGATTTGTCTTTAGGGTCTTTCTACCTTCTCTTAAATGTGCACACCATGCTCTTCATAAGTGTCAATAGTTGAATTCATACTTGATTTAGTTACCTCTATTAGTTTTGGGCAACATTATATCTTGAAAGTTTTCCATTTTTAGCTACCTTATTAATTTTACATTCAAATCCACTTCTAGTGGTTGGAAATTCTATTTTGAATTTGATAGATTAAATCTAAGCCATGCACTTTATAGTTGAGACCAAATCCTCATGCTTCTTCAAGATGATGTTCTTATCCATTACATCCTTTCCATAACCAAAACATGATTTCCACACTATGATCAATGCCCATATCCATTTTAAAATTGAAGTATGCATTCAATTTGTCCATCTATTATGTTGGTGAGAAACTAATTGTTCTTGGCTTGTGATCTTAGATTTAAGAATAATATTTTTTGTCCTTTGATGGGTTTGATAGCCTAACAAACCATGAAATTTAATCTAGTGTTTTGATGACATCATTGGCAACATGTCCTCTATTGATAGGTTCATGCCACATGGCTCTTCCATTCTCTTCCACTACTTTAATAGGGATTGATATGCACTAAATATCTTTTGGCTGTGGTGAAGCATGATTTTACCATGTGGCATCATCCCATTCACTTGGGGATATGATGTATTTAGAGACTGCATAGACCATTTAGGAAAATGGGTCACTAGGATCATACCACTTATTAGCATCCTACTTATCTATTCACTTGGAATATTTTGATATGTATGGAGTTGCCTAGGATAGTGAGTCATCAAGATAATGTCGCTTGGAAATATCCTATTCATCTAGAGAGTTGGAGGCTCTTGGATGAATTTAAACTATGCAAGTCATATAGAGTAGTGTAAAGATTCCATGTGGCTCTAGGAACCATTTTTAAGAATTGACCAAGTCATGAAAAATATTTTATGAATGGTTCAAAGTTATCAAAAACTATGAAATATTATTGTGTAGCTTTGGGAAACAAATTGAGCCCCTGTAGGAAGTAAAACAAAGGAACATAGTCAACATTTTTAATTTTACAAGCCAATGACTAAGTAATTAAAATAAAAATGTCTAAGATTTCAAAATAAAATCAATAAGATAGATAAAATTAGTGAATAGAAATCCATTTTAAAATAATTCAAATCCATTTTAAAATTAGGTTTCAACCATTTTTATAAAATTAAATAAGGAAAAATTTGAACATAATCAAACATTTAGCCAGTTTAGAGAATATTGAAGCATAAATGCATCAAAAATAGGGATAATTTAATAGAATAAATTATCCCCTTTTAGAATAACCCTTTTTATATTAAGCCCATTTACCAAAAATGACTAAGTTGAAATTGAAACAATCATAGGAACTTATCAAATTCTCATTGAACCAAAGTATAAATGTGCTAGATTGCTAAGGGAAAGACTATAGAATAATCTAAAAAGTTAGATAATTTACATAAGTCTAAATTAAATTTTCCCCAAAAGTGTATTTTTCAAGTATTTTTAAAATGTGTTTTTTAAAATGTTAAGACCTATTGAAAGTGTTGTAGTATGATTAGTGAGTTGTTTATATCCATCCACCAGGGTACAAATCCATTTAGGTACCTGAAAAAAAGAGTCAAGTGATTAAGGCCAGGATCATGCCCTAGGTAGATAGTATGGTGTGGATGCCACTTACTTGTGGTTGCTTAGCTGAAGGAGTTCATTGATTTATATTTATGCTTACTCATCCTTATAAACTACTATAGGTTTATTTCTAAAATATGGGATGAGATGATGACATTCTATGTAATTAAGTGCTTCTATGTGAATGCTTCCTATTGAGGCATGCATATAAAAATAAAAGGTCAAGACCTTTAGAGTTTGTAAAATTCAATAAAAGGTTTGAATGGGTAAACCACCAAAAACTCCTAAGGGATAAATATCAAAAAATAAAAGAGGGTCTCCATCTTCAACTGAAAATGGGGCGTGTTGTGCGAGCAACAACAATATATAATTTTGAATGATCCATTCAATAATATGGCATAATCCATATTATAATTTAGTTTCATATTCTTTTTTAGGTTTGTTTTTTTACAAATAAGTGTGAATAGTTTTTATTTCATTATTAGGTTCAGTAATAAATAAGACAACCTTATAATACTAGTTGAATGAGAGGTCTCATTGAGATCTTTATGTTAGATGTCTAGGTTTTTTTGGGAGAGTTTTGTTGCACCTTTATATGTTTTAAAGCTTATATTTATCTAATTTATCTATTTTAAGATATATTTATTAAATATTCCAAAACTTTAAATAGTTGTTTTATGTCATTTGGATGTGTGCAGGTAACACTTAATTAGTTAAACAAGATAATAACAACATGCACAACTCACCATCATGACAAATTTTGAATAGAATGATAATATTACCCATCATCATGCCTATTGATGGGGTTGATGTATAATTATTAAGGCACCAATTTCTCACATATAGATAAAATAAGTAATATTCGTAACATATAAGCACATAGAATAAGGTAAATAAGTGGATGCACTGGAGGTTCATACATAGATTTAGTGTGGGTTAAAACTTTAAAAGGATCAAACCTTCATGAGAGAAAAGACTAGTGAATGCACGTGTAAAAATAAATAAGTATCCATATACATGAGGACTACAAGACACATGTGAATGAATAAAAGGGATATGTGTTACACCCAAAAACATAGGAGTGAGGTTTGGTGTAGGTTACACCTAAAGGGAGTCGCATAGGAAAGACATCACCAAAAGTTAATGTAAAGGTATAGAAGTGAAATTAATGTATATTTAATGATATGGAATTCATAATTAAGGAAATTTAAATGTCTATGAGTGCTATAAATTGACCCTCACAAGTCATTTTCACTATTTTTACTATAAAACATAGAAGTGAGGTAAGGTGTAGGTTACACCTAAAGGGAATCACATAGGAAAGACATTACCCAAAGTTAATGTAAAGGTATAAAAGTGAAATTAATGGATATTTAATGATATAGAATTCATAATTAAGGAAATTTAGATGTCTTTGAGTGTTATAAATTGACCCTCAGAAGTCATTTTCACTATGTCAAAAACTTAGAGCCAAAAAGTGTAGAGAAAACTAAGAGAACTAGGGAAAGCAAATTCACACAAATTTTATATAAATTAAGGTATTTAAGCCCATAATTTGAAGGTATAGAGTATTTCACTACATTTAAAATAAAAAATTTATATAAGGGAGCAATAAAAAGGTGCAATGAAAAAAATTTAGGGTTTAAAATTAGGGTAATTAACATTAAATCTTGACAAAGCTTAGAGCCAAAGAAAAAATAGGGGTTTCAAAAAAATCAATAGGCCTAGTGTTTATTAGAGAAGATTTAGAACCATAAATCCATTTAAGATAAATATCGTTGTTATGATATAAATTATAAAAAATTGCACATGGTTTGTAGAACTAAATGGGGTTGAATTGGTCATCATTGAGTAAGAGACTGCAAAATGACCACAGAGTAAGAACAAAAAGGAAAAAGCATAATTCATGGATATGTGATTCCAATACCCTTATTCACATGGAAAGGAAAGGGTATCAAAGGCCATTTAATGTAAATTGGAAGACTACAACCATATGGGGTTAAATAATGAATCATATATGAATAAATTTTGCATAGCAGAAAGAAAAAGGTTGGCATAGATGGAATGATGAGAATTGATGCACATGTGAAAATGATGCTAGATATAATTGGTGTGTTTTATATATTTGATCTTATTTTTTATATAAAACTAAAAAAATTGGTGATATTTCTCCCTTCACATATCCATGTGGATAGGTTGTACTTTGTGGGGCATTAAATGAATATATAAACCAAGTGCATAAGATAATATATAGGGATATCTTTATCAGGAAAAAATATGAAGATCACGTTGGAAAAAAATAAGGAAATTGAAAAGGTGGTCAATTTTTTAAAATAAATAAATAAAAGTACACATTTCCTATTAAGAAGTTGAATTATTGAGCCACTAGTTAACAACACACCTAGTGAGCACTATTTGTTTGGGGTTGGCCTTTGGGATAATATATATAAGAAATATATCTATATAATGCACATGATGGGTGGGAAAAATGTGCAATTTAATATTTACAAGTTCATAAATGATGAAAATATGCAATGCACCAAACAAGCCCATAAAATTATGGATACATTCAGATGGGTCATAATTTTGATTTTGTTGGTACTTGATGAGATTGGTGTCTCAGAGGCTATGGTGAAAATATTTGGTTCCATCATTTATGGGATAAATTACTAATAAAATATATATAAATCACCTTTGTGTTATGTCTTATAACAAGTTATATAAGAATAAAATGAATAGATTGTTTAAAAATATGATCATAACTTTTTCTGATGAATGGTACATATAGATGGGGTTTATAGAAGAATATTTATACTATGTTGAGTTTTTAGTAATGAGGCACCATTCACTTGCCAAAATATATCTCAAAAATAAAAATTTGCTTGAATGGCTCAAGTTTTAAATGCGTTACTTTGAAAGCACAATAAAAGGGTACCAAACATGCAATGGAAAAATGTAAATAATGTCCATATTCATGGAGATATCCTACTACTAAAGGTGTTATTAATTTTTTCAAGGAGGTCAATGATGAGTGATTAGAGAGAGAGTATGATGATGATTAACTAGTCAAACAATTAGTAAAATATTTGTGAAAGATTTTATATGCACTCAAACTAAAAAATAATTGAAGTGTGTACCAAGCCAAGAAAAATCTAGAGAAAAAACAAAAATAAGTGGTTTCTAAGATAAATAATTGAATAAAACTAGTCATGGACAAGGGGTATACATGGAGGTACCTATAATTTTCAATAATCAAAATATTTCACAAATAATCCAACCACACACCAAAGCCTCATCTAACGTGATGATAGGAAAATTATAAGGAAAGAAATTGTCGTAAAATTAAAGCAAAAGTGTAACTTTAAGAAAAATAATTGAAACATATAGAAAATGAGGAATAATACAATGCGTCACTCATTAAAATATGACTATTTTTACAAAATAAAATTATTTCAAAGCCTAACCAACCACCACCAAAAAATCCAACACCAAATTCTCCATCGAGTGAACCTACATCACCTATTTATAATATGAAGGAAACCCAATCCACCATAATAATACAAGGCTCCATCACCTTAGTAACCTATTCTTCTCTCACCTCAACTACCTACCCACTATAATTATTAAGGGTATCACTATGCATCCACCAAAAAAAGATGCCCCTGAGGAAGCCAAGGTCTAGGACTCAAGGTGAAATCCACTAGATGTTGTTGCTAAAGACAATGAGGAAGCATATGATTCTAAAGGGCCTTATGATGGAAGATTCATGCTATAATATGACCTAATGAGCATATACCTATGAAAAAAGATGATGAGGCATATAATGTCGAGGAAATGGACACATTAGTATAAGAGTTATGGTGAGTTGGAGGCCAAGGACATGAGAGAATAAGAAAGAGAGAAATATGGAGAAGTGGAAGTGGAAGAAGAAGAAAATGTGGGTGATGAATAATAAAAATGTGAAATGGAAGAATAATTAAGAGAATAATCACATGGGGGAGAGGAACAAGAAGTTTTATAAATTAAGATGATAGGTGTTGAGGATCTTGATGGTGGAACCAAAAGGTAAAGCATATCACATGCACACTAAACATATGATTTAGGTAAATATGAGATAAAAAATTAGGACAACATTAGAGAATAAGATCTGATGATCAAGGAAAGAGTCTATAAAAACAAAGATGAGGCAAGTTTATTATTTTGGGCTCAAATTCAAAAAGGGGGTGGGCTAGTATAGACACATAAAAAAATGTCATTCATTATCGACACTTATGTCAATGAACCATTATTTAAAGTGCCAATAAGTTCTATACATAGGGATAGCCTAACATCATGGATAATAAACCCAAAAAAATTAAGTGAATTTCAATTTGGATTAGTGTTAATAAGGATAACTAC
This sequence comes from Torreya grandis, assembly GCA_037957365.1. NCBI lineage: Eukaryota > Viridiplantae > Streptophyta > Pinopsida > Cupressales > Taxaceae > Torreya > Torreya grandis. Next base: position 2,668,475 of record JARHVA010001461.1, on the reverse strand, counting down.
TGACGTATCGTGCCAAAACATTTTGAATAGTATAGCTACCAAAAATAATAAAATGTCGCTAAAAGAATCTAGTAATAAGTGCACATAGGTTGATAAAAAATTAATAATAATGGAGTCAAAATTTTCAAGGATTTGTAGTTTTTCATGAAGGAGGAGCCAATTTTAATGGAATTTTTCAACCAGATGGGGTAAAATACATGGATAAATTAATTTTAATGGTTGATAGGTTACTAAAAAGGAGTGGAAATTCCTTGTTGAAAATAAAGATGCGTAAAATGAAATAGAAAAAAACATAGTTATGATTTGGTGAATAGCTTTAGAGCTATGAGAAGCTACTAAATTAACTCTAGATGAAAGAAGAAAAAATTGATGATGAATTACACACACTAAACATAAATAATCAATTCACTATTGATTGATGATTAAAATAAATAAAAGGAACATAAAGTGCAAGTATTCTAGACAAAATATAGGTTGGATAGGAATAAAATCTACAAGGACACGAATAACCAATGAGATTGAATAGAATAAAAGTGTAAATAATTTAAAGATAACTTCAAGAATCTTTAGTGAAAAATAATGGATGAAGAGATCACCATTAGGGAAATTTTAGAATGGGTCACCCCAAAAATATTGGTGGCTAAATTTAAAGCATAATGAGTTATAAGATCAACCTATAATATTAAAATAAATATATAAAAATGGCCAAGAGGACATAAGTATATAAAGTTACTCTCTCAAGGTGGAGCATTTTGGAAGAAGACATTCATAGGGATAGGTCTAATTTTTTTCTAATACATGAAGTGTTTAGAAGGGTTACCAGAGGGTGGGAAACCAAATTAGAGTGGGTTAATGTTGGCCCCTACTTTTGACTTAAGTATAAATTTGTGCACTAATAAGGGTGTAGAGGAGACACGAATTATGAAGACTCGATGGACAGATTAAAGGTCTACATGACATAGGTATAATAGATGAAGGCCCACTTTTTAAAAAGTTTAATTAAGCATTATCATCAGAGGTGCATGTGGACAAGGTCATGTAATTTTACCAATAAACTTTAGAGTGATAAAAATAGATTATTGACCAAGTCTTAAAATGTGCCAATGGGAAAAAAAGGTCGACATAGAACATGAAACATAGGGAATAGGAGAAATGTTGCATAGACTATGAAGTGAGAAAGAATGAGCACCAATCTAAGCTAGTAGAGCGAGTCCACTGGGAAAGACATTAAGACCAACTATTGGAATGAAATTTAACAAATATAACATAACTTAACATAGATATAAGTGTTTATTTATACATGAACATTGATTGTAAATTAGTTAAACACTACCATTTTTAGAAAGTAGTTATGCATCCTATAGGGTGCATATTAATTATATGTAAATTCAAGGTATTGTATTGTAACTATAAAACCCAACCTTGTTTCTTAGGAGAGAATCTCTATCATTATTATTGATGTGGGTTTTATGCACACAAAGGATTATTATGAAAAGGTCCTTAATGTTTTAGGATTGGTAAAACATTCAATCCAAGGCATGAATTTTGGGTCTCAATTTTATAAATAACCACATGGTGGAATAATGGTGAGAAAAATGGTTATTAACTGTAAATGGTTCAAATGTGATGGATGTTTGGATTCTTCTTGGGATGGATGGGTGGATTTAACCTAAAGCATTTTTTTACAAAAATGATAAAAATAGGGAAGGGTAAGGAAAAAAATAAAGTGATTTATGACTCAACTAAGGTCTAAACCCTTATAAGTAATCTTTTTCTATCCTAGGCTAGGCAAATATTAAGAACTAATATCTGATGAAAATTGGTATCAATAAAATATACACACAAACATAGTTAATCATCAAAGGAAATAATTGAAACTTACTCATTGAATACAATCAAATATATGGTTAGAACTAGATTATGTTGCATATCATATGTCAATAAGTAGTAACATGTATGATTTATAATTAATGAACACTCAAAATAACAATGCATCCAATTTTAGTAATTACAGAAAAAAATTCACACAACATATTCTAGATTATACTTAATGAAACTTCCTCATAAGACAATTGTTTTGGAAGAGATGACACTTTAATATGAACTTATAGAACAATAAAAAAAATCCTAGCTTGTATTAATTGCAAAATTCTCCTCTTTATAATATTTAGAAAACATACTTATAGCTTGGGATGGGGATGCCTCATCCTTGAAGCTCAATCTAATTTTACAACATCTAAATTAGGACTCTATGGAAAAAGCCATGTAATCTATGTATGAATATAATTATAGTTTAGAGATAAATTCTTTTTCATACAAAATAAGTCGTAGATAATAAAAATAGATCAAGACTTACATGAAGTCAAGTTGGAACTACCAGTATAATTTTAACTCAAAGAATTAAAGTGTCACTATAGAATCTCTCACTGAAGTAAAATGCATAACCATTATCATTAGATTTTGGACTGAGGTGGCAATCACTATTGAAGGTGGTATTGGAGGTGTAGTGACTAGTAAAGTAATAAACATTGGTCCCATAGAAGTATACACTGTAGTGTATCTAGGGAATATAGATAGAGGAGTTGTCGAAGGTTGAACTTGAGATGATGATGCTCCAACTAAAGTGGCCATATCTCCTTGTCCCTATAAATTTTTATATTCACGCATGTTTGTTACAAAATCCATCTTAATAGTCTTAAAATCAATGATAGACATTTTTAATGACATCATAATTTTGTCCATCAACTTTTTGTGTATGGCCATATAGGATCTAAAATAGGAATTCAGTGTCTTTATCTTGGCCACCTTATATTTAGAAAATATAATCAATTGTACCAATTATTTAAATCTATTGGATACAATATGTAACAAACTCTCAAAGAAGGGTTTGGTGACTATTTTACCTTGTGGTGTATACATGCTTATGATCCTTATGTCTCTGATAACTTGAATAGTTTTTTTCTCTTGGCTTGAAAATTGTTAGACAAACCCTTGTATTTCTTGATTACATTATACCATATAATCCCTCTTGGTACTTACATGATTTTGAGCTAGAGTTACATTGGGTGCTGGTAGAAAATTTAAGTGTTAATATGCCTTTATTGAGTTGTTTTTCCTAGGAAGCTCAATTTGGCATCCCAGTATTTCATTGATTCATGAAATTTGACCAGATTTCCCAATAGTGGTGGAGATTATGATCTAAATTATCTGATGGAGCATAAGATGTGGTATAGATTCCTATAAGATCTTTGTACACTATTAATTATATATCCAAGGGCCTCAATTACATTATTCTCTTCTAGCCACTTTTTAGTCTACTATAATCCCCTAAATATCTACTTGATCACTCCTCTAGATGCATCAAAAATTGTGATAGGATATTGTTCATACTCATATACATCTCCAAGGTTCATTTTCCTTTTATTTTTAAATTAAAATAATTCCTCCTATTTTTCAAATTTGATAGGCTTACCCTCAACCATCAATCTCTTCTTCTCACTCTTTTCAATGCATTAGTGACTCTATCAAACTGCGTGGTAACTTTTGGATGTTCAGTGATAACTAAATCTTGTCTTGTTGATTCATATTCCTCCATTTTTTTATATCCATTTAGGGAACACCATTAGATTTTTCTCAATAGCTTGGGATGGATATTAGGAAGTAGAGGGTGAAGGGTTGCCTAGGGGTCACATTACTAAATATGGAATATTAGCCATGGAGGATGAGGTGGAGGATGCAGGGGGTTTAGAAAAATCAAGCAAAACATTTATCCAACTTGTATTTTTTATTATTTGGGGGGTATGAATGATATAATTAGTTGAATCCAAGGTCTTATAAAATTAAACAATTGAAGACTCAATTTGACTAACCTATGTAATCAGTATCTCTAGCTAAGTAGAAGGGCTTGTTTACATCAAATGAGTATTAAAAATAGATTTAGATACTAAGTAATCAAAATACACATTATATTATATGGTTTCTTAGTCAATAGTGTAAATAAATGGATGAATCAATTTGGCCTAGGTCAATGTTTACAAAAATTGTGTGATGGAAGCATAAGAATCTCATGTAGTACTAATGGTATTAGGAATAGAAGAAATTTATTTTATCAAATTTGGGGATTTGTGTGAAAACCTTGAATGATAAAACCAATATTAAAAATCAAGATAATAATATAAATATTATATAATTAATTGATTTAAAACTACTATATTTTATAAATTTACTAAAAATAGTAAAGTGTAAGGAGAAAATTAAGACATAGTTAGAAACTATGCCTCCAAACGGAATCAAAATCTAAAACTTGTTGTGTAGAGAGGTTCAGTAGCTATAATAAGGAATCCATAAATATATATGCTTGGAAAATAGTGCTAGGAAGAGTAAACTAGAGGGTTGACACTCTTATCTAACCTAGGGCGCTCCTATCTAATTGCAGTGGGGAAACTAGGGTTTTTGGGTTCTCTTTGCCTTCATTTGTAGAGCCTGTATTTGGTATAAGAGATTATGATCACTTACAAATGCCATTTTATGACTAATTTTCCTTAAAAACACTATCTCATTGACATGTGAATACTAATGAAAATCCATGGGGAAATAGGATTTTGTAATTGAAGTTGGAAAAAACCTCAACACCCCATGTGTTGAGTGTTGCCTACATACCAATACTCTAAAGAGGGATCAAAATTCATGTAGCTCTCCCAAGATATGATGGTGTTTTAATGAGTAGTGTAATATGCTAGATTATGGTGCAATATTGATGTGATTAGATGCCTTAACTAACTTGTAACTTATAGTATATATTCATACTTGAGCTCTAGGCTACTAAGGTTAAATGGAATTAGAATTAGAAGAAATATATTCTTCCCTTTGTGTGCAAGTATGATATTGGTGATTTTTTATGTGAAATCTACTTGTGTGATAAATGGTTTTAAAAGTGTTTATATAGTCATATAATTTAAAATTATTTGAATGGGGCTCATTAAGGACATGATCCGACCTTCTTATAGCATTGAATTTGGAAAATTAGTCGTTATTTGATGAGAAGATAGGAGAGGGGAAATGACACTAGAGCAATACACTCCTATCCCTTAGGGTGATCCTATAAAATGGGTGTGTTGATCAAAATGAGGGTTAGGTATGGACTAAAATATGTCTAAGTTTGATAAGGAGAGATATAAGTTCATTTGGGGGTCATGCATCAATCAACTTAGAAAAGTGTGTAAGGTGGTTGAAAGTAATCAAAAGGGGCCCTAAGATAGGTCTAGAGCTAAGTGTGTAAAAGAGAAGTCACAAGTTAATGGTCTTAGAATAAAGATTAACTTTATGTGTCTACATTTACCATAAATTTAATCTATTAATGCAACAAAGTTAAGGTAATAGAGTAAAATAAAAAAGAGTGCATACCTAAACTTACCTCTGGGAAGGAGTCTTGGATGTAGGCCATAATGATGAACTATGCTCCACCCAAAAATTTAGTGAAACATATGTAATTTGATCTTTACTTAAGATGAATATCAATAAGTAAAATATAAAAAGGTAGAGAGTGACATGGAATGAATACACCTGATCAAGTATATGAAACATTATGCCTTTTCTGGTGTAAAAACTAGTGATTGTGGCATGTTATTCATTTGTATTAACATTTAATATCTTGGATTGGACTATGCATGCCTAGTCCTCATCTATAAGTGGGTTTAATCAATAAATCAAGTGTGTTTTAATCTATCATCATCAACCTATATTATTAGAGTAACTTGGAATACTTGTATGAATCTTGATATGTATAATTGGTGTAAAAACTAGTGTAGATATTGGTGAAAATATAGAACCAACTATTGTAAATGAAATAAGGTTTAATTATGGTGCAAAAATTTAACAAACTAGTAAAAATACTACGTATAATTTGGATATGGTGTATAAAACATTTATAATGATATGAATTATCATTCTATTTGTGAAATTGGTGAAATAATTAGTATAATGAGGAAGCAATGTGCCATGCACATGCCCACAATTGATATCTAATTCATATATTTTGAGACTAAATAAAAAAATTATGATTCTGAGTAAAAGTTAAGTGCCAACTTGGAACAACATGCTACACATGATTTACCCCAAATTTGATAAAATTTGAGATAAACTATGTAATTCTAGAAATTTTTGAATATTGATTTGAGTAAACTAAAGTTCAAAGAAATTTTATAATTTTTTATTTTTTAGGTATTTAGACAAAAAAATTGCAAGGACACTGAAGTAGTGATCTCCTATCCAATTTGGAACTCTTGTCCAAACTAAATTTCCATGTTTTCTAAGCCTAAAACTATGAAACCACTGTTAAAACATGTTTGTGTAATGATCTAGGAAGGCCAAGTCTCTAAAACAAGCCTCTATGTGTGCCCCCTCTTTTGAGGTGAGTTATTGAGCTTGCATAAGAGCTTAACTCAAAATAAAAGTTTATGAAATAGGTTGTTATGATGTATAAATATGTAAATCTAATTACTATTGACATAATGGAAAATCATAACATCATGATGCATATAAATTGAAAATACTAATAATGTAAGATGCATGTGAAAATAAACATTCAAAAGAAGTGTGTCTAGATAGATGTGATAATGAATCATGTAAATAACTGAGAAACTAAGTATATAACATTTAATGAAGCTACTTAGGGAGGAATGCATGATGTCCATCATGGTATTGAAAGGGTTTGGGTGCATCATATCCATCATGGAATCTAGATACGAGAAAGGAAAAAATTAAAGTGTCATGGCCATGACACATAATTAGATAGCATACACAAAACACACAAAACACATAATAGAATGCTAATAGGCCACATATAAGGGACATGTTCTAATGTCATTCACTCAAATAAAAATTACATACAAAGGTAGGTTCAAATTCCTTCACATGCATAAATGGAAACAATGGAAGATTAGAGGCACATAGAAGGACATGTTCAAATGTACACACACAAGGACATGTTTAAATTTCATCAGATGTATACAATTAGAGATGTAAAGGATTAAAGCTAGTTGACAATGGCATATTCAAATGTCCTCAAAGTAAACCAAGTGCATATCAAATATGAAGCTAGGAAAAATGAATATAAAAAGCATGCTTGATTATGTATTCTTATCAACAAGAGCCAAGTTATAATTTGAGCAATATTCAATAGCTAAGATAGGAAATATATGGGAATGATAGTAAGTGAGTAATAATGAAAGATGTAATACAATGTAAATTACTGATCATGTGAGTAAGATAAGATGGGAAAATAAGGATAATACCTATGTTTACCATGCCCCTAGTGAGGTAGATGATGAGTGTACATGTTTTAAGAAGCCTATGTATAATCTGGAACTAAGTGTTATCATTTTGAGCTCACTAGGACAACATTAGGGTGAGGGAGACTAGAGAAATGCACTCTTATCCTCCACAACACTCTTGTCTAGATGCAATTTTTGAGTGTGTAATAATGAAAGTACTTAAAAATGAGTCTAGGGATGATATTATATGTAATATTCAATCACTCATGTACATCGGTGAAACATGAATGATATAAAATTGTCTAAAACAAGTATTGAATACTATGCACAATTTAACTATTGTATGAAAAAGTACACATAAACATGCATAAGTACTAATTTTGTTATTTTCTACAATATTTTAATATTTTTGTTTTTTCACATATATATGATTGTAAGTATGATATGAAAATCTAGAAATATAATAACACATCCAAGGGATGTGGGAAATTAAAAGGTAGATCTAATGGTAGATGATCAAGTGTCAGGTATTGAATCTAGCCAAACTCAAATAAATCACATCATTGTGGTCATCATAATACTCATGATCTAAAATACAACTTTGTATTTGTTATTAGTCTAAATCTTATGCATCTAAATAACATGTTCAACTATGTAAGGGGCCTCATGTATTGTTCTAGTCTATATCAAGTTAGATCTTATTGACACATTTTGGAATCTATGATTATCATTAAAGACATTATGGATAATATGAACTAAGTTCCCATTAACTTGAATTTGAGACACCTTTATGCTCTATCCAATATAACTTTCATTTCTTATAACCACGTGTTACCAAATTTAACCTCTATTTGAGTTATTATGTTCATGATGAATAGTATGGTGTTCACCACCTTGGGACCACATGTAATTGACACTGTAATGAGGCTGATAAAATCCCAATAAAATATAACATGTTTTAAATCATCACTATTATGTCCTATATTCTATAAAAATGTAAGTGAACATGTATTTGGGTTAAATCCTCATAAATGACTATATGTTGTTGATACTGATCTTCAATGAAAACTTGAATATTCAAATCATTAATCTTGGAATGTTTTTAGTTTATGTGTATTTGATTCTATTGTGGGGTCTTAACTTGCTTAGGTAGAGGTTGTATGATTTGAATAGTGCCATTAGCATTATACTTTTCAAATTTTTGTTGTAATTCTAATCATGTATCTATAGCATGTCTAATTATTTTAAGAAAATTACAAAAGGGATTACCATACTTATTTGACAAGTGAATAACATATATATGGCATACTATTGGCAAGACCACAAATTCCTTATTAGGTAACATTTGTAACATCACATGTGGTCTATCTTGTGCATTGTTTGATTGTATTTTGATAATTAATTCAATATCCATAGATGTAATATTGTTTACTAAATCTGAGAATGGGTATAAAGATATATGAGGTGGTATCCAATTGGTGACAAATGTTATTTCCCTTATGTGTGTTATCACTAAATATGTTTTCTATATTCATATGTACTCGTATAATGGCCTTATAGTCATCTTGGTATTCTTTTAGGCCCATTAGTGTAAACATGAAACCACACAAATATTCATCAATGTTCATTGGGGTTGTGTCTATGTCCCCCTCAAACATGGCCTCAGAAACACTATCGGCATCCTTGAAGTAAAAATAATCAAGGTTCTTTGAATTTATCATTAAAGGTAATTGTTGCATATGTTCCTCATTTTCCACTATTGACATTAAATCTAAAGCTATTGGTTGAAAGTGGTTTTATGTTATATAGGTTAAATATAGTGATACTAATGTATCACAATGGTTAGTATTGGTTAGATTCCTTAGCATTCAATAAAAAAAGTAGTGCCTATATTTATAGTAACACATGCATAGTACACAAAACACATTATTTCCTACTCTAATTTTTTTATTTTATAAATATTGCTATAACCACTAAATAAAATTGTTCATATAATCTCTATTCTATACTACAAATACATAGGTTATTCTACTCTATAACCCTTGTATAATTTATCTCTATTTTATTATACTCTTCTTAGCCCTATCTATCTATTACAATGTTGTAATATAAATACTAAGCAAAAACAACACAAATTAGTGGTCATGTCTATGTGAGACATGCCTTTTCTCTAATCATGTTTTCCTTTGTCTCCATAAATCCTTCTTTCTTACTACAACTCCAGTCAATAGAATCCTCTGTTCTATCAACTTGGATTATTGTTATGTTATTATGGTAATGAAACCAACTCTATGGTCACTATGGTTTGGTTCTTTAGCTAATAGAGAATCCCGCCAACATTTTCCAATATTTTATATCTTTGTCTCATCCTCAAGACAACTCTAAGTTTTGACAAGTACCAAAGTTTTCTCAGTCTGCCTAAGAGTAACATTTTTTTTGGAATTAATATAGTATACTACTAAAGATCATGGGGTTGATGTCCCTTCCTTAGGTAGATGCTATTAGTACTTAATTATCATAGTCTAATAAAATGTCTCCTAATCTAAAATGACCTTTTTGGCCTCCAAAATCATATTATCTATGGCCACATTTTCAACCAAGATGGTGTCATTTGGGATAGGAGATTTTTTTAGTAAGTTCAAGTAATTAGTAAGTGTATTAATGCATACCTTCATTTTATCTATTTGATTGATCAAGTACTCACCATAATCCTCTATTTATTCATATATGAATATCCACTCTCTCTTTTTATCTTTTTAGCATTCATGTAAGGATATCATTTTAGACCATTATACGGTGGAAGGTATGTGCTAAGGCCTAAAACTAGTTGAGGTTGCATTCAACTATTTTTCCATTTCTTCCAACTCATATTTATTAACATTTGTCCATAGGGGCCAACTAAGTAAGTGAAGTAGGTGGATACATATTATACTTTATCCTTCATATTCCTTACTTGTTCTTTATATGCTACTCTATTGGCCTGCTTTTATCCCAGAAGTGGCCCTAACAACTCCTTGTATTCCTCTCTAGCCTCACTTTTGATGAAGCATCTATCACCTATGGATCTAGCATGGTTGATGAAATTCTTCATTATTTCTAATAGCTACTATTTTTTTGATAGAGTTGTGTCTAGATTGAAATGTGGTCGAGTAGTGGTCAAGGTAGATAAACTTTTCTTAATTCCTTTCTCCAAGGTGACACACCATGTCATCCAATTCCCTTTGGTGCTTTGGATGAGAGTCTAACCTACCATTTATTTTTCAATAAGGGTTAGGTCTTTTAGTTCTAATTTAATTTTCCCTTTTTCAACAAGCTAGATAAAACTTGATGGCACTAAGATGGTGGAGATATTTCATTTTTGCTTTACTAGTTCTAATTTGATCTATGCTAGTGGATCCATAGGAGTTTTTTTAATGCTTTGACTTACCCACATTGTGATAAAAGTGTTTGGTGTGGCAACCTGGGTTGTATTTTTGGCTCTTGAACTTATCTCCTTTTCCTTCCCTTTCCCCTATGGAACCACTTGCTATTCTATTTACTTCTTCTTTTCTAGCTCTTGGTTTTGTTGGTCTTCTTCTTTCTATTTTAGATCTGCCAAACTTTTATTATTCGTTTCATCCAATTTATTTTTGTTTTATTTTTGAATTTTTATTTCATCTTCTTCTAGTTTCATTTTCTATTATTCTTTCTCCCTATTCTTTCTTTTTATTCTCCTCTTCTACAATTATTTTTATTTGTCCTCCTCAGCTCTCTTCTCCTCTTGTTCCTTCTTTTTCTTGTCTTCCTCCTATTATATTTTCTTCTTCTCTACTTCCTCCTTTTCTTTTTATTTATTCACCTTTTATTTTTCCAATAGTTGTTTAGCCTTTTGGGTTGCTAATTTCATAATTTCATATTTTTTCTTATTTTCTTCTTCAAGTTTCTATTCTAGTTGTTTATGTTTTTGAATCATTTCTTCCTCTAGTTCCTTAGCCTTTTCTAATTGTTTTATCTTTTCTAAAGCCCCAACAACTATATTCATCTTTTGCTTAGATCTTAACTCTATTTTTTGGAGTTTTTATAGTATTTTATGGTCAACTAGAGATAGTGGGGACTCTGTGGTGTTTTTTTGTAAAGCTTCCTTTATATATCTTTCCATCATAATTTTAGCCTCTTTACTTATTTCCTTGGTCTGAATGAGGATGATATGCAAGTATTTTGGAAGTCTATCTATAAAATAATCTAAAGTGTATGGAATTAATATAGTCTAGAATTTCCATTATCACCCTACCCTATCTAATAGAATCCATATTTTTATGTAAGCTCCCTACTTTGCTTATTCTTCCTTTATTGTGACACATACCAATAAGGGTGTTCATATCTGGGACATGTATGGTCACCTCTTTCTCTATACATTCATCTATTTATTATTCATCCACTTTATCCAAGGACTTTGATTTTGAGTTTGTTATCACTATTTTGGTTTTAGATTTGGTTGCTTTCTATTTTTTCTTCCCCTTGTGTTATGCCTACGGTGACTAGATTCTTCCCCATTTTCTTCCACTCATATGTACTAAGGTTTGGCTTGTGATGAGGGATGCAATATGGTATGTCTAGGGTTAATATATTTTTGGATTTTACATTTTGAGGATAAGTCTCCACCAAGTGAGAGTTTCCTTTTCTTGAGTGAGTAGGGGGATACCCTTTTTTATCATATCTCCTTCTCTCAGCCCTTCTCCTATGGTATAGTTGTTGTTGATGAATGTAGTCATATAATCTTCTTAATTTTACTCCTCATTCAAAGCCCTCAAATTGATAACTTTTTTTTGGTCTAGAGGACTTGTGGGTACCAACTTGAGGCTCAGATGCCTCTACCCCCTAGTGGAAATGGATCCTTAATTTTTTTGGTTTCCTCTTCTTATTCTTGATGAAAACCCTCCCCTAGTTCACTAAAAAAAAAATCTAGGATACAATGGTAGACTTTAAGAAATAATGATGAATGCCTCAACTTACTCATCGATAACTTCATAAGGTAGAGGTAGGGAAGATATAACTATTTTAATAAAGGGTTCAATAAAAATATTATCTATGTCTCAAAATTTGAACCTTTGTAAAATATTTGTGAACAATGTCCTTAGAGATCTAGAATCTCCCTTCTACCATACTCCTAATTGTCTTTTTGCATTACAATATTTTTCTACTTATTACAAAGTAGGGATACCTTTCATGGTGTATAAGATTTGGGATCCTATAGGTGTATCTGAATTATATTCTACCTCCCCCTTATGCCATATAATGGTGTGTGTGAAATACATTGTAAGTACTAACAATAATGAATGATAACAAATGTCATGAATAATTTTACCTTTTTTTATTTTCCTCAAATTATCTAGGTATTGTTCATGTATTATGGTAGCCAAGTCACACTAAATTTTAGGGGAGATCATGTCATAAGATATATATATGCTCTTTGTCATTGCATAATCCTATCTATTTATATATTAAACCTTCTAGGTGATGGCCTTTATGGAAAATCTATTTTTCAAGTCCTTCATGTTATAAATTTTTTTGAGTAAAAAGGGGTAAAAACTTTATTAAACTCAAAAAAATATTACAAACCAAAAAAAGGCCAAATCCCCAAGAAACAAAGAAAACCACATAAAACAATCACCAAAACCATCACACCCCAACACCATTTTTGTCCTCTCTAAGAATCATCTCCAGGTTCCTACACACCTTGTTGGGCAACAGTGCCCAATCATCCACCCTACGGCCATCAATATCCTCAAAAGCCCACTTCACCAAGCAATCTGCTACCCCATTCCATTCCCTTGGAATGTGAGCGAAAGACACGGAATCCATAAGCAAACTAATTTGAAATATCTGCTGCACTATCAGGGAAAGTTACCAACTCACACCATTAAACTTCCTCTCCAAGATCATATTAATCAGAATTTGTGAGTCAAATTCACACTTCACCCTTCTCCAGCCTAACTCATAAGCTCTCTTCAAGGCGTACAGAACAGCAAATCCTTCCATCCTGTTAACCGTCTACTCCCCCATGTGAGCTAAAAAAATAAAAACAATAGCTCCGGAGGAATCCCTACCAATCCCACCTATCCCAGCCAGGCTAGGATTACCTCTGGAAGAACCATCAGTGTTAATTTTCAAAAAACCTTTAGGAGGGGTCATCCATTTCCCACTCCTTTGAATTTTTTGCTTCCCACATCGACCACGCCTGATGCAAGTAGAGGCCAGAGAAATACTCTACATACCTAACCTTTCAACCAATTCTATGTCGCCCTTCTCCAGAGGCAAAATGATTTCACTCTTAGCTTCCATAGTCTCCTGGATCATTCCAATAATTTTGCTCCATACCTGGTGAATCGCTAACTTCTCCTCATTAAAAATTCAATGGTTTTGCTCAAGCCAAACTTGCCACAGCATAAAAATGGGTCCAGCATACCACGCCTCTTACAGGAAGTGAGCAATAGAAGGTAGCCTACCCAATCTGGACCAAAAATCAACCAGGGATGAGGCGTGCAAGCATTGACACCTCTACACATTCCACCAAGCGTGCCATAGATGAAGAGTGAAGGGGCAACTAAAAAACAAATGAGTCGACTCCTCCTTCGCTCCCTTACACAGGATGCAACGTGAAGGGCCAAGAAATCCTCTCTGTCTAATATTCTCCCAAGTCAAGTAGCGATTCCATGCCAATGTCCAGGTAAAGAAATTGCATTTTGGCCACAAAAAGCTATTCCAAACCCTTTTCCACCATGAAAATTCCCCTCCTTCTCCACATTGTTGCACTATCAACTCTTGATAACTTGACGATACCATGTATTTCCCTTTTGGATGAGGGGACCAAGCCAGCAAGTCACTCTCCCTGAGTACACAGCAGTATCAGCCAACAAGGATCTTATGCAACTTAGCACACTCAGCCACCATACCAATAATCGACCACTCCTCTAGAGCCTTCCACTTTGCCTCCATCAATTGACCATGAAGATGGAAAGATTTATAGTCACACACCCTATTCCACCCTGCCTCACTAAATCTTTATGTAAGAACATCCAAGTGTGGATAATGAGTAACCAAAGGGGGGAAGTTGTCCCATGAATCATGTTAAAATTGCACCTCATTACCCCCTACAGATCTAGAAAAGACCTCTCTTGATCAAAGCAGCTCCTTTTTTAAGAATATCCTAGATCACCGACCCATTACTTGACAAACTGCATCTAGGGATATCTTTCATAGGGACCCCAAAAAAATACTTATGTGACAAGATCCTGGCCCACACTCGATCTTGTTCCTCACACCATCTCTAATACAATTTTGCTGCCAGGGCCATACTCGCTAGAACTGACTGCCACAATCCCAGACCACCAAACCTTTTCAGGCTACAAACAACCTCCCACCTAATCAGGCTCCACTTTGTCAAAGATAGGTTACCTGCCCATAAGAACTATTTTTCCAAGGAGTCAAGGTCCTTAACAAAACTCACCGGCACCACCTGTATAGAGGAAGTGCCTACACCACAAACTGGATCAATTGTACTTGATTAGTGAAGGACAGCCACCTATTGGTCCAGTGATTCACCTTAGCCCTGAACTTGTTTAGAATCCCCTACCACGATTCCTTGGACTATCTCCCAGCAGATATAGGGATACCAAGATAAAGAACCAGAAGGCTACCAATTTAGAACCGAAGAATATCAGCCACTCTTCATTAAATGGGTGGTAGAGTGTTGAAGAAAAAAATGGATGACTTATCCTCATTAATTAGCTATCATGTGGTAGCCAGGTAAGCATCTAAACCACTACAACTGTTGGTAGCCTCCCTCAATGTAGCCATGCCCATCAACACCACATCATCCACAAACTAAAGATGAGAAAGAACCAGAAGGTCACCTCCCCACCTCCATCCCTGAATAACACCTTCACCAGTCTTTTTTCTAATCAATCGCCCAAGACCTTCCACCAAAAGTAGAAACAAGTAAGGAGATAATGGATCCCCTTGCCGCAAGCCATGCAAGGCTCCAAAGAGATGTGAGTGCTCCCCATTAACCAAAATAGAGAATGAAATTGAATTCACATAGCTCATTACCCACCTGATCCAATCTTTTTCAAACCCAAAGGCTACCAAAACCTTCTAAAGAAAGGACCAATGAACCCTATCATATGCCTTGGACATGTCCAACTTCATAAACATCGCCTTCTCCCTTGACTTGGACATGGAGTGGATAGCCTCAGTCACCACCACAATCCCATCCAAAATCTGACGCCCCTCCACAAAGTTGCTTTGTTCCTCTGAGATCAGCACCCCCAGCCACTTTTTTAATCTTTCAATAATCAACTTTGATATAATTTTATAGACTACATTGCAAAGGGAAATAGCCCTAAATTGACTTAGGTGATCAGCTCCTTCTCTCTTGGGAATGAGAGCTAGAAAAGTCAAGTTTAAGGCCTAAAGCATTTGCTTGCTATTCTGAGATTCTTGAACCACTGCCAACAAATCTAATTTGATGATTTCCCAAAATTCCTAAAAAAATTCAATCAAAAATCCATTTGGGCCTTGTGCCTTACCTTTTTTCATCATGAAGACAATATTTTTAAGCTCCTCTATGTTAATTGGATGCATCAGCTGCTCCTTCATCTCTTGAGAAACTAAATTGGGAATACAAGAGAGTATCTGATCCTCAACAGCCACTCCCCTCTGTCCTTCTTCTCTAAAAATAGAAGAAAAATACTGCACAGCTGCATTACAAATATCCCTCATAGAAGAGATAGTCTCTCTGTTGTCCGATACCAAAGAAGTTATCATATTGCCATGTTTCCTGGCTCTAACCGAGTTGAAGAAGAAGGTTGTATTCTTGTCACCCTCCTGTAGCCATTCAACCCTAGCTTTCTGCTTCCAAAAGATTTCCTCCCTCAACTCCCATTCCTCCACCATCTTAACAGCCCTTGCTTCCTCCCTCAGCAAAAATTTGGATATCCCCTCCTCTCGAATCAATCTAGTAATGTTATTCAACTCCCCTTGCACCTCTTTCTTTTCTTAAAAGATGTTCCCAAAGCTCAGAGTATTCCACCTTTTGAGCTGATACTTCATGAACTGGAGAAGCTTGGCAAAAGTATACATTGTTGTACCAACAGTTGGCCTCCCAATTCTCTACCACTTAGCAACTCTACCAAATAGATCCTGGTCTCTGAGCCACATGAGTTGAAATTTGAACGATATCTTCCTCTGCATACAATTTGAAGAAATGTGAAGCTTAATTGGCTAGTGATCCGAGCCTTTCCAATCAAGGATCTCAAAACTCAAAGACTATAAGCTGCCCACCCAGTAACAAGAAGTCATGAATCTATCAATACGTTCAGCAATAAAGTTGTCACCCATCCTCCTATTATTCTAGGTGAACCGCCCATTGCTAGGCTTAATGTCCACCAGGTTGAGCTCTGAAATCTTGTCTCGAAGCAAAGAGGATGATGGTTCCAATCGAGCATTTCCTCCCCTTTTTTTTTGTTAGGTCCAAAATAGCATTAAATTCACCAGCCATAATCCATGGTAGATAAGGAAAACCCCTATGAACTAAGTGGATGTTATTCCAGACATGAAGCTTACCTTGGAAATCAATGGGGGCAGAGACATTTGAAAGAAGAACGTACTCCCCCAACTCAATGCATAGTGAGACCAAAGAAAGTGAAGACCTAAAGGTGATCCAGGACACTGACTGAACCTTGCGTGGATTCCAGAGACAAGCCATGCCTCCCGCAGAACCCTGTGCCCCTATGCATTGACATAAACCTTGCCTCCATAGCTTAGGTGCAAGACTCAACATATACTCCACTGAAACCTTAGTTTCTTAGAGAAAGAGAATATCCAGACAGTGATTCCTAACCAAATTTTGAATAGCTTTTTATCTAGGGCCATTGTTCAAGCCCCTAACATTCCAAGAAATAACAATCATTTTAGAGGAGACAAGAAGTGGGATTCTAAGGTCTTGACCGACCCTGACTCTACCATATTTTCCCCAATCATCTTTATCCTCTCCATGTCCTTCTTCCTTCCCAGTTTAACATTTTTTTTAGAAGCTCCTTTCTTCCCATCTTTCTAAAGAATTCTCAGGTGAGTAGGAGCCATGTCTCTCTTCTCCACCTCTATTGCCCCTGCTTGTGTGGGAAGAGTTCCAACCTCAATTTCCTAAACCATATCAACATTTGATTCAATAGCCTTCTACTCCTCAACTTGCCCGTCCATAATCATAGGTAGGACAACTTCCACAAGAGGCATTACTTATTCCATGGGAGCATTTCCAGCCATTCCAAAACCTCCCACAACCTTCTCTTCATTAATTGAGCTTGGGTAATCCTCTTGCTGGCCTAATTCATCTAGAACCCCAAACTTATTAACCGAATCCTCCTCTAGATGCTCCATTAGGGACCTCTTATGGCCTCTATTTTGGCTTCAAGTATTAACCTACACAAAGCCTTTAGAATCCTTGCCAGTACCCATTCCAACCTTCTTTCCTTTGTCCACTCCAATAACACTACTCAGTGGAGGTGGGGGCGAAGGCTGCTAATTACCCAATTTTTCCTTTGGGCACCTATGCACCAAGTGACCATACTCGTGGCACAAGCGGCATCTGAACAGGAGTGTCTCATAGTCCAGTTGTTGTACCCATGAGTCTGAAGCCACACACAACTCTACCATGTCTGACAAAGACCTACTTAAATCAATTTCCACACAAATTTGGGCAAAGGTCATGATTTTCTTACCTAAAGTTTGTGTGGAAGACCCCACAGGTTTTCCTAGTATTGAAGCAATCATCTGAAGAACATCCTCACGGCAGCATTCAATAGGCATTTTGGGTAGCCATACCCACACTAGAACTTTGTTTGGCAGTTCCTCAATAGGGTTAAATCCAGCATGGCAAGGTTTCACAAAGAGCCCAACCTGATTATAAAAATAAGGACCACCTTTAAAGACCCTGTTCCTATCAGCCAAGCATATGAATGTGACCATGAAGAAATTATTGGCCAGCAGCATGACCTCCATCTCACCCTCTTGCTCCCACACACGTCTAGCCTAATTCTATAAAAAAGGGAGGGAAATGTGCAATCCCAAGAATTTACAGTATAGAGAATGCTTGGATTAATACTCCACATCTTCAGCAATCATATCGAATGGGATAACTAGCTTCGGTCTCTCTTTACAACGCTCCAGGTAGCCATTCACATTGGTAATTCATGATCCCCCAACTGAGCTTGTGTCAAATGGTCCTAGAGTCTAGTTAAAGTCAAAATTTACCTCCATCTTGGGATCCAGCCTCTGCCTGTTCCTTCCTACTACCTCACTAAAGCTCCTTTCCAATCTGGCCTAAGTCAGCTCCTTCAGAGCCATAGTCGCTTCCCCCCTAATCTACGCCTCCCCTAGTGAAACTTCCTACTACTATCTACCTCTACCCAAACGATGTCCCTATCCTACGCAAACCAAGAATTAAGCAAAAACAAGCCATGGCCTGATGCCCTAGCCTGGCAATGAGTCACAGAGCTCAACCATGCGCTCCCAGCCCACCATTTTTTATCACTTTTGCATTGGATACTTTTTTTTTTCAATCCTTCATGTTACAAATTATTATAGCTTTATTATTCACTTTTATTCCCATAATTGTGATAAGGGAGATGATATTCACATTTTTATTCCCATCATACTTGTGAGTGGAGTGTCCTTTACATAGGAGGCCAATAATTATTTGTATCACCTTTAGTGTGATACGGCATTGTTGATCTAGATAAAGAATATCCTTGTGTACCCTACTAAATAACACCTTAGTTTTTATTAAAATAAAACCAAAATATGAAAATTGACTCCATACATCAAATTTTATCCTTGAGATGACTCTATATTATTGTTTGTATTCCAATTTTTGAGTATGTAGGTTTAATTAGAACATTATAATCTTTTATGCCTCCAAAGTCGTATGATCGATTTCTACTAAATGTATCTTGATATATCTATATGTATCTTCTGCATGTATGACAAGGATAGGAACCTTTGAAAATACATCCAATGGGGGACTTAAGAAAATTATTCTTATATTTAGGTTGTTTAATTTGTTTGATCATGACCAACTAATGAATCTCCATCTTTTTACTTAAAAAAATGGTTACTACAGAGTATGAATCCTCTACATAAAAATTATGTAGAGTCTTTGTACTTAAATGGTGTTGTAATTTTTGTTTAGCCAAGCTAGGTATTTATAGCTTTTTTGATCTATATTTTAATCATGGTGAGCTATTTTAATACATTAAATCATATTTATTATCCCTATCCATTACTCTATTTTGCTTGTTTTACTATGTAATAAAATGTCTTATCATGCATTTGTTTCATTCTTATCTTTTTGTGATGTTCTTATTTTGATAGTTGTCTCTTATTTCATAGTTCCCACCATCCACTAATTTACTTATTTTTAATTTGTATTGGGATAATCTACTTGATTTTTTGTTATGTAGAGGATAATTTCAACTTTTATTATCTTCTATTTATCATGATCTATCATTATAATTTTTTAATTTCTTTCATAGGTGTGTATTTTCATATTGTACAGATTAATTGGTTATGAAGAACAATTCAAGTTTATATTTTTCTCTAACATGCTTCTATCTTACTACCATGTCTTATTTTATATCGCAATTAATTATTTAGCTTGTACCCCATTTACATTCCTTCATCCCTTTCTTCCATTGGTACACCTTTCCCTAGTGTTCACAATCTATATCTTTGGAGACATATTTGAATTGCTTTGGTTTTGTATGATGATTATCTCTTACCTCTATGTATTATTACCAATTATAAATCCACAATTTTATGATCCTTGTTTCATCTCTCTGCAAAATAAACTAGAACCACTTTCCTTTATATTTTTGTTCAACTTCTTAACACTGTGTAAAATTTATTACGTCAGAATGATATATTCTTTTGCATATGATAAGAGTCTTATCTAGTGTCTACCTTATATCCTTTTTATATTATTGTGGGAGTTTATTTTTCTGTTCTTTTTTTTCAAAATTATTTTCTTTTTCCCTTTTTTACTTCTTATTGTATTATTTGGTGTAAATATCCCACTAGTATGTTTTGGTAGCATCAAAAAACTAGTGACTAAGAAATTTGTTGTTAAGATACTATAATAGCTTTATTCAACTTCCTCATCTGATAATACAATGCCAACCTAATAAGAAGGTGGCATGATCCATGCCCATAAACTTGAGCATCTAGTATAGTGTACCATGGTACCTTCTTCCAAAACTTTACCTGATTGGAAGGATAGTGTCACCTTTTAGGTTCTTTTAGTGATGTTTCTATCACCTTATACCATAGTTGTCTGTGGTATAGACTTTTAATCAAGATCCATTTACAAACCCTTGTCTTAGATTGCCTACAATGTTCATATATTTATTGTGTTTGAGTCTAATATATTATCAGCTATGTAGGCCCCAAGAATTTCAATCGAGATCTATTTATAAACCCTTATCTTAGATTTCTTACAATGTTCATAACTTTATTGTGTCTGAGTCCAATATATTTTCAACTATGTAGGGCCCAAGGCATCTTATTTTTAGTTTACCTCACTTTTTAATTTAATGTCATAGAGTAAAACCTTATCTCTAATTTCAAATTATTTTTTCTTTGTGTCTATCATGCCTTGCTTTTTGGCGCTTATTTTTTTACATTTGGTTATATGCTACTAGAAAAAAATTTCATCTATTATTTATAATTTTATCAACCTCTCCTAAATATAATCTTTCTGATTCACCCAAAATGTTACCACAAGTCTCAAACTTTGTAATATTTACTCCAATGGAATCACTACTTCTAGTCCATAGACCTATTGAAAGGGTCAATAATTAGTTATCCATTTGTAATTAGCATGGTAAAACCATAAGACTACTGGTATCTTGGTATCCCAATCCCCTATCTCCATATTACATACTTTTTTTCATACTTTTTCCACTACTTTATTGAATGTTTCAAAGGTGATATTTGATTTGGATGGTAAGGAGTGCTTATGTGATGTTAGATTAAGGAGTGTTTCAACAATTTAACAATTGTGTTATTTATGAACTATTCCTTGATCACTCATTATGCTCAAAGGGAATCCAATCCTTGTGATTATGTTTTCATAAAAAACTTTTACAATAGTCTTTGTGGTATAATCTTTTAAATAAATAGCTTCTACACATATTATGAGATATTCTATTTTAATAATAATGAACATGGTGTAACTTTTTCTTATCAAAGGTTTAATGGTACCTATAAAGTTTATTGCCAATTTTTTAAATGGGGTTACTATCAAAACTAGGTGAAGAGACATTTCATCTCTAGTATTTGGTTTACCCACTCTATGATAGATATCATAACTTCTTATGTATCTATGTGCATCATTGAAAAGTTATGGCCACCATAGGACTTCTAATAGTATTTTCTTCCCTATTGCCTCTCCAAAGTTATGTCCTTCTACAGCTCCATCATGAACTTCTCTTAAGATATTTTATCATTCATGTAATAATACTACCCATCGCAACACATTTTCTCTTCTCTTAGTAAATAATGCCCCTATGATTAACATGAAGGTAAATTCCTGAATCATTAATATTTTATTCTATATTGTACTATTTTCTTATGGAAACTCTCTACTAGATAGAAATTATACAATTGCTTTCATGTCTTTGGTATTGATTCTATGCAAAAAAGGTGAGATACAAGAAACTCATCCTTAATTGGTCATATATCTTATCCCATGGTTATTTTTGATAGGTAGTCAGATCCATTATTACCTTTCTCAAGTTTCACCATAATTTTAAAATCAAACTCTTAGAATAACATAGCCAATGATAAATTATTCCTTGTATTATTATCCTATTTATCAAATACTAAAGTGGCTCATGGTCTATAAAGAATGTGAATGGGGTTGTTAATAAGTAGTGTCTAAATTTATGTATTCCATAGACCATAACTAATTTTTCCTTCTCAGTGTTGTAATAATTTATTTTTTCCCTTGCCAGTTTCCTACTAGCAAATGAGATTGGGTGATATATATTTCCCCAGGGTTATGCTAACATTGCTCCTGTTACAATTCTTAAGGCATTAACATGTACATAGAATGGACTCTTCCAATATATAAATATTAATATTAAAGCATATGAAATATTATTTTTTAGTTTATCAAATGACTCATGGCATTGTTTGGACCAATCTAGCAGTTGATTATACCACTTTTTTCAATAATTCCTCAATGGGTGTACTTATGATTGCATAGTTTCTTATGAACTTGTAGTGATATTTGGTATACCTATATTTTTATAACCTCATTTTGTGTTTTGGGTGGTGGTAGGTTGATGATTATGGAAGTTTTAAATGTATCTACTATCAATATTTATTTACATATTATGTGGCCTAATAAAGTTCCAAAGGGAGTATCAAAGATGAATTTCTTGAGATTTAGATAAATATTCAACTGTATACATCTCTAGAACATCAGCCATAGTGCTTTTACATGATCCTTGATTAAACCCTAAACTATCCAATCATCCAAATATACCACCAAGAACTCGTGTATGAAATCTTGGAATGTATTTACCATTATGTAGTTGAATATAACTAGTGCATTCTTTAATCTGAATGGCATCATTGTATACATGAAGGATCCCCATTCTATGGAATGATCCTCTAGTGCTATCTTGACCTAATGGCATCTTGAGAATATCTCAGTGAAGGAGTAGATTTCTCAGCCTACAACACTTTCTAATATCTCTTCGGTGAATGGTGTTGGGAACGGGTCATGTAGACAAGCCTAACTTAGTTCCCTATAGTCAATGCATATGTGTATCTCACTAGTTTTATTATTTTGTATTAATATGAGACTTATCCATTCAGTGTCTTCTATAGGAGTTAGGGTATTTTTAGCTAGAATTTTATCTAATTTAGCCTTAACCTTTACCTTTATGTTAGGATTTAGTCAGTATGGTCATTTCTACATTGGCTTGATGTCTTATTTCAATACCCACATATTACTCAATTCCTTTGAGTTTAGTAAATATTCTTGGGAATAAGTCTTAAAATTCAATCAATAGTTTTAAAAATTTCTCCACTTCCTCTTCTACCAAATAATTTCCCACCTTTGTTATTTTTAGAATTCTCTCTGTGGTAATATTTTCTTCCAAAATTTTAAGTGATTGGTATAAATATTGTGTTTTATCTTCTATGGTGTCAAGGAATTTTATTTCTCCTTTTACAACATAAATTTTTATATTTTCAAGTTTTTATTCCTCATCCTCTTCATGATTTGTAATTTTTTGGCAATATGCCATCTGTTCATGTTCTTTTATTTGTGATTTTTCATGTGGTTTTCCATGATTTTGGCACAATTGTTTCGATTTGGTCCTAGTCATCCATGTGCCCTAACGATGTTTATTACATTTTTAGTTTGGATAATTATTATTTGACATTTGTTTCTTCCATAAATAAAAACATTTTTATCTTCAATAGCACCTTATAGACTCTTGTATCTGGGTCCCAAAAATTAAAAGTTATATATAAATCCATTTTAATGTCTATACATGTACTGATTCCATTTTGTATCTCTTAATGTAAGTACCATGTTTTGGGGATTGTGTCCAATATTTAGAAGAAGAATTATGCCCAAACATTTATCAATCTCCCTTCTTGCCTTTCATACTTTTTCACATGTTTCAATATGCCACTATGGATTAGTGTCCCATATGTAACATCTTATCTCTAGAAAGTAACTTTCTAATTGTATAAACCTTTTTCTGAGTAATACATAAAAGTTTTTTGAAGTATGAATGGTTGCTTTATGGGTGTGCCACCATATTGTAGTAGTAATAGGGAGTGTATCATCGATTTATTTCATCCTTATTTCTTCTTGTGGGATTACTCTCATTATCTATTGTAAGTATTCATTGACCAATCCTATGTTGGTAATCTTAGGTAATTTATTATTTGAAGCCCATTATATGTGGTGAGCTCTCATTTTCTAAGGTAATGGATTTTTTAGTGTAGTGGTAATTTTACCTTTGTGGGGTGTTTTTATCAAAAAACATACCTTATACATTGTGGTTTTTGGCTCACTATATATGAAGGCCTCAATTTCATCTCATAAGGGTATTTCTCCTTATTTGTCTACTATCAAATCTCCATTCTTATTAGGTTTGAGGTTATATTATGTATTTATAATCTTTTTTAGAGTCTACACACCAGGAATTTTATCAAATTCTTTGTCCTCATCTTCTAGCCATAGTTACTTCAACCATGCCACTACCATTCCTACCTCCAATGGAAAATGGAATACCAAACCCTATTTATCAAATGTGATTTCTTATTCTTTTGAGTTTAATAATCTATTACAATCCACAAACTGTTCTAAGTTTAGTAATGTTGGATAGTCAGTATTGTACATATCAATTACCTCAAGGTATATCCTTTTATTTAGTCCCATAAAATCAACTTCAACATTATATAGGGTGCCAATGGGTGACCTTAGAGTATCATCAACCATGGTGATATCATATACTATGACATAAAATTAAGGTTTCCATAATAGTTTCCATGTGATCCATAGTAATAAATTTGTGTTTACTCTAAGGTCTAATAGTGTTTTCTTGATTTCTTGGTCATTTATTTTGATATTTATAATAATGGAAGTCTTTCTCCATTTTTGGTTTGTTCTTTTTTTTATTTGCATTTCTATTTTTAGTTTTCTCCACCCTTTGTACTTGATGTTCTCTTTGTTGTTTTTTCCAATACTTATAAAATTGAGTAAGTTTGGTTACTAGGTCTTGTTTATCAAACAATTTCATTATCCTTTATAAATATCTAATCTCATCTTTGTTAAAGTAATTTAGCTTAAGATAATCCTTATACTATGATTCAATTATTATTTTTCTTATTTTTTCAACAATTTTTGTCATGCTCATTGATATTAGGTTTATCCTCTTATGATCTTAGGTTTATCATTTTTGTAAAATTATGCTACTTTTGGAGAGGAAAATGAATAATGTGTTTCCTTTTCATGGAAAAATCACCACTCTATCTATGTAACCTCTATAGGAGGGGGTCCTTATTGATTATACCCATACTTATAATTTTGATTATATCCTCTACCACCTTGGTAATTTTCCCTTCCATGGTATCCTTCTTTATGACCACCCTGGGCACCTCCTCTGGAACTTCACTAATTATTATTATAGAGGTTGGGTATTTTGAATTGATAGAGGGGTTTGGTATGTTTTTATAGGCTGCAATATGGTAGCATTGGTCATGGGTAGCTACAGTGATGGAATTTGATGTATTATTACCACTCTTCTCTAGATAGTGTCCTATATATCTGCAAGTGCATATATATCAAGACAATTATGATTATAATGTTTGAATGACCATATTTGATGTAGTACATTATATAATTTGTAAGGGGTGATAATTTTAGCATCAAGAATAAGTGCTATGGGTGTTGATCATAGAATATACATATTATATAATAAATCCGTTCACCATATATGGCATGTTGAATTGGTGGTGTCATTCTTATTTATGTTTCCACTGATCATATTTTTGCTATTCTTTTTACCATATCAATTTGGAGTAGTAAGTGGTACATAGGTTTTGATTCCATGTTGGTGTATAATTATTATGCAGTAATACAAAATCATTTTCTTTCATTTATATATCCTATTTTAGTATCATTTATTCTAATTCTAACTGTAATCTTTCCACATTATATTTTAAAGAGCTATCCACATCTCTTCTCCAGGAATGTGCTTTTAGTCTTGACACCATTTCTAATGTTTTTGAAAATGTAATAATTTTTTCCATACATTTTTGTGTGGAGACAAGGAATTAAGATAGATATAAGCCATTATATCCTTTGATTTTTATTGAGAGTCTCCTCTAGTTTCCACACTATGGACTTAAACCGCTAATCATAATCTTTCACAAATTCCTTCTCTTTTTGCAATAGTTCCCTCATTTTTCTAACACTCTTTATCGGTATATATAAGTAGTTTAAATCACCATTAAATATTTTTTATACATTATCCCATGCAGTGGCATGTATTGAGTAAGTCTTCATGTACGACTTAAGTGCATCATCTCTTAATGTCCTAACAAAATCAAATTACATGACCTTTTCATTAGTAATGATGACTTATCCAATATGAGTCTAATAAAGACAAATGTTATTTTAAATACTTTATGTCTTTGAAAATAAATGGTAAATTCCTCACATTATATGCCATTTTAGTGTTTTAAGATGTTTTATGAGTATTGCTACTAGGATTAGTACAACTATTCATATGATTTATTGAGAAACATGATCCTATAGTACTATCATAATTCTAATTCTACTTGTATTTATATTGTATAACCAAATTATAGTTACGACCTTTATCTCTTTCTAATTCCTCCTAAAATTACCTTATTCCTAGTCTTACCACCCAATTCCTTACAAATTATCTTTTATTCTCAATGTCTTGCTTGTGAATTTTATATTTGTTTTCTACCTCATCTCTAATAAATATATCTCTTCTAATATATGGATTTACATATCTATTTTGATGTGGCACTAGAGATGAAAATTGGTCCAGGGTTAATTTACTCTTAGGGCCTCTTACGATTGGGGTTTGGGGGGTTCACATCAATTCAAATCTCTTTTTCCTCATGTTCTATCTCTAATTAGACTTCATGTCTCATGTTTTCACTAAATAATCATTTTAATATTTAATTATCTTCTTCCTTATCTATCTTATATATTTATTTATTGTGTCTACAAATACTTATCTCTGAATCACCTTTCTCCTAAAGGTTATCATATATCTCTTCTTTTATTTGTTATTCTACAATATCTATAAAAATTTATTGCTTACTAATTATTGTTGGGCTACTTTATATGGAAAATATATATTCCCTTGGTTATAAAATGTAATTAACACTTCATATCTTAATCCTCATCTCTTTATTTCTTCTTATACTACCATCTAGGCCTCATCCATTATGGGCCAAACTACTTGTGCCTAGTTGGTCTTTAGCACCCATGGTTTGAAATAGTTAAAATAATGTAGCCAACTTTGTTAATCCTTGTCACATGTCATTAATCACCTTTAGTGTTGTATGATATAAAATATATTCTATTCTATTTCTTTCACTTTCCTCATATGTGCCTTCTTGCAGTGTGAATACTAAGTCATCCACTTCTAGCGAAGGGATAATATCAATATTTTTAATATTAGGACTTCTACTAGTTGAATTTAGGTTATGTCTCTATATTTTTTTACTTCTCATCATTATTTCCTCTCTTTCATTTTTTATATCTCTTTCTTAACTTATAAATGAATTCTATCATTCTCCATCTGATTCTTCATCTCCTCCACCATTTTCTCTTAACTATATTTAATCCATCCTCTTACTACTATCTCTTGTCTTCTTAATTAACCTACTTTTAATTTATACTTACTTCCCTAGCCTCCTAAAATTTATTTAACCTCTTCCAACCATTTAAACAAGATATTTCAAGTAGTCACATCTTTTGAGGATCCCCCTTCTTTCTGCATGCCATCCCTTAGGTGCCTAGACCTAAAGGAATTGTTTACCCTCTCTTACTAGCCCTCTCTCCACAAATAACTTATAGATGAGGAGCATTACTTTATTTAGGAAACATTGTCTTGATCCTTAAATAAATTTAGATTTCTTAGTGTTGAAGCTTTTTCAACCTTGTATATCCCATACTATGATGAATAAATTGAGAGTCATTTTGAACCATTGATCAATAGCCTAGGTTAATGATGTATCGAGGAATTGGAGTGTGTTAATTTTTTTACAATCCACTGAATAGGTATTTTAATATGAATGCAACACCCTTCCAGATAATTTTATTTCCATAGTATCCAAGGCCACAATAATTGTGCAAAAGTGACCCAAAATTTTTCTTCATGTGGTTGAAAGAATGTTGACTTAAATTTTGATAATGATTCACCTCTTATTTTAATTTTTGTGGGAATTTATTTTTAGTATTTCTTCCCACCACTCTTATATTTTTGTTAACATAGGCTTCCAAAAATCCAAAGGATATTTTCCCCTAGACAAATCTACTAAAGTCTATGTGGCACCACCAAATGTTGACATAAAATCTAAAGTTGTTAGTCACAAATGGTTTTATGTTATACAGGTTAACTTTAATGAGAGTAATGTATCATAAGGGTTAGTATTGGTTATACTCCTTAGCATTCAATTAAAAAAAATTATTGCCTAATTTATAGTAATGCATGCATAGTACATTTAAACTAAAGTTTCACATATGGTTTTGGAATAAAGATAAAAATAATGATGTTTATATCGATTATAATTATATAATAGTTCAAGTATAATTGATATAGTTGAAGCATAGTGAAGATATGGTTTTTAGGATGGAATTTGTGGCATCAACTTATAGGGTTTTTATCTTTTTTCATCTCATCTCTAGAAAAATGTGAGAGATTACCCTTTGATCTACCATAAGTGAAAGAAGAATTGGTAGTGGGATATCAAACTAAATATTCAAATATCAAATTTGGTTTATTATACATCATATCTTACCTAAATCTATTAGCTTATTCATTATTTTTAATAGTTATTTACTTGGGCATATGGAACTTATCAATTCCATTCATATCCATTCTGGAAAAATTTTAATGGGATTCTATTTTTGGAATTAGCAAGGTTTTTAATAAAATGATAGGGATCCTAATTCTTTTAGCTAAATCTTTTATTTTCTTATTTATTTCTATCATGGCAAGGTAGACCTTGCCTAGGATAAGAATGGACCAATTATTAGATATTGGTTGGAAATTTGTTTTACCTATTATTTTGGGTAATCTATTACTCACAACTTATTTTTAGCTTATTCTATTGTGACCAACTCTCTCTTCTTCTTTGTGAAGAGGTTTTGCATTTTGCAATACATAAAAATTTGATAGATCAAATCTATGAAGAGAAAAAAATATTTATGATAAAGATTATTTAAGGATATTTGCCACATGTTCTTCACGGTGATTGGATTGATGAATTATAGTGAACAAGCAATATAGGTTGTGAGATACATTAGTCAAGGTTTTATGGTTACGTTATATCGCATGAATCATTTACCTATTAATATTCAATATCCCTATGAAAAATTAATCTCATTAGAATTATTTATTGGATGGATACACTTTGAATTTGATAAATGTATTTCTTGTGAATTATGCATTCATGTATGCCCAAATAATCTACCCATTATAGATTGGAAAGTTGGAATAGATATTGGGAAAAAATGATTGGAAAATTATAGTATTGATTTTGGAATTTATATCTTTTGTGTGAATAGTGTTGAATATTATCCCACAAATTATTTGGCAATGATTGAAGAATATGAACTTTTGACCTATGATCATCATGAAATAAACTATGATAATATTTCTTTAGGATGTTTACCAATATCAATGAGTGAATATTTAAAAATTCACACAATTCTAAGTTTAACTTATTAATTATAACTTATTCTGTCTAAATAAACTATGGACAAATATTATGATTCAATCCCTTATACATATTAATTTAGATCAAGTCTAATAAAAACTATTGATAAATAAGACAATCTTTTAATGAACTAGGAATGAATAATCTTATTAACATTCCATTAATAATGTCACACATATGATTGATTGAAATCTATTATTGACCGATAGATTTATGAATCAATGCTCATATTAAATGAAATATTTGAAGTAAAAATATTATAATATACAGTATAACAAATAGAAAAATGAGATCATTTTTTTTAGTGAATGGGATGGAATAATATTTGAACTTATCATACACATAATGAATCGACCTGAACAGATAGATGATATTCTTTTGGCTCCTCTAACGCTAAGTCTCATATTAGGAGGTGTAGGAGTAGTACTACTTACTAATATAATTTATTCTACCCTTTCATTGGGTCTAGTTCTTATTTGTATATCCCTATTCTATATTTTATTGAATGTGGATTTTGTAATTGTTGAAAAAATATTGGTCTACATAGGAGTTTTTAATATTTTAATAATATTCACTGTTATGTTGATGAATAACTTGAAATATCCCAACTTGCCCCCTAGACTGTCAAAGATAGAATCAATTTAAATATTTATATGAGTATTTTTGGTTCATTAATTACTATTATCTTGAACATACCATGGTTCAAAATATCACTTACTCAAAAATTAGATCAAGTTTTAGAACAAGATTTAACAAATAATATTCAACATATTAGGGTTCATTTATCCACTATTTTTTTTATTCCATTCAAACTTATTTCTATAATTATTTTAGTTGCTCTAATAAGATTTATTATTATAGATCATCAAGAATAAATAGTTTGAAAAGTTGAAAATGAAAGCTCTCATGTTTATTAGTATCATAAATATGATCTTTTAGACTGCAGAGGAATCATTTCATTGTTTATATATTGGAAAATATTAAACTTAATAGAACTTTTATTTGTATCTAAATAATTTGAGGTATGAGGAGTTCATCTATTATGCTCAAACATGTACTTATTATAGGTGATTATTTATTATCCATCAATATTTATGGACTAGTAACAAGTCAGAACATGGTTAGATCACTTATGTGTCTTGAGCTAATACTGAATGTGGTTAATTTAAATCTAATAACATTCTCAAATTCTTTTGATAGTAGGCAAGTAAAGGGGGACATATTCTTGATCTTTATTACATATATTATAGCTACTAAATCAAATATTGGATTAGCTATTGTTATGTAAATATATCATAACAAAAAATCAACTCATATCGATCATTCTAATTTGTCAAAATGGTAATATCTACTTATTCTAAATATGTATATCTATTCCTATTCAAATAGATACTAGGTATATCTCTATAAAATTAGATATATATCCCTTGATCTTTCTTTATTTTTTAAAGATAAATATAGTATTATTATCAATCAATAACATGATTCATAATTTAAGTCACTATTCAAATCTAACATGATTAGACCAGATTTGATGAAATTTAAAGAGATAAAAGTTGGACAAATCTTATTATTTTGATAGAATCTAAATCTATCTATTATATCCCAGATAATATGATTATTGATTTGTTTGATAGTCATAATATATCATTATTGGACATATATTATAAAATATTATCCAATTAAAACATTTTTACTAACTAATGGAGTTATTAGGTCTAATGTAAAAATTTATGATACATGTATTGGTTATACTCAGTGTGTCCCACAAATGTATTAGAAATGATACCTTGGGAAGGATGTCAAGCCAATAAAATTACTTATGCTCCAAGAATAGAAGACTACGTAGGTTGTAAGAGATGTGAATCTACTTGTACAAAAGATTTATTAAGTATATGTTTTTATTTATGGCATGAAACAACTCATAGTATGGGTCTAGTTTACTAACCTATAAGCACAATAAAAAAAAAGTTAGATCCATCCCATACATATTTTTCATTCTCATTTTTATCTTTCACTGATCAAAACCCATACTCAACCCAAGATCTCAAGCATGGGTTTTGATACCGAAAGTCTATTTTCTTTTCATTATGAGAAATTTACCTTGGTTAACAATAATTGTTATTTTTCCCATATCTTTGGGGTTATTAATTCCATTATTTCCCCATAGAGGGAATAAGATGATATGATGGTATACTCTATGTATTTTCTTATTAGATCTTGTTTTAATGACCTATACATTTTATTATCATTATCATTTTGATAATTCATTAATTCAATTGGAAGAGGATTATAACTTGATAGATCTTATTTAGTTTCATTAGAAATTGGGAATTGATGGATTTTCTATTGGACTTATTTTGTTAATGGGATTTATAAATACTTTAGATACTTTAGT
Organism: Torreya grandis; assembly: GCA_037957365.1. NCBI lineage: Eukaryota > Viridiplantae > Streptophyta > Pinopsida > Cupressales > Taxaceae > Torreya > Torreya grandis. Next base: position 2,636,258 of record JARHVA010001461.1, on the reverse strand, counting down.
TGCTTGGATAGTTACTTGAAATCCATTATTATTACATATCTTAATGTTGGCAATGTATAGTGGCCAATTAAGATTATTTGATTCTAGAGATATTATACTTTTCTTTCTCATTTGGTAGTTTGAATTAATTCCCATTTACCTACTTTATTACATGTGTGTGTGTGTGTGGGGGGGGGGTAGATTAGGTGGGAAGGGGGGGGCAGGGAGGGGGTAAGATGTCTATATTCAACCACAAAATTTATTTTATATACTGTAGGTGGTTCCATATTTATCTTAATGGGAGCTTTAAGTATGGGTCTCTATGGATCTCATGGACCCACATTCAATTTATAAATATTAGCTAATAAATCTTATCCCATAACATTATAAATAGTATTATATTTAGGGTTTTTGATTTCTTATGCCATAAATTTCCAATCTTCCCTTTACATACCTAGTTACCATATCCTCAATAGGAAGCACATTATAGTACATGTATGCTTTTGGTCAAAGTTCTATTGAAAATGGGAGGATATGGGTTAATCTGAATCAATATGGAATTGCCACCTCATGCTCATTCTCTATTTTCACTATGGGTGATAATAATAAGAGTGGTGTAAATTATCTATGTAGCTCTAAATTCTATGGGTCAACATAATTTAAAAAGTAAAATAACCTATTCATCAATATATCATATGGGTTTTGTAATTTAGGAAATGGTTCCATGATAGATAAAGGTCCAATTATAGCCATTTTGTAAATGATTTCACATGGATTAATTGGTGTTACAACTTTTTTCTTAGTAGGAACAAGTTATAATAGGATATGTACTCTTTTCCTTGACAAAATGGGAGGAATCACTATACCAATAACTAAAAAATTTATTATGTTCAGTAGCTTTTCAATGGATTCTCTTGTATTGTTAGGTATGAGTGGTTTTATGGTAGAATATATTATATTTTTAGGAATACTTACTAGTAATATTCCTAATTTAACTTTTCTCTTTTATAAATATTACTATAACTGCTAAATACAATTGTTCATATGCTCTCTATTTTATACAATAATAACATAGGTTACACTGCTTTGTAACCCTTTTACAATTTTTTTTCTATTTTATTCTCCTCTTATCAACCCTATCTATCTAATACAATGTTTTTTTATACATACTGAGCTAAAATAGCACAACTCAATGGTTATGTATGTGTGAGAAATGCCTTTTCTCTAATTAGGTCATCATTTGTCTCCTTAAAGACTTCTTTATTACCATAGCTCTAGTTATTATAATCCTCTATCTTGTTAGCCTATATGAGTGTTATAATATTGTGGTAATGAAACCAAATATATGGTTCATGTGGTTTAGTTCTTCAGCTAATATACAATCCTACCAACATACACCCTATGTGGTGACATTAATGGTGCAGAGGTGCCTATAGATGGTATTTGAAAAGTATGCATACTAGACTCACCAACCTCATTCATGTGCATATATTCTATGGGAATAATCTATAGTGGTGGAACTATAGTAGGTTTTGGTACCCCCAATGGTGATGAACTCTTAGTAGTAGGTTATATAACTTTATAATATCTAAAGGGCTAGTTATTAACCAGACAAGTGTATATATATCTATTAAAAAGGAATTTGACACATCAGTATAATGTAGAAAGTATGATCTCCATGGCATGTATCCATGGCCTAACTAATAGTAAATTATAATACAAATAATTAGGCATTACCTAAAATTGTGTAGATAGTATTTTTGGCCCCACTACAATATCTAAGGTGATAGAACCCAAAACTTGGCATGACAAATCATCAAATACTTTGATTTTATTATATGTATTTTTAATGGCTACCATGTTGATGCCTATTATTTTTATAAATGTGAGATTGTAAATATTGAGTCCTGAATCATTATTAATTAAAATTCTTTTGATTATTGTGTTTTTTATTTGATCTTATATAAATAATGGTAAATTTTAATCAATGGTTGACTTTGGTGTAAAATCATCATTTCCAAAGTAAATTACATCCTCAATGTCCTTAAAATTATTCACAATAAATGCAAAATAGGAAGGTTCTATGTCACAAGGCATGGATATTTGATTCAAAGCTTGGTTAAGAATATCCTTAAAAATGGTAGCCTTATGAAGCAACTCTAGTATATAACTCTTAGCTGGTGTATTCTTGATTTGGTTAACATTATCGTATGGTTTGGATTGATCTCTTAGTTCCATTAGATTAAGTTAGGGATGATGTGGAATTATTTGAATGCATTCCTCCTATCAGTTGAGGGGGTACCCAACCTCATAAAATAACAACATGTTGGAGCATAGGATCTACTATAAGCCTAAGGTGAATAGTAAGAGTGGGATATGAGTGAAGATAGTTGGTTGGTATAAGTGCAGGAGGAACAAAAGGAACCCTCTAAGATCATTGACATCTAGTAGTAATCGGTGGTAATTAAAACAAAGACATATAACAATAATATCAATATAATAATGCACCAATGTAAGGTGGACTAATAGATGATGTAATCTTTGCCTTAGTATGATGCATCAATGGGATTGCATACATGTGCAATATTTTACAAATAATAGGCAAAGAACATGTAAATAAGACTAATAAACTTTAAATTTCAAGCTGATAGATAGGCTCAATCATGATAATCATAATGAAGTGTAGGAATCAATAAATTAGAGATTAAAACTCATGTAGTGAGTCATACCAAATGTTTTGTGTGTCCCATATAAAATAATTTCAAAATTATCTATATAAATCCACATTTTATAACCATTATCCACTAGAGTCTCATATGATTAAAAATCACTAGAACATATAACTGTGTACTGAGAGAAAACCACTTATTTTCCCCAATATATCATCCACATAGGCCCAATATCCCTAAACTATGTCTATATACACCTCAAAGGTCACAAGTTATTGTTGAATTGACCACACTAGGATTGCACCAAAATTTAGAATTTTCACCAGTCTTTCACACACACCATTATATAATGGGATAACTACATAGAGTTTAATCCATCTTCAGAACATTGGTATTTAGGCAATGCTCAACACATGAGTGTTGAGGTATAACATAACTTCAACTACTAACCCATTTTTTAATTTTATTCTATGTATCATTCATGGTCTATTTATATCTTCCAAGTGAAGAAGAAGGTACATAATGGTTTCCATAATAGATTGAGAGGTCCCTCACAGTAAAACAAATCATATAGATGAAGTGAAACTATCATATTAGTTACAAAGAGTAAACCCTCACATGATGATGATGTGTGCTAAGGACACCAACATAAGCTTAAATTTTCTAAATATAGAGGCCTTATCCTAGATCTAAATGAAACTCAGTTCCTGATTCACATCATCATCACATAATCAATTTGATAGTCGCATACATAATTTAGCATTCTTATTTTTCTAACTAAGTTATTTACTTCTTGTATTTTCCCTTTTTAGCATGTATCTAAATTTATCAAGTTTCAAATTAGTTTATGTCATTTATTGCATATCTATAGCATTCTAATTATATGTATAATTAATTAATCAATTTATATTTACCCATTTTTTATAAAATAACACCTCATCAACATGGGGGTTAAGGTGGTCCACAAGCCTATAGATTAATTTATAGTCAACTTTATTTTGATATATATTATGTATCAAGATGGATTTATGTATAAAATTGAGACAAATATATAGAGATATGTTTTTGTGACTCATTATTTATATTTACATGTATGTAAATGATGTATGATTTATTTTATTTATAACATGAAATTATGTTTAAATATCATTTTACAAGGAATGTGATGTAAGATGGTGTATTTTTTATCTTTTTCTAGAAAATATGAGCAAATGCATGGTAAAAAGAATAAATGAAAAAAGTAAGATAAAAAAATTATTATAAAACATGCTAAAAATTTTGATAAAGCATGGAAAGAAATGTTAAAAATCAAATCAAAATTAAAGACAAGATGAATCATAATATGCAAAATATAAATTTAAAAATAAATATCCATTGTAAGAAAATACAAATGATAATCAAATAAGGATATGAAAAAACTCATGTCACCCCATGTAATAAAAGTTAAGTCAACTTAAGTCAAACATAAATAAGGACATAAATAATTGTAAAGTACAATGCCATTCAAAATTTAAGAGAAGTAAACTCAACTTAAATCAAACATAAAGGACACAAATGACTGTAAAGGAAAATGTCATCCAAAATGTAATATAAGTAAATTTAAATTACATCACAAATAAAGGAGATAAATCATTGTAAAGAAAAATTTCATCCATATTATAAGTGTTGGTTCCCAATTATACATCTTATACACTCGGCCTTACACACTTGAGAGAAAATGGCAAGTAATGATGAAAAACACGCTAGTATATTTTTGTAGCTAGGGAAAGGTTTGGCATCAAGATTAGATTGAATGTATAAAATGACTAAGAGGCACCTACAAAGGGTATGGTCAGCTCCCTGCTACTTCTGGCTCTACCTGAACCAAGGTGAGAGGACCTATGGGTAGCTTGCTCACATGGCGAGATTATATGATTCAACCTCCATGGGGATTATTGGCACAAAGAGACACAAAGATAAATATAACAAAACTAAACTCACTCACTCCACCTGGGAAGGGTTTTCACATATAATGAGAAAATGTTCTAGGCCAGATACAAGCTACTGAAGATAGATATAAAAGTGACTACAATATTCATTCGAAAGAATATTCAACAACATAAGGGCTGAATAAAATATTCCAATGCTAGGATTTAAATCACAAAAAGTAGACATATGTTAAGTATGCAACATTTATGCATCTACTTAGTAAATAACACTTAAGATATACAAATGGGTGTATTATCTATAGGGTAAGATAGGGTAGGATGAGTTAGATGATAATAAAGAGGAAGGGTATAGTGGTATGCTAGTAGTTTTCAAATAGCAGGGATTTTTTAGCATTCATTATATCATTCCTTAATAAAGATGCAGGGAAAATTCAAATGCAAGCTAGTGGTAAATACCAAATGATCCCTGAGAGACTAGAACATACACTAAAACTAATCTCTTAAATATTTTTCCCTATCAAATCCATAAACCTAGGGTGCCCTAATAATTTATTTAAAAACCTATCTTAAAGGAATGCAAAAAGAGTTTATTATCTAAATCTATGCTCAAAATGACAACCATTAGTGAGCACAAACCCAAATGTCTAATCAATAATTCTTGTAAAACATGTCACTGTACTTCATCTATAAGAAATAATAAAGATCCACAAGCATTTTCATTAACTTGAAAATAAATATTACACACATCAATATTTCAAAATGTTGCCATGGGGATAAGCATGGTGGATTCACTCCATGTTTGATAGGGGAGACATTTAGAGATGCTCTCAAAGCTTACTAATGGTTGTATAGCTACAACCACCTTAGCAAGGGAGATAAAATGCACACAAATTTGATCCCAAAATGTGAAATATCCTATACTTAGAATGACACATACCAAAAATAATGACCCCCATAATGACCAACATAATTTCCAACCAACCTCTCGAATAGAAGACAAGACTTCTATTTATACATTTTTTTACCCATTTCAAATCTGGAATTACTAAAGTCTCACCAAGATTCTCTTAGCTAGAAAATATTCCTTGCCACACCTAAAATCTTCATGAACTATAATGAAAATGATTGTTACAACTTCCTCTACAAATAATGATGAAAATTTTGAGCACATCTTTTAATCTTTGGGTGGGAGATGCCTTTCACACAAGCTAGAAGGAGAATAAATTCATTTAAGGAGCCAAACATATTTTTTCATTGTGTGAAACTACCTGAAGATTCTCTTGACCACTCTCCTACATATCTAGAAACTCCTAGACAACTACCCTTCCTTTTATGCATGCCATGGAACAACCTATTTTTGTAATGATTTCCTAGGAATATTATGAATCCATGGATATTCGAATGATCTATTTGGAGTGGCCCACCTTGGATTTACAAACCTTTTAGCTCCAACTTGGATTTTCACGTTTGGCCTTTTAGGGCTTCCCTCATATATTTTCAATATAAAAGTGCATTACTTTCAACTTTGGGGTTACCATGCCTCATTTGTAACTTTGCCAAGTCAACCTACTACCATTGGTGAAAGCTATGCCAACTGGCTTGCACAGGGTCCTTGAATATGACATATATGCCTATGCATAATCACCATGCCATGTTTTCTTACCAATATCTTTGCTTTACAATGACCTTATCTTTCATACGTAGTTTAACTTCATTAAAATGTCCATGATCATCTTGTACCATCAAATCTACATGCGTAGATTGACACAGACCATCGATCCTAATATAAAAGACCAAGTACCATTAGATGTTATCTATTTTTTGGTTCCTAATTATATATCTCTTTTTCTTGACCTTTTACACTTGAAGTAAATGGCAAGCAAAGATGGAAAAACCACTAAAATGTCATTGTAGCTAGGGAGGGATTTGACATCAGGATTGGAATGAATAGAAAAAATAACTGGGAGGTACCTACAAAGGGTATGGTCAATTCCTTGATACTTTTGGCTCTACCTAAACCAAGGTGAGAGGACCTAAGGGGTATCTTGTTCACATGGAGAGATTATACAATTCAAACTCCATGGGGATTATTGGCACAAGGAAACACAAATTTGACTAGAACACAACCAATCTTACTCAATCCACTTCAGAAGGCTTGTCACATAGAATGAGAAAATGTTATATGTTAGAAACAAGATACTAAAGATAGATATGAATGTGATTACAACTTTTATTCTTAAGGATGTTCAATACAATATGACAATAAAAGATTGCAATGCTAATCTTTAATGTACAAAATGCAAACACATGCTAAATATATAATATTTATGCATCTACCAGAAAATAAAGCTTTAGATATGTAAAGGGTGTGTTACATATAGGTTAATATAGGGTAGAACAAGATAATTAGTTAATAAAATGAAAGTGGAGGATTAAAAAATGAACACAAATAAATTAAACTAAATGACTAGTTTATTTTTATCAGCAAATGTACTATAGATTAGAAACAAATGAGATGAAATCATGCATAAGTGATATCCTTCAAGAAACCCTTCTAATTGAATCTATGAGCCTAGTACTACCCTTAAAAAGGATATCAACACCCTATTCCCAAATTTTAAATTAGAAAAGATTTTATAATCTAGATATACACTCTAAATTACTACCATAAAGATGAATACATCATATTACCAATCAACTAAGTATGTAAAATAGAGCACTGTAATTCAACAATAGAAAGAGAATGGAAACCATGAATATATTTCATTTATCAATTGAATAAAAATGAGTACAATATATTCTAAACAACATAACAAACTAACACTATGCAAAACAATTTTTTGACAAGGGAGGCATGTATAATGTTTTCAACGCTTGCCAATGATTTTACAATTAAAACCAATTTGGCACTAGAAGGATCACATAAGAGAATTATTTGAGGCTATAGCTCTTGACTAAAAAATTTAATTGACCCTTATAAAGGGATAGACCCCCTTTACTTATAGAATTGAGTTAAGCCTAGTATATTCCTAAAGATTTTCTAGCTAGAAAAGTATTTCATGGGCCTGGCATCTGTTAGACCTTGTAGTAAACATGATTCTTTATATTATGCTCATGCTCCTGTGATGATGGAAATATTGATCCTCAACTACAACAAAATATTTTGAGTTATCTACATGGAGGAAGATCTCGTAAGGGATAAAACAAACCTTTATCCTTTTGCATAACAAACAAAAATGTCCTTTTATTATATGACTACACAAAAACTAACTGAAATGGACATGCCACTAATAGGCCAAGTACAATGGTTTCATAGTGGGAAACGAGAAGAAATAAGAAGGGAGGGAAGAAAAAAAAGGAGTGATGCTAGCTCAAAAAATCTAAAATATCTGATTATGCCCTAGAGTTGATCTGGATGATGGAATCTTTCACCAACTTATTCTTATACTTGGTATATCCTTTTAGTATAGGGGCAAGATTTACTTAGTTTGGACCCACTTAGTATTTGAATTTTACTCTATACTCCTCAAGCCAGGTGGAAATATTATAAATCATGGCTTGCTTTCATCCAATGAGTTCTTTAAGATGGTCATAATATTTCTCAAGTGACACTAGTTACTTAATGTTATCAACATCAAAGGATTCGTATTGTACATCAATGAGGTTTTTTTTAGAGTGGTGCATACTGCCCCTTCTTCCAATTCCTTTTCACCATCAAAGCTCACCATCTTCCTTAGTGTAACATCTATCTCTTTTGTTGTAGTCTTGAGGGAATGATCTTTTCCTTTCAAATCAAAGATGCCATCTTTGAGCATCATCAAATGATGCTTGATTACCAATTAAATTTTCTTGGGCCTCTTTTGATCACCTAAAGCAATGATCTTCTCAAATACCAAAGTATATGTTCCCATATTTTATACCTCATCTATCTTTCACTAGACCTATTCCCAATTCTTAATTTCCACCTCATAGAAAAACATCTGATCATCACACTCCCTCTTATTGTCCACTATGTTGTTCAAGCATTTACATGCTGAGTGGATTATTTCTTTAGCCCTGGTGCAAAGATCTTCTTTCCAATTTTTGTCTCTCTCCCTCTAGATTTCAAATCATCAATTTGGCCAAAATCAAATGACTCTATTGAGAAGAGAGGATGGTTTAGAGCTCTACTAGTAGTTAGAGTTACTGCCTGAGGCTCACTCAGTAACTTTTGCAAGTATTAGTTCATAGCCTAATTCTATACCTTCAACTCTTCCATGGTGGCCTTATCTTTATCTATTTTATGAAACACCATGTTCACCAAAACCTATGAGCTATGATTTATCTCATTCCTTGATGGCTCCCCTAAATTGTAGCTATAAATAATTTAACTCTCAAGGGGAGCATCTTTCTTCAAAGCATCTAGTGGGGGTATAGATATCTCCACATTCATTTCTTATATAGTGGTGAATGTGGTCTTCAAATGTGTTTTATCTTTCTTAGGGGGTTTGGCCTTATATTCTTTAGTGATCTTAACTATGTCGATCTCACCAACTTTACTCATAATGTCCTTTTTTTTCATGCATGTTCTTTGACCTAGAGAAGGGGTCTAATCTAAAATCCTATTGACCTAGTAGACATTGATGCTAGCCTCGAGATAGTAAAGGTTGGTGTCATGGGATTACTTGATGTAGGAAGTGCCATAAAGGATGGGCTATGGACTTAACACAAACTATTTTATTTCTTCATCACTTTCCAACTCCTCACCACCTTTGTTTGCTCCAAGTTTCCCTTCCAGGTTTGGCTCTATTTGCTCCAAAACTTCAAAATTTGGACTGAGTTGGTGAGATTCCTTGAGCAACTTTTCAATGGAGATCCCTTGTCCTTATATTTTATTGGAATGTTATATGACTACTTCACCTTATTTATTTACTTGAGCCTTACATATGGTTGAGGCTAAAATGACCTCCTTATTTCCTTCAGGAATTTCTTCACCAATCATGGCCTCTAGACCTTTATTATGGGTTGGGTCATGGACCTTGATATGAGGAAGGAAACTCTGAGGTATTTCAATTAAAGAAACATTTTTTGAGGTATCTTCCTCAACATCTTTATTTGATTGATCCAATTATTTATTTATTTTTGTATGGGTAGGTCCCATTTATAGGTTTTCTCCCCCACTTTCTTCTATACTCACCTTCTCCTCTAATGTAGAACTTGACACCTTTAGAGGGGAAGGGATAGCTTGTGATATCTCCATAGCTACTTGTAATCCTCCTTGCTCAGCCACTACTTCAAAGTTGGTGGTGACTTGAATATCCTTCTTTGGATCCACTTCAGATCTCTCATCAAACTTATTCAATTCTTCAATTCTACCTTGATCACCTTAGCATGGTGGCTGGGTGATGAAATTCTCAACAAATATCTCTATATCTGATGAATTGGATTTCTTTTCCTGAGGGGCCTAAGCTTGCATGGATGCCTCAACTCTAACCTACACAACATATTAAAAAGATAGAGGATCATTTGAGGTTAGAATTCCTTCCTTATTACTTTTAGTCTCTACTCTTGAGGGACCCTCTTCTACAAATAAACATATCATTGAGACCTTCACTATTATCTGGGCCCTTTCCCTTGGAGTCATATACCTAGTATTTTACTTGTGAAGGAGTGAATGCTCACTAAGTTTTCATCACCTTGGAAAAAGGCTTACCTTTATCTGATTATTCTTCATCACTCATATCCCTCAACCTGTAGGCATATGAGGATTAATCCTCTTTTCTATTCATGGGGAGTTCCTTGGAAGGCAGGTCCTTAAACACAACCTCTTTTTTTCATAGGAAACCCACTTGGAGGTTGCATATCCCTCTTGACTCTTTTTTTTTGGGTTGATCTCCTTATTCTTCACCTCCTCTCTTCCTTGAATAAATCTTTGGGTAGGGGGCGGGGAGGGGGAGGAACAATGGTTGGTTGTTGTGCTAGTGGAGTAGGTGGAGTTATATCTAGATTGACCATTAGAATGGCCACTAGGATGGCTAGTACTATTGGGGCTCCCTCTGAAGCAATGGATATTGGGGTGACACTAGCCAAGGTAACCTCCCTAGTATAAATCTTATCCCATTTTTAATCCAAGCTTTTTAACTTCAAGAAGGACAATCCCACCTTAGAATGTGATGCAGATATGGACTCCACATCGATCAGCTTAGTAAAGTCAACATCACCAACCTTGTATTTTACATTGCCCTTTATTTCTAGTGGTGGAGCTGAAGGATCACCACTATAATCTGGGAGGAAACCCTTTAACTCATAAACTTTCTTGAGCTCATAGAGGGTAGGGGTATCTTAATTTCCAAGATCAACCCCATGTTCCTTCTACCACTTGAAGGTTCTTCTCATGATTGCAAAGGCTCTCCATGGAATGAAATCACTCTCCTTAGTAGTGAAGTTTGCTTGTGAGATGGGTTGGGATTCAATATTAGACTAATAATACACTATAGATAATGTCCTTTTATCATCCTTCATGTCCTTAGGGATGGGAGCAATATTATAGGCAATAACTTCTTACATTGTTAGCCTCATATAATCTAATTGTTTGACATCCTCCTCAATGGTGAAATCAAAATAGATATCTTCATAATGTGATTAATGCAAAATTAGATTGGTTTTTGTATTTACCAACCATCTGATATCACAGTTGGTCCTGGGTGGCATCTTGTCAATCACATACTATCCCATCTCTTATTCTAATCCTTTTGAGTTGGTGATAGAAGGACATGAATAGTGTCCAATCTCAATTTGAAACTTGAAGGGATTATTTATTTTTTTCATCATAATAATTTCATGTGGAGTCGCCATCTATTGGCTCAACTTCATCACTACCAATCTATCATGTAGGTATCTTAGCAATTTATGTGGAGACCCCAAGTAACCACTTATCCTAATATCAGTGAATGTCATGAATTGGATATACAAGGTGCCATACTTATCAATTATTTCTTTAGCTACCTTGGACATTATGTTGAGGTTCCTCAAAGGAAATAATACACTCATCATAGTGTTGAATAGATAATTATAAACCCTATAAATGTTTTTCCTAAATCCATCTAGAGTAATTTATGGATAAATCTCATATATTCTCATTCCATTAGGATTCCTAGTGAGCCCCTAAAATGTCCTATTGTACACCAATATATACACTAGGTAAAAAGACATAAAATGTACCTATGAACCTCTCATTTGAATGAATTGATACCTTAAGCTACATCATCTACCTATGCAAGTTACCACTTAGAAAGGTAGCCCAGTCCAATTTCTTCTATTATTCCAACACATAAATTAAGATTATGAACATCCAGGTTTCAAATTTCTCTGTAGTGGGCATACCATAAATTATTACCACCATGGAAATCACATACTGGGGCAATTCCTTGAACTCTACTAGTTTTAGACTCTTTGACATTCTCAATACCTTTTGCCTTTTCTTAACCATCTAGTAGGAGTTGATAATATCCCATATTGTATTTTCATTCTTGTCTACGTACTCTTGGCATTCTTCCAAAGAGAGTGTGATACTTTCAGGTTAGGGAAGAATTACATGTATGGTGATGAGAGCCATAAGAGTGAAAGAGAAGATAATTGAATGGCTTCTAGAGATGACAGTCCTGGTGTTTGGTTGGTATACTTAGGCACATACAATCACTAACTCTAGATATTGGGCAGCTAAGGAGAATATTGTCTCAAGGGTGATATAACTCATGCCAAGGTTAGAAACCACTAGGAGAGGGTTTAAATACTTCAATACATTCAAAAATTCTATGAATTCTAATCCTTAAATATTTGTATCTTTAATTTCATCTAAAATAGAAATAATGTTGCTCTTGATAGATGCTAAAGTAGCCACCATTTTTCCCTAGCTTTGCAGTGAAATACTTTAAACTTAAATGAATTCCTCAAAATAATTACCCTAGAAATACCATCAAACCTCCTCAAAGAACACAATAAAGGGAGCTAGAAGACCACTTACTGATAATCCAAAAGGATGCACACAATTAAAACTAAAAATCTATGAAGAATTTACCATAATCACTCTTTTGCACTACACGTAGCTAGGGCACAAAAATAGCTCAAAGGTATAAATAGAAGCTCTGAATGTAAAAAAGTAAATAAATCCAAATGCCTTAGTTATAATTCTTTAAATTTCAAATTAGGATTTTCATTAATGCTTTGAAACATAACAAATATTTACTAACTACCCTCTTTAATCACTTGATCTTCTTTCAAAAATAGGAAGGAGAAGGTGCAAGTATTTCCTTTATGCCAAGTAATTATCCTTGCAACACATGGAACCATATAAGTGATAATTACATTATGGTACCTTTTTGGGACTTCAAGTACTTTTACACTTTTTTACTCATTATTTCCTTTGGTGTAGTGGTGTAATATGTCCCGATCTCCTCATGGGATGTAAGAATGCCACATGTCATCATTTAACTTTATAAATATAGGCATTCAGGCCTTCAAGGACATTTTGAACCTTGTCCACCAAGAGGTAAGTGAGGACATATTCAAAAAGGGCCCAAAACCTAAAAGACACTAAGGAGATACCATTTGGCATCACTTTATTTTGCAAGTTTAGGCATTAGGGCCTTTGGGGGTACCTTTTGAACCTTACCCACTAAAAGGTAAGTGAGAAAATCTTCAAAAAGGGATCAAAACCTAACAGACCCTGAGGAGCTACCATGTGTTAAACTTAGATGATTTCTTGGATTCTTGACCAATTTTTTACCTTTGCACCATCCTCTTGATATGGGGAGGGATGCAAGATCCTTCTGACCCCCAAAAATAGTCTTAGTAGCCCCTTGAGATAGCCACATGTCTTTCATTTGGCTCATTAGGAAATTCCTCACCTTAGTCACCAAAACACATTGAAGTTACAATACATCAATTCCATTTCAGGCTCTAGAGCATTTATTCTTTGAGCATAAGGAAACAAATCAATGTATGCAAGGAAACTTGGATACATTTCTATCTTCTCCTAATGAATCTTCCCATAATGAAACCTTTGGTCAAACCTTATAATTCCTTAAAAACTATTTAAAATATCCTCTATCTTTAGAAAGTGTCCTTTGGATCTTTTGGTAGACACCTTTCAAGAATTTTTCAAGGGCAAAATGCTTGAAGAAAATAATCCTTTAGACATTTTGTAGAGGTAAAATGACCCTTCAAAGTGCCTTTTAAGAATATTGCAAAGGCAAAATGCCCAAAGGAAATGATCCTTCAAGGATTTTTTAAGTGAAAAATGACCCTACAAATCCTTTAGGCCTTTTGTATGAGAAAAATGCCTAAAGGGCAAGTTCCCTTCAGACTCTTTGCCATAGATAAAATATCTAAAATAGATGATCCAAAAATACTTAAGACTAAAAAGGCAAGGTATGGAATTCTTTCAAAACTTTTTAAGTGGATAAAATGTCTGACAAAAATAAGTCTTTATACCTTTTGTCCAAGACAAAAATATTAAAGACCTATCCTCATCAAACATTATGTTCATGCAAAAGACCCAAAAAGTCTAAGGGAAGGAACATTTTCACTAGACAAAAAAATAAGACAAATGACTTAACAAATTATAAACGTGAACTTTTCTTTCCAAAGGAAAACATGGGGACATAACTGGGGATAATGACTTAGGCATATTCAGAGACAAGGGCCCAATTTCTTTAGTGCAACCTTGGGCATTAACACAAGCTCTCATGAAGCACGATAGATTAACAAAATACCCCAGACAGAGATATCAAAACATAATAGATTTTTAACCTCCCAAAACTTTTGATGCTAAAAAGGGCACAATTTACTTTATGTAGATTTGGGATCCAACATCAGCACTTGCTCAGGGATGTGTACCCCCAGTGGTTACACAAGGAACACTAGACAAGATGCTTATCCATTGGGCCATGAAGTCAAAGAATTTAAAACAAAGGCTAGGAAAACACATCATAGGTGAATAAAGTTATAGTAAATAATTTGAAGACAACTCGAAAGGAAAAGGAAAAAAACACAAACTATACAAATACAACCCCAAATAGGGCAACAAAAACACAAATATACTATACAATATGTACGTATTTACATGAGATAGCATGGATTTAATCTAGAAAATGCTTGAGGTGTCTGCCATCAACTAGTAGTTCTAAGATTTCTCCATCAATATATTTGAGATAAAATGTATGGTTCCCTATCTAATAATAAATTATATAGGGATCCATCCATAAATAATCAAATTTACCATGTTTTCCCTTATCTTCATGTCTGATATCCTAGAGCATGCCTAAATCTCCAATTTAAAAAGCTCTCAACATAAACTTTTTATAAAAAACCCTTTGGAGCCTTTCTTTGAACTTTAAATGCTTTTCATGATCTTGTATATGAAATTTAATCAAACTCTATAATCTGGTTAATCCTTTCCTTATAGTGGTCTATTTCTTCTTCATCCTTGGCTATGTGTTGCATGAATTGATAAGTAGGTAACTACAAATTAAGGGGTAAAATAACTTGAGCTCCATAAATAAGATCAAAGGGGATTTTTTTGGTAGACCTTTTAGGATTCAATCTATTAGCCCAAACAACAGACTTCAACTACTCACCCCATTTCCTTTTGTTAACATCCAAAGTCCTAATAATCTTCAATAGATTCTTGTTGCTAGACTCAGCTTGCCCGTTTCCTTGTGGATTGTGATTAGATTCATATGCTAGATAAATCCCATAATCTTCACACAATACAACTAATTATTTTTCTCTAAATCACATGGCATTGTCACAAAAAAAATTTAACTAGCACTCCAAATTGATAAATCACATTAATTAAAAGGAAGTTAATGACTACTTGGTGGGTTGTTTTTTTTGTAGGGATTGATTCAACCCATTTTGTGAAGTAAATAGTGGACACTAAGATCCATTTATGACCATCACTTGAGGCATATGATATTTCACTCATGAAGTTCATTTTCCACTACTTGAAAGGTCCCTCAATAGAAACCAGATGTAGGGAAAGTGATCTAAATGCTTTCATTATCCTAGTGAATCATTGGAATTCTTCACATCTCATTACCATAGCAACAACATCTTTGAATAGAGTGGGCCACTAATAATTGACCTTTATAATCTTGTGTTTAGTGACTTTGGGAGCAAAGTGACCACCTCAAACACCACTATGAAACTTAGTACCTAATTTTGGAATTTCATGTTCCACTAAGCACCTCAAGAGGACACCATCTAGGTTACTCCAAAATAGATCATCTTGTAATAGAAGATACTTCTGGGATACTAATTTTAAATTCCTCCTTTGATTTTTGTCCAAGTAGGGAGGATAATTAAGATTCTTCAAATAATAGATGATATCTTTATACCATAGAGATTGGTTGTACTTAGATTTAGGGCTATCAACCACCCCTTATACATTATTCACCTTTATAACCTAGAAGTTGGCCTTAATCATCAGCTTGGTGAGACCCATGCCTCTGACCAATTTAGTAGTTTGTATCTCTAGATCATATTATTGAAGTTTATTAACCCATCAACATCTTTTGTCAGTAGTTTCATTCTGAGTTAATATGTCCTTCACCATAGTGTGAGGAACATAGGCCATGATCTTTGAACTCAGAATGTAGGACCTAAATTTTTTGACAGTCTTTAAGAGAACAAAGGCTTATTTTTACACTGTGGTATATTTTAGCTTAGAACCCTACAATGCCTTGATAAAAAAGGCATTTGGCTACTCATGACCTTCATCATTCTTTTGTATCAGCACTAAGACAATAGTATGTTCAGATGCAAACAAAAAGATTTAGAAATCTTTTTTATAATCAAGACTGACAAGCACTGGGGTAGTTTTCAAAGCTGCCTTGATGTCCTAGAATGATTTAGTAGCCTTTTCCTCCCACTTTATAGTTTGATCTTTTTTTAACATTGAAGTAATGGGCAAAGTAATTTTTGCAAAACTAAAAATAAACCTTCTAGCAAAGTTGATTTGGCTAAAGAAAGATTGAATACCTTTCTTAGTTTGTGGGATGGGTACCTTGTCAATGGCCTCTACCCTTTCTAGGTTTGTCATCATACCTTGATTAGACATAATGTGCCCAAGTAGATTTGCCTTATGTATTCCAAAGTGGCACTTCCTGGGATTGAGGGAGATTCCAAACTCCCTACATCTGATAAGCATCTTTTCCAAGTTCCCTAAGTTGGTCATCTCTTTTCTTGAAGTATACTATAACATCATCTTTATAATGTAATGAACTAGTTGATTGACCTGACAAAGGCTACATCCATTGCTCTTTATAAGGTGACACCTACATTCATTAATCTAAAAATCATTTAGACATACACATAGGTACCCCATGGGGTAGTGAAAGTAGTCCTAGACCTTTTTGGACTCCTTCACTACTACCTGGTTGTAACTAGAGAAGCCATCTAGAGTTGACAATAGATCAGAACTAGTAACATCTTTAAGCATGTTTTCCATGTTAGGCAATGCATAATTATCCTTTAGTGAATCCTTATTCAAATTCTAGAAATCAACACAGAGTTAGATGTCTCCATTTTTCTTCCTTATAAGGACTAGATTAGCCACCCATGATGAATATCTGATGGGTTGAATTATCCCACCATCCCTTAATTTCTTCAATTCCTCTTGCATCTTAGTGGCCAAGATGGGAATAATAAGTAGCTATTTTTGGTGGAATGGTTTTGTACCAAGCTCAAAGGGGATAACATACTGGAGCAAGTCCTCCTTATAGGCCTTCAACTCTAAATATGATCATGCTAAATAGTCCTGGTACTTAATCAAAAGCCTGATAAATGATTCCTTCTCTTTCTTACTTAGGTGAGTGCTAATTCAAATTTTCTTTGGATTGTCCTTAGTCTCAATGTTAATCTCAGTCACATTCTTTGATATAAAAAAATTTCTATCTTTGACTCTATCAGCTCCATCAATGGATGCTTCAAGACTACCAATTCTCTGGGGATAGTATTAGTCTTCAACTAGATAACTTCTTTTCCATACAAGGTTTCTTTTCCATCAAAAACCTATACCATGGAGTCTATATCTATAATGGTTCTTTCAAACTCATCTATACAACACAAAAATCTTTTTATTTGATCATCATCATCAAAAACTTGCTAATTATCAATGTCGCTTAGGATATAAGTCTTTACTATCACCTCTACCTCATACTCACAAGAGGGATTTATATGTTAAACTTTAAACTCTGCAGCCCTCTTCACAATCATATCTACCACCTGATTAAGATCTCAAGCATGATACTCAATATTGAAAGCATCAAACTATTCCAAGCAATCCTATACAATATTCTAGTACTACTTCAGTCTCTTCTATTTCATGGTGTAAATAACTCAGACCTACTTCACCACTAGTTATAAATCACCCTTAACCAATAACTTTTTAATTTTATATTCATGGGCAATCTGGAGGTGAATCAGGAGTGCTTCATATTATGTAATATTATTCATGCACTCAAGGGATAATTGGAAGGAATATTTGTAAGATTGACCATTAGGGGTATGGAAGACAACCCTTGATCCATTTCCCATGTTTGAACATGCTCCATAAAAATGCATGGTCTAAATGGAGTTTTCATGCATATTACCAAATTCAGGAGGTAGTTCCTCATACTCAACACTCCTTACAAAATCTCCTATATCTGTATCCACATATAACACTTCATTCAACTGATATTTGGGATCTTATATGACATGAAGCATGTGTGGCTCTTGATTCAGGAAAAACATTTTCCCATATAGATATATAGTGGCATAGGATATGTCCATCTAAACACTACCCCCAATACTAGTAGCCCATTTTCTAGATAGCAACATACCCCACTTTGGTGGATACTCTACAACAACAACATCCATACTCAAGAATTTACTAGGGTATTGTGAAAGCTTCACCACCAGTCCTTTAACCACACCAATAATAGGTACTTCTCTAAAATCCATAGCAAGGCATCATCCATATGTTGTAGTTATTCTTATATAGAGTTCATTTAGCACAGCCAATGGCATAATGTTACAAGATGCACTAGAGTCAAACATGAAGTTACGAATAATTAAACCATTAATTAGCAGGGTGATATATAATGAGTTAACATCCATCTAAATTTTTACCAGTTTTGTTCCTAAATACACCTTTAAGTGATGTTCAAGGGATTCTGAGGTGTTCTCACTTTCCATAGGGGAAGTGGGAGAAGGTTCAGCTTCAACAATCTCATTGGCAACAACTTTCTCAATGAATATTAAATATTCAAAAGCTCTTCTCCTATGCTCTAGAATTTTGAGCAATTCCACAAAAATCACCATGACCTTCAGTTGACTCAACATGTGGGCCATGTCATAGATACTATATTTAGGTACAGTGTTAATAGGTAGACTAGTGATACTTTCATTTAGGATAAACCCCTCATGAGTTAGGGGAATAGAAGTAGGAGAACTAGTATTTTTAATTTCACTTTTCAAGGGAGGCTTCTCGGGTTCATTCTTCTTTGGAATACTAGACAATAAGGGATTTATATTCTTATCATGGGTACCTCTTGTCTTAGCATTATAAAGTGTAGAACCAATCTTGGTGGAATTTTGGACCTCTTTATTCCCTTTGGTCTCTTTCTCTTTTGTCTCTGCTTTAATAGGAATAGAGTCGTTATCTTTCAGTAGAGTACTTTGATCTTTACTTTTCAAATTGTACTCCTTTTCTTGGGTAATTACTATGTGGATCATAAATTAATGGTCCTCAATTGATGGAGGTGAATCTCCATATTTCTCTTTCATCATTGATCTTAAAAACTCAAAATCATGAACAGGTAATTCATATTCATGTATCATATTTATTTCACAAATGAAATCTAGGGTTGGGACTCTTACCAATTCACATGCTCTCTAGAAATCTTGATTAGTAGTAGCACTCATTAGCTCTATATATGGAGAGGTTGCCATCTCATCTAGTTCACTATCTTGGAAAGTAAAACATTCATAGGCTGGGGTGCCTTCATAATCAGTAATAATTGAAGCACTCATAGCTTCCTCTTGGAAGGTGTAACTCTCCATCTCTTGGAAGTCAATAATTTATATGTCATCTTCATCATACACAAATTCAATGCATTATGTACCTTGACCATCACTATCAATTATACTACATGGAAGATGAGGAAGGAAACACTTGTCACACCAGTTGATATCATAGTCAACTATATTGACCTTTATAACTTAAGGATCTAGTACTTCCATTTCACTTCCTTAGTGTTAGTTTCTCTCATGCTTGTCATCCCTTTCAAGCCCATTTCCTTTGTCATTATTCCTACCTTGAAAATCTGGCCGACCTTGACCCTAGTTTATGGGATGATTTCTTTCTTCTCTCTTGTGATCCCTCCTATCATTATGGTTAGAAGAACCCTGAGATAATCTCTTTTTTCTCTATCTAACTTGTAATAAATTTATTTCATAGTAGTAGCCAAAGTATTCATAGTTTCCTCTAGGTATACACTCTTATGGGAGGCTTGAGGCTTTTTAGGATTTACCAATTTGACATCAGCCCTCTTTTTCAAAGCTTTACCCACAACTTTGATATTATTCTCTATTTGGATAGCCAAATTTAAATCCATCCTTAGATTTGTGGGAGCTTTATCTCTAAGATAATAGGCCACTTTATTTTCAAATGAATCATAATACTTAATCAAAGAAGCAACACCACTGGTTCTAATGTCCGCTGGTAGCCTTCTTAATACTTTAATGAATCTAGAATTAAAATCCTTGACACACTCATTAGGATTTTTATTGAGGCTCTCAAATTTGGCAAGCAAGAATCTGGGATTAATGCTATCACCAAATTACATCCTAAATGCATCAATAATAGCTTGCCACATGTCTATGGATCCATCAAGGAGGGATTTATACCACTCATAGTCCTCTTCCTCAACTGTGTTCATAAAGAGATTTATGCACACATCTTGTAGATGAATTTCAAAGTCTTTAATAACATTTAAGAAGGATTTTAAATGTTATTCACTATACATGGCATCATTCCCTTGAAATTTAGGCAATATATTTTGAACCTTAATGGGAAATTTATTAGGTAAACCATGCATACCATCAAATTTGATAGGTCTAAACCTTAGGATCATAAATGGTCTATGTCTATTAGCCAGACCTTGATATTCGTCTTCATTGTCACTAATTTCATTAAACCTCCTTCTCATATCATGATATCCCATCTATGAATATAAAGATAAAGATAAACTAGGGGATGATTGTGAATGAATACTAGGAGGAAGACTTGAAGGAGGGGAAATAGAATAATGCCTTAATGTCCTTACAGGAGGAGAAAGACTTCTTTATGGAGAAGGAGATTGACCCACAAGGATCTTAGATCTCTCTAAAACATTTTGATATCCCTCAACTAAAGGGATATTTGAGAAGAGGGGGTAAATAAAATGGGGGACAAACTATTCAGGTCTTATTTGATTGCCTAAGCTTTGGCCTATAATAGGATTCCACACTTGTTTCCTTTTAGATGGACCTTTTAACTTAGGGACAAGATCTTTAGATGGATATTTATGAAAGGAAAACCTAATACCCTCCATATTTGTATATCTAAATAAAACTCTTCAAGACAAAGAAGAGTACATATAATAGGTGTTGATGTTTAAACTTTGACATAATAGAGTCATCACTAAAAGCAAAACTTTTAGACCAGAAAAAATAGAACTACTAACAACAACTGATAGAATAAAATACTTTCAAATATTGAAGATAATTTTAATAATGTTGAAAAAATTCTTATAGCATAGGGGTGAACATCCCTAGCAAAGTCATGGTACCATAAAACTATTGGGTCATTGATGCATGAAAGATAGTCAAATCAATGTAGTAATAGTAGAGAACTTAACAAGGTGAAATACTCACAACCCTTTACAAGAATCCTTGGCAACATGGGTGACAAAAATGATCCCTAAAAATGGTGCCAAAAATATTTTGATGACATTGATGCACCAAAGATTATCAAAATAACACAAATAAATAGAGAACTTTAAAAATGACAATAGCTCTCTGCAAGATTCGTCAGCAACACAGGCCTTAAGGATATTTTCTTTCCCTAGCAATGGCACCAAAAATATGTTGGTTCCTAGTTTTACACCTCTTTCACTTAGCCTTGCACACTTGAAGGAAATGGCAAGCAAAGATGGAAAACCTGATAGAATGTCATTGTATTCAAGAAGGGGTTTAACATCAGGAATGAATCGAATGGAAAAAATGAATAGGAGGTACCTACAAAGGGTATGGTCATTTCCCTACTACTTTTGGCTCTACCTAAACCAAGGTGAGAGGACTTAAGGGGTAGCTCACTCACATGGAGATATTCTATAATTCAATCTCTATGGGGATTATTGGTACAAGAAAACACAAATTTTGATTGGAACATAATCAAGCTAACTCAATCCACCCAGGAAGGGTTATCACATAGAATGAGTAAATTTTCTATGCCAGACACAAACTACTAAAGATAGATATGAATGTGATTACAAATTTTATTCTTAAGGATGTTCAACAACATAGGACTGAACAAAATATTACAACACTAATGTTTAATGCACAAAATGCAAACACATGCTAAGTATACAATATCTATGCATCTGTAGGAAAATAAAATTTTAGATATGTGAAGGGTATGTTATATGTAGGGTAATACAGGGTAGGACAATATAATTAGTTAATAAAATGAAAGTAGAGGGTTAAATAATGAGCACAAAGAAATTCAACTAAAGGGCTATGTCATTTTTACCAGCAAATGTATTATAGATCATAAATAAATGAGATGAAATCATGCACAAGTGATATTGTTAAATAACCCCTTCTAATTAATTCCATAAGCCTATGACTACCCTTAAAAATGATGTCAACACCCTATTCCCAAATTCTAAAGTAGAAAGGATTTTATAATCTAGATATACACTCTAAATGACTACCATAAAAATGAATACATAAGATTACCAATTAACTGAGCATTTAAAATAGAGAACTATACTTCAACAATAGAAAGAGAATGGAAACCACAAATATAATTCATTTATAAATTCAATATAAAATGAGTTAAATGTATTATAAATAACATAATAGACTAACATTGTGCAAAATAATTCTATGACAAGAGAGGTATATATAAAGATTTTAAAGCTTTCCAATGATTTTATAGTTGAAACCAATTTGGCACCAGAAGGATCACATAGAGAGAATTATTCAAGACTATAGATCTTGACTCAGAAATTTAATCAAACCTTGTAAAGGGATAGACCCCCTTTACTTATATAATTGAGCTAAGCCTAGCATATTCCTAAATATGCTCCAGCTGGAGAACTATTTCACGGGCCCAGAGTCTATCAGACCTTGTAACAAACATGATTCTTCAGATTATGCCCATGCTCCTTGATGATGGAAAGCTTGATCCTCCACTAAAATAGAATATTTTTAGTTATCTACATGGAGGAAGATCTCATAAGGGACAAAACAAACCTTTGTCCTTTTGCATAACAAACAAAAACATCCCTTTCTTATATGATTACACAAAAACTAACTGAAAGGGATGTGCCACTAACGGACCAAGTACAATGGTTTCCTAGTGGAAAATGAGAATAAAGAATGGAGGAAAGATTAAAAAGTAGTGGTACTAGCTCAAAAAAACTAAAATATTTGATTATGCCCTAGAGTCGATCTAGATGATAGAATCTTTCATCAACTTGTTATTATACTTGGTATATCTTTCAAGTATAGAGGTAAGATTCACTTGATCTAGGACTACTTGGTATTTGAAATTTAATTTATACTCCTCAATCCAAGTGGTAATATTCTAAATCATGGTTTGCTTTCATCCAATGAGTTCTTTAAGATGGTCACAAGATTTCTCAAGTGACACTAGTTGCTTTATCTTATCAACATCAAAGGATTATTGTGGTGCATCAATGAGGTTTTTTAGAGTGGTGCATACTAATCCTTCCTCCAAATAATTTACACCATCAAAGTTCACCATCTTCTTTAGTGCAACATATATCTCTTTTGTTATAGTCTTGAGGGACTAGTCTTCTTCTTTCAAATCGAAGATGCCATAGTTGAGCATCATCAAACAATGTTTGATTGCCAGTTAAATTTCCTTGGGAATCTTATGATCACTTGAAATAATGATCATTTTAGCTAATAAAGTATTTATGCACATATTTTAGACCTCATCCATATTTTTTTGGACCTCTTCCCACTTCTTGATGTCTGGCTCATAAAAAAGCATCTGAGCATCACACTTTATATTATTGTCCACTATGTTGTTCAAGCATTTGCATGCTGAGTGGATTATTTATTCAGCCTTGGTGCATAGTTATTCTTGCCACTTTTATATCACTCTCCTTATAGATTTCAAATCATCAATTTATCCAAAGTTAAATGAATCTATTGAGAAGAGAGGATGGTCTGGAGCTCTACTAGCAGTTGGAATCATTGCTCGAGGCTCACTAAGTAACTTTTGCAAGAACTAAATCATAGCCTAATTTTGTACCTTCAAATCTTCCATGGTGGCCTTATCTTTATCCATTTTATGAGCCACCATGTTCACCAAAAACCTGTGAGTTATGTTTTAGCTCATTCCTTGATGGCTCCCCTAGACTATAGCTATAAACAGTGTAACTCTCAAGGGGAACATCTTTCTTTAAAGATTTTGGTAGGGGTATGGCTATCTCCACATTCATTTCTCCTATAATGGTGAATGTGTTTTGGCCTTCTTATGGGGTTTGGCCTTATAATCTTGAGTGATCTTCACTACATTGATTTCCCCAAATTTTCTCATAATGTCCTTTTTTTGCATGACCTATTCTTTGACCTAGAGAAGGGGTCTAGTCTAGAATCCCATTGACATAGTGGACATTGATACTAGCCTTGAGATAGTAAAGGGTGGTGTCATGGGAGTCATTGATGTAGGAAGTGCCATAGGGATGGGATATGGACTTAACAAGAACCATTTAATTTCTTCATCACTTTCCAACTCCTCACCACCTTTGTTCACTCTAGGTTCCCCTTCTCGTTTTGGATCTATCTACTCCAATACTTCAAAATCTAACCTAAATTAGTGAAACTCCTTGAGAAAAATTTTTAATGGAGCTCCCTTGTCCTTCTATATGACTATAAGGTTCTATGACTACTTTACCTCATTTATTTAGTTGAGCTTCAGGTATGGATGAGGCTATAGTGACCTCCTTATTGCCTTCAGGGAACTCCTCACCAATCATGGCCTTTGGACCTTTATTGTGGGTTGGGTTATGGACCTTGATGTGAGGAAGGAGACTTTAAGGTAATTCAATTGAAGTAACATTTCTTAAAGTATCCTCCTTAGTATCTTTATTTGATTGATCTAATTCTTGATTTATTTTTATATGCGTGGGGGTACCCATTTACAAGTTTACTCCCCTACTTTCTTCTATACTCACCTTCTCCTCTAGTGTTAAACTTGACACCTTTAGAGGGGAAGGGACAACTTGTGATATATCTCAATCTACTTTTAATCCTCCTTTCTCAACCACTACTTCAGAGTTGATGGTGACTTGAATATCCTACTTTAGCTCCACTTCATCTCTCTCATCAGATTTATTCAATTCTTTAATTCCACCTTGATCACCTTGGCTTGGTGGTTGTGTAATGACATTCTCAACAAATGTCTCTATATCTGATGAATCGGCTTCCTTTTCTTAAGGAGCCTGAGCTTATGTGGCCACCTCAACTCTAACCTGCACAACACCTTAAAAAGATAGAGGATCATTTGAGGTCAAAATTCCTTCCTCATTACTTTTACTCTCTACTCTTGAGGGACCCTCTTCTATAAATAAACATGCCATTAGTTCTTTCACTGGGGTTTGGGGCCTTTCCCTTGGAGTCCTCTACCTAGTTTTTACTTGTGAAGGAGTGAATGCATGATGTTTTTTCATCACCTTAGAAATAGGCTTAACTTTTTCAAAGTCTTCTTTATCAATCATATCCCTCAACCTCTAGGCATATGATAATTGATCATCTTTTATCTTCATGAGTATTTCCTTAAAAAGTAGGTCCTTAAACACAACCTCCTTCCTTTTCATAGGAAACTCACTTGGAGGTTGCAGAGCCCTCTTGAATCTTTTCTAATTGGGCTTCTCTTGTTCTTCCTCACCTCCTCTCTTCCTTGAATAAATATTTGGGGGAGGGACAATAGATGCTTGTTTTATTGGTGAATCAAGTGGAACTACAATTGGATTGACCATTGGAGTGTCCATTAGGATGGTTTTTACTATTGTGGATCCCTCTAAAGTAATGGATATTGGGGTGGAACTAGCCAATGTAACCTCCCTAGTAACTATCTTATCCCAATTTTTATCCAATCTTGTTAACTTCAAGAAGGACAATCTCATATTAGTCTATGATGAAAATATGGAATCTACGTAAATCAGCTTGGTGAAGTCAACAACACCAAACTTACACTTCCCCTTGCCCTTCACTACTGGTGGTAGAGCTAAAGGATCACCATTGTAATCTAGGAGGAAACCATTTAACTCCCAAACTTACTTGAGCTCTTGAAGGGCAACGGTATCATAAGTGTGAAGATCAACCCCATGTTCCTTCATCCACCTGAAGGTTATTCTCATGATTTCAAAGGATCTCCATGGAATGGTACCACTCTCCTTAGTATCAAATTCTACCTATGAGATGGGCTAGGCTTCAATATTATATTTACTATACACTATAGATAATGTCCTTTTATCATCCTCCATGTCCTTGGGGATGGAACCAATATTATAGGCAATAACATCTTGCATTGTTAGCCTCATATAATCTAATTTTATGACATCCTCCTCAGTGGTGCAATCGAACTAGATATTTTCATAATGTGATTGATGTAAAATTATATTGGTTTTTATATTCACCAACCATCTAATATCATAGTTGGGCTTGGGTGGCATCTTATCAATCACATACTATCCCATTTCTTATTACAATCCCTTTTCTTTGGTGATAGAATGACATGAATAGTGTCCAATCTCAATGGGAAACTTGAAGGTATTGTTTATCTTTTTCATTATAATCATTTTGTGTGGGGGCACCATCTGCTAGCACAACTCCATCACTACCAATCTATCATCCAGGTATCTCATAAATTTATGTAAAGACCCCAAGTAACCATTTATCATAATATAAGTGAATGTCATGAATTGGATATACAAGGCACCATACTTCTCAATTATTTATTTGGCCACCTTGGACATTCTATTGAGGCTCATCAAAGAAAAGAAGACACTCGTCATAGTGTTGAAGAAACAATTTTAAACTCCTTAGAAATTTTTCCTAAAGCCATCTAGAGTAATTTTTGGATAAATCTCATATATTCTCACTCCATTAGGATTATTGGTAATTAAGCCCCTTGAATGTCCTATTGTGCACTAGGCATTACATTAGGTAAGAAGACATAAAATGTACATATGAACCTCTCATTTGAATGAATTACTACCTTGAGTTGCATCATTTACCTATGCAAGTTGTCACTTAGAATGGTAGCCCAATCCAACTTCTTTTGTTGCTTCAACACATATATTATGATTATGAACACCCAAGGTTCAAATTTCTATATAATGGGCATCCCATAAGTTCTTGTCACCATGAAAATCACATATTAGGGCAATTACTTGAACTCTACCAATTTTAGACTCTTTGACAATTTTGAGACCTTTTACCTTTTCTTAACAAGATAGTAAGAGTTGACAATATCCCATATTGTCTTTTCATTCTTATCTACATACTCTTGGAATTCTTCCAAAGAGAGTTTGATACTTTCAGGTTAGGGAGGAATCTCAAGCATGGTGTTGAGGGCCATAGGAGTGAAAGAGCATACAACTGGTTGGCTTCCATTGACAATAGTCTTGGTGTCTAGTTGGTATACTAAGACACATGCAATCACTAACTCTATGTATAGGGCAGCTACGGAGAATGTTTTTTTATGGGTGATATAACTCATGCTAAGGTTAGAAACCATTGGGAGAGGGTTTGGTTACTGCAAGACATTTAACAAGGCTATGAAGTCTAATCCTTAAACATGTATATCTTTAATTTCATCCAAAATATAAGTAATGTTGCTCTTGAAGATGCTAAAGTAGCCACCATTTTTCCCTAGCTCTCTAGTGTAATACTTTGAACTTGAATGAATTCCTCCCTATGATTACCCCTGAAATACCCTCAAACCTCCTCAAAAAACACAATATAAGGAGCTAGAAAACCACTTACTGATAATTTGGAGGGTCATACATAATTAAAGCTAAAAATCCATGAAGAATTCATCATAATCACTCTTTCACACTACACGTAGATAAGGCACACAAATAGCTCAAAGGCATGAATAAAAGCTCTGAATGCAAAAGGTAAAAGTGAATGAAGGCAAATGCCTTAGTTATAATGCTTTACATTTTAAATTAAGGTTGCCATTAATGTTTTGACACATACTGGTTATTTACCAACTAGCCTCTTTAATCACTTGAGCTTCTTTCAAAAATAGGAAGGGGAAGGTGCAAATATTTCCTTTATGTCAAGTAATTCTCCTTGCAACATGTGGACTGATATAAGTAAAATTACATTATGGTACCTTTTCAAGCCTTTAAGGACTTTTGTGCTTTTTCACTCATTATTTCCTTTGGTGCAGTGGTGTAATATGTCCCAAACTCCTCATGGGATGTAATAATGCCATGTGTCATCATTTAAATTTACAAATCTAGATGTTTGAGCCTTTGGGGACCTTTTGAACCTTGTCCACCAAGAGGTAAGTGAGGCAATCTTTAAAAAGGTCCCAAAACCTAAAAGACATTGAGGAACTTCCATGTGGCATCACTTTACTTTGTAATTTTGGGCATTTTGGCCTTCGAGGACCTTGAACCTTGCCCACCAAAAGGTGAGGCAATCTTGAAAAAGGTCCCAAAACCTAAAAGACCCCAAGGAGCTACCGTGTGTCCAACATAGACACTTTCTTGGACTTTTGCCCAACTTTTTACCTTTGTACCATCCTTCTTGATAAGTGGAGGGGTGCAAGATCCCTCTAACCCCCAAAAATAGTCTTAGTACTCCCTTGAGATAGCCACATGTCTTTCATTTGGCTCATCAGGTAATTCCTCACCTTAGTCACCAAAACATGTTGAAGGTGCAATATGATTATTTGATCTAGGGATCCAAAACATTTCTTCTTTGAGTATATGGTAACAAATCAATATATTTAAGGAAACTTGGATACATTTTTATATTCTCCCAATGAATCATCCCACCATGAAACCTTTGGCCAAACCTTACAATTCTTTAAAACTATTGAAAATGTCTTCTATCTTTAGAAAGTGTCCTTAGGATATTTTGGTAGACACCTTTCAAGAATTTTGCAAGGGAAAAATGTGCAAAGGAAATGATCCTTTGAAAATTTTGTAGAGGTAAAATGACCATTCAAAAGTGTCTTTCAAGAATCTTACAAAGGCAAAATGCCCAAAAGAAATGATCCTTCAAGGATTTTGCAAGGGAAAAATGACCCTACAAATCCTTCAGGCCTTTTGTGTAGGAGAAATGTCCAAAGGTAAAGTGCCCTTTGGACTCTTTTCCATGAACAAAATGTTTGAAAGAGATGATTCGAAAACACTTAAGACCAAAAAGGCAATGTATGGAATTCTTTTGAAACTTTTAAAGCAGACAAAATGCCTAATGAAAATAAGTCTTCAGACCTTTTGTCCAAGACAAAAATCCTAAAGACCTATCCCCATTAGATGTTGTTTTCATACAAAAGCCCCAAAAAATTTAAGGGAAGGAACATTTTCACGAGGCAAAAAAAACAAGACAAATGACTCAACAAATTATAAACATGAACTTGTCTTTCTAAAGGAAAACATGGGGATAAAACTGAGGCTAATGACTTAAACATTAATATTCAACCCAATCTATACTTAGGCATCTTCAAGGACAAGGGCCCAATTGTTTTAGTACAACTTTGGTCATTAACACAAGCTCTCACAAAACTTGGCAAATTAACAAAATAGCCTAGATAGGATATCAAAACACAATAGATTTTCAACCTCTTAAATCTTTTGATGCTGAAAAAGGCATAAATTACTTGGTGAATATTTGGGCTCCAACACTATCTTTGGCCTCGAGGTCATGCCACTTGGTAGCCCCATGAGATTTTTTCCCCCTGTTGTGTTAGCTCTGCTAGGCTTAACACTTTCTTGCCATATGGTGGTCTTGGATTTGCTTGGAGCTTCTTTGAATAGTCTACCATCACTACACACCACTTATCTCATTGGGATAGATCAAACATAGACTATTGATCTCTATCCATAGATCTCAGTCCTTTATTTTATGCTCTATCAGATTTTTGATATGGTCTCATGATGATGACACTTGTCACCATCTCACTCATCCTAGGTTTCTTTGACTATTCAACTTTGATTCTACACTATTAGATCATCCTACTCCGTGTTAATGCACACATTAGATCTACCTTTGTTTAAACTCAAATGGTTATTCTACAGGGCCTAAAATTGATGGTCACATGACTATCTTAGAATATTTAAACCCCAATAGCTACTTTCTATGGCTTAAAGTTGACATTTGTGCACTTTTCAAAATATATCCACAATATCGTCATACCTACAATTCAAAATTTTCTTTAGGGACTTTATTCTATGGTAATTTGGTTTACAGTCTCTTTGTCTTCAACATTCCTATTTGCATTCAGCCTTTTGGTCCTTGGCATTCCTATCTCCAACATTTCTATTTCAAGCTTTTTATTCTCAACACTTCTACTCCTGCATAATTTGTCCACAATAATATGTCTTTAGCATTTTGTCAGGATAATTGTCTCAGATAAAATATTTGAGACAATTTCCCCAAGAAATCTAGCATTTAGACTTTGGTCTTCATTGGGACAATTCTTTTGGACATTTTATTCAAAATAATTTTCATGAAGAAATTTATGTTTGCATTTTTCTTAAAAAATTGGACCTATGCACTTTTGATAAAGGAATGACCTTTGTTGGTATTTTTACCATGGGATAAATGTCTGAAGGGTAAGTACCCTTCAAACTTTTTTCCACACACAAAAAGTCTGAAACAAATAAGGACTTGACCTTTTCCTAATATAATGCAATTATTTCAAACATTTTGTCCATGGTAAAATTCCCAAAGGAAATAGACTTTCAAATTTTTTGCCATAAATAAAATTTTTTATGGAATTCCTTCAAATTTTTTGTATAAACATTTTAGCTGAAATAAAATAGAACTATGTACCTTTTTCAAAACTTCACATTTATTTTAGGCTTTTTATCATGGACAATTTGTCTGATGGAAATAAGTCTTCAAACTTTTTATCCCACAAAAATCCCTAAGACCTATTCCATCGAGCAAAGTGTTCATGTAAAAATATTGAAAAATTCTAAGGGAAAGGCACATACACCAAGTAAATACCAAATTAGGACTTAGCCAATTTAAACATGAAACTTGACATACAAGTGAACATAGAAAACATGACATAAACTGAGGACTTAATCATTAATAGGTACGGGCTCAATTAATGAAATGTTTTAGATATCTGCTATTGACTGGTAGCTCCAAAATTCTACCATCCCTTGACTTATTAAACTTTTCAAGTAGCTTGGTGGCCAAGATGAAGTAAAATAATATATGCACATGCCTAAAGGTATTTTTGAAGGCTATAATAGGATGACACATTGAATAAAAGACTATCTATATGGTCTCAAGTCTAAATAAGACCAAGCCAAAAGATCTTAGTAATTTTTCAATATCTATAAATAAGCTTGTTTCTCAGTTGCAATCAAGTGAGTACCAAAAAAGAGTGACTCAAGATCAACAATGTCATTTGTACACTCAAAGTACTACTAGAAAGGGATTTAGAACTTTTCATCTTTAGGGGCATAAAATATAATCCCATTTTCATTGAATGACATCTTCTAAACAACATATTCATTGTCAAACCTAATGTCAAAGACAACTGGTTAATCAATAATGTCCATATTCCTAACTGAGATACCCAATTTTACATCCATGTTCAACACTTATTTAAAAGCACACTTTGAATATTCAATTACATCATCATAGGGTAACTCACTTACTTGTGTCATAATATCATTGCAAGAAAATTCACATGTTGGGACACATACCTTCTTGATTACACTCAAAAACTAATCAGCAATAGTAATATTCATCATTTCTATGGAGGTAGAAAACTAACATTGGGAGTATTAATATTTGAACGTCAAAATATTATCACCATCAGCAGATGTAACTCAGGATCATCTGCATATTATTTATTAGGTTCAAAATCAAAATCATTAGGCTATTCAATAATGTCAATATTCCCAACAAAGTTTCCCAAATCAACATTTGTGTACAACACCTTATTTAGAGCACGTTTTGGATCTTAAAAGACATGCATCATATTTGGATCTCTATAAAGTTTTACCATCTTACCTCTAATTAAAGGTAGGATAATACAAGTCCATATGCACACTTTCACTAATGTTATTAGCCCATTTACATGATAGAAACATCCCCCACTTAGGTGGGCATTCCACAACTACCATGTCCATATTCAGATACTTACCTAGATGCACTGCCAACTATACAACTAGTCCCTTGACTTATCCAAAAGTTGGAACTTCTCATGAATCTATGTTATAACACTTACCAAAAGCTAATGTAGTATTCACTCTGAGCTCATTTAGGATACCCAAGGGAATCACATTGAAAGAAGCACTAGAATCAAACATGCAATTATGGATAATCAAGCCATTGATCAACAAGGTTGTATAAAATGGATCCACATTCAGCTAACTCTCCACTAATATAGTCCCCAAATAAAAATCAAGAGTAGGTTCAATAACTTCTAATTCCTCATCTTCTTCTAGGGGTAAATGAGGTAATTTGAATTCATTAGTAGCAGACCTCTCACCAAATTCCAAGTACTCAAAAGCCCTCTTCCTATGTTTAGGTATTCTTAATAACTCAACAAGTGGCACGGTGATTTTTATTTGACTCAACACTTGGGACATATCACACACACTATACTAAGGAAGAGGTGTATTTGGTGGAAGGGTAACAATACCTTTATCTAGGATGTAATCATTTAATATATGAAGCGGAGTAGGCTGGGATGGATTTTCACTCTTAGCAATAGTCCTCAAGGATGGATTTTTTTAACCTCATTTACACCCTTAAGGATACTAGATAAGATGGGCACTTCATTACTATTAGCAAGATCACCTCTAGGATTAGCATCTTGGGACACTAGTGCTATTTGGAAGCTTCTAGGACTGTTGTATCATTCTCTACCTTTGGATTTATAGGGGCAATGTCTTGAGTAACAATACCTAGTTACTTACTTCTCAAGTAATACTACTTTTAGGTAGCCATTGCATTAATTAAAAATTTCCTATCCTCAATTCATGGAATTCCCCTATGATATTTCTTCATCATCATAGAGTGTAAGAGATCAAAATCATGGATGGGCAATTCATATGCTTGTGCCATATTATCATCATAAGCAAATTTAAAAGCTAGGACACTCTTCATTTTGACCATGCTCCAAGACTAATCAACCATAGTAACATTCGACATTTCCTTGAAGGTAGACATTTTGATTTGGGGAATTTTAAAATTAAACATAAAAATCTCATACTTGGATGACATATACTCAGGTTCATCTCAATATTCATCAATTTATTCAACAATATCACATGGAGGGTGTGGAAGGAAGCACCTATGACACCAATCAAATTGTAAATCAAAATTCATAGCATTTACCTTGGCATTTAAAGGATCAGGCACCTCTTTTTTAGCCCCTCTATTATAGTTTCTCTCTATCTTTTCTTCATACGTAGGCCTCTTCCCTCTATCATTATCTTGTTGGTGGAATGTAAGCCTTTATTGTGCTTTATTTGAATAAGGATCCCTCTCTTGACTGGTAGGCACATGCAGTATCCCTTTCTTAGCCCTGGTAAGTTTTTAAGACATCTATTTGATAGCAGAGGCCAAAGTCTTGAGCATAATCTCTAAATTGGATGTCTTCATAGATTGTGCCTTTTCTATACTAACCAATCTTACATCATCCTACTTGTTTATTAAATTTCCAATAGCCTTGATGTTAATCTCAATTTGGATGGCCATATTGAATGCCAACCATAAGTTTGTGGGAGCTTTCTCCCTCAAGTAGTAAGCAACCTTCTTGTCAAAGGCATCATAATACTTTATTAAGCATGTTGTCTCACTAGGCCTGATGTTCTTAGGTAGCTACATCATATCTTTATTTAACCTTGTATTGAAGTCCTACACACACTTGTTAATATTCTTTTTGATATTTTCAAACTCAGCTAAAAGAAACTTTGGATCAACACTTTCACCATACTAAATCCTAAAGACATTCCTCATCTCTTCCCATGAATCAATGCATCTAAGGGGAAGAGAGTTGAACCACTCATGAGCATCTTCCTCCATCATGTTCATAAATAATTTAATGCACATATTCTCATACTTAACCTCATAATATTCAATGATATTTTTAAAAGTCCTCAAGTGTTGATCACAACTCATTATATTATTTCCTTGAAACTTTGGGAGGCATTTCCTAACTTCATTTGGGACTTCATTAGGATAGCCCTCCATGTCTTTGAAATTTATAGGCCTAAATTTGGGAATATAAAATGTAGGACACTCATTCTCATCTGGATCCCTACGCCTCATAATTGGTTCAATGGGAAGATCAAGAATAACTAGAAAAGGGATGTGTAGGGGTGAATGAGGTGGACTAGGTGGATCAAACATGGGAGGGGATTCAGTTTGTTGAGAAGCAGTTGGGTAATAAATGAGACTATATGTTTCAGAATCAGTAGAAGAGCTATGATAGTCCTTGATAATGGGGACCTCAATAAGATGTTCAAGACTATCAGAATCTTGATAGTCCTTATCTACTAAACTCTGCCCTTCAATAGGCTTTCAAACTTATCTCACTCTTATTTGAGGAATAATTAAGGGTGGAACAAGTTTCTTAGACGTGTCGCCTTTGAAATATGATCTCAATCCTGCTATCTTTGCAAACAAGAAAATACTCAAAGCTAAAAGTTAACAAAATAATATTTAGAACAAGCACTAATCTTTCTTGAAACCAGGAGATAAAAATTGAAGTCTCCACTAGAATCATAATTCTAGAATATAACAAACTGACAATGATACATGCTGACAACATAATTTTCTAAAGTTAATGATGAGATATAATACAAAGACACTTATTTTTTTAGAATAATGTTCAAAAGGGAAAAAATACCTTCTAACATGCAATCTTAATAGTTTTTTTTAAAAATGCAATAAAAGTCAAATTATCAAGCCTCAATAATTCTTGGCACATCTCCAATGGAGTGTTATGATGTTTACATACCAAAAATGATCATATTATTTCAAATAATAAACATCAAACCTTCAAACTCAAAATACTTACAACTCTAGCTCTCTACAAGAGTCCCCAACAACACGGGTGATAAGAAGTTTACCTGGAAATGGTGCCAATTGAGTGTTAGTACCCATTTTTACACTTCAAACACTCAATTTTACACACTTGAGAGAAAATGGCAACCAATGATGAAAAACCCATTTGTATGTCATTGTAGTTGAAGAAGGGTTTGGCATCAAGATTAGACCAAATGCAAAAAATGACTGAGAGGTACCTACAAACGGTATGGTCAACTCCCTACTATTTCTCTCTCTACCTAAACCAAGGTGAGAAGACTTATGGGGTAGCTTTCTCATATGGACAGATTCTATGATTCAACCTCCATGGTGATTATTGGCATAAAGAGATACAAACCTAATTAGAACACAATCAAACTCCATCACTCCACCCAAGAAGGGTTATCACACGAAATGAGCAAATGTTCTAGGTCAGATATAAGATACTAAAAACATATATAAAAGTGACTATAATATTCATTCGAAATAATATTAAGCAACACAAGTGTTGAATAAAAGATTGTAATGCTAGGCTTTAAAGCATAAAACATAGACACATGCTAAGTATGCAATATTTATGCATTTGCCTAGAAAATAACACTTAAGATATACAAATGGGTGTATTATTTATAGGGTAGGATAGGGTAGATGATTTAGATGATAATAAAGAGGAAGGGTGTGGTGGTGTGTTTTTAGTTTTCAAATAGTAGGGATTCTTTCAGCATTTATGACATCATTCCTTAAAAAAAATATAGAGAAACTTCAAATGCAAGCTAGTGGTAAAAACCAAATGATCCCTGAGAGACTAGAACATACACTAAAATTAGTCCTTCAAATTATTTTCCCTATCAAATCCATAAACCTAGGGTTCCCTAAAAATTTATTCAACAACCTATTCTAAAGTAATGCATAAAGAGTTTATAATCTAAATCTATGCTCAAAATGACAACCAGTAGTGAACATAAACCCAAATGTCCAATCAAAAATTCTTGTAAAACATGTAATTACACTTCATCTATAGGAAATAGCAAATAACCACAAGCATTTTCATTAACTTGAAAATAAATATTACACACATCAGTATTTCAAAATGCTACCATGGGGACAAGCATGATGGATTTGCTCTATGTTGGATAGGGGAGACATATAGAGATGCTCTCAAATCTTGTTGATGGTTTTACAGCTACAAACACCTTAAAAGAGAGATAAAATTTACATAACTTTAATCCTAAAATGTGAAAGAGCCTATACTTATAATGACACAAACCAAAAATAATGGCCCCTACAATGACCAACGTAATGGCCAACCAACCTCTTGAATAGAAGATAAGCCTTTTATTTATACATTTTTTACCCATTTCAAATTTGCAAGTGCCAAAGTCCCACCAAGATTCTCCTAGATAGAAAATATTCCTTACCATGCCTAAAATCTACATGGAACTACAAAGAAAATGATTGTTACAACTGACTATACAAGGAATGATGATGATTTGGAGCATATCTTTTTATCTCTAGGTGGGAGATGCCTTTCATACAAGCTAGAAGAA
Organism: Torreya grandis; assembly: GCA_037957365.1. NCBI lineage: Eukaryota > Viridiplantae > Streptophyta > Pinopsida > Cupressales > Taxaceae > Torreya > Torreya grandis. Next base: position 2,599,565 of record JARHVA010001461.1, on the reverse strand, counting down.
AAATAAAATCATTTGAAGAGTCAAATAAATTTTATCATTATGTGTAACTTCCTGAAGATGCTCTTGACCACTTGATTTCATAGCTAAAAGCTCCTGGACAACTACCCTTCCTTTTATGTAGACCATGGAATAACCTATTCTTGTAGTGATTTCCTAGGAATATTTTATATCTATGGTTGTTTGAATGATCTCTTTGGAGTGGCCCACCTTGGATTTACAAACCTTTTGGCTCCAACTTGCATTTTCACATTTGGCCTTTTAACGCTTCCCTCATATATGTTTTAATGCAAAAATGCATTATTTTCAACCTTGAGGTTACCATGCCTCATTTTTAACTTCACCAAGTCAAACTACTACCATTGGTGAAATATCCACCAACTGGCTTATATAGGGTCCTTGAATATGATGTATATGCCTATGTGGCATTGCCATATCACATTTACTTACCAATATCTTTGCTATACATTGACTTTGTATTACATATGTAGTTGAAATTCATTGAAATTTCCATGATCATCCTATACCATTGGATTTGCATGCATGAATAAATGCAGACCATCGATCTTAATATAAAAGACCAAATACCATTTGTTGTTAGCTATCTTTGACCCCAAGGTCATGCCACTTGGCAACCCCACAAGCTTTCTACATGGTACTGTGTCATCTCTACTAGGCTTAATGTGTTATCACCATTTGGTGGTCTTGGATTTACTTGGAGCTTCTTTGAATAATCCACCATCACTATGCACTACTAATATCATTGGCATAGATCAAGCACAAACCATCAATCTCTATCTATAGGGATAAATCCTCTGCTCTACACTTCATCAAATTTATGATAGGATCTTGTGATGATGACACTTGTCTCCATCTCGCTCATCCTAGGTTTCTTTGACTATTCAACTTTGATCACACACCGTCAGATCATCCTACTCCATGTTAATGTGTACCATTGGATTTAAATCTATTTGAAATCAAACAAATATTCCATAGGGCATAAAATTGATGCTCACATGACTACCTTAGAATATTTGAATCCTAATGGTTACTTTTTATGGTTTAAAATTGATGTTTGTGCACCTATCAAAAGACATACGTGAGATCATCATACCTAAAATTCAAAAATTTCTTCAAGGATTTTGTTATGTGACAATTTGGTCTATGATATCTTTGTCTTTGGAATTCCTATTTGCTTTCATCCTTTTGGTCCTTAGCATTCCTATCTTTGACAGTTCTATTTCAGGATTTTTAATCTCAATACTTCTATTCCCATATAATTTGTCTGCAATAGTCTATCATTAGCTTTCTATTAGGATAATTGTCTCAGACAAAATGTTTGAGACAATTTCCTCAAATAATTTGACCTTTTAATTTTCATCTTTATCAAGACAATTATTTTAGACATTTTGTCCAAAATAATTTCCCTGAAGAAATTGATCTTTGCATTTTTCTTAAAGGAATTGGACTTAGCTCTTTTACCGAAGAAATTGGACCTGTGCACTTTTGTTGAAGGAATGACCTTTGTCAGACTTTTTTCCATGGGATAATTGCCCAAATGGTAAGTGACCTTATGACTTTTTGTTGCAGATAAGAAGTCTGAAACAAATACGGACTTAAATTTTTCCCAACATAATGCAATTCTTTGGGACATTTTTTTCATGGTAAAATGCCTGAATGAAATATACCTTTAGACTTTTTTCCATAGACAAAATTTCTGATGGAATTCCTTTATATTTTTTGTACAAACATTTTTGTCAAAATAGAATAAGACTACACCTTTTCCAAAACTTTGAAATTCTTTCAAGCTTTTTATTGTGGATAATTTGCCTAATGGAAATGAGTCTTTGGAATTTTTGTCCCACAAAAATCCCAAAGACCTATTTCCATAAGGAAAAGTGTTCATGCAAAAAACTCAAAAATTTCTAAGGGAAAGGTACATATGCCAAGTAAAGACCAAATTAGGACTTAGATAATTTAAACATGAAACTTGGCATACAAATGAACATTGAAAATAAGACTTAGACTGAGTACCTAGGCATTAATACTTGACTCAGGCTTGACTTAGGCACTTACATTGGACAAGGGCCCAATTGCTTTAGTGAAATTTTGGGCACTAATAATAAGAAAATTAAAGTAAAATTAAATCAAAAAAGTACATAAATGATTTTAAAATAAGCTAAAAACTCTTTTGAGTGAAAAATCAAAATCAATGATCATTTTATAAGAGGATGTAGGAAAACACAATCATCTAGAGACATTAATAAAATATCTAAGATGTTGTGGAAGTGAATGGTGTTGGGAATTTGTGAGTAATGTTTGGTTGTATTTCAAAAGGTCTTACAATGCAACTCATAAACTGGAAAGCCAAGTGGTAATATAAATGGTAGTTAAAATTTAAATCTAAAATGAATTGGAACGACGATGATCAACTAAAAGTGATATTTTTCAAGTGGATTTTGGGAAAGATATGATGAAAGTGTAAGGATGAAAGGAACTAAAATTTTTATGTAAGAATACTTAATAGAGATGAGCCACTCTAGGCAAGTGGACAAGGCTAAGAAGTATCATCATAGAGAACTACATTTGGCCTAAAGTTCATATTGGATCTTGCATCCATGGAACTATAAAGGTAGCATCCACTTGCCTAATGCATCTAGAGTTAGCTCGGCTACCCCTTGATTTTCTTATATTCCCCCCCCCCATTTTGTTTTTTTTATTTCATCATCTCCTATAGCCTAAAGGAAATGTTTGTCATATTATTTATGTGTCATTATTCTATATAGCCTAGGGCAACATTATTAGTCTTTTATTCTTACATTGTTATACCTGCATCATTACTACCTAACATAGGGTTCACCCTATCACTAAGAGAAACACCTCTATTACACATGCATGAATAATTTGTATTATGTTTTTACTAACATTATCATTAACCATTATTTAGTTATTTTGATTGTTTTGTTTTATTTATTTGTAGCCATGTCTTTTATTGGTGTTTTATTGTTTGTTTGTCTTTTTATTGGTGTTTTGTTATTCAGTTTTTTATTTTTATTGATGTTTTATTGTTTGATTGTTTATTTTTATTAGTGTTTTGTCATTCATTTACTTTTTTTTTATTTGTGTTTTGTTGTTTGTTTCTTTTTGTTTATTAGAGTTTTATCTATTTTTGTTTATTGGTGTTTTGTTGTTCGTTTGTTTCTTTTTATTGGTAATTTTTTGTGTGTTTACTTTTGTTTATTATTGTTTTGTTTTGTTTTTTTTTTTGTTTTCATTTGTACTTATTTTCCTTTTTGTCTTTTTTTTCTCGGTTGTATAAAAATTATTACACTTTATTTACATTTAAGTCTTGATTACCCATATCTTGTACTTAGATTGTGAATGTGTATCTTCCTACACCTAGGTTATTACCATATATTCACTTAGGATTTTATTGTTCATATCCTACACGTAAGTGATTTATACTTACATTTAACCTAAGTTTCCCATGCTTTGGATATACATTGTTATTATAGTTTTTTATCACTATGATACATAATATCCTAAGTTACATCAAAAATTAGTTTAGTGGAGCTTATAAGTAATGGTGCCATAGTAATTCTCCTTGTTCACACTCTAAAAAATACATGACCTACCTAACACTACCCAAATACATTAATTAAAATCATAAATAAATTTTAAATCCCTTCTAGTTAGGACATGCATCTCCATACTAGCAGGTAGCCCAAATTCATGTTTATACTCTATGTCAGCTTACTATTTCTCTGTGAGTATGGATTTATTATGTAAGCCCTCTTTTCCTAATTTTCCCTACTAATTCAAAGATGAATTGTTCATGCTTCCATCTTCCCTATTGGGTAAAATCACTGTGTTGATGATTATAACCACTTTTGGGAAAATCATTGTGTTTTGATCTATCTGCCTTATTGAGGCATTTTCACTATGCTAATGATTATAACCACCTTTATAAAAATCATTATATCCATCTTCCCTACTAGGTAATCTCACTATGATAATGATCATAACTTCTTTTGGAAAAATAATTATCATTACCCTACCCTACTAGGGCATTTTCATTATGTTGATGATTATAACCACCTTTGGGCAAATCATCATTTTTATTTGCCCTACCAAGGCATCTCACTATGCTAATACTTATAACTACCTTTGGTAAAAATTAGTATTTTCACCCCTATTACCTATAGGTTGCATCATTTCATTCTTTTTGAGTGAACATTCACCAACCTTATTTATCGCATGCTCCCTCGAGGGGGCATCTAGGGCAAATCCATCACCTTCTAGGGCATTAGCTAAGTCATTAATGAATTTTTCATTTTTTGAAAATATGTTACTATGCCTATATATTGAAACATCTTCCTAAATAGGGGAAAATTATAGACACCTTGTTTTGGCATAACTATGTTTCAACTAGACTTTAGATTGATTTCTACTAAACAATAAAAATTAAGCCTAGGAATCACTAAATGTACCAACATTGTCTGCACATTAGACATTAGTGCTCAGAATCATGTTGAGGCATCCCTATTTGGGGTATATATTATACATAATAGTAACCTCTCATGGATTCATCTCCATTCAACTTACGACCTAGCAAATTGATAGATTGACCTTTGGACCCATTAAGCATGGCACTTGAATAATTCCTAAAGTGCAAAAATGCTAGGCATAATGAATTAACTAAACAAATCAAATTAAATGCTTAAGTGAAATTTATATGAGTAAGTGAAATTAAATTTTATAAAAAATAAATTTCAATAAAAATGAGGTCATTATGATGTCATCATCCTTAAAGTCAAGGAATTAAAAATATCTCCCCTAAAGCCTTAAATTCATAAATGGAGAGACATGCTTAATAAATGGGATTTCTATCCCAAATATTAATTGTTTGTCCCTTCCTTAACTCAACTAGGGTTAGTCTAAACTTAACCATGATTAACTTTAACCTAACTAAACTTGGGTTAGAGTTAGTTTGGAAGGCTATAAATACAAGGCTTCGCCCTTTATTCAACAAGCTTTTTTTGTGTAAGGTTATTATGCTAAAATACTTTCAAAAAGATTTTTTTGTGTAAGGTTATTATGCTAAAATACCTTCAAGAAGGTCTTCTGGTGTAATGTTATGATAAAAAAATGCCTTCAAAGACCCTTTTTTTAGTGTTATAATCTTCATTTGTTGAGAGATCCAAGCCAAGTCCAACATTGCCTAGGTGATAAGAAGAGATGATGCAAGGAGAACCATTGCCAAATATTCTTTGACCACACAACTGAACACATCCATCCATGGCCAACATACAACTCTTGCTCTCAAAGAAGGTAAATATTATTTGTTTTATCTTCTATTGATAGTTACTTGTATTTTTATCTTGTTCTTTAAGTGTCTAGGTTAGAGGTGTTAGTTTTATTAGTGTATTTTTTGTTTGGTTTTGATCATACTAACATGATACTAATCTCCCCTCTTGGATTTTTATTGATCACAATGTGCACATACTGATGTTGGACCTTTCTTCTTCTTGTATGGTACACTACATTGGGGGCATCTTATTCCTTGATCATGATTGATACATGTTATATTCTTTTATGATAACCTTTCCATTATCATGTTGGGTTTATATACTAATGCCTACACATGCCTATACTTGTACTTACATATTTCACAGTGTAATGATATTCTATGTTATATGACATTTTTCTAACACATATAGGCAAGGACTAGTATGATATGTTCATTCACACTTTCACTTCCTTTAGTGTCTTTGTCTTGCTTGATATTGTCTTGCTTGTGGAAAATTTGAATATGTTCCTTATTTATTAGATATTGTGCCATTATATGTTATTTTATTTTTTTTATTTGGATATTTGAGTATGTCATTCATTTGAGTGTGTTCATCATTTGAATATGCCCCTTATTTATGGTCTCCTTAAAACCCTTTTGTGTGACATTGAGTGCTCTTATGTGTGTGTTTGATTATTTGTTGAGCTTATACTATTACTTTCTAGACATTGTCATGATACATATCATGCATCTTAGGGCTTGTTGTGATCACATACTACAATATTCATTGATATATATACTTAGACATGTTACTCCTACATTCTACATGATTCATACATAGCTTATATAATTATCTTATCCTTTTGAGGTAAGGTAACTACCTGATTCTATTTTTGTCACCTCAAAAGGGGGGTATGCCATAGAGATATGACGTCCACACTTATACAATTTTCAAAACTAGAGTTTCATTATAGTTTTCATGATTCATATATATAGTTGGGTCAGAATCCTATATATTACACCAATTTTTACATATTTTGAACATATTTTTTTAGATTTGTGATAGATATTATACACAATTATAGAGAAAAGGTTATCTATTGACATATAATTCAGTTTTAGACACATTATAGGTGCATATTCCATGAAATTGCACCAAATTTTAGAAATACATATTCAAATTATTCAAACTTATTTACCAAGAAGCACCTTTTTCACCAAGAAGCACCATTTTGAGCCTTTTCTATCTATATTAGTTGGCTCATTTTAGGAGTGTGGTCAAGATTTAACATCCTCAATAGGATAATCTATTTCCCTTTTATAAGTTAATTTGTTTATATCACTTAACTTGGATTTTATTGTACTTTCACTTGAGTTGTGCAATTAAGATTCAATGATCTTAATGGTCATGTCACAACTCAACCTTGAAGCAGATTAGGGGTATAATTACCTTAAAATATCTCTCTTAAAATCTCCAAGGTTCACTTTTGAACCTCTCTCATCTCTAATGATTCATAAGGAAACATTTTTACCAAGTCAAAGTACCAATGCGAAACATGGTTGCATTGACACTCATGTGTACTCCTTCCTTACTCTCTTTCTATTCAAGTATTTCAATTATGTCAAATTTTATATTATAACATGATATTTTATATGGGTATACACCATCAAAACACTCAAATTGGGCTCAATTAAAGGCAAGGTGTTTTATACACACCTATGTGTGCATTTCTTTCCTTCAACTTAATAATTTCATTATTATGCATTATTAGATTAAATGGGGGGATGCAGATATTAAAATCCAATTTATATAGCATATTAATATTGTATACTTGATAAATAATTATTAGGGATATATCATTTATTTTTAGACCTTCCTACTGCTAAAATGCTCATATTTGCCATCTCGTTATGCATAATTACTTATTGTCTGACCCTATCATTTTTGATGATCTAGATATATTACACTATATATAAATCCTAAAACCTTATATATATCATTCATAGTCAATTTTAGATCCTCAAAACATCTTATTCTATTGGACCCTTGCATTAACGTAAGCGTCTAGATTCTTATCAAGCGTCAAGTCCTAAAAAATCATCTAATTTGAAAATATTTCAAATCTTGGTTGGCCCATTTATTTTATTTAACCCTATTGTGAGATATTTATAAAATATGTGGTATAAATGAAAATCTAATTCAATTCGTTATCAATCTATTAAATACAAATCAAGCACCTATTCAAGCTCACTCAATCGATTACATAATTGGGTTATACCACCATATTCTTCCCTATTTCTATTTTAGTTATAGAATTAGTCATATTATAGGTTTTAATCACTCAAAGAATAGCCCATGAGTAATGTTTTTCAATTTATAAGTTATATACCTAGACATCCTTATATATAGCATATTTTACCCTTGTGCACACACAAGCCAACACATAGGGGAGAAATACATATGTTTGAGGACTTCCTTAGAGTATTGGCTATGTAGGAAATGTTCATTGACATAGAGGTCCTTAAGGCCAACTCGATACTTAGCCCACTAACCCATTTTTTTCAAGGTAAAAATACCTAAGGTGAAAATCTAGGGTTTGATTTATAAATAATCATTAACAACCTATGTTGAATAAAACATATCAATAGAAAGGTGACATAAAACCTAGAAGGCTCTAGGTCATCACTTTTAAATATAATAAATATTATGTACTGGATAGTTTCATTGATATTTTTTTGGCCAACACCCCCACTTTTTCTATAGAAATAGGGGACCCCTCTTTAAAATGACAACTCGGAGTTACCAAACCTTCTATCTCATTCTAACCAATTCCATTAGGAGAGAATACTTGAATTCTCAATATGGTCTAGTATCTCTAAGCATGTGGCATATTTTTAATGATCGATTGATAGATGTTGGGAGACATTGTGACCTCTAAAAAGTTAACGCAGTTGAGTCCTAATAGTATCCTTAAATAAATCAATAATTATCTTACTTAGAATATTTAATGCACTAACTTTTATATAGATTATTTTAATTATAAGTTTCCTAGAGTATCAGTCTCTTAAAGTGTTAGAATCTTGGATTCCCATGTGGCACCTTAATAAATCCAGTTGGAAATTAGGTAAGCATTTTATTTGTTGCATTTTTTTCATTTTATTTAGTCTCTTTTTGTGGATTTCTATAGGAGAAATAGTGAAATAAAAAGGAGCCACATGGATAGATATTAGTGAATTCATAATGTTTTAGGGTGTGGCCACTTAGGGAACCCTAGTTTCATATATGTTAGTCTCCCAAACCTAACAGATATGTTAGATCCAAACCAAATAAGAAACTTCCACATGGCCCATGGTTAAAACCTAGCCAATCAGGGCAACCCAATGTCAGAGTGGTCAGTCTATTAGCTATGATAGATATGTCAGGGCTCAAGAGAGCCTAATTAAATAAGAGAGTGTCATGTGCCTTGAATTTGGAATGGTCAGTCTCTTGGCACTAATAGAGAGGTTAGAGCTTGAGAGAACCCCACCTAGTAGAAACATGTCATGTGGCCCAAAATTTAGAGTTGTTTAGATTTGAATAATGAGCTCACCCTAGTGTTAGACAATTTAGTCTCTTAGTCATAATAGAGATTTTATATCGTGGGAGAGCTCGACTAGATAATAAAGTGCCACATATCCCATTATCAAGCTTGTTTATTTCTTAGACCTGACAAAGATGTTAGGGTCTAGGAGAGCCTAACTTATCACATAAAGCCACATGGAATTTCCATATAAAATTGATAGGGAGAACCTAATAGGAATTAGTATGATTATAATGAGGTACAGTTAGATCCAAGGTGCTAATCAAAAGATTCCATGCATCTTTCAATTGGCATTCTCTTTCCCTAAGCACATAAACAAAAGACACTGGGTTATGCCTAGGTGTTGACCATTGTATAATGAACAGTTTAATAAAAGACACATGGCACAAAGAAAGAACTGACCAAGAAGCCTCAAAGATGATATGGCCATGTGGCTACCATGTTTTTGGAATTAATTAAATGGGAAGTTAGACCTTGATTGCACAATATAGAATGTTATTTTATAATGACCAAATCTAGCATACAGTGTATAATTAGGATATTTGAGTTTAATTCTTGATTGAGAAATAAATGGGAGGATCAAGACACCAACTCAAATTTAAATTCATATAAAATGAGCCAATAAATGACACCAATCTAGGAGATATATGTGGATACTATAAATGCCTCAGAATAAACTCATTAACTTTTATTGCTCCCAATTTCCAAAAACCCATTCTTTGCTTTTTAATCTGACCAGTATCTTCTATGTCTTCACCCTTTGCTCAATTTTCTTTATAACTATAATCCCTCATAACTATAATGGTTGCCTTATCTTTGAACCCTAAAGATGAGTTGAAGTATAGAGACATTACATTCCCAGATGGCTTGATGCATTTTAAGTACTACAATGAAATAATTAAGGCTATTGATCTAGTACCCTTTCAAAAGTGAAGATAATGATGAGGCTAAATTTGAAGATGCCCTTTGGAACTATGATAAATTTAGGTCACATAATGTTATAGATAAACTTCAAGTCTTTCCCTATGCTAATTTTTTTGACAATTTGTTACGTACATTGAAGCAGGTGCAAGATGGAATCCATGATATGGTTTACTCAATAAACAATTGGCACCATATCACTGACATATCAAGAGATGCCTTCAAGGCTTACTAAAACCTCCCTGAGTACACCTTGTCTTATGATTCAACTTACATGACCACCTAGATGACCACCCACCATATTCAAGATGTTTTAAAGGATTGGCCTATGAACCCTAATGCAATGTGGGTTAACAAGATAGATGTGAATACATATACCATCCACACTTTCAAATAGGGAATCCACATTAGGATGATCCTACTTGATTGATTATTTAAGGAAAGTGATTGTCTACACATCAACTCCCTATGGATTCTCTTACTCCACATAATTTTCTAAGCTGAGAAGGTCTTTAACCTAGGAGGGATAATCAAATTCAACATGAAAAAGGTGATAGGTGATGCCCATGGAGGTGACAATTTTTATATGATGAGATACCTATTAGACATAGTCTATGAAACACTCACTTTTAATCCATCTACCTTTCTTGCATGGATTTGTGAAGGCTCAGTGATCCATGTAGTCTTCTATAAGTTATATGGACACCACTATCAAAATAACATCAAGGAAGGGACTCCCTCACCTCTATTGGTTATTGTTGGTACTATTGGGTATATATCATCATTTGAGTGGCAGACTCCTTAAAGATCCCTTCTGCTTACCCTACCAAGTCCTAGACCACTTAACAAATCAAGAAATAATTTATCAATTGGTGGAAGGCATATTTAGATATTGTATTAATTGTTAGTAGAAATCTTACCCACCCATCTCAAGCACTATCAGGCACCATGTGTATAAGAACTTCCCTTCTTTATATAAAATGGTAGTTGAGAGAGACTCTTTGGATTTGGGAAGAGATGAGCATCGTTATTAAGACCTATATAGCATCATCAGTGCCCACTTAGAGAAGTACTTGACCCATATCAATCTTAATTATGGCCACCATCCTAAGGATGATGATGAGCTCTACTTGAATCCATTTGATGATCAAGATGTGCTCACTTGAATTGAGGCCTATAGAAAGAAGAAAGGGAAGAAGGTCTATCTTGGGCCATTTATTACCTCCTCTTTGATGGCTCATCATGTAGAGGACATAGAGGTGACTTCCCCACATATTTATAAAATGATTATGCAAGGAGTCTTGATAGTTTCTCCTCCTAGATCTCCTCCTACACCTTGGCCCTCAAATTCTCCACCATCTCCTCTAGTTTGAGTAGCTTAGCCCAAACAAATCTAGACCTATGAAACCCAACACAAGTGGCTCAAGTTAAAGTGACTTGACCTTAGGCCGTGTAGGCCCTAAGGTTTGCTATCAATAATAGCCTAGAGATTAGTCTATAATAAGACTAAAAATTGGCAATAGCACAAATCCATTTCACCTCTTCCTCCACTCTCTAACAACCTCACATGACACCATCTAGTTTCCCAACTTCCCTACCATCCACTTAGGTGATGCCTCCATTATTCCCTATTTTTCCTCCTCCATAATTTACCCAAGTTTCTCTTACCTCAACCATGCATAGAATCCTTACATCTTTCCCTTTTATGTCATTTATTCTACACCTTGGGACCTCCATGGTACCCCTATTGGTCATTTTTTAGATCTAAGTGTTCATAATTATCTTGCCTTTAGCTAGTGTAGATAAAACTCCTATAATAAGTGTACACATATGCATTGCTCAAGTAGCCTAGGTCATTCTAGTGATAACCCTTTGTAGTCTATTAGCTTCCTCAGCCAACCCTTGAAGCCTCTACCACCTCTACTTCCTCAACTATAGTAATTAAATTTGACTCGAATAAGAGGTTGAGAAAGAAGAAAAAGGTAGTACATCCTCAAGCTTTCATTTAAGTACCAATTACTCCCAATTGGCCTCTATGGGTTCCCACTATTATTCCTATACCAATATTGGTGGTTTCCCACGTCATTTCCCAACCTCCCTTTTCCCTCATCCTGGGCACTTAGGGATTTGGATTTAACAAGCTAATCTCCTCATTTCTACTAAATTCCCCTCTCCCTAAAGTCATATCCCCATAAGTGAACCTGGCTCAAAGTTAGTGGTAGATGCATATGTTTCCTTGGGCCTCCCCATTCATCTTTCCTCCCTATGCCCCCATACCTCCTTTACCTCCCCTAATTTCTTCATCCATCCCTTTTACTTCCTTCATGCCCCTTCCACATCATCCTCCACCTATCACCACCATATTCATCACCTCATAAACACATCATCCCACCTTGGGAATGGTTAGGTGTCATAGGCACCTGAGATGACAATGCAGTGTGACCTCGATGTGTAGTGGGATTTTGACCACACCAAGGGAAGTATGTGAAGGATCCTCACTCAAAAATTCATGCAAGAGGGGAACCCTATAGTCTCAAAAAATCAATAACATATTTTCTCCCTCACTAAGGTGAGGCATTCCATGGGTAATTAAAAGGTGTTTGAAGACCCAATCTTAGTCCTTTAAACCACCCATGACATGTCAAAGAAACTAATGGAGGATATACAAAAGTATGTCTGAGCCCTCAAAGCATAATTGAAAAGTTCATTCCCAATGGGGATAATTTTACAAGTCAAGGATTCCCTCTTGTAAATTTTCTTAGTATTGGGAAGAGTGGTGGAGACTCAAATAGGTACTAAGATGCATATTCAAAGGACCTAGGAATATTTGTAAAGGATTACTCTAGTAGAGATAAAATTTAGAAAGCTAGTGGTTATAGTAAACAAGGGCATGTTCTTGGAGCTAAATCTTATGCCCACTTCAAACCTAATCTTGTACCAAACATATGTTAGGATCATGAGGGATATAATTGAGTAATGGTTGGGCCTAGCATAGACTATGGTGAATCCCCTCAAAAAAGGTAATAACAAGATATTGTCCTAATTCAAGGAAGTCAATATCTCAGTGATATTCCACCTTAATGGAACTCTATTAGATAAGGGTGAATTTAGAGTCCACCAAGGTCACTTTGACTAGGTTATGTAGATAAATGTGGTGTTTCAATAAAATTTCATTTATTTTCTTAGAAGAAGGTGAGAAGAAACTCAAAGAGGGTATGATAGAAAAACATGATATGTTGTGCATGCATTGATCTAGATGATTATGGATACTCCTCTTTGTCTAGGGAGGAATGACCTGTAGATAAGAAAGCACTAAATAAATGGTTGATTAGTTGGGTAGTAGGGTGGATTGCCTAGTGTGAGCTAAATCTAAGAAGCACAGGCTTCCTAGGGGGTATCGATCCACACTTTTAAATAATAAAGTTATGAAAATGAAAGATAAATTTCTTGCATAAATAAAAGAAGATATTGAAATGAAATACAAGAAGTATTTGATGGGAGATAAATGAATTTGACTAATTTTAACAATAAATGATTTATTAGCAATGTTATATGAATAAAATGTGATTCATAAAATAGAGTGATCCTCTATAATAAGATAGAAACTCAGAAAGTGGAATTTGGTTAGGGTTTGATAGGTAAAATCAGCTTGTTATTGAAAATTGATAGATAGTGACCATCAGTGATTAAGGTCAAACTGTCAATGATTAGGTGACCATTGGTGGTTAGGGTCAAACTATCAGTGGTTAGGTAACCATTAGTGGTTACTATGGGATCTGGATTAGGCAGAAAAGTTTGGTTATAAAGGTTATAGGAAAGTTTTAGAAGGTGAGTTTAGGTTGGATATGGTTGCAAGATAGAGGGTAATGTTCAGAGGTGTCTGGTTTAGGTAGAGGGCGTTTAGATAATTAAAAGAGGTTATGGGTGGCATTGGGAAAGAGAATAAGTGTCTAGAGTTGTAGAACTCCAACACAAGAAAGTGGGATGGAAGAGAAAGTGATACAAAGAATGAAACAAAAAAACTAATTGTTGAATCTTGATAAGAAATAGACACTTAGCTTTATTGTTATTGGTCTAAATAATGTTGAGGTTGGCTAAAAGCTTTTTATAGATTATAGATCAATTCAAATAGAGTGATAGTACCTTGGGTGTTAATTGATGAGTTTTTGTAGCACTTTTGATCCTTGTCCTAGTTGTTGGTTTACTGAAAGCTTTCTCAGATTCTCCAGAAGTAAGAAAAATACCTACACAAGAATCTATGATATCTTGAACCAAGAAGTTATGATCCTCTTTCACCTCCTCTTCCTCTATTAATATAGAGGAAAGGGAGTGGTGAAACAATAAGTCTAACAAGTTATCTAATTTTAGCCTAACATGCATTGATTATGCAAATGATGAATCAAACAATTATTAATAAAAAATCAAGATGGAGTTTGAGTTATAGTTTACACTTGAGGTGATTAAGGGCAAACCATCGATGGTCAAGGTTAACCATGGGTGGTTAAGGGTCGACCATTGGTAGTTGAAGTCATAGTCAAGATTAGCGAAAGTTAGCCATTTTTACTAATGACTGGTAGGGTAAATGATTAGGAAATGGTCCTAAGGGGTCAAGGGATGATCTAAGGGTCAGTGCGACATCTAGAACCATAGTGTATAGTTTTTTAGTGCTTATATTTTTCCCCTTTTTATTATTTAGTTTGTATCTAAAAAGCCTTAAAATAAAAATTTGGAAGGTGGGTAGAGGTCAAATGCCCTGAGTATGGGAGGAGGTGTTCCCCCTCAAATTAGGAAGTGATGAGGTAAAATAGAGTCAATTATAAGTTTGATAAGTGGATAAGTGGGTGATAAATATGGGTGAACTAGGTCAGTTGATAGGTTGGGCATTAGATCATAGACATGTGCATAAAATATGACTAAGTGTGATATCAAAAATCATGCATAGACTAGGCTATCATAGTTGAGGTAGTTGGTAAAACATGGTTGAAACTAGAAAGATAAGTGGACCAGGTGACTACATTTAGGCATGGTAGTTATGGTTACACTCATAAATGCAAGTCTCCTATATAAGTTCAGTGTGTTCTTAGGTATCCAAGGGAGGATGTAATCTTGAGAAGACACAAAAATGGTTGGTGCACAAAAGTAGTGCAAGTTAAAGTTGTGTAAATATGATAAAGTAGTCATTATGGTCAAAATGACTAAGGCAAGGTTGTCACAAAAAGTGTGAAAGTTGAACCAAAAAGACCAAGTTAGGGTGATTAAATGGTTGGTTTTTCAGAGGAGAAGGTGATCTCTAATGGTTTATTATGTTGAAAAAGTTGTGGTTTTTAGAACAAGTGTGATAAGATAGGAAAACACTATAGGGGGTTGACCATCGATGGTTAGGGTCGATCATCGACGATCGACTAGTAACCATCAATGGTTAGACATTAGCCCTAAAATTATGACCATTAAAGGTCAAATGATGTTTTATTTCCTCATTTTTCAAAGAGTGAAGTGACCCATGGAATTTATTTATTGTCCTTTATGTGAAAATGATAAGATAAGTTGGTTGTCCTTTGTGTTGAGGTTTGTGCTTGATGAGTATATAGGTGAGTGTGATCGAGTGAGTGAGGGTTGACTAAGTTAGGTAAAGGTATGATCAAGGTGGGATGGAGTAGAGGAAAGCTAATAAGGATGCAACAAGGTGGAGGTAGAGCATGAGGATGATTGGTGGTCATAGTATTGAGGGTGCCACCATGATAGAGGTCATGGAATGAGGTAGGTTGAGTATTTGAATTTATATTTTATTTGTTGATTAATTGTTGATCTAGGTGGGTAAGGGTAGGCATTGAAAATTGAGGGGTGATTAAGAGTTGGGTATGAAATTGTGTATGGGGTGGGTATATTTTGGGTGGGAATTAGTTTAGGTGATAACTAGTGTAGGTGTAGGTTGAAATTTTGAGGTTTTGTTGATGTTTATGGGTATTTAGGTAAGCCCTAGGGCTTTGTGTCATCAATGATTGCCACATAGTGACCATCAATGGTCATTATCAACCATCATTGGTCAATAAGTGACCATTGGTAGTTGATAGGCAACCATTGAAGTGGTCAGTGTGGAGACACTCAGTGGTTCACCATCAAACCATTGGTGGTCAAAAGTCAATCGATAATAGTTCCATAAGAAACCATCATCGATCGATACTTGATCATCAATGATTTGAGGATAAATTGAAAAGAGGGTTAAAAAATAAGGGTAAAAGGAAGGGATTAAGTGTTTAAGTTAAGTATAAGGTATTAGTATAAGTAGAATTATGTGGGTGTTTATGTAGATGAGGTGGATAAGGTAAGGTTGAAGGTAGGGGAAATAGGTAGTAGTCATAGGTGACATTCCAATAGGTAAAGTATACTAAATAATGTGTTTATCCTTATAGGCAAGGGAGTAACTAAAAGTATGGTATTGAGTGTCATAGCTCCTATATGAGATCAATCGAGTGATGATAAACCAAGAATGCGAGTACTTAATAGTAATGGGCCTAGGAGGCATTAGATATTATTAGTGCATTCCTAGAGATGTGACTATATTGGTGGCCCTCATCAAGAGATGGGCCCTGACCACCAACACATTCTTGATATCATTTAGAGAGATGATGATTCTACTAGAGGACATCCACTAGATTATGAGGCTATTAATATGAGGTGAGCTAATAGATCATAGTGATGGTGAGGAGTGAGATCAGCTCATATATGTGTTATACAGGGAGGACTTAGTGCATGCATGCAAGGTGGTATGTTGGAGGCTTCCACTATGCACCCTCATATCATATGGATAGGAGAGTGAGATGGTTCATGATGATGATGATGATGATGATGATGATGATGATGATGATGATGATGATGATGATGATGATGATGATGATGATGATGATGATGGTCATGACTTATTATGCACTCACTACCAAATTTGAGTAGTGATATATTTCCCAATGTATTGTTAGGTGTTTTATTAGGTATGTTGATGGATTAGATAGTGTATGCTTGGGCACCTATCCTACAAGTTTAGATATATCAGGAGCTCTAGGGATATGGGTTGTATAGGAGGTATGGTATTAGTTTCAAGTTTATTCTTCACTACTAGGCATATGAGCACATCAGGGTGCTTTAACCAGGTGGATTAACATGGCATGGATGGGTATAGATAGACTATAGAGTTAGCTTCATGCATTGGAGGTATGATTATGCTCTCACACCACTAGGGGCAGGGGTACAAAACCTAGAGTGGTACCAAGATAGGTTAGATGTATTAGTTGAGGGTGATGTCATTTAGAGTCCATATACCCAAGTTATTGTATAGGCAAGTCTTATGAGATAAATATTATTATTATAGATTTATATGTGGATTTAGGGTAGATGGGATCCTGAGTTAGAGTTTATTCCTTTTAATATGGTGAGGATGTAGTTTGGATTAGTGTAGGGTATCCCAAGTGCTTAACTAAGGTATAAGAGGGAGGACACAAATTTTCCACTACCTAAGCCATAACTAGAGGAGTTTGAGTTTGACTGGGAGGAACAACTAGCGAGACCAAAGATTGATGATGTAGGGGTCACACAGGAATACCTTGTTTGGTTCTAAATACACTATGATGTAGAAATGTTCAACACAGATGGTGGATAAGTTCGGCAACACATCATGAATGTTGAGATGGAGGAGGGGGCAAGGATTAGATGGATGTGGATGCCCCTAATAGGTAGGCGTTCATCAAAGAGAGGGATCAGGCCATGGTAGCATTAACAGTAGTAGCAGCATTAAAGGTAGTGATATTGGAGAGACATAGCATAGGGATAGGTGGTTACCCTCACATAGAAGAGATACTAAGCATGAACATAGCTAGACTTGGTCACATAGGAGATGGACAACTTGATATAGTGAGTGACATAGTTATCGGTACTTCTAGGGCCATCGAAGATGATTGTGATGTCTAGATACATTGTTATAGTAGATGAATTATAATATTATGAGGCACTAGTATTTACCCACCTTTTATATGAGCCATAATTTTATGAGTATGTGACACAATAAGGAGGTAGGGGATCTACCATTGCTACACCAGGTCAGTGGGAAGCATTCATCAGTGTGTAGAGAGGTCCTACAGGTGGACAGGATCTAGGGAGTAGCAGTGCTCCAACACCCTAGATTCTCATGAGATTTTATATTTTGATGTATTATATGATCTTGATACTAACCTATGAGATAATGTAGTGAGATGTATATGATTTTGAGAGATATAGACATTATTGTTATATATTATGATTATTAGGATTATGAGCTCATGATGTGGTTATGGTTGTGGATATGGCTTATGGATGTGATTATTTAATTTATTTTCATGATGTGATGATGTTTGTTTATGATGTGATGTTACCTATGGTTATTATGATGTTATGATTATATTGTATTTGTGATGATTAGATTATGTTTGTTATGATTAGATTATGTTTGCTATGATGTGATGTTATGATTTATTATGATGTGATGTTATACTTTGTTGGACATGTGGATGTTTTAAATTAATGAATCTATGCTTCCTTATCTAGATAGATATGTGATGGATAACATATGTAGATGACTCATTAATGTATAAAATAAATGATTAAAAGGTTATGACTATTTGATGTGTTTGGTTAGTAAGATGAAATAATGTTTGATGTAAGAGATTGGTAATTTTGCATTTGATTAGATGAAGGTGAATTAATCTTAAAACACATAGAGTAAGTTGGATAACAAAACTAAATGTGAGGAAAGATAAGAAATATAAGACAATCAAAAGATAATCATCTGAATGAATGCAGCAAGTATGAGAGAATAATAAGAAGGCATGATGCTTCTTCTTTGGCAAGGACTAAAACAAACTAAAATTAGATCAGCTTATGAACATAAGACCTTTGAATGCTTCACATTAGTGTTCATTATTTGGTAAAAAAATTTCTTGATCACATGATGTCAAGTAGGCTCAAAAATCCCTTATTTATAGAGAGTATAAAAGGAAGATGGATGATAATGGAATCTTCTTGTGAGACTAACATACCTCTTTTGCAAGTTACCAAAGAGCTAGTATAAATAAATCCATATCACATAAGGTGTATACTAGGTGATACAAGAAGTCTAATTATGAAAGCTGATTGTAACTTATAAAATTACCTTTGCTTTTTTTATTTTGATAATGGATCTTTTGATATTTTTCTATTGATTGGGAAGCTAGGGAAGTTGATCGATGCGAGAAGCTATCAAGAAATTTCTATGCTTTGACAAATGATTTACTCAGCCATCTTTCAAGGGAGTGGCCTAAGTTTGTGAGATTTGTTGAATGATTTTGATATTTTTCCTTCAAGGGAGTGATATACCTTACATTGAGCAATTTTGATTGGTTTTGACAACTATCCTTCAAGGAAGCAATCTGCAAATGCTTGGAATGACCCGTAGAATATATGATTTTTTTGTGTGTGTTTTTGTTTTTTTTTGTTTTTTTTTGCTTGTTTTGTTGTTGACATGGATTTGATTATATAGGCTTAAAAGGTTCACCTTCATAAAGGTAGGACTAAAGTACGAGAAGGCTAATAATGGGTAAAGGATTTCTAAGTGACAATGACCATGGGAACCCATCTTATAAAGGGGTAGAGAGTACCATAAGAATCATTCCATGGGTAGAGTCATGGTACCCATGTTGAAAATTAGGCTAATGTTGTGATAGATAATCACATGATCTAGATTTAATTATTTAACCTTAAAATAAGGGAATGAAGGTGGTTGAAAATAAGGGATGAGTTTAAGTTGGACAAAAGGTGAGTTTGATCTTATTTAAAAAAAGAAAGGATGAAAATGTGAAGCATTTAGGGGCTCAATTTATAGTTTCCCTTCAAGATAGGATAATTGATAAGCTCTTAATCCATACTTGTGCGTTATGATATAAGTTCTAATCCAATTGAAAGCAAACTTTCCCCACTTGCTTTTATCCATATTGGTTACATGTTGATTTTTCTTTAAGAAAAGATCTCTGATATTGAATTCTTGTACTTTGAGGTGCCTATTATAAGTGCACTTAATTTGTTATTAATAGACATGAAGATGGGTAAGTATAGATAAATGATGTTCATCAATTAGCTCAAGTTCAGCTAAATATTATTGACAACAATCATCTTCAAAAATGATGTATTGTAGGGATATACAAAGAGAGGGAATTTTTACTTTGAGAGGAAAGATAGCCTCTACTCTAAAAACAAAATAGAAAGGGGTAGTACCCTTATGGGTCCAAATGCTATTACGATATGCCCATAAGGTGAAGGGGATGTGTAAATGCTAATCTTGACTAGATGCATTAACCATTTTAGTTAGCATGTTGTTAAGAGTTTTTTTAGAAGCTTCAACCTATCCATTAACTTATGGATGATAAGGTGATGAAAAAATTAACTTCATATCGAATGCATCACAAAGACCTTAGACTTTCTTGTTCTTAAAAGATTTATTAGTATCATTGATTATTTTATGAGGAACATTAAAATGGCAGATGATGTGATGGGTGATAAAATTGATAATTTTTTTTAGCTTTAGTTGAGATGAGAGGAATATCCTTCACTTATTTGGTGAAATATTTGTCACCATAATGATATAATGATGTCACTATGAAGAATGGGGATTAATTTCACCAATAATATCCAATCCCCACTACAATAGGGGCTAGAAATCCTTGGATACTTAGAGGCTATGGCTAGGTGTGTGATGTAAATTGGCATGTTGTTGACATTTAACACAATTAGTCACATAATCACAATATTCCTAGTTAAGGGTGGGCCAATGATAGCCAAGGTGAAGGATGTGTTTAATGATGGCTAGGCCACTAAAGTGTCCCCCATAAATCCCATCATGCATTCTTTGATAGCATGAGAGATTTCATGGCTACATAGGTAGTGGAAAATAAGGCCATCGAAGCCAAACTTGTAAAGTATTCCCCCTAGTATAGTGTAATGAGAGGTACTCTAGATGAATGTTCTTTAGCCATTCTTAAAAATATTGGAAGGGATTATATCAAGGTTGAGATAGTCAAAGATATGCTTATACTAAAGATTTAAAGCGGCTTGTTCCACACTACAGATGGAATGAGGGTTTGATTTAGAATAGGAAGGTTTGGTAAGGCAATGGATAGTGATAAATATTTTGGAATCAGAAGGTGTGGATGGGATCTAGGAAGTAAGGGAAGCCATTGTGTCAACAAACTCATTCATAGATCATGGACCAGTTTGGATACATTAGTGTTCATATGATATCAAGATTACATCAACTAATTAATTATACTCTTTTAATACATCATTATTACATTAATAAGAGTTGTTTATTTGGTTAACCACAAGTTGGGAGTCACAAAAAACACTCATCATCTTGACTTCTAAAGTTAAATCAGTTTGGAGACCTATCACTAGGGCTTCTTACTCAATCATGTTATTGGTACAATCAAAATAAATTTTGAAGGATAAAAGAAGAGGTTTAGAATTAAGGGAAGTAAGGATGATACCAATTTCCCCACCATGTTGACATTTTGATCTATCGAAGAACATGGTCATTTGATAGGTGATGTCCTCTTGATAAAAGGTGTGATGGACTCATCAAGAAACTCAAGGGGGAAAGGATGGTTATCTACTAGGGGTGTTTTGACCAATTTGTTGGTGATGACTTGCCCTTTTATTGACTTTTAATGGAGGAAATAAAGGTTAAAATTAGTTAATAGCATGATCCACTTATCCATATGTTGGTTTTGGTATGGACTAGAGTGCATATACTTGAGCAGGTTAGTATTGGTTATGACATAGGTCTTATGATTGAGAAGATAGTGGCAGAGTTTGGAGGTCACGAAGACCAAGACAAGGCAAAAAAATTTAGTATTGGTGTATTGAGTCTTGTATTCTATAAATGTATAACTTATGTAGTAGACAACTTGATTTTCATGTTGCTCATCTTGATGCACAAGCATTGCCCCTAAGGAGTGGTCAATGGCAGAAATATAAATGTAAAAAGGTTGATCTTATTTGAGAGGAATGATGATGGGTGGAGACAAGGGTTACTCTTTAAGTGAATAAAATTTTTTTTTACAGTCTTTATTCCACTTAAAAGATACATCTTTTTTTTAGGAGGTGGTGAAAAGGTTAGCATCGATTAGAGAGCTGAGAGATAAAGTGACGAATGGATTGGAGTTTCCCTTGCAAGTTATGGAGTTGCTTAAGGTGGATGGGAGGAGGAATGTTTAGGATTGCTTTTATTTTGGTAGGATCAACTTCAACTCCTTGAAGGGAGACAATAAAGCTAAGGATATTTCCTGATAAGACCCCAAAAATACACTTCTTGGGGTTAAGGCAAATATGGTAGTGGATGAGGCATTTGGAGATAATATTAAGAATGGCCAAATGATCTTTATGACATTTGGATTTCCCAAGAAGGTCATTGACATAGTCTTCTATAATTTTGTGATTAAGGTCATGGAAGTTGTAGGTCATATCACACTGGTAGGTTACACCAATGTTCTTTAGACCAAAAGGCATGACCCTATAGCATAAATTTCCCTAGGGGTGATAAAGGTGGTTTTGTGTTAATCTCAACACAAATTAAGATTTCATTATAACCTAAGAACTTATCCATAAGAGATAGCATCTCATGGTTAGTTTTAAGATCAACAAGTTGGTCAATGCTTGGCAAAGAAAAGTCATCCATTGGGAAAGCAAGGTTAAGGTCACAAAAGTTTGCACAAATGTGAATTCCCCTTATTGCTTTGGTGATAGGGATGAAATTTGAGACCCATTGGGGATAATCAATGGGTTGAATTAAATTTATAGATATGAGTTGTTGAAGTTCTTCTTTGATGAGAAGGGCTATATGAGGGTGCATTTGATGAATTTTTTGCCTAACTAGCTTGGCATCATAGTTGGTGACTATATTATGGGTGGTGATGGAAGGGTCGATTCCTAGCATGTTGCTATAAGACCAAACAAATTCTATACTATGGTCTTACAAGAAGGAGGAGAAATCCTAAAAATCCATAGAATTTAGTGATTAGCCAATTTTGACAATGTGTGGGTTCTCTAGAGTACGCAAGTTGATATCCATGGTGGATTCATTAAACATGGTTAAATTCTTAAGAGGAAGGGATTTATGGATAGAAGAATCTTCTTCACCAAGATAGGTAAGAATGGAATCATCATCCTAACACCAAATAGTATTAATGTTAGGAGAATCATTTGTAGACACCAAAATTACATCACACACATGTGTGTAACTCCCCATGTTGAAACCCCCTAGGCCCATTTTAATAATAATAATAATAATTAATCTCCCTAACCCATAATTTTACCCCTCACACATTTAATTAATTTAAAATACTTAATTAAGTTAATTAAAAACCCCTATTTCCACCTTAGCTGGCCACCTCACCCTATGACTAATTCTCCTCTGATGAGTCACCTCAAGACCTGGTCCCCTCATCTTAACTACCTAAGACTTATTCCCACTTCCAAACTAAATTCCTAAACAACTAATTCCTTCTTAACCTCCTATTTCTACCATTTATATTGGGTATCACACTTGGCACGCACAAAAATAGAAAATAGGCCAAAAATAGAAAGGTTTACCTATTCTAGGGCCACCAATATCGATCAACCCATGGCCAACATCGATGGGATACCTACTGACATCAGTGAGATCACCAACGTCAACAATATAAGCTAAATTCCAACCACTAGTTTAGGTCAACAAAACTTAAGAAAATCAATTCTTACTCTCGTTCAGGCTCTCAGCATTTTATTTTCAACATCCAAGCTTACAATCACACTACGTAAGTCAATCACCATCAACAACTAAGCTCTTGATGACCAATAGCATATGCTTGTTCTCTCTATTTAGGCATTTAGGTTTAGACTCTTAGATAGGAACCATCAACTTGGCACTTATCATTCAGTGACCACCATAGCTAAGTATATCACTGATATTGTAGGTTATATAAATATTTATTCTTATATTTATTTATATATACCCTGCACTACTTTACCCACTTCTGACCGTACCCCTATGAGGGAGTTAAAAATCTTCCTTGCTTGTTTCCCCTTACATATATACCAAACCTCTAACCAAACTTAACCAAGCCATAAACTCTTTGTCCTAACTCTCTCAACATCTCTGACCTGATCCAAACCATTTCCCAAACCTATAAAAACTCTCTACAATTTCCTAGATAATTATTGCCCCTACCGATGTCAGCATCCTAACCAACATTATTCACCTCACTATCGATCTTAGCAACCTAACTGACATCAATCATACACCTACCGATGTTGGCGACTGTCAATTTCTTAATCTCTTCAAAACCTACCCTAACAACTTCTAAAATACCAACAAAACACCTCACTTGCACCCTATCACTCTTTGCTATAAACAATTTGTTTAAAATGGTAATTTTATCTCTCTTTTACTCTCTATTTACCTCTATTTTAGTTATTTATTATTATTTTTCCTCTCAAAAGTGGATTGTCATCTCTAGGGAAGTTTCACACTTCTTAGAACAAGCGTGTAGCTTGGCAGTCCACTCATTTATCTACTAACAAACATCTTGTGTTAGTGTTTTCTTATCTTTAGGTATCCCTCCCCATCCAAAGAGGAGTGCTCACAATGTCTAGATACAGTGCACAAACCAAATCCAGGTTCATTCTAATCACTTATCCCCATCTTTCTCTCTATTTTTCTTTAAATTCAAAATAGACAAAATTTAGTGAAACATTTTTGACACTCTTGGTGGGATCCTAGAGTTTTCCTTGGGTTCATTTCTTGTTTTAAATATTCATATAGGTGAATTATAGTGAAATTTCATTTCTTTCACTACCTTTCTTTTCTTTTCTCTTAAAAATGGAAAAATCAATATTTTATTTCTCTGTTTAAAAGGCAGTAAAATTGAAATTATCTTTCTTTTCTCCTTGCCTCTAAAAACAATTTATCATTTTATTTTACAAAAAATATATATATATATATCTTCTTTTCT
This sequence comes from Torreya grandis, assembly GCA_037957365.1. Classification (NCBI taxonomy): domain Eukaryota; kingdom Viridiplantae; phylum Streptophyta; class Pinopsida; order Cupressales; family Taxaceae; genus Torreya; species Torreya grandis. The sequence continues at coordinate 2,574,732 of JARHVA010001461.1, read as the reverse complement.
TCCTCTGGCATCCACATTAAGATAGTGAAATTCATATTATATTCCTATTTCCTCTTTTTTTTCATTCCAATCTCAACATTTTAGATTTGGGTTTAAAACTTACTATATTTCATAGTTTTTTTATTGCATATTAAATCACCTAGGTAATTACAAGCATTTTGAATAAATTTTAGTACATCTATGTTACACAACCAAATCACATTCACAAAAACAAGCATCAAAACTCACCTGAGAAAAGGCCCATCAAGATTTCATCACCTAGTGGATCACCTTACCTTACCCGGCTATCCTACTTGGATTTCACCACCAAGGGGAGAACCCACTTCATTCTCTTACAGAGTATAATCTCTAGACAAAAGGTATATTTTGGCTAAGTGGCCTGGCTCAGCTCCAGGTTCATGAAGTGCGGAGAGCAAGCTCCTATAACAAGCCATGTACCTAGTCTAACACAAATTCCCTCTTCAGTACCAAAACAAACCTAAAACCAACTCTAGATTACTTTATAGTACCTTCGATAACCAAATTCTCTTCTCACTATTTGATTAAGGCATAAGCCAACACGAAACTAAAATTAATCTCTAGCACTTAATAGTTGTTGGTTGCATGTTTTTTTTCTCCTTTTCAATTGTCTTCTATATTTTTGAGTTGATAAGGACGCTTTTATATTGATCCACCAAATCAATACTATTTCTAAAGCTTAGATTATATAACCTATTATCTCTAGTTTTTTTAGTGTCATTTCTTCTTACACAGACTGCCTACATCCATTATTTTACCTATTTTCAGCTTTTGATTTCTTAAAACATTAGATTTTTCATTTCCCAAGATTTTATAGTTATCAACATCGGTTATCACTACCGATATCGACAAACTTTACCTACCAACATTGGTTATTCCACCGACGTCAGCGAACTTTTCCTATCGATATCGATCATCCCTATCGATGTCGATGACTATATAGTTTTATTTGCTCAAAATAGAAAGATAAATTAACCCATTTCACTACATTCAAACTTGTTTTTTCTTTATTTTGTTTCAAATATAGAGTATTAAGACTATTTAAACCACCTCTTGTATGGTATTGACATGAGCTCAAGCCAAAATTCTTGTCGATTACATAAGTCGGTAACCACTTCCACCTTCCCCTCTTACTTCTAATTCTATCATGGAGCATACTTCAGATATAGAGCATATTCCCAACCCTAACCAAATCCCCATTTTGCATGAGGGAGATCAAGATTTTTCTAAATTTCTTGATCACAATGTGGCAACCCTTCAGCATGACCTTGCTATAAGTTAAACCCATAATTCTGTGGGTGACCTAATCTATGGTATGCCAACCTCTTTAATAGAGACAACTTCAGTTTCAGTTACATATACTATTTTTCCCATGGTTACCCAAACCACCACTTTTACAAGTAACCCAACCATAAACAATGACCAACATGTGGCATCTCCAACTACCCAATCTCACCTAAACACTGGAAGAACTTCCCTACTTTCACAACCACAACTAGTTTAGCCAAGTCACACCCCACTCTAGAATTTAGTGGTGCCTATTCCATCCACCCTTGCACCTATAATTACTCAAGTTATGACTCACCCTTCACCCAGCCTAATAATTCAACCTATAGTAACAACAACTAACCAAGGCATAGTTTCTAACCCAATGGGATAAGTTCCTTTTCTTCTCGCACCTCAGTCTATGACTCATTATCCTTCTATTACCCTGACATAACCTTAGCAAGCTATGTCATATGCTCCCTTTGCTTCCTATCAGCTTCCCTATAACTTAGGAGGAATCCCCCAAACTAATCCCCCTCCAGACCTCATTAAGATGTTAATGGACAAAATGTCTAATTTAGAGACATTTGTTTCTAGTTCAAAGAATGTACTATCTTATGATCATATATGCAATAAACCAATCCACCCTTCAGTCCCTATTCACCCTTATCCAAGCTAATGAGAACTCCCTAAATTTACTTATTTTTAGAGTAAAGAGGACCCACAATAACACTTGCACACATTTAGACATGCTTGTTATTTAATGGGACATGATGATGCGTTACTACTTCGCACTTTCCCTATGTCTCTTTCAAATGCTACCTTGGATTGGTATAGCTCTATACCTCAGCACTCACTTTTCTCATTTACCCAACTTGTACAAATATTCCTAGACCATTTCTCTATTAACATTTCTAAGAAGGTTTCCATAACATACCTTTATTCTATCAAATAATTTAATGATGAGTCTATTGCTGATTTTGTCACTCACTGGAGAAGCTTGATCAATCAACTCTCCTTTTCCTTACCTCAACCTAGGCTTATTGAGATTTTTTAAAGGGCATGTGATAAGAACATCTCATCCACACTTCGGGTATAAACTTTTTGCACATTTGATGAAGCTTTTACCATGGCACAGAAACTCAAGGTTCACGTTATTAATGAAGGCAAAGTCAAGTTGCATAGTAAGAATCCCAATACTAAGACAAATGACTCCTCTAAAACTTCTACCTCTAACCAAAAGGCTAAAGGCTCTACAAATTTAGTGGTCATTAAGTTAGCCTCTTTCATAACCACAAACTAATTGAATACTTCCACTTCTCAAAATCTGACCAAGCAATTCTAACAATGGTATGAACAAAGATAATATACTCCCATTAGGGAATCATATACATCCATTTTGGAGAAGATATTATAGCAAGGTGTCATAACCCTTCCTTAGATTAAACCTCCTATACAGTTTGACCCTTCCCATCCTATCCCAACTTGGTATAAGGAAGATGAGTTTTGTGATTACCATCGAGTTAAAGGTCACAACTCTAATAATTGCAAGATGCTCAAGAATATAGCTCAAGATATGCTTGATAGAGGTGAGCTCATCTTGGATAATCCTAATGCACCACCCAATCAAAGTATGGATGTGTTCAAGCACCCTTTTCCCAACCATTCACCAAATCAAAATATTATCCAATCCACAACTAACTTAGGATATCATAATATCCATACAGTTAATATGGTCTTTCCTTTATCTTCAATTCAACCAACCCCTCAACAAGAGACACCTATTTCATCGACTCCTCCTTCACATTCAGTGGCACCTATTTTTCCCACTCTTCCTCCTCAATTAAAAGAGCCTATTTCACCTATTCTAGTCCCTCGAGAGGAAGATCCTCCTTTGCCACTCCTTTTGCCACTTGAGGAGCCTGTAATCCCAATTTTGTTTGCACCAATATTACCTCTACTCTTACCACTTGAAGACCATACCCTACTAGTTCCTCAACCACATGTTGAAGGAAACATCATTCCTATATTATACCCTCTCAAGGAACCTTCTTCACCTACCACTCCTCCACCTATAGAGAGTGATACCCCACCCACTTTGCCTTTGCACCTAGAAGAGTCTATCTCTTCTACTCCCATAATAGATGAGAGACCTATTTTTCCTACTCCAATTATACCACTCTTACCTCTTCTTTTACCTATGAAGTATCATACTTTACCTATGCCTCATCTATATATTGAGGGAGCCATAGTACCTATGCTTTATCCTCTTGAGGAACCTAATTCGCCTACCTCCCCTCCACATGTGGTAGATCAAGTCTCTTCTCCTGTCTTAGTCAAAGAAGACTCATTGCGGTTCTTTCTTATCTTTGGCCTGAAGTAGAAAAAACCAAAAATTTCCCTCTTTCCCAAACACCATAGCTTTCTAAAGATGCAACTGTAAGGCTTACGTCAACATTTTCAAAACCCTTCTCATGTTTGGTGAAAAGTCTAAAAAAATTTGACTCCACAAAGCTTGACCATGTGGCATTTTAGGACTAGCTTAAGACTCCATATCCAAAATAATGAATGTCAACCTTTATCGCCAATCCTCTTACTACACTTTACCCTAAGGTCTTTGACAAAGTTAGAGTTTCTTCACCAAAAGCACTAGAAGTTTATCCATCTATGTTAGAACCCTCATCCTTGCAAGAATATGTTACATTAAAGTAGATCAGGCCTTTAGGTGTATGCCCCATTTCTAATTTAATTCATCCATAAGTGAAATAAGATTTGACTCCTCAACCACAAATTGGAGTTTCTTGCCCTAAAATACAAAGGAATATCAAGACTTCTAGACCTCACCAATCCCTTCTTCAACACTCAACTTTACCATCCATTTTGGGGCCGTATCCTTCTAATTTAGTTAGAATATCGTCTAACCAAGATAAACAAAAGGTTAAGATACCCCCACTCCTACCTTTTCCATCTGGTATACCTCTCACATTCGACACTAATAAAGTGACATTAAAACATGTAACTCCATCTCTAAACAAGACACCATGTAAAACTACCTTTCCAATACCAAAACAAAATAAGATGTTCGCTCCTATTAGTACAATAAGCATGAGCCCACTTGTAGGCTCCCCAAGATTTTTCTTACATCAGTTATTGCAATCTTTGATAATAATTCTTCCTCCCATTAAGCCTTATAGTCATCTTGGATTGAAACCATCTTGGTTTGATGATAAACAAGTTTGTTTATATCATCATTCATTTGGACACAATACTGAGAATTGTAAATCCCTCATTGTGGTTATTCAATAACACTTCGATGTTGATGACACTATCATTAACCTTTGGTTATTACACCTTTGGTATCTATAGTGCCTCCTACCATTCCACCAAAATTCAAACCCAAAGATGTTATCGTCACCCTTTCCCACCTCCCTCACCAACTTTTCAAATCAACAAAGTTAATGTGGCCACATGATCACAAAACCAAAGGGATAAAGCTAAGGAAAAGGCCACTACACCATGGACCCATCCTTTCACCAAAGACACTCCCCCTACTAACCCTAATATTTCCAACTTGGGTGTTCCTAAAGCAACATCTTCAAACATTATTCAAAGCTCAATGGTGAAACAGCTTCACCAAACTCCCATGAAGATGTCTTTGTATGAGTTAATCCAAAGCTCATCATAACATTGTCAAGCTTTGACTAGTGCTTTGCAATCAATTAAGGTATAATCAGATGATCCCCAACCTCTTATATCTTTGGTCAGGTCCCTTAATTCTATCTCCCTGATTTCTTTCAATAATTCAAAAATTCCACTTCAACATCTTGAAGATTAGGATTCTACCCTTTTCATTACCGCATATATTAATCAAACTCATATCAAGAGAGTTATGATTGATGGGGGAGCCAATATTAATATTATTTCCACACATGCCTAAAAACAACTATCCCTTCCTGATAATTACATGTCTCAAACTTATGTGGTAATATGTTTCTTTAATGACACTATGGCTACTATAGTGGGCACTACTGTCTTACATATTCATGTAGGTCCCCGCACAATTATTGAGCTTTTATATATTATGGAAGGAGAGTTTCAATATAAAATACTACTTGGATGACCTTGGATATGTGTTATAGCATGTATACCCTCAACTTTGCATCATTATGTCAAGTTTGAGCATGATGGACAAGTACATGTTATACCTATTGACCCACCTCCATTTAAAACATGTAATATGACTTATAGTCCCAATGATGTTCTCATCCCATTGAAAACATCATCTTCCTCACATGATACTTCTGAAGCTTCCATAAGTTCCACTCCTATAGTTACATAGATACTGGCAACATAAATTCTTGACAAAGATCCCATGGAGGAGACCTTTCAACATTTGTCACTTGGTGAATATCATTTGTTGACACTCGACATGTTCTATACTCCACAAGAATATGGAAGCCTCTACATGCACCTGAATTATGACCCCTATATCAGAATGGTCATCCCTTATGGCCCCCCTAATATTTAAACCAATTTCACATATGGGGGAATTGATCAAGCTCCCACTATCAGCAACCCATCTTATTTGCCATAACCATTCACCTATAACTTCTCTTTCCTGAGTAACCCTAGATTCACTTATACCTACCTATATAGGTGTGTCTGGAAAGGATTTAGTTTGGGTTGTTATGAATAAGGTGTCCATATGCCTATTGAATATCCTACTAACAACACCATTGAAAATGCCAAAAAGAGGCATGGTATGGGATATAATGAACCAAACAAACTCACCAAAACCTCCCATGAGCCAATTATTGAAGAACTAGTCTCTCCCTCTCCACCTTCTTCTCCACCATCACCCACAAAATTGGAGGTATCTATAATTCCTATTTTTTTCAATAAATGCCATCCATTTAGGGCCTCTCACCTATCGTCAGGGTAAGGAAATAAGGTCCCTTCCTCTCATTCATCTTGAAATAATTGATGAAGATTCTCCCACTATTAACACTATCTAATGTCAGGATGATGATGTAATTATCACCTATGTGGGTGCGGATGATTCTTATATCCAATGATTGCTTCCATCTAAAACTCAAGCTATATTAAATGAATTAACCATTGACATCAACTTACCTTCTCACGATAACCCTCACATCCTCAAGATTGGCCAATCTTTAGATTCCTTTGAGTAAGTTTATTATGCCACATTTCTTAATAACCATAGCAAATCCTTCACTTGGTATTACAATGACATGCCTATTATTGACCCCTTTATCATCACCCATAACATTGTCACCAATTGAGATGGTAAACCCATTAAGTAGAAACTTCACAAAACGCATCCTTGTATCACTCTCCTTGTCAAAGAGGAGCTCCAATGCCTCCTCTTTGTTAACTTTATCCAATCCATTGACTACCCACAATGGATTTCCAATATTGTTCCTATCACAAAAGTGATTAGAGGAATCCATATTTGCACCGACTATCATGATTTAAACCTCACTTGTCCAAAAGATGATTTTCCATTGCCTAGCATCAACCAACTTGTTGATCTAATGGTCGGCCATGAGATGCTATCACTTAGGGATAGATTTTTTGGATATAATCAAATCATGGTTTCTCTTGAGGATCAATACAAGACCACCTTTATTACCCTATGGGGAACTTTTTGTTATCAGGTCATGCCTTTTGGCCTAAAAAATGTTGGTGCAACTTACCAACGTGCCATGACCTACATTTTCCATGATCTCCTACACAAAATTATGGAAGATTACGTGGATGACTTACTCAGCAACTTTAAACTTTGCCAAGAACACTTAACAATTCTAAAAACCATATTCACTCATCTTCTCCAATATAATGATTGACTAAACCCAAAGAAATGTGTCTTTGGTGTTCTTTTGGGTAAACTCTTAGGTTTTATCATTTCTCTCTATGGTATCAAATTCGATCCTACTAAGGTTAGATCAATTCTAGAGATGCCTCCACCTAATAATATCAAACAACTCCATAGCTTACAAGGCAAACATTAGTCAATTTGATGCTTCATTTCTCAGCTGCCAGATCACTACCAACCCTTTCATCATCTCCTAAAAAATGATGTCTCCTTCCAATGGAATATAAACTACCAAGAAGCCTTTGATGCACTTAAACAAATACCTCCTTTCCCCATGGGTTCTTATTCCACCTAAAAAAAATCAGCCTTTTACCTTTACATCTATGCAACAAACCATTCTCTAGGTGTTATGATTGCACATCGAGATGACCAACATCAAGAGTAGGCAATTTATTACATAAGTTGCACACTTTTTTATTATGAGACTCGATATACCCACACTAAAAAAATTTCCCTTGTGTTGGTGTTTTTCACCTCTAAGCTTTGACATTATCTCCTAAATCACAAAACTTATGTGGTCACCCATATGTATCCTCTCAAATACATGCATTCCAACCCTTATCATAACTAATGTGTAGCTCGGTGGCTCATGCTTCTTGTTGAATTTGACTTAGAGTTCATTTAGAAAAAATCAATTAAAGGGTAAACAATTGTAGACCAGTTAGTTGTTTCCCATCTACCTAAAAAGCAACCTTCAAATATTAAATTCCCTGATGAATCTATTACAACACTCTCCACCAATGACATTTCCTATCAAATGATGATGTTCTTTGATGGATCTAAATGCCAACATTGTGGGGGTGTTGGTGTCATACTTATCCGTCTAAATGGTGAGCCTATTCCTTTGTCATTTAAACTAGATTTTGAATGTACTAACAATATGGCTGATTATGAGGCTTTGATTCTAGGACTTCAAATAGCTCTTTTCTTAGGTATCAAATCCGTAACCATTTTTAATGATTCTCATCTAATGGTTAACCAAGTTAATGGTTCCTACCTATGCAAAAACAAAAATTTTCAATGGTATAAACATTATGTAGATACACTCTTGGGATTATTTGACTCCCATCTCTTGTAAACTATTCCTCGATCTAAAAATAAGGTTGTTGACATGATGGATTCACTTACTTCACACATACCCTCTTCATCCTCCTCCTCGAGAATCTATGTCATTGTGCATTGCTTAACATTACCCTCCTACATCTCAGCTAACATCCTCTTTGTAGGAAATGTAACAACCAACCCACAAGACTTATGGTACAAACAACTCACATATTATCTTTCCTTCTCTATTACCCCTCCTGATCTTTCTAATAATGGGAAAAGGGCCTTCATAAAATGTGTCGCTCATTACACTATACTAGGGGGACTTCTCTACAAGTGAACTTTTGATGGTCTTCTCCTTAGATGACTAACTAGTAATGAGACTCCCTTTGCTATTTAGGAATTCCATGATGGAATTTGTGGTGGGCATTTCAATGGTCACATGGTTGCTAAACATATTCTTTAAGTTGGCTATTATTGGCCCACACTTCATCAGGACTATGCTGACTACATTTAGTGTTGCATCAAGTGTCAACAACACGCTAACCTTCTTCACGTTCCTAGTCATGCATTGCAAGTTTCCAAAGACTTTTGGCCCTTCTCCCAATGGAGCTTAGATCTAATCAAAGAGATTAACCCTCATTCATCACTTCATCATCACTCTATCATTACTACCACTGAATACTTCACCAAGTGGGTTGAGGCGATCCCTCTCATCTCCACTAAAGCTGATAAAATTACTGACTTCATTAACCACCACATCATCTATCATTTTGGTATACCTCACAAGATTATAATAGATAATGGCAAGTCTTTAAATAACAAGACTATTCAAGGTCTTTGTGATGTATTTGGAATTAAATTAAGCTTCTCATCACCATACTATCCCCAAACTAATGGACAAGTAGAAGCTTCTAACAAAACATTCACCAAAATTCTCATGAAGGTAGTCAATGATATGGGAAAGGATTGGCACACACACATTCCCTTTGCTTTATGGGCTTACCACACTAGCATTGTAACCCTTATGGGTTCTACACCTTTTTCATTGGTATATGAGATGGAGGTTGTTTTACATCTTGAGATCCAAATTCTTTCTCTTCTCATTTCCCTACATGACATACTTACTAACGATGACTTTCACCAAGAACATTTGGCCCAACTTGAATTGCTTGATGAACATCATCTCATATCCCTCAACCACCTCCAAGTCTATCAAGAGCGTATCAAACATGCTTATAACAAAAACCTCAAAGATCAATATTTTAATATAGGAGATCTCATCTTAAAAGAAAATCAACATGTGATAAACATGGAGAAAAAAAAATGGGGTAAATTTTCTCCTAATTAGCTTATACCTTATATCATAACTCACAAGTATGGTTCAGGAACTTATCACTTGTCTTTTCTTGAAGGAAGGCTAGAACCAGAGCTTTTAAATGCCTTACACCTACAACCATTCTTTTGTTAAACCAGCATCACTTTACTTCATGTTTCACTTGATCTCATCCCTTGAGCATCCCTATTATATTCATTTCCCTTCCTCTTCACCCTTACTCTTATACACTTAGATAACTTACATTGTGGTATGGTTTTATCCTCATAGTGGAAAACTCCTAAGCCTCTATAGTCTTGTCCATGACTAAAATTTTTTTAAAAATGGGGTATTTGAAAAAAGTTCTAAAATCTCATGTCATGTTTTTCAATGTAGACTGCTCCCTTGAAGGATAGTTGCATAACTTCCCTCTGCTATTATCAATAGACTGAAAACAAATGCTTAGACCACTTCCTTGAAGGATGGCTAAGCCAAGATTTATTCTCAAAGGGAAAAACAAATGCAAAGGGGCTCTTCACCTCTTTGCACAACCTTAACCTTTACAAAATCCCATTGTAGGCTTCCTACATCAATTAGCTTACACACAAAAAAAAAAAAAACTTTAAGACATGGACTTACCTATACTAACTCTCGGGTCACCCACAAAAGGGACACATCATTTCTACTTGTTAGGTTGTGCTATCTAAACATTTCCTCTCATTCTCCACTTTTTCCCCTCATACTCTTTCAAAAGACTGTGAAGCTCACTTAACATGAGGTAAACATGATGCTTCTCTAACAAACACAATGGTTCAAAGATATAAGGCATGAAAGAGGCTCATTTTCTTGAGCCTATTTATGTTCTAAATTATGGTCTTTGCCATTACATGAGCACTCTACCTTTTTATTTTTTCCATCCACATCACATATCAATATCTCTATTTAAAATGCAAAAAGAATATCATACTAACATTAACCTGACATAAACATCAACCTAAAATAACCCATTCATTTTACGCATACACCATCACAAATATGGAAAAATACTAAAATAAATTAACTCACTCAATCTACTCATTTTAAGCATACACCATCACAAATATGGAAAAATGCTAAGATTCAGATAACCAATCAACTATGCATATACCATCACATAAATGGGAAGGCTAGTCTAACATCAAATAACATGATCAACATCCAAATTAACATAGTGATACATGAACATATTCCATATCAACATCATAAACATAAGCAATGCATCTAAAATAGACACATGGCAATAAATGAACATCTCATGTATAAATATGTGATCAAATACATGTTTATCATCTACATCATCAAAATATCATAAAACTCTCTCAAAATGTACATCTCACATATTCAACTTACAAGTTGGTATACATATAACATATATAAATATAAAATTGGTAAAAATTCAAACTCAGAGTCCTTGAGGCTCTCCCTGTGGTCATGAGGATGCAGTATCATCACCACTCTTTGTCTGCATACATCGACATGAGCTAGAATTTATCACATGTGACATCGACCTCTCTTGCTCTCTAAACTCTGAATATCATTGTATCTACAAGAACTCTCTAATCACCCTCTCATAGTAAACAATCTCATCTAGGGCATTTGAATACCTCACCATCGATACAGTCTATGGAGGACCCATGACACTTGATGATGGCCCAGCCTGTACTAGTCCCTATGGTAGAGGAGGAGGATTGGCTTGGCATGTTGCTACTCTCAGAATATCTCCCTCTACCATCACTTTAGTCATCTGACTCTATAAAACCATCATCTGGCCCTGTAGTCCTTCAACCTAACCCTATAGAGCCCTAATCTGACCCTACAACATCACTACCTACCCTTGTAGGGATAAAACCTCTGCTTGAGCTATCTCTTAAACCTACACTACTACATTTTGAGCTTGTACTACTCTATCTAATGCCTATAGCACTACATCTCTCTCCCTGACTATCCCTTGTAAGTATGTTGGTATCCTCCTAACCTCCAACATCGGATGTAACCTTACCCACCAAGTTGTGTAGATAGTTATACACCCTAGGTACCTAACACCTAGCCCTACTAGAAGCTCCTCAAAATCTAGCCCCTTAGTCTCCTTGAGCAATGGCAATGGTGCCTCTATGTCATTCCTCTTATATCAAGGGAAGGTAGGTAGAATATCTTGTAACAGCCCAAACTATCTCCTAACCCATGCCATGAGTACCATCTCCAGCTCACCAACACATCTTCCCCTGACCCAAAGTGAGCTCTATAACCTAATCAACTATTATGCCAACCCTCTAAAGACTGGATGTGTTAGATATAGTCTCCACATGATATCTATAGGGATCAGGCCCTTGATCATGCACCTATAGTAGGTGATGTCTCACATGACACCATCCACTCAGGGCTGTGCCATCCCATCTCTCTATTATCTTAATCCAACCCTGAAGTTGGCTAGAATAGTTATAGGTAGCCCTAATGGTCATGTCACAATTATGTGTTCATAGGCCCAATAGTGAAAAATATGGTTGACACACAAACATTATTGTCAACTTAGCCTCAAACCCCATAGCTCTCTGTATAACTATGCCAAAAATACTAGACCCTAGGCAAAAATAGCCCATTAATCTATCATTTATGTAAGTACACCAGTCAAATCAATCAAAAATATCCCTACATTTGCATTGGGTAGGGCATAAACCATGATCATAATCATCATCATGATGATAAGATGATATTGCTCCTCATTAGCCATATAGAGTGGCTCATATGCAAAGGTGGTAGAATGGTAGGTCACCTCACTGACATGCTTCCCATATAAGCTGACCATATGAATATCATGCTCCTCTCTTGAGCATGCAAAAATCTCCTCACCTTGGAGTGGTAGTCATAGAATCTTGTAGACATCTTCCTATGTCATCGTCAACTCTTTGGTCAGTAGATGGAAGGTGTTGGTAGTTTAGTCCCACCTCTCAATCAGCATGATCATCAGTGACACATCCTATGTAACTTGATATTATCATCACACTCCTCCCAAATTGATAGCTACTGTATGATCCCACTCATCAAGAGTAACATCTCTCCTCATCCATGTCAATAACCTTGGTAGATGGTCTAGTAGTATAAGCTTCATCCTCGCCTACATCCATACACAAATGAATCAAGTCATGTCCCTTTTAATATACTCCCTCACCACCTTTTTCCCTAATCATTAGGAGAACTACATTGGTTTGAGGCCCTAAAGCAGGCTATGTAGGTAGCACTCAGTCAACAAGGGGTCTTTTGAGGTTAGCTCAGCCATAAACCCACCTTCCTAATTACCCTAGGCTTCACTACCTCTATCTCTCTCTCTCTACCCTAGGCCTACAATTACCCTAGGCTTCACTACCTCTATCTCTCTCTATCCTAGGCCTACCCACCTAGTCCAACTCTAGGCCTCACTACCTATATTCTTTACTTTTAACGCTATAACCTAGCTTTTAAAATAAACCTAGACTTCTCAACTATCTTTTTACCTTTTTTTTTTACAACCACCTTTTTAGATATTTTTCTTAAGTTTTGGGAGAACTACATTGGCTTGAGGCCCTAAACTAGGCTACATAAGTAGCACTCAAATGACACAGGGTCTTCTAAGGCTAGCTCGGCCATTAGGCTAGTTGACTACTCCCACTAGAAATCACAAACTCACCTTTCTCTTATTTGTTACTTTTTAATAGTAAATAACATCAACACTTTATCAACCTATATATCGGTCAACATTGATAACACACTACCGACCTTGGCACTAGGTCGACTGATGTCAATTGACCTTAGTGCCATGTCAGTTGATGTTAATTAATAATTAGCTAATGTTAGTCAATCTCACTAATGTCAGTGACTAGTTCAACCCCAGGGCCAAATGACCCAAACCCAACCTACCTATTTCCACTAGAAAACTACCCCCAAATCCACCTAACTTCTCCTACACCTACCCTAACCTATTTTCTACCCCCCCCCAAATCCTACTTTCTACACATTCACCTATCATTTTAACTAAAACTTGAAAATACAAAATCAAAGTAGTTCAGGATTTTACCTTATATCATCATCTCCTCCTTATTGGCACTACTGGCACCTATGGTCTTGCACCTCCTACTGGATCCCCTCTTTACACTGCCATCTCAAATCACTCTTAATGCCCTATTTTTTCCTTCCAATCAACAAGTTGTAAATGAGTTTGGTTGGCTACCAAACCCCCTTTTTCTAGGTTGGTCAGCCACCAACATCAGTAATCTTGACCTAACCTACTGATGTCGGTGCTTACGGTCATCGATATCAGCAATGTTGCCCTAATTTTGCTAACGTCAACACTTTACCTTACTGATATCAGCACATGTTATTGATGTCAACACCTTTCAAAACATGTTTTCCACCATAAACACACCCAAATTTGCATAACTTTACCATACATTGGGGCAACTGGAGATCATATAATATCTCCCCAACCATGACAAAATGACATTGAAGATAACTCAAATCTTCAACCTCGATGATTGTGCTTTGAGTTTATAAATATTTCCTTACTCATTGAACCTTTTACACTATGAGTACATTTCTTGTCCTAACTATAATTAGTTATTATGCACATGCATGAATTTTAGGTGTTGTGAATGGTAACCAAACCTATCTTGTCACCTTCAACTCTTTTGTGTTTCCTAGGGGCACTTCCTACCTCAAATACATGGGACACATTAACCATTGGAGTTACAACTTTGATTGATTTGACCTGTTAGCTATCACTTACAAGTTGTGCTTTGGTTTCCTCTATTTGAGTCCTCCTTAACCTTTCCTATTATTAACATTATCAATTATAGCTCATTGTACACAGTGATACTCAATTCTTCACTTGTCACCTAATTACCTTTCTATCAAACTGGTACCCAATTCTAGTTTCTCTTCCATTGATTCCCATTTTGAGGTGGGATACCTCATCCAATACTTGGAGCATCTCACTCCTATTTTTGTCTTGCAATATGTTAGTATAAATTATAAGACAAAAAAGGGCAAATGTAGACACCAAAATGATGTCACACACACGTGTGTAATTCCCTATGTCAAAACCCCTAGGCCCATTGTAATAATAATAATTAATCTCCCTAACCCATATTTTACCCCTCACACATTTAATTAATTTAAAATATTTAATTAAGTAAATTTAAAACCCTTATTGCCACCTTACCTAGCCACCTCACCCTATGACTAATTCTCCTTTGATGATTCACCTCAAGACTTGGTCCCCTCATCCTAACTACCTAAGAATTATTCCCACTTTTAAAATAAATTCCTAAACAACTACTTCCTTAACCTATTATTTTTACCATTTTATAATGGGTATCACACTTGGCATGCACAAAAATAGAAAATAGGCCAAAAAAAGAAAGGTTCACCTATTCTAGGGCCATCGATGTCAGTTAACCCATGGCCAACATCGATGAGATACCTATCGACATCGGTGGGATCACCGATGTTGGCAATATAATCCAAATTCCAACCACTAGTTTAGGTCATAAAAATTTAAGAAAATTGATTCTTACTCTCATTCAGGCTCTCAGCATTTTATTTTTGACATCCAGGCTTACAATCACCCTACATAAGTGAATCACCATCAGTAACTGAGCTCTTGAGGACCAACAGCATCCACTTGTTCTCTCTATTTAGTCATTTAGGTTTGGACTCTTAGACAAAAACCATTAACCTAGCACTTATCATTCAGTGACCACCATAGTTAAGTATATCATTGATATTGTAGGTCATTTAAATATTTATTCTTCTATTTCTTTATATCTACCCTGCACTACTTTACCCACTTCTAATCGTACCCTCATGAGGGAGTTACAAAGCTTCCTTGTTTGTTTCCCCTTACATGCATACCAAACCTTTGACCAAACTTAACTAATCCATAAACTCCTTGGCCTAACTCTCTCAACCTCTCTGATTTGATCCAAACTATTTCCCAGACCCAAAAAAGCTCTCTATAATTTCTTAGATAATTATTGCCCCTATCGATGTTGGCATCCTAATCGACATCAATCACCTCACTATTGATCTCGATAGCCTAATCGACATTGGTCATACACCTATCAATGTTGGTGACTACCAATATCCTAATCTCTTCAAAACCTACCCAAACAACTTTTAAAATACCAACAAAACACTTCACTTGTACCCTATCACTCTCTGCTATGAATAGATTGTTTAAAATGGTAATTTTATCTCTCTTTTAGTCTTTACTTACCTCTATTTTAGTTATTTATTATTATTTTACCTCTCAAAAGTGGAATGTCATCTCTGGGGAAGTTTCACACTTCCTAGAACAAGCACGTAGCTTGGTATCCCACTCATTTATCTACTAACAAATATCTTGTGGTAGTATTTTTTTATCTACAGGTAGTCCTCCCTAGCCAAAGAGGAGTGCTCACAACATTTAGATACGATGCAAAAACCAAATCTAGGTTCATTCTAATCACTTATCCCCATCCTTCTCTCTATTTTCCTTTAAATTCAAAATAGGTAAAATTTAGTGAAACATCATCTTCTATCATCTCAATATGAGTCAAAGGAATGGTTATGGTCTCCCCATCCTTTTGATAAGTTAAAGGTCCAAGGCTGATCATGTTAATGAAAAAAAAAGTTATGGGGAATGATGTAAAAATCCTCAAATGCCAATGGTGGAGTGAATAGTGAGGATGGGACTTCCTTGTCAATGATGGTAATGAAAGGTGAATTCGTTCATTATTCAGGTGGATTGAAATTGAGACCAAATATCTCATGAGGGTTTTGGGTCTTACATGGAGGTAACTCATATGGTTCGTGATCATAATGTCCTAGACCGAATCCCTTCTAAGCACACCTATGGAGGTATGTCTTAGTGAACTATGGTTTATCCAGATAAGAGAAATCAGAGGTGAACGGTCAAGGAGAAGAGGAGGTTGAGGGGGTGACAAGTGTTTGATCAATTTCTCCATAGATAAGATTTATTTAGAGATTTGGAGGTCTAACAAGAATAGTGGTTCTAGTATTTGAGATCGTAATCAAGGTTTTGTTCAAGGTTCCCATACTCTTGAGGAGTGGGGAGGGCATCCAAGGCTAAGAGGTGATACTCCTCAAACAAGAGACATTAGAATGTTGATTCCAAGGGGTCCTCTATGGGGATTTGGGTTAGAGGGAATGGATGAGCTAGTTAAGGCTAGATTGGTAAAATAAATGGAGTCATTATTGGTTGGTGAAGACTTGGTGGAGGGAAGGAGGAGAACATCATTTGACTATTATGTCATGTTGCATGATGTAAAAAGACTTGGGTCAGATTGTATGGTAACCACTTGACCTTCATGCTCAAATTTGACGAAGCGATGTAGGGTATATGGTACATAATTCATGGAAAAAATCTAAGGGTGTCTAAGAAAAACATTATAATAGAACTTGCCTTCTACTATGTAGAAGAGTTTAGGCAGTGTGTGAGGTCCTAAATGAATGTGAAGGATGATGACTCCTAGAGTTGTTGTCATAGTGTCATTAAAAGAATGGAGTACCATTATAGTTTTCAACATAATTTTCACCAATAATTTTGGCTAATCATATGCATGGGAGGAGATAATGTTGATGTTATCCCTTGTATCAATCATAACCCTTTTGATGTGGGTTTGGTTGATGTATGCGGTAATAAAGAGAAAAGGATCTGGATTTTGGGGATAAACAGAGGGTATTCTAAATATTTAAAGGTAACAAGGGTGGAAGGCTAGAGGGCTCCAGTAAAGGTTGCTAGAGGTTATTCTGATTGGACCTCTATGGACTACAAAGCTTCTATCATTGCCTAGCGATGATAGGGTGAGATATTGATTAGTTCATATAAACTCATCTTCACCGGTGTTTGGTAAGTTACTTTAGAAACAATCTTTGGATAGACTCGAAAGGGTTGGATTGAGAGGTACCTAAGATGGAAATCTTGGGTTTGGGAAAATGTGTGGGTGTTTAGGTTTGGTTGAGTGACTGGGTGGTAGAAGAAGGGTATGTCCATGGAATAGACACCTTTGCCTTCCCCTTATCCTTTTATTTGGATTTTGATTATGTGATCACATGGATGGTATGGACTTGGGGAAGATTTGGGCTATAGGATTACTTTGTTTCCTCCTCACTCTTAGATGAGAGCATGGGAGTAGGTAGGTGTGGGGTGGTGGCTTTTGGTTCCTAGAGTGGTTGTGGGGTTATGGGTGGCTCTTTTAACAATATGTCATCATTAGCACATAGATGATGGACTAGGACTTGGAGATATTTATAGTTATCTATATCATGTCCTAAAATTCTATGGTATGAGCAAATCATATTGTGATCAAACTAGGATGGCTTAGGACTATGGGATTCAAATGGTTTGATAGGAGGTAAAGTCAAACAAGAAGCTTTTATTAATCTTTATAGGATGGTTGAGTAAGACTCAAGCAAATGTGGTAAGGATATTGGAGTTTTTTATATGACTTTTGAGTTGGAAGCCTTCTTAGGAGTAGGCTTAATAGAGGGATTTTTTAGTGGTGGAGTATTCTTGGTGGTTTGGATGTAGGCTTGATAGTGGGTGGTTTGAAAATAAAAGGGTTAGAAGTAAGATGTTTGTTAGTGAAGGTTTTAGAGGTAGAGGGCATGAAAAGAATAGGTAGGGGTGTAGCTAGAGGAGGAGGCTAGGTTTGGGTTATCTTTGGGATATGTGTCTTCTTAATGGAAGGATGAGGTCCTAGGATGGAAGAAGGATGTGGTCTTAAAATGGAAGGCAAGGTAGAGATAAGTGGCAAGGTTCTAGCTTTTGGGATCCTATGTGGATCCTCTTTCTTGGTTGTCTTAACTTGGATTTCTTTGGTAGGCTAGGTGGTGCTAAATCCAACTTTAATGGAATGTGAGTAAGGTTCTGAGTAGGGAGCACACCTGGGTTTTTGATAGGCTTGGCTAGGATGGTAGAAGGTTCTTTGACTACTTTGGGTGGAGTCAGTTTGGTAGGTTCAACTATGGCTTCAGGGGTAGAGGTTTATAATGGTTTGGTTGAGATGATGGTGGGTTCAATAGTGGAAGTGGAAGGTTGGTTTCTAATGGTTTGGTTGAGATTATTCTTGGTCGGGTAAGGAAGCCCTAGACGGTGCCAAAATATGGCACGATCTTTGTTAGGTTGGGATAGTTACTTCAAGTTTTGAACCAGTCTAGAGAATATCTTATAGATGGGTTTAATCCCTTTGGTATTGGTCTCAAAGGACAAACCCATGGGCTAAGAGAGGGGAGTGGTCACCTTGTCATTTTCCCCAATCAAAGCCTCCAAATTTAGGGAAGGTGAGTCTTCTATGGGAGAGGTAGATAAAGTGACCTCTTCCTTAGGAATGCTTTCCAAAGGAAGACTGGATTGTTGTATGATTGAAGAGAAGGATATTTTGGTAATGGTTGCCTATTTTGGTATGTCTCTCAAAGGAGAGGTTGGTAGCTTCACTACCTTAACAAGTGGAGAAAGGGGAAAAGTTGTTTCCTTTGTTCCAGTTTCCAAAGGAATATAAGGTGACTCTACTACCTCAATAAGTAGAGGGGAAATAAAGGTGGGTTGGGCAATGGTTTCCTGAATAATGATTTCACTAATAACTACATTAATGATATGGACCTCATGGTTGTGAGAGGATTCTGCTCTATTATTTTCATTGTTCATGAAAGGGGCATGGTTGGGAAAAGGTTGTCTAAATATGTCAAGTGACTAATTTGGGGGTGCATTGGGGTTATCTATCATGAGTTACCATTTATCAATTAACCCTTAGACAATGATTTTAAAAGTATTGCATCTACTAACATCATGCCCAATGACATTGTGCAAGGCACATAATTTGTTTTCCTTATACCAATCAAGCGTGGGATGAGAGGAATCAAATTGTTGTGGGGTTTAATTGGAGGAAGTTATATGATGTTTTCTTTCAACAAATTTTCCAATACTGAATCATATGACTCCCTTAGCAAAGTTTATTACTTTTGGTTGTTACAGTTTTGGTTTTGGGTATTCTGGTTGGAAGAATTAGAAGAGTCAGATTGGTTAACAACAAGAAGAGGAGTTATTTTAAGGACAATTGCATTCATGGTTCCCTTGGATTTAGTTTTAGTATTGGAGTGGTTTGTGGTTTTGGAGTAGGAAGTTTCATTTGATTTGAAACTAGAATTCTTGTTCCTCAATTTCATCTTCCCCTCATCAATGGATCTATTCTCCAATTTTTGTGCCATGGTAAAAGCTTCATCAAAGGTCTTGAAATTCTGAACCTGTAGAGTGGAGGAAATATGTTTGGCATAAGCCTAAGAGAAAATCTCAATCAGCTTGGGTTAGGGCAAGGAGAAAGAGAGTTGGTATATCAAACCTCTCCAATGGGCCACGAAATCGACAATCGACTCATCCTCAAATTTTTGAATGGATTAAAGGTTGGTAACGGAAAATTTATTAGCTATATTTATGGAAAAATGATCTAAGAAGGTTTGAGCTAATTGGGCAAAATAAAAGAGGGGGTGCCTAGTAATATCACTTTACCAATCCAATGCCAAACCTGATAAGGACATGGGAAAGGTATGGAGAAGGAGAGTATCATCATAAGAAATTAAGTAGAAAGAGTGTTGAAAAGCTCCAAGATGTTGTTGAGGATCTTCCTTACTCTAAAATATTGAAAATTTTGGAAGCTCCCATTGAGGAGGATAAGGTCAGATTGGGACAGATGGACGAATTGGTTCATTACATATTTGATTGTATGATAAGAAGATATGGGCACTAGAGATAGATAACTCCAAAGTGATCATCTTGTCCTTTAACATCATAAAAATATATATTTCTAGTTGTGCACCCCCATAGTTGTAGTGCATATTCTATTGGGTTTGGGTAGGTACAGCATAAGGATAGCTAGTGGAAGGTTGAGATGATGTCATATATTGATATGTGGACATGGATGGTTGGGAAGATGTCATGTATGGGTAAGTAGATATAAGAGGTTGGGTAGAGGTTGGAGTCATATACCCCCTTGGGTTTTAAATATAGTTTGGGTTGGGTTCAATGGGAACTTGTTGAAGAATTTACATGGGTTGGGTTGGAGGGATGGTTGGGTTGATAGGTTGAGGATGGGTAGTAATCTTGGTACTAATGGGTGGAAGGGTAGAAGGTATGGGACCCACCAAGCTCTAGAATGGAGTGGAGGTAGGTGGATTAGAAATAAAAGGAAGGGTGGTAACACTAGTAAAGGGTACTCTACAAGTGCATAAAGGTTGGGTCACTCCTATACTAGAAAGGTTATTATTTGGGGTGGAAGGCATTTGGGTGTTGATTGGTTGGGTGGGTTGGTTTTAGATGGTGGTATTTGTCAGTTTCTTGGTAGAAAAATATGCTTGGGTAACTAATGGTTGGGTAGAAATGGTGGAAATATATTTGCTTCCCATAAAGTGGGATGGCATACCATAGGGTGGGCCAATAGGTGGAACCAAAGCAGGGGTACAGTTGGATACAGTGTTAAGATAATGTTGGAAGGCTATGGGGTTGTTATCCAAAAAGGTGGTAAAATTTGTATCACCTTGGAAAACCATCTAAGGGATATTGGGACTTCCAGAAGGATGGGGAGATCTCTCTACATCTGAGACGTACTCCATGGATGAAGATGAAAAGGAAAATGAGTGGTTGGGAGATGGATCCTAGTTTACTTAGTTTCTCAATTGTTGTCTAGTGAGAATCATGTAAGGAAAAAATGAAGATACAAACAATCTCACAACTCAAAAGAGAAGCAATCAAAATAAAAATATCATAAGGAAAATAATGCATACACTAATGTGCATTAAAAATCCTAGGATACTTTATTATCACTCTTTAGGCTTATGCCTCAATTTTAGAGAAGTTATGAAGGACCAACTTTGGATTTGTAGAATAGGTACTAGAAGAAGATGTCTAAAGATGGCTTTAGGTAGTTAAAATATCTCAATATTTATACTATAACTTGGTACGTGGCTTGATATTAGGGCCTACACCCTCACTTCACACATCGTAGTGATAAGGGTGTCTGGTGCTTATCCAGAATATACTAAGTTGCTAGATATTATACTCAGTTACCATACTAAGTTGGTTATCCCTTTGGTAGTGAAATCCAAGTAGGATAGCTGAGGAAAGGTACTGCTAGGTGATGAAATCCTAATTGAGCCTTATGTCAATGTTTTGATGTTTGATTAGGTCTAATTGGTTTGGTATTTTGTGTGTGACAAGAGTGAAGCTAAGATTGATTTACTTGATTAAATTAAGCTATGTGACCTAAACATGAAAGCAAACAAGTATGCAAGTTGATTTTATACCCAAAATGAAATTTTGATTTGGTTGTATGAGCATAAAATAAAAACAAAAATACCTAGATGCAAAATATGAACCCAAGAGACTCAAGGGTCCCACCAGGTGTGATGAAATATTTCAATAAAATTTTGTTTATTTTTTTAGAAGAAAGCAAGAAGAAACTCAAAGAGGGTATGGTATAAAATTTGATATGTTATACGCATGTTAATCTAGATGATTGTGGAGACTCTTTTTTATCTGGGGAGGAATGACCTTTAGATAAGAAAGCACTAAATAAATGGTTGATTAGTTGGGTAGTATGGTGGATTTCCTAGTGAGAGATAGATCCAAGAATCATAGGCTTCTTAGGGGGCTATCAATCAACACTTTTAAATAATTAATTTCTAAAAATGAAAGATAAATTGCTTACATAAATAATAGAAGATATTGAAACAAATACAAGAAGTGCTTGATGGGAGATAGATGATTTTGACTAATTTTAATAATAAATGATTTAATATCAATGCTAGATGAATCAAACATGATTCAAAAAATAGAGTGATCCTCTATGATAAGATAGAAACTCAGAAAGTGGAATTTGGTTAGGGTCTAATAAGTCAAATTAGCTTGCTGTTGAAAATTGACAGATAGTGACCATCGGTGGTTAAGGTCAAACCATCAGTAGTTAGGTGATTGTCGGTAGTTAATGACCATTAACAGTTAGGGTCAAATAGTCAGTGGTTACTGTGGGATCTAGCTTAGGAAGAGAAGTTCAGTTGGAAAGGTTGTAGGAAAGTTTTGGAAGGTGAGTTTAGGTTGGATATTGGTGAGACAAAGGGTAATATTCATATGTATTTGGTTCAGGTAGAGGGTATTCATATGATTGAAAGAGGTTGTGGGTGGTCTTGGGGAAGAGAAGAAGTGTATGGAGTTGTAGAACTCCAACACAGGAAAGTGAGATGGAAGAGGAAGTGATAGAAGGAATGAAACAAAGAAACTAATTATTAAATCCTAATAAGAAATAGATACTTAGATTTATTGTTGCTGGTCTGAAGAATGTTGAGGTTGGTTGAAAGCTTTTTGTATATTCTAGAGAAATTTTGGTAGAGTGACAGTAAATTGGTTGTTAACTGATGAGTTTTAATCACACTTTTGATCTTTGTCCTAGTCATTAGTTCATTGGAAGCTTTCTCAAATTCACTAGAAGTAAGAAGAATACCTACACAAGAATCTCTAATCTCTTTCACCAAGAAGTTATGATCCTCTTTCATCTCCTCTTCATCACTTAATATAGAGGAAAGGGAGTGGTGAAACAATAAGTCGAACAAACTATCTAATTTTAGCCTAACATGTATTGATTATGTAAATGGTGAATCAAATAGATATTAAGAAAAAATTGAGTTAAATTTTGAGTTGTAGTTAACTCTTGAGGTAGTTAGGGTAAAATTGTTGGTGATTGAGGTTAATCATCAATGATTAAGCATAAACCATCAGTGGTTGGAGTCATAGTCAAGATTGGCTAAAGTTAGTCACTTATACTAATGACTGGTAGGGTAAATGGTCATGAAATAGTCCCAAGGGGTTCAAGGGATGATTTAAGGGTTAATGTGACATCTATAACCATAGTATATTATTTTTTAGTGTTTGCAGGTGGTTAAAGATAATAAGGCTAGAGCCCAAGTTGTGCTCAAACACTTGACCCAATCCATTACGAGCCTTAGCCAAGTGTTAGAATTTAAAGGGGCTATGTCAGCCCCACTCCAAGTCTATGATAGATTGGTGGCCCAATCATAAGTGATCTTCTAAGATGTGCCCATGAATCTAGCCAAACTTGACCAAGAATTTGACTCAGTGGAAGTAGCACTTGCAGCTAGGGAAGTAGAGTCTAAGCAATTGGGAGCTAGTTAATCCATAGCTCTTCCACATCTAAATTAAGTGACCCTTGGGTATATTTTGAATGGATTTATCTGGATTTTATTCTATTTTTTTAAATTTATATGGTTGTAATAACCTAGAGTGGCCATCATGGCCTAGGATGGGAATATCATGCTACTAAGAGGTGAGTCTTGTCCTCATCTATAAATGTATAATTGTATTCTATTTTGAAGGTCGGTAATTCTTAATCCCAAAAAAATTGTATGAATTAAGTTAATATTTCACCTAGTTCTTCCTCCACCTTTTTTGGATTGTGAATGTCTGTCATGATCGATATCTTTGTAAACAAACTCGTTTTAATGAATGCAATCTTTAACTTTTTATAAAATCGATGGTTTATTTGTCAATAATTTTCAATGATTTTTAGATGTTGAATGAATGTTAATTATAATAAGAACTGATGCTTTATTACTTAATGACTACAATGGTTATAATGTGCTTTGTTGTTCTAACCCATTTATGAATGCTTTCATTTCCCTTACAATATTTGTAATATGTGTGTTAATCTACAGGTTATCTTTGAAGAGTCTATGTGTTATTTATTGTGGACTTTTGAATATTGATGTTTATTAAGGGGTTTATAAATCAAGAATTATTTCTTGTTTCCTAAGACCTTTCCCATTGTTTTATAATTATTCAAAAGCTTTGGTGAAACCTAGCATACATTGGTACAATTGTGGCAGCGTATTTAGCTCGATTCTTGAAGCATTAACACCTTACATGTCTGAAAACACTCTTTCCTAACCTATTTTACCCTCTTTTTATGTTTATTTCAAAACATAAACACTCTCCCCTACTTTAAAAATCTATTAAGGGTGGCCTAAATAGCAAGCAACAAATAGAATCTCCCTCAGCTATAACTTTCCTAAGGTACAATTTCACATATCTTCACCCCATGATAGTAATATTCATGGCTCTTTGAGTAACAAAGGTTAACCTACTCAGTCTTTAGATTAAACCATCATCAATCTTAAAATTTAACAAGGGGATATTGTATCCCATGCATTATCTCTCACTTTCCTCTTCAAAACACTCAATCCCATGAGTGCCTTTGGAGGCACTAAGGATGTCAGGCATGACAATAGATATTAGGACACATGCATCGACACAAGTATCCCAAGACTATCATAAGTGTCTAATCCTCCAAAAATAATATTTCTAGAATTTGATGACTTGATCCCAATCCAATACCTACATGTTTCCACCTTTGCACATCTCAGTTATGCATATGCATTTGTAGATAAGCTAAGTATTATCTCTTATTCATATTTATGTAATCAAACTATTGTTTTGAATGTAATTTATATATTTAGCATAACTCAATATTTTAATTCATAATATTCATTTATCTAAGTTTATAATTAATTGTCCTACTCTAGAGTGGTTTTATTCATCTTTGTGTATAGGCTATCTACCCCTTTAACCCTAAACCAAAATACACATATTAAAAGGGTTGAACATATGTTAATATTTTTCTCATTGATTTTTATTTACAATTTTTGTATTAGGGTTTTAAATTTGATAAATGTTTTATTAGTACTAATCTTCCAAGTTTCTATTTCATATTTTATGCAATCTAAGAAATTTATTTCTACCTTCTTTAAATAAGTGCTAGATTTTGTGGTACTCGAGCATACTCATATTTCTTTTGATATGGCACATACAATGGATAAGAACAAGGATATATCAAAACCTTTAGATATTATAGCATAAACTCAATATGTAAAAGTGCATGACAATACATCAAAGCATGAACTATATAATCAAAACAATATTGACTCTTAAGATGAGCATCAAAATGTACTTCCACCTCTAGGTGATGAACAAACATCAATTAATAAATTACAAATTAATAAAAACTTTTGAGTAGTCTATGATCAATCTCAAGATTATTATACAATTTTGTAAACTCTTTTGGATATAAAAAGTGCAAGTATGGCTAAATCATTTGAGACTTTTGTTATTATGGGTTATTTACCTTTTTTGACATCATTCAATACAACTTTTGTATGACCATCTACTATGGGGGAAACTCAAGGGTTTCTACATATTAGTATGTCCATTCTAACTTAGTCATTTGAGACACCACATTTGGTTATCACACACTTTATTATATATGCATAATCACTTATGCAAACTATTCTAACTTTACAAACTAAAGTGTTACAAATAGAACAAATTACTTTGAAACTAAATTAGTCTCTTGATTCTAAGACTCTATTGCATACTCCATTGGCACAGCATATACTCTACCAGCTAGTTTGGTGGCACATAAGCTTAATTATATGATTGAAAAGTGACCTCAAGCATCACTTGAAAGTAATTCATGTAGTATGCTTGGAATATGTGTCCAATGATCAATTATCAACTAATTTATTTCCCATAAGTCTAAAAGAGTACAACCTAAGATGGTTATATGATTTACCACATCATTTAGTACATGCATTCAATACTTTGGTAGACATGTCTTTTACACATTTTTAAATCAATGTCATGAAAAGATATCATATGCTCACATTGCACAGCTTCAAAAAGGATCCAATGAACCTATCATAGAATATGTCTTAAGGTATAAGACCATGCTATCTAAGATGGTGAATCCAATGGTAGACAAAGAATCTCAATATATCTTCAAACAGAGCTTGATTCCACCTCTACACAAATCCATTATGTTAAAGAAATTTCTCTCATTCATGGATATGTGACATACATATAAGGAAAGGGAGGTAAAATTATTGATAATGAATAAATTAAAGTGTGAAACCAACTCAATTCTTAATTCTCATGCAACGATCTGAGTAAGCCACCATACAAGGTGTGGCTAAATGATAATAAGGGTGATCTAAAGGCCACAGTGAATATAATTTCATAACCTACTCCATTCATTGTATTATCAACTCCTCCAACGAGATGGTTTACCAACTTACCTAAATCACCCTACAAATTATTACAAACATTATTGGAATGCAACCTCATATATCTCCCTCTCATGAAAGAGGTTGATATGAGTAAGCTTCTTCTAAAAGGATTTGCTTGGAATGTGTTTTGTGAGTTTCATAAAGCACCAAGGCATACTACAAATAGATACATTAGTTTATGATATAAGATTCAAGATTTGATATATGGAAACATCATTGATGTGGGTACATATACAAATAGCACAAAGGTATATGAAAGTGAAATTAAGTTAATGAAAATATTTAGTGATCATTTTCCTAAAACTATAGCTAATGAGACAACAAATACATCAAGAGTGCATTTCACATACAATAAACACCCACCACCAGTTTCTTATCATTCTCATATAGAGGCATAACATCCTCTAAATAGTCTTATTGGTACATATCATACTTTAATGTCATCTACACCACTTATCATATTTTTAGAGTAGGATATATTGATGATGATTCAAATATTCTCTCTTTGTTCATTCTAACTCGTATTGATCATCAACCTATATGAATTATCATGGTTGATAATGGTTCATGTGTGAACATGTGTACTATCACACTTCTCACTCATTTTGGATATATAGATAGGGATGTATATCCTAAATAAATAGTCATAAAGGTATTTAATGCTCATATTTAGAGTTCTATTCATCAAACTACACTACCACTATAGGTTGGTCCAGCATATGGCAACCAAGTTTATAGTAGTACCTAGTACAAGTGTCATCGATATGTTATTGGAACATCCTTGGGTTCAGTAACTCCATGTAGTTCCTTCTAAAGTTCACAAATGCTTGAATTATATTTATGTTAATTAGGTCATTATAATTCATGGTATTCCATATGAATACCCCTAGCAACATAAATTTATTGTTCCTATACAGTAGATTGCAATTGAACTACCTAATGTAGCTAGTAAAAGTGCGACTGTAATGTAGTTAGAGTCTTTATCATGCAAAAGTGTCCAAAGATCTTAGTATAGTGTGCCTCCCAAATGATTCATTAGTGAGGTGAACTAGATGGAACATAAAGATGTTTGAGCTTGTCAAGAATTTTATTAGACAAATATAACTCCTACATTTGGTTAACTTATATGAGGTAGGTGTAAGTTGCTATGAAGTCCTGATCAGCTAAGTAGATAGGAACCTGATCTATGAAATTATGATCACACATGTCATACACTATGATGAACGCATGAACCAATGTTCAACTAAGGTAATATATGACTTTTTTATCTTTCCCTTTCTTTTGCTTGATCACAATATGGAACTAATATAGGTAAGTCATCCATTTCATGTGGCATGCATTTTCTAGCTTATTCTATGACTGCAAGAACTAAAGTGGTTTATGGTCTAAACAACTATCTCCTTCCCAAGAATGTAGTGTCACCATTACTTAATTTACTTCACAATAACATAAAGTTCTTAATCATAGGTGGAGCACCTTTTCACTATGTCATTAAATATCTCAGAGTGGTATGTGACTTGACATCCATGCTAAATGAGCATTCCACTAAGTGTGTAGTTAGATGCATCAATGTGTATTTTAAAGCTTTGTTTAATGTCAGGGATTTTGAGAATAAGCATTAGGTAGAGTAACTTTATAAGTGCCTCAAAATCATGATGTTTTTCATGTGTCCAATAAAAATTGGCTTTATCACATGTGAGCTAGTTGAGATCCCATGAGATATATGAGAAACCAAGAATGAACCTGGGGTAGAAGTTAGAAAATCCAAGAAAACTCCTCAATTTTATGAGATTACATGGATTATTTAGAAGAATGGATCCAAGAACCAAATTGATGTAGAGATTTACTACATAGTGTGTTTTAAGACCTTTAAGTTATATAAAGACTTCCCTACTCTACTCCAATACCCTATCAAGTTATTGATGTGATGATGTGCGAATATTACACACTACCAAGGTATTATTTAGTTTTGACTACTACAGGTATATCAAGGTAGACCATAAGTAACATGAACTTCTACATGTGCAAGATGAGCTTGCAATATTGTTTGGTAGAGACCAAGGTGATTACAATGTGAAAGCAACTAAATGCAGAATTAAACTAGAAAGATAAGTAACTAGAATCAGAAAACTGCAAACAATAAGAGATACAAGAAACCACCCTGAAAACTTGTATTAAACTCTTTACAGAAGGAATACAATTGAAGAAACTTTTTTTCTTCCACACCTCTCTCAGATGTAGATATCTCTTTCTAGATCTCTTTCCCTCAAGAGCTCTCTCTCTCAATTACAATCAATTCCAACAACCTGGATTGATACACATATACAATCTTGTACTGTTCAATTCAACATTACAATAAGCTATGAAGAATTATCCCTATTATATAGAATTAGGGATCATGAGCATACAATTATAGCCATTAGATGCACCTCCTAATCAAGGGCTCAAAACAGTCTTACTTAAAATAGAGATGCGGACTTAAGACTAACACTTAATACTATCATGCAAACATTCTGTTCTGTCCACGAAAATAGCATTTTGGATGCACAGGTGACCAATGTCAGTCCCTGCCTGTCTGCCTGTGACCGACGTCAGCTGATACATGACCGACATCGGCATCTCTTAGTTGACTCTTGACCGACGTCGGTCACTCCTGATCGATGTCGGTGACTGTGTAACTCCTGCAACTTGCAAACTCACTCATTTGGTGAGGCTTTTAGCTCCACACCTCAACAATCTCTCACTTGGATATAAACTACTGCACCAGTACCTGTACAACAACATCTTCTAGCTCCTCCATCTTCAAACTCAATCATGAAGACCTACAAAAGTTGAATGAAGATTCAACTTCTCCTTTGTTACCGGCTTGGTTAACATATCAACAGGGTTCTTATCTGTATGGATCTTCTCTAGCTTCAACTCACCATCCTCCAATACATGTCTAATGAAGTGGTACCTAAGCTGTATATGCTTTGTTATTGAATGAAAGGCTGAATTCTTAGCCAAATGAATTGCACTCTAACTATCACTATATAATCTGCAACTCTCTTGCTCCTTTCCTAGCTCTTCTATGAACCGTGTCATCCATATCATCTCTTTGCTAGCCTCTGTGATTTCAATATATTTTGCTTCTATAGTTGACAAGGCAACAACCTTCTACAACTTTGAAATCCAGCTAACCACCATTCCACCAACAGTGAAAACATATCCTGTGGTGCTTCTCCTGCCATCCAAATCACCTGCCATATCTGAATCTACATAACCATGTAGAGAAGTGTTAGACCTACCATAGCAAAAATGCCTACTGCTGGTCCCTCTTAGATATCTAAGGATCCACTGAATTACTTTCCAGTGATCCTTTCCTAGATTGGCCATATACTTACTTACAACTCCCACTGCTTGGGTAATATCTGGTCTAGTACATACCATTGCATACATTAAGCTCCCTACTACAGAAGCATATGGAACTTTACTCATGTACTCTACCTCATCATGTGAATTAAGACATTGTTCTTTACTCAATTTAAAATGTCCAGCCAAAGGTGTGCTTACCGGTTTTGCATCCTGCATATTGAACCGTTTTAACACCTTGTTCACATAATCCTCTTGAGACAAAATCAACCTATGATTTTTCCTGTCTCTCTTAATGCTCATGCCAAGCATTTTATTTACTGCTCCCAAATCCTTCATCACAAATGTGTGAGCTAATTTCACCTTAAGCTCAGAGATATCCTGCATGTGTGATCCTGCAACCAGCATATCATCTACATACAACAATAGAATAATATATCTACCATTATCCAATCTCTTAAAATAAACAAAATGGTTAGATTGACACCTATTGTAGCCATGCTCAGTCATAAACCTGTCTAATCTTAGATACCATTGTCTAGGAGCTTTCTTGAGGCCATACAAGCTTTTCTTCAATTTGCAAACTAACTTCTCCTTACCTTTGACCTCAAATCCTTCCGGCTGATCCATATATATTTCTTCATCCAAATCTCCATGAAGAAATGTTGTCTTAACATCAAGCTGCTCAAGATGCAAATCCTCAATAGCAACTAAAGACAATAAAGTCTGTATAGAAGTCATTTTAACTACAGGAGAAAAAATCTCACCAAAATCAATACCTAGTTTCTGTGCAAATCCTTTCACTACCAACCTGGTCTTATATCTCATCTATCCATTCTCACCTTCCTTCAATCTGTAGATCCATCTATTCTTCAGTGTCTTCTTTCCTGCTAGCAACTCAACCAAATCCCATGTTTGGTTCTCTTTCAAGGAATCAATTTCCTCATTCATGCCTAGCTCCTACTGATTCTTGGATTCCACCTGTATTGCTTCATCAAAACTCTTTGGTTCTCCACCATCAGTAAGCAATAAATAGAATAAGGAAGGGGAATATCAAATTGGAGGTTTACTTACCCTTTCTAACCTCTTGACGGGTGTCTGAGACTCATTCACAACACGTTGTCTGCCTAAATTCTCTGACAATGACCGACCTCGGTCACTTCCAGGCCTATAACTGGCTGACGTCGGTTCTCCCTGACTGACGTCAGTTCCTTCCTAGCTGACATCGGTCACTGTCTGACCGACATCGGTTCCTATATTGCTGACATCGAATCCTGACTGACCGACGTCGGTCTCTATGTTTTATTGTCTGTGATTAATTTTTCTCGCGAGCTCATTTTGGACTGTCACCTTGTCCAATTCTCCATTGCTTTGCCTAGATTGATTCAGCTTCTTGAGCTGATCACTATACATCACTTTTTCATTGAAAACAACATCATGGTTCCTAATTATCTTGTTAGTTCCTAGATTCCAAAACCATAATCCAAAATCATCAGAGCCATATCCAATAAATGTGCACCTCATAGACTTAGCATCCAGCTTCTTTCTAGTTTTCTTATCAACGTGCATAAAGGCTTCACAACCAAAAAATTTGAGAAATGCGAGATCTACCTTTTTACCTGTCCATGCCTCTTTTAGAATTCCACCATCCAGAGCTATAGAGGGTCCTCTGTTAATCAGGTACACTGCAGTATCCACAACTTTTGTCCAAAACTCTAAGGGCAAACCAGCATGCAATCTCATACACCTTGCACACTCCATTACTGTTCTGTTCATCCTTTTAGCAACTCCATTTTGATGAGGTGTCCTTGGAACTATCTTTTTCCTGTGTATTCCATGCATATAATAATACCAGTTAAACTTGTGGCTGCAGAACTCACCACCATTATCAGATCTTAGGCACTTCAATCTCCTGCCTGTTTCATTCTCAACCATAGCTTTCCAAATCTTAAAAGTGTCAGAAACATTAGATTTCTTCCTTATGCAATATACCCATACCTTTCTTGTAGCATCATCAATGAAAGAGACAAAGTACTGTGATCCTCCAATAGAAGCAACCTGAGCTGGTCCCCACATGTCTGCGTGAACAAGCTATAATTTGTGCTTCTTCTTTGTTGATCCAGTCTTGAGAAAACTCACTCTCTTCTGTTTCTCAAAAGCACAGTGCTCACAAAAATCTAGATCTATGCTTTTCAAATCTGAAAGCTTACCTTTTGACTTAAGAATGGACATTCCCTTCTCACTCATGTGGCCAAGCCTAGAGTGCCACAACTTTGCATCCACATCTGAAGTAGATAATACAGAAGGAGAAATATCAGTAATACAATTACATAAATAAAGAGTACCTACTCTCTTACCTCTGGCCAATACAATTGCACCCTTGGTCAGCTTCCAAGATTTAGCTGTGAGAGTTACTGTACAATCCTCATCCCCTAACTTTCCTATAGAAATCAAATTCCTCTTCAAGTTGGGAACATGCATGACATCTCTCAACACCCATGTGTTTTCATTCTACATTTTTAGCTACACTTTTCCTTTTCCAACAATTTTACAAGGCTCATCATCCCCTAAATAAACTATTCCAAAATCTCCATGGACATAGTCACTAAAATATTCTCTATTAGGGGAGCATGAAAAGAGGCACTAGAATCTAACACCCAAGATTCTATATTATTATTCAAAGAGAATATAAGAGCATCTTGTGCAATACCTGCAACTTTTGCTTCTTCTTTACCTTCATGCTGATTGTCCTCTTTAGGTTTTGACCAGCACTCTTTGCTTATGTGCCCTATCTTTCCACAATTCCAGCATTGTGGCTTCCTACCATTTCTGGATTTGGATCTACCTCTCACCTTTGACTTAGACCTTGATCTCACTTTCTTGCTCTTCTCTTTTTGCCTTCCCCTGCTCTCAAAACTTAAAGCATTCCCTGATGTTTCCTTTGTGCTTTTCCTGTGAATTTCTTCATTCAAGATTACACTAACAACATCCTCTACTTTTAAAATATTTAAAGCAGATGCAGTATTACTAACTGCCATTACCAAGCTATGCCAGCTTTCAGGCAAAGAAGATAATATTAAAAGAGCCTTAATTTCATCATCAAACACTATTTTGACTGAATTTAATTGATTTACAATTCCATGGAAATCATTAAGATGATTAGATACAGATCCACCTTCCTGCATTTGCAAATTAAATAACTGCTTCATAAGATATACCTTATTTGAAGCTGAGGGTTTTTCATATAAATTTACTAAAGTAGTCATCAACTCTACCGTTGTCTTTATCTATGATAAATTAGATATCACAATAGATGCCAGACTCAATCTTATAGATCTAAGAGCCTTTCTATCAAGAACTTCCCATTCTTCATCATCCATGTCTTTGGGCTTCTTTGAAACCCCACCTAACAGTAAGTATAGATCTTTCTGATACAGATAATCCTCTATCTGCATTCTCCAATGTTGATCATTCTTGCCATTGAACTTCTCCATTCTTAGTTTACTTTCTTCTGCCATTGCTTCTCCCACTCAAATAGAAATCCCTGTGAGTAACCTATAATCAATACACACTAACTAGATCTGAAACACATGTTAGTCAACCTGAGCTCTGATACCACTTGTTGGGGATCAACCAACAATGTTGATTACAATGTGAAAGCAACTAAATGTGGAATTAAACCAGAAAGATAAGTAACTAAAATTAGAAAATAGCAAACAATAAGAGATACAAGAAACCACCCTAAAAACTTATATTAAACTCTTTACAGAAGGAATACAATTGAAGAAACTTATTTTCTTCCACACCTCTCATAGATGTACAGATCTCTTTCTAGATCTCTTTCCCTCAAGAGCTCTCTCTCTCTCAATTACAATCAATTCCAACAACTTGGATTGATACACATATACAATCTTGTACTATTCAATTCAACATTACAATAAGCTATGAAGAATTATCCCTATTATATAGAATTAGGGATCATGAGCATACAATTATAGCCATTAGATGCACCTCCTAATCAAGGGCTCAAAACAGTCTTACTTAAAATAGAGATGTGAACTTAAGACTAACACTTAATCCTATCATGCAAACATTCTGTTCTGTCCACGGAAATAGCATTCTGGACGCACAGGTGACCGACGTCGGTCCCTGCCTGTCTGCCTGTGACCAATGTCGGCCGATACATGATCGACGTCGGCATCTCCTAGTCGACTCCTGACCAACATCGGTGATTGTGTAACTCTTGAAACTTGCAAACTCACTCATTTGGTGAAGCTTTTAGCTCCACACCTCAACAACGAAGAGCGTAAAAGTCAATGAACTAGTGTGTATCTTGTGTGGTGAAAGAATCTATGAGATATGGCACAAAACTATAAAGTGCATTGAACTATAGGCATGAAGGGCACATAAGTCAGTGGGCTTAGCATAGGACTATGCCACATGTGATACTATGATTTATGAAGTGTGTTTTAATGAGTGCACAAGGGTCAGTGCATAAAATTCTATGATATGGCATACGACTTGTGCATATGACTATGAGTAAACTTTGGGCAATGAGTGCATAAGATTAGGTGAGAGTTGCACACCCTGTATAGTAGAGTTAATGAGGAGTAAGCTTAGCTATGTAGGAGATGCACATGGATCAATAATGATCTTGAATAGGTGTATCAAATAATTATAGTGATGGTGTGGGTGGAGGATGAGATACCACTAGTTGTAGGGGATACTCATATTGTACACTTATAACTATGACTACCTTGTTGTAGTGTATGTACTTTAGACATAAGTGTAATGTAGAGGGGACCATACAAAGTCTACATCTAAGGGAATTCTAATAACATGTCAAATAA
Source organism: Torreya grandis (assembly GCA_037957365.1). NCBI lineage: Eukaryota > Viridiplantae > Streptophyta > Pinopsida > Cupressales > Taxaceae > Torreya > Torreya grandis. Next base: position 2,539,799 of record JARHVA010001461.1, on the reverse strand, counting down.
CCTACTACTCTATATATTGAAGAATGGTGAAGTTAATATGGTTGAGCCTATATAAAGTGGCAATACTATGTATCCCAAGGTATTCTATTTCTATCCATATAATCCCTCAAAAATCTTATAAACCTTATTGTGTGTATTCAAGGGAGTAGAGAAGTGTCATCATGCAAATGTTCTCACTTGAACCATTATTGATCATGACATTGTGTGTGGGTTGTTCATCAATATAGGCTAGTATGAAAAGACATGAAATTTTTAATTGCCATCAACTATATTTATATCATAAAATGTGATCATAGGTCATTGTGGTAGACTATCACTAAGTGTACCAATGATAACATCTACTAAATTATCATATGTTAACAGTGGAGGATGTATGTTGTATGCATAATGTACCTCTGAAGTGTCCTTAGATTATATTATTTAAAGTTTAGGAAAAATATCATTAAGTATCTTAAATTTTTTATTTCTATTATGTTGTAGTCTATATTCCTCTATAAGAGTTCCCAAATTGATAATGTTGTCATATATAATATCATATATCTTATGTCTTAGTTTGAAACATATGTTTGTTGAATGCCCAAAAAATTGATGATAATCACAACCTGCATTGTTAGAATAGTTATTTTGTATAGGCATACTTGGATTGAGATCTTATGGAGGAAGGAGTGTGATAAGGTTGTATTATAGTAACTTATTTAGTAGCACACAAAGAGGTGATGGTAATATTGAAAACTACCTCTTTAGTGGATCTATCAATTATAAATGGTTTTTAGATTGCAACATTGCATTAACTATATTCTTTGTCTCATTATTGTTATCATTTGGTTTGAACTTATAACTTGGTTTGATTTGAAAATTCATTGTTGAAGTATTCGTAGGAGATGTATACTTTAATTTTTTCAAAGCTATTAACTTGACTTATTTTTCCCTCATTGTATATCATAACTCATCAAATTATTTTAATCCCTTTAATATAATTAATTCGTGGAATGGTGCTAGCAAGCTTTGCTTGAATATATCTTGTAGTTCATTTTTAGCCATAACATTGATCATATCAATAATTATGGTCTTGTGCCAAAGTACATAATCATTAATTGGTTCATTTAATCCTTTTTTGAGTTTAGCAATGTGTGTAGGATATCTTCTCATTGATGTTGATGGAAAAAAGCACTATAAATTGGTTGGCCAAAGAGGTTGAATGTTCTTATGAATTAGAGAGGAGAACCATCATAATGCATAGTCTTTAAGAATTCTTGGAAATAGTTTGGTCAATAATTTTTTGATTTATGCATATTCCAATCATGTTTCATGTAATGATATAATTTGTTGCTCAGGATCACCTTTACCTTCATATAATGGAATTTAGGGAGCTAAAAAGCCTATTGGTAAAAGATAAACTGCTACCTCAGGGGTTAATGGGTTATGGATCAAAGCATGTGAATACATAAAATGAATATGTCATGTTCCCTTACTGAAATAAATATCAAAAATATCAGATCTGAAATTATATTTGTATGGAGAACAATTTTTGTTTGAGTTATACCCTTTTTACACTAGCTAGTGAACTCGAATTTTGGCATTTTTTTGTGAAATACCATAATAACTCAAACCCAGCACATATGAAATATTTATTATATTAAAACAAGTCCAAAAAAATTACAAATTATTGAAATATACTCTCTCATCAATTATGCAGCAACATACATAGTTTGGGCAAAAACCCTCGCTAGTTACACACACATGCACCACAAAGACTACTCAAAACACAACATAAATTCACAATACTAATAGTTTGATTACATATCATAGGAAAATACTGAGATAAATTTATATCAAACCCTAAATAAACTAGATATATTTTGTAACAAACCCATAAATTTGAAATCAACACCTTTAACTCTACTAACATCGATAACCTGCATACAATATTGAACACTAGCTGAAATCTATACTCCTTAAAGCTATGTAAAAACTCATATATGAAATTATATCTATGGATAATATGGGTTTCATCCTATAATCCTTTGTATCCTTGGGTTTTTTTCCAAATACCACCTTCATCCAAGAGATTTTGTTCAAGGATGATCTGAAGAACACTACATGCATATTGTTTCACAGGAGAAAATCATTGGTTTGGCAAAAGATCCTTCAGAATTAAATTATGGAATATAAATAACCAAGAGGGAAAAAATAGGGTGAAAAATTTTATATTCTTACTTTATAAATATAAAAATCTAATTATAAAAAGGCATTAGTTGTCATCTTTCTCTACTTTTCATAATTTGCTTTAATTCTATTTTTCCTATTTTTATCCTATTCCCAAATTTTCCAAAATCTGCCAAATTTTTTGGAGGATGAGAATGAAAAATTAATTTATTAAATTAATTGAAAACCCACATCATTATCCTTCTCCATAAAACACCATGCCCCACTTTTTCTAATAAAGCATTCAATGATAATATTTTATTAGTTACTTGGCACTTATTATCAAAATTAAGAAATAATCAATATTAAATAAAATTATTTTCCTTTCTCCATATCTAAACCTAAAGATAATATTATAATGGGCATTTTTTTTATAAGAATAAATTAATTTAAAAAGGGACATGATAGTCTGCCCTTCCCAATATTGTTTTTCCTCAAGCAATTACAAACCAAGATCATGAATCACCATGCCAATGTAATGAGTCATGCTATACTTCCCACAAAGTTTGGATCTAGTACCTAAGAGATGATGTATCTCTTTCCAAGAAAAACTATGCAAATATAAGTACACAAGTGTCTTCATGCCATTATCATAAATCAAATTGTAATATCCATGTAATTTGAATCCTATACCTTTCACATGCTCCTCTTTGATGTGAAAATTAATGATTCCTTCTTTCCAATGTTTGGAAACTCCCATGTACCCATAGATTATAGATCACATACCTGATAAGTGAAGTAAATTATGCTAACAAGTACAACATCTCCTTGATTTATTACCCATGATAGAAAACACTTAAAAATCCACTTGCATGAGTGCAAATAAAATAATAGGGTGGCTGAAAATGGTGATAACATCAATGATGACAATATGTTCCATAGCTTCCTTGAGCATGTTTCATCTATCCATTGATGAAAGTATCTCTTCACCACTTATTCCCTTCATATCTTGTTGACAATTCTTTTTGAAATTTTCCAAGTTTAAATTTACACCACTATACTTATGATGTGATACTAGTATTCATGTGAAGTTATCTTTGAAAACACCTTGTGGAGCTCATAACTTCCCGCATATAAAGGTTATATCCAACACAACTCCTTAATTCTTGTTGGTTCTCTTTATACAAAGGCCATATTGAAAATTTAAAATAAAAAACCATGCAAATTTGATCCAAAGTAGACCAAATATCATAATTTTAAGAAATCATATATAGACCCATGATATAGGAATCATTACATACCTTGTGTCTACTCTTAATGCAAAAAGTCATTTTGTCATCGTGATGCAATTAATGGTGAAACCATTTTGTAGTGTCTCCCTATTCTTGAAATATATTCCACATATCTAAATATGGAAGACCTGTATGTAGATTAATTCCAGAAACACCCTACCATAATTATTTAAGAAATTTGGAATATCAAAAAGATATATATCTCATTTACCAACTTCTAAAATCAAACCTTATATCCTGAACATGAGATCTCCTTCCATATATTCTATAAATATCAAAGACTACCTTAAGTGTTTACCCCCATGATTTTTTTGTACCCATTTATTCTTTTTATGTGATGAAGGATTCCAAATATTTGCTTTATGGTTATAATCCCAATATCCAATGAGTCTCATAATGCTACTGTGGAATGGTTTATCCAAAGCATGGCACCAATCAATTTTCATGTAAGTTGAAAACAAATCATAATAGTCACATACCTCCCTAAATCTCCTCTAGTCAGTGTTCTGATGGCTAGAGTAATTTTCACTAATAGTGGAGACTTTCCACTAACATCATCATGCAAGTAAGCATCCTCAAAATACACCAATCTATAGTTGTTCACAACTAAAATCATCAAAATCAATGATGTAACAGTTTCAAAAATGACAACCCTATCCAACATTCATCAATGTGATAAATGTAAAATTTGTGGGAAGCCATGTAAGGACTGAAAATCTATCCACAAACTTTTCCATATTTATAAAACCCCTCAGAATTAGCAACCTTGAAAATACTTGTATAACTGCAAGTAGTGGGTTGTAGTAGCTAGAAATAAAGATAACAATCATCTTATAATTGGAAATAATGGCAACCTCACTATTCTTTATCATTATGACTTGTTTGTTACTTTTGTAAATCATTACACAAAGATTATGTAGCACTAATCTCATGTTATATTGATCATCTTCTTGAAATTTTCTTGTGTTTCCAATTATTTCTCAATAGGACAAATATTTCCAACATATCTCTTTCCTAAATCATTACATTCTATAAAAAATTATTGTGAGAAATATTATATGATAAGTACATGACATGATTTTTTTTACCTTTTTAATCCCTTCCAATGCTTCTTGTCTTGCATCCTCTTGTATGCCCTGAGCACTAGTGACATGGCCTAAGTATGTGACATCATTCTCCCATATATATTCCTAATACAAATTAGTTTCCAACTCTATGACATGTTGGAATCCTCTATCTAGTAGATTTCCTTAGAACATATTATTGAACATTATGCTATGCTAATTTAAAGGTATTTGTATATCAAAATAAAGACTATGTTTCTTACCAAAAGACAAAATGATTTACATGTTCTCCTTTATTAAGCAACTTGTTGCCCAAACAACTTGTCCTTTACAAGAATTCCTCTTAGCTATGACATCATTTCCTTTAGTGGTAAACTTAAGCTCCTTAGATTTATGATCATGTATAAGCTTACCAATGGAATGTATCCATCATCCATTCAAAACCATGTTATTTCTCACAACATAGAATTCATTGTATACCTTTTTCTTTCCCATGGATATATTAAGTTGTCTACTTATCTGGTTGTATGGTATGTTGAATCTAGTTGCAACTATAATATTACACCCATTAAATTTTTCAAGCTTCATGTGTCTTATCTTACTACCTATATCCCATACTCCTATATACAAACAACCTTAAATTTTATAAAAATAATATATGTGACCTTTGCTATGATTTATGCCCTTATTTTGATACGTTTCATCATGACAACAATTTTGAACTATATGGAGTGGCTGCAATAAATTTGTGTTGACTTTTTTGTGACTTAAACTATTATTACAAAAATATTCAAGGTGTTTACCTTCATCATCTGGTTTAAAAATCTTCACAAACTCACATCCAATATTAGTATCTACTAATATATTCTTCTTATGTGCATTTTTATGCCTTCCAACAAGGTCATCTTGATACTTAACTCCATATGTTTATTTAATTGGAAGATTCCTTTCAAAATAAAAATTCATACATTTCATCTTCTTGGTGAATTCCTTCAAGGGTTACTTCCTTTCCATTTCTAAAAAATCTAATTTTTCTTCTTGCTCATCAAAATGTCTATTTGATAGACCATTCTCACATAACATTGTCCCCTTATTTTCAATTCCTAGAATGGGTGTTTCATGGATACCATTAGCTTTTTCAATTTTATGTTTCATACATATCATTTGTTCCTCCTTGACTTCTTTAAGATAAACATTTTGTTGAAATTCAATCTTAGAAGTCAATGTAATATTTTTTTCTAAAATCAAAGTCCTTAATTTCCATCTATATGGTGTATTCTTATATGATTTGCTTTCTTTCACTTGTAAATATGAGTTTTCTTTATGATCCATCGACATGATAGCTTCCTTAATCTTTTATGGTTCTGATGTATCCAGCACCTCTTTTGGTTCTATGGTCTTATTTTTTGGGTTTTTTAATTCTTTTTATAGCTTCACCTCTTCTTTTATCCAAAATTTGTGACTTGTCTTCTAAGGTTCTTTATAAAATAACTAAAGTTTCCTTCTCATGAATTCATTTGTAGTATTATCCTCTTTTTGAGATATTTTAATGGGAACTAAATTTTGCATGCTATCTATAAACCTTTGAAGTAAATTAGTCATTTTATCCTTTTTCCTCTATATTTTCATAATTTTATCTTAAATATGATCTACAATTTTTCCATCTTTTAAAAATCTTGAGAATCCTCTTATGATAAACAAATCAATGTACCTGATTAAAATATCTAACTTCTCTCTCACTCAGAAGCATCCATACTTAAAACCCTATAGGCTAGAAATATTATGGATATGATGCCACTATTATGTCCCCTTACTCAAATAAATATCATATCTAAAATTATATTTGTATGGAGAATAATTTTTGTATGATTTAAGCCCTTTCTACACTAGTTAGTAAACACATATTTTGGCAATTTTTGTCAAATACTACAATAACTCAAACCCAACACATATGGAATATTTATTATATAAAAATAAGTCAAAAAACATTAAAAATTACTAAAATATACTATCTTAAATATTTTTTAAGCAACATACATAGTTTGGGTAAAAACTCTTGCTAGTTCCACATACATGTACCACAAAGACTGTTCAAAACACAACATAAATTCATAATATTAATAGCTTGATTACATATCATAAGAAAATAATGAAATAACCTAATATAAAACTCTAAATACACATGATAAATTTTAAAAAAAACCCACAAATTTGAAATCAACACCTTCAACTCTAATCATACCAATAAGCTACATACAATACTAAACAGTAGCTAAAATCTATATTCTTTGAAGCTCTGTAACAACTCCTATATGGAATTGTGTCTTTGGATAATAGTGGTTTCATCCTAAAATCCTTTGTATCCCTGGGTTTTTTTCCAAATACCACCTTCATTTAAGAGTTTTCATTCAAGGATGATGTAAAGAACACTGCATGCACATTGTTCCACAAGAGAAAATCGTTGGTTTGGAAAAAGATCCTTCATAATGAAATTATGGAATGTAAATAACCAAGAGGGCCCAAAGGGTGTGAAAAAATCCAACTTCTTGATTTATAAATATAAAAATATAATTATAAAAAGCTATTAGTTATCATCTTTCCCCACTTTTCATAAAAAAATTTAATTCTATTTTTCTTGCTTTTGTCCTATTCCCAAATTTTTCCACATCTTCCAGCTTTTTTGAAGGATAAGAATGAAAAATTAATTTATTAATTTACTTTAAAAGCCACATCATTATCCTTCTCCTTAAAATACCATGGCCCACTTTGGCTAATATAGCACTCAATAATAATTTTTAATTAATTACTTGCCCCTTATTATCAAAATTAAGAAGTAATGAATATTTCACATCCAAATAATCAATATTAAATAAAATTATTTTCTTGTTTTCTTCTCTAAACCCAAAGATAATACTTGAATGATCATTTTTTCCATAAGAATAAATTAATTGAAAAAGGGACATGACAAACTAACTCTTGATGCATCTTATTATAGATGCAACACATTAGCATGTAGAGTTATGATAGTTTGCTCAACAAAATGTGTAATTAGTGAGGTTGGTGATGGAAATTGTATATTAATCATGGGATGGGTAAAGGTTACTTTCATAGGAGTACGTATATAAATATTTTAGATTCTACATATTGCCCCAAAACTTTGGGTAGATATCACATAGGTCACTAGAGTTGTAGCCACATGGATAACAATAGTAGTGGTGGTCTAAATACCTGATGTGGAATCTTGGGAAAACTTTTTATACTTATCTCTTTTTATATATAAAACTGCATTGATCTGATGTGGATTCTTGTTAAGATATTCTAGGAACTATTTATCATTCATGGAATCTAGTTGATATTTAGTATTTGTATCATTAGTCTCAACATTCATGATGAATCCATCAAAAGGGTGGATAGTTTGCGATGTATAATCCATTATAGGAAGAAAAAATGAGGTCACACATGCCCTTTTTCATTTATTACTAACAATAGGCATCTTAGACTATATGTTCAACAATAGGATTGGAGAAAGGCTTGTGATTTTTCATTGGTATTTTTTGCCATATTAGTGAATTTATATTTGATCCTTTTGACCCATTTACTTACATAATAAATATAAATAAGATACATTATGGACATAGAATAATATGAATAAATTAACTTCATTACTTATGTTAATCAATAATGTTCATTTAACATGGTGAGATTAATGTGTATTATTAGGTAATAATCATAATTCAGGTTTGAAAATAAAACCCCAAGGATAAAATCTATAACCCTAAAAAGATGAAAACCTAAAGAAGATATAGGGCCAAAGGTGAAAATATTATTTGTGTATGGAAATCAAAAATAAGATCAATTAAACCCTGGGACAAAAAATCTAAAAAAAATTTTTTTTTTTGTAAGGAAAATGGAAATGAAATTAGAAACCCCATGACAAAAAAATTGAAATGTTAGAAGAATGAAACCCTAAGGGAAACCAATGGTTTTTCATTATTAGATATGAATATGGGTTAACTAATATGTTTTACCCTAATATGGTTTTATAAACCCTAATAAGATAGAAACTAGTAGAATAATTTAGATTAATAGATATGGCATTCAAGTATACATCTGAATGTAAAAGGCTGAGATTGATTGGTAAAGATTTGATAAGTGTCACATACTAAATATAGTAAGTAAAAAAAAGGTATGAGTACTTAGCTTTTATAGATGATTTGTGACTATATTTTATATGTGAAAATCATAAAAAATAGGCTTATAATTTATTTAAATATAGAACTAATTATTTGTCTACATAGAGTCAATTTTATTGATCTAGGTCAGTATCACCACTCGATATTGACTTGATGGTTAGTATTGACCTATGTAGAGTGAATGAAAATGATTGTATTATCACCTATGCTTGTCTATGTATGCTCTATATTTATGATCTTGAACCATGATGGTGTGTGCAACTCCATAAATTAACCTCCTCCTCCCTTAAAACCTTAGGTGTGCTTGTGAGGGTTAGAATCTTGAGAAAATAGATAAAATGTAATGGGTTGATTTGACCCCAATCACCCCCATTTCATGATTGATCATTGCCTACATATATGATACTCTGAGGAAGGAAATAAATGCACACTTGTTCTCCCACCTATTGTGATTTTGAAATTATGATCCTTTGTTATATGTATGTAGCTAATGATTTGGTTTTAATACTTGGCAATGCTTGATTTGACTTGGCTTTAGAGTGTTTCAAACTTGGATTATGACTACTCCCAGTGATAGATTCACAATTTGAGAAGAATAGGTCAAAATTTATCAATGTGTAATGGTGTATGGATGTGTTCTATATAAGTGTCAAGTTCCTTTTGAATGAGACCTTTATTTATTTATATAAGAGTCCAATTGGGTAATTTCTCACACCACTCACATGATACAAAAATGGGCCAACACTAATATGATTTTTTATTTTGAAAATAGTTATTTGTAGGAGAAGATCAATTCTGAACAAATCAAGTCAGTATTAATTAATAATGCTGACTAAATCTAGCAAAACTAACATATGTGTAAGCAGACTAAATTGAGAGTCTAGAGATGTTTATGCATGATATTTAGTGGGTTTGAAATAGACAGTGAAATTCATGTAAGTGCGTAATATTATAATGAAATGGTTCACTCATAAGATAACATGCAAGTGTGAGAGAATGGTAAATCAAGACCTTATTTATGTGCTCAAGTAGTGCATGGTAAATGTGTGTCAAACTTATTATTGTAGAATATCAAAGATCAGATTTTAATAAATACAGTTTCATCTTCCTTGATTATATGAAATTTGTGATCCCACACATGGCATGTTACATATATGTTCTGACATAGTGTAGGGGTGGAACATGACATTTTATAAGTCGTATGCTATAAGATAGTGAATTTATGGTGAGTAAACATTAATGTGTGATAGTATTTCATATATATACAATGATAATTGGCATGTAAAGAAGAAATGCATGAGATGGTTGGCATGCGAGAATATTATGAGTTATTATGCAATTATGAGGTATGTTTTGAGTGTTTTGAGTTGTAGTGTGGATTTTCAAAAAAATTGGATGAAACATGGTGATGTGATGTGATATTGGAATGAAGTGCATGGGACTGTAAAAGCTATGATTATTATAAAAATTTTGTACAATATTATAGGAGATATGAGCATTATGAATTAGATGTGTATTAAACATGGAAATACATGGAGTACTTGCCATAGTACCATGACATTTAGTGAAGAACATTAAGTTTCAAACAAGTGTAAAAAGGAAGAGTTACATGGAACACTTTGAGGAGTTGGGCCATCATTGCACATCACCATAAGGTTGTGTACTCTTTAACCCTAAAATGGAATCTAAGTACTTGAATTTAACCTAATATTACCATTAAAGGGGTATATAAAAAAGATAATGCACAAGAGTGATAATCATATCTATAGCAGGTCAATTGGGTGCTAAACTTAAATATAAACATACACTAAATTTATTATGTTGAGAGTAGGCTAAATATATAAAGTACAACTAATATATGTATGAAAATGACAAGGAAGTAATATACTTAGCTTGTATAGAAGCTAACATAGTGTTGGATAAGGAACATGATAGAAGATAGTTTTGGAACAATCATTATATTTTGGATATAATGCTTCTAGAACTTTAGACACTAACATCATCTTGGGATGATTGTGTCGATATTACTATTTGGGTTCAATGCAAATGTCATGTATGGAATACTAGCCAAAAAAATATTTGACCACCTAGATGCTTTTGGGTTTATCTTTGCCTTTACTCTAGTGCATTTAGATATGGCTCATAGATTATCACTCCTTTTGAGATTGTAAAACCCTAGTTCTTCATCTTCAAGGTAACCTTGGGAAAAAATGGGTTAGTGGGCACATAATGTCGAGTTGCCCCAAAGACCTTGTTGTTAATGGGTGTTTCCTACATAGATAATACTCTAAAAAGGGCCTCAGATTTATGTAGTTTTCCCCTCTATGTTGGCTTGTGTGTGAATCATGTAATATTTGGAAAGCAAGTACAATAGTGACCTAGCTTTAAACTTGGAAAATTGGGCCCTTGGAGTGCTCTTTCAATAATTTAGACCTATGTATGTGTTGTCACTATGACTAATATGGAAATAAGAGAAAATAGGGAAGCTTTTCTCAAATGAATACTTAATATAATTCTTTGATAAGTTATCTTGGTCTGTGCTAAGTGGTTTCCTATGTATGTTAAGTGAGGAATAAATGAGGGTTGATATTATATTTATATCAATCCCTTTGGAATAATAAATCACATTAAATCACTTCGGCTAACCATTAAGATATGTTTTATTTGAAAATTGGATGACTTTACAGTATTGTACACTTGTGTCAAGTCAGGACACTAGTGTTGACGCTCGTATCTATCTTAGACGCTAGTGTCCAAGTAGTGGGAAAGTAGGTATATGCTCAACACTTTTAGAGATGGAATTTAAGTAATTTTTAATCATTATAATCAAGATAAAAGGCCTGGGTCATGAACATAAGTCTGGTTGGATTAATAGATAGGCTTAGGGGCACAAGATAGAGTAGATGTGAGACTTGTGAAAAAGAGAAAAGGTCCAAAACTGACAGGAATAGTCAAGGTCTGAGTTTTTCAAGTGTAAAAGACTGAGGTGATATATAGTTCATAAATATCCTATACATTTAACCCCTCCCTTTAATCTAGTAATGAAATTTCTAGTTTAAAGGAAATGAAAGCATACTTGGGTATGTATAACACACCTTATCTTTATGTGTGCCTAACTTGAGTGTTTTACTAGTGACTAACTTGTAACCAAGAGTATGTTATAGTGTATAATTAGTGAATATAATATGGAATTGCAACTACTTAAAATAGATTAAAATTAAAAGAGTAAGGTTTAGGAGTACACTTATTTGTTGATGTAACTACTTTGCCTATTGGCAAGTTGATTTGAAAATTTTATATCACTGTAAGGCTCTGAAACTAAGATTATGACAAATATAGATAAATATTGAAAGTGCATATATCCAAGGGGAGAGAGAGAGAGACAGAGACGGAGGCTCATGCCTCCAACCTTGAAGTAAATATAAATTACCACTTGGTAGGTGAGATTAGCTCAATAGTGCAACCCAATGATACTTACAACTTGGTGAGGATGGATGATAAAATTAAGTCCAACCTAAAAACTTGGCAAGATTAAGTGATTTAATCATCTCAACCATATTACAAAGTGAACCAATCTATTGCATTAGATAGGCTCAATAAAGTCCATAAAAGTCCAACTAGGGTATCAGTATGTAAAAGTATGTGATGTGGTAATAGTCCATAAAAGAGTTTTAGAATCTGAATCTAGTTTGGATTTTACAATATTATACACAAATTGCATAGCTTATGCACCTTAGACATGTCTCATGCTGAAATTGTGTATAAAAATGGTACCAATGTATAGAATCATGCCACAACTATGAATATGAATCATATAACTTTGTGCTTTGGACAATTCATAAAACTTTGTAAGTGTGGAGAACATGCTTCCAAAACATACCCCCACTATATTTGAGCAATTTAAAAATTGATATAAGTACCAATATGGAAAACATGTTTCTAACACATGTCTCCACTTTAATCTAGAGATGTTAAATATTGAATGAGAGTAGAGAACATGCTTCTAAAGCATGACCCAACTAAATATGAGAATTGTTAATGTGTGAAAGCCATACCTATATGATATGCCCCTACTGAATCTAAAAATTGTGCCAAGTTTGGTTAACATTATTCTATGACATGTCCCCACTAGTATGTCCCCCTTTGAAGTGAGGGAAAAGATAAGAATTGGTAGTTACCTCACCTCAAAAAGATAAGACAATTGTATAATTTATTAATGTAACCATATAGCATATAGAAGGAACATTTATAGATAGATATAACACTAAAGCACATAGAACTAATGTGATCACATTAAGGACTAAGATGCATGATAAAGATCATGGCAACATCTAGATAGTAACAATATAAACTCAATAAGCAAATAAGCACACACACAAGATCACTAAAACTTAAGTCAAAATGCCATGATCCAAGAAGATTTCCAACAAGGGGCATGTCCAAATACTACACAATCGAAGGAACATCACTTGGTCAAATGTCCATGAAATCAAGAATGACATGTTTAAATGTACATGCAACAAATAATGACATATGCAAATTTCAAAGAAAACTTACATATACACAAGGGCTGAAAACAAAGGAGCATATTCAAATGCTCGAATAAGGAAAATAATAGCAAGGTAAGACACTTAAAGAAGTGCATAAGGGAAAACATAATCAACCACCATAAACATGTCATAGTAGCCCATGGATGAAATGTGTTAGAAAAATGTAAAGTGTATAGCATGTCAAGTACCCTGTGTAAGATATAATCATGAATAAAGGCATGTGTAAGTACATATCTAAGCTCAAACATGATAAACGAAATTGATCATCAAACCATATAAATTATGTGTATCAAGATCAAATATTGGATGCCCCTAATGTTTGCATGACATGAGTAAAGGGAAGGCTCCACATCTGAAATAGGAGTATATCATGTGTTTGTGTATGTTTATTTCACACTTAAATAGAAGTGTGACACACATGTGTGTATGTATAATTTGATCTTGTGGATCCCTTGCATAGCTAATCTCACTCCTCATTTATTCTAATGTGCAGACTGTGGACCTTTTATCCAAACTTACACACTCCTTTGCATGAGTCATGTTCATAACCTCCCACACCAAGTCATGTGTTTGTTCATTGACTTTTGTGCACCAATCGCCTGTGTACCTCTTTGTCCCTTGCCACCTTGTGTGTGCCTTGAAGTCCCACATGCCACACACTTATGGACTCACTAACTTTTTCACACTCCATGCTTCATAGTCCTGCATGCCCCACACTTATGGACTTGACGGACTTTTATGCCCTTCATGCCCGATAGTTTTACACATTTTTGTGTGCCTCACTAGCTTCCACTCATGGACATGTCGACCTTGGCCTCTTGCCCCACATGATCCAATAAATATTTCTACCAAATGGAGACCCTATATTTGAATTCAAATGGTTGATATCTTAGACATTAATTATTCTAACCATTGCCAACTACCACATTTGATAGGATCAATGTACAATAGAATCTCTCCTTGGTAATTGAATAGTAGTTATGACTGCTCTTGTATTCTTATGATATATATATGTGTAACATATGCATCTAGTTGGATATAGATATATACAGACATATACACAATTGTAACATCGATAGCTTACTTCGTGTAACTACTCAATATACATGCACTATTGACATTGTACTCTATAATCTTTTCCCTATTCTCTATTAAACAATAGAAGTTGCATTTATAAAAGTCAAGACTTCTACTTCATTGAATGTGTTTTGTTTATTTTCCTAAATATTTCACTATGCATTCACTCTCTATAGCCATAACTCACTTGTCCCTGGCAAACCTCAATCATGTATCCTATGGTGTGGATCAATTAGTATTAGAGCTATTAAATGATCAACGAGGAATTGGTATCTAAGCTTCCTCTATTCATTTTCCTATGTATATTGCCACATGAGAATAATGAGAGAGATAGGATTTAATAATTGGTTCTACTTTAGATATTTTAGAACACCGATAAAAAATTTAAATAGCGAACACCCAAAATCAACTTGCGATAGCCCATAAATTCAAAGGCTCATTACCGATAATATAGAGGTACAATGCACCAAACTTTTTGGTTAGTTCTACAAGTTAATGATGCAACTCAACCCATCATCTTCCTATTCATCTCAAAATCACATTCTGTAATGGTTCTAATAACAAACCCCATTCAAAGTACAAGTTAATAATGACATCCATTTGTTTGAAGGCAAGATCGATACCAAAGCATTAGATGCCTAGATTCAATAACTTGAGGCATACTTTTCAGTCAACTATTTCACTGATGTAAAAAATATCATCTTCACATTATTGAATATGTCTATTTTATTTGTCAATTAGAGGGAGACCTTTAGTGTGCAACATGTGCAAGGGTGCATTCCAATCAAATCATGGAAAAAATGTGTTGGCATGTTAAAGGAGGAATATTACACTCTTTGCCACTTTGAATATGAATACATCAAGTTCTAATAAATGTTCCATCATAATGATCAATCATTGGAAGACTACACCAACTCATTCCATGACTACTCTACATGCCTACAAGATAACTTAAGTGAACAACATAGGGTGCTAAAGTACCTTAGTGTACTTTCACCTTACATCAGTGCAAAGATGGATTTCTTGAATTTTGACACTTTAGGGTAAGCATATCATAATAATTCAAAGATTGAATCCAAGGCATGGATGAAGCAACATGCCACCTCTTTATCCAATGCAATGCACAAGGCCCTACCAATGCATAAATCCACATGCAGCCTTCTATGCAAAAGCAAAAACACACTTGTCATAAGGGTGGATAATACCAAAAGACTACTCAACATTCAAAGGTTCTAGTGCCTTCTACTTTAAATACACATAAAAATAATTCTAGTGGCAAGTGTTTCCATTGCCATCATTCATCTACCATAACGACTTTGAATACCTTACACAATAGTCCCTTCTAGAATAATCTACATTAGGACCCATGCCAATGAAAAACACTAATAAATGCCTCTTGTCTAAATACCAACTCCACTATGATCAACATCTATGAAGAACATACACCTCTATTACAAACTAAGTTTTGGGTAAAGGGTCAACCTCTCCATGTCATCATCAATAGTGGTAGTCAAAAGAACATCATTACATAATCCATAGCTCAATGCCTTGGTCTCACCACTATTGTGTATCCTAAATCATATTCTTTAGGATAGATTTAGAAGGAGAAAGATATATGAGTCTGACAATAATGCACTTTCTAATGCAAGTTTAAGTCAATTGGAGACAACATCACTTTTGACATTGCACCTCAAGAAGTCTATGACATATTTTTGGGAAGACCATATATGTTTGACTACAAAACTACATATCAATCTAAACCATAATATTGGATTGTTCATGTGTAGGATCACTTTTAAAACCTTATTAACTTTACACACTTGACTAAAATCATTTTGGTCTCTACCAAGTAATGTCATAAGTTCATATCACATGCAAAAAAGTTGGTGTTACTCATGGTTCATCATAATACACCTACCCAGTGGAAAATGACAAAACACACCCTGGTAATGCATATCACTCACACATCATCATAGCAATAATAGCTTGACAAGTTACTACAGTATCAAAATGAAGTCTTCCTAAATCCTGAAGGCCTTTCAAAACATTGCACTATAAATTAACACATCAATTTTATTCTTGGATCCACTCTTCTGAATATCCCCTTGTATCACAAATTAGTTTGGGAGAATGATAAAATCCACTACTAAATACAAGAACTCCTTGATGAGGTTAAGATTAGGCCTAGCTCTTCACCTTTCAAGAGTCAGATAGTCCTCACACCTAATAAGGTTGGGTCATGGTGATTTTGCATAGACTATTGTGCACTTAATAAGATAATGATGAAGAATTGGTACCCACTATCATGCATTGATGACCTCCTAGACCAGCTCTAAGGCACCCAACCCTTTACCAAGATTAACTTGAAGTTAGTTTACCAACAAATTCCAATTCATCCTAAATACATTTAGAAGACAACATTCAAGACACAAGAAGGATTGTATAAATGGTTGGTTATGACTTTTGGCCTAACTAATGTGCCAACCATAGTCATGTGCTTGATGGATGATCTACTTAGGGTTTTCCTAAACTCCTTCATCATTATCTACTTAGATGATATCCTCATCTTCAACAAAACTTGGGAGGGGCATATGGATCACATCTTGTGCATCCTAAACACCTTATGCCAACACAAGTTGAAAGCCAACATCATAAAGTGTACATTCAACACAACATAGATCTAGTACCTGGGTTATATCATTGATCACACCAACATCAAGGTAGATCTAGAGAAGATCAAAGTGACCTAAGATTGTCGTATTCTATGCAATCTCAAAGAATTAAGGAGTTTTCTTAGACTTGTTAACTTCTAACATAGGATCATCCATAGATTCTTGCACATTTAATGGGCTCTCACTTAGATAACACATATAAAAGCCAATTTTGACTAGATTCATGCATAACAACATGATTTTGAGGCTCTCAAACAATTTTTATGTGCAGTATTTATTCTCATAATGTTTGACATTGCACAAATATTTGAAATTCACACTAATGCATTTGACTACGTAGTTGATGCAGTGCTCATATAGCATGGACATCCAATTGCATACCACCTAGAGACATTCAATGACACTGTGCAAAGGTATTCTACCTATGAGAAATAACTATATGTTATTGTTCATGCAATTAAGCAATGGTGGTACTACATTCTCAAGAAGAAGATAATTATTCATTTAGACCATAATCCAATTTAGTTCTTGTAGATATCGAACAAACTAGAAAATGTGTGCCATATGAAATGGATGACTTACCTACAGTCATTTAATATCATGATCAAGCACCAAAAAGGGAAGGAGAACAAGGCAATAGATTACCTTAGTCGACTGCCAGTTCATGTACTCATCACAATCTTTGACACATGTAGCCATAACTTCATAATTAGGTATCCCTCTACTCAGTTAACCAAGACTTAAAAGCAACTTACACCAACCTAACACAAGGTAAACAAGTGTAGGAGCTTTGCCTATCTAACCATATTCTCTAAAAGCGTGGACACCTTTGTGTTCCTAATGGTGCACCTTTCTAACAACTCATAAAAGAGGTGCATTATGCCAATACCTTAGGACACTTCGATGTGACAAAAACTCTAGCTACATTGTATTCATACCTTTACTAGTTGCATATGCACATATACATGGAATGCCACATCAAGTTTTACATTCCTTATTACATCACCAAACCCATGAACAACAAGCTAGTACTTTACACACCTCTATCAGTTCCATCCAGACCATCAAAATTTATCAGCATGGATTTCATGACTAAGCTACATGTGATGATAAGACAACATGACATTATGTTTGTTATAGTGGATAGGTTTTCAAAGATGTCCAGCATGGTCGCATGCAAGAAAGACATTGATGCAGCTAGCACTGTGTAAGCATTCTTCAATATGTTTAGGTCTATTTTGGGTTACCAACATCCATCATATTTGACTAAGATCCATGTTTTGTGAGTCATTTTTGGCAAGCATTATGGGATTTGATGGGTATTCAGTTGGATCAAACCCTTTCATCCTCAAATAGATAGACAAACTAAAGTGATCAATCACACACTTGTTCATCTTGTGTAAATGTATAATTTCATGCATGTTTGCACTTGGGATGATAATCTCTTATATAATCAACATTCCTACCAATATACCTTTGCACAACTCTATTGGCCATAGTCCATTCTTGACATGTGATGGGTTTTAACCTTTGGTACCCCTAGACATCTCCTACTATGAACCATCAAGCACT
This sequence comes from Torreya grandis, assembly GCA_037957365.1. Lineage (NCBI taxonomy): Eukaryota > Viridiplantae > Streptophyta > Pinopsida > Cupressales > Taxaceae > Torreya > Torreya grandis. The sequence goes on along the minus strand of JARHVA010001461.1, from coordinate 2,521,234 downwards.
GAGTCATGCACATAAGAATGGGAAGAAAAAAAAGTTGATAATTTTATATACCACATCTAGTCTATTCACAAGTAATTTCAATAGATCCTCTCTCACACATAAGCTAAGTACAAGGATCCCCATGATGCACACTACACACCTCATCCATTGTAAGTTGGCAATAAAGTCTAGTTGTAACTATAGAAGGAGTGCTTCAAAGGCCCACACCAGAAGATCAAGCCTTTGCACTATGGTCCTTATACCATTTGGAATATAGATGGTGAAATCACCTTTGTTCTTGACATATCTCGGTACTTAGGCATGTACCTAGTCTTCAATGTGGAACTTCTTAAGCCTTACACTCCTCCACTTATTGAGCCAGTAGTGACACATCCTTATGATTTAAATCCTAAAGACTTACACCCCATAAAAAAATACCAGATCATCGAAGTGATAGACACATGATCCTACCATGGCACACATCAACTTTTTAAAGTGGTCAAGGTTGGGCAATGTGTTGATCAAGCTAAGTGGTACATATTGCAACAACTTTAGGTGTAGTTCTTGTAAATGCACACCAACATAATGGAGACCATTGATTTTTAAGAAAGGGAAAATTATTAATGTGTAACCCTTATGCATCTGAACTCACTCTTATTTTTATATAATATGTAGAGTGTGTACCTCTTACATAAATTTGTACACTCCTTTGCATGAGGCTTATTCACAACCTCCCATGCCAAGTCCTATATTTGTTCATTGACTTTTATGCATCAGTTTCCCACAAACCTCATCATCCCATGCCACTACCCATGCACCTTAAGTTCCCATGCATCACACACTTATGGACTCACCAAAATTTGTGCATTTTATACCTCACAGTCATGTGTGGCCCACATTTGTGGACATGACATAATTGTATGCCCTTCACACCTAATAGTTTTACATAATTTTGTGCCCTTCACTGGTATCCACTCATGGACACATTGACCTTGGTCACGTGCCCCACATGATCCAACAATCATTTCTACCAAAAGGAGACCCCAAATTTCAATTCAAATGGTTGACAACTTGGACTTTAAATTTTATAACCATTTCCAACTACCACATATAACAAGATCAACGCACTACAAAAACTCTCTTTGGTAACTGAAGAATAATTATGACTACTCTTGTATTCTTATGTTATATATGTATAACATATGCATCTAATTAGATGTATATATACAAACATATACATAGTTGTAATATTGATAGCTTTCTCTGTGTAATTAATCAATATACACACATTATTGACATTGTACACTATATTCTTTTCCCTATTCTCTATTAATGAATAGAAGTTAAATTTCCTGTAAGTCAAGACTTCTACTCCATTAAATATGTTTTGTTTATTCTACCTGAATATTGTACTCTACATTCACTTTGCATGGCCATGATTTGATTATCCCACACACACCTCAGTCGTGGGCCCTATGGTGTAGATCAAAAGTAATTGAATATGCCATCAATCAACATGGAACTAACACATAGATGCTAAGGAACCGATACAATATGTAGGTGCCAGAAATATTTTTGTATTTTTGAAGTTTTTTTTTATTTTTTTCTTATTTTTAGAATATTTAAAGAGGAAATATTTTATTATGATGCCATCTAATGGATGGTCGTAGATATCTCCCCAATGTGAACCTAGTGTAATAATCTTGTGATGAGGAGCACCTATAGGTTCAATATCTATCAATATAGTATCAGTGATGCTTTGTATATGTAAAATAGGACTCTGTGGTCATGAAGTAGTAATTGGAGTAATAGGAGTATAGGTTCATGGAACCCATTATTGAGTGCTCTATGGTTTATTTGGAATATCCATAATAGGAACATGTGTAGGTGCTTTGGATATTTGAACATGGTTTGTACTAGAGGCAGATTATATGGAATCTATTACATGTTTTTGATGTAATGGTCTCTCAAATATTAGTTACCTAGTAAAAGGGATTGCTTGTTGTTTACCCTTTTGCAATAGATTAGTCTTAATAGGATTGGTAATAAATTGTCTGAGTATAAATTTCTCTTGTTTAATAGGATGCTCATATGGAATTTTGTAAACTATAATTACCCGATTGGTATGAATGTATTTAACACAAACATGCACTATAGAAGGTACCGCTCAAAGTGAATGAATCTAAGGTCTTCCCAATAACATACCAAACATTCTTATGGAAGGTATGACTAAAAAGATAGTAACCACATATGCAGGACTGATTTGTAAAGGTAGGTCAATCTACACAAGAACCTTTTGGGAGGTCCCATAAAATGCTCTAACTAATCTAGTATAAGGTTGTAAATCATGATCAGTATAATCCAAGTGTGTAAGTAATGCCATGGTGCAAATGTTCTCACTGGTACCATTATCAATCATAACATTACATATAGGGTTTTTATCAAGATATGTGAGAATGAATAAAAAATGAAGATCAGATTCATCATCCTTAATCTCACTATCATCAAAAGTAATAAAGGGTCTTTGAACCATAGGAGGTATATGTCACATGTAAGTACCAATAATCCCATCTAGTGGGTGACCATAATGTGATGGAAGGGATGTGAATTATATGCCATTTGTACTTTTGGTTCCTTTTTTGAATAGTATTGCAAAGGATTGTTAAATATTTTCTATTTCTAGTTATCACTAGGTTATGACCCTGATTCCTTTGGAGTATCATCAAATGCAAGATTTTCATCATCAATAATATCTTGGATCTTGTGATTCAAGGAAAATCATCTATGTTTAGAATGCCAAGGTCCTTGATGATAATCACAATAAGCATTCACATCATATCTTTTGGGTAAATTTTGACTCATATCAACCTATATAGGATGTTTGAGAGATGTAAGTTGACACTCTAGTATCCATTGGATTAATAAAGTTGTGGACTCACGTAAATGAGAAAACTACCTCCTTGGTGCATTAGATAAAACAAGATGATTAAGGTGTTGTGAAACTATGTTAATTGTGGTGGTTATTTCCTTTTTTGGCTTAGGAGGTTTTACCTTATAACTTGGTTTAATTATGAATTATGTAATAGATGTAGATGCAACTAGTGTGTTTGCTACATACTTGAGCTTATTCATAGAAATAAGCTTCATTTCACAGTCTCTTATAACCTGGCATAAGTCATCAAAATATTTTAACTTCTTAAAAATAATGGACTAATGTATAGGAGAAAGCAAACATTGCTTGAATATATCTTGTAACTCTATGTCTGTTATACAATTGATCATTTTAGATAACATTGTCTTATATCTCAACACATATTCATTGATAGGTTCATTGGTTCCTTGTTTGATTTTGTAAATTTGAGCATAAGAAACCTTTTCAAAAATATTAATGGAGAAGTGTGCTAAAAACTAGTCTGTAAGAGGTTAGAATGCTTTAAATGATTGGAGAGGTAAATCATATAACCACCTCAAAGCGTGGTCCCTGAGACTTCTTAGAATTAATTTAGTCAAAATTTTATCATTAGAGGCATAATCAAGGCATGCCACATAAAATAATCAAAGATGTTCAGGTTCACCCTTGACATCATAAAATGTGAACTTAGGTGCAACAAAACCAGTTGGCAAAGGGTGCAAATATATCCCAAGTGCAAGAGGGTTATACAACACATCTTTTGAATCAATAACTTAAAGAGACTTTAAATCCTTTTTTCAATGTTTGTAACCTTCTTTTCCATGGTCTTTATAACTTGAATGAGTGATTTAACTATAGACCCAGTGTGATATAGATTAGAAAGCTGAGTAGTCACCAAATTAGATGTAAACATGGTTTGAGTAGTAATAGGTATTAAAACTAGTATTTGTATTGAAATAATTGGTAATTCCATGGTAAATTTAGCAAGAGTAGTTTCAAGAAACAAAGATTGGAAAACATAATCTATGCATCCACTAGATGTAGGTTAATTTATTGGTATGGATTTAATTGTAGTACCTTCTAAAGTCTCACCATCACTAGGTGAATTACCCTTGGTTTTAATGTGTTTACTTATTTCATCTCTTGTAACATACAAAAATGCATCCATTAAGTCATTATTATTGATATGAGAAATTAATGCCTCTTTATCTTCCATTTGAAAATGAGTTTTTGCACTAACATTTTCCATTGCTTTACAAATGGAAAATTTATAATTTAAAACAAATTATAACAATCCCAAAAACATAAAAATCAGAAAACCTTTTTGACTTATGGCTCGGAGTTTAAATATCAGGTTCACCAAATGTTAAACCCTAAAATAAAATATAATTACTTAGAGTTGGCCGTAGATTAATATTAAAGGGTTATATACAAATGAAAATGAACAAGGGTGATAATTAGATCTACAAAGGCCAAATGGATGCTAAAGTCATATTTAAACATACACTAAATTTCTTATGATGAGAATAGACTAAATATAGAAAATAAAACTAAGTTATGTATGGAAATGATAAGGAAGTAATATAATTAGTTAGTTCTATTGTTAACACAATGTTGGATATAAAACAAGTAGGAAGCAGGTTGGAAGACAGTTTTGGAACAGTAGTCATATTCTAGATCTAAGGCTTATGGACCTCTAGACACTACTGTCAACCTAAGACAGTTGTATTAACACTACTATCTGGGTTTGATGTAAGTATCATGTATGAAATACCTACTGTAAAAAGATGTAGACACTTGGATGCTTATGGGTTTGTCTTTGCCTTTATTCTGATGCATTCAAATTTGGGTTATGGACTATCACTCCTCATGAAATTACAAAACCCTTGTTATTCATCTTCATAGTGACCTCGAGGAAAATGGGTTAGTGGGAACATGGTCTCAAGTTGCCCCAAAGACCCTATTATAAGTGGATGTTTCCTACATATCCAATACTCTTAAGAGGGCCTTATACTCATGTATTTATCCCCTATGTGTTGGCTTATGTACGATCATGCAATATGTGGAAATTAAGTACAATAGTGACCTAGTTTGTAACCTACAAAATCAGGCTCTTGGGTTGTTCCTTTAGTATTTTAACCCCATGTATGTGTTGTCCCTATGACTAATATGGAAATAAGAGAGAATAGGGAATCTTTATTCAATTGAATGCTTGATATAATGCTTTGATAAGTTACCTTGGTCTATGTTTGGTGGTTTCTCCTGTATGTTAGGTGAGGAATGAATGAGGGTTGATCTTATATTTATATCAATCTTTTTGGAGTAATAACTTGCATTAAAGCACTTAAGCCAACCATTAGGATATATTTTATTTGAAAATTAGGTGACTTTAGGGAACTAGACACTTGCATCAGGTCAGGACACTAACATCAATGCTAGTGTTTATCCTCGATGCTAGTGTCTAGGGAGTAACAAAGTAGGTATAGGTTCAACACTTGTAGAGATCAAAGATAAGTACATTTTAAGCATTATAGTAAAGATAGAATTTTTGGGTCATCAACATAATATTGGTCAGACTAAGAGATATGCCAATGGGCACAATGTAAAGTAGATGTGAGACTTACAAAAGTAGGAAAAAGTTCAAAACTGAGACGAACAACAAAGGTCTAAGTTTTCCAAGTATACAAGACTAAGGTGTTATATAGTCCATAAATATCATCTACACATACATAACATAATATGTCACAAAGATGAGGAGCACAAGTTCAACAATATGAGTGAGAAGGCTTACATGAATGTGAGCAACTGTGAGGCATGCTTAAAAGGTTATTGTTAGCCAAGTTAGCCACCATAGATTGTTTATCTCCAAACCAAGTATTTGAGTTATCTAACCTCATAAATGGCTTTATTGAGAGTCATGTCTATGATGTCATGGTTTTGAATTATCAAGTTTGTCAGGTCTAGTCTATCAAGTTGTTTCAAGGTCTAAACAAGGTCTTGTTAAGATGATAAAGTCTATGGCATTTGACTTATCCAATCAATATCCTTAATATGATCACTTATGATAGTCTTTTATAAGAATTTTGGAAAGTTTAAGTTATTTTAGAATTATTTAAGGTAGTTTCAAAGTTTAAGGTTTAATATATCCATTATTTATGCTTGTCTTAGCCAATCTAAGTGCAATCATATTATTGTTAATGTATGAAGGATGTTCAAGTCAGTTCATTAAGCCTTGTGAATAAAGGTTTATGTAATGGGAAATGCAGCAGATCTACAAATCAATCCTACCTCAAAGAAGATAGATCCTACTTATACTTATGATTGCTGATACATTAGATAATCAGGGTCATGACCAATATGGATCTACTAGACCTAGCCAATGGATATCTTACCACAATAATATCACTAGAGAGGGTTCCAAAGCCTCTAGTCAAGCAAAACTATGAAATAACCCTAACTAGGTCTTATGTTTTCCCTATTCACTAAACTAATAACAAGTAAAGTAAAAGTCTAATATAGTGTTTACCAAAGCTTGTGGCACAGCATGGGGTCGGTAAACAATAAAAGTTAACATGTATAAGAGAATCTTAATTAAGCTATATATAGGTAAAACATTATGCATAGAGAGAGCGGTATTATAAAAAATCCATTACTTACGCTACTTATATATACTAAAAAGAGGATCAAAGTTAGAGATACTTACTTGGAAGATGAACCTATCGAGACTCAATATTTCCCTTAGATAAAGGAGCTTTGCAAAAGGTTTTTGTGGTTTGTAAGGATCATTAAGAAAGACCAAAGCGTCTGAGACTACTCCATAAGACTAGATTCTTCTCCACGTAGAAACCCTAAGTTAAGATTCCTCAATTAAAATAGTAGAAAAAAAAATTATAAAGAAGCACAAATGAATAAATAACTCTTATTGTCTCTCTAAGAATGGTGAAATGGATGTGTTTATATAAGCAAATCTAACATTAAACCCTTTTAAAATTATAGGCTAACAAGGTCAACTTGGTCAACCTAGTATTGAATTTGACAAAAAATAACTAGTTCATGAACTATGTTGTCTATGGTCGACCTAGTTCCTAGTAAGCTCTGTAAATAAAAATATAGGGTTGATGTGGTTGGCATAGTCATTTAAACTATCAAAAAGGTGTTTAGGTTAGGAAAAGGGGTAATGAAGGTGGTAAATGACTAGATGAGGGTGCAAAATAGGAGGCAAAGTTTAAGGTAAAGTTTTTAGGAGCTAGTTAGATTGATAACAAGTGGCAATAAAGGACAACAATCCTATGAATCACCAATGGTCTGCCCACCCCTTTCTTGGTGTACCCCTTAGGGCATGCACTCAAAGAGATTGAGACTCGATGGGTTCTATAATATAGAAAGCATCAATAATTGATAAAATTGAAAATAGTATGTGTATACATATGCCCCACTCGAAGCTCATCATGTGTCATTTAGGTACAACAGGGGATGGTGCTTCGAGAAAAGAACATGGCAACACACAACATTGAGGCTATAAAAAAGTTGAAATATTTTAAAGCAAAAAATAACTAAAATTAAATGACTAAAATGGAAATAACAAAAAATTAAATGTAATGCATACCTTAACTTACCTTTATTAGTGGATGGTTGTCTATTATATTTGTAGTTTTGATCATGGAGGGCATAAATACTGCTTTCAACAAACCCAAGGATACAAAACTAAAGATCAAAAATAAACAAACGTAGGAAATCTAAGATAATTAGTGTTACGTGGATGGGATGTACTTGGAACTTTGGCAAGCTGAGGTGGCAAGTGTTATGTTAGACCAAATGACCAAGTCAAAATTTAAAGTGAATTAGGTATATACCAAGGCTACTAAGGACCAAAAAACTCAAACAAGTAAACCTTAAGTAAGAAAGGCAAACTCACCAAGTAAAACCAAGGATACATGTCAAAAATATGATAATCAAACATCAATGTCAAATCAGTAACAATCTGTAAACAAAGATGGGCAAGTAAAAATGGTAAAACAACATTGATGAATAAGAAGTAACAATACTTAATCATCACTAGAAAAGGGTGCACAAAATGGAAAATAACATTGGTAAGTGAGAAGTAACAATCCAACTTCACTCAATAATGCAAAAAGTACATGAAATTAGAAATGAACTCAAGTGTCTAAAAAAGGGTAATACAACAAAGACAAATGGTAAAATAAATTAAGGCACATCTAGAAATGTAAAGCCATCGTGTAAAGATAATAATCCATAGTTACTCAAGCATGTTATTTTATTATAAAGATAGATAAAACTTAAACAAAGTAGTGCTAGCATGTTTTTAATATGTGAAGAAGAAATAAAATAGATTTGGAATCACACGTGCCTGTCAAAGGGGGGGAATGGAATGGGTGGAGGGGGGAATGAAGGAAAAACTAAGGTAGATGAACTCTTTATCAAAGTCAAGATACTCAAATTAGGTTTGTCAAAACAAGAGGATTTTCAACCTTAAGGAATGTAAAGAACTTCTCCTAACCACACAAGTCTTAGGTCAACAAATGAAGTATGTAGATCATCCCATGAAGGATATATGCATGAAAAGTAAAATGGACCTACCTTTTCATAATATGTTCCATGTTCCTCAGGACCCCTTACATATCTATCGATCTACTACGAATATTGGTTTCTTGTATGATAAAGTAGGTAACACCATAGAGTTTGTTGAATTCTCTTATTCCAATCTACTAACCTACTGCACTTGAATGGACCTCAGCTCTATTGTGAGGCCAACTATGGAGTTTGAGCTTTAAGTGGAGATACAAGATATGCTTGTAATCACGTCTTTTGGTGTGATTATGACTTTTAGATTTGTATATTGCATTTTGTATATCATTTCCTTTTATTTCAAATGATTTGGCTTTTAAATTTCCTAATGGATTTTTCTATTCCTCCTCCATATGAATTTGGAAAACCAAAAATGGGTGCTAAAGATGAATTTTATTTGAATACTTGGGACTTGGCTGCTAAGAGAGAGAAGTTAGAGAGCATGGTGTCTAAGAGTCTCATAAATTCAGGTGAAATAAAAGTTTTATCTTGACTTTGACCTTGGTTTATCCAATATGGAGTGAAAAGAAAGGGAATTAAGAGGAATGAAACATGAAAAATTTTGAATTACTTCAAACTGCAAAAAATGTGATAAAGGGTGAAAAAGAGGGATATGATGACAGTAAAGTGTGATTCATTATCATAATAATGAGGGAAATGTAATAAAACATGCTAGCATAGACTGTTATGTAAATATTATCTATCGAAAAAGCAAAAATTAAAGTTGAGAATAAGGGTCAAAAACTCATAGCCATTGCAAAACATATTATGTAAAAGGAATGCAAAGATGGTAATTTTATGAGGAAGGTTAGGTCCTATCCATGGTCATACACTATAAATCATAAAATAGAAACCCAAGGGGGTGTATGAAGCATGTGAAAAAATAAATGAGATAATAAAAAGACGGTATTTGTGAGGAAGGCCAGGTCATATCCATGGTCTTACACTATAACTCGCAAAGAGAAATCCAAGGGGTACCAAAAAGTGTGTAAAAAGTGCAAAAATAAAGAGAAGGAAATAATGAGGAAGAATGGGTATTATCCATGGTTTTAAAATGAAAATATTGAGAAAAAAGGAAACCAAAATACCAAAATGAAGGACTTGTTGAGGTCAACATACCCTCTATTTTTGAAAATTAGGGACCCATGTGCTAAATTGTGCAATTAGTAACTTGAAACTGAAAATTCACTTGACCAAAGCATCACTAACATAATTTGCTTTGCATTTGAATATCATCCACCCCTTTGTCTAGTTGGTATTCTTTGTTCATGGTTCTACATTAGCTTTGCCTATTATTACTAATAGTGGATATCTATGTTTCAGATCATAAGTTTAATGGAGCTCTCCTTGATGGGATTATACCTAGGTTTCATAATTATATCTCAATTTGACCTTTTATTAGCCTTTGGTCTGTTAAAAGTCAGCTTGAATCATGTTCAACTTTCTTGAAACCCTCATTTAGAAACCCTAGCAAATGATTCGTTTAGACCAAATTCAAAAATGGCAAGAATAATATTAGCAAGAACATTTTAAATAGTCCATGGACTTAAACCTATATTTATATTAAGGCTTGATCATGTTTTTCAACATAACCAAACCTTAATCTAAAAATTATAAGCTTGTTCCCCTTATGTATCAAGCTCCTTTGTCCCATTTTATTTTAGCATGATCTAACCTTAATATTACAGGGTCCCTTTTAATGAATTCCTAGTTTGGTCTGACTCTTATTGCAAATCTAAGTCTATAACCTTAGTCCCAAGGCCCCATTCATGTTTATTAACATTAATGAGACTTTAGTCTTAAGACTTTATCCTAAGTCTTATTTTCCCCAAGCCCTAACTTAAAACATGTGCTTCTCTGCAGGAACTATGACCCATATGCATTCGAGCAAAAATGATCGGTGGCATGAGATGGACCTGATAAGTCCCAAAGCTTTATCCTATAACAACCAATCATAACTAACTACTTAGATCATGATCAATAATTCATGCTTGCTTAGATGAAGCCAATTAGATAATGTGTTTTATGGGATTCAATTTAACATTCTCGTGCCCATCATTTGACATCTGTGAGGCCTTCATTAACTTCCATGAGGCCATTAAATTTAAACCTCAATGAGACATTATTAGAGATTAATTTTAATGTTCTCATGAATGTCATTGATGTCTATGAGGCCATCATAAACATCCATGAGACCATCAAAATTCAAACTCATGGACTAATCCCACTTAGATAAATGAATATATTCTTAGCTTAATCATGCTTGGAAGTCTTGGTACTTCAAAGTTAAGATAGGATTTTAATTAATTGCAAGTTGTGTTTCAATTTAAATTTTGAATGTACATGGGGAACAATTATAAATACCACGAGATTAGCTTGAATAGTATCATAAAGTTGAATCATGTTGTTTTTACATTAGACCAGACCTTAGTCCAAAACCTTATGCTTAGTCTATATATATATATATATATATATATATATATATATATATATATATATATATATATATATATATATATATATATATATATATATATATATATATATATATATATATATATATATATATATATATATATATATATATATATATATATGTATATGTATGTGTGTATGTATGTATGTATACCCCTAAGGCTTGTGAAAGTTTTTATGGGATTTTTAGTGAGGCTTGAAAAAATGCGAGGCCCTATGGTATGAATCCTAGCTTAAAATATTTGTCCCAAGGTTTGCCTCATATTCATCAATGAGATAAAAACCTTAGCTAAAAAACCTTAAGTGAAGTCCTCTTTTTATATTAGCTCCCCTTTTACTATGATCTAAACTTAGTATAAATACTTTATCCTAAGCTTAATTTCATGTTTGTTAACATGAAACAAAACCTTAGACTAAAGTATTTAAATTGAGTTCTTTACATGGTCTGATGCTAACTTAAAGTTTATGCACCTTTTCAAGATTGATGACTCACACGTAATCATACTAGCATGATCAAATAAAGTGAGACCACTATGGATTATTCAAAAAAATCCCTAAAGGACTATGGGAGCACCATGTGGCACATGTGTACTAACTGTGAGACTGATAAAGATGCAGAGCGAAGAAGGCCCATAGGATTGCCAAGTGACATAACTATAGGGCCTAGTATAAAGGACAGCTAATGGCATGCAACTAGCAGGATCAAGATCAATGATTTGTATTGATCTATATATATTGATCTGATGGAATGAGATCAAAGACAAATTTTAAAAGGTAACAGTCAAGTTTCAAATCATTTATAAATAAAGTGTTGTGAAAGTGCCAATTAGGCACCACATCAATGCCACTTAAGCAAAAAAAGACAAAACCCAAGATTTTATGGGCACAAAAAAGGAAAAACTATAAAGGCAAAGGTCTAAATAAAATATTGGCACCAAGTTCACCTAACTTCAAATAACCATCACCATTAAAGCTCAAAAAGACCTATAAAAAGCCCTAGCATCCGTAAAATCCCTAATTTGATCACAGTCAAGCTAGAAAGAGTCTAATCACCATTTGAACAAGTGAAAATTAACCCTGAGATTGATTACAGACCACTTATGAGAAACTTATAGACTCATAACCATGGTAGCATGAAAGAAACAAAATAGAAAAGATAGAGTTGTACTTAACTTCATACATGAATGGAAGAGTCTTCAAAGACACTACACTTGATGTGATAGCATTGAATACCGGGGACAATAACTGGTTCAAAATTTTTTGGGCCATTTAAGAGTTATAATAAGTCATCAAATAGTATGAAAACAATGCCATAATCCACTAGAGATACTATGACATAGTCTCTATTCAAATGACTAGTCTCCACCACATGACAACAAAACCTAACATACTTTATTATATCGATGTTATTGCTCCTATTTATAAGGATTATAAACTTGACCAAGATATGATAATCCATGAATGTAATTTTAAAAAGGTTGCTTACATTTCCACCATTGCATTTGAAAGTTACTATAAACTTCTCGTTCATCAGGTAGATTTGCCCATAATTAAGTAATGGTCTAGCCAAAATGACCTAAAAACTGCTCTTTCCCCATGGCTATATTCAGGAATCCATATATTTTTTGACCCCACTGGAAGGATTCCTATCACCAAATTTAGGGTAGGGATTATAATGATCATGACTTTACTAAAGAAATTGTCTGGGGCCCCTTCCACCACTTATGTCAATAAGATTTGGGTCCCTTATATATATTTCATGGTTGGAAAGGGACTTACTCCTCCTATAGGAAAGATGATCAACATTTGCCTAAAGCAACAATTATCTACCATAAAGAAGAGGACTACCAGTCACTTCTTTATGATGTCTTATCTTTTTTATGCCCTATTGGCCACCACCACAATCCCTAACATCAAAAATTGCTCATGTGATGGAAGGAAAAAAGTCTCCCATTACTATTATAAACTATATAAATTCAAGTATAGGGACCACATACAATTCATTAGTGATTGCGTGTATCCATCCTTGTCTAAGGCTATTATAGGGGTCTTTACGATGAGGGTAATCCCCTTAATAAAAAAGTATGTGGAGCTTATTAGGGACTTTTGGTTATATCCTGACTACATAATAATCAGGATAGAGGGAACCTTATGTCTGCCTCTTAAATTGCCAATCTATGTACCCACCAATCTGGATGAATAGGAGATTGCATACCAATTGTTCCATGGTATTGACAGTGTATGAAAATAAAAAAGGAAGGGGTTACTCCATCCCTTTCCTTTGACTATTAGTATAATAATGCTAAAAAATTAGGACAATGTGGATGCCATCTCTAGACATAGATACTCATTCAATCTACAACTTGATGATTTAAGGTAGTGGGACACCGGGAGAATGTTGTGAAACATTTAAAGGCCAAGAAAATTAACATGAAATATGAACATCAACTTGGTGTCCATAACACAATGTATATTTGGGCATCTTCATTTTCAAAAGTCATATTAAGATTAAAAAAACACAATATCAAGCTCGAGGCTAGGTTGAAAAGAGATGAGAAGCCAGCTGGAAAAATCTGGCAGATGAATCCTTTGTAGTACCATTTGCTTCTTAGACCACCTACTAGGCCTCTTCTAGAACATCCAGAGGAACAAATTGCACAAAAGCTAGAGAAAGAGAAGCTTGAAGAAAGACCTGATGAGGGGGAACCACCTTCATCCCAACCTAAAAATCTAGAGTCTCTAATGGAATACATTAACATGATAGCATTGCATCCTAGGGAAATAATGGAAGATGCCTTGGAAGCACTGGTTAGTGCTTATGGGTCAGATGAATAGGAGCCTCAAACTCAAAAAGAATAACCTCAACCCCAAGTTGAGGAAAAAATAAAGGAAAAGGGGAAAGAGATAGCTTTGGACTTAGTTCAAGTTATTCCCCCTCAAAGAGAAAGGCTAAATTAGCATTGGTCCCAATAGGAACTAAGAAGCCTAGATTAACCCTCACTATTAGGGTGTGGAGCTAAAAGCTTCAACTATTGCAGACACAAAGAAGGGAGGTTACTGAAGATCTAGAAGTATCGACGTTGACAGTATGACCGACGTCGATCATGACTAGTTCAGAAGGCAACCGGCGTCGACAAGGAGTCGGTCGACGTCAGTCAGCACCAGACAGACAGGGACTGACGTCGGTCACCTGTGGCGGTTCCAGAACTGTTGTTGATGAACAGTCAGTTAAGTGAAGTGAGTGTTTGCATGTTTAAGGACTAATTATAGTCACGAGCTACGTGTCTAATTATCGTAATTAGAGTTCTATTTTTGTATGCATGGGATTCTATTTAAAGACCCATGAGGCATGTATTATAAATCAAGCAGGCAAGTAAAAGCATTGAAGCAAGGAGCAAGGTCAAGGAGATCTATAGGTGTAAGGTCAAGGAGATCAGCTGAAGCATTCAAGGAGGGGATAACAACTCAGGTTGTTGAGTTGGTTGTGGTTGAGCAAGAGAGAGAGGGAAGAAGGTCTTGAGGTGTGGCAAGCCTTTGAGGTGGAGGAAGAAGTGGCATCTTCCTTATTGTATTTTCTTCTAGTAGTATTTAATACAAGAGTGTGTATTGTCTCTCAAATTCTTTGTTGTCTCAAGTTTCTAGTTACTTAATCATTCTAGTATAATTTCATGTTTAATTGCTTTTAAGAAAGTAATCAATTGTGCTTCCATTGGATAAGGGGTTCCTAATAGTTGGTATCAAAGCTACGGTTTGCAGGGAGTAGGTTATTGTTTGTTGATTATAGGTCATTCATAGGGTTTCTATTTAAGTGAGAGTTTACCAATGGCAGAAGAAAGTAAGCTACGAATGGAGAAGTTTAACGGCAAGAATTATCAACATTGGAGGATGCAGATAGAGGATTATCTGTATCAAAAGGATTTGTACTTACCATTGGGTGGGGTTGCATGCAAGCCCGAAGATATGAAGGATGAAGAATGGAGTGTTCTTGATCAGAAGGCTCTCGATTCCATAAGGTTGAGCCTTGCATCGTCTGTGATTTCCAACTTATCACAGTGCAAGACAATGGAAGAGTTGATAAAATCTTTGGTGAATTTATACGAAAAGCCCTCGGCTTCTAATAAGGTATTTCTTATGAAGCAGTTATTTACTTTGTAAATGTAGGAATGTGGATTGATACATACTCATCTTAGTGATTTCCATGGTTTGGTAAACCAGTTAGCTTCAGTCAATATTGTTTTTGATGATGAAGTAAAGGCTCTCTTGATTTTATGTTCTTTACCTGAAAGTTGGGATAGTTTGGTTATCGCAGTAAGTAATTCTCCATCTGCCTCTAAAATCTTAAAAGTTGATGATGTTGTGAGTGTGATCTTGAATGAATAAATACGTAAGAGAAGCACAGGTGAATCATTAGGGAATGCTCTAAGTGCAGAAAGTAGGGGAAGTCAAAGAGAGAAGATTGAGCAAGGGAAATCAAGGTCGAAGGTGGGAAGGAGATCTGAATCCAGAGGTGTTACCTGTTGGTTTTGTGGAAAGAGAGGACACACAAAGAAGGAGTGTTGGTTGAGGGATAAAGAGAATCAACATGAAGGTAATGAAGAAGCAAAGGATGTAAATATTGTGGTACAGGATGCTCTCATACTTTCTTTGGATAGTCAAGTAGGATCATGGGTTTTAGATTCTAGTTCTTCTTTTCATGTATCCCCAAATAGAGATTTGTTCCATGAGTATGAACAGGGAGACTTTGGAGTGCTTTATTTAGGGGATGGTACGCCTTGTCAAATAGTTGGCAAAGTGAAAGTGTAGTTGAGATTGCCGATGGATAACACATGGGTGTTGAAGGAGGTCATGCATGTCCTAGTTCTGAAGCAGAGTTTGGTTTCTGTTGCAAGGTTGGGTGATGAGGGATGCACAATAACCCTCACAGCGGATTCTTGGAAGGTTACCAAGGGAGCACTTGTCTTAGCAACAGGTAAGAAAGTAGGTACTCTTTATCTATCTACTTGTATTACTGATTCTACTTCTAGTTTATCTACTTCAGCTGTAGATTCGAAGATGTGGCTTAATAGGCTTGGTCACATGAATAAGAAGGGAATGGACGTTCTTGATTCAAAAGGTATGTGTTCAGATTCAAAAAGCATAGATAGAGTTCATTGCAGAAAAAGGAAATTTGATGCTTTTGACAAGAACAAAGAAGCCTTGGTGTTTATGGAGGAGATGAAGGATAGAGATCAGTCACAAGGGCTAAATAATTTTGAGCAAGGCAGTATGGACAGGGGTTTGATCCAAGATGAGCTCACGGATGAAGAATTCATAACTTACAAGAACACATAGACATCGATGTTGATCACTTAGAACTGACGTCGGTCAGGCAGATACCGATATCGATCATGTGCAGACCAGCAGGGTCAGTAGAGTCGGGCAGGAGAAGTCCAATGTCAGTCAGGCAGGAACCGATGTCGGTAGAGGGGACATCAGCATCGGCCAGGGAAACGATGTTGGCAGTCAGGGTCAGTGCAGGGAACCAACATCGGTCGGGAGCAGACTGGGAGATGGCTGAGATCAGTCACTGAAACGGATGGTGGGCGGATAGCAAGCTGTCAAGGAGTCTCAAACGCCCATATGGAGGTTAGAAAGGGTAAGTGAACCTCATATTCGTTGTTCACCTTCTTTATATTACTTACTGGTGGTCAAGAACTAGGAAGATGGAAGAAGCAATGCAGGTAGAATCCAGAAACAGTGGGAGCTTGGCATGGATGAGGAGTGTGAGTCCTTGGAGAAGAACCACACAGGTATTTGTTGGTGGAGTTGTCAACTGAAAGAAAGCACTGGATGAGGGATGGATTCTCAAGTTAGAGAAGAGAGTGGATGGACACATGAGACAGAAGGCTATGGTATATAGTCTTGATTAGGCTGCAGGACAATGGAGGTTTGACCATTGTATTTTTCTTTACCAGGCTGGATAATATTAGCTACATTATCCTATTACTGTATTGTGTTGCTTGTCGTAGGGTTTCATAAACAGGGAGTTTTCTGATCTAAGGGTAAAGTTGGTTCAGAAGTATGTCATGAAGAATTTGGGAGCAGCAAAATTCTTTTGGCATAAGTGACAGGTATTGCATCACACGTTTTGTGGTGGTTGGTCTTCAAGAGTGATTTTGAAGAGGGATACAGAGCCAAGGGAACAAAGTAGATGGTGTACAAGTATAGGTACAGTTGCAGCTATTTATCTCCAAGTGGGAGATTGTTAGGGTGTGGAGATAAAAGCTTCAACTATTGCAAACATGAAGAAGGGAGGTTGCTGAAGATCCAAAAGTACCAGCATCGGCAGTATGACCGACGTCGGTCATGACTAGTGCAGAAGGCAACCGATGTCGGCAGGGAGTCGGCCGACGTCGGTCAGCACGTCGGTCATGACTAGTGCAGAAGGCAACCGACGTCGACAGGGAGTCGGCCGACGTCGGTCAGCACCAGACAGACAGGGACCGACGTCGGTCGCCTGTGGCAGTTCCAGAACTGCTGTTGACGAATAGTCAGTCAAGTGAAGCAAGTGTTTGCATGTTTAAGGACTAATTATAGTCATGAGTTGCGTGTCTAATTATTGTAATTAGAGTTATATTTTTGTATGCATGGGATTCTATTTAAAGACCCATGAGGCATGTATTGTAAATCAAGCAGGCAAGTAAAAGCATTGAAGCAAGGAGCAAGGTCAAGGAGATCTACAGGTGTAAGGTCAAGGAGATCAGCTGAAGCATTCAAGGAGGGGATAACAACTCAAGTTGTTGGTTTGGTTGTGGTTAAGCAAGAGAGAGAGGGAAGAAGGTCTTGAGGTGTGGCAAGCCTTTGAGGTGGAGGAAGAAGTGGCATCTTCCTTATTGTATTTTCTTCTAGTAGTATTTAATACAAGAGTGTGTATTGTCTCTCAAATTCTTTGTTGTCTCAAGTTTCTAGTTACTTAATCATTTTGGTATAATTTTGTATTTAATTGCTTATAAGAAAGTAATCAATTGTGCTTACATTGGATAAGGGGTTCCTAACACTCACTCACCCTGTGAGTGAGGTTAATTTGTTCAATGATGAGAACCCAATTTATGGTCCAACCATTCCTAAATGGTTTGTATATGAAAAGTTAAAAAATATCCCAACTTTGCACCATCAATGGGCCATCACAAAAAATTTCAACATCACAGTTCATGAGAAACTTAAGCCCTGGATAGTGGATCTGCAAAAGGAAGAAAAGGAAAGACATTTGGCTACTCTTGGGTCTTTAGGTAACACCCAAATGGAAATCTTATAGCCTCCAAAAATGACACTCTTTAGTAAGTGTCCAATTTGACCCAACCACTACTGGGTTGGAAAGAGTAACAACAAAGAAAGTTAAAGTGGGTGAAGAAGAATTCACTTTTTAGAAGGTGGAGCCATTTGTTGGATTGACCCCAGTTGGAGGCCAAAGACCAGGTGAAGACCCCATCCACAAGGAGGATATACTTGGGTTACCCAAAGCTCAATCAACGCAATTGTAAACTGGCATCAAGGGCCTATAACAACGAATAAAGAACCTTCAAAAATAGAATGAGGATTTGGAGAAATAGGTAGTTTTATCAGTTCCTCATTCCATGATTAAAATGTTTGAGAGATCATTCCATGACATGTTTGAATTTCTAAAGTCAATAAAGATAAGACAAACTACACTATACCTATAAGATACAATAGCCAAGGGCCTAATCACCTAATGGCAAGGTTCCATGGACAAAATAAAGGATTTGATTAGCATCTTGACAGGGGATAAAATCCCTAGTTTCAAGACTATCAACTTTACTTATCTCAACACCATCTTAGGCTTGATTTTGGATAAAATCAATAGTTTGAGTGCATGGTCCAAATCCTTAGAAAGTCTTATCAAGGATGATAAAGAGCTAATGGAAAGAATTGAAAAACTCTTAGGGACCATGATTTCCAAGCCTATAAAGTTTAGCTCTATAGGCATCATTGTGGATGATGAATTTAGACACGAGAAAACTTTGGTCATGCAAGAGGTGAAGAGCAAGAGCTAAGGCAGGTCTGAAGGCAAAAATAGTAGGATCATGGATATGATCCTAACTATATAAAAAAATATAGATAAGGTGAAGAGCATTAAGGAGGATTTAGAGAGAAATGACAGGGACCTGGATGATTTGGTAGATCAAGAGGATGAGCTCCTCCTTGAGCCCATTGTCAATTTGAAGTTAGTTGATGAACAACATCAAAAGGTGATGAGGTTATTTCAATAGAACCAAGGGTCCTCATTAGCCCAAGGTCCATCGAGTATATAAGAATATTCTCTTTTGTTGGAACATTATGAATTTTGAAAAGGGAATATTCTTTTGTAAAGGCATGTGCATTTTGTTAACACATTGCCTATAGGTCAGTCCACATGGAAAGAATCAATGTATTCTATAAACCTTTATAAAGAGGACATTTGTCCTAACACTTGTACACTTTTAATTTTATAGGATTGACTGATAAAATTCCTTAAAATCTATAAAAGGAATATTGTCATTTGTAAAAAGAAGAGAGTTTTGAGCTACAAAATCTATTGTAAATGTGGAAGCAATTAATACAAGCAGAGAATTCTGAGAAGATTGTCTCATCTTGTTTGTGTCAATTATAATTTACCTTCTCTCTCAATTGTTTGTTTTATATCTCAAATTTTAATGGTTTTTAGGAATTATGGACATGCATCTTCAATACAGGGTTGTTAATTTGTGCAAATGCTAGATTAGTTGAATGTTCTTGGGTTTACTTCATTTTATTTACTCTGCATAAGGATTTGCATATGTTATTGACTACAGTAGTAAATCTTTAAAGTAAAGCTAGTTATTACTTGTATTTCTTCATACTATCTTTAGATACTTTCCTGATGTGTGGTAAGATTTGGGTGAATGTTATTTCATGCTATATGTTGGTTAAATGTATGTTCAATGGGAATTTAAATTTTGCCAAAAAGTTAATGGGATGATTTTATCAAGAGGGCTCATAAGGATAAAACTTTCCTTAGATCTTTGAATGCATTTAGCACCATCAAAATAAAGGGTCCAAGTATCCTCATGTAAATCAACATTAATTTTAGGAAGTTATTCGATAACTACTTTTGGTTTAGTAGTATCAGGGAGGATAACAGATTCATCAAGATTACTTGCTTCAAGATCAACAGTGAAGTTATAGAAGTAATCTTTAAGGTATATGATTTGGTTGAGACCTTCAATATAGAGAATATTATCATCAAGAAGACTATATTGAAGGTGGTCAGTAGTGGGTACAAGAGCTGTGACAAGTTGATCAGTGATGATTTGTCATTTGACAACTTTTTGAGTAATAATTTGGAGATCAAATTCCATGAGAAGGACCATCCACTTGCCAATTCTATATCCAAAAATAAAGGCTTTGGATAAAAAGTGACGAAGGGGATCAGAATGGATGATAACATAAGTGTTTAGTTAAATCATATAATGTCAAAGTTTTTTAGTAGCAAAATATATGGTAAGGCAATCATGTTTGACTTTTGTGTAATGTTTCTCATAATCAATGAGGCCTCGACTTATATAGTAGATGGCATATATTCTTTCGGTATCATATTATTGGGAAATCATGCCCCAACTGATATGGGTGTGGAAGAGGTATATAGGATCAAAGGTTGATCATTTGAAGGGGGATGAAGATTAGGTGGTTGAAGCAATGATTATTTCCTATTATTAAATGTTTTTTGATAGGGATCCATCCATTCTAAATCATTACCTTTCTTAAGAAGAAAATTGATAGGATAAATACAGTAAGCCATTTTTATAATGAACCATCTAATTGCCCCAGGTTTACTAAGGTAGGTGTGAATGTTTGGCATGGATCAAGGGATGGACATGTTAATGATAGCATTAATCTTGGTAGGATCAACATCAATACCACAGAGAGAAACTAAGAATCCTAACAATTTTCTAGATGTGACACCAAAAACACATTTGTAAGGATTTAGTCTAACTTTGTATTTAAGAAAGGAGTCAAAGACGATGTAAATATTAGAAAGATGAGTCTTACGACATTTATATTTAGTAATGAGGTCATCTACATAGGTTTCTATAATTTTATGAATAAGATCATGAAATATATGAGTCATTTCCCGTTGATAGGTAGTTCTGAAATTTTTGAGGCCAAAGGGCATTTTAACATAGAAATAGGTGCCCCATTCTATGGTGAAAGTTGTCTTATGTTGGCCTTCAAGGGCAATGTGAATTTGTTTATATCCCAAGAAACCATCCATAAGAGACAACATTTTATAACCAGTTATGGAATTGATAATGGCATCTATTGAAGTAGAGGGAAATTATCCTTGGGACAAACAAGATTAAGATTATGGAAATAAATGCAAATGTGAATGACCATAGTGACATTTTTCCTAACAAGGACTATATTATAAACCCATTCAGAGTAGTCCATAGGTTAGATAAACGTAGCATCAAGAAGTTTGATAAATTCTTTATGGCATAAGGTGGAAACCTCGAGTGGAAATTTCCATTACTTTTGGGGAGTAAATTTGGCGTCGAGATAAATGATGATATTGTGCACAATAATGCTAGGGTTAATACTCAGCATGTATTCATAGGACCAAGAAAATATTTCATGATATTTATCAAAAAATAAGCTAAATTTATCATGTTTTGTAGGTGTGAGTTCAGAAGAAACTATAATAGGTTGAGGGTATGATGGAGTATCATATTCGATGCGAGTAGTTTATTCAATAATCATAGCATTGCCATCTTAGAAGTGATATGGTGCATTAGGTAAAGAACAAATTGGATTATCTTTATGGTTGATGTTAGCAATGAAGTTATTGAAATAGGGGGTTTATTTTTATAATTCTTGAGTTTGTGATATTGTCAAGGAAGTTGAGGTTCTCGGGCATGAAGTAATTCAAGAATAGTTTCATCGCTAGGAAAAGTGGGAAGAGGACCATAATACTCAACATTAACTTCAAGATTGAGAATTTTATTACCATGATGATCATATTTAGAATGTATTTGATGGGTGCATGTGGCCTTGGCATGTAATGTAATCTCAGGAGTAGGAGGAGTAGATTGATCGGATGAGATTGGTGTATCATTAGTTTCTTTAATGGGGTAAGAATTAGATGTAATGGTGGGATATATATGTGGTAGAGAAGATGAAATAATATCTATATATTCAAAATATAATATTTGTTCGACCACCTAAGGAGTATCAAGTAGTGAAGAATTAATGGGAGGTACATGATCATCAAGAGATAATTCAAAGTTCATCGAAATGGTGTGAAAATCATGGTTGAAAGCATGTATTTGAGCTAAAGTTTTTTGATAATGTTGAACATACAAGTCTCGAGATTGAGCTTGGGCCATGATGTAGTTATCATCATAGGTTGAAGAAATGGTAAATGCTTGAGATTCATGGGGAGTTTTAGAAGGTGAAATTCTAAGATAACTAAACTTGTGTGGAGACATGATGAGAGGATCTTGGAATAATTTGTCTACTCCATAATCATTGTATGTAAAGTATTATTTGGGGTAAGAACATTCCTAAGCATGGCATGGAGGGGTAAAATTAGTGATCTCATTAATGAGAGGAATAGTGCGATCATGAGGTAATAAAGAGGGAGGAAGCCACTCTGAGATATAAGGAAGTAACTTAGTAGTGTTGCAAGTATGTTTCAAATCATTAGGTTCATCATCATCTAAATCATCAGGAGTAACCTGTAAGTTTGGATTGATGTTGATAAATTCAAGAAAGGGAACATTGTTGATGGTAGGAATGGTAGGAATTTGATGTTGATATTTTATATTAGTAAGTTGAATACTCCAAGGGTTGGGATCGGCTTCATGTTTATATCATTTTCCATTATGTAGGAATTTAATGCATTGGCTACTGGAAGAATCAATGGCCTCATTTTATGAGTCCAAGGGTGACTAAGGAGTATGTTATAAGATAGGTTCAAATCAAAGACCATAAGTTTAGTTTGAATGGTCTTAGGTCTGATTATTAGGGGAAGCCAAATACAACCAAATGGATTTTGATTAGTTTTATTAAATCCATGACATGTTAAGTGGGTTTAGTTGAGATGATATTTATTATAGCCAAGTTGTTGGATAAGCCACAAAGATGTCACATTAATATCAGACCCTTTGTCAACTAAAAATTTAGAAAATAAGGGTGGCATTAATGCATATTTTAATGAAAATGGGTGGATCATCAACATGGAAAAGTATCTCATCATTAATAATGTCCTCTTCAATAAATTCAATAGATGGTTTGGAAGAAGGACAAATGGATTCAGTGGTATGCACGTTGGTATGTTGAGGCTCAATAGAGGGCGGTTTTTCATCTATATGAAATGGATCTTCAATTTATTATAATTTTTGCATGAAGAACTTGGGATGATAAGAGGAAGTATGAACTAAATCCATAGTGAAATCTTTCAAGGCATGGAGTTGAGTTCTTCAAGAAAGTTCCAATGGGATTTAGAAGAACTAGTGCGAGGTTTATAAGGTAAGGTAGATTTTGAAGGAATGGAAGTTATTGAGGGTTTGGAAGAAGGAGGTGGTTCCTTAAAGGCTTCTGAAGATAAATGAGTGGTTTTGATATCTTTGAGAAGTTTTTATTCTAAAGATGGTTTCTTAGGTTAGGGGATCTTTGTGAGCTGGTTTGTGATGATAGTTAACCTTGGCTATGTTAACATATTGAGTTGTAATATTGATCATAGTCAGCATCAATAGCACAAACATCCTTGTTATGTTTTTTATTGTTAGATGTGGGAAAATATTTTTGGTTGTTAGAGGAGGAATTTTTAGGAGCTTGTTGTTTTTTAGAAGCAATGTTGTATTCTTGACGATGGAGTTATATCATGGTTTCATGATTGAAGGAATCACCAAGCATGTATGAGACAACAAATTTATTAAGCCCTTGACAAGTTTTATGGGAATGACCAATGTCAGTGTGGAACCAATAAAATTAACTAGGTTCATACCATTTAGGAGGATTATTAGGATAAGCATAGGGTTTATAGGGTGGTAATAATTGTTTCATTTAATGCACATTTAGTGGTATATGAGAAGATGGGGGATTATCAGCTTTGTCAACTCCTGGTTTGGTTTGAGGAGTATTATTGGTGATGGTATCGGTAGAAATTTGAAAATATCCTTTAAGGAATTTGGTATGACGTTTGAATTACTTCATGAGGAAGTCTTGACATTTGGCTTGGTCTAGAGCTTTGTTAAGCATTTAAGGAGCAAAAAATTTAACCTTATAGCAAAGCAAAGGAGTTAAAATAGTTATAAAGTGTTTGAACAAATTGTCATTAGTCATGTTATGGTTGGCCTTATGGGCCAAAGATTTTGATCATTTGATAAAACCATAAGCTAATTTAGTGGGAGATTACTTAGCATTGATGAAATGGCTAAGGCAATTTTTGGGAAGGTCATTATGTTAAAACTCTTTAACAATAGGATTGACTAAATATTCAAGTTTCCAAATGTCATGACGGGGAAGATGGTTGTACCATTTTAAAAAATTATCAGTGAAGGTTTTAAATAGAAGTCTAGTTGTGGCAAAAGTATTAGTTTGGATCCACTCTTTATAAAGATTACCAAATGTTTTGAGAAAGGATGCAAGGTCTTTAGTTCCATCATACTTGATAGTTGGAGATATATTACCAATATCAATGGAGATGATGAAAGGAGCTTAAGGCTCATTTTGGATATTTTAAAGCATTTTTTTATTTGTTATAGGTTGAGGAATAACATTTCTTGAGGCATCTCTAAGAGGTGGAGGAATAAAATTTGGATTGGCTTGAGTATTTAGAACCAGAGGTTAATTATCCATATTGATCAAATGACATTGAAAGTGCATCATTTGAGAGGTGTTAAAAGTTTGAATTAATTTCATTTGTTGTATGACTTGTGCAAGAAGTTGAGTCATATCAATTGGCATGTTGGTGTTTGTAGGAGAACTCCCCGAATTGGTATTATGGGGAGGGTTATTGGAAGGTTGATTACCAGTGACATTGTTGGATAGACTTGTATTAATGGATCCCACATTATGTTGAAAGGCTTGAAGATGAGAATTCTCTTGATAGGTATAAAAAGGATCAGATACACCTACTTCATCTTGAGATAGGATTTTAACCATGTTACAATCCATAGATGGAGGGGAAGAGATGATCCAAGAGTGAGGGTTCTCTTAGGAGGTAAACAAAGGGAGAAAAGAATACCCCATATAGTGTATAAATGGATTTAAGTTGTCCAAGAATACTCTAATAGTTGATTTCATGATGTTTTAATGAAATGAAAAGAATGTTAAGGAATGAGAAATAGAGAACTAAGTCATCCAGATAGAAGAGCAAGGTTAGTAATCAGATATAAGGCCAATTGGGTCGATTATGTATTGCTAAAAAGGGAGTTGAGAAGAGTATAGAGGTCAAATGCATAGACTTAGCACTATTAGATGAAAGGAAAATAAGGATACAAGGTTGACCAGGTTGACTCAGTACTACAAATAAGGAAAAACATAGTCTAATAATGATATAGGGTCGACCAGGTTGACTTAGTACTACAGACAGGGAGAAATATAGTCTGATAAGGATATAGGGTTGACCAAGTCAACTTATTATTATAACCTAATTGGTAAAAGAGAGTACAAGGTTTACCAGGTCAACTTAGTACTAAATATTGAAGACAACATAATCTGTAAGAAACTGTGTCAAACATAATGACAATGTGCTAAAAATAGGGAAAGTTTTTTACAATGTAATTTGAAGCAAGAAATGGAAGCAAACACAAACAATTAGATCAATGTGAATGATCCAATAGGGGCACACATCACAAAACCTTACACCAACACTGAACAATGTAATTTTTAGTGATACAAAACATAATGATCAGAGAGCAAGCAGTCAATTGAAAAAGTAAATGCTAACTAAATGGTCATCCTGAGTGTTGTTAGATTATTATAAGTGTTATTTTAAGTGTGATAGGGAAGTTGGCAAAAAATAAGGAACTAAAAAGCAGTCTATGGATGGTTTCAAGACATTTAGGCTAAAAGGGATTTCTATTGGCAATGGTAATGGCTTGGTATTGGGGCCTACCCCCTCACTTCATAATCCCATAGCAATAAGGGTGTCGAGTGATTTGCAAATATATAAAATTAACCACATGTTTATACTTGGCCAAATGTTAAACAAATGTTAAATGAGTTTTGAAAATTGTGTGATTTGGTAGTGTGTGCAAAAAGAGAAAAATACTACAACTAAATGATAATTTGAAAAACCACCTAATTAGACTATGTGAACTATTCTAAGCATGCAAATAGATGAAAATGAAGGTGTGAATTAATTACTAGTAAATAGTTGATAATTCCCAAATTAAGAATGGTATAGAGTCGATTCAGATAATACTATATGCAAAAAGTACACAATAGATTTGACTGGGTCACTAATTTCTATGGAATCAAAAGTCTTTAAGAACAAAGTCAATCAAGTTGACTTAGTCTTATAGATAGAGGACAAGCTATGAAACTAAGTCGACCAGGTTGACTTAGTTTGTTCTAGGATTGCAATTTTAAAGACTGAAAACTTACACAAAATAAAATTATAATGAAGCACTGAAGCAAGATAAGATGACTAAGTCAACCTACCCAACTTAGTTTTTTGATTTAGATGATGACTAGAAGACTCAGTCGACCTGTTCGACTTAGTTTGTTGAACTAAATTTTCAATAAAAGACTAAGTTGACTTGTTTGACTTAATATATTATCTAAGACTGAAAAAAGTATTATGTCAACCTATCTGACCTATAACCTATATCTAATGAAGACCTACATAAAAAGAATAAAGTCATTTTGATACAATTATGTGTTAAACCTTGTTGAAGCAAGATAAGATGACTAAGTCAACCTACCCAACTTAGTTTGTTGATATAGATGTTGACTAGAAGACTAAGTCAACCTATTCGACTTAGTTTGTTGATCTAAATTTTGACTAAAAGACTAAGTTGACTTGTTTGACTTAATATGTTATCTAATACTGAAGAAAATTATTGTGTCAACCTATCTAACCTATAACCTTTATCTAATGAAGACCTGCACAAAAAGAACAAAGTCATTTTGATACAATTGTGTGTTAAACTTATGTACAAAAGTTAGAACTATATCGGCCCAGTCGAGATAGTATTACAATAATAAAATGATATAAATGAAAGCATAAAAGAAAAACCTACAAGGTTTATATTCACATCAGGTTCACTAGAATGTATGCAATAGGAAATGTACCATATCTATAAATCAATCCTAGCTCAGAGAAGATAGATCCTACTTACACTTTCGATTGGTAGATAATCAGGGTCATGACCAATATGGATCCACTAGACTTATCCAATGGGTCTCTTACCACAATAATATCACTAGGGAGGGTTCCACAGCCTCTAGTTAAGCAAATATACACAATAAACCTAAGTAGGTCCTATGTTTTCATATTAACTATAATAATAACAAGAAAAGCAAAAATCTAATCTAGCGCTCACCAAAGCTTATGGCAAAAAATGGGGTTAGAAAATAATAAAAGTAAACATGCATAAGAGAATATTAATTAAGGTATGTATAGGTAAAATCCTAATGCATGGAGACAACAAATTTATTCAAAAGCCATTATGTATGCTACTTTTATCTACTAAAGAGAGGAGCAAAGTTAAAGATACTTACTTGGAAGATGAACCTGTCAAGACTCAATCTCTCCCTTGGCCAAAGGTGTTTCGCAAAAGGTTGTTATGGTTTATAAGGATAACTAAGAAAGGCCAAAGCATCCAAAACTTCTCCACAAAACTAGATCCTTCTCCAAGTAGAAACCCTAAGCTAAAACTCCTCAAGTAGAATGGTGGAAGAGCAGATTGTAAAGAGGCACAAATAAATAATTAACTCGTGTTGTCTCTCTAAGAATGGCAAAATGGATGTGTTTATATAGGTGTATCTAACCCTAAACCATTATTAAAGATCAGGATAATAAGGTTGATCTGGTCAACCTAGAATTAAAATTGACATAAAACTAACTAGGTAATGCAATATGTCAGCCATGGCCGACCTAGTTCTTAGTAAGCTATGTAAATAACAATACAAAGTCAATGTGGCTAACAGTCATTCAAACTACCAAAAAAGGGTAATGAATGTGGTAAATTATTAAAGGAGGGTGAAAAATAGGAGGCAAAGCTTAGGAGAATATTTTTAGGAGCTAGTTAGATTGATAACAAGTCATGATAAGGGACAATAATCCTGCAAAGCACCAATAGTCTGCCCACCCCTTTTCTAGTGCACCTCTTAGGGTGTGCACTCAGAGAGATTGAGACTCGATGGGTTACTTCAAGATAAAAAGCATCAGTAATTGATAAAGTTTGAAAATATTAAGTGTATACAAAGGTTAAGTCATTCTAAAATCCTTAAAAGTTCTTATTGTTTAGCATAGGTATACAAATTTATTTTTCACCTTGTGATGGGTCCAAAAGTTGTCATATTGTGAGAAAATGATAATGTTACATTGAAGTGATGTCCAAAGGTCACAAGTGCATGGAGGACCTATGTGGTCAACCACTCCTTTTCACTCCCTCATTCAGAATCCATGTTGGTTAACCTCATTTCACTTTTCCAACATACTCTTTACTCACCAATCCCACTAGCCAGCCATGAATGCATTTCACCATGGTTTTATGAGTTATAGGGATAGGTTTGAGGTGTAGAACGACAATATGGTCTAGAAAAGAGTGCCCACATGAATTATTTAATGTAAGAAGATAGTACATATAGGTACTATTGACTAATTTGACAACAAGTCAAATTAGGTCAGCCCCCTATATAGTTGAAAACTTGTTATAGGGTCTTCTTGGTTGAAGTGGTTACTAGTGAGGTCATTTAATATGTCTTTAGTGTTGATCATATTGGTCATTAGTCCTTAGTGTAATTTTATGTCTTATAAGGTCATTTTTGAGTCATTAATTGAAATTTTATAGTTTAAATGTGAATACAAATGTTTAAAAAGCATATCTAATGTCTTATATGTTAGGATCATGTCAGAGGTGGTAGTCTTGGACTGAAAATGATAGGTGCAACATTAAAAACAAGAAGATCAGGTAGTTTTGAGTAGTTGTAGGACCCATACAATAGTTGTGGCACATGTGGTTACTCTATGAGTGTCTCTTGATCTCCCCTTAGTTAATTTCCACACTTCAGAAGCTTTGATAGACCTGAAATTGATCAAAATTGACCTATCTCCCCTATCACTCTCTTAGACAAGCAAAAATGGTCAACCAGTCTCTGCATGGTATGGACAAGAGGAGGTGAGTTGGATAAAATTATTTTGATGGGTGTTAATACTCTTTGTATACTCTAACTTCATGGTAATAGTTAGAGTATTGGTGTACTATGCTTTGTGAACCATTGTTAAGAGTGCTAGTGACTATTTTTTGCCTATGCATCCCCATGGCCTATGGTCTTCTATTCTATTTGGATTGGTCAATATATATATAGTGTTAAACATGGAATTTCAAGAAATTTTATCCCTTTTCATGTTGGATTTAACTTATTTTTCATGTGTGGTATGAAGGAGCTGGCATAAACATCTCATTTTGCTAGTAGAGATTCCACATAAGTATTTTGGACTCTATTTCACTTATGTAGGGTTCATTTTCCTGAAGATGGATTTGGAAAAAAGATGGAATGATTTATTTAAACATATAAAAATATGTATACTCACATTCTTTGTGGATTTATTTGTCTCAAGAGTGTCCCATGTGAGATGCAAGGCTTAACAATCACACACAGTTAGAACATGACATAATAAAGAAGACCTGCAACATCCACCTATAGGATAGTGTGAGAATGATTGGATAGAGGTATAATTGATTTTTAGAACCTATAAACATCCATATGATCTCATGTTTCATCATCAACCTGGTTAAACCACTAAGAGACCTAATGTTGACAAAATTTTGGTTTGGCACACAGACCTAAATCTAATTTTCACTTACATGTGCTCTAACAAAGGTCTGAGGAGTTAGAATATAGGTGTTTGAACTTATTTGATACCTTCATCAAGTTTGAGTGCATTTATAGATTCATTGTGACAATGGTAAGGTCATAAAATAACAAACAGATTTGAGGCCTTAATCATAGGTTTGAAAAGTTGCATAAGAGAGACATATTACCTTAATTTCTCTGAACAATGCCATCTAACAATAGAGTAGCTTGAGGTCTGGGTAGTCTAAATTGTTTTCATCATGTAGCCCAAGAATAAGGGAAATGCTTTGACATAATAAATTGGTTTTTTGGTCAAGATAAGGTGATGTAAGTAGGTTTTTAATTTAAGCAAATTCCCACTAAAAACATTCAGTGAGATCTACAGTATTTGAAGCTAAAATGATCCTATAATGTAGCAATGACTTATAATATAATGTCTACATGGTCTCTAATCAAAAGAGAAGTCTAAAAACTATAGAAGAGTCTTAATGACTTCAAGATGGAACCAAGAGAGAAAAGAGCAATATTTAGACATTAATGCACACCTACAAGAAACTTGAAGAAGTCTGAGTGGCAATTCAAAGTCGAGCATAATCATAGGTTGTTCATGCTAGTAAAGAATGTATGTTTGTCTAATTTAAAAAAACATGAAATGATTGAATATGCATAAGTAAATTTTAGAATGAGGATGTCACTTCCTATGTATTTATAAACACACACCTTCACCTACAAGAACCTCATTTTCATAAGGTGAATGCACCTACAGTCTGTTGCAGTCACATAACTAGCTAATGTTAGTGAAAGGGTATTGAATAACACATAAATATGTATGATGGATTTAAATTCATGAAACCACTCTCATAATTATGGTAACACATTCCAAAGTGCCCTTAAAAAGTAAGGTTATTAACTTACAGGCACAACTCAAGGTTCTTAGACCCAAATAGGATTATGTGCACAGTCACAAACTTGAAGGCTAATTTCAAGAATTTGTAGTGTTAAGGGATCTATGAGTATGATATAAATATGAAACTTTTCACATAAGACCACCAAGACCTATTCAATCCATCCATAATATCATATTTTCCTAGAAAATAGGGGAGATGCCCTATATATTGTTTCAGACAGATGGCACTCTAAGAAGTGAGATGACTATAGGTTTGGCATAAAAATGGTAAGAGGGTATGATGGGAAGTCTTGGATAATTTAATAAAGGTGTGTTGAGTTTAATTGAAGGTGAAAAAGTGTGAATCAACACTCACAGTCATGATAAACCACTCAGAGGTGGTTATAGGCCATGAAACATAGTCAGGCCTATTAGACCTAAGACTAGACCTAAGCCCTAATGAGGATAAATTTCATTTATATGACCAAATTAACATTCCTACCTAGTTGAGAACCTTCAATGGAAGGTATAAGGTTGATTTAATCCATTTTTCTATATAATAATACACATAGGTGTCACTTTTGGCCTAAAACCATGATAGGGGTACCCAGAATGCATTTTAGAGCTCAATAGCCCATCTTCAAGAGATCACATCTGTAATGACACCAAGAATGAGACCTCAAGTAGATATGGGTAGTTAGGTAGGTCACCATACTCAATATATGTGGAATTGTTTTGGAGGTTGAATGTCAGGATTTTATAAACAATCCTTAATAGTCTAAACAGTCTAAAACCCTCCTAAAACCCTATCTATAACCTGATGGAGAAGAAACATATGAGTATACTCTCAAAAGTGGTCAAATGGCTTAGAAATTATTCTATACATGTAAATCACTCACTCAATTTCTTGGACATCCATTTGGTTTATACTTTCACTTGTATAGATAGGGTAAAAATAGGGTGTTTATAGGTTTTGAATATTCTACAGGTACAGAGGAGATTTGAAGAATGAGAATCATTTGGGGAAGTATATAGAGACTTATTTTAACTCCATATATCCATCCCTCTCCTCATTTAATATCAAAAACACCTCTACTAAGTCATTAATTTCAAGCAATCTTTGATAGATAGTGAAAAAGAAGAGTGACTGCCTAGTGAGAAGATGAGAAGTCCAATTTTGGATCTTTTAAGGTCTAATTCAGGGAGTGGAAGGCAAAAATACCTTGAATAGGCATCCTAAAACCTCTTCCATATATTTTTTTGATAAAATTAACACCATGTTAATGATAATTATGAATAATGAGGCTTGGAAGAATAATGAGTGAATGTAGATGGTGAGTACAAGTGTCATGAGGAAGACTAGTAGTTAAGGACGCATCTGATGGATGTCATATATTGTTTTCAACCTCCCTAAGATATTACACATGTGTCAAGTATTCCTAATCCATTTTTGATCAATCAAGATATGCCTCATCATGAAGGTGGTTTTAAGAAGGACATTGGAAGACCCTATGCTAGTTTGAGGAGTTTTTCATGCTTCAGATGGACACTTGTCCAAGGAGACCCCCATGGTCTACTTTTAAACTCCATTCTTTTGCAATGGAACTTGTCTTCATAACTTGACACTTGTCCTTATGACCCTTAAACTCCATTTCTTCTCTCTCTTTTCACACACTCTATAATGCAAGCCATTTTGGATTTTGTATGTCTAGTATCGCAAAACCCTACTAGTTTGAATATTTGTTTTTTCCTTTGAATAAATATTTGAAGCCTATTTTGATTATAGAATTCCTTGTCTAAGTGTGTGGAGTAGTGTAAAAGTTGAATGATAAGTGGTAACCACCTATCCTTGCATTTGTTGGAAACTAGATGACTAAAATGTGGGGTAAATCAGTCTTCAAAACTTTTAATTCAAGTCTATTTAACCATTCATGAACCATTCTAACAAGCATGTTCATCTAAGCATGTATAAGCATCAAATCATAAGAGCATGAAACACATGAACATAACATATATATGGGAAACCCTCTAGATTCAAAAAACCCACTAATGAAGCAAATATACTATAGTCTTATAAGATAAACATCAATCTATATTTAATCACTAACTCCATATGGAGTACCAACCCCAACTAGCTCAGCACCAACTCGGTTAGGCTTTAGCAAACACCCGCTTGTAAGGAGGCACCAACCCCCTAGAAAACTCAAAACCAACTCAACCACTTGATTATTTAATCACCTTCAAAAACCCTTATTAATTCTATAATAGATAATTATCTACTCCTTTAGCTTTTTACTCTATTCAGTCCCTATCAAACTAACCTTCAACCTTCTTCACTCAACTAGCCCTCTTCATGGCTTGATTAGGTCTGCTGACCTTTATCCTCATATGTATAACCTTTTTTATATATTCATAACATTTATTTTATGGTTTTCATGACCTTCGTATACTCACTAATGATTTATATCATTTTCTCATGCTCTTCTACTCTCACTCTATAAGCACACACAAGATAGGCTTAATTGCCTTGCTTTTGTATAATTCACTTGATCATATCCTTCTAGGTTAGATACATATTCAAATCACTTAAGTCATCCATGAATAGGTATTTTTATATTAAAAATATCATGCCTTAATCATGAATCAATTAATACAATAGGCTTCCCATACATTAATTACCCCTTTCTCCTCTTTTAGGCTTATCGAGACCTCATAGGCCTTCTTAACAACATGTTAGCCTTTGATCTTTCTTGAAACATATCCAAAAAGATCACACAGAAGGAACACATCATATGCCACTCCAATATACCTTGACCAACTTTACTTTAGGTCCAAAATACCTTTTAGGTCCAACTACCACTTGAACCCTTCTTTAAATCACTGCTTATAAAAGGCCTATGCATATATAGAAATTCTATCTTGAAAAACTAAGGAATATATTCATTTTTTCCAAACAACCATGGAAAAAAATTACATATTCAAAAACCTCATAACCTTGGGGTCATCATAATCTTCATATGATGCTTCAACTCAGGGTAAATAGGCTCAAATATTTCTCTGCAAGATGTTCACTTAGAACTCTCAACTGACTCCAAAACATAGTCAAGGAAATATGAACATTTTATACAAGATTGAATATCTTTAAGGGATTTCAAAGCATGAATAGGATATTATAACATATTTAAAGCAACCTCAATCAATTAGATCAAGATATCTAATGAAAACGATTGGTCTTATAAACCAATCTTCTGACCTTCTCTCTCACAAACTCTACTCATTTAGATAAGTCATTTTGGTGTCAATGATACAACCTCTTACACTAACTTACAAGATTATGTAAAGCATGGATAGATCATTCAAGACCCAGAAAACATCATCATTCATTTCAATGCATCACTCTTACATGAAAATACATGAGGAAACATCTTTACACTTGTGCTTAATTTCCTTATTATCTGCACCACTAGGTCTATTAGCAATTGGCCAACTTGGATTACCAACTTTGCACACTAGAGATCTAAAACCTGTCCATAAATATTCATGAATAACAACTACAAGTCTCACACTTTGATCTTCATCTACTTAGCAACTTTAACTCTATCAACTTTATCTACTACAATAAATTTCCAAAAGACAAGCACTTTTCTATAGGTTCTGCTCACTCACCTAAGAAACCAATTACACCTGGAGATGCCTGGCAGAGTTAAATTCAACCTCCAATCACTTGTCTAATTATATCAAACTATTCTTATCTCTTTAGAATAATATCTTCAACATCAAGTCACATTTAGGGTTTTATGATGGTTTTGACCATCTTCCAGTCTTAATGATCATTTATAAAACTTAGCTCCTCTTTCCAAAAATAAATGCTTGGAAATTTGAGCTAGAAACTTTCCCCATCTACCATGAATATCTTAGGTTCTCATGCAGATGTTGCACATGCCAATGAGTACTGAGAAAACCTTATTAGGTAGACAATTCTTCATTTTGTGCATTCAAGAAAACTTGAAACACTTTTTCTAAAACTTCATAGACATACTTAAAATAACTCGACTCACCTCTGTCAATGTTCACTTGCTTACTCATTTCATGTAAATTAATCTTGTTACTCCATCTGGCCACCATCTCTCTTTTTGATTTTTAAGCCTTGACCTGCAAGTCTTATTAGTCCTTGAATATAACCTTCTTTCCACCATGTAGACTTAATTTTGTAACTTTTATGTGTTTCAATGCCTCTTGTGTATGCTCAAGCAATCTCATACACTCACTCTTCTTCAGAACTTCAACAGACCTTCTTCAGAGCTACTTATAGATCTTCAGAGATTAACTATAACATCTTTAAAGTTGCATACATATATCTTCAGAGCTGACCTTTTAATCATTTTCAATGTCTTCAACACCTTGTGTACAAACTCAAATAACCTCTCTCATACTCAAACATTATCAAGTGTTATTTGGATCATTCTCATCTTCATAGCTCATTTGAAGCACCTTCAAAGCTATTTACATAGATATTTGGATTATACTGCTTCTTCTTTAGAGCTCACTCATTTCATCATGCCACCTATAAATACCATCTCACAAGGTCTAGATAAAGCATTACAAGATGCTTTACACTTTTTGTACTAACCTATACTCATTCATGTTACTTATTAACGATTTCACTCAAGCTGACAATAAAACATTTTTCAAACAATATTCTTTCATCACAGCAACAACACTCATTATGATTACAATAGAACTCATCATACACATACATCAAGGCTTAGTATCTTCACAAGAATTTTTGCCATCAGTGATATTGGATTGACATCAATGAAATAACCATGCATCTTTATAAGAACCTTTAACATCAATGACAACATTAAACATCAAATCTCAACACTAAATGATAATTCACAACAAACTCTCTCTTAATCAATGATAATGTTTAATAATCTCCCCCTTTGTCATTGATGGCAAACATACTCAAAAAACTATGTCAACCATACTTGATGGCAATCATCTGTTAGACCTAGTTTTTGTCTTTCTCATCCTTCTTGATCTTGCCCCTTTTCTCATATTTTTTGATCTTTCTCCTTTTCTAAACTTTTATGATCTTTCTCCCCCTTTAACATTATGACAAAGGTCTTCCACAATTATCATCTCTTTTCAGAATGAACTCAAATTACAAGATCACTGCAACATAGATCATGCTCAGTCAATAACCTAAATATCTCCCCCTCAAACCAAGAATCTACCATGCTTCTATTAGCAAAATACATCAAAGATCATCTGCAACTACTTTAATCACACTCTTCTCCTTTTGAGTTGATATTATCTCTCAAAGACACTAGATGACACATAATCTTCAGAAACTATGGTAACCATTCTCAGAAACTTCTCAATCAGGTCACTCTCCCAGTTGATTCATCAAAATCTCAAACAATAGAGTCTATAAAGCATAGTAGACACAATCTCTCCTTATCTCCATGCATAACAAAAATCAATCACTTTTTTTTTAATAAATAAAATAGAACTACCAAGATCCCCCTTAGACCAAGTATATCTTCTTTATAAGAACTAGGAACTCAAGATCACATACCTTTCTTGACATGCATGAAGAAGATCAAAAACCTGACCACACACAAAACTATCCCATACTAAATACCAAATGTAGAAATCGGGACTCCCCCTTTGTCTTCCTAGATCTAGATCAATTACTCGTAACAAACATATCTCATAAGCTTACCTCTTATATACCAATTTTCTACACTTTGACTTCAAATACTTGATAACAGCCTTAGATCTCTCATCATGTTGCATTTTTCTTTGATTTCACCCTCATACTTCTATTGATATAATAATGTCACCATGAAGCTTAATGGATCCACCCTTTTTTCATAGGGAATTAAAATAGTATGAACTCAAGAGACAACCAAATCTCCATATCTTTACACGACTGAATATTCCTCAACATTCTTCTAGACTTGATTGGCTCTATAGGCTTGATCTCATCATTAACCTTGTCATCCTTCTTATTTTCTTTGGTTGCCTTATTAACACATGCAAATAATAAGTGTTCTTAACATTCCTTACTTGATTTCTTACGTAAAGTATGCTTTATCTCAACAAATAGTCCACTTGAGATTTTATACTGATCATGACTTGTCTTTACTACCTTTGGTTCCCATACATTAATTTGCCTTCTTTATTGAATTCTAAGAGCTTCAAACTTCCTACTTTAACTTGATGATCTTTAAACTCTATTAGGATATAATTTTGCAATCTGTCTTACATTATGATAGCTATAATAGACCACATTATACATACCATTTGACTGATGATGATTGTGATCTCCCTTTGACCAATTGCTTCTCCTTCCATGGTTCCATGAGTATTCTTTTCGAGGGTCTTCTATATTCTCTTGATCTATGATCAAATTGAATACATGTAAAATAGTAATCATTGAAATAATTAACATACCTATAGCATTGAGCTATCCAATAAATATTTTTATGTTGACCTTCTTGTCTTCAACATTATTCTTTTCAACTTGAGGTGCCTTCTTTTGATATTCTTTGTATCCAAGACCTATCTTGTCACTTGTAGACTTATAACTACTTAAAATATAATCTAGAGCCTTAGTTCTCTTTTCAAGCTTCACATATCTCTTCATCTTATTGGATGCTTGATTCAACGTAGTTGCCAAAGATTTTATTTCCTTTTCATATCTGTTGTAATATTCCTCTTTAGCCTTTAGGCTCATTGCCACAAACTCTATCTAAGTTTTAACTTGTTGGATGATCTCTTCATACTCCTTGGATGTGTTGCTCAACCTTTCCTCAAACAATCTAATCTACTCCTCATAGTCCTGAACTAATGACTTCAATTTATTGTTCTTCTTCTTTACAAGCTTTAACTCTTCTAGGGAACCCATGAGCTCTGCTTCACAATCCACTTCAACTTCTCCTTTCGTTGTCATAGTATAACTCCTCATCTAATTTTGTATCGATCATGAGACCTTTCCCATTTGAACAACCCTCATTGTCTAATTTTATGCCTATGAACAAGGTTTCATTATTGTCATGCTCAGATTCATTATTACCATCATCACTATCAGATGTGTTTGAATCACTCACATCAAATAAGCTATCTTATTTGGTATAGAAGGTCTTATTATTCTTGAATGACTTGTTCTTGCCTTCATTCTTTCTAAAACTCTTCTTTCTCTTGTTAGACCTATAGGGTTTATTATCTATATCATCATCCTCAGTCTTTTACTCATGAGGACACTTGTTTGCAAAATGTCTAATTTTTCCACAGTTGAAACCCTTGAATGGCAACTTACCTTTATACTTACCTAAACTTGTTCTTAACTTTCTAGAAAACATGATAATCAATTCATCATCATCAATATCATCCCTGGACTTATTACCTTGTGTCATCTTCTTTTTTGACTTCCTTTCAGCTTTGAAAGTTGTTTTCTTTTTAAGAAGTCTTCCTTCATTAGTTCTCATCTCATAGGTAGTCAAGATGCCATAAATCCCATCCATCTCTAGCTTGTCCAAATATTATATCTTTTATACTACAGACACTTTACAGTCAAATTTAGAATTTAGTGATTTCAATACCTTTTGTACAATAGTAGACTCTTTCACTTTTTCTCACTATCCTTTAATGATATTGATAACTTCATCAAACCTTAATAGGTAAGATGTAATTATTTCATCTTCAGGGTTTCAAACTATCTTCTATGGGTCTGCAACTTGGTCATATTCACCTTGGTTTTTATTTCATAGATGGTCTTCAATTTGTCCTATACACCTTTGGCTGAAATATAATGCATTACTTTTATTAGCTCTGCCTGTGATAGGCCACACAGAATGACATTCATTGCTTTGGAGTTATTTTCACTAGCCTTCTTACTTATCACATTTGTTAGTGGAATTAGAGGTGCAATATAACCATCCATAACTAACTACCAAATATCATGTCCTTATGATTTCATATATATCTTCATTATAAAATTATAAAAGGCATAGTTAGATCTATTGAATAATAGCACCTTACTGGTAGAGAAACCACCTTGAGCTTGGTGACTAGTCATCCTTGCTTCTTAAGATCTCCTTTCCGTTGTTAAGTCTTCTCCAAAGGACCCACTATGATACCAATTATTGGAAACAAGATGACTAAGAGGGGGGGTGAGTCATTCTTCAAAACTTTTCATTCAATTCCATTTAACCATTTATGAACCATTTTATCAAGCATATTCATTTAAGCAAGCATAAGCATCAAATCATAAGATCATGAAACACATGAACACAACATATACGTGGGAAACCTTATAGGGGTAAAAAACCCACTAATAAATCAAATGGACTACAATACTATAAGATAAACATCAATCTTTAGTGAACCACCAACTCCACATGGAGCACCAACCCCAACTAGCTTAACACAAATTTAGCTAGGCTTTAGTAAGCACCCACTTGTAAGGAGGCACCAACCCATTAGATGACTCAACACCAACTTATCCACCTAATTTTTTGATCACCTTCAAAGACCCTCATTGGTTTTAAAATAGATGATGATTTACTCCTTTAGCTCTTTGCTCTCTTCAGTCCTTCCCAAACTGACCTTAAGCCTTCTTTGCTCAATTAGCCCTCTTCATAGCTTGATTAGGTCTTATGACCTTTATCCTCGTATGCATAACCTCTATTAAATATTTATAACACGTATCTAATGGTTCACATGACCTCCTCCTACTCACCAATGATCTATATAATTTGATTATCTTCTTCTACTCTCACTCTATACGCGCACACAAAATAGTCCTAACTGCCTTGCTTCTATACAAGTCACTTGATCATATCCTTCTAGGTCAGCTACATATTCAAATAACTTAGGTCAGACATGAATATTTCTTTAGATATTAAAAATAACGTGCTTTAATCATGAATTAATCAATACAATAGGTTGGACATACATCAATTATCCCTTACTCATATTTTAGGCTAATGGAGACCTAATAGGCCTTCTTAACAACATGTTACCCTTCGATATTTCTTGAAACATATCCAAATACCTCACATAGAAGGAACACATCATATGACACTCAATTGGACCTTATCCAAATTTACTTTAGGTCTAAAATACCTTTTAGGTCCAACCACCACTTGAACCCTTCGTGAAATCATTGTTTATAAAAGGCCTACACATATACAAAAACTTTGTCTTGAACAACTAAATCATATATTAATTTTTTGAAAATAACTATGGAAATAAATTACATATTAAGAAACCTCATGACCTCAGGTAAATATAATCTTCATTTGATGTTTAACCTCAGGGTAAAAAGGTTCAAATATTTCTCTGTAATATGTTCACTCAAAACTATCAGTTGATTCCAAAACACAGTCAAGGAAACATGAACATATAATACATGATTAAATATCTTCAAGGATTTCAAATAATGAATATGATCTTATAACATCCTTAGAGAAACCTCAATTAATCAGATCAAGAGATATAATGAAAACTATTAGTCTTACAGACCAATCTTCTAACCTTCTCTCTCACAGACTCTACTCAATCAGATAAGCCATTTTGGATTCAATGATCCAACCTCTTACATTGACTTTCAAGATTTTTAAAAGCATGGATATATCATTCAATACCCAAAAAACATCATTATGCATTTCAATGCATCACTCTTACATGAAAATACATCAAGAAACATTTTCACACTTTTGCATGATTTCCTTATTGTCTGTACTACTAGATCTATTAGTGATTGGCCAATTTGGATTAATACACGTTTGAGATCTAGAACTTGTCCAAAAAATATTCATTAATAGTAACTACAAACCTCACACTTTGACCTTCATCCACTTAGTAACTTTGACTCTGTCAACTATGTCTACTACAACAAATTTTTGAAAAACAATCACT
This sequence comes from Torreya grandis, assembly GCA_037957365.1. Classification (NCBI taxonomy): domain Eukaryota; kingdom Viridiplantae; phylum Streptophyta; class Pinopsida; order Cupressales; family Taxaceae; genus Torreya; species Torreya grandis. The sequence goes on along the minus strand of JARHVA010001461.1, from coordinate 2,480,417 downwards.
TTTTTGTAAGGTATGCTCACTCACCTAAGAAACCAAGTACACTTGGAGATGCCTATGGGAGTTGAATTCAACCTTAAATTAATTTTTTGATCATATCAAATTGTTTTGAGTTCTTTAAAATAATATCTTCAACAGCAGGGCCAAGTTAGGGTTTTATGAGGGTTTAGACCATTTTCTAGTCTTAATGATCATTCATAAAACTTAGTTCATCTTTCTAGAAAAAAATGTTTGGAAATTTGAGATATAACCATTCTTATTATAACATGAATAACTTAGGTTCTCATGATGATGCCACGTGTGCCAATGAATACTGAGAAAACCTTCTCGAGTAGACAACTCTTCATTTTGTGCATTTGAGAAATCTTGAAACACTTTTTTAAGATTTTTCTTACAAACCTTGGTATGAAAATTCATGCACATACTTAAAATAAATTGACTCACCTTTATTAATGTTCACGTGATTACTCATTCCATGGAAATTAATCTTGTTACTCCATTTGGCCACCATCTCTCTTCTTATTTTTTAAGCCTTAACCTGCAAGTCTTATTAGTCCTTGAATCTAACTTTCTAGCCATCTGATATACTTCATCATGGAAATTTATTATGTTCAAAGGACTTTTTTGTATGCTCAAGAAATATCATATACTCACTCTTTTTCATAACTTCAATAAACCGTATTCAAAGCTACTTACAAATCTTTGGAGCTTGACTGTAGCATATTCAGAGCTGCATACATAGATCTTTGGAGCTAACCTTTTAATTATTTTCAAGGTCCTTAACACCTCATGTACAAACTCAAACAACCTCTCTCATTCTCAAACACTATCAAGTGTTATTCAGAGCATTATCATCTTTGTAGCTCATTTCGAGCATCTTTGGAGCTACTTACATAGATCTTTGGAGCACACTACTTCTTCTTTGCAGCTCACTCATTTCATCATGCCACCTACAAATACCATATCACAAGGTCTAGACAAAGCATTACAAGGTGTTTTACACTTGATGTACTGACCTGTACTCACTCATGCTACTTCTTAATGATTTCACTCAAGCTAACATTATAATATTCTTCAAAACAATATTCTTTCATCACAACAACACTCATTATGCTTACAACAAAACTCATCATACATATACCTCAAGGCTCAATATCTTCACAAGAAATTTTGACATCAATGATATTAGATTGACATCATTGAAAAAACCATGGATATTTATAATAACCTTTGACATCAATGACAATGTTAAACATCAAAGCTTAACACTAAATGATAATGCAAAAAAAAATCTCCTTTAATCAATGACAATGTTTAATAACATTCATCTTATTCATATTTTGTGCAAATAATTCATTCTCTAATAGGTCACATGGAGTGTAGTCAGTGTCCTTGTCTATCTCTAAGTTTAGGAAGTTTCATTATTCTCTAGGATTAGGCCTTTTATCCTTTGACTTTGAGGAGTGCAGTACATATCACCTTCATGTTTGAAATACTTATGTTGGAGTACCCTAGAAATTTGAAGCTAGTTTAGTGAAAAATCATTCATAATGTGGATCATAGTAGTCTAGTGGATAAAAAATTGGTGTATCACCTTGTTAAAATAGGTTATTTGCATATTAATCTCTATCCCTTTTCATCCAAATAAACTAATAGTGTAGGTGATAAGCAAGCAAAGTTATATTTAGGGAGCTATCCCTTAAACCTAGAGGTCTACCTCTACCATAGGCAACACACAGGCCTAGAGGTATTTCAATGTTGCCCAAATCTTAGAGTAGGCTTAAACAACTAATTTTAGGGTGCAATATTTGGTGACAATAGTTTTGGCATGCCTGGTAGGACCCTTATCTCAAATGCATCTTGTCAAGGTCAATGTTGGTCTTGACAACATCACAATTGCATATGGTGTTCTACTCAACATTTGGTGACTCCATTCAAGATAATATCTAGTTGTAGACCATTGTTCTATCATTTCTTATGCTCATACTTCATGTTCCTTACTAGGTCAACTTCTAGTAGATGTTTTAATACCATAAACCCACTCCTTCAACCTAAACTTCCTCTTGAAGTTAAACATCCTAATCCTATATTGGCCTCCAAAGAACAAGAGGACTTTACAAGACAAGAAGATTAAGAGAGTGAAGAGGAGCTTGAGGATAATATGGATAGGCAACATGCCTTCCCAATGTTTAATAATAAAAATCCCATACACCTCAATGCATATGATGATATCCCCCCTAATGCTACCAAAAGTGTTCCCACTTTCAATGGTGAAGGTTATGTCACCCCTAGTGAGCATATTAGAGATATTTCAAACATATCCCTTAGAGGGAAAACACTTGATCAGTATAAGGCATTTACCAAAGGGTGTATCACCACTTGGGATGATTTTGGAGAATTGCTAACCTCAAGGTTTGAAGACAAAAGTGATCACACATCACTCATTCACTAGCTTAATGTAACTTAAAGAGCCCCTAAAGAGACTATGCATGACTTTAATGAAATATTATAAATAATTTGATATAGGTTGCCTCCTCCCATAAGACCCACAACAAGCTTTGTGTTCCCTACATACCTAAGGGCTATTGGTACAAACATAGACATCATGTTACAGTTCATGGGTGGTTACACCTTACCTAAAGCTTATGACCTTGCCATTAAAGCTAAGAATGGCCTAATACAAGCTAGAAATTTACCTCCAAAAATCTTCATGCCTTTTTTTCCTAATATGTTTGCTACTATTCCAAGTGTTTCTCTAATCCCAAATGCAAATGCCAAGCCTAGAGCTACCCCTAAGAAAGTAGAAGACACCATTGATTGGGAGACAATATTTAAAGCCTTATATGCTAAAGTTAGGAAATCAAATCTATAGTATGGTGCTAATCAAAACCCATACCCATACCCTCAAAAATGGAATAGGTTCCCACCTTACCAATATTTTCAACAAAGAGGTCAAGGATAACCTAACTTTAATAGGCCATCTAATGCATATAACCAAACTTCCACCTCTAACACAATAACCATTGTACCAATGCATAATAATCTAATCCAAGGAGAATAATGGTATCAAGGAAAATTTAAGGATGAAAATGAAGGAATGGAGAAAGCTTTGGTATCTCAAGGATGAGCTACTCCTTAATTGTTAACAGCAGATGAGAATTACATGCAAGCAAATGAAGGATGGCAGTCCCAAAAGGTGAACTTAGCAAACTTTCTAATGGAAGACACATAAGTCATAAATCAAAATAGTTAATTTATAGCTAATACCAGATCTAAGATGAGGGATTTAGTTGATGATCATGGTGTTGACACAAGTTTAATTAACCCTCTTACAAGGCAACAAGGTATGAGTCCAAGTGTGATAGCCCCTACAACTTCTGCACCTACTTCAAATCAAAATGCTGGAAGGGTGACTCAAAGTGATCCAATGCCTCAAGATCAAGGCACCTCTCTTCCTTCAAGGATACAAAAAAATGTAAATATTCCTTCTTTGAACATTATTGACTCTTTGAATAATGTTCAAGCTAGTCTCTCTCTTTGGGAAATGCATCACTTACCTGGTCAAAAAGAGCTCCTTCAAGAGCAATTGTCCCAAATTCATGTCAGCCCTCAACCACCAAGTCATGGTAATGTTTCCATCACCAATTCTCCCACACACATTATTTATCCCTCTTCAAAATATGAAAATCCTCCACCCTTCTACCTCACTCTCATTATTGGAGACAAACTTGTTCACAACTACATTGTGGATAGTGGAGCTAGTAGCTCAGTGATGCCCAAGTTTATGGTAGATAAATTGAGTTTGAAATATGAACCATATAGTAAGGGAGTGCTAAAACTTGATGGGAAACTAGCTAGGTTAGTGGGACTCATCAAAGGATTGAGAGTTTTTTTACATGATTGTCCTAGCTTCCCAATTATTCAAGATATAATGGTTGTTGATTTGCTTGCCCACTTTGTTATCTACCTTTCAAGGGATTTCATGACCAAGATAGGAGGTTATTTCTCATTAAATTAGTCCTTATTATCCTTTATAATAAGGTATGGATTAAAGGTAACCATTATAACACAACCGTTGGCTAAGTTTCATATTGAGCCATATGTGGAAGCAAGCTCTAATATGAATTGTACCATTAATGATCAAGAAGAACATGTTATAGAAGATGGGTCATCCTCCAAGCTTGAAGGAAAATATGATATTTTATTAGATAAGTATGGTACTAACACATATGAACATGATCCTTATTCCCTCATGGAAGAAACTGATTTGGGAGTATATTGCCTACATATAGAATAAATGTCAATACCTTCACTCACCAAGGAAGAAGGCGAGAATGATGAAATGTGCAAGATGTTTTTTTATGGCTCAAGAAGAAAGATATTTGCAGGAGTTGGTGTTATGTTGCTTTCCAAATATAATAAATAATACTAATATTCATATATATTTCATTTCAGTTGCACCTGCAATGTGGTTGAGTATGAAGGTTTGATTCATGATCTTCAATGGGCAAAGAGAAAAGGAATCAAGAATCTACAAGTAGATGGAGATATTGAATTGATTATGAATCAAACTAAGAATGTGATTTCCACCTAGAACCCTTTTCTTAAGTCCTATAATCATAGTGTATGGGTTTTACTTGAAGACTTCAATGCATTTAACATACAATCAGTCTCAAGGGAGCAGAATAAGCATGCTGACAGATTAGCTGCTATAGAAGCACAATTTGATACACTTAATGTCATAAAACAAGAAGGAAAATAATATCACATCAAGGTCATTATAAGACCTTCCATCCTTGATAATGAGGTCTCTTGGAAAGTGTTTGACAGTGACAAACTTATTGTACATTTCTTATAAAATGAAGTTGAGTTCTCTTCAAGAAACCAAAGAAGACTCCATGATCAGTTTGAGAATCAAATTGTACAGTTGATGATAAACAAGATACCTAAAGGATTGGTGACTTTAGAAATTATATTTAATGAGTATGATCAAAGAAATAAGGAAAAGGTGAGCATGTCTAGAAAGGATGAGAACTATGAAAGAGTCTTGATCTTTAAAGATAAGCTCCTCAAACTGGGCAAGGTATGTTCTACATCAGAAAAATAAGCATTCATTGATTTGTGTAGGGAGTTCCATGATATATTTGTTTGGGAATATAAAGACCTAAAAAGGTTTGATCCAAGCCTAGCCCATCATACCATTGAGTTAGATCCTAAAGTTAAACCCTGTAGGTAAAAATAAAGGACTATCAATCCCAAGGTTGAATAACTCATGAGAATAGAATTCACCAAATTCCTTGAATGTAATAAAATAATAACTATCAAGCACTTAACTTGGGTAGATAACCTTGTCCCTGTTCGGAAGAAGAATGGGGAAATAAGACTTTGTGTGGACTATAGACATCTCAATAGGGTGTCACTCAAAGACCACCACCCCTTGCCTCCCATGTAGTAGATATTGTAAGTTGTTTTAGGTTCTTAACGTTTCTCACTCCTTGATGGATATTTTGGTTATAATCAAATTTTGGTGAATGAAGATGATCAGTTCAAGATAACATTTACTACAAAATGGGGAACCTCTGCTTATATTGATATGCCCTTTGTCTTGTCAAATATTGGTGCAACCTTCCAAAGAGTAATGAATATGAATCTCAAAGGTTTAATCATTGAGATGTTGTTATTATATCTAGATGATATAACCATGTTCTCCAAGATGCAAATGAGCATATGAAGCACCTAAGGCAAGTGTTTGAAAGGTGCAAGAAATATGGGGTATCTCTCAAACCCAAAAAGTGTATCTTTGTTATCCATGAAGGTAAGCTCCTAGGACACATTATTTCCAAGGATGGTCTAACCATTGACCTTGAAAGGATAGAGGCTATTCTAGGCCTATCATTTCCATTACATAATAAAGGAATACAAAGTTTACTAGGAAAGATAAACTTTGTGAGAAGGTTCATACTTGGTTTTGCATCTTTGGTGAAGCCTATCACAGCCATGCTCAAGAATAATCAAGTCTTCTCATGGATTAAAGATGGTAAGAGTAGTTTTTAATCCATCAAACAAGCAATTTCACAAGTTCCCACTCTTATAAACCCTAATTTTCTAAATATTTCATGTTGTATTCATTTTCTAACTTTGATACTATCTCGGTTATGCTAATGTAAAAGAATGATGAAGGGTTGAACAACCAATCAAATTCTATAGTCAAGGTTTGGGAGATTATGAGGTTAAGTATACATTTATGGAGAAACAAGTCCTTGATGTTGTAAGGGGGATAAATAAATTTAGGCATACGATTTTAAACATTAGGATCCACATCATGGTTTCTCATCCTAGCACCAAAGAGTTCCTTTTGAGCAAGGACCTCAATGAAAAGAGGGTATGGTGGATCACAAAGGTAATGGAGTATGATGTTGACATCAAGGTGATAAAGTTAATAAGAGGTAAGGGTCTTTTTGAACACTTAGCTTCAGACCTCCATGAGCCAAAATAAGGAGCTTTGGTCAATCAATATTGTTCCCAACTAGTTGATCCCACACCTCTACAAAGTTGGACACAAGACATCATCAAATTTATTCAAAGAGGCGAGTGTCCTAATGGTTTGAGAAGATCTAAAAGAAGGTATTTTAGATTGAAATATATTCCTCATTATCTTGTATATGGTGTAATTTTTAGAAGAGATACAAATGGTGTATTATTGAGATGCATTACCAATGACCAGTTTGGAGTGTTGCTTGAAAAGTTTCATGATAGAACAACATGAGGTCATTTCTCTCCAATAACCATGACTGTAAAGATAATGAGGGTAGGATATTATTGGCCTATCCTCTTCAAATATTGTTATGCTTGGGTGAGAATGTCTGTGCAATGTGTTTACTTTGTAGGAAAACAAAATATTTTAGCTCTCCCTTTGTGGCCTATTCAAGTAGATCAACCCTTCATGCAATGGGGTCTTCACTTCATTAGTATGATAAATCCTCCATCAAGTGTTGGTCATAGTGGATCCTCATAGCAATTGATTAATTAATAAGGTGGGTTGAGGCAGTTACATTGAAGGAGGCCAATGAGAGTACTATATTAGAGTTCTATGAGAGAATTGTAGCAAAGTTTAGAACTCCTTCAACCATCATTTTAGATAATGCACTTGCATTCATGGGTGTTAAAATAGTTGATTGGGCAAGGATTAGTCGTATATATTTGATTACATCATCCAAATATTACCCTCAAGGTAATGGGTTGGCTAAGTCTACTAACAAGAACCTAATAATAATTATCAAAAGACCTTGGAGAATAATCAAAGAGCTTGGCACACTAAATTGAAGATAGCCCTATGGGCTGATAGAATAACTCCCAAGAGGTCAATAGGGAACTCTCCCTTTGTTATTATCTATGGGAGAGAATCTACGTTATCCATATCCCAAGAGTTGCCTGCCTTAGAGCTGGCACATCAGTTAGAGTTGCTTGAAAATACTCTAATGAAGGTAAGGTTGACAGAGTTGATGGAGCTACAAGAGACTAGAGACAATGCTCATAAAGTTATGGAGCATCACCAATTACTAATGAATAGGTCCTTTGATAAGAAAGCAATTATAAGAGTCTTTCAAAAAGGTGACATAGTATTAAAGTGGGATGAAGATAGAGAAAATCCAGGAAGACATACTAAATTTGATAATTTGTGGAGTGGGCTATACATCATCATCAAGTGCAAGCAAAACAACTCCTTTCAATTGGCAAGAATTAATGGGGAAGAGTTGCATATCCCTATAAATGGGATCCACTTGAAGCCCTGTTATTGATGAGGTGAAGGTTAGTCTTGTATATACTAGGATATGTGTGTTTTTGCTTATGTTGTGTGTGTTTTCCTTAAGTGCTATTGCAAACACAAGTGTTTTTGCTTTAGTGTGTTGTCTTATGAGTTTGTTTTCTATTATTTGGTGTTCCTTCAGAGACAATTCACTATTAAATATGTGTATAAGTGACTCCATAACCCAATAGATAGGAGTAGGTTATTGTTCTTTGGCATAATTGGCTTGCCACCCTTAGGAAATCACCAAAATATTGACTAATTTGAACACAAGTCAAATTAGGTCAACCACCTATATAGTTGAAAACTTGTTATAGGGTCTTCTAGGTTGAAGTGGGCACTAGTGAGGTCATTTAATGTGGCTTTAGTCTTGATCATATTGGTTATTAGTCTTTAGTGTCATTTTATGTCATATAAGGTCACATTTGAGTCATTAATTGAGATTGTATAAATTTCATGGGAATACAAATGTTTCAAAATCATATGTATCATCCTATATGTTAGGATCATGTTAGATATGGTAGTCTTAGACTCATAACTATAGTTACAAAATTAAAAGTAAGAAGATCAGGTAGCTTAGGTAGTTTTAGGTATTTGTTTGATCCATACAATAGTTGTGGCATGTGTGGTTATTCCAAGAGAATCTCTTGACCTCCCCTCAATTCACTTCCATGCTTGAGAAGCTTTGACAAACCTAAAAATTTTCAAAACTAACTTATCTCTTCTATCACTCTCCTAGATAAGTAGAAATGGTCAATCGGTCTCTGCATGGTACAGATAGGAGGAGCTAAGTTGGAAAAAATGATTTTAAGATATGGAAATGATATTTTTCTACTCCAAATTCATGGAAAATTTTAGAGTATTGGTGTACTATGCTTTATGAACCATTGTTAAGAGTGTTAGTGACTATTTTCTACATGCACATCCCCATGGCCTATGGTTTTCTCTTCTGTTTGGATTGGTACATACATATAAAGTGTTGAACATGGAATTTAAAGAAATTTTATTCCTTTTAATGTTGGATTTAACTTAGTTTTCATGTGTAGTGTGAAGGAGTTGGCATAAACATCTCATTCTGCTAGTAGAGATTCCATAGAAGTATTTTGGACTCTATTTCACCTATGCAGGGTTCATTTTCCTAAATATGGATTTGGAAAAAATATGGAATCATTGATTTCAACATCTAAAAGTATTTATAATCACAATATTTGTGGAGGTCTTTGTCTCAAGAGTGTTCTCTGTGAGATGCAAGGCTTAACAATCACACATAGTCAAAACATGACAGTAAAGAAGACCTACAACATCCACCTAAACGATAGTGTGATAATATTGGATAGAGGTGTAATTGATGTTCAGAGCATATGAACATCCATATGATCTCATGTTTCATCATAAACCCAGTTAAACCACCAAGAAACCTAATGTTGACAAGATTTTGGTTTGGCACATAGACCTGAATATGATTATCACCTATAGGTGCTCCAACAAAGATCTGAGGAGTTAGAATATAGGTGTTTGAAATTATTTGATATATTCATCAAGTTTGAGGGAATTGAGAGATTCATTATGATAATGGTAAGGTCATAAAATAGTAAACAGATTTGAGGCCTTGATCATAGGTTTGAAAAGTTGCATAAGACAGACATATTACCTTAATTTATCTTAACAATGCCATCTCATAATAGAGTAGCTTGAGTTCTGGGTAGTCTAAATTATTTTCATCATGTATCCCAAGCATATGGGCAATACCTTGACATAATAAATTGGTTTTTAGGTCAAGATAAGGTGATGTAGGTAGATTTTTAATCTAAACAAATTCTCACTAAAGACATTTAGTGAGATCAACAGTATTTGAAGCTAAAATGATCCTATAATGTAGCAATGACCTATAATATAATGTCTATATGGTCTCTAATCATAAGATAAGTATAAAAACTATAGAATATTCTTAATGACTTCAATATGGAACCAAGAGAGAAAAGAGAAATATTCAGACCTTAATGCACACCTACAAGAAACTTGAAGAAGTCTGAGTGGCAATTCACAGTCTAGCATAATCATAGGTTGTTCATGCTAGTAAAGAATGCATGCTTGTCTAATTTCCAAAAAAATGAAATGATTGAATATGCATAAGTCAATTATATAATGAGGATGTCACTTTCTATGTATTTCTAAACACATACCTTCACCTATAGGAACCTCATTTTCATAAGGTGAATGCACCTACAGTCTTTTGCAGTCACATAACTAGCTCATGTTAGTGAAAGGGTATTGAATAACACATAAAGATGTATGATGGATTTAAATTCATGAAACCACTCTTGTAATTATGGTAACACATTCCAAAGTGCCCTTAAGAAGTAAGGTTATTATCTTACAAGCACAACTCAAGGTTCTTAGACCCAAAGAGGATTATGTGCATAGTCACAAACTTGAAGGCCAGTTTCAAGAATTCATAGTGTTAAGGGATATATGAGTATGATATAACTATGAAACTTTACACAGAAGACCACAAATACCTATTCAATCCATCCATAATCTTATATTTTCTAAGAAAATAGGGGACATGCCCTATATTTTGTTTCAGATAGATGGCACTCTAGGAAGTGAGATGACTACAAGTTTGGCATAAAAATGGTAAGAGGGTGTGATGGGAAGTCTTGAATCATTTAATAAATGTGTGTTGAGTTTAATTAAAGGTGAAAAAGTGTGAATCAACACTCACCGTCCTGAGAAACCACTCAGAGGTGGTTATAGGCCATGAAACATAGTTAGGCCTATTAGGCCTAAGACTAGACCTAAGCCCTAATGGGGATCAATTTAATTTATAAGACCAAATGAAAATTCCCACCCAATTGAGAACCTTCAGGGGATGGTATAGGGTTGATTTAAGCCATTTTTATATAATGGAATACACAGAGGTGTCACTTTTGGCCTAAAATCATGATAGGGGTACCTATAATACATTTTAGAGCTCGATAGGCCATCTTTAAGAGCTCACATCTTTAGAGAAACCAAGAATGATACCTCAAGTATCTAGGTGTAGTTATGGAGGGTACCATACTCAATATATGTGGAGTTTTTTTTGAGGTTGGACGTCAAGATTTTATAAACAATCCTTAACAATACAAATAATCTAAAACCCTATCTAGAACCTGATGGAGAAGAAGCATATGGATATGTTCTCAAAAGTGGTCAAATTGCTTGGAAATTATTCTGGACATGTCAATCACTCAATCATGTTTTTGGACATCCATTTGGTCTATACTTTCACTTGTATGAATAGGGTAAAAATAGGGTTTTTTGTAGGTTTTGAATATTCTACAAGTACAAAGGATATTTGAAGAATGAGAATCATTTAGGGAAATCTGTAAAGACTTATTTTAACTCCTTATATCCATATCTCTCCTTATATAATCTCAAAAACACCACTACTAAGTCATTCATTTCAGGCAGTCTTTGACAAATAGTGAAAATGAATAGTGACTGCCTAGTGAGAAGATGAGACGTCTAATTTTGGATATTTTAAGGTCTAATTCATGGAGTGAAAGGAAAAAATACCTTAAATTAGTGTCCAGACACCTCTTCCATATTTTTTTTGATAAATTGAATGCCACATTGATGATAAATGTGAATAATGAGCTTGAAAGAACAATGAGTGACTACATATGGTGAGTACAAGTGTCATGAGGAAGACTAGTAGTTAGGGTCTCATCTAATGGATGTTATATATTGTTTCTAACCTCCCCAATATATTAATTTTTCAAGTCTTCCTAATCCATTTTTAAGTAATCAAGAGATGCCTCATCATGAAGGTAGTTTTAAGAAGGACATTTGAAGACCCTATGCCAGTTTAAGGAGAATTTCATGCTTTAGATGGACACTTATCCAAGGAGACCCCCATGGTCTATTTTTCCACTCCATTCTTCTACAATTTAACTATTCATCATCACTTTACACTTGTCCTTGGGACCCTTGAACTTTTCTCTCTCTTCTCACACACTTTATAAATGCAAGCCAATTTGGATTTTATAATCTTATCAATGTCTCGTACAATGAAGCCCTGCTAGTTTGAATACTGATTTTTGACTTTGAATAAATATTTGAAGCTGGTTTTGATTCTACAATTCCTTGTCTAAATGTGTGGAGTAGTGTAAAAGTTGAATGATAAGTTGTAATCACCTATCCTTGCATTCATCTTACACTCATATTTTGTGCGAGCAATTCATTCTCAAATAGGTCACATGGATTGTAGTCAGTGTCCTTGTCTATCTCTAAGTGTAAGAAGTTGCATTAGTATCTAGTTTTAGGCCTTTTTTCCTTTGAATTTGAGTAGTGCAATAGATATAACCTTCAATTTGAAATACTTATGTTGGAGTACCCTAAAAGTTTGAAGCCAGTCTTGTGAATAATCCTTCATAGTGAAGGTCATGGTAGTATAGTGGATATAAACTTAGTGTATCACCTTGTTATAATAGGTTATTTTCATGTTACTCTCTATCTCTTTTCATCCAACCAAACTAGTAGTGTAGGTGATAAGCAAACAAAGTTCTATATGGGGAGCTAGCCCTTAAACCTAGAGGTTTACCTCTACACTAGGCAATCCACATGCCTAAAGGTATTCCAATGTTTCCCAAATCTTATATTAAGCTTAAAAAACTGACTCTAGGGTGAAATATTTGGTGGCAATAGATACATTCACCATTAAAGGTAACAAAGGTGAGGTTTCATGCACAAAACTGAAATTATATACCTAAAAGGCCATTACTAGAGACTCATCCACAAGCATCTCAACATGGTGGTGAAGGATCATAGGGTAAAATAATATAAATACATTTTAAACAACCTACTCCAACCTCTACCAAGTTAAAATCATGCTAATATTGATTTTATAGGTTCAGAAAGGAGAAAATATAACTCAAGATCTCCATCGAGTCACTGGACAATGAAGATAAGTAGATTTGTGAATGTTGGTTCATGGAGGAGGAGATATATAAGGATAAATAATATTATGGGTTTGATATTACCCCTATTCCATTCAAATTTATAGTAATAGTTCTGAGTAAGAGGCCTCAACCTTTATGAACAATCACTAAGAAGTAAACTACCCCTTAAACCCTAATAAACCCCAACATCTCAATTTTATCCCTTTGCTAGTAGTTCCAAGATCGATGGATTAATAATGATGTTTATAAAACACTCTCAAGAGACATAAAAAACCCATAAAACACCAAAATCCAATCAAGTATCCATGGATCAAGCTTGCATTGGCAAGAAATCTCATGTTTTGTTGTCTTTTGGCATGACAAACAGGGTTTTGGGTACTGTGAGGTGTTTTGAAGCATGAAAGAGATTGGATTAAATTTGAAAACACTATAATCAACCTTATCAAGACCCTATAAAACTCCTCATACCTCTTAAAAGTATTTTAAGAGCCAAAATGGCAAGAAGACAGTATGAGCATGCATGCCTAGTTTGATTGTGTCAAGTCTACAAGTATAAACATGAATAGAAGGTTCATGTTTTGTGTTGAAAATGAGGAATAGAGGTTAATTTTGAGTTTTATTGACCCTATTGAATATTTTAGGAGTGATTTGGCTCCTTCTGATTAGGATAAACCATCAAAAGAAGGCCATTAAGGCTAAAATTTCAAAACTGCCTATAAACCCCATCCTTGGTCTATTAGGGGGTAAAGTGATTCGAAAAAGTGTATATATATATATATATATATATATATATATATATATATATATATATATATATATTATAACATGAATTAGGTGATAATGGAGACATTTATAATAAAAAATAAGCATTTTTATGAATTTTTTCCGAAAGCACTTATCTTAAATGTACACTTACATGCCTACAACCTCGAGAAGGCCAACTTCCTCATGTGTGAATATATTTGAATAGGTACATGAGAAAAAATGAACTTATGGGATGTTGATAAGGTTTATTCCCTCCAAGTTTATGTTATTTTTTATTCCATTAGGAGGAAAATCTTTATGAACGATCCTTAAGAAGTTTAATAGCTCAAAACTGCCAAGAGACCCTAAAAAGAGACTGATGATTGTAAAATATTTTATAAGTGACTCAAAATGGACCTAATTTATCTTCAAAAACCACCAAATAACATTTTCACAGCTCATAAGAACCTATTGTATCACAAATATTAGCACATGTGGAGGAAAAGTACAGGGAAATGCCCTAAAATTGCACCTTCAAGCTTGTTTTTATGGTATTCAAGTGAATGATAAATTTTTGACTAGTCGAGGAGGATTTTGAAGCATGTAAAAATGTCTAATGATATTTCATCATTCATTCAAGGATATTTCATGGTGATATGATAGGTTTTCAAGTACTAAACTAAGTCAAACTAAAATTGTTCCCTTATGTGCATTGAGAAAATGATTGTGCAAACCTTCTTAAGGTCATATAAGGCTTAAGAATCTTAGAGGCACTCTTGTATACACTTTATGACACCCTTGTATGACTCTCCAGGTCATAAACAAGCCCATCCTTGATGACTATAGGTATATTTGAGAGATCCAATGCATAGGCAGTTTGCTAGCGCCATGGGGTTGAGAGATCACAAGGATGAACATAGTCCTTACCAACTCTTTCAACCCTGATTTAGGGAAATTATATTCTATGCCAAGGTTATATAGGTATTTATGAGTGATAATGGCTTGGTTAACCTATCTTTACCTCTAAATAAGCCTAGAGGGGAGTCTTAAAAATTAGCTTCGTCAAATGTCTCTCAAAAGACCTTATGACAATTGAGCATGTTGTCAAGAACTCTAAAAAGACTTAACACAACCTTGAAACATCAGATTTGAGGTTACCCAAGCATGGATAAGGTGTCAACAATCCCAAAGGTAGTTAGATTTAAGTGTGGATTTGTAACTCCTCGATCAAGAAAAGGACAATTTCAAGAGACTGATAGTGATTGATTGAAGTCAATGAAGAACTCCTACGCCACCTCTCAAGAGAGCATCATCAAACAATGAGAACTCACATAGGAAAAGAATATAAGACTGTTTTCTTGTATTTTTTTAATATTGTAATTGACCTCATCATTAGAGGTCAGCCATCATAAGCTTCTTACACGTCCTTCTTCTCTCTCTCCTCTCTATTATCATGTATGTACTCTTATAAGTGAAGTGGAAATCATCATCTATGTTGGTATGGAAAAGCCCTACTAAAATTGATGCTTGTTATTTCTTTTGAAGTGAATACAAGTTGTTTATACCTTCTCCATCTCACATCTAGTGTTTTTATGGTGAACTATTGATGAGTGATAGTGATAATGTTCAATTTCCTTCTATTTGTCCTCTTCATTCCTTCCTTTTTGAGATTAATTCATCTTCTTTCAGGTCATATAGTGTGTGTCAAGTAGCTTTGCAAAGGTTAAGTATGGAAAATCTTCACTAGTGTCTTCTTCCATACCTCTTGATCATCCCTCTTAATTGATGTATTAATTATAACCTCCATATTGAAACACTTATACTAGAAAGACTATTTAGAGTTGTGTGATCATATTCAACCTTGTCTTAGTTTTGTTATGAAATCAAATATAAGTGGAAGAAGCTTTAAATTTGATGCATCACCCCTTTTAATCATTGATTTCATGTTTTCTTTCTCCCCTTTTCCTTACAGTTTGAGTAGGTGCAGTGATAACTTAGGTGTAACATAAAGGGAGCCAACCCTCTCTGGAGGTTATCTTTAATCATGGGCCACCCATAGCCTTAGAGAGTTCCCTTTATGTCAATTGAGTGAGGAGACTTGCAAAACCTCCTCAAAGGGTGAAACTCAAGGTGACAATAGTTACACATGGATCAAAGTTTCACTTATGATCCACATTAGATGGACATTAAACAAATATGTTTGAGATTGGTAAAATTGGATATAAATGTGGTGTAACATAGCTTGTAATTAGAAAAATAAGTTGAATATTTGGGTTAAATACTCCATGATGAGTCACAAAAAGTGAAGAAATAAAAGAATGAACATGTGTCAATGATAAGCAAGATAGAAGAAATTATCAACACCATTGAAAAGGAGATACCACAACTATGGGGAGACAAATACAAAAGGATCGAAGCCAGTTGAAAATATCAGCATGACTATTCACAACTTATTGCATGAAACTCCAGTGGCAAAAATTGCACAACCTTTGAAGGAAGAGATATGTTAAAATAAACTAGATGTGACCAAGATAACATGAGAAAATCAAACCAAGGAGTTACAAGGATTGTTTAAGAAATCAAAAGAGAGAGTGGTAATCACAATGCATGTATTTATGGAACTAGGTAATACATCACAATACATTAACATGTAACTAAAAAATGACGATGAGAAGAACAAGGAGATAAATGCTCTTATGGTGAAGGAGATGGATGGGACAAAAAGTCAAAATCAAATGGTTGAGTGGAATCCCTGTAAGTCCAACATACAAAAGTAACATACATATTGGATGATAAATAAGTAGGATTATATGATGAATTATTGAATGATTGATACAAAAAGTTGAGTAACCACACAATTCAAGAAGGAAGTAGGAAATTACAATAAATTCTACATAAAGAGAGGATAAGAGATCACAAAAGTAAAGTCATTAATGGGAAATTCAAAAAAAGTCAAAAGCTTTGTTAGTGAAACAATTATCACTTGGGAATGATTTTATAAAAAGGTTAAGGAGATGATTCCTAAGATATTCATAAGCATAACCATGAAAGAGATGGACTCTCTTTTTGAGGATAGACAAAAAAATAGTGTGGGGGAATGTTAACCCTTAATTTCATATATAAAAGGCAGCCATAAGAATGGCTAAGTAGATTGATGTGTATGCAAGACACATAGACTTATACAAGGAAATCTTGAAATATATTGGAAAGGATGACGTGCAGGTGTAGTGCAACATGCATTAAATATGATACACAATGCATGGCTAAGAGAAAGCATAGTTTTGAAGACATTGCCAAGTTGGAAAGAAAGACAAGATGGATAACAAAGAAATAAATATCCAACATGTGGCAAACACTAAGTGAATGATCATGTAAATGGTCAAGGATTGACCACAGATGGAATAATATTCATGGGAATATGCACAAACAATTGCCATACTAGATAACGGAACTTGAGTCAGTGTTAGCTAAAAAAGGGTGAAGGGGTCTTGGGAACCTATAAATAAACCCCTAAACTTTTCATTTGAGATATTTGAAAGTGTGACATGTTTGAGTATCTTATAGTGTTACACATATTTCAGGTTTAAAGTGAAGTGAAGATAAAGCATAGGGTTTGTGAATGTATTCAATAGATGAAAACTTTTGTATTCAGTGTATATGCTTTGTAGTTTGAATACTTGTAAGCATTATTGTATTGGAAATTCTATATATGTGGAGTATACATTGTAGGTAAATTCTTGATGATAATGAAATAAAAGGTTGATTGGAGTTGATGTGTTATTTTCTTTCGTTAGGTGTTATATAGAGTTTATATGAAATACCTTTGCACATGCTTATTTTATTCATATCTCTTTATATCAATGGGGTTCTCAATGTTATATTGCTACAACTCAAGTTAGATCTTAAGTCTTTAGGATTAGGTGATATGTTGATGTTGTGAGTATTTGTCTATCTGATGTGCATGATCTAACATGCACAAGATTAGGAGATATTAATAAAAATATCAATAAATCACTTAATTTATCCTAAGCGTGCTTCCCTTATTTTATCAATTTATTATGCATTATTATTTGATTTATGCGATGAATAATCACATACACATCTCCTAATTATCATGATTCATATCATGTAGATGGTTCTCTTTGATTATTTATGTTGCCATGATTCCTAAAAAATATCTATTATAGATAAGGCCCCATGTGTGTCCTTTGTGATGATTTATATGATGTTACACTACTTATATTGGGGAATGCTACCTTAGGGATTCATTAATTACATTTTGTCCATGAGAGACATATCATCTCTATGATTATACATTTCTCACATATTTCCCACTTGGAGCATTTTATCTTTGTGCTTCACTGAATACATGTTGTTCGAGAGGAACACATTACTATTGTGATTCCACTATGTATATTTTTCCTACTTGAGGCATATTAAACATGTGATTATATATATTATACCATAGGATTGTGTTGGCTAATTCATCTATAACATACATGCTTTCATGATGATATATTACTATGTTAGACATCAATGCTTTTATTTCCTATCATACACACGATGCACATAATCCTTTCTTTTGAGATATGTACTTCATAGCTTTAGTTCACATATAAAAAGGGGGAAATATATCCCTTTTTATTTCCATAACGCACTACCAAATATGTTTATGCATTATCTCTTTCATGTGAGGCAATGGTAAATTGATATTTTCAAGATGTAGCCCAAACATGACACTTGTTCTCAGAATATCTTTAGGACATTTCCTAACCCCAATATCTTTTACATTACATTTTATTTAGCTTTGATTTTTGATTTCTAAAACTTGTACTCATAAATACATGTGGGATTTATCACAATTTTTAAGAACTGGACTTCTGCGAGAGAATTCTTTCTTAGCATAGGTTTGGAGATGTGTGGACCTAATAAAAGGGAACCCACATATTCTAAAACAAAACCAGGTGCATCATTTCTAACTTACCATTTCTAAATTTCATCAGAATATTATTATGAAAACTTATTTTTGCACGTGTTGTTCTCATAATATTCATAGGGACATAGAGATTCAAAGATGTTGGTGACTTGCATTGGGTCATTACCAACCAAAACTAGTTATATCAGTTCTAGTTCTCCTCTTATTATTTTAGTAGGTCATTAATTATTTGGGCACTTGTCCATATGCACATATCCTTTTGTGGGTCTACAAGAGAATTGGAGTTGTTATATGAGCTTTGAGAGTGTGAAATATTTATTGTATTCTACCCATTTTGTTTGGTTAAAATTTATATGCGCACATGCATATCAAAATTTGGAATTATGTAGCCACCTATTTTTGGTAAAGGGGGTAGTTATTAGTTGCAAAATTATATTATTTTAAGGTATTTGTGTGTTTTTCAATTATCAATTCATACTAAGATCTTATTGGTGTGTTTTCCCTATGGTTTTACTTGTTCCCTTGCCTTTTTCCTTCTCATCTCTCTCTTTCCCCTCGCCTCCATGTTTACTTTGGTTCATGGGATTTTACCCAGAATCATGCACTCTAAAATTTTTGGGCACCAAAACCATATATTGTACATTTATAGGGTGGGGCCTTGTGACACTTATATTGGGTCTCCCATGCCTTGTGTTCCTGAGTAGAATTCAATAAAATGTGAAGAATTTGTTTTATTTTCCATGCATTCATTCTAGCTTAAAAATTCATATATGACTAGGGCATGCATTCAATACACTTCTCGTTGAACATGCATTCACTAGACTACTTATTGAACATGCATTGTACTTAGAGTGCTACTCATTGAATTTGTCAAACTTTTAAGGGGCTTGATAATAATTAAGGGATAATACATGCCCTCAAATATATCCCCCCTTTTTTTGGGTCTATAATGTTTTGCTAAGGTTTTGGAGAAGGAGATCGATTTCTCATAGACCTATAATATTTTTTGGGAAAGCAATCAATATTTTTGAATCCCCAAAGCTAGCAAAGATTATTATAAAATTAGTTTATGCACATCTATAATTTACTAGAAATGACCCTACTCATCCCAAAATAGTCATATGGTTTTGGGGGCATTCTCTACTCACTCATGTATTTTTTATTTCTTTTCACCTCGTTATCCATATCTACTATACATTGGTTATTTTTTACAATCATTTTAAAATATATAAAAAAATTACCTCTTGTAAAAAAATTGATTAAGAATCTCAGGATTATGTAGATATCGACATCTCTTCCAATGTTTTATATTACATATAGCTTATTATAATTGAAGAGTAAGCATATATATAAATCAAAGCATTCCTTCAGGTACACAGCCATGATTAGGGGGCATCCAATCCATCAAAGTCACCTAGAGAATGATCTTGGACCTATTTGTTTGAATCTTTGTGTTAGATATTTAGAGGTATTTGTACCTTGGTGGATGGTATAACAAACTATCATCCCCCCCATCGGAATACAATCCGATCCTCTTTCATTTATTACTACATAAAAATATTATTTTATGTGAATTAAATTTGATATAGTTTTTACATTTGATTAAAGGAGAGACACAAGTAGTAGTTTACCTTAAATTCACACCTATGTGGCATGTCAATGGTCCCACATTAACACTTAAAATTTATACCGATAATTATCTTAGAGTATCAACTATTTAATTCTTTATTTTTAGAATCTGACATGTCAGTCAATGCATCGATTAACATGCAAGGTGTCATTATAGAGCCTTTTTAAAAGTCAAACTAATAAGTGATAATTAAAATCCCCCAAAAAGTATAAGTGGGAGCCAAATGTGGGACATTTAAAATTTAGTTAATGGCGCTCATTCCACATTATGCATGCACATTGTTTGAGGTGTCAAAGCAATAACACCTCACCAACCTATATTTAATATCATGTTTTAGACACTTAATGAACCCATACTTGCATTCAATCACACCTAGCTAGTTTGGATTTCCATGAGCCCATACCTATGTTGTATCACACCATTTTGCATTTGCATTATTGTTAAAGGGGAAGATCAAATGTAGTGTATTAGAGGCAACTAGCATATCAAAATGGGCCATAGTCATATTTACTAGATAGGATTGAATGCACATAGAAAGCCTGTATGCAGTAGTGAAAATTGAAAAGCACAACTCAAAAGAGGAAGAAAAAATATCTTCACAATAAAGAAATTACATTAAGAAGCATTAGCCAAAAATTACATAGGAAGGTTCCTTATATAGGTGAAAAATAGATAAGTCTCAACATCCTCATGCATGTGGGATTATTTTCCCCTTGAGGACCTTTATTAAACCTAAGCAAGATTGACTAGACCATGTGGACAAAACCCAGTGGGACAAAAGTCTACACTGACACCTCTTTAAGCGTAGCTTAGGTGGATAGAATAATTGGGTCCCAACACAAAGGCCTGATGAGGTACCTAATTATATAGAGATGACCCCCATAGGAGGAAGAAGATGGAGTTGCTTGAACCCAAATAAGATCACACAAAAGAATATACTTGCTCTCAATGAAAGGTTTGGTGAATATATCAATAATTTGTTTCATTATTTGGATGTAATAGAGATCAATGACCTACTCATGGATGAGCTCCCGAATGAAATGCATGTGAATCTCGATATGCTTGGTCCATTGATGGAGGACCAAATTCCTACAGACCTAGATTATGCTTTGGTTATCACAAAAGATGATTCTTGGTCATCGAAACTAGATGCCAAACTTAATGAGAATCCCCTAAAGCCAAATAGCCTTAGTGATAACATTAAAAACTCCTCTGTATTCTATCTCTATAGAAGATAAAGCAATAGCATTCTATTTTTTTCTATACCAACTAATCAGACCTGAACTAAGTGATAAACTATAGATGAAAGTAGACTTGTAATTCTAAATGTCACCAGCCCAATCTAAATTTGTATACCCAATTAAGTCAACATTGATACTTGTTACATATTGAATCCCAAAACTATGAGTACCCTAAATGTGGTGGAGGATCCTTTTATTTACTTTCTGGTGTAGCTCATGTGGTTCCTACATGAATATGGAGATCATGCCCACTACATATGAAATATTAGGTCTAGTGTGCATAAGGTAGATGAGACTGCAAATTAAGTTATCGATACGAGGTAGTATTAACCAAAGGAAATGAGTAATTAACCTCAAGCTTAACACCAAATTTAAAAGGAGTTGTAGATAGCTTATAGTCAACCATACTAAACCATGTAAACAAATCAAGAGCATACTTAGATTATGTAATACTGATCCTAAAGTTAGACTGAGAAATTTCAATCCTGAAGAAGTAGTGCAACAAGCCCAAGTCAATCGTTGAGAACCTGTCAGACAAAGTAGTTTTCACTATTGTGATGGTGGATGGAGAACTCTCTATGATCAATAAGTCATCCACATAGAGAATGAAAATCAAAAGTGAATCATCCTACTGCAATATATAGACATTCATATCAGAATGGCATTTGGTAAAGCCAACTGAAAGAAGAAATGAGTCTATCTTGGTCTACCAAGCTCGAGGATCCCGTTTGAGGCCATATATAGATTTTTGAAGTTTGCAACCTAAAGAGGAATCTTCCATAAATCCCTATGGTTGCTCCTTGTGTATTTCCTATTTGAGGTCACCATGAAGAAATGCACTCTTCACATCCATTTGTTGAACATCCCAATGATGTGTTGCAATAATGGTGAGAGTAAGTCAAATCGAGTTCATTATAGAAAATGGGGTGAACATCTCAGTGTAGTTAATGTTAGGCACCTAAGAAAAACCCTTTGCTACCAAACATGCTTTGAACTTATAGATAGACCCATCTGTTATAAACTTTGTTCAGTAGATCCACCTACATCAAACAAGTTTTATTCCCTTGGGAAGTGGGACTAAATCCCAATCATTGTTCCCTTGAAAGGAAATATTCTCATCTTCCATAGCAGTATCCCATTTAGGAGTGTCTATTTCCTAAAAAAATAATTATGGATCAAAAGCAGATGTAATGAAAGCATGTGGGGTATCTTGGAATTGTGAATAGATTAACTAGTTTTCTAACAAATCTCCAGCCCGTTAGTCAACACTTTATAGTGTCTATCTAGCCCAAAGAGGACTATTGCTCAAAGAGATAAGATTGGATTCCTCACCATCTAAAGATGATTTAGGAGAAGGAGGAGGGGAATCCTCATCATGAATCTCATTTTTAGAATAGAAGAAGAATCTAGATCATCAAGAGGTTGATCAACCATATCTGAATCATCAGAATTGTCATAAAATCCAAGTGCATTTAAGGAAGGGTAAAAGATGTCGAGTGTGAAGTCCAAAGGACCCTCTATGAAATAAACACTTCTCTCAATGATCGACTCATGAGTGGTGGGATGGATAAACATGTATCCCTTAACACCCTTAGGATATCCAACAAAGATGCAAGACTGACTCTGAGGTTCTAATGCCTTATGTTTCTTATTCAAAATGGGACCCATAACAAGCAAACCAAATAATCAAAAGTGTTATATTGTGTTTTTTTTTACCACTCCAAGCTTTAAAAGGAGTGAGTCCCTTTAATGCTTTATGAAGAAATTAATTTTGAATGTAACAAGCATAGTTGATGGCCTCTACCCAATACTGAGGTGTAAGAGACTTGGAGTATAGCGTACAATTGGCCATTTCCTTCAAGGACATGTTTTTATGCTCTAAAACACCATTCTATTAAGGACTATATGAAATTGTATGTTATAGTTCAATCCCCTCTGATGTACAAAATTTATCAAAAAAAATCACTTACATACTCACCATTATTATTAGTATGAAAAATCTTGATGGCTTTGCTTGACTATTTTTCCAAAAATGCCTTGAGGTCCTTAAAATGGTTAAAGAAATCTAATTTATTCTTGAGAAAATACACCCAAGTGTACTTAAAATATTCATTGATGAAGGTAAGCATATACTTTGTCCTATTGAATGAAGATTTTGGAAATGGGCCAGCAATGTCATTGTGAACAATTTCCAATATTTCTTTAGCTCTTTATGATTTGCCCTTGCCATACTTATCCTCTAGATGCTTACCAAGAATGTATCCCTATAAAACTCTGTCAAAAAACTTAACTCATGGTAACTTTAAAACCACGTCTTGACGACTGAGTTACTCTAGGTAGAGATAGTTGAGAAAGCCAAATCGCTCATGCCATAGTTTACTCATCTCTTCTGAATGAGTGAGTAAATCAGTAGAGGGTTGATCAAAAGTAAAATCAGAGAAAGTATACAATTTGTATTGGTGGTCTGCTTTCCCAAATGCAATAATGGAGTCACTGTTAGCCTTCTTAATGACCACAAAATTGGGTGTGAACTCAACTCTCTTGCCCAAACCGATGTGAGTGATTTGGAAAATAGATAGGATATTGGTGGATAAAGAGGGAACACACAAAACATTATGAAATGTACCATCATTCAATTTAACAAATCCACTCCCACTAACTTCTATGGAAGTATCATCACCCAATAAAATGGAAGGCAAAGAATAAGGCTTTAAGGATGTGAACATGTCTTATGATGAATCCATGTGGTGTTATTTACCAGAATTAGTAACCCATGTGGAAGGTTGGGATGCAACTACAACAAATGCTTTGCCCTTATCTTTGCCCTTATCTTTTCCCTTGTGCTAATGAACTTTGAGTGGAAGAGTTAGGGACACTGATATTGTGCTTCTCAAACATTTTTTTAGTTGGTCAATCTATTTCTCCATGTAATTAGACTCATCATGCCTAGATTTCTTGCAATAGCCCCATGTGAGTCACTCTTTCTTGGGTTTTTCATCTAAAGAGGAAGACTCTTTTGATGTTTTTAGCTTTGCATCAAATTTTTGACCCTTTCTTCGCTCTGGGTCCTTCTTGCTCTATTTCTTTTCCTTACTGTTTGAAGCCTTCTATTTATCATGACTCACAAATAAGGCATGAGATTTGGAGGACTTCGGTATACCCATTTGAATGAGCTTATCCTGCTCTCAAGTCACGTCAATAACAAAGTCATCCAAGGATGGTATGGTCCATGTAGCTCTAAGGGCATGCTTGGTGGCATGGAAGGTAGAAACGAATATATAATAGTTAGATCCTAATTTGGCAAGGATGGAAAGAATCAATTGATTATCCTTTTTGTCCATACTGCATAATTTCAACTATAACTTGAGTGATTTGAACTTTGTGAAGAAGTTTTGTATTGTATCAAAGTCACCTGGGCTTAAACTAATGAGCTCATTCTCCAACTCATGACCCCTCATTTCATATTGCTTTCCAAAGAGTTTATCTAATAAGGTCCACACTTGATTTAGATTTATTGCAGATTTGATATGACAAAGTAAGTCAGGAGACATAGATAGACACAATAAACCATACACTTCATCACTTTGGTTGTACCACTTCACCTTCTCTGCTTTAGTTATCTATTTTGTTTTTATACCCATTATGATTTGGTGTAAGTCTTTGCTCCTCAAGAGAATTTTCAAATTGACTTTCCAGTTGTGATAGTTGAATGGTGTAAGAAGCAGAATAAAACTAAGATCCATGGTGTAGAAATGAAGTATTTGTTAAATTGTGTGTGCTATAGAATGGTTATGTAACACTCCTTGAATCTATAACAGTTCAAATTAATAAGGCACTACAATAACACCAATACAAAGAGATCAAAAAAACACGCACTTTAAAAAAAAATGGCACCTTGAAAAGACCATCGGTTGAAAAGTTATGCTTGATTGAATTTCAATATGGCAAGTTGATCCTCCACTTTGCAAAATTTGAAAGAGTGTTTAAAACTTGAAATTGGGTGCTAGAGCTAAGCCCCCACTAGTAGGAATCCAAATTTAAGTCCCCTTCACATGACCACACAATATGACTAGGGTCCTAACAGGTACGATGAGGGCTCTCCCCATTGATGATGTCACTTTGTACTGTGATGTGACCACGTTCGAGGCGGTTGGGTCGGTTACCCTTGGGCCTTATAAAGGTGTGGGGCATGAATGTGCAAAAGATCATAGATGCACGTTCACATCGGTCAAGGTCACACCAATAGTCCTTTGAACTTGTAGATGTGGGAAAACATGGATATGCTTTAGGTGTCGCATCATCACATGGAGGAAGCCCTGAAGAGGTTGGAATTTTTTCTAAGTCCTGAATTCTACAAAAAAATACTAAAAACCAGCCAAAAATGGTGAAAAATGCCTACAAAGAGAACCCAAATCTTGAAAAATCTATATGTCCTTATACAAATCTAGATAATACCTTCTTAGTATTTTGTAAAACCCCATAAAACTTTTTTGGATTAGAGTATCGAATGATACGAAATCTACAATTTTTTGAAAAACACCCTCAAACTCTCCAAAAATGATGAGAATTGATTGTCACAAAACCAGGTCATGTTTACAACCAATCCTGAGGTTTTAATGCCTTTTAAATCCAACAATGTTGTCCTTTTTTTGTTAGGAGATCCCAGATATATAGATCTGCATGTATTTTCAAGAAATCCCACCAAACCCTTTAAAATTAAAATCAAGAAAAACAACTGAACATGTTGAATGCAAGGTCTCATAATAGGGACAATTGGCTACCAATAAAGCTCTAATACCATGTTAGAATGGGCCACAATCTAATTTACTGGATAGGATTGAACACACAGAGAAAACCTGTATGGAGTAGTGAAACCTAAAAAGAACAATTCAAAAGAGGAAGAAAAATATCTTCACAAAAAAGAAATTGTATTAAGAAGTGTTAGCCAAAAAGTACATAGGAAGATTCCTTATATAGGTGGAAAATAGATAAGTCCCAACATACTCATGCATGTGGGATTATTTTCCCCTTAAGGACCTTTATCAAACCTAATCAAGCTTAACTAGACCATGTAGACAAAACCTAATGGGACAAAACTCTACACCAACACGACATTCATATTTTATTTCTCTAATAATGTTAGAAAAATTCAAGCCCTTTTTATAGCTAAAGAGTTGAAAGGTCATCAAAATGACCATTATGTATTTGAATTGCAATTTTAGCTTTGATATAAGTTGGGTGGATATGAATGTGTTTTCTCTTCTATAGTTGGAGAAAATATTGATAATATTTTTTTCTTTGTTATAAAAAATAGTAAATAGTAATTGAAGTGAGTAGTTCTTAAAGTGCATGGCATCATTGTAGACCTTATAGCCAATTGTTTCTTTGTGACACCTGTACACCACCACTATATCTTGTTGTATCTTTTATATCTTCTTCACACCATTATTTTCACCAATAAACAAATCTACAGTGTAGGTATGGGGAGGGCTTCAATTGTTTTTAGTATTGTGATCCCATATAATCATAAACTGTTGTAAGTTGATAATTTATGGTGGTGTAGATGCTTAAATATATATTTATATGTTAAATTAGTCTTTTATACTTGATAAATATCACTCAAGGATCCACCCTTCAGTTCTAGACGTCTCTTATAGCTAATAGGCTCACCTTCACCATCCCACTGGGCCTTAACGCTTATCCTATAATCTGACCCTGATATTCTAACTATCCATATCACTTGTACCCCATAGTATGGTTAAAATATGATATACATCCTTCAATGTTAGTTACAAAGCTCTGACAACCTTCCATCTTCCTTGATAGTTGCATTCAAACATGGACAATAGTGTCGACACTACTATCCCTCATCCAACAAAAGTGACATTGCCTTCTAAACACTCAAATTTTCAGATATTCTGATATGTATAGGTTTGCCTAATAAGTTTCAATAACCACTCCATATGAATATTTTAAAAAGGTGTGGTATAAATATAATTTAAATCCAACTCATTATTCATTTAGTAAATACTAAGTAAGAACCTATTCAAGCTCATTCAATCAATTACACAACTAAGTCCTATTGCCCTATTCTTCCCTATTTTTATATCAATCATAGGAGTAGGTCTAAAGCATTTAAAGAATAATCGATGAGCAATATTTATTGAGTTACAAGATAGATCGCTACATGCACTTGCATATAACATTCTACAACATTGGTCACACACAAGACAACACATAGGGGATAACTACATATGTTTGAGGCCCTCTTCAGAGTATTGGTTATGTTTGAGCACTCATTCATAGAGGGGTCCTTAAGTTCAGATCAACTATGTGAGCCCACTAACCCATTTTTGGCAATGTAATCTAACTTAGGGTGAAGAGATAGAGTTTGAGATATGTTGTGATATCAAGAGCCTATGCACGTGATCTGAAGACACAATCTAAAGGTGATAAAAAACCCGTAAATACCCAAGTGGAATTCCATACATGACATATGCATTGAAGCACAAATAGTAGCATCAACGTAAGTATCCCTAGGGTGATGCAAGTATTTCTGTTGGTAAAAAAACTAATTTTAAAAATCTAACAACTGGATTAGAATCTTCAGACAATTTTTTTGTACACCTGTCTTGCTCAGATCCACATACACATCAATGTATAAGGTAAGTACAATTTATCATTCACATTGTTATTATTAGAATATTGAATGTTATAATTTTTATATTTTTCACATGCTTAAATTCAATGTTTCTTATCAAAATATATGTAGAATCTATATTCATTAACTGGTTCACTTTTTAAAGAATAGCTTACTCCTTATTTGATTAGGCTACTATCTTATTTAATCCTTGTTTCCAAAAAGTATAGAGCACCTTATGAACATCCCTTGGATGGGATCACCAACTAACACTCTCTTTTCAAAACATATCAATAAATTAAAAAATAAAAAAAATCAAATATTCAATAAAATGCAAAAACATTCAAATAAATCAAAAATACAAAAAAAATAGCATTTCACATGTTTGCTAGCTTTCTACATATGTTGTTTACTTTATGTTAATAGATATCATATCATTTATTTACACACATATGTTTCATAGGTATTTGAGTGTGATACATGCATACATTAGATCCATGATACATATACATGCAAATGTTGAACCTTTCCTATTCCTATGTGACACACTATGTTGGGGGCATCTTGCTTATATATTGACACGAGTTTTATTAGTTTATGATCATTTCCATTTGATTGTATACACTAAAATTTAAACATGCCTATACTTATGTTACTATTTTACACAATGTACTTTGATATTCTATTTTATATGACATTTTTTACTAGCACGTGTATGCGAGGACTAATATGACATGCTTATCCTAGTTGCTTTTATTTCATTTACTTCATATCTTCACATGGATTATTTGAGTGTACCTTTTGTTTGCTTCTTTGTGTTGCATTTTTCTTTGGTGTGTGGACATTTGCATATGTCCTCATCTTGAGTGTGCAACATTTAAACATGCCCCTTGTTTGTGGTCTCTTTAGACCCCTTTTTGCATAACTTTTGAGTGTTCTTGTGTGTGTGCTTGATTGCATTTTAAGCTTGTTATCTTTTAGATGTTGCCACAATCCATATCATGCATATTAGGGATTGTATGCACACTATGAGCTTTATTGATATATCTACTTCAACATGATACTAATATATGATTCTTTACTACGTGGATCACACAAATACAACATAGTTGTCTTATCCTTTTGAGATAAGGTGACTATAAGCTTTTCATTAAATTATGCAGATTTCCATGATGATGATGGGTTGAAGAAAATTTTGGATTCAACATGTTAAGATTATTTAAAACCAACATTTTAGACACCATATGTGTGTCCATCTTCAGGGTACGAGATCAGACCAAATGAAGAAACCAAATGTTGAATATTTTGTGACCAAACAACAATAAAACCCCTATAAATAATAAAAAATATAATAAGGTGAGCACCAAAATGAGGTAGTCAGCCAAACCAAGTGTGAATAATTCCCACATAAATTCAAAAAAGACAAACCAGACACATTTTACCCACCACATATGTCATCTTGGTTTTTCAAAAAAATTATAATTGGATGCCAAGATTCACCAACACCTAAACCATTGTTTTTGTTTAGGTTATTCAAATTTTTATCTATTTTAATTGTTTCAAGGACCTTTCTTTTCCAATATTCATCCTATTTAGATAAAAATTTGGCTTGATCTAAATAAATCTAGTGTTTCATGAGATGGGAATGCTCATCAAGGGTGGAGTTATCTAGACGTGAGTAATGGATGTCTCTCGCATGCTCCTTAAGTCTCATTTGAAGAGATCTTCTAGTTTTCCCAGTGTAAGGGGCTCCACTTGAGAAAGGGATGTTGTAAACATCCTTTTATGTCTTATAATAGATCAAATCCTTAACAAAGTCTGAAGATGTTTTAAGAGTGTTATGAGGTTAAAAGTTATTTGCAAGCTAGCCTTTCTAACAATTCTTGAGATCTTTTCAGAAATGCCACAAACATGGGGGATGGTTATTCTTTGCAAATATTTATTTAAGTTACTATCCCTATGTTTATAATGGCTCATTTTCTAGAAGGCTTTCTCAATTTCCCATCTTTTATAACCATTTTCCATTAGGACCTTAACCAAATACACTTTTTCTTTATGGAAATTTTTAGGATCAGAAACCTTTAAGGCCCTAAATGTAAGTGAATAACAAACAAAAAATTTATGACAAGGATGATGGTGTGAATAAACATAAAGATAAAGATCATTATGGGTCTTATTTATATAGACTTCATGAGATGAAGTTGCATCGGGCCTTTTTGAGATAAGAACATCAAGGAAAGGTAACTTGTTATTTTCTTCTTTTTCCATTGTAAATTATATCTGGTTGGATCTTCCATTTAAGTGTAGCATGAATTTATCAAGTTATTCATTACCATGAGGACACTTTGCATTGGTGTCATCTACAAATCTATCCCACAAATTGGGTTTTAGTGGATATGAATTAAGTGTTTGGGATTCAAAATGTTCCATAAATAAATTAGCAATTATGGGTGATAAAGGTGAAACCATTGCTACTCCATCAGTTTGATCATAAAATTCTCCCTTGAAAGTGAAAAAAGGAGACCTTAAGCATAATTCAATTAAAATAGAGGTTTCACGGTCCATGATTCCATGAATGATGCACATTGCCTCATTAAGAGGATTTTTTGTAAAAATAGATACCACGTCAAAGCTGACCAAAATTTCATTTGAATTGGCCTTTCTATCCTTAATCTTCCTAACAAAGTGTTCTAATTTTTTTATAAAAGAGGAATAACTGCCAACCAAATGTTTAAATTTCCCCACTACAAGTTTTACAAGATTGTAATTCGAACTATTCCTTGTGTTTACAATGGGTCTCAAGGGAATGCCATCTTTATGAATTTACTGAGCCCCATAGATCTTGTGAATAATAGGAGCATGTGGAGTTAGTCGTAACTTATCTTTGTCACTAATGGATGAACTTTTTATAACTTTAGTGACATCTTTAACAATTTTATTCAAAGGATTTTTTGAAAGTTTTTTGTAGCTACCACTCATGTTTAAATGATTAATCATCTTAGCATCGTAATCTTTTTTGTCTAGAAGTATGGTCATGTTGCCTTTATCATCTTAGCATCGTTAAGTTTTTCATTCCCCTCACCTCAAAATGTGGGGCATGTCATAGAGACATGAATCCACATTCATATAATTAACATAATTGACATAATTTGATTCAATTTACATGATTTAGATATACACTTAGGACACAATTTTATGCATTTGGCACATATTCTGGGCATAGTTTTCAGATTTGTGATACATATTGTACATAGCATAGGTTACATTTTTATAGATACTTCAGCTTGAGACACATTCTAAGGTGTATATCCCATGCAAATGCACCGTATTACATATACATTATTCATATTTTACCAGTATTCATGCACCAACCCTACCAAAATGCATCATTTGAGCTTTATCTATTGTAACAGTTGGTTTTTTTTATTAATGTGATTGAGATTTTACGCTCTTGATGGACTTGGCACTACTTATAATATTACAGGATGATATGGTTACACCATTTGACTCGGGCGAGATTAGCTAGAATATGTTACATTCGAGTTGTCTAATTTTGATTCAGAGCTCTCGATGGACTTGACACAACTCACCCTTATATCAGATTGGGGGCATGATCACCCTCCAATTCCCCTCTTCACATCTTTGAGGTTCATCTATGAACCTCTTTCCTATGCTTCAACAAGGAAGCATCATTACCAAAACAAACTATTAAGGGGAAACATGGTTGCATCAACACACAAGTGTACTCCTTTGCTCTTTTTTATTTCAAGAAATTTTAATTATTCATTTTCATGTTATATACACTAATTACACTTGTAACATGCTCTTGTTTGCATGTCATACACATACATCAATTTCAAATAAGGCTCATGCAAAGCAAGGTGTGTTGTACACATTATGGTATGCACTATATTTCTTCCAAACCAATAATTTCATCCTCATGCATTATTAGATTAAGGGGACAATGTAGATTCTTAAATCTAGATTTATATGTTAGACTGGTCTTGAACACTTGAAAAATATCACTCAATGCTCTGCCCTTTAGCTATAGATCTTCCTTGCAGTCGATAGGCTTATCTTCGACATATTACTAGGCCTAAGTGTTTATCTTACAGTTCGACCCTGATATTCTGATTACCCAAATCACTTGTAGCCCGTAACATACTTAAAATATGATATACATCCTTCATTATTAGTTGCAGACCTCCAACGACCTTCCATCTTCTTGGATAGTTGCATTTAGAATTAGACAACACTGACACAATTATCATTGATCCAATAGTAACATTGATGTAATTGTCCTTGTTCCAACCCAAGTGTTCTTGCCTTTGAAACACTCAAATTTACAAATCTTATGATATGTACGAGTTAGTTATAACAAGTTTCATTAACCCTTTAGTGGGAATATTTTAAAAATGTGTGGTATAAATACAAGTTAAAGCCAATTCATTATTTATCCAACAAATACCAAGCAAGAACACATTCAATCTCAATCAATCAATTACACAACTAAATTCTATCGTCTTGTTCTTTCCATATTTATATATTAGTCATAAGAGCAGTTATATTACAGGTCTAAAGCATTCAAAAAACATATGGAAATCTTAACATGACTATTCACAAGTTATTGCATGAGACTCCAATGGTAAATATTGCACAACCTTTGAAGGAAGAGCTATGCAAAAATAAACTAGATGCGACCAAGATAACATGAGAAAATTAAACCAAGGAGTTACAAGGATTGCTTAAGAAATAAAAAGAGAGAGTGGTAATCACAATGCATGTATTTATGGAACTAGGTAATACCTCACAATACATTAACATGTAACTTAAAAATGATGATGAAAAGAATAAGGAGATACATGCTCTTATGGTGAAGGAGATGGATGGGACAAAAAGTCAAAATCAAATGGTTGAGTGGAATGCCTATAAGTCCAACGTGAAAAAGTAACATACATATTAGATGATAAATAAGTAGGATTATATGATGAAGTATTGAATGATTGATATAAAAAGTTGAGTAGCCACACAATTTAAAGCCAATTTAAAGTCACTTCATTATTCATCTAACAAATACCAAGCAAGAACACATTCAATCTCAATCAATCAATTACACAACTAAATTCTATTGTCTTGTTCTTTCCATATTTATATATTAGTCATAAGAGCAGTCATATTACAGGTTTGAAGCATTCAAAAAACAACTCATGAGCAATATTTGTCAAGTTACAAGCTAGATCACTATATGCACTTGCATATAATATTTTACACCATTGTTAACACATGAGACAACGCATAGGGGAAAACCACATATGTACGAGGCCCTCTTTAGACTATTAGAAATATAGGCAACTCTCATTCATAGAGGGGTCCTTGAGGCGAACTTGACTTCGTGAGCCCACTAACGCATTTTTTGTAAGGTAACCTAACCTAAGGTGAAGAGTTAGGGTTTGATCTATATTTTGATATTGAGAGCCTATGTGTGCGATCTGAAGACATAATCTAAAAAGTGACAAAAAATCAATAAAGACCAAGGTGGAAGTTTTAGTCAATAATCGATATTGCATACTTGAAAAATGTGTTGAAGCACATATAATAATGTCGACACAAGTGTTCCTAGGGAGATGCAAGTGGTTTTGCTGGTAAAAAGCTAATTTTTAGAATCTAATGACCTGATTTGAATCTTCAGACAATCTATTTTTGCATATGCCTTGATTATATCTACTTGCACATCAATGTATAAGTTAAGTATAATTTCTACTTCACATTGTTATCATTATAATATTGAATGTTGTATTTTCTATATTTTGCACATGCTTAGATTCAATAGTTAGTATTAGAATATATGTAGAATCTAAATTCACTAATTGCCCCACTTTTTAAAGAGTAGCTTACTCCTTATTTTATTACGATAATGTCTTATTTAATCCTTGTTTCCAAAAAGGGTTAAACATGTGGCAACACAAATAATTTGGTTTCCATAAAAATTGTACTAAAGTTGGGTTTGACATGTACTTAATATCAAAACTTGTATAAAGTTACATGATTACAAAATGGTTATCCAACATTGGTGACTAAGCAGTGAGTGGTGATCAATTGTATGGAAATGTGCCCATTTAATCACATGCTTTTAATTTGCCAATAACAAATTGGATGATAAAAGTACTTAAATTATCTTAGACCCTTATAAGCCTAGGTTTACTTAAATTAACTTAGACAAATATAAACACAGGTTTGAAATTGGCCCAGTAGGTGCCACTTCCAATATTTCACATCCAACAGGTCTAAAAATTGCTCATAGGCTCAACTTTCAACATTTGTTTTGTTTGAGACTTTTGAGTGTGGGATAGATGACAGTGTCTAATAATGAACTTCAATCCTAGGTTTATTTGGTCCAAGGTAGTCATTTATGCACAATGTTTAATTTTAAAAAAACATATCTTCATTTCTTAATTACCTACGGCCTATCCTTCAACTAAAATATGGATACATTATTTATGTTTAAATCAAAGAAAATATATTTATATAGACATTGAGCTGATAATCATTGTTGCACACATATTTGTTACATACATTTTCCTATTTGTCGAGGGATCTTAATTTCATTGAGCACACTGACAATATCAACCAAAAATAATAGGAAAACCATTTCACATTCATCCATTGATCTGTGACTATCTTTTTTACTGAATGTAAAGTTCTTGAGGAGATTTGTAAGAGATAATGGAATTGTGTTATTTAGGAAGTGGGCTTTATGATGGTTTCCTTTTTTTATCATGTTCTATTTACATAAGCACATTCTTTTGCTTATTAAAAACCATGTTTCATGTAGACACCAACGAGCTATGCCAATCATTATAGATCTTGAATTGTATATGTTAAACTAGTTAGATGTTTTTTGGGGTGACAAAGAGGAGAGGCGTTCTTACAAATTTTTAATTGTTTACAGGGGAGGTAGTGATATCCATTGCATTTCTCTTCTCTTCATATGATAATTAAATTAACTAAAATATAATGCTTGTGTTCAATGCAATGTAGGTTTCACTTGGATGGCACTATCTCGAGCATTTATTGAATTCTGTATATGGGGTTGGGATAATCTTCCTTGAATAGTTCTGATGTACTATGTTAATTTCATTTATTCTCTTGAGGGATACTTTCACATGGTTATTTGCAATGCCAATAGTTTTGGAACACAGCTATTAATCATGACTTGCATTATATATCTTGAGATGCTCCATCAAAGCAACATCTTCATTCTCTTTACATATATGATTTTCAGAAGATGAATGAAAGCTATGCTCCTTTTGTAAGGAAGTTTGATGGAGACGATCCAGTTCTCGATAAAACAAACAACAAATTACTCAGTAAAAGAAATGGTAGTTTGGTTCCTAGTGGCAAGTGTAAAGGAAACAAATATGATGGATATGATCAATGTTCAATCATGGGTGATAAAATTTTTCTTAACCTTGGTCTAGGTGCAAAGAGGCTGGAGAACTTAATTGTGAAAGTCTTGGTGAAGAGTATTTTTCATGACAAATAGTGTAAGTAGTGGTATCCTGATACCATATGCAAATCACACACTCAACGAGAGCTTCTTGCTGAAGTTTATTGGAGGAAGACTACAAATTCAAGCTTATCAAACTTTACATCATGCTGCACATGCTTTGTATTTGTACATTACTACCTTATTTGACAAGGGTGTTATTGGGAGATGATTTCTATTGGGACCAATTTGGCAATTTGACATAATAAAACTTGTGAAATTTGTTCTTTGTGATGTGAGTATAACATGGTTTAGTGTTGAAGGGTTCCAAAGAGACTTCATAATTTATTTCTTGCAAGGTCAATGGCTAAGTGTAACTACATACAATCAAAGTGATCAAACAATTTATCTGATTTGTTATACTTCTCATGACTGTGAGTAGTTGGAACATATGTGTAAATTTGTAACTAAAGCAATTTCTTACATATATAATTCCTTTGTAAGATCTCTTTTGTGTAACAAGTGAAATAAATTCACACGATGTGATTTTGGTTTATTTTTATCAAGGTAAGTAACTCAAAGGTATTTGTAGGGTGGAACGAGAGTATAAGTTGCGATGGTCGTTGGATGGTATAGCCACCGGTGACTTAATTTTTACCTGTTTCCCATTTTTTTACTTTTAAGACTTCTACTGGATAACACTGGGAAATTGGATGTCATGGTTTAAGAGAGTATTCATAAATGAAATTGTATATACTATAGGAAAATTACTAAAAAACTTGAGTTAAAAAAGTGATATATAAATTAAAAGGACCTATTATATTCACAACATGATACTAGATCAATATAGATGATAATATACATGTTGATTAAGGTTGTGTGTACACATTGACAACATCAATGACCTTTGGGCTAGCGTTAAACAAGTATCAGGAACCCTTAACTATTCTAGTTGGTTATGCCATTAGATGATTTAAAACCTTTGCCTCAATCACCGCGACAGATCTTTGGTTGTTGCACCCAATTACAATAGGCACCCAGAGACTAATGGACTCCAATTCCAATTTTGGGGACTTAGATGGCCTCATTCCGTTGCCACATACCCTTCTTTTTACCTAGTTTTACTTTGTTGCATTATAACAAGGAGCTTGACTAACAATTCTTGAGTGAAATTTGAAACCAAGTCTCATATTAGAGTGTTAATGAAGGTCTAAGGAACAATAAATAGAAAATGTTTAGAGTTAATATTGTGGAATAGTATATATTTTTGTAACTTTTGAAATAAAAAATTATGACAAGGTGGATGTATACTTACATTTAAATATTGTGAGTATGAGGACAATTCCTGTGTGTACAAGTTGTTTTGAAATTTTGTACATGTCAGAAGTATAAAGTTGACAAGGTGTTAACCTTTTATTGCACATGAATAATATAACTTATTTGATGAGTAATATAAAAATCTATTCGAACGAATCTAATATTAACATTATTTTTTACAAATTTGAAATTGATATATATGAAATTGAGATGAAGTGTACTAACAATAATATAATATTTTGTGTACGAGTTTAAGATTGCTTATGAATTATGCTGGAATGTCAATGCACTAGAATTAAGTATGCATATATCTATAATTAAATAAAATTTCATCCACTCTTCATAATAAAAATGTAGGCCACACATCCCCAAATACACAAACACCCTCTCATAGATTGAACCTTACTCAACTTCCAGTATCTCTCCCTTAAATGTTTCATAGGTATCGATTGGATGTTTGATGTAAAATCACTTTTCCATCATAAATATCAATTATATGTTTGATATAAAACCAATTTTTCACAAAACAAATAAAACATTCATTCAAAAAGAAAAGATTACATGAAACAATTTTTCTAATTAAAATATATAATAAAAAAATTAAAATAGAAAAAAAAATTTAGAAATTTTACATTATTAATAATATAACCCTTATGTAAAAGGCGTTGTACTAACACAAATTAGTGGACGACTAGTGTGGTTATCCCTATCTTCAAAAGCGGGGATACCAATAACCCGTCAAATTATCATATTATCATGGTTAATCCCCTCCTTGGTAAACTCTTCGGAAGCATGATAGAGCGCAAAATCAGCATGTGGGCAGAAAAAGAAGGAAAAAGAGCTAAGGGCCAAGCTGGATTTTGACCGAAGCACTCTACTATTGATCATGGAGCTACACTTAGGTTCTTGATTGAAAAAAAATGGAACACTCAGGGAGACGAGGCCTTTTGCTGCTTTGTCGACTTCAAAAAAGCCTTTGACACGGTCCCTTGTGACAAACTTTGGAACAAGATGAAGGAGCTGGGGGTTCCAGATGAGCTCAGAGCTGCTGTCCATAGATTATATGAGCAAGTAAAGGCTAAAATCAGAAATAGTGATGGAATGTTAGAGTGTTTTGACAGTGATATAAGGGTCAAACAGGGTTGCCCACTTTCACCAGCTTTATTTGGACTGTACATTGATAAATTAGAAGATTGGTTAAATAAGGATAGTGGGGAGGGGATTCAACTAGCTAAGGATGCTATAAAACTGCTTCTTTATGCAGATGACCTCATTTTAATTGCCAAAACAGCCAACAGCTTGAGGGAACATTTGAGAGCACTTGAAAATTTTTGCCAAGAGGTTGGAATGCAGGTGAACACAAGCAAGACCAAAGTAATGATCTTCTCTTTGAAAAGAAAAAAGAAACAATATACATTTACCTTTGAAGGCAGCCCGTTAGAGATAGTCGAAGAGTACAAGTACCTCGGGCTTGATTTTCATCACAAGCTTAGTTGGGAAACGTGTAGAGCAAAAAGAATCCAAGGAGGATGGAAAGCATTGTACTCTCTTCAAAATAGGTGCAGGACTGCGGAGCTATGGGATTTGAAGACTAGGAGAACACTCTTCGGTTTGTTGGTCATCCCGGTGATTCTTTACGGGTGTGAAATTTGGGGCAGCAGTATGTCAGATCAGAAATGGAAACAGATAGAGAGAATCCAAAAACACTTCATCATAAGCAATCTCAAAGTCAAGAATTTGGTGCCGTATGAGATCCTACTTGCTGAAACGGGGACCTTCCCCTAGAGGCATTGGCGATGATACTGTTACTAAGCTACCTCAAGAAGATTCAAAACATGAAGAAGCACAGGTGGCCTAGACTAATTATGGAGGAAGAGCTAACTAGAAGAAAGAACACTTGGAGGAAGCAAAATGACAAATGGGTAAAGAGGTGGGATATTAGCATGTAGGAGTGCCCAAATACTAATGAAGAAATAAAAAAATATGTGAGAAGAAAATTCAAGGGCATCATGTGGACAAAACAAATGGGCCGTAAAAAGGAATACTACCTCAAAGAATTCAACCCCATAGGGGATTTTGAAGAAAAACCCTATATAGGAGCAGACATTAAGTGGAAAGCGAAAATGTTGATTGCCCAACTTAGGATGAGCTCTCATCATCTTAGGTGTGAAACGGGTAGATGGCTAACTCCCAAAGAGGATTGGGAGGAGAGAATATGCCTCTTTTGCAACAAAGGTGTGGTGGAGACGGAACGACACTTCCTTTTGGAGTGCGAGGCATACAAAGACATCCGATACAGTTATGGTGAAACTTTGAAAATCGCCAACCTGGACACCCTGTTTGAAGCAACAAGGTTGGGTAATACGGCAAACTTCGTGATCAAACTTCTCAGTAGAAGAGAAGATCTCAAGAAGAAAGTTCAGGGAACTTAGGGAACGTTTTGTGGCCGAAGTCTCGTTTTGAAGAAGATGTGCACCACTGATGGGTCCCATACACTGTTGTGGTCTCATGGACGTTATTAAAATCCTTCATTCATTCATTCATTCATATCCCATACACACCTTGGTCTCGTGGACCTTATTAAAATCTTTCATTCATTCATTCTCTCTCAAACGCATTTTCCCGCTCCCTGTGCTCCTTATTGCAGTTTCATACCATAAATATGCAATGATAAATGGCTGCGATTTATGGCGCTTGCTAGCTAAAGATTCTTTTTTTTTTGAAGTTTACTGTACTCTCTGGCATAGGGGGTTTAAGTTTCTCGTACTTTCCACTGGCTTCGACGCTTCATTGTTTAGTTTGAATGTCTTTTTAGTTGCACAATGGAGTTCATAGCTGAAGAAGGCAATCAACCGCACAACAATTGCACTACTCTCATTCTGGTACACACAAATCTCAATATAATTCAGGATCTCGAGTTCCGTTGGATTTAGGGTTTAGGTTTTATGTTATTTGCATTCATTTCTCTCAATGATTAAGATCTGGATATAGAAGATGTCTCTGAACGTATGGAAAGTTGTCCTAGTTTTAATAATACGTATATTTTGCAGCCAGCTGTTTCAATTGGGAACGTGGGACAATTGGCAGTGGACCTCCCGGTGTCCTCTCGGATGGTTGTTAAGATAGGGTACTTGGATGATCCATATGTTTTACCCTGCGTAGGCAATGATGCTTATGGACCTCAGCCACAAGGAGACCTAGCAGTAGCCCTAGAAGGTTTGTTTAAGATTAGAATGATGCAGACATGTTAGCCTAGGTGGGCATCCTTTTTCTTCTTCTTTGTAGGTGTCCATGGGAATAATGATTATTGGAAAAATAAAAATATCTAACTATTGAAGTGCTTTAGGATTTAGTTTAAAACTCCACAACAGGATAGTAAATAATTTTATCATTAGGAGTATAGTTAAAGCTCTATTGAGCATATATTATTTGTATAAAATCCAAATTTGAGTTTAACGTTTCCCATCTAATTGAAGCATTCCATCCCAATGGCAAGGCGAGATGATGAAATGACTCGTGCTGTGAAAACATTCCAGTCAACACCTCTCTTTATTGTCTCTCATTTCGCATTTGCTTTACATGAAATATTCACCCATGTGATTGGATATGAATCTCATGCATCCTTTTTTCCCCCTTGGGCAAGCAATGTCTCTCCTTGCACAAGCTTCAACTTTGTTTTCCCTTTTTCATCGGGTAAATATGCCTATAATTATTGGGAAGCAGCTTCCTTCAGATACTAAAGTGTTCCCTGGTTGAGAAGTTAAGTACCTCTTCACACCTCCTTCTGATCACTGAATCACAGTAAGTCAACATCTCCATCATTTACACCAAGCCCCATTAGAACAACATCTGGATTAACATAAAGGGTGAACCACCAGCACTGGGAGTGTCAAGCACCATTAGTCACTGTAGTCACTAGTGGCAATGGCGATAGATCTCTGAGGTGAGTTCCCCCTTTGTGGGTGGCCACCAGGTTGTCTCAAATCTCTTATTCTTACACCCACTGTGGAATGTTGGCTACCCTTTCCTGTTCAAAATCCATACATTATAATTTTTCTTTTTGCATTTGGAGGTTTGTGCCCCATTTGACTATTAAACCACAGCCCCACGGACCATTAGCTTCACTCTGTTGTTTGAATTCCTTGAACAGACAATATATGAAGGGGATGAACTATTAGGAATTTCATGAAGATGCTGTTCTTTCATTTCTTCGTTATCCTTGAGGTAGCTTTACTGTAGTATTGTTGCATGCCTAACACGTATTTTGGCTTTTTTACCTGATTTGAACCTGAGTTTGGAATACCACAAGTTTATTGGGGTTTAGTTTGCCATTTTATTCTAGCTTGGCTTGCCTTGTTGAGCTGTCTGCCTTAATATAATAGAAATGGACACAGGAAACGGATCAGAATGCTTTGTTTTTTAGGATAGTCTTTGATATGAGACGATTGAATAAGCCTTCATTCTGGATATGCTGTAGTGGTTGGGGTTTGGGCAGTTTTTAATGAAGACAGAGGCTACTCTTTTCTCCCAGGCTTCAGAAGTCATAGTCAGTGTTAATGGACTAATTACGGAATAAATTCTGCTTTCATATCCATCCAATAAGTATTTCTTCCAATACCTTGTACGTCTCGATAGCCAGTGCAGTCGGGTGCCTCTTGGAACTTGGAAGCATCCGAATAGGAAATCGAAGGGGTCTCCCAGATAACATGCATCTTTTCAACATACATTGTGTTGATATTTTGGCTGAGACACTATAATTCACCTTCAAGTTATTGTAAGGAACATTATAGTGTTAAGCCCTGGGTAGTAATTAGCAAGGAAAGGACAAAAAACCATCATTGTTGGCAAGGACAGAATACTGGGCTGGTTAAACCTTCAGTGGAAGATTATGCAGCCAGGTCAGCTTATTAGATACAAGGGTATTTAATTTGGTATTGATGTCTCACAGCTGATCAATGGAGATTTGTGTGGGGCAAGTTTGAGAAGAAAATACAAAATTAGTCTGTTAAAGAGCTTAACATGACAAAGAAAATGATAGTTGTTTATAGGTTTCCAAAAGGAGAAAATATTTTGCCAAGCATACCTGTTATCTTCCAAGACAGGGTTTAACAAATTAGAATTTATGTCCAAACAATTCCTACAAGGAAATTAAGGTGATACAAAAAGTATTCTTTTAGCCTTTTGTGAGTTATGTGACCTGCCCTAGGACAGAGGAGGCTTTGGTATCATCGGAGCACAGAGGGCATTGCTACTTGGAAAATGGATGGCTCTATTTCTAACTGATAATATCAACTGACAAGCACTAGGCAGTTATAAAATCCATGACGGCCTTACAAATAGTAGGTATGGAAGGTTCTTTTAACCTTTGCGATGTTGTGCAGTGGGCAAGAGCATTCAGATTCTGTAGTTCTTTTAAGAATTTGGCAAGCATGCCAACTTGTTTATGACCAACCGAAATGGTAATTTGAAGGGCCTTATGATGGTCAGGCCCTGGGTACAAAACTTATTTGAACCTTTCCCTCCTGACCTAGAGGACATTTGGGCTCCCTTACCGAGAGAACAATTAGTCAAGTTTACTTATTTAGAGGGTAAGCACTTGCTAGGAAGGAGTCCTTTCAGTGGGAAATATTATGGAATAAAGAGCAAAACACTTTCAAAATAGGAGTACACTGAACAGTAACCAAAGATTGGCTGGAACAAATAAGCGTATATTCCTAGAGCTTTGCAAGATTATTCTTTGGGAGTGCCATTCTAAAATCCAAACGGAAGTTCTAGGGCCTGGTTGGAGATTGGAGATGGAGTGATAGGAAGCCCTTTTACTCCTCTCGGTTTAATACAGAATGGTGGACCCAAGATTGTGATAACAATGGTTGTTTAGTTGCCAAAGTATCTGAAAAAACTAGAATCACTTTCAAGCAGAAAGTATCTGTTTGGTTGCAGCCTTAAGCAGAACTTAGAATTCAAGACAACATTAAGCAGAACTAATATAAACAGTTAGGTTCACAGGCTTTCCTTGTATTCTATGCCTGCAAAAAGAAACAGTTATATATATATTTTTGGGGTGAAAAATAGATATAACTTTCTGGCAGTGGATCCAAGCAGAATATGGCCTGCTTTTTGTGCCTCCACTTGCATTTTAAAGTGGCACTTTTAGAGATTAATTGAGTGACTAGTGACTATGGAAAAGATATATGGAAAACTGTGTTATTTGTTGTTATATCTTTTCTCCAGGATAGAAGTAAATCAGCTTTTAGGAAGATTTCTCTATTTTATCTGGGACAGCTTGATGCTTTTAGTACAGGCTTAGCATATCAAATTACGTCTTAAATTGAGATCTTTAGAAAAGATGTTGTGTTTTAGCCAGTAGGTGCAAAGTAGTGAAGCTCTGTGTAACTTTTATTTTTCTGATGAAATAATATAGGATGCATGTTTCAAAACAAAAGTTTAATAGTGTTATATAGATTCAAATCCATTTCTTTGTGCTCAAAATTTTGGCCCAAATATGCATGGCTTGTGTATGATTTAATCACAATCTACTTGCTGTATTCGCATTCACATTAACTGCCGTCCTAGACTATAAGTTCATCTATAGGTGATATATCTTTATATGCAAATCTGAAATATTCTGAACATTTTAATATAATGTACATAAAATTTAAAATCATAGCATGGATATGGAATTTTGCTGTGTAGGTAGAAAGAAAAGTGGGCCAGAACATTAAACCCATAGACAACTTTGAAAATTTATAGATTGAATGACTGAAGATAATTCCGTTATTCAACCTACATTAAAATAAAAAGTCATTAAGAAAATAAATAGTTCTTCATGTGGATACAAAGGCGTGGGTGGATTGTTCATGTCTTACTTTATCTTTAAACCAAAACTGAAGGACTGAAAATTTATATCTTGAATGACTGAGTAATTCCGTTATTGAACCTACATTATACTAAAAACTTATTAAGAAAATAAATAGTTCTCCATATGGATTAGAAAACTTGCATACAATGACATATGATTTGTTAAGGAATCCTTTGTATTCTAGCCTTTTAATCTAGTGGTTTCCTATAATGATTTCGTAGTATATATGTTAGTTTATATAATAAATGAGCCAGATTGATT
Organism: Torreya grandis; assembly: GCA_037957365.1. Lineage (NCBI taxonomy): Eukaryota > Viridiplantae > Streptophyta > Pinopsida > Cupressales > Taxaceae > Torreya > Torreya grandis. Next base: position 2,436,553 of record JARHVA010001461.1, on the reverse strand, counting down.
TCATATTTCAGGGTGGCATGGACTATCAATTTAAACATTAAAAAATATTGCTTGTACGAATCTGTAGCTTTGCACATCAAATTTTTACCTTGGACAAAAAACTGCAATTGTACAGGGGCAAGTGCACACAGGAAGTATGGAGAAATGCTCGTTGCCATATTAACACATGAAAACTCCATTTATTGCTGTAATACTGACTGTAAATAGGTCAATGGCACAAATTTGTTTCTTCAAAATATCTGTCGAGTTTTGCTTGTTGAACAGTGTAATGATAGTTAAGGATTTAAAGTAAAATTTGCTAATCACGATTTTTTAACAAATGTTGTAGTTGTATCCCTGTATGATAATAAATTTTCGAGTGTGCACTTCAATTGCATTTTTGTGACAATTTGTTTCAGTTTAAAGAGGAAGTAAGACACGAACAATCTGCCTGTGCCTTCTTAGTCCTTTCCATTTGGCCTATTTCATGGATGACCATCTTTCTTTTTTTGACATCTAATTTGTCATAACCAAAATATTCAGTATGAATCCATTTAATTTGCTCAAAGTTATGCAATTTTATACAAGTGTTAATGGTGTTCTGGCTCTGGATTATCTTTCACAACATTTGTTTCTAAGCTTGCCAAGTTTTAGAAAGGAATAAATGTGCTTATATATGTTATTTTTATTCTTCTTGCAATGGAATAGTGAAGCACTGACCTATTCAGTAATTTGGGGTTTCATTAAATGGCATGCTTAGCCCTATATTGTTTTTTTGGAATGGCAGTTTTTGAAGTTTTGGAATATGATCTGAGTATTATTCAGCAAAGATCGCCAGTTATGAAGGTCTCCCTCTCTCTCTCTCTCTCCTCCCTCCATGTGTCCTCATTGGTCTTTGTGTGTGCAAACACATTTCCTTTTAATGAGAATAGAAAACAAGAGGAAGATGCATAACATTTAGGGCTTCGAAAGTCAAGTGCTTCCTTGCATTCAATGAATTTCTATAAGTCAGATGTTTTGAAAACTATGATTTCTGATCAGAAAGTGAAATGTGAGAGAAACTATTTAGTGCATTGAAGTTTGGTATTTATGAATTTGAAGGCCATTTACAGTTCAAAGTGATTTTTGTAAGTTGTATTTGTTTAATGAAACTCTTATTCTGTTAACAAGTTTTAAAAATAATTTCATTTAGTTTAGTGGTGCATACTCTTCTTTTACGTCATATTTCTCAACATGTATAAGTACACACATAATGAAATGTTAGGTTAACAAATTAAGGATACTCTAGTTCCAAACTTTTTCCCGTCTTTTCTCAAAATAAGGTGGGACTAATTTTAATTCTGCAAAATGAGGTTTGTGAAGTTTATCGTTAGAGAAACATAGGATTTAGGTATAGAAATATGTTCAACCATCCTTTAAGACTATTTGCTTGTTTTAAAGGGTCAATCCACTACTTTTAGTATTTTCAGGCTTTCAGCTAGCTTGGTGGTGTGTTCTACCCATATCACTACCATTTGTATAATTTTATGCGATAATAATGTTGTATGGATGATAGATTATGCACACAAGTCCATGTTTGAACAAATAAATAACTCCACAAGCATAAAAGAAGACACAAATATGTGGTGTTGTCGATAGACACCCAAAGAATAATCATTCGATATAATAATGGATTGATAGAAAAAAAGTATTGATAGGTGGGAGACAATCTATTTTTATTCATCTATAAATAAATGAAATAAGGGTAGGTTGATCCATAATAAGGCACTAACCTCAATATAAAAAGAAGTATAGGCTATACCTTGACCTACACATAAGCCAGTGATATACTACAAGTGTCAGTAACTCAAAGGGACGTGCAAAGATGGGTTTTACACTGTAATGTCCCCCATAAAACTCAACTTGGAGGGGATCAAAACAAGATGGCATTAAGCTAAACTTTTAGAAGTAGAGGCTTTAACACCCCTCTAATTACAACTTTTGTAGGCCCAAGCAACTCTTGCATCCTGGAAAATTGATTATCATTGCACACCAATTTGTATTTGGGCATCTTTTGCATCTTCAATAATAGACTAGACCCTTTCTCTACTGCCTTGCCCTTCACTTCTGTTGTAGCTTGCGGATCGTGAATCATTGTCATCCACCATTCGGGATAAATTGGCCCATTGCTTCTAATTGTGAGTTCTCCATGGAGAATTTACATCCTTATGTAGGAGCATCCATGGTGGAAAGGCTATCCCATATTGCACAAAAACAGAGTGTTTGCTTTCTAGTTGTTTGCTTGTTGTTTAGTTGTTCTAGGTGGTTTCCTCACTTTTTGTGTCGGCCATTCTTATTGCGGCTTGTTCGTGTTATTGTTGACAACTTTGGCTCTCAATGATTCACCTTGCAGAGTTATGTTGACTTTGTGTTTTGGGGACAAACTTCATCTTTTTCTCATTTGGTGGACTTGCAGTTCTAATCGGAGTTATAATGTTTGATTAGGTCTTGAATGGAAATTTGTGTACTGTAGTGGTAATCGGGGTTCTAATGCCCCATTTGGTCTTTTTGAAGACTTGGTCGATGAGTCCTTTGCTAATCAGGTTTTTACTTCTGATTAGGCCTTGTAGATGATTTGCATTGCATGCTTTGGTGGTCGGGTTAACATTTCCCGATTTGGTCTTGCTAGATTCTCATTTGACAGTGTAGTGGTATTTGGTTTCATTTTCCCAAATAGGTCTTGGAAACGTCCAAAGTCACTTTGTTGTTGTAATTGGGTATCACTTCCTCGATTAGGTTTGGGGAAGAGATGCATTTGTAATTGAAATCTTAAGACCCAATTTGGTCTATCAACAACTTTGAAGAGCTTGAATTTGCTAATCAGGATTCCACTACCGATTAGGTCCTTTGGAGTTTCAAACCTTCGTGCTTTGACAATAAGGGTAAGTTTTTCGATTGGGTCTTGTTATTTCGTTCAAGCTCGTGATAATCCTAATTGGATTTTATTCCCCGAATAGGCATGTGACATTCATTTGATAGACTCCTCTTTGTTTTGTGGTTTTCAAAGTCCACATAGGTCGGCAAATGATCAACACTATGTTTGCAATGGTAATTGGAATTGTTTCCCCAAGTGGGTCTCTCGTTATTCAAGTGGCAAATGATAGTTTTAATCAGTGTTTATCTCCCAATTAGAACGTGCAGAATAGCCTTTGTGTGTTTTCTTTGGTTTGTAGTTTCTATGCCCGATGGGCTCGAGAGCATGGCAAATGGTTTCACACAGTTCTATGTGGATCTCGGAGGCCGACTAGGTCGTGGCATCTCTTGGAAAGTTTAACTGTGGTACGCGGGTTAAAAATCCCAATCATAATGTTGAGCAACTCTTCCAAACTCCATAGTGCTATTTAGAGTATTAAGGCCTAACTAGGTCTAAACAATTTCAAATTTTTTTAGTGCCTTGGAAAAGCTCGATAGGTTCTACATAATGGTAAAAGTGCTTTAAAAGCCCGATAAGGTTTGCATTTTGGCAAAAAGTGTCCAAAGGACTTTTTAGTTCCTTGTGGAAACCTAATTTGGTCTCTTGTACATGCATACATGAGTTTTTAACTTTCATATAACTCCTTGCTTTGTAACACCTAGGAGATGAATGGACGAAGGAGGGAGTTGAGGGTTTAGTCCATTATTGCCATATATGGCAAAATGGCTCTTGTTTTGGGTTCCTCATTCTAGAGCACCAACTGGTGTATGTTCAATATTGCATTTTATTTTCTCTCCATTTTGTACTCGGTGAAGCGTTATGTTACCGAAATTGTTGCTCTAAACTTGTCATTGAAACTTGTAATCTCCTTCATGATGAATACAAGGAATGGATTTGTGTGTTGAATCCAGTGTTTCATTTTTTGTTCTGGTTCTCATTTTGTGAGTATGTTTGCCCAAACCCTGCAATGTGGTCAACACTATTGTCCTTAGGTGGAAATTCGGATTGTGTGTGCATAATTAGGTATCAGAGCCTCGTTTCGTCATTGGGATAGAGTGTGCATAGAGAAGACTTAGGTGGAGTCTATTGGCAAGCTGTGAAGAGAAGTTTGCACCTTTGGAGAAATGGCACACCGTGAAAATGTTGTTCGAAGAGGGGCAAGAGTGAGAGGACCTTCTGTGGTAGATTTCGTAGAGATGATGAGAGGTATGCAAACAAGGTTGGAAGCAATGGAGTTGGCTCAACGGAGAGGTGCTCATGATGATGACGTGAGCGAGGATGAGGATGAAGAAGCTTAAGAACTTAGGTTGGAGGATATGGAAAACGAAGCCGAGACAAGATTTCTCAAAGTTGTGGCGAGGCTTGGTAGTAAGCCGAAACTTGATGCCCCATGCTACAATGGTAGCTTGAATCTCGAAGAGCTTGTGGACTGGATAATAGAGATGGAGAAATTCTTTGACTATGAGTTTGTGGAGGAGCATAAGAAAGTGAAATTTGTGTGTTCAAAGCTGAAAGGTCATGCCTCACTATGGTGGGACAATGTGTAGGCATAAAAACAATGGAAGAATAAGGATAAAATCAACTCATGGGATATGATGGTAGCAAATTTGAAGGCAAAGTTATGCCGATGGACTATAAATTGACTCTTTCAAAAATCATAGAATTTGAAGCAAAAATAGACAAGTGTCAATGACTATACTAAAGAATTCTTAGACTCACAATAAGAGCAGGGCATGATGAAGATGATCTTGAGAAATTGGCGAGGTATGCTTTTGCTATTCAAGATGAAATCAGTTTGTCGAACCTACGGACCGTAGAGGAAGACTATCAAAGTGCATTGAAGGTAGAAGAGAAGCTGAGAAGGAGGCAACAAGAAAACTCTAGAGGTAGAGGACGGTCTTGGAGAGGACGAGGACAAAACAATAGTGGAAGAGGTCAACAAAGCAACGGTGGGGTAGCAAGCAGTTCACAAAATCAGAATTTTGGCACAAGAGGAGGACACTCTTCAAGAGGGATAGGTTCATATGGACGAGGTAGAGGTAGAGGTTTTTGTGGGAAGTGTTTTGGCTGCAATAAGTATGTTGCTCATAAGTTGGAAGATTGTCTAGAAAACCCTCTGCACAATGGTAAAAGCGCTGAAGGAACAACTCATGTAGATTTTGGAGATGAAGAGAGCGTTGGGTCTCCAAGTCGTACAGAGGAGCTAAAACAAGAAGAAGCTCTGTTGATGAAACACTGCAAGATTTTATCCATAGAAGGAAGTGGATAATGATCTTTTAATGATACTCTGTTTAAATCTCTGAAATCTATACAAAGTCTTATTTCTCCATTCTTTTTCCTTACTGGAACAAGATTTGCAACCCATGTTGATTGCTTAATAGGAAAAAGAATACCTGATTCAATGAGCTTTGTAATTTCTTCATGAGAATCTCAACCTTGGAGTTGATTGGCCTTTGCTTTTGTCTTACCGGTTTTGCATCTTGTTCCAATTCAATAGTATGCTGTGCTAATCTGGGATCAAAACCTTTCAAATCATGGTATTCCCAAGCACAAACATTCATAAACTCTTGACATAACGAAATAAAAGCTACTCTCTCAGAATCAATATTCACTTTAACCAACTTGAGTTGCTTACCTTCAACTATGCTAATTGGCTCATAATGTTCTTTCTTGGAAGATATACTCATTTTGCCTTTATTTAGTTGATCATCTTCATTGAATATGTTCTCTAAAGTCACCAAAATTTTAGGCATCTTGTTTGATTTTAATTGCACAATCTGGTTTCCATATTGATCCTACAATTTATTATGATTTCTTTGGCAAAATTCTGCCTCATTCTGTAGAAAATATGCTATTTCTTTGTCAGAATCAAAAACTTGCCAACTTACATTGTTATTTGGAACTGAAGGCATGCATACCACTTTGATTTGAGTCTGGATTTTATTGTCCTTATTTGATTCGGAATATCATGTTGCGCACCTATCGCAACAAGTCTATCAACATACTGATTTGCTCCTCTAGGAATAGAACAAATGTCAAATGCAAGGAAATCTTCCATGAGATCCCAAACTCTATGTTTGTAGGCCTTTAGAAGAGGATTCTTTGTTGTACTTAAGTCTCTAACTTGCTGAACAACTAATTCAATGTCACCTTTACCTGCAAGAGCTTAATATCCCTCTTTCTAGCCCATTGAAGATCATAAATAAAAGCTTTATATTCTGCAGTATTGGAAGTACAATTGAACTGAAATCTAACAGAAGAATAATACTTTTGATTTTGTGGTGAAACCAACATAACACCAGCGCCACTACCATTCTTTGTTTTAGATCCATCAAAGAATAGATTCCAAACTCCCTCTTGATCCTGTAATGAGTTAATGAGACTAGGCAATAAGTCACCTTCTTCGTGCATACAATAAATTTCAGAACCAGCATCTTCAATACTTTTATAGGGGTCATGTCCATGATTATCAGCAGCTCATTCATCAAGGAAAAGATCCAGAATGTCTTCAAGAGGCTTAGAAGGCTCTCGATCAATGGTGTTATCTTCTTTCGTAATACTGCAATTCACATTTGTCATATTTGACATATATGGCTCAAGGTGAAATCTGGAAATAGACTCTGATCTAGTAGTTACTTTGGTTCCATATCTGGTTCTAAAAACCATGTATGACCAATTTGAAGAAAGATAACCTCCTATTTTGGCAGTGAAATCTCTGGATAGACATAGTGCAAAATATAAAGGTAGATCAACATCTTGTAAGATGGTGAAATTTGGGCAAGCAACAAGTATAATTTTCAGATCTTTCAGTACACCTACAGTCTTGGTAGGAGACCCATCTAATTGCAAGACACCTTTCTTATGGGGTTCATACTGCAATTCTAACTTATTAGCTATTGATTTGGGCATAACAGAAGTGCTAGCCCCCCTATCAATCATGCAATTATGAACAAGACAATCACCAATGATCACAAAAAGATAAAATGGAGGAGGTTTAGTCAGCTTAAGAGGTTGAGAATCAACAACTGAATTAGAGTTAGGACAGCACTTACTCTTTTTTTTTCAGGTGATTTTTCAGAAATAGTGAGCTTTGAAAGCTCTTCTTGTAAGTACTCTTTTTGTCCTGGGATTAGTAGAGTGTCCCACATAAAAATTGATATTGAAGTCTTCTTCATTTGATCCACAATACTAAGTGAAGAAGTGGCTGCTTTTGACTGTGATTTAGGAGCAGCAGAAGCTCCCATATTTTGTGTAAATTGAGGAATGTAAGGTCTTTTCACATTCGTATCTTTTGGATCTTGAACTTGCTGTTTTGAATTTTTCTGAGGCAGCTCATGTGTAGTTATCTTTTGTTGTGGCTGAGAAGAAGAAGGGACTGCCTTTTCAGGGCCCGAACCTTCTCCAATTGCTCTTTTCTTGGATCTACTATAAGTTGCAATTGGATTACCAACATTAGATAAATCTTGATTTTGATTTACAGCCAAATGTTTAGAAGAATTCTCACCGTCCTGGAAATTGATAAATGTAGTTTCAGTAGGAGCTTTACCACTACCTTCTCCTTGTTTATTTGGCACTTCTGCTTTAGTGAATGAAAAAATGTCTCCATAGGGTAGAGAGGCTTCCTTATTTTGAGAAGGTGGCTGGTTTTCAAATGAAGGAAGAACTGAACTTTGTTGCATGAAAGATTGATGAGAACTCTCATTAGTTGGAGCCATTGCCATGTTGTTGGATTGATCCCATTGATTGTTGCATTGTCTTTGTTGAGCATAATTGCTTTGAGTTGGCACTATAGCTCTTAAATTGCTTGGAGCATTAGGATTATATTACCTTGATTGAGAATTCTGCCCTTGACTTTGCTGATTGGATTGATAGGATGGTCTATTGGGCTGATAATTCTGATAATGCCTATATAGTGGAGCTCCAATGCAACCAACTTGTTAGTTTGAGCCTTAAGAAGACTCTCTATCTTTCCCAATTTGTCAGTTTGATCACCTTTTGTTTGATGAAACTTTGATGACTCTGGAATTTGAGCAACAGTTGGAGCAAGAGGATGAATCTCTGGAAAAAGAGGCATTGGAGGCTTTGGATATAACTTGCCTGCTTGTATAAGACAATTTTCAGCGTTAATTGTTACTTCAAAAGCTTCAGGTAAAGTATTACCTCCCATAGATTGTACTATTACAGCCACATCTGAATTAAGAGCCTTCAAATAATACAGAAAAGCATAATTGGGTGTAGGCTTGATCATTGTTGAAATTTTGTTCCAAGTCTTCTGGAATTTGTAATTGAAATCCACCATGAACTCACGGTTGAACCTTTTAATCGTTGTAAGCTGTTCCACAAGTAAAAGATGATCACTTTTGTCTTCGAAATGTTTGCACACACGATCTCCAAATTCATCCCAGTTGTTGATTGATGCAGGAGCCAAACTTTTGTACCATTGAAGTGTTTTTCCTTTAAAAGAAGTTGCCAACAATCTGATTGCTACATTCACTTGTGTAACATGATGCACTGAACAAAGAATAGCAATATCTGCAATATGTTTTATAAGAGTTGTTGAATTTTCTCCTATATAATAAGAAAGAGCCTTTAGAGTTGAAACTGGAATATCATCCCATGTACTGATAATTAGAGGACTTCCACCATTGAATACAACAAAAACTGTCTTCTAGGAACAACCATATGAAGAATAGGATTTACAACAATATTTCGCTGAACAGTATTGGCTTGAACAAGAGGATTTTGTGCAATAGCAGAGATAACAGAGGGTGTAGGATTTGGATTTGACTGAGGTCTCTTCTTCTTTCGTTGATCAGACAACTCAGAAAAATCTGCTTATTTCCTTTTTACAGATGATCTTGTGACAACTTTTGGGGGCATAAAAATGTATAGATCTGAACATGAAAATCTGGAAATGAATATAGTACTCAAATACACAGATAACAATTCAAAAAATGTGAATAAACATGCCCCATCGGGCGTGCCAGAAACTATTATCACTTTGGAGTGCACTTTGTTTGAAGATGTGCAAAGTACACCTTCACTCCCGCTGATACAATTGGAACTTCTCAGAGTGTGGGTGACTTTATGTTGAGAAGAACCTCCAGAGAGGGTTGGTTCCCTTTAGATTTTGTACATCCTCACTCCAGTTGATACAATTGGAACTTCTCAGAGCGTGGGTGATTCTATGTTGAGAATAACCTCCAGAGAGTGCTGGTTCCCTTTAGATTTTTCAATAAATTTGACTATTGTGATTTTTTGTGATTTTTGGGGTGAAAAGGGAGAAGGAAACTGAAAAGGAAAATATAATTAAAAGGGGGTGATACACTTGAATTGTCAAAACCCTCTGAAGTTACTGAAATCAATGCACACATATGATCAAATGAAATATATAATTTTGTCTTTAAGCATAAATATTTCAAATGAAGGGTTGGAAATCTCTTCAAATGACCTGCAAAAGGGTAAGAAAGGAAGAGATAGGTGAGGGATCTGAAAAAGAGATAAATCTCACTTATATGCTGATGTACAATCAGATTACACACTATCTCCTATCAAAAGTCAGATTCAGAATAATTTCTTTATTGATGACTGGTCCAGCTTACAATTTCTTCTTTTCAAAATTTCGAGGCTTTCAATGGCTTGATTAAGCCAATAAATAGACTTTCTCCAAAAATCTAAAATAGCCTATGTGGAGCGTTAGTCTTGGTTAACTAACTCAAGACTTAACCTATTTTTACAATATTCAAAATATTCAATAAAATCCTTTCTTTTACAAAATGCATGCCTCTTCAAACATTGGTGTAAAAAATAAGTGATTAAGCCAAGTTTGGAAGATTAGCCTTAAAATAAACAATACATTCTCCAAAATTTTCAAACATGCATGACTAAGGCTGGCGTAGACATGTGGACGGTGGACCTGTTGAAAGTCAACCTCTCTTTTGCATGGAAGATTACATCAAAATTTCTAAATAAAGAACTCCATGTAGATCCGTTTGAAAACTGAGCTGGAGGTTGAGCTGTTCTTGTTTGCATGAAAAACAAGGAAGATGTTCAACGAATTTGTCCAGTCAACTCCACTTGGATTGCTAGATTATTGAGAGCCTTGCAACGTGAGAAGAATGCCAAAATTAGAAGTCAAGCTTGATCTGAGCTAGAGGTTGAGCTGGGAACGTTTTGATGCATGTGGTTGACTTGTCAAACAGTGGAGAAGCGTGACTTTCACAACCAGTCAATTGAAGATTTGACCAGTCAGTCGAAAATAGCCTTTGCTTTGTAAAATATTCCACGTTAACTTCGTCGTTTGCATTTTATTTCCTCGGACTTATCTGCTCTCGGTTCCCTTGTTCTGTGCATGCATTTCCCTCGAATTTTATCAATTTATGGCTTTTAATTATGCGAACTTTATCTTTCCTTCAGTGACCTTTCTGTGTATTTCCTTTCATTCTCTTTGGGTTCTTTTTTTGCAGACTTTATCTATTCTTTCAGATTATCTTGCTTTCAACTTCCCGCAAACAAAAAGTCCGCGGGAATTATCTAAGGCTTATCCTTTTGCACAGTCAGACATCCCTTAGACTTTCCTCAGAATTATTTCACTAAGCCTTTGTCTATTCCCTTTGCTTGTATTTTATTCCTTCGGGTTTATTGTCATCTCCCTTTTCTTGTATTCTTTTGGATATTCCGTTTTGTTCCTTGGTCTTTGCACAGTCAATTTCTTGCGGACAAAATGTCTGCGGGAATTGTCTCGGGATTGTCTCTGTCAAGTCTTCATTTCTTTCGGATTTTTTGTCTTCCCCTTTCTTTCGGATTTTTTGCTTTGTCTATGTTTTCCGAAGGAATCTTTCGGGCAATTTGTCCAAGAAATTCCTTCAGACTTTTTGTTCGAAGGATATCCTTTCACAAAATAGCCCTTCGGAAATTCTGTCATGGTCTTCCAACCCTTCGGATTTCCTATATTGGTCCTTTCTGAACTTGAAGTGTACCTTCTTGAAGGGCAGGTGCCCTTCGGGATTTTTGAAAATTTCCTCTGGAAGCTTGAAAATGGCCATTCCAATCATGAAATGAGCCTTTTTGAAGGGCAGGTGCCCTTCAAAATTTCTGTGAATGACCCTTTCGAAGGGCACATGCCCTTCGGAATTTCTTTAAGGGTTCTTTTTCCGAAAGTGACCTTTTACCAAAGGCACTTGTCCTTCGGAAAAATTGAAGAGTCCTTTTGCCCTGTGGAGTGACCCTTTCTTTTCTTGAGATGTCTTTTCCGAAGGGCAACTGGCCATTTCCGAAGGACTTTGAAAATGGCAAGGACTTCGGAAATGGCCCTTTGGATTTTTTGTTATGATCCTTTTCCAAGGGACACAATCCCTTTGGATATTTGCAAAAGATTTGTTGCTTGCATTGATCTCTTTTTCGAAGGGCAATTCGCATGAAACTTGTAAAATGATCCTGCCCTTTGGAAAAATTGAAGAGTCCTTTTTCTTTGAGAAACGCCCTTCGGACTTGTGCAAAATGTCCTTCGGATTGCCAAGTGGCCCTTTGGGTTTTATGAAGAGGACTCTTCCGAAAGAGCCTTTCGATATTATTTGCAAGGTGTCCCTTTCTTCGGACTTTTCGTCTTTTCGTCGGGTCTTTTGTTCTGCACGATTTGTCTCCTTTCCGCGAACAAATTGTCCGCGGGAATTGTCCCTTTAAATAGTTTGCACATTGTCCCTTGGAATAGGTATCTTCAGCTGTAATTCCTCCCTATCCTTAAGATTTTGTAAAGTGTCACACACTTAACTCGAAAGAAATCTTTTCAACCTGCTGTAGGTACCTTGTCTTGGAACCAAATCGACTCTGTAACATTGCTGTAGGTACTCTTTGTTCATGCTTTTAGACCACTTCTCACTATGGCTGCATTTGATATTTTTACTGTGCACATATCACCTTATTCATGCCTTTAGACTATAGATTGACCAGCTGAAAAGGGGATTAGACCATTTTGGGAAAATTTAGAATAGTAGGGGTAGTAACCTGGCTTTGACAAGCCAAATTACTAACAATAAGCTTATTGAGAGATAATTCGAAAATGACTGAAGCACAAGATAAGCCATAGGGGAATAGACATAGAAAAGTCACAGACATTTTGTTTGAGGATATCAAGGAACAAATAGAGACAAAAGCCACAAACAGATAAGGCTGAGAAAAATGCATGCAAAAAGCGAAGAACCCGAGAGCAGATAAGGCCGAGAAATGACAAGGAATTAAATCTGAATGCATCTTTCACTCATCAAGATCCTTGTTCATGCAAGTAAGGGTTATTTACAGTGGATTGGTCAAAACTTCAATTAACTGTTTGATGAAAACACGTTTCTCCTTGGTTTTCATGCAATCCAAAGCTTTCAACGTTTCAGGTAGTTCAAGCGGAGTTCTCCATCCAAGATGTGGCATAGCTTTGCATGCAAGTGGAGACCATTGGAGGTTGACTGGTCTTGAGTTGGAGTTGGCTGGACAAGCTCGTTACACATCTTCCTTGTTTTTCATGCAAATGGGAATATCTCTTCCTCAAGCTCAGCTTTCAAACGAATAAAATGGAGTTCCTTATTTAGAGATTTGGCATAGTTTTCCATATAATGGAGAAGTTTGACTTTCAATGGGCCCACCATCTATCCTTCTACGTCACCTTGGATTCATGCATGTTTAGAGATTTTTGGAGAGTGTACAGTTTATTTTAAATACTAATCTTTCAAATTTGGCCTCACCGCCACACTTTTATGCCAAAGTTTGAAGAGGCATGCAAATTTTGTAAAGGGAAATATTTTATTGAATATTCAAAACATTGTAAAAGGGTTAAGTCTTGAGTTAATTAATCAAGACTAACCCTTTCGCTTTTTAGAAACTCCACTTAAGGCTATTTTAGGTTTTGGAAAAGCTTATTTATTGGCTTAATTAAGCCATTTAGAGGGATCCCTGAAGTTGGAAGAAAAGAAATTGTAAGCTGGATTAGTGATCATTAAAGAAATTTTTGTTTTGAATGTGAGTTTTGGAAAGAAGAATAGTGTGTATTTAATTGTGCATTAGCGTATAAGTGAGATTTTTCTCCTTTTGCAGGGTATAGGGTTACTCATCATATGCACCTACAACCAGTCACCAAAAAGATAACTCTACATGTCTTTTTTAGGGCTATATATCAATCTTTTCTATATGGAGTTCTAATTTGAAAGGTTTAATCACAAATGGTTAAATAATATGGTAGCGAAGTGATGCTATACAGGGCACATGGAGGGTGTGGTTATGTTTTGAAAAGGGACATGAAACATTAACCTACAGTCATCAAAGACTCACCCACACTCTGAGAAGTTACAATTGTATCAGTTGGAGTGATGGTGTGTTTGCACATCTTCAAGCAGGGTGCACTCCAGAGTGATGACAGTTTTTGGCATGCCCGATGGGATCAGCTTGCAGTACATCATTTTTAGATCCGGTTTTCAGTACTCTTGTGGCTCTCATCTTAAGGCAAAGGTACATTATTTATTATAATTCCAATTATCTTCATGAATTTCTAGGCTATGGCAGCCTATAGAGAAGAATTTCATCATTCTTCTCCCTTTCAGTAGTTACAGTATGATCCCTATGACCCATATCAGCCAAGTGAAGAGTATACAGATCCTTATGAGCAATATGAAGCCTCATACCAGTCCTATAACCATGATTCATATGCATCTCAACCTCATCCATATGAGCCTTACCCATTCGAAGATCAATCATCCTTCCAAAATTCTTTGAATTTTCATGATGAGATAGAGGAAATGAGAAGGAGAAGCCAAATGATTGTTGAGGAGTTATTAGCTTACAAACAAGAATTATTTGATAAGCAATCTCAGTCTCAAACATCAATACCTCTTGCTGCCCCATATCAATATCCATGGATTTCAAGTCCATCTCAGCAAGAAACATTTCCAATCATACCAAAAGCTCTTAAACCCAAGTTTCCAATTTGGAGTCAAATACAACCAAACATAAATTCAAATGATGAAATGAACCCTAAATTCACTGTTGACACTCAGCCCTCACCCCTTCCCCCTCAAAAGCCAAAATCCTTTCCTTCATGGAAAGCAATTCAAGAGATAGTGCAAAGAGAGGAGGTGACAGTTGTTCAGTGTCAGCAGCCTTAGGAGCAAAATCAGGTACTTATGGCACAACCATTGGATCTTTCTCATCTTATTGAATATTTTCAGGGATCTATTGTGCCTATCCTAGAGAAGGAACTCATTCTTTCTGAAGCAAAAGAAGTTGCAGCTGATGTAGATGTAGATGAAAGAGTATTGCATGATCATAAGGAGGACATCATCATTGACACATTCAGAGTCAAAGATGAAATTGATGAAGTCAAAGAAGTTGTTGCTGTAATTGAAGATCAACTGAGAGTAGATGATGAACTTCAAGAAGAAAAAAGTTTAATTGTTCAACTTGAAGGTGTTTTCCATAAGCTTATTGATCCAACAAGGGCTGCCATCCATTATGAAGAACAAGAGCTTGCAGAAGTGATAGGAAACGAGTACCAATTACCACAAGAAATTGAAGATAATTTGCAACCTTGTGTTTCAATTGTACTTCAAATTCAGGAGAACAAGTCTTTAGATTTGTTTGATATCTTTTGTTCAGGGTATTCTTTACTAGAATGTGGTCCATTGCAGGATGAGAAGAGTTATTTCACCAAGCAAGAAGCGGTTGTTTTCATAAAAGATGACATGTTTGAACATCTCAAGCATGGTTATCAACCTCTTTCATCATCTTCAGATGCTTATACACTTTTGGAAGCTAATATGAACACAAATGGCCTCAAGAAGTCACAAAATCAGAATCGTCTCTCTTAGAGGTCAGCCTTGAAGATATGTTGAAGAAGATACAATATGCTAGTCTACATGAACAAGATCAGCAATTGAGCATGTTCTTGCAAAGTACACGGATCTGGAAACATGATGATTAGGTCTTGGATCCATACCTGCAATCAATGTACCTAAGGATGGAGGTTGGAATCCCAACTGCACCATCAAGAAGACATGAGCGTCCAATTTCTCCTAGTTGTAGAAAAGAGCTATCAAGAGATGGCAAATATATTTCAAGATTCTATGGGGCATCAATTAGCTTTTCTTTTGATCTAGGAGGATTAGCAAGGTGGAGTTTGGTTTGTACACAATAGACTACCTTTAGTTTCATTTCTCTAAGTGCTTTTCAGCACATGCTTTCAGTAGTAGTTGTTTTTCGTTTCAGTTTTGTTGTCCTTTCCTCTAAGTGCACATGTTGTTGTTGAGTCAGTTTCTCTTTTGTGTTTTGGTCTCCAATTTTTCCAATTTTCAGTGTGTCCAAGTTTGTCATAACTAGAGTTTCTGAGTTCTTTGACCAGTAGGCTGGTCAAACCTTGAAAGTCGCCAAAATTGTTAGTAATTTGCCCTGTCAAGGCCAAATTACAACCCCTACTATTCGAAACTTTCCCTAGAACGGTCAAAATTCTCTATACAGCTAGTCAAATTGATGAATTATAGTCTAAAGGCATGAACAAAGGGATATGTAGGCAGTCAAATGTCAAATACAGTCATGATGAGGACCTACAACATTGTTACACAATCAAGTAAGGTCTTTATCAAGATTTAGTGACAAGTGCTTATGATCATGAGGAGAATACAAGCATGGAGATGAAGTTTAAGGTGATAGTGAGGTTTTTCATATGGTTCATGTTTGTCAACGTACTGATCAAGCAACCATGAAGAAGAATGAAGATCAAATCTGCCTTTGAACCTTCTTTGAGGTCATTGACAAGCTACAGTCCGTACAAGGCCAAGACACCTACAACAAGTTCAAAAAGCATATCTCCTACTCAAAATGTCACATACAATTATGAGATTAGACTTATAGGCCTGTAGGAGGAATAAATTTGTAAGGTGGATAGGAGTGGCATGGAAAAAAGCGTATTCAGGTTCAAAAGGCCTTATATAGGGTTACTCATCATATGCATGTACAACGAGTCACCAAAAAGATAACTCTACAGGTCCTTTTTAGGGCTATATATCAATCTTTTCTGTTTGGAGTTCTAATTTGAAAGGTTTAATCACAAACGGTTAAATAATATGGTGGTTAAGTGATTCTATACAGGGCACATGGAGGGTGTGGTCATGTTTTGAAAAGGGACAGGAAAATATCGCAATAAATTTCAGTTTTATGGAATTTTGATTTTTTCTAATAATTTGTGGGTCTAAGTTGGGATTTACGGCATACCTTTTTTGTTCGGTTTTAGCCCAAAAAGGGACCTTACAGTGGTATCAAAGCTTTGATGTTGCCAGCCTAAGGGTTTGTGGATGCAAAAGAAGAAATATAATGTCACATGAAGAAGACATGGGAGAACAACATCAATTGGAGAAAGTTTTGATGGATCTAGCTCAAGGTCAAAAGGAGCTCCAGGACACCATGGTGCAATTTCTCAAAGCCATGGGGAAAAACGTGGCACCTCAAGGAGAGGGAAGTTCAGAAAATAAGAGGGTTTCCAATGAAAGGGTTTCTCCAAAAGCCAAGCATATGTTTCATGCAAAATTTCTGCAAAAGGAACCCATTGAAGAGGTGGAACAACCACCTAAGAAGAGCCAAAATCTCATCAATATTGAAGAATATAGTCCTTTGAGTGATGAGGTAAAAAACAAGCTTTCTTTCAATGAATGTTGTGAGCTCAAGGCTCAAATTGATGGTAGGAAAAAGCAACATCAAGGGACACTAAGGAGAGACATCCAAGAAAGGGAGGAAGAACAACTCCTAGAATAATCTACCATGCAAGTCCAAAGTAAAAATATTTTAGTGATTGAAGATATTTCTTTACCTTCTAACGATTGTTTGCAAAATAGTGAAGTGATAGGAAATGGGATCATGGAAGAAGCAAAATCAGATCTACAAGTTGTGGAGGCATATTTGGTGAATGACTCACCAATTCTATGTAGAGATGATCATATGCATCTTGCTGTCCTTCCCGAAACAGCAGCTCAGGGGGAGCATGAAGAGGGTGTCAAACCTCTAACAGAACTTCTCAACTCCACCAATGAAGGTAGATCCAATGAGGACACTTCAAGGTATGAGAAGGTTCATGTATTGTTGCATATTTTGTCATTTCAGATTTGTTTCCATCATGAGAAGTATGCAATAGATAAAATGAATGGTTTGGTTTACACAATAAGGCAAGAAGATTTTGTGGTTCAAGGGTACTTCTACGAGCACCCTAAGGTATGGGATCCGGGTGATGTTTTGCATTTTACCGAAGCTAACAATGCTGATTTTCTGAGTAATAAGCTTCCTATGGTAGCCATCAAGGGTAAGCAAGTTTATTGTTTTGATAGCAAAGATTTCTTTTATCATCACCATACTATGTCTTTGCATGATAAGGAATGCGCTGACTTGGAAAATGAGATGAAAGACACTACATGGAGAGGGGGCAGCAAGAAAGAGGTTCAAAAATTTGGTAAATTACTTCATGTCAATTTCAGATTTGATGTCACATCATGGGCCAACACATATATGGTCAATATTGAAGATGTTCGCATAAGGTGTTGTTTCCTAGACATGGGTCAAGACAAAGCAATAGTACACTTGAAATGGAAAGTAAGTAAAACAAAGTGTCTTCATGTATTTGCTGTCATACAATTAATTTATGTCATCTTAGGGAGTGATTTTCAGTTCGAGATTGCATGGGAAGGAATTTCAGCCACTTGGTGTGAAGGGGAACTCAAGGAGAATGAATTTCTTCAAATGGATCTCATTGGGGCAAGTTGGAGAGTTGTTATCATCATTTCCAGCCAACTCAACAAGGTGTGTGCAATCTTACAAGTCAATTCAATCATACATAAGAATGATCTTCCATTTGTGGATTTGGTTGAAGAAATTTTAGCCATTTTGTGGATGATTCCAGCCCTCACCATTCTGATTTTTGGTGAAAGAATGCAAAATTTCAGTCAAGCTTCTTGGGCTACCCACTACTTGGTAAGTGCAACTCATCTTACAAATTTTTAGTTCCTATGGGACATTTATGCTTGTGAAAGAAGTTTTACTTTGAAGCATAAAAATTCTGTCCTTATGAAGGAAGCACTTTTCTATGCTCTTACAACCAATGGAAGAATTTATGTATAGATGAACATGTAAAAAATCATGTTGCTAATGTTGTTGTTAAGAGGGATGCTTGTTGGTTGGTAAATAACAATTCAGAAAATTCAGAACAGCCATTCAGTTTTGATGTTTTTTCGCTTATTATTGACAAACTTGCATACAAAAGGGGCACTAGGAATCATATGAATGAAAGTGTTGATTTAATAGAAGAAAAATTGGAGAAAGACAACCAATGCATGAGCATGGCCATGAAAGAAATTCCGAGTTGTTGGATTGTTGGCCACTATTTTTCCAGGTTTATCTATGGGTACGTGTTTGCATATTTCACATACCATTATTTTTAAGTCTTTTACAGCTGTTACAAGAAGGATGCCAGCCACTTTAAGCTCAAAGACAATGTCAAAAACACATTGCTACAGCCAAGGTATGATGTTGATTCTGCATAATGCCATGAATAATTGCATTGTTGTTCTTTACATTTTCAGATTGCTCTTTCAACTTTTCACAACTTCACGGAAGTATGTTGGTAAGTGGAGATGTATTTCTAGAGCCTTGTTATCTTGGAAGAGTTTTGGGCACATGCACATGAATTTCCAACCATCATATGCTCGAAGTTAAGTGCATGAATAGTATGCTACAGCCAAGAGTATGTAAGCATCCAAGATTTGTGGTTTCATTTTGAGTCATTTCATTTTTATGGGCAGCCAAGTGGACCACAAATTGCTTTCTAAAATATGGCAAATCCTTTGGGCATGATAATAATGAATGAGAGCACGAAGGAGGGCAGTCCATGGTTCATCAGAGGTGTTGGCATATTGTTACGGACTGCTGTTTTTGGCATTTTCAGTTTGCTTTTTTTCCTTTCTACACTTCTTTGGAGGTACCTTGACACTAGGGAAATTTTCTTTCCAATCCCTATCATTTGGGAGGGAATTTTGTGCAACCTTAAGTGCATTTCCAGCCACTCCTATGATAGTTTGGAATGCAAAAGGAAAGAATTACAACCGTATATGGACCAAAAGAATTCATGAGTTGATCTTGCCAATGAGATTCAATGGAGGAATGTTGCCAATGAGACACAATGGAGGAATGACAAAAGTGTTGCTAAACACTCATGTTTTTTCTAATATGTTTGCTTCATGTGCAAGAGTAAAAGCAAGAAATAAGAGGGTTGAAAAAATCTTGAAATGGCCAAGGCCCTACGGAAGCATGAGCATGGGTGGGCAAAAGGTCTCTCATTTAACTGGCAATGGATCAAGGCTTTGGGAGTACTACATCATGTTTTCTCTCTTGGACATGGTACTTGGACACATGAGTTTGCGTTTGCTTGAGGACAAGCAAATTTGGGAAGGGAGGACTGTAAGGTCCCTTTTTCTAGGGGGTTGATTTTTGATTAACCTTTTGAAGGCCTTTAGCTTATTTTATTTTTCGTGGGCTAAGGGATGATGCAAGGGGAATATTTTTAATAAATAAGAGATTTTTAGAGAGTGATTCTAATCATTTGAAATTAAAAGACAATTTTCTTATTTATTATGTAGTTGACCCTCAAGTAATTTTAATTACTATATTATGTGGAGTAAATTAGATAATAAAGTAAAATGACACTTTCATGAGGACTTGACCCTCAATTAAAAGTCTTTAGTGACTTTGAGCTTTAAAGAGAAAACCCAAGGGGCTAAAAGAGGTCCATCTTTGCCAAATAACCTCCACAAGTGATTCGCCCACTTTGGAGAAGTTATAAAAGTAGATTTGAAATATTGGGAAGACATCTTTTTGTCAATTAATATTAGTTTCAAGTTATTGGAGTTTCGATCTTGAATCAAGGCACTTGGAGTTCTAAGGAGATCTTGAAGAGGCAATTTCACTTCGGAAATTGCAAGTGTGTTGAGTTGATTTATTGTTGCTGATTTGAAGAGGATCTTTGAAGAAGATGCAAGGGCAAATTTTTAGTTCATTTGCAAATTTCTATTTTTCTAGGGTTTGACTACACAGTTCCAGATTTGGATGACTTCCACCCAAGGGAAAATTCTAATTATTGTTTCATTTGAAAGAACACATTTTTATCTTCAGTTCAAGCTATCATTAATTCAAAATTTTTGAGTATTTTGCAAGTTATGAAATTGATGAGTTTTAGCTTTATTTTTGCCATATAAAATCAGAAAATAATATTTTTGTAAATCTGATTGTGGAATCGTGTTTAGAATATTTTTATCCATCTATAGATTTAATTTTGTAATTTTTGGAGTAGTTTTAAGGCATAAATCAGCCCCAAACTCTAGTCGCCTAGGTCTTTGGGCGATTTGTAGTTTATGGGAAAATATTGCAATAAATTTCAGTTTTATGGAATTTTGATTTTTTCCAATAATTTGTGGGTCTAAGTTGGGATTTACGGCATACCCTTTTTGTTTGGTTTTAGCCCAAAAAGGGACCTTACCGGCCTTCTCTTCATCAAAATTGAAGAGAACATAATCTTCACCAAGATATTCTCCCTAGCTCTACAAAGAGAACTTTCTACCAACAAAACTTTTTTTATTTTTTATTTTTTCTTTTTTTAAACTCCATTTTGAACTTAGTTTCTCCTTCTATACAATAGCTCTCACTTGCACAAAACATTTCAATAGAAAACACTCAAAGTTTTTTACCATGGCTCTGATACCAATTGTTAGGATCAATAAGCTCTGATATCACTTATTAGGAAAAATAATATTCTACAATGCAAGTAAATAATGCGGAATGAAACAAGTTACGAAACATGAAACAAGAGGGAACACATTACACAAGATGTATGTGGAAACCTTGCAATGTGCAAGAAAAAAACCACAGGGCAGATAGCAGCTTTTAGACTTCACTAACATTAACAAATCCTCTCTTACAATAGCTCCTCCAGCAACTCCTTTCAGTGTTACAAACAACCAAAGCATTCAGGTGAGCCAAGTTGACACAACCTCCAAGCTCTAACTTCCATACATGTAAGTCCAAGCTTGCATGGATCCTCAAGAGGAAACATAAGGATGACCTCCAAAGGAATAAAAAATACAAAGGAGAATTCATGCATTTATAATATTATAATAAGAGAGAGCGGGAGAGAGTAACACCATGGTGGCCAAAAAGATTCGCCACACTCCATATGGGCACTAGTGATCAATAGTAAAATGTTTGTATTCATGTGCAAGGGTCAACAAAGTGGACCATCCACTTTAGACAAGATCCAAGCCACTTTTGTGTGACTCCAAACATTGCCTCCCACTCCACATGCGAGTACAATCAACAACAATAAACTCTTGTCTTCTTCTCCCATGTGCACACCAAAGTCCAAAAGGTGTTGCAATCACCTTTTGACTTTCTCCACACATGTGAACCATGGGGTCCGTCAGCAATTTGACCCATACCTAACCCTTGACCAATTATGGCACAAGACAAACCCCATGTGACTACCAAGGACAAACCCATGTGCCTTGGTGGAGTGCAACGTCCCACTCCCATCACATCAACTTGATCACACTTGAA
This sequence comes from Torreya grandis, assembly GCA_037957365.1. NCBI lineage: Eukaryota > Viridiplantae > Streptophyta > Pinopsida > Cupressales > Taxaceae > Torreya > Torreya grandis. The sequence goes on along the minus strand of JARHVA010001461.1, from coordinate 2,415,003 downwards.
TGACCTTCTATGGGTGCTGCCACATCACCTGCATTTCACATCACTTGCATGCCACATCACCCTCATGCCACATGATTGTGAATAGTAATCCGTGAATAGTGATTTCACACCTAACAGAAGATATGTGGCCGTAAGTATTATGAGTACCTGGTCAAGTGGAAGGATAGAGCAATTGTAGACGCAACTTGGATGAATGCATCTAAGGCTGCCAAGCATGGAAAATCCATAGACCAATTCACTGTAGGTTCATGAGTGGAGCGCATGGTCCTTTTCATATACCGTGGGTGTCTGATGCAGGAGCAACCATGGTGGACAGGCTATCTTGTATTGTACAAAAACAATGTTTGCTTGTTTAGTTTTGTGTGTGTTGTTCCAGGTGGTTTCCTTGGTTTTTGTGTTGGCCATTCTTGTTGTGGCTTGTTCGTGTTATTGTTCACAACTTTGGCTCTCAATGATTCATCTTGCAGAGTTGTGTTGCCTTTGTGTTTTGGCAACAAACTTTATCTTTTTCTCATTTGGTGGACTTGTAATTCTAATCATTGTTCTAATGTCTGATTAGGTCTTGAATGGAATTCTGTGTATTGCAGATGTTGGCCATTCTTGTTGTGGCTTGTTCGTGTTATTGTTCACAACTTTGGCTTTCAATGATTCATCTTGCAGAGTTGTGTTGCCTTTGTGTTTTGGCAACAAACTTTATCTTTTTCTCATTTGGTGGACTTGTAATTTTAATCATTGTTCTAATGTCTGATTAGGTCTTGAATGGAATTATGTGTATTGCAGTTGTAATCGGGGTTCTAATGCTCGATTTGGTCTTTGAAGACTTTGTCAATCAATCCTTTGCTAATCGGGTTTCTACTTTTGATTAGGCCTTGTGGATGATTTGCATTGCATGCTTTGGTAGTCGGGTTTCCATTTGCCAATTTTGTCTTGCTAGATTCTCATTTGACAATGCAGTGGTATTCGAGTTTCATTTTCCTGAGTAGGTCTTGAAAATGTCCAAAGTCACTTTGTAGTTTTAATCAAGTATCACTTTCCCGATTAGGTTTGGGAAGAGATGCAGTTGTAATTGGACTCTTAAGACCCGATTTGGTCTATCAACGACTTTGAAGAGCTTGGCTTTGCTAATCAAGGTTCTACTACTAATTAGGTCCTTTGGAGTTTTGAACCTTCGCGCTTTGGCAATCGGGCTGAGTTTCTTGATTAGGTCTTGGTATTTCATTTGAGCTCGTGATAGTGCTAATTGGATTCTATTGCTTGAATAGGCACGTGGCTTTCATTCGACTTACTCCTCTTTGCTTTGCGGGGTTCAAAGTCTGCATAGGTTGGCAAGTGATCAACACTATGTCTGCAATAGTAATTGGAATTTGTTTCTCCGATTGGGTCTCTCATTATTCAAGTGGTGAATGATAGTTGTAATCGAAATTTATCTTCCGGGGACGTGGAGAATAGCCTTTGTATGTTTTCTTTGGTTTGCGGGTTTCTATGCTTGATGGGGTCAAGAGCTTGGCAAATGGTTTCACACAGTTCTATGCAGATCCTAGAGCCCAACTAGGTCGTGGCATCTCTTGGAAAGTTTAACCCTGGTGTGCGGGTTAAAAATCCCGATTAGAATGTCGAGCAACTCTTCCAAACTCTGCAGTGGTATTCGGAGTAACAAGGCTCGACTGGGTCTAAACAGTTTCAAATTGTTATAGCGCCTTGGACCCAACATGGTCTGCATAATGGTAAAAGTGCTCCAAAAGCCCAATAAGGTGTGCATTATGGCAACAAGCGTCCAAAGGACTTTTTAGTTCTCTATAGAAACTCGATTTGGTCTCCTTTACATGCATACACAGGTTTTTGACTTTCTTTTAATTCCTTGCTCTATAATGCTTGGGAGATGAATGGATGAAGGAGTGAGCTGAGGGGTCGGTCCATTCTCACCATATATGGCAAAATGACTCTTGTTTCGGGGTTCCTCATTCTGGAGCTGCAACTGGTGTATGTTCAGTATTGCATTTTATTTTCTCTCCAATTTGTACTCGGTGAAGCGTTATGTTGCCGATATTGTTGCTCAGAACTTCTCATTGAAACTCGCTGTAATCTCAGAATTCCTTCATGATGAATACAAAGAATGGATTCGTGTGTTGAATCCTGTGTTTCATTTTCTGTTTTGGTTTGCATTCTGTGAGTGTGTTTGCCCGAACCCTGCAACATGGTCAAAATGGCTATTCTTAGTTGGAAACCTTGACTGCATGTGCATCACATCCACTCAATATTCTTGGGCATCATCAAGAGTGGTAGAAGCCCACTTGGGAAGTCAACATCCCTCTAGAAAAAGGAACACCATGTGTCAGACTTGCCTCAAATTTTGGGGGCACATCCTCAGATACAATGGGGCCAATACTTTGATCTCTTTTGTGGAAACTCAATTGATACAGGAACATTTGAAACAACCTTGTTATCCTCTGGTGGAATCTTGCAAGTTGCTGGGAGATTGCAACCAGGCATCTCATCCTTGTCGATATCAATAATATGAATAGAGCTGGAGGAATTAATGCACCCTTGTGCATCCACAAAAGGGTTCATCTCATCAAAGATGACATCTTGCCAAATGATAAGCTGACGCTGAGTAGGATCCCATAGTCTATAAGCCTTGAACTCCTATTAATAGCCCACCGTGATGCATTTATGTCTATTGGGATCAAGCTTCTGACACTTTTCATCCGGATTGTGAGCCAATGCAACACTACCAAATGTTTTGTACCAAACAACAACAGGTTTCCTACTCACCATTTCTCATATGGTGTAACATCTATTGCAACCTTGGTAGAAACCTTGTTAATAATATAATTTGCACAACTAACAAACTCAACCCAAAAGCAGTCATGCATACCCTTGGCTTATAGCATACACTGCGCCATCTCAACCAAGGTCATGTTCTTTGTCTCAGCTACACCATTATGCTGAGGACTATAAGCCACTGTTTGCTGCCACACAATACCATGCTTATTACAAGTCTTCCAAACATGATTCACATATTCTCCTCTTTTATCCGATTTCAAACACTAAATAAAATGCCCAAATTGTTTTTTAATTATTGTTTTCCACTCAATGAATTTCTCTAATGTCAAAGATTTGAATTTTACACAATGGACCCATTTATATCTAGAGAAATCATCAACAAACGTCAAAATATACCTTGATCTGCCAAGAGATGGATAGTTCATGGTGTACAAATCCAAATGATCAAGTTCAAGGGGCACCGCAGCATGTCACACTTTTCCCTTCTCAAAGCCTTCTCAATGATGTTTACCGAGCACACATCCTTTGCATACACCTTGGGGTGGAGAAATAAATGGTAACCCATGGACAAGATTCTTTTGGCTCATTTTTTGCATGCTTTTGAAATTTAGATGCACTAATCTCTCATGCCACAATTTACTAGTTTCCTTAGCGACAATCACTCGAGCATATGGACCCTGATTTTGGGAAACATTACTGAAGCCAAAGAATTTGTAGGCCTTTGCCTTTAATCAAGCACACCTGGATTTTTTTATTCATATCTTTTACAACAAATCTGTCAAGCCAAAACTCATTTTTCTTACCTGGTTGAGTTAGTCTATAGACATTTACCAAATTCACATTCTAATTGGGTACATGGTAAATATCTCTAATCAAACCATCCTCTAACACAATATCAAAACTAACACAAATAGGAGGGGTTGAATTATCCGCTATTTAAATTTTCTCATCATCTGCCTTGTCAAGTGAATGGAACAAAGTTACAAACCACTATCCTAGGGCATTTGATGAATACATCCAAAATCCACAATAAAATCACATTTGAATGTATGAGTTTGAAAGGCATGAGAAGTATGTGCAACTAGAAGAAAACTCATACCATTACCATTTGACGTGCCTTGGTACTCCATGAGATCCTTCACTTGCTGTTCAAAATTCTTCATCTTCTTATACCATGCGATCTACATATGTCCAAGCTTGCCACAGTAGCTACATACTCATGCTTCATCTCCTTGCCCTTGTGACCACATTTGTGATCACCAACATGAGAACCACTCTTGTCCTCATTATTGTCGCTTCCTTGGTTTTCCCTTGGGCACTTTCCACTATCTTGGTTTACCTTGGATTTCTGATTTGCCTTTTTTCTATCACATGAGCACGCTGCTTCAAACTAGTTACATCCAACTTTGTGAGCATCTCTTGTTGAGGAATCAACAAGGAACACACGGTGGCAAAAGACATACTCTTGCTCTCCTCTCTTGGTCTCCTCCCTCATTGTGGCCCCTTGGGAAGAAAGAGTGAAGACAAAAACAACATATGGCAGCTTTAGATGCTCAAGGACAATCTCAATAACCTCTCTATTCTTATTCTCCTCATCACACTCCTCCAATTGATATATAAAATTCTTCATGTTAGATAGATAGTCCTCAATCTTATCAAATGACAAAGGATCCAATGCTGCGCTAGCTCACCACTAAGCATATAAATCCCTGACTTGTCAACTTCCCAAACAAGTTTCTTAGGATATCCATCATCTCATTCAAAGTCCAGCACTTATCTAGATGAAAATAAAGATCACATGAAATGTGATTCAGTGCAATCCCAACAGCTTAATTCCCTCAATTATAAAATGCTTCCCACTTCTTCTCAGCAGTAGGGACTTTTTCATCCCCAATCACAATCCGCCACAAACCTTTGGTCCTCAAAAGTAATCTCAATGGATGATTCCCATGCATGAAAATTGTGCCCGGATAACTCTAGGACACTTGGAATCTTCTCCATCTTCACTACCTGCAAAGATCGACATAGAAGTCTGAAAATGCAAAAAAAAAAAAAGAAAAAAAAGAGTAAAAAAAAGAAAAGATCACTGCTATGAAGAGTTTGCAAATTGCTTTCCAACGGTTCAAAAACAAGCTCAAATGGAGTTCGTATGAGAATGTTGTGGCTATTTGAAGTCCAAGTACAAATTCCTCAAAGGATGCAAAACTTGAATGAAAAATATACGAAAAACTTAAAATTTGAATTTTGCCAGGAAATTGCATGAGTGCACCAAATTTCACTTTCAGATCTATTGATTGAGCAAAACCCCCATTGCTGAGCGTGCACCACTTGGATTGCTGTATTGATTTGTCTGCCACTTGTCACTGTTTAATTTGCTGGAAAATCAGACTGGGTGAAAAATGTCTAAATATCAAAAATTTGGCCTCCAATGGCACTTAGAGATGGTCAACCACCTCTAGGTTGTCACGAAACTGTACAAATCCAATCACAATTGTCAAATGCCAAGTCAGAATCCAAGCCACATACTGCCTCCCACCAAGTCACTTGCCATGTGGGCACCACATAACACAACACAAAATCTATACAACCACCAAAGGGTGCACAAGTGGGTAGGTGACAGGTTGAACACCTGAATTCCTCCAAGCAAAAGGCCTAAGCTGGGCAGACTAGCTTGTGCGCTTGGTAGTATATTATCATGCTCGAGTTTTATCAAAGTTGGGCTCCAAATCCTTGCAACCTCATGCACCTCACGACTGCCTCCTGCTATTATCAATGCGATCCACCCACGATTATGCGTTCAGCTCCGATATGGCCAGCCATTGCCGCTAAGACTAGAGATCCATGAACCGTCTGGACTCAATTCGGAGGTTTACACAGATGAATTTGGAGATGAATAGAAATTGGACCTGCGCTAATTTTTTTTTATAGAATCCAAAGATTTAATCATGTTTGGAAAACATTGCATTTGAATGGAACTTCCTTTAGAAATCCTCATTTTCCTATACAGACAAAATAATGTGTTGGGAGAGCTCTGTGGACCCTAATCTCTTTGAATGAGTTTCTACTGTTTCCAAATTCTGCAAGGAAATCAGATTTGAAATCTAAAAATGTCATATGTGCAACTAATGCCATCCGATATTTAGCCACCGTTACAAAGGCCAACAATATATACCTATTATGTGGCCAATAAGAAAAGAGAGGCAAATGTCTGACTTAGCTATATGTACTCTTCACTTTCCTTGTAAATAACAATGCTTTTGAATGCGTTTCGAAGGCAATACAAATTCTTATATCCATCATTTATTTGATTGCAGAGCTTTCTTATTTTGTGGAGTAAACTGACACTAAGGGGATTATCTTGGCCTTAACCCATTTCTAAATGATTTTAGAGCCTATCTTCAATAGATTGTAGTTGTCGATTTCCAATTTTTTTTCAGAATTCCCACGTGTCTCCAGCCTTCTAAGACGTTTTTTAGCCTACCAATACTCTTGGTCCTGCAAAAATCCATTTGGTTTTTTTTGTTTGGGCTGAATCGTCTTTTTAGGCCTTTTTGATCTGTTTTTAAAATTTCTGGAAAAATTGTGATATTTCTGGACCGTGGCATAAATTTGCTGATAAACATCAGAAAAATAAAAAAATTTCAAAAAAAGAATTAGAATTTTTTCACTGGACGGATTCTTTTTGGTAAATTTCCGAAGTGGGACACTCCTAGAAATAACAAGGGCAAGAGGGCTTTCCTACATTGTTTTGGATTCTTTGCTTCATGAGCTTTCCGTAAAGTCCAAATTTGCAAAAAAGGGTAACCAATCTGTCTATGGCATTTGTTTGAAGTCAGGTGTGTTGTAAAGCTCTTCCTAGGTGGTGCCTACTCTATGGCACTGCAGTGCTTGTGACAGTCGCCCATGTGACCGTTCCGTTAGCAGCTAAGCTTTTTTTGGGACCGCCAGTCACTCTGGAGGCCATATCTTTTGATCGAGGAAGGCTAGAAGGCTCCCTTTTTTTGGGATCGTGGGCCCGATGCTGATGCTGTGGAGCAGACCCCCTGTCACTGTCTGGAACTGTTTTTTTGTTAGAAAAGCATTTTCTTCCTGTGAAGCGTCTGGGTTTCTCCATTTAGGTACACCTTCGTGGGCTTATATCTTGAGATATGTAAGGAATTTTGACTTGCTGTTTTTTAGAAAATGCATATTTTTACTTTGTAAAATCTATTTGTAGGGTCAAATTTCATTCGTATTGTATAGAATTGCATAATTCTCTTTCTTTTTCATCAAATCTAGAATTGTAACTCACATAGTGGAATTATAAGCATTTGTGAGAGATTAAATTTTCTGTTTTTACAATCAGTATTTTTTGTTGTGGGGGTGGGGGGTGCGAGTGAGGGAGGAGGGCAGTCTGAGATAAGGCAATTGTTTGGCCTTTTCTGTATGCATTGTTTGGCACACTCTTTCTAGCTTCTTTTGCTTGCAAGATTGTTTTAGGGGCATTCTCTTCACAATGGCCAAAAAACTAGTTCTTCTGACTCCCTTTAATTAGAATACATGGAGGTTGAAGATGACTCATGTATTGAGGAGTAAAGGCTTGTTTTGGGTCACAATTGGTGATGAGACAAAGCCTACGCAAGCCATAGTGAAGCCAAAATGGCACAATTGGTGTGATGTGGCTTTAGGTCTTTGTTGTCTGTGTGTCTTTTGAGATAGTTTCTCACATAGAGGGGTCTTTAACTCTTAAAGAGGATTGGGATAAACTATAAGACTTACATGCAAAGAATGACAAACTTTGGGGTCATCAACTTGATACAGCGCTCATTGCTCTGACTCCAGCTGACTTTGACAACATCTAGTTCTACTTTGCTAAAATTACTTCTTTGAGGCTACAACTTCTAGATTATAACATCAAAAAAGATGATGAACAACTTATTCTTTAATTATTGTCCAAATTGGGTGCACAATACTCAGTTTTTGTATCCAACTTCTATTCCCATCAAGATTTTACAGGTGCCACTTTGAGCATGCCCACTTTTCATGTTTTACTTACCCATACAGACAAAACGTGTAAGTTGTTGCATGAGCAGTTTGTGCATAATGAGATATGGTTGCTGGCTTGCCTTCTTTCTCTTTTTCTGATGGTTTTTGTCCAAGGTGTATTGTTGGCAAACATCCTGATGACAACTATGTAAAAGGCAAGGCATGGAGAGCTTCAAAAGTTCTTCAGCTTGTTCATAGTGACATTATTGGGCCCTTTCCTCAACTTTCTTCTGATAAAGCTCGCTATGTGCTAATCTTCATTGATGACCAATCCAGACGTACGTGGGTTTACTTCTTGAAGAACAAAAGTCAGGGTTTTCTGGCTTTTGTTGACTTCAAGGCTTTTGTAGAGAAGCAATACGAAAAGTTCATCAAGTGTTTGCGGATCAATAATGGCAGGGAATATGTCAATATTCACTTTGAGGACTTTTGTGCCACCCATGGCATTCAATGACAACATACAGTTCCTTGTACTCTGCAACATAATGGCATTATTGAGAGATAATCACACACTAAACTAAATGGTTAATTGTAGATTTAGTGTTGTGGACTTGCTCCTTTTTGGGTTGGATCCATCAACTATATGAATCATATTCAGAACCAAACTCCACACAAAGCTATCAAAGGCATGACACTTGAGGAAACTTGGAGTGGAAAAAAAAACCTTCGGTTGATCATTTTCTAGTCTTTGGATGTGATGCATGGGCCCACATGCCCAAAGACAAACACAAGGCTTTGAAACCAAGGAGCAAGCTTTGCTTTTTTGTGGGTTACCCTAATGATGTCAAAGCCTATAGATTATTGGATTCAAATACACACAAACTAGCTATTGACACAAGTGTTCGTTTTGATGAGTATCCTCTGCATAGCACATGGGATGATCCCACCTTTTCTATTTTTGTTATGGCTTCTACTTCTGACAATACTTTTGAGGAGGATATCCCTCTTATTGATGAGTCTCCTCCACCAGCTGCTCCATCGCATCAAATTTTCTTCCATGGTTTCAGAAGACATGAGATTCATCTAGTTCTCTTTTGGTGAGCCAGCCAACACTCGACATACTCGTTCAAATTATTGAGAGCTCCCTCATGCTTATATAGCCATAGGATTTGATCCAGACTTTTCATGAGACCAGTGGCACTTCAGAGTGGGACTTAACCATGGCGGATGAGTATAGTACTCTCATGAAGAATGATACTTGGGATTTGGTTCCTCTGCTACTAGGCAAAAGTTGGTTTGTTGTAGATGGATTTTTCGAACCAAATATGCATTGGATGGTAGTACAGACAAATATAAGGAATGCTTTGTTGCAAAAGGTTTTTCTCAGGTAGAAGGCACCGAATACATTGAGACCTTTGCCCTAGTGGCCAAAATGAACTCCATTCGTCTTGTACTTTCGATTGTCGTAGCTTGTCCTTGGACAATGCATCAAATGGATGTAAAGAGTGTTTTCTTCATGAGGAGATCTATATGGAGCAACTCTTGGTTTTATATAGGACTCTTCCCTTGTTTGTTTGCTAAAGAGATCCCTTTATGGCCTCAAGAAGACCTCTTGGGCGTTCTCTTGTTGTGCTTTCAACCCCACTATCTACATTCAGTGGCTTCATGGTGAGCTTATCATTATTGTTCTTTATGTGGATGATCTCATCCTCACAAGGAGCTCACATTCACTTCTTCATGTGGTGAAGTCTTTTCTTCATCAAAAATTTGAGATGCAGGATTTGGGCACTTTGTACTATTTTCTTGGGTTAGAGATCACTCATTCTAACTCAGGGATATTTTTTACTCAACCCAAGTATGCACTTGATCTCTTGGAGAGATTTCATATGTTTGATTGTAAACCTGCTTCTATGCCATTTTTGTTTGGGGTCAAGCTCACAACCAAGTGCACTACACTATTGGTTGACGCTACTTTGTATCGAAAACTTGTTGGCAGCGTTATTTACTTGAGTTATAACTTCCTTGATCTTTCCTTTGCTTTTGGCATGGTTTCACGCTTGTTGCAGGAACCTCATGAGCTCCATTGGAAAACTGTTAAGTGGGTTCTCCTCTATGTCAAAGGCACTCATACACATGGCATTCACTATTCAACAAGTTCTTCTATAGAGTTGGCAGGCTACATTGACTCTGATTTGGTAGCTGATATTGATGATTACAAGTGCACTTCAAGCTATGTTTTTCATCTTGGCTCGGGTCCTATTGTTTGGTCGATCAAGAAACAACATGCCATAGCCATTTCATCTACGAAGGTAGAGTATAGGGGAATTGTTAATGCCGCTACTAAGTCTATTTGCCTTCATTAGATTTTGTCAGAGTTATGCATTGTGCAGCATCAACCTACTACTAGTAGGTGCGACAATCAGAGTTCTATCCACATCTTGTAAAAATCATGTGGAACATCAACGCACCAAACATAGAGGTCCACATGCACTACATTTGGTAGTTGATTCATGAGCAATCTTTGGATCATTGCTTCTGTTCTATAGAGTTGCAGGTGGCCGACATCTTCACTAAATCTCTCGCTCAAGCCAAGTATGTTCAACTTTGAGCTTTGTTAGGGGTAAAGGAAGTTGTCTTTGGGGTCGGTTGTCTCTAGTCCTTTCTCTTCTTACAAGTCTTAAATTATATATGAGTACTTGATCAGGCCTAGTTGTCCGGACCCATTTTAGAGAATGTTAAGCGTTATGCATTTAGCTATAGATCTCCTTAAGTTGCACTTAAGGGGGGTGTAGGTGCAATATTTTATATGCACCTCCTGTAAGCTAACTTAGGTTTATTATTATTTATTGTCAGTTTAGCATCTTTATTGATGCTTAGAATAAGAAACAAATGTGCACCTAATGCAATCCAATATTCAACCACCGTTACATAGGCCAACAACAATATATGCCTATTATGCGACCAATAAGAAAAGGGAGACAAGTGTTTGACTTTGCTATATATACCCTTTTGTTTCCTTGTAAATAGAAATGCTTTGCAATGCTTTTATAAGGCAATACAAATTCTTGTATTTGTCATTTATTTGCTTGCAGATATTTCTTATTCAATGGAGTAAACTGACATTGAGGAGAATATGTTGTCCTTATCTCATTTGATACAAAGCTAGGTTTGATATAAGTACAATAAAACAATAAATAAAAACCTAAACAATCCAAGGGAATGTAAGTACCTTGAGCAATTGATAATTGAAAGGGAAAAATAGAGATGCTTACTTGATTTTTGACTTACCTGAGTTTTGATGGAGACTGAGAATGCAAAAAAGCACTGAAGTAGTGTAGAAGAGCATCCAAATAATAGATAGTGACCTAAGATAGTGTGCAGAATCATATGACATGCCAACGGTGAAGAGAACCATTGTCACGACAATGGCAACCCTCTCGAAAGCGGTTGACTTGTTTCGAAAGTGCCTATGTGGATACCTGCGGCCTGAAAATTTCTAAAACCCTTCATCAACAGATTATGTCGATAAACCTCTCTTCGAGAAGCAAATAAATTCGTGTATATGTTAGAATTATTTATCCTTCACTCGAACTCAAGCCCACACTAAGAAGACATAAAAAGTGGCGTTTTGGTTGAGGGGCTTGTGTCAGTCAACCCCCATCCAGCTGTTACAATAGGTGTATAGTTTGACACTTAACACTTATGCATGTCAGTCAACAAGCAAATAATGTAAATGTTTAGTTCCCACCCTTATCCTTATGAGACACAGGTTCATAAAATAAAACTATATGCTCTTTCACTAATGCAATATTCTTCTCTTGGTACAAGTATGCAATAACAAACATTAAATATATAGAGAGTGGAATAAGGATAAAGTGTGAGATGTGACCATTGTGCGAGCTATTTGACAAGACTTGATAGCTTAGGTCCTTGATGTTAAATGGCTTAGGGTACATGTGTATCTAAAGGCTTGTTTGAATTCAAATTGGGACATATTCATAGGCAAGTTGACCATATAATAGTGTGAAAACCAACAATTAAAGCACACATAAACATGACAAGATGCAACAACGAACCCACAATTGACATGACCAGAATCGTACGACATGACAATGGTCATATCACTATTGGAATGGTTAATTCCGCTCAAGGTGAAATAAGGCTCAAGAAACAGAGATAAATGAGTTTGTAGGAGTGAGGTGGACATCTCAAGGCAAACAAGTGACGAATTTGATGGTGTTCATGAGCAAATGGTGACAGTGAAAGTTTATAAAGGGTCCAATGTGAAGGGAAAGTGTGCAGATAAGAACCTAATGTAAGCCAATGATCCAAATGTACAGAAGCATGATAAAAACATTGAACAACACTTGTACCAAAATTAGGGGTTTACAACATGAATATTTTAGGGGTGACCCAAAAAATTAGAGTATTTATAGTTTAACCCTAATCCTATTGGCTACAAATAGCCCATCCTATTTTCACACATCTTTGCAAAATCTAGGGGTAAAAGCTATAAGCATACGGATTTGAGTTTGAGAAGTGATGGTTTTAATTTGTATTATTGTTATCATTAAACCTATGATAGTTTGATTGTGATGTACATTTGTAACATTTTATCTTTTTTTGTGAGAATGAAATAATCACCAACCTAATGAAATTATGTTATGTGTTCTCTGAACTTAGGTTATGTCATGTCACCTTTTTCAAAAAAATTAAACGGGAGGGTACCTGAAGTCTATTTTAATTTCTTGGTAGGCGAAAGGGGTAAAAGTAAGGGAAACAATATAACAATAATATGTTAAGTCCTCACTTTAATTAAAGTTAACTTTATTCAGGACGACTTAAATATTATTATTAAAATAATTTAAAGTTTAGGTCCAATAAAGTGTTTTTAAAAGAGGGCTTAAAGTGATGTTATAAAGTGATGCTAGGCATGGGGTACAAACGGATATTATTTAAAAAGGTTCTTAAGTCACTTTAATTATTTTTTGGAGGGAAAAGGAGAAAATGGAAAATGATATTTTATTTTCCCAAAAGTATCTATTAAAGAAGGGTTTGGGCAAAAGGAGAGGGGATTCAACGATTATCAAATTCTCTCAATTGATTGAGCTTTTCAGTTTAGCAACTATTCAACTTGAAAATGAAAACCCTTTTGTTGGAAGAGCATTGTGAGGATGAAAACCCTCACCTTTCGGTTTAGATTTGAGGACGAAAACCACCTAAACCTTTAAGATAATTTCATTAAATAATTACACATACACGTCATTGAGTTTTCAAGATATTGGTGTTAGGGTTTTAGAAGATTTGGTGCTAGAGTTTCATAATATTGGGGTTAGGATTTACTAACAAATTTGTGGCTAGGGTTTACCAATAAATTCATGGCTACGGTTTTATTAGCAAATTTGAAGTTAGTGTTTATTCCAATAAATTAGCATAAGGTTTACACAAAAACTCAGCACAATATTTACAGTTGGCAGCCAATAATTCTTGTCAAAAATCAACAATTAACAATCAATGTTGGTGTTAAGGAGATCACAGCTATTTTCAGGACAACTGCAGTCATTTTGTAACAGAAAATTAGTACAATAGAGTACATCTGGGCTTACAATAGGGTTTTAAGCAGAACAACATCTAAGTCACCCATCCACAAATAGCTAAATCTCAGGGAAGTCATTCGTCTTTTTGTTTATCATTGTAAGCTGGAAGTCCATGCAAAAATAAAGAATCATATTGTAATCTCTTTGAAAGTTTTAATAAACATTTGATTCTCAATTATATGCATTGAAATAAGTGGAGTATCTTTGGGGTTCATTTAAGGTTGTATATTAGTCACTTGATATTTTAAGCATTTTAAATGGGGTTCTTCGGATATTGTGTAATCATTTTAATTTGTTTGGAAAGGGACATTTCAGTGGTATTATAGCTTGATCTTGCCAGCTTGCAGGGTTCCAAGCTATAAAACATTTTAATGCAGCTTAGTGGAAGATTCAATCCGGGGGAAAAATCTGTAGAACATCTTTTGAAACAAATGCATAAAATAGAAACAAATATGTTGATAGGAGATTTCAGCTATGTTGTTTGGATATGGGTAGGGTACATGTATGTCTCGGGTATGTGGGTATGCTATTTTTCAAAAACCTTGATTTGGATATTCTGTGGGTACATTTATATATATATATATATATATATATATATATATATATTTAAACAATGCATATTACAATTTTTTTAGTAAAACACTTGAAAACACAGTGTTTGTTCATTCATTGCTTCAAAATGTTCAAAGTAGACATTGTAAATCCATTCAAATTCAAATCTAGAATAAATCATGTTTCATCTAGATTTGGATTGTCCTCATATTCATAATCATGAGGGCCACTCCCATTAGCTCCACTTGGACCACTCAAACAACTTCCACTAGCTCCACTCTCCACCCCTCGTGTAGAATTCTCTTGATTGTCATCGACATCATCAACACCAAGCAATGGAAGTTGGGCAAATGTAGACGCAGATGCATCAAATTTTGTATTCTCTGGAAGGATATCTCAAAGTTTGTTAGGCCCTTGCATATAGTCCTCAGACTTGTGTGCAAATTGGAATACACAAATACCAAATCGTCAGCCTTCTTGGATGTCAACTTGTTTCTTTTAGCATAATGAATAAATCCATATGTATTTCAATTCTGCTCTACTAAAGAATTACTAGCCACCTGTCACAAAAAAAAGTTGTTAGTCATTAGAATTTTCGAATTTAAAATTTGTAACAATGTAAAAAAAATGTCAGCAACTTAATAATTTTTTTGATTTAATTAAAATTGAATACCTGTGAGAGAATTTTGATTGCTATAGGTCGTAGGTACTTGGCGGCCATGTACATATCACCACTTGATTGGAGACAAGCTGGATTTGTCAAAAGAGCCACAATTTCTCTTATGTTGTCCTCTGAAGCTACAAACATACCTATTTCATTGTAGACCGCACTAGCTACAAATGGATCAGGAAAAAGCCTTCTGAATGCTTGCCTAGTTCCATTTACAATCTTTACATCATTGTATGGTGGTTGCGTTTTAGGTAGTCGAAGTATTTCATTGCTATAATATTTTGGATTGAGAGTATAAGCAAGGAGATGTAATGGGGTGGTCATTTTATTTCACCTCTTTATGACCTAAGACTTGATTTCATGATAAAATGTTTCTTTTGGGTTTTGCTTTTTCTTTTGTATGATCTCTCTCATACTTTTAAGCATGGAATCAATCCCATCACAAATCTCTCCCATGTAAGTTGCATCTATATGTGTAAATTGGATCATAGATAGAATAGGCTCTGTAAAACTAAGCACATATTCAAACTTGGTTCACCAGTTATCATCAAGGATCCATGCTTTGATCTTATTGGCTTTTTCGATGCCGGTGGTGCTTGCTTGCCTGCACACACTCCAAACATTGTTTATCACCGTACTGCTCAGTGCCTCTTTTACTTTCACAAGTCGTCTCAAGACGAGCGTGTGAGAGGCAAATCTAGTTTCAATAATCTACAAAAATAAAATAAGACTTATAAGTTTGATTGTTTAAACATTGATAAACAACTAGAATTAATTATTAGAAAGTTAGAACTTCAAAATTAAGAACTTAAAAAGCAAGAATTTGTTTTCGAATCTCTTACCTTCAACCATAGTTATCGCATTCGAATTCGTGTTCAAATTTGCCAAGGAAAAAAATCGGAACCAAAAAATTTTGAGATAAAATTCGTGATTAAATTCGGCATATAAGTATACTTATTTTTTAAAATATACCAACCGACCATTAAAAAAAAATCACATTTTGTATAAGTAAACATGTCAAAATAACTTTCCAAACTATTTAAATTAAAAAACTAAACCTATATAATAAAAAAAAGATAATTTAAAAAAATTATAAAAAACAAACTAAATTTCAAATAAATATATTTAACCTATCTAAAACATTAAAACATAAAACAACATAAATTATAACACATTATATAAATAATAATAAATTATTATACAAATAATAATAAATTATACATTATTATATAAACATAAAAATTTTTAATTTATAACTTTATATATAATAATATTAAAACCCATTTAAAAAACATAATAGTTAAATAATTAATAATTAAAGTTTATTAGACTATCGATCGACTCTCAGTCATTATGCAATTCGCTGAGGCTTAGATATTCGACCCAACTCCAAGTCCAGGAAGACGCAGTTCCACGGTGGACAGGTCACACAGTCACGTATTTTCTTCGTCGAGGAGTCTAGGATAACACAGTCAGTGCTATTGCTGTCCAATGCCCACTGCAAACAAAAAAATTACAGTTACAGGCCTGTAGGGTTCGTTTGCAATCACAGGGTACAATAGATAAACGATGACAACCTCGACCACGATGGGTTAAAAAACAAAACATTAACCCTACGAATTTAATCACGAACATGAATGAGTTAGTGGGGGTTTTTTGACATTTGTCGAATTTCGAATTTTTTCGACAAAATGTGGCGAATGCGGTGACTATGCGTTCAACAACTCCAACTTGAGCATTTCCTAAAGATGGCCTGAGACATGATGATTTGTGACAAATGTTTGAATGCTGTTGGCCTCTGCATAAACTTGCTCTCTCCATTGGATTTTGCCAATTTTTTGCAGCATCAAGTTGAGGGAGTGGATAACATAAGGTATCCAAAATATGTGCTCGTATCAGCCCTCTACAATCAACCCAATTGCTCTAAAATTCTTTGTGTTTTTAATGATGACTTGGACAACATGTTGGGGGCCCACAAACTTAGTAGCCTCTATCAAAATGTTTGGAATAAATTGAGCATCTTTCACTTTGCCCTCACAATCTATTGCTTTCAGGGAGATTGCCCCTTTAGGGCATATTGCAACAACATTGATCAAAGGCCTCATTCAAGCATCTTTCCTTCCAAATGAGATAATGGACACTCTTGAATCCTTTCACGAATCTTTAATTAGTTGCAAAGAAGTGTGAATATGTTCTACTTCCTTGGCCAAGAGTGTGGTGCAAATCTTCTCATAATTAGGGCCTTTGTATCTTTGTGGAGCTTCATTGACCACTTTCAACATTTGTTGCCAACAAGGCGACTTCAAAACATTGAAGGGCAGCCCACATGCATAAATACATCTAGCAACCAACTCATCGGCAATGTTCTTCTTTTCATCATTGAATGTTTTTTTCAATGGTTATGTTTTTTTTGTGAAGTGGCATCTGCCTCATCATTCGAAGGTATTGCAACTGAATGAGCTTGAGTTTGACTTTCAATGAAATGATGACTTGCAGTTGGAGGTGTTATGGGTGGTCTTCTTGATTTGCCTCTTTGGAGAGGTATTGTTCTAGAACGGCTTTTTGAAACAACTGTTGCATTCGCTTGTTCTTGCTCTTTCATGTACTCAACCATTCTTGACTTGAGAATTTTGTCACACTTTTTGATCCCCAGAAGCCTATATTCAGTTAAATGAGTTTTGACCCGAGTATACGAGGACTTGTTTGTGATATGACAATTATTTCATATCCACACATGAGTCCCACCATCGACAATGATCTCAAGTATCGTCACATGTTTCCAAAGAGAGGAAGCAGGTTCATATTTCACTTGAAGTGAGGTTTCATACTGGTTTGCTTCATCGTGCTCTCCCCTTGGAGTTGAATTGGATGCCATAGAGATCCTAATTATCAAATTATCACATTAGAACAAAGCAAAAAAATAAATTATAATTATACAATATACATTTTATTTTTTTATAACTTTATGTAAAACTAAAAATAAAAAATTTAAATTAATAACATCTAATTTTGTTTTTGATTCTCAAGATCGCATTACGCATAATGCGCAAGAGAAGAACATATGCAAAAGTTAGGGTTAGATAAAGAAAATATACATTTGATTTTTTTTTAATTTTTAAACTTTCAATTTTAATATTTACGGGAAAATTAAAAAAATAAATTCAACGTGGCTAACTCTTTTTGATTCTCAAGATCGCATTATGTGCGAGAGAAGAGCATTCAAAAGTTAGTGTTCGATTTAAAAAAGTATATATATATATATATTTTTAAATTTTAATATTTACGAGAAAATTAAAAAAATAAATTTAATGCGGCTAACTCTGTTTCTAATTCTCAAGATTGCATTACGCGTGAGAGAAAAGAATACACAGAAGTTAGGGACTTAGATTTAAAAACTAAACATAGTATTTAATGTTGGAAATGTTACGTCTTTGAAATTTTGAATTAATTTATTAGATGTACGCTGTAGCAAATGATATGCAAAATTAAAAAAAATATGAAAGACTGAAAATTACTTGTTCAAAGCTTCAACAATGGCTGCCTTCACAAATTTGAAATTCCTCTTCTTGCAAAGTGCCAATGGCTGCCTCCACAAAGGATTGTCGATTTCTCCTTGCAATCAACAATGACAAATGAAACAACTCCTCCCATCTTCAAACAACTTCTACACTCCTTGCAACTACTGCAAACTCCTTGCAAATTAATTTTCTTTGGCACCTTCAACTTTGCAATGACAAACTACAAACTCCTTGCTAGTTGCTAATTGCTACTACACACTCAAATTGTAAGCTAACTACTGCAAACTCAAATTGACTGCAAACTCAAATTGGAACTGGAAGCTAATTATTGCGTGCAAATTGGAAAAGATGACGATTGGAAGTTTTTTTTTTTTTACTAAGCGCTGCAAACTCACTTTGGTGTGTTCTTTAGAGTGAGGGGGGTTGCTTTTATAACTTTTGGCCACGATTTAGGTTTTAAAAAAAAAAAGATTTGAGAGTATTTTTTTATTTTTTTGTTAAAGTCACTGTAGACCTAAGAAAACCGTCAGAGATGTTTTGAAGATGTTTGAAACAACACAGGGAACGTCATGGACGTTTTTGACACTATTTCAGATGTCTCTGAGTATGTTAATGCAGGATTCGTGGGGGGGGTTTCCTGCAACTTAGGATTGAAACAAACAAATTCATTAGGATTATGAGATGCTCACAGGAAAGGATTTGGAGAAGAAACTTTACTAAGCAGGGAAAAGCCTTAAGCATCCACCTCAATATAAGGGTACACTCAACATTTTGGAGGAAGTGAAAAATTGCTCGTCTATGGTGGAACAATCACCATTTGGTATGATGAATCTTGTTATGACTCCATTAATTATATATTTGGAAAAGCTAGAATTTTTGAGACATCAAGACAAAGATGTAAGGCTTATGGTTATCACTTGCATTAGCGAAATTACTCGAATAATAGCACCTGAAGTCCCATACTGTGATGACATAATGAGAGATATTTCAGTTGATTGTAGAAAATTTTCATGGTATGGATGAAATCAAAAGTCCTTATTTTGCTAAGAGGGTTAAGATCACTTTACTACTGTTAGTAAGAATCATACAGACAATATTATTACCCCAATGCAAACAATTGTGTCTTTGATTTTGAATGAGAGTGACGAGATTTATAAGCCACTCCTATCAGTTTTATTGGATAATATGAGAAAGGGTGCGTGGGAAGAATCACCCGCAGAGCATGCACAACTAAAAATGTGGTTGATCAATGGGAAAGAAAGTTGAAGCCATACATAACAACAAAAATGACAGCGAAATAGACAAGGGAACTTATTCAAAAGCAACCTCACAAAACTTTGCAGTAGAGATTAGAAAATTTGCAGCAGAAATTGAGAAAGTCATCTCTTTCCTTTAATGATGAACTCGACCAGAGGCTTATAAATAGATCCGATAGGAAGGAGTTGATTGAAAGAGAAATTGCTCAGATGGAGGTCATTGAACAAAAGCAGTAGGAATTTGCCACGCAAGTGGAAGATAAGAAATTTAATGGTGAGAGAGGACACATAGGTAAAGATCACCACTTTCAACAAAGAATACCTAAATTCTTTATATGATGTTACAACTCATTTCCAAGAAGTAGAAATGGTAAAAGTCACCACACTCGTTAAAAAGTACATAAATCCCTTATATGAAGCAGACATTGAAGATCTAACCCTAAGTTTGAAAAGTGCTCAAATCAAGGAGATGAAGAAATGCACATTGGGTGAAGTAAACATTGTTAACTCAGCCAGAGGCTTATAAATAGATCCGATAGGAAGGAAAGAGAAATTGCTCAGATGGAGGTCATTGAACAAAAGCAACAATAATTCGCCACACAAGTGGAAGATATGAAATTTAATGTGAGAAAAGATGCATAGGTAAAAGTCACCACTTTCGACAAAGAATGCCTAAATTCTTTATATGATGTTACAACTTTCCAAGAAGTAAAAATGGTAAAAGTCACCACTCTCAGTAAAGAGTACATAAATCCCTTATATGGAGTAGACATTGAAGATTTAACACTAAGTTTGGAAAGTGCTCAAATCGAGGAGATGAAGAAATGCACATTGGGTGAAGTAAACATTACTAGCACAAAGCACATAGCTCTAAGTTTTCAAGTTGGAATGATTGATCCTATTATCCACCCAATGCTAGAAAGGGTTAGCTTACTTAACCTCGTTCAAGAATAAAAAGTTAAGCATCTCAATCATTCCTATGAGTATGATTCAAAAAATGAAAGAGACAATAATAACATAGATTCACTTTACATTATGTCCTTTCAATATATTTGTCATTATGGAAAGTACTCTAAAAATGGGGAAAAAGTAAAAGATAAAACTTGCAGTGAAGGGCATATAGATCCTTTTACTGAAATACAAAATTGGCTATGCACAAAGGAGTGGGATCCTAGTATTCAAGGCATTTTTGCAATTCATCATGGCAGAGGATGCAGTACTCTTTTATCGTATTGGATGCCAGCAATGACAATCAAGTGTTTGTATTCGTTGCCCAGGATCATTGGTAAACTTGAGCAGAAGGTCATGGCAGCAAATGATATCATTAAGTTGGATTAGGCCACTTTTTCTTGTTTCTCATTGGGGCCTAATTCTATCAAGGGGAATACATATGTTTTTGCTAATAAATGTGTTTTCAAATGGAGTTTGAAAGACAAACACAATGCTAGGTATTTGAATGTGCAGAAGTTTTATAGTACTTGTGTTGAGAAAAGCGTATTGTTTCATAACATACATCTAGGACGACCACTTGATAGAGGATGGTGCATGAGAATGAAATTTTGTAAGGAAGGAGCAACATGTGAAGGCTCTATTGTTGCTTTGGGAAATGGTAATATTACAAAATTTTCCATTTTCTTGTTATGGTTTTCATTGGATGGAACCTTTGTTCTAAAGGTGACATTAACCCATAAAGCTCACAAATGTGCACGAGAGTTCAAACAACCAGTGACGATTGGTTATGGGAATTTGCACTCATTGAAGAGTGAAGGCCCTTTTGTCACCTTGAAAAAAGGGAAAGAGAAAAAGATCTACACCACTGTTTCGGGGCAGCCAACACCATCAATAAGATAGGGCTGCAATGATTCTATGTTTGATATTTCAAAAGAGTGGAAAGAGAGGCACGTAGTGGTAGGAAACCACATGTTGATTTTTGCAGAGAAGAATCAACCTGGGGATGATCCAAAGTCTTTTAACAAGGTTCATTAGGCTGTTAGGAAGCTGATTATAACTAAATTACACGCTGATTTGATTACACGCAACCAGTGTCATGAGGTTGAATTGACATCAGAGAGTCCTTAAGTACACCAATGTTGGAAGGAGATTTATGCTCCAAATTTTTTGCGTATGAGACAAGCTATGAGGATTTTCTATCTTGCAGGAACATGGTCAGAACTCATAGAGTTGTATATGACCCACAATCAAAGGAGGGTAACCTAGGAGAATATTTCTTTACAGATACTTTTAGGAAAATGCTTCAATGGGATATTCTCAGTTATAAGAGATGGAGGAACGCTGAAGGAAATGACACATGCTGGAATACATTCTTCTTTTCTGGTATCAAACAAATTGCCAGCAAGTGGATCTTAATTGCAAAAGTTGAAACTCTTTTCTTTGGAGGAGGGTACCTTGGTATAATTATAGTAGGTTTCTAGCACAGGTTTGGACAAGCCAGGTATACCATTGTACATTGTTTAGATTGGCCAGACATACTTGTTGCTTTCCAAGCAAAAGGGGCATCCATGAATACTTCGGCAAATGCAGTACAATTGGCTCAAAGGTATTTTGGGGCAGCAAAACGGAGTTTGGGCAATAAGGTACTGCATTCTTATGGCATCAACCTTATTATAACATTGAAGGACTATCTTGGTAGTCAGATTGATGCAGGCATGATAACGATGACTCTGCAGGGACATGATCATGTGGTCATCAAGGAAGGTGAAGAGTTAGAGATTCCCAGAATTGCATTGCTAGAGGACAAGCAATTTTAGGAAGGGTGGACTGTCATGTCTTTGTTAGTAATTTGGCCTATCAAGGCCAAATTACTACCCTTACTATTTTAAAACTTTCCCAAAACAGTCAAATCCCCTATGCGGATGACCAAACTAGTGATCTATAGTCTAAAGGCATGAATAAGGTGATATGTGGATAGTCAAAATATCAAATGCAGCCATGATGAATTAGGGAGCCAAAGCATGATCAAAGGGTCATAAGCATTGATAAAGGTGTTTGTGGATCTTCAAGGGCATCAAGCACAATCAAGTGAACACCTACAACAATGTTATAATAGTTAGGTTTTGTGTCATGATGTTGCGATAAAGATAAGGAGGATGAGAGATACTTGAAGACCTATATGCAATAAGTCACCTTGTTTCATTTCAAGAGAACTAGGGTTGATCAAGGGGCAACATGGATATGAGAGAAAGAGTTTGCAGGCGTTGAGTAACATGATACAGTTAGGAAAGTCAAGAAATCCAATGAAGTCATAAGGTTTCAAGAATAATGGTTTCCATATATATGATCAGCGCAAATAATCTTATCAAGCAATCAAATGAAGAATGAAGATCAAATCTGCTTTGGAGCTTCCTTTGGGGTCATTAAGGAGCTACAATTCATTCAAGAACAAGACACCTATAGCAGGTTTGAAAAGGCCATTCTAATATCATAAACAATTATAAAGCTACAGGCTTGTAGGTTCGCTTGTGAATGAAGGTGACTACTTTCTTTCAGACACGTACATGATACATGTTTATATTTTTTCGGACTTTTTCCATTAGCTATTTCTCCCAAGTAGACTTTTTTCTTAGTTTTTCTTCCTCAAGTGTTGTCATTTCATGTCTCAAATGGCTAAATGTCGGAACAATTTCCTCGGGCAATTTGTCCCAGGGAAAAAATCCGAGGGAAAGCATATTCAAAAGACTTGGCAATAAGTCCGATGGAATTACAAAGGAAAACAATTCTCGTGGACTTTTTGTCTGCGAGAAAATGACAAAGGACTCTTTCAAAAATCTTGAAGAGTATGTGCCCTTCGGGAGGGATCATTTCAAAAATCCCAAAGGGTATGTACCCTTTGGGAAAACTCAAAATGGAAATTTGAAGGGACAGTTTCAAACGAAGGACCATTTACAAAATCCCGAAGGGTAGGTACCCTTTGAGAAAAGTTCAAAGGACAAGTCTGGAGGGTCATTTCAAAGGTTCAAAGGACACTTCCATGTTTTCCGAAAGGCAAAAAAGGCCAAGTCAGAAAATCCGAAGGGCATGTACCCTTCAGAAGGGTCATTGACAAAATTTTTGAAGGGCACTTGCCCTTCAGGAAGGCTCACTTCAAGATTAGACAGGACGTTTGCAAGAAACCCGAAGGGCATATGCCCTTTAGGAAGGTTCATCTCATGAGTTCAAGGACTTTTACAAAAAGCTCGAAGGGCATGTGCCCTTTGGGGAGGTACGTTCAAAAGATTCCCGAAGGGTATGTACCCTTCGGGAGAAATACTCTACAATACTGTTGAAGGAACAAGGGTACAAATAGGCAAATAAAGACTCGGACAAAAAGTTCGAAGGAATTCCTTCGGAAAAAAGGAAAGGACACAACCAAGGGAAAGAGTCTTAGACAATTCTCACTGACATTTTGTCCATGAGAAAGAGGAAAGAGCAAAATCCGAGAGACATTTAAGTCCAAATGAATAAGTTCAGGACAATTCCCGCAAACAATTTGTCCGTGGGAAATTGACTGAGCAAAAGCCAAAATAAAATTTTAAGGGGTAAGTCCAAGATAATTCACGCGGACAATTTGTCTGTGGGAAAGTAACTAAGGAAAGAATCCAATGGGAAAGGCAGATGAAGCATAAACTCAGAAAAGCGAGGCTAATCATGACGAAGGAAAATCACCTAAAGGAGTCTCGGACTTTTTTTTTTCGAGAGACAAAACTCTGAGCAAAAGACAATAAGATCCGAAAGAGTAAGCAAGCCAAGGGGAAATAATCTCGGGAAAATTGCCAAAGAGATACACAGGAAAAAATCCGAGGGAATGGACATGGAAAGTCACAGACTTTTTGTTCGAGTAAATCACGGAACAAATATAGCCAAAAGCCATAAGCAAATAAGCCCGAGGAAATACATGCAAACAACGGAGTCAACGTGGAATTCCATACAAAGCAGAGGCTATTTGCGGTTGACTAGTCAAATCTTCAGTTGACTGGTTGTTAAAGTCATGCTTCTCCATGGTTTGACTAGTCACTCTCATGAACCCAAACGTTCCAGCTCAACTTCTAGCTCAGCTCAGGGTTGACTTCTAATTTTGGTGTTCTTCTCACGTTGCAAGACTCTCAACGTTCTAGCAGTCTAGGTGGAGTTGATTGGACAAATTCGTTGCACATCTTCCTTGTTTTTCATGCAAACGAGAATATCTCTTCCTCTAGCTCAGCTTGCAAACGAATCAAATGGAGTTCCTTATTTAAATATTGGCGTAGTATACCATGCAAAGAGAAATTTTGACTTTCATAATTCCACCGTCCATTCTTTTATGCCACCTTGGATTCATGCATGTTTGGATTTTTTTTGGAGAGTGTCTTGTTTATTTTAAGAGTTAAGCTTTCAAACTTGGTCTCACTGTGATACTTCTACGCCAGTGTTTGAAAAGTCATGCATTTTTGTAAAAGAAAGATTTTATAGAATATTCTATATTGTAAAAAGGTGTTTAAGTCTTGGTTAATTAACCAAGACTAACCCTTTCCTCTTTTAGAACTGCACTTAAGGCTATTTCAGGTTTTGAAAAAGGCTATTTATTGGCTTAGTCAAGCCATTGAAAAGGATCCCTGAAGTTTGAAATAAGAAATTGTAAGCTAGACTAGTTATCAGTAAAGAAGATATTATTCTGAATCTGAGTTTTGACAGGAGATAGTGTGTAATCTGATTGTGCATCAGCGTATAAGTGAGATTTATCTCCTTTTGCAGGTCCCTTCCTCACCTCTCTTTCTTTCTCATGCTTTTGCAGGTCATTTGAAGAGTTTTCCAACCCTTCATCTGAAATATTTATGCTTAAGGACATAATTATATGTTTCATTTGATTATATGTGTGCATTGATTCAGTAACTTTAGAGGGTTTTGACAATTCAGGTGTATCACCCCCTTCTAATTATATTTCCCTTTTTAGTTTCCTTCTCTCTTTTCACTTCAAAAATCACAAAAATCACAATAGTCAAGTTTATTGAAAAATCTAAAGGGAACTGACCCTCTCTGGAGGTTCTTCTCATCAGCTGCAGTGAGGGTGTGCTTTGCACATCTTCAAACAAGGTGCACTCCAGAGTGATAACAGTCCCCTTTTTCGAAATAATTAAACGGAAGTGGACCCGAAGTTTATTTTCATTTCCCGTAGGCTAAAGGGGTAAAAGTAAGGGAAGTAATATAATAATAATATGTTAAGTTTACATTTTAATTAAAGTTAACTTTATTAAGGACGACTTAAATATTATTATTAAAATAATTAAAAGTTTAGGTCCAATAAAGTGTTTTTAAAAGAGGGCCTAAAATGATGTTATAAAGTGAATCTAGGCATGGGGTACCAAGTGATTATTTTAAAAGGTTCTTAAGTCACTTTAATTATTTTTTGGAGGGAGAAGGAGAAAATAGAAAATAGAAAATAATATTTTATTTTTTAAAAAGTATCTATAAAAGAAGGGTTTGGGCAAAAGGAGAGGGGATTTAGTGATTATCAAATTCTCTCTATTGATTGACCTCTCCAGTTCATCAACTTTTCAACTCGAGGATGAAAACCTTTTTGTTGGAAGCGGATTGTGAGGACGAAAACCCTCACCTTTTGTTTAGGTTTGGGGACGAAAACCCTCTAAACCTTCAAGGTAATTTCATTTAGAAATTACACATGCATTTCATTGAGTTTTCAAGATATTGATGCTAGGGTTTCAGAAGATTTGGCACTAGGGTTTTAAAATATTGGTGTTAGGGTTTACCAACAAATATGTAGCTCGGGTTTATTAGCAAATTCGTGGCTAGGGTTTACCAACAAATTCGTTTCTAGGGTTTTATTAGCAAATTGGAAGCTAGGGTTTATTCTAATAAATTAGCATAGGGTTTACACCAAAAATCAACGTAATATTTACAGTTGGCACTGAGTAATTTTTGTCAAAAATCAGCAATCAACAATCAACATTGAGTTTAAGGAGATCGCAGCCATTTTTGAGACAATTGCAGTCATTTTGTACAATAGAAAATTAGTATAGTAGGGTATAACAGTGTACAATAGGGTTTTAAGTAGAAACAACAACATCTAATTCACCCTTCCATGAACTACTAAATCCTAGGAAAGTAATTCATCTTTTTGTTTATCATTGTAAGTTGGAAGTCCTTGCAAAAATAATCATATTGTAATCTTTTTGAAAGTTTTAGTAAACATATGATTCTAAATTATATGCATTGAAATAAGTAGGGTATATTTGGGGTTCATTTAAGATTGCAAATTAGTCACTTGATATTTTAAGAATTTTAAATGGGGTTCTTCGGAAATTCCGTAATTGTTTTAATTGGTCCAGAAAGGGATATTTTAGGTTATTTCAACAACTTTCTAATTTATTGTTTGCAATGCATATGCATTTGATTTTCTTCCATTTCTAAATTCTGATACCCTTTTCTATTTTTGGATTTGGAACAAGTTGCAATTTTTTTGTCACTATCTCTTGAGAAGCCCTAGTGTCCCCACCATCCCAAAACTTAGTAACAAGCAAATCTTTGGAAGGAATAATATTTGGATTTGCTAGTGGAGACCTACAACTAGTTTGTGGCTCAAAAAGGACCATGTAAAATATCTATTATGGACTAGAAGAGTCTTTCTAAATTTTGTTCTCTTCCTACACCCGTCCAACCCAAAATGATTCCATTTAGTTGGCCTTCTACAGTGTGTTGAGTCTTTTATTTGACTTTTTTTTGGTAAATGGTATGCTTTTGAGGGTCTTGAATAACTTGCAGATATTCCAAATCAAATCTTCCACCTTGCCTTAGTGGCTTTCAAACGTAATTTTTTCAACAATTTATTCAAGAAATGGTTGATTACCTTTCGGATTACTACCCTCGCAATTGATATTTTTTACATTGATTTCTTTATTAATCTAATGGATATGTCAAAAGGCTGCAACACTTTCTAATTTGCACACAAGTTCTTGATTATGGTGTGAGGACTTGATGGGTACTTGCCAAATGTGTTGAGCTGAACTCACTTGTGGTTGAAAAGAGACTTTGAAATTAGGGGTAGCCATCATCTCGAGTTATGGCCTTCATCAGCTATATCTTTTGTGACATGTCTTCCTTTTGCATGGCTATTTGTAAGGTTTGTAATGCAATTCGACATGTTTAGGGTTACATGCTTCTGGTTCATCCCCTTATTTCACTAGAATCTTCTTCATTGTTACACTTTTAGCTTTGTTTTATTGTGCACTAGCTTCTTTTGTAGTTCCTTTATGCTCCTGTTCTTTCCAAAATTTTCTCTCTTCATACACCCCTCCAACCCTCAATTGACTCTATTTAGCTGGCCTTCTATGGTCTGTTGGGTCTTTTCTTTGTTTTGTTTGTATAGGGTATGTGTTTGAGGGTCATGAGTGACTTGCATACATTCCAACTAATTTTTTCACCTTTCTTTAGTGGCATTCAAACATAAATTCGTCAACAATATATTTAAGAAAAAAGTTGATTACCTTTTGGATTACCACCCCTGCAATTTTGTTTTTACATGGAAAAGAATTATATTAATCTAATGGATATGTCGAATGGCTACTATGCTTTCTAAATTGCACAAAAAAATCTTGATTATGGAGAGAGGACTTTGTGAGTACTTGCCAAACTCATTGAGTTTGAGTTGCCCGAGGTTGAAAGGAGACGAGTCAACATGGAGTTGAAGACTTGATCATTGTGAGCCAGTGTGGATTGATACTTGCTGAGACTCACAAATATCAACATGTCACCAAAAAATTTGTGAGAAGTCAACAATTCATCCCAAAACTCACTATTTCGATGTATATTTCTACCAAGATACAAATATTGATGGAAAACATGAAAAGATACCTCACCCTATAGACTGCTTTCAATGTTTTTGATTTAAAACCCCTCCCAATTGATTTAAGACAAACTTAAGCACGCGAAAAAGACATCACCACCATAAACAACAAATATCTACATTGAAATTTAACATTGGAGATGTGATTACAAATATGTGCATGAAATTGTATTTGACGTTTTTGGGGATTCTTTTTTGCTTTTTAAAAACCGAATCTCATAAATCTACCTATTAAATATTAAAAATGCTAAGGGCGAGGGACTCTACATGGAATTACTCTATAATCTTGGGGAAAGTAAAATTAAGTGAAATTTTTGTTGAGACAAATCATGGGGAGGAATTTCCAAGTTTTAATACCTCCTTGCCCGAACACCTAGCCATGATATCAAACTTTATAAAAATTGCCCTATAGATGAACCCTATAATCAAACTTTAAAACCTATTGAGGAAAATAAATCCAAAAGTGCAATATTGAAGGTAGAAGTTGGGAAAATTTACCATCTTTTTCATCTATTACACCAAGGCAAGATGAGGAAACAACAGACTAAGATGTTATAACTTTGCCTCGTGCTCCTCTATATTCTACCCCTTGTTGACCTAAATATCGGTTGTGGTGTTGTGCATGGGTTTGTTGCATTTCATATTACTCTTGGATCATAATTGAGCTTGGAGACTCCAAAATAGAAGAGATATGTCTGCTGAAGCTAGAAAACCAATTGGTAATTTTTGATTTTATTCAAAGTTGCCTCAATGCTACCAACTCCCCTTATTGGCAGGTCAAGGATGTGTTTTGTCATTGTTGGCTTGGGCTTCATGACTGAAATTTTGCAAGATGTTAAAGATGTCACAAAAAACCACGCTGAACATTGGTCAAAATATAGCTGCACTATCATGTCTAGTGTGGTAAAAAAAGTAGACATTCTTAAATTTTCTTCTTTATTGTGTTAAGGGCATGTTATTTGTTAGCTCCATTGAAGGATCTATCAAATGAAAAATGCTCAAACACCCTGTGAGTTATTTCTTCCTGTTGTGGCAGAGGTGGGGGAGGCACCCCCTCCATTTTTTACCACTTGCGCTATCCTTTGTATAGACCTCCTGGTAGAAGGCATAGCAAAACTTGAGTGGATCGGAGTGTTTGTGGAGAACGGGAAATGCACAAAAAAGTACATCTATAATCATACAAAGGTCTTAAGTTGACGAGGAATTATTAGACGGCAACGAGCTTGTTAGACTGACTATTACGAGTTTTGCCTCCAATTTCATCTCCTTGCAATGCTTAAGTTTAGAAAAGATGAAATAATAAGAAATGTTAATCTCTATTGAATGGGCTGAACGAAACTATTTAATGCTTAAAGATTGTATAGAGGCCCTCATGTTTCTTGAATTGTTTTGAAGAGATGCTTAGGAGGGTGTCCAAGTTTTATGGCCACTAGTGAAGGTTTTGAAGGTGGTGGATAGAGAAAAATCTACCATGGGTTATAAATATGAAGCAGTGGATAGGGTCAAGGAGGTCATTAGAGTGACATGGATTTGGAGGCTAAATTAACGCCTTGGGGAAAAATCATTGTTGGCAGGTGGGATAAACAGTGTCATATTCCTTTGCATGTTATTGGGTATTATCTAAGCTTAGCCTTATTTTATTGTCCATTATTTCTCGTTGATTTGATGGTTGCTTGATTGCACCAAAGGGTTTTGCTAATAAAAAAAATGAGGATTATTTTTTGAGTGCTACAATTGTACAATGGTCCAAAATGATTATTTGTATATATATTGCAATTAATTAGAGGGAGACAATGTTGCTGGGTCTCATAATCTAACCATAAAATTTCAATAATGAGATTGACTTCTGAACCTTGATTTTCAATTTGTTTTCCTTATTCAAGATTCTAATTTGAAAAGTTTTCTGAATAATATCCTAGGTGCGAGGTGGGAGGAATTTGTTACTGATGCTCTTGAGCTCCTGAGGTTGGTTATGAGCCGAACTTGCGGTGCCTCTAGTTGAGGAGCATAGTTGGATTTTGCAGAACACATGCTCTAAGTAATGCAACAGGCTAGCACAAATGCATATGAGCAATCTCATATTTTTTGCATTGCAAGCTTTGCCTCTGTAGTTAACAATTGGAAGGCTTGAAACATTGATTCTTTTCAGTTTTGAGCTTGAAGTATTTGGTATGTAATAATCCCAAATCATTTTTTTTTTTTCGTTTATTAGTAGCATAAGTATTCTGGAAAACATGTGATCAATTTTTAAATCATCGATGATTCGATGTTTAAGATCACACTACGTGATCCATCCTTAGGTTGGCGATGTGTATTATATTGCAGATTAGAGCTTTTTATATAGTTAACATTCATGAGATGTAGAGTGGGTCCAATCAAAAGAGAGCAATCAATAAAATTTATTTATTCTTTTAATTTTTAATATGTTATTTTAGTTGTAAATTAGCCATTAACTATTTAGTTACAACCATAATCATTTAATTAATCGATTAGATTAATTGTACTCCTAGGTTGAGGTACAATTAATTCATTACATAATTTTATTAATTGCTCCTTGGTTGTGGGACCTCCTCTAAGTTTGAGTATGATGGGTCTCCAAGAGAGGCTCAAACTCAGACCATCGTCTTTCTCTAAATTATTAGGATGATTACCAATTTCAATATCTTCCCTCTACTGCTTGTAGAAATACGCCTTCGTAGCTTTGTTAGGATGTTCAAGCAAATTCAGAAACCTGGATAATATGCCTACAAAAACCTGATATCAGGTTTGGTAGTACAATTCAAACTCCTAGCAAGCTTCTTATAGCAATTCTCATCAAGTGTTCATGATTCCTCTGCTTCCACTACTTAAGCCCAACTTCCAGGAGTTTATGCCAAGGATTGGAAGTTTCTAATTTAAATTTCTGAAGCAGCTCAGCAACATAGTTTGATTGATGAATGAAAGTTTTTGTTTTTTCGTCCCAAACCTCAATTCCTAGATAGTTTGTACAAATCCTAGGCCAGTCATGTCAAACATTTTGTTAAGGTTCTCCTTAACACATCACTGATCTTGGAACTTTTGCCTTTAGTGATCGAATCATCAACATTTCCATTTTTCGCCTTTAAATGCAAGTTTATACTTGATTAACTATATGACCACTTTACACAACAATCAATCTTTGTATGCTAGGTTTGGGGGATTGCTTCAAGCCATAAACAACTTTGATTAGCTTGAAAAGCATCCTTTTCTTGTGAACCCCTCTGGCTACTTCATATACACTTATTCTTCTAGATCTCCATTGTAGAAAATTCTTTGGACATGCATCTTTGCCGCCCACACTATGTTGCAATTGATAATAGTTTCCTGATTGTGATCATTCCAGCAGTGAGTTCAAATGTTTCTTCGTATTGGATACCTTCCTCCTATGCAAATCCATTTGCCACGAGTCTTGCTTCATGGTTGTTAACTAACCCTTTTGATTTATACTTCATTTGATATACCCTCATGTATTTGATTGGGTGCTTTCCTAATGGTCACTCAACCAAATTTCAAGTATGACTTCTAATCAAGGCAGCAAATTCAACCATTTTAATTCTGATCTTGATTACCTTCAACAAAAGAATTTGGATCGTGAGAAAATGCAATCATATTTGTTAGAGCAAGAATTGCCTATGGTTCCTAGGAGATGGGTACGGGTACCGGTAACAGTATGCGAAGTTTTAGAAATATAGGAGACGGGTATGGGGAGATGGCTATAATAATAAATAATAATAAAATAAAATAAATAAATGGTTAAAATACATATTAAACTATAAATTATATTGCATATATAAATAATAAATGTGTAAATACTAAAATTATATATCTATATATAATATAAAAATTTTAAAAAAATTAAATTTAAAAATAATCTATTAAAATATAAATTACATTTAAACTTTAGTACTATATAATAATTTAATATAGACTTATGGTCTATATACTAGAATTAAAAATTACAATTTAAAATTATTAAAATAAAATAAAATAAAACATAAAAAACTTGAATGTAAAAATAAATATAAAAAAATTTAAAACGACAATCCTAGGCATCGTCGTCCGAGTGTCGGATATTGCCGTCTTCAACATTAAAAATTTAAAACTTAATACCCTAAATTGTAGGTGCATAAAAACAATAATATTTTCATTTTTCCTGTAGAGTCACATGATTTCTAGCGATTCATGATTATGACTGCAAATTAGGCTAGTATCACTGTAAATTCGACTAATACCACTACAAATCTAGGGACGACGACAACAAATCTGACAATGGTGATTGTACAATTGACAACTAAAAAATGTGTTTGAGGTTTCCACAAGTATATGACATGATTTTTGAAATGAAACATGAAGGAGATGTTTAGGTTTTCCAGTATATGACCTTAGGTATGGAATACGTCTTGGTACTTGTCTTCTGTATTGGAAACACGTATTCGTACCAAAGACACGTCCCAAGTGGTGGGGGATGCATCTCCTTGCAACACTGGAATTACCATATTGTTGGAGGCACTTCTCTTTTTTTCTACCCTTTGTTCATCTGTTTGGTGATTCCATGGTCGTATTGTACCACTTTGGTCATTTGGGACTAGTTTTTGATTGCGTTGGTGGAGTGTGTTGTGTTGGATTCCCTTGCCTCCCCATTGGCAAAGCTCTTTAATGAGGTTTTTTGCTTGTGTTTTCCTTGTTCTTGGTCCCAACACATAAGCCATCCCATGCATAAGTCCGAGGATAGCCCCAACCCTAGCAACCATAGGACTATTATGATTTGGCATACATTTGCCAAACTTTATTCCATGGTGTTAGACATGCAACTTTCAGGGCACTTAGAGAGAGGTAAACTTAGACCATGGGGGTAGGCCGGTTTTAGGAGAGAATCTCGGACTATTGACCACATCTTTACACATTGGGCTATTATTGGGGAGGCTTGTCATTGGTCTTCCAAAGTCTTTTGTTTTTTTATAGAATTCCAGAAGGCCTTTGACCTGGTTTCGAGACATTTGCTTTTCCAAAAGTTGCGTGATATTGACATTCCATATTCCCTCATTATTGCCACTTGGAGGCTCTATGAGATAGTTAACTGGAAATTTCGTCTTCTCATAGTCTTTCTAGTTATGTGAAGAGTATAATTAGGGTTTGTATGCACAGGTTATGATGACCTACAACTATTCTCTTTCTCTCAATAGACTTGGATTTGAATAAGGTCAGTCAAATAAAGCTTGTGTATGCTTGGACGAGTACGTAAGGATCGATGATATCCATAGATCTAGTAGAGGGTAATTTACAACTCAAATGTCAAGACGAAAGGATTCCAAAACCTAAGCTTATGACACAATGATATAGCTCTCACTAAATGTCAACAAAGTTAAATGATTTTAACTATGATTGTAAAGATGCAAATAAAGTAAATGATTGTAAGGGGGTACAAGTAAAACAAATGATGGGTAAGTGATTATAAAGAAGGGAAGGTGCAATGGTCAACCAAATGGGGGTCTATGCAACCTAAGGTGATAAATGGCAAGCCTAAGCAACCCTATATCCATACCAATTTATTTGGTGTAAGGAAGAGCTCAAGCAACAATACACACATACATCCACAAAGCAATAAACAACATTTAATCTACACCGCAAGTAAAGGAAAAGTGTAGGGATAAAATACTTAGATTGGGATGGACCCATCAACGCTTCAATCTCAAGTGTAGGGATAAAATACTTAGATTGGCTCAAGTGGAGCTTTGCAACATCTGTTGGAAGTTGAAGACCTCAAATGGTTGGGATGTATTAGAATAGTTTTTATGCTTTGTAATAATTTAACATATTGTTACAAAGTTTTCTTAGTTTGGTTGTTGGCACTATTTGCTATTTTGTAAATACGGATGAAGCTTATTTAAGCTTCCCGTTCAAATGCTGTTTAACAAACATTCCTAGATTGTAGCTTGTAATCGCTATTTATATGGCTATTATCAATGATGAATTATGGCTTGTGGTTTCACGTAAAATCTAATATGGTATCAAAGCTTACGTCTAGAGGAGCTTGGAGACAAGCCTTTGAGGGAGGAGGTTTGGTCAGGGATGTAGTGTGGAGATTACACGTAGTCAGTGTAAAGATCCTTTGGTAAATCATCAAGAAAAGGAGATTTTGTGTGAGAAAAATGCAACGATAGGACGTTCCAAGCAAGGGCGTTTTGCTAAGTTGACACATGTTCCAAGAAGGAAGTTTTGCTGTGATAAGGAGTTTTGCTGCAACGTTTTTCTATTTGGCTGAGGTAGTGTTGCACAATATTAACACATCTTTATTCATTGTTTATTGTGTGGAGCAATACAAACTCACAAAGTCATTTTTTGCTGAAGTAATGCATGATTTTATTTCAAAATCTGATCTAAACAGAAAGAAAGTGGTGTTTTGGAAAAGAGAGTGGTGTTAAAAAAGAGGAGGATGACCCTTTGTGAAGTTGGGCATTGTTGTTTCAAATAACCATGAGATTTCTGATTTTGTCTTAGAGCAAAGGAGTGATGGCCTCTGGTACTTTCAACAACATTCTTTTGTGGTTTCTATAACAATTGTAATTATTGAAGAAACAAAGCGCTGGCTCAGGGGGAGGACGCCATTGTTCTTGGTAAGGGCAGCTGGTTACTGGACAACATTAAACACCATTGTTGTTGAGAATTGCTCTAGGAGAGTGTGTACCAGCATAAGGAGAGAGGCATCTATCATAAGAAGAGGTGCTATTGGTGAAGGCATTGGAATATGCGAAAGTGCGCCATATGTAGAAGTGCACATACATGCTTTGAAACTACACAAGTTTCCTCATATTAGATGATTTTAATCTCATTCCTTTTAAGCAAAGTTTATGAGATTTATAAAAAATTAGGGCAAAACAAACTTTTTAAAAGTTTATTCAAATTAAACTTTATTATATTTTCCTTGGTTATTCTTAAATTTGCCTAAAAATCATAAGGATAAAACAACTAAAATAAAACTTTGTCACATTGTCCATTTTGAAGTTCTAAATTGCATGCAAAAGGAATTTTCAAAAAAAGAGTGTAAAACATGAGATTTAATCGTTTTTGTCTTTTTAGGCAATTTTATGGAAATTGGTTAATCAAATTTCTTAGCAAAGGAGTGATGCCCTTGGTACTTTCAACAACATTCTTTTGTGGTTTCTATAACAACTATAATTAATGAAGAAACAAAGTACTTGGCCCAGGAGGAGGGTGCCATTGTTCCTAGTAAGGGCAGCTGGTTATTGAACAATAGTAAACACCATTGTTGTTGAGAAAGAACTGCTCCATGAGAGTGTATACTAGCATAAGGAGACAGGCATCTATCACAAGAAGAGGTGCTATTGGTGAAGTAGGGCGTTGGAATATGTGAAAGTGCGCCATATGCAGAAGTGCACATACATGCTTTGCAACTACACAAGTTCCCTCTGATTAGATGATTTTAATATCATTCCTTTTAAGCAAAGTTTATGAGATTTATAAAAAAAAAACAGGGCAAAGTGAACTTTTTAAAAGTTTATTCAAATTAAACTTTATTATATTTTCCTTAGTTATCGTTAAATTTCCCTGAAAATCGTAAGGATAAAACAAGTGAAACTTTGTCACATTGTCCATTTTGAAGTTCTAAATTGCATGCAAAAGAAATTTTCGAAAAAGAGTGTAAAACTTTAGATTTAATCGTTTTCGTCTATTTAGGCAATTTTATGGAAACTGGTTAATAAAATTTCTTATAAACTATAAGGAGTTTTTTGCTGAAAACTGACAACATTGTCCAGTTTTAGAATAGAATCAACGAGTAATTTTTTTTGTTGTAAAAGCCTTTATAGTTTTGCCTATTTAATTGTTTTAATGAAAAACTAGCTCAAAATGGCTAGTTTACAACACCTATTGTTGCCAGTTACCTAAAAATTGATTGACGATTTTTTTAGTTTATGGAGTCATAAGATACTTACAATATGCAAGTATCGAAATCTTGATGAAATAGTACTTGCCAAAGAAGATAAGACTTGATTGCTCTTGTTAGTAGAATTTTCCATCGTCATATGATTCTTTTGTTGAGTCATTGTATATGACTGCAGAGATGCAAACATTGGATTTTGAGTAGTTCTCAACACTTGTCATGTAGAATGAAAGAAGACATGAACACTCAATTGCTTCAACAACGTCTACAGAAAGTGTGCACATGGCACAATCAAACAGTAAGGGTCAACAATGGAGTGCTAGTAGTTCCTCAGTAGAATCCTCTAACAACAATGTAAGTACTTATAAGAAATCTAAATGGAAGTGGCTTTAATATAAAGAACCTGGTCATGTGAAGAAAGATTGTCGTCAACGACAATATGATTTGGCAAATAATAGAAAGAAGTCACAATCTGTAAATGTGGTTGAAGAAGATAAACAAAGTTCAGTGGGTGAGTTTGCATTTGTGGCGGCACATGATCAATGGAGTCAAGAATGTGGTATTGTGACACGGGGCATCAAGACACTACACGTGTCAAAAAAATGGTTGTAAACTTTGTACAAAATGATAGTTGCAATGAATTAGTTTTCTTAGGTGATGGTTGGGTTCACTATGTAAAAGGATATGGATATATTCATATTTCATTGAATTTTGTTACTTACATTTTTTATAATGTTTGGTTTGTTCCTAACATGAACAAAAATCTTCTTCTCACAAGTGAAATAACTATGAATCCTAACCTTTATGTGGAGTTTAAAGGAAATAAATGCATGGTTAGTTATCTTTATGAACAAAAAGTCATTGCTTTATGTATTGGCAACAAGGGATTGTATAAGCTAGCTGATTTCGACATAGGAAATGTGCATGCACTAGCAGCGGTTGAAAGCACTAGTGAACAATGGCATTAGAGGTGTGGTCACCTTGGTTATTAGCATTTGCATACATTAAGTTAGACTAACATGATGAATGGAATGTTTTCTATTCAAAAGAGTCAGAATGTATGTTAAAGATGTCAAATAGATACGTAGTTTTCACATTCATTTGACATTGGTAAGGAACAAAGAGCTAAGAATGCATGAGATTTGGTACATGTGGGTTTGCATGGTCCAATGTGGACACCTTCAATATTTAGAGCTTTATATTACTTGTTGATTATAGATGACATTTCTAGAAAAATGTGTGTTTTCTGCATAGAAAGTCAAAATGTTTCTTTAACTTTGTTGCTTGGAAAACTATTGTAGATAAACATGTAAAATCTCTTAGATCAGTTAATGGGGATGAGTTTGTCTTTGAAAGATTCATGGAATTTTGCAAGAAAGAAGGTATACACAGACAATATTTTGTTATTCTTGTATAAGTTGGTTGATTCCAATACAAGAAATGAGCATGCACTAGCAACATTTGAAAGCACTAGTGAACTATGGCATAAGAGGTATGGTCACCTTGGTTTTGAACATTTGCATACATGAATTCAGAGTAACATGGTGAAGGGAATGATTTCTATTCAAAAGAGTCAGAATGTATGTTTAGGATGTCGAATAAATACGTAGTTTTTACATTCATTTGACATTGGTAAGGAGCAAAGAGCTAAGAATGTATTGGATTTGGTACATGTGGGTTTGCATGGTCCAATGTGGACACTTTCAATATTTGGAGCTTTATATTACTTGTTTGATTATAGATGACTTTCTAGGAAAATGTGGGTTGGTTATTTGCATAGAAAGTTAGAATGTTTTAGATTAAAGGTAAAAACAGGTTTTGAAGGGGCCCCGAAACCCTATACATCAGATAGATATAAACCTTAAGCACATCCAGGAAACAAATAACTTGGAACTTACAAAAGCTTAACCAGATAAGCCAGTAAACAGCCTACAAGAGCTAGACAAACAATAACAATTAGTTATTATTATATTTTTTTTTTACAAGACCGAAGCTTCATATCTAGAGGAGGGACCAGAAGCTTAGATTTTTTCCTCTTTACAGTAGTCCAGCCATCCTCTACCTTAGCTGCCTCAGCAGCCCATTCCACAGAAGGCCAAGAATCATGAAGCCCTGGGGGCGACAAATCCTCAGCCAAAGCCATAGGAGAACCAGCCACCAACTGACTCCTAGGAGAAACCTTCAAAACAGGTGGAGGAACCACCACCTCCTCGGAAAACGGTTCAGAAAGATTACATAATCCAATCTCCTCCGAACCTTCAACAGGAACCGTCTCCAGCTGAGACTCCTGATCCGTTGAAACAAATAAGATACTCTTATCCTTCTCATTCTCAGAATCAGTCGAAGCTTCCTCAGGTTGTTCTGCAATATAGTGATCATGATCAGCTTCTGCCCACCAAGAAGGAGATCTTCTGGGTCTGGATTTCTTTGCAGTGCACCTGGCTGCAACATGCCCCGTCAGATGACACTTTCTACATCGGAAAGGTAACCCTTCAAAATCTAACATTTGCGTCCAAGATCCCCTAGGGGAATCCAGACAAATCGCCTCAGGAAGGCCCTTAGAAACATCTACCTCAACCATAAGGCGAGCACAGGTCGATCTGAAATACCTCTTGGTTTCCGCATCCACAAATAAAAATTCCCCTATAGCATTTCCGATGGTTTTAAACACCGAATCATGCCATAGATGCAAAGGTAAATTAGGGAGCCGAACCCAGACAGGGATCTTGTTGAAAGTTTCCGTTACAGGATTGAAATCCATATGCCACCGTTTGGCGAAGAGAGGGTATTTACCCTGCCAGAAGAAATTTCTGTTGGAAAGAATGGTCTTCCTGTCCTCAGCAATGTGAAATAAAGCTATAAAAAAACCTTTACCACAAGGATAAATTTCAACATTTCCATCAATTAGTGGCAACCATGTCTGGGATATCCAGCCATGCAAATCGGCATGAGATGGCCAGAAGCCGCGAAATCTACAAATAGCCGCAGACTTTGAAAAATACTCTGCCTGATCAAATATTTCCTTAACAATATCAGGATCAAGATTAACCCTGACAGGGTTTAAAGCACTTACAGGTGATTCGCTTAGTCTCCCCGCAGAAGCATGGCGTTTCACTTCATGAATTTCGGCTTCAAAAGCAGCCACGTCCACATAAGATCTTCCCTTAGATCCAGGGACAGACCCAAAAATAGGGGCACCATTTACAGAATCCTTCAATGGAGGAGAACCCCCATCCACAACCAGAATCCTTTCCCCGTTCGCTGGTAAAGGATCATCCACACCAGCCGCCAGATCTGCGGCCGCCTGGACCAAACAGGAGGTACGCCCTCTCGCCTGAGAACCCATGGCGTTCAAAGTCTCCATGCGCGCGCAGGGAGCAGGGGGCATGCGCGCGCGCTGGGAGCGTTCAAAAAAAGATATAAGTTTTTAGGTACCTAGAAAGTTGAATGTTTCTTTAACTTTGTTGTTTGGAAAACTATGGTAGATAAACATGTAAAAGCTCTTAGATTAGTTAATGGGGATGAGTTTGTCTTTGAAATATTCATAGAATTTTACAAGAAAGGTGTACACAAGCAATATTCTACATAGTAGAATGAAGTCATGGCAACGCAGGACATTATAGTCATGGAGGTGGCACGATGTACGGTGGATAGCCAAAACGTACCGCATCAGTATTGGGTAAAAACTGTGAATACAGTTGTGTACACACTTATCATAAGTCCCACACAAGCCTTGTAAAATGTAACAATAGAAGAAGCATGTTTTGGAAAAACATCGGATGTAAATACTTTTCGTGTTTTTGGATCTACTGCTTCTATATTGGACAAAGTATACATGTTTGCTGGTTATTGTGAGCAAAGAGATGCATATAGGTTACTAGATGTCTCTACAAACAAAATTGTGGTGATTAAAGTTGTAGATGAAAGAGTACCATTCTTTTTTGATAATAGACAATCTACTGATAGTAATGTATTGCTACATGTTGATATTTCTAGAACAAGTTTTGGTATAAAAATTGAACATGATTCAAAAATGGAAAAACCAAAAGAGTCAAGTTCTAGTGGTGAAAAATTGTTTCTCACACTTCACAATAAAATCAAGAAGACTATCACAAAAGGCCTAAGTAGTACCTTACCATGATGAAAGATGTATGGAAAGATGAATTGCCTTACTTGTTAGAAGGACAATTTACAAGGTCAGGAAAACAAAAGGTGCAAGGAGAAGAGCAGGTAAATTTTTCTCTTACTACTATTTCATAGGTATTGAAACTAATCACAAGTTCAAAGACTGAAGTCAAACCAAAATGGAAGTTTTCCATAAAAGTTGGTGATAGAGGGAGGGGCATACACAAAAAACCCGAGTGTTGTAAACAATAAATGTCCCAAAATTATTCAACAATGGAAAGTAGTAGGCATTGGGTTTTCAACAACTTGATGTAGAAATGTCCCTTAGGGCATATGCTATGTTGTTTAGTCTTGATGTATGTTTTAAACTTTTTGTTGGAACTAATAACTCTAACAAACAAGTAAAGCATGACATATTCAAGACATAACAACAATTCAAAGGAACAACAAAATCCAGTGAACCTAGTATTCAACACTATTTTGGTTGCAATGGCTTATTACCCATGTACTCTAGCAAGATGGATTGGCGACAATAGGGACATTTGGATACTTTGTTGCAATGGCAATAGATCTACACTTTGGTAAAGTTCATGTATGCTCTAAATCCTTTTATTGCAATAATGACTAAAACATGTCATTTGGTCATTAAGGGAGGGTATTAGAATAGTTTAATATACTTTATAATAAGGTAACATAATGTTACACAGTTTTCTTAGTTTGGTTGTTGGAACTATTTGCTATTTTGTAAATACATCAATTCAAATGTTTTTAAACCAACATCCCTAAATTGTAGCTTGTAACATGATATTTATATGGTTATTATCAATGATGAATTATGGCTTGTGGCTTCACATAAAATCTAATAGGATGAGGACCTAGATATCTTTAGTTAGGAACTCCCAACGACTCTTATTTAGCTTCAATGACACCAAAAAATAAGACCTCCAAGATAAGGTTCTAAACCACTAACATTCCCAAGTGCTTCTTTAGGGAAAAAATGCGAGGGCAAGCATAGTGTATGAATGTGATATATCTTATTAGAAATGAGATATGACCCTTATATATACGGTTCCAATTCCCAAAACCGATGGTACCGGCCAAGCCAATACAATACAAATGTTAGAAGACATACTTAGAACTATATTAGGTTGGTCGATACAATACAGGGAAGACTTAAGCACAAAACAAGATATAGGGAAGCTAAGATGGAGAGGAAAGACAAATCGAGACTTGGAGGACGCCAGATTGATATAAGTGATAGTGTGACAGAATATTATGCAAACATCTCTCGCAAAGTACCACGAGCTGATCCCACCCCATTCCTAGTGCACCCTTTAGGGCGTGCACTCGGGGATATTGATGCATTGACAAGTCGTTGCAAGAGAAAGCGTTAGTAATGTGATAAAGTGAAAATTATCATGTGTATATAGGGCAAGTAGGGATGCCCTCTCTTATCGACCCTCTTCAACATTTACATCAATGAGGTAGAGGATTTTCTTTGACAACATATCCATGAAGATGGTTTGTTGTTTTGTAGACTTCTGGAAGGCCTTTGAACCGGTTCTGAGACATCTTTTTTAGAAGTTGTTTGATATCGGTATTCCAAATTTCATCATTATTGCCACATGGAGGCTCTATGAGATATTTATCAGGCAATTTTGTACTTCTCATAGTTTTTCTAGCTTTGTGAAGAGTATAATTGGGGTCAAGTAAGGATGCCCTCTCTCAACGGCCCTCTTCAACATTTACATTGATGAGATAGAGGACCTTCTTTGACAACATACCCATGAAGATGATGCTTGCATTTTACATGATGTGGTGATAGCCATACCTCTTTTTACTGACGATGTTGTTTTCCTCTCACTCTACCGATGGTTCACATAGACAACTTGATGCCCTTGCTCGTTTTTGTGAGCTTCATCAGTGGGTGGTCAACCTTGGCAAAACTAAGGTCATGATAATCAACACCTCTAAATGTTCTCTTTTTTGTTTCCAATTCCTCTACAAAGGGGAACCTATGGAAATCACATCAGCCTACACTTAGTTGGGGGTCCAGTTTTTCAGATCGTCTTTTAGTATGAAGCCTATCTATTGGTCATGCTTTTGCTAGGGATATGCCTTTGTTTTTGTTTTGGACAGCCAATTTTTTCAGATCCACTTCCAAAATATCCCTTCGAAGATGCACCTCTTTGATAGAGTCATCAAGTATATGACTTTGTATGGGTCTAAGGTTTGGGGATCTAATTTGTGGCCCGTTGGTTGGGCTCGTATTGAGAAGGCCCAGACTCCCATGATTCAATGTATGATGAGTTGCAAATAGACTGTGTCTCAATGCATCGTCCAAGTTGAGTTTATCGCTTGGCCTCAACACCTTGAGACTACTTTTAGGCTTACTTTCTAGATTCATATACTTAGAATATGGGGGATTTAACTTCAAGCCATGTGAAGTTTCGATACTTACCCCTCTGTTCTTCATAGAGGTTTGCATCATTGGGCTCCAATTGACATTGACATTGTTGGTGTTTTGAGACTAGTTTGCTCTTATAGTTCTATCAACATCTTTATGGTAATTTCCTTTCAGTTTCTCCTTGGATGTCCCTCCCCAGCTTCTTCCCTTAAAGGAGGTCATCATTAGAGTTGTTAGAATATATCTACAAGAGCACTTCTAGGTCACTTGGACTCCTTTGCTGCTCAATTCCAAGCTTGCCTTTTACGTTGAGCATTTCTTGTGGGTGGTGGATGGCATCTTTTGTTGCCCTGATTATCTCCAACATGATTGGTCTCATAGCTTGAGGTTTTCCATTGGCTAGTTGATGGTTGGCTTGCACTAGTGGGTTGAGATTGATCATCATATTCGACGTGGGGACCTAATTTGTTATCTTTGCTCAATCTAGGAGGTGTAGACTAAGGAGCACTTCATATTCAGATGCCCCATTTGTTATGAGTTCTGTAGGAGATATCATTGTCTTTACAAAGACTTAGGTGACTCCTTATCCACTTTCTTTCGGTACTTTGACCAATGATACCTGGGTCCTTTCCTTTGGGAGGCTATCTCCCTTGAACTTACGTCCCTGTAGGGAGCCCCTAAAGCCTCCACGTTGATCACCTATTTCTTCTTCCCTATCACAAAGGTTGGCGGCATTAAATGTCTTTTGGATATTGTTCCTTCACACACTAAGTGGCGTAGGTCAGTGAGGCGATGCTCATCTTTGCACATCACTAGTTCTAAGGTGCCCGCAACACACTATCTCTTGGCAATGTGGATTTGCTCCTTCTTGGCATTGTGTATCTAATCCTTGGCTGCTTCTCGGGCCGTGTGGACAAGCCCACACTACAAGTTTCTTCGCTGTCATGGCAGTTTCTTTGGCCTTGTATGTTAGGAGAGATTCTAAGGGGAGTGCTTTTCTTCCTCTTAGGATTACCCAACCTGGTCCCCCTCAACACTAGACACTCTCTAATGAGCATTATCAGATCATGCATAAGCCCTTCCACAGTGATAGATGACGACACGAATTATTCCTCTATCTTGGGCATGGTCAAAGATGTTTAATGGGACTAGCATCTAGTCTTTCCGAATTTCATCAGCCCATTCTCGTTGGGGGTTCTTGCTTTCCCCATATGACTATTTGTATTAATGCCTTAACTACATGGGTTGGGGCTTTATTGCTTTGGGTTTACCCCTCGTTTAATTTCAGTGCTTTGATTCTTTTTAAATTTAGTTAGTTTTTGATCTTGGGGTCCTTTTATACTAGCACTTTCTATTGTAATTGGATGTATTCTCAAGTCACATTG
This sequence comes from Torreya grandis, assembly GCA_037957365.1. Taxonomy (NCBI): domain Eukaryota; kingdom Viridiplantae; phylum Streptophyta; class Pinopsida; order Cupressales; family Taxaceae; genus Torreya; species Torreya grandis. The sequence goes on along the minus strand of JARHVA010001461.1, from coordinate 2,370,993 downwards.
ACTTACTTTTGGTCATTTGTGGACATCAACATAATTTCTCTCTCTCTTTCTTCTCATAAATGTGATGGGGTTTGAGAAGTTGAAAGTTGAGTACTATGTTGTGGGATGTTTGGCTATGTTTTAGGAACTTCTTGGGAAAATATCCAAAAGTTTCTTCAACTTCATTAGAAAAAGCTTGTATTGTTGTCAAGTACGACATCTGTATTAACATTAAGCATATTGTTAGTGGGATCATAAAGCTTATATGCCTTCCTCTAAACTATAGCTAATAAATCTATATTTTTGACTCTTTTCTTCAAGCTTATGTCTAGTTTCATCAGGTATGTGAACATAAGTTGATCCGTAATTAGTATGGATATTCCATAATGAACTCACCAACATGAGTCTTTCCAAATGAAAAAAAACTCTTAGCTGATTATATGGCTGTTCCCTTATCTTAGGAAAACAGTAGATTTGTGCTTCGAAATGAGTTCTTTAAGTGCTGCAATTGAATTAAACTACTATATGCATTAAGAGAAACAAAACATGAGTGGAAAAACATTACCAAACATAGCGCACAACACAGAATAACCCAGAGAAATTCAATGTGGGACAACTACAGAAGAGGAAGGCCTTTCCTTCTGTTGCCACCATCTGTTTGCACAATTACAAGCTTACCACCTCCGTGAGGCCTCCAAGGACGCCAATTAGCCTATCAACAGTATCCCAACACTTGCTATGCTTTGCATCTTGTCTCCAATGCACACTCTCTCTTGCACTCAACTCTCTGAAGCACACTCAACCAAGAACTACTGAAAATAATAACTGAATGCCAATGTATGGCTTACAATGACCTTGAGGGTGCATATTTACAAATGCAAGAAGTTAGGCTTGAATTTGGAATCCCAAAAGCCAAAGAACTGGTAGAGACATTGTCTGCAGCCGTTACTTTTCTTGTTCATTTCACTTGGGAAAAAATGCTATATACATCTAAGCAAAACTGGCATGACTTTTCCGCAACTGCCTTGACAAACAAAACATATGACACATGAAACTAATATGACAATCTCGAAATGGCCATGATAAGTGTAACTGCCACCCTGATGTTTCTGGTTGTTTTGTCATTGACAAACGTGTTCTTTATTTCTGCTTTGTTTGTCAGGAACCTGCTTCATTTGTGTTTGATTCCAAAGTGATCATTTTATCTCAGAACGAACTGCAACCTCTATAGACTCTTGTACAAACTTGTATACTTAATTCTTGCAAAAATCGTTGAATTAGGCTTGTTTGAGAATGTTTCAAGTTACATGGTAGTTTTTGTCTAGTAAGAGAAATTAGTGGCCCAGTGCTGATTTTAATACTATTACGATCCAATTCAGGTCATACCTCCCTAATCAGGAGGCTTTTGGTCCCCAAAATCTTAGAGACTTAATAAATAACGGAACAATTCCACACTTTTTCTGTTGAATAGCACTTGGATTGCTTGGAAATTGTCCTTTCAACCCTACTTGCCAATTTCCCTGCTCCCCTCTCCTTGATGTTCTCTCTTTCTTCTGCAAAACTTCCTTTTCCAACTCTTCTTGAGCATTAGGTGCAATGTCTTCTATGGAAGATGAAAAAAAAACATTCATCATCATCTAGCATAGAAGGTGCTAGGTAGATGGTAGAAAGTATATTTTAGATAACTGGAGTAAATGTATTCTTTGTAGATATTTGAGTCAAATGTAAAGTTGGAAAAATAAAAAAGTTGACTATATGAGTTGGCTTGCAAAAAAATGTAAGAAAAGTTGGAAGATAGAGAAGCTGATGTGGAACGTCTGTGAATGTATGTTACATGGAATAGAATAGGAATAGCCATTTAAGAATGTGACTAGTCAGTAGGAAATATGAAAAGCCACTCTCTTTATAAAGTGGTTCAGAAGGAATTGTAAGCTCTTTTTGGCCGTGATAAACTTCACTACCATGAGTACAACAAGACTTTCCTTGAATCAATGTTTGTGATAATGGATGTGTGAAGATTATCATATTTTCTTTTAAGCTATGCTCCCACTCTCTTTATAAAGTGGTTCAAAATGAATTGTAAGCTCTTTTTGGCTGTGGTAAACTTCACTACCATGAATACAAGAAGAATTTCTTTGAATCAATGTTTGTGATAATGAATGTGTGAAGATTATCATATTTTCTTTTAAGCTATGCTCCTTATGTGTATAATTTCATTTGAACGAATATCCCGGTTTAACTTCAGTCTTTTTGCATGTTTTTAATGGAATTGTTTTTTGCTGTGTAAGACCGCATAAGGACTTGGTTTGTTGCGTAAAGCTAGATTCTGGATCTAGGCTACAATGTCAGTGTGTCCTTGGTCGAATTGCGACGAAATAGGGATAACAATGGTTCCGTTGCTGGTTTGTACGACCACTTATGTACTGTACATGTTGAGATGGTGTCATGGCTAATGTGACTTGGAAAGATGGTTAGAAGGGAAGATAAAGGAGATTGTTAAGAAAGAAGCCCCAAATTTAGGAATTAATGCACATGAAATAATCAATAATCATATCTTTGGTGATATCTATGACATATTTTGGTCCTAGCTTCCCAAGAAATTGGCAGATTGGTTATCAAGATTAGAGCATAGTTGTTTCCATCCTATGTGGGATGAAAAATTCACATGGATATAAGGCAAAATATCCTTCTTGAAGAACTTGAAATCGTAGTAGCAAAAATTGTTTGGGGAAAAAATCGTTTTTTTCAAAAGTCTAATTGTTTTTAAAAAAATCGTGATTAATCAGGAAAAAATTGGGTAAAAGTAAAAAAAACATAAAACCGTCAAAAAAATGTGGAAAAAGGAGAAAAAACTATTTTTTCTTTTAAATTTAAAGGCATAGAGATACATATTAGGCATTTCAATTGTATGGAGAATAAGTACAGATTATGAGAGGAAGTTAAATGAGATTGTATGCCATCAAAATCAGCCAATTGTTTTCTTTCATCAATTTCTAGACCATTTAATTTGCATTACATTTGCATTTCAAAATGCATACTATTGCCATTTACAAAGGAACAAAAAATGGGAGGGAACCAATGGCAATGAGGTAGACTAGGGATCAACATGTGTAGATGTTGAAGCTCTAGGGTTAGGGATAGATTATTGAGTTATAATGAGAAATATTTTCACCATATTGCATGGTTGAAAATATTAAATATGTTCAAACGAATGTCAAATATAACATCTATCACAGAGGAGGGTTAGGTTTACAAGTTAGGGTTAAGTTTAGTTTTTTTAAGTTTTGGGTGTATTTAATTTTTATTAATTGTAGACAACATTTCAAATTGGCCCTTCATATGAGGCTGTGTGGATTGATTTGTTGAAAAAAGCCAAAAAATTGGGTTGAAAAAAGCATTTTGGGCCAAGTATAAGAATTAATCGTGATTAATTGCATTTAAATTGCACGTTCTTCTACTATGCTTGAAACACCATATGGGGAAGAAGCTGTCGACTCAACATATTGGCCCCCTATCATGTTCAATAAGTGGATCTATAGTAGAGGAAAAATAAACTAGATCAAAAATCCACGTTGGATGATTGGGTTGTGGAGATAAAAGACACAATAAATGCCAAGTTGAGGCTACCCAAGAATCTAGCTAGCTGGATGGGCAATTCAATGTCTACAACCCAACTACAAGGTGGCACATTGGTAAGAACATTGAGAAATAAGGTATTGCTGACACAAAAATTGCCATTTCTGGTATAGATAAAGAGTTATTGGTTGAGGTTGCTCGACAAAGGGGAAGTGTATATGCCTATTTACAACCTCTACATAGGCAGTAGCCCTAGAAAATGCACTGAAGGAAGCAATAGGAAAAAAGAGAGAGATAGTCCTCGCAGCAGGGAGGAGGACCAATATAGAAGAAGCCACACACAACTGCCAAGGGGAAGTCTCAACAGGGAAGAGGTATCGGAGGAGTTTTGTCGGCACCAAAAGAGCCATGGTTGATATTGTTTGGACAATTTTGATTTGCAAAGATGTGAGCGAGCAGACGAGAAGTGGAGGATGTACCATTGTAGGCTATGGGCGATGCCACTTTGAATGAGGGAGAGAAGGAATGGCACGTGTGGAAATCCATTTGCATGGTGTAGGTATATCTCCACCAAAGTAAATAAAAAAAAGAGTATAGGGATAAGAATACTTACTTTGGGTTGACTTGTCGGTGCATCAATCTCTCTCTTGGCTCAAGTGACACATTGTGAAAGATGTTGTAAGTGAAGCCAAGATATAAAGAAGACCTAAGCATTTTTAGTTGGGGACTCTAAAGATTAGGTGTTCCTTATTGGTGCAACTTCTCTCCTTAAGACCTTGTGCAAACTAGCCTTCCACAGTGTAAGCTCCTATTCCCCAATTCCTCTTCTTCTTACTAAGAGTGGATTTGCGTTCGTTGAGCAGGGCAGATTGGATGTGTTTTTTATCAAAAATGGCATTTGGCAACTGTATAAATACAAATCAAATCCATAAAAGGTACCTATTTGAAAAGTTGATGGAATCGGTCTCGTCGATACAATAATAATGAAATATAGTAAAAACAATTACATGTTGGCTTGACCGATATAGTAGAAAAGACTTCAGCTGGAATAAAATTGTATCACCCTGACAGTTATAGTAGGGAAACTAACAATATAGAACACTGCAAAATTGTATCTGCTCGATCGATAGAGTAGAAAAGACTTCAACAAGAATAAAGTTGTATTAGTCTGAATGATATGGCAAGAAAAATGACAACAAGAAACATTGTTTAATTCTTTCGACAGGGTCAATATAGTAGGAAAAGCGCAGACAAACATGAAGAAGAGGAGAAACATGAACAAATTGAGACTAGCCTGAGCAAATGACATGATATTGAATATAAATAGATATAACAGATGATTTTAGGGGAATCTCTCAAAAAGTACCATGAGTTGGCCCACCTTGATTTCGGTGCACTCCTTAGGACGTGCACCTAGGGAGATTGATGTGCCAATGAGTCTTACAAGAAATATGTGTGGTGCCACTTTGAATGAAGAAGAGAAGGAATGGTATGTGTGGAAATCCATTCGCATGGTGCAGGGGCAGTGAGGTGTGGTGGAAGGATTGATTGACTTGCATTTTTGGTGCACTTGTAAGTATTGAAGCAATTGTTTCCATGACATCAATCAATGTGTTTGATAAGAAAGTCCAACACGAAGTTTGCAAAGAACTAAAATAATGTTGCAATGAACCCCTCAAGGTAGAAAACTTGTAGCAACGATGTCAAAATGGGCTGCAGCAATTGAAGAATGGACAAATGACGAAGATGAAATTGATTAGACTTAGTTTCAACAGCTAAGAAGGGAATCCCAAGACCCCCAACAAATAATGATGGACCACCTAGACTATGTGTTTACAACTTATTCTTGTCAAGCTCGTCGCGAAGGCCCTCATGTTGTGGAAGCACATGAGGAATGCCTGAAAATATAGGAAAGAAATGAGGAGAGAGCAGTTGTTGTCACTGTGTTGAAAAAGAAAACACACGAGGAAGAAGAAAGGAGGAAGAGGAGAGAAGAACAAGTGCAAGAGAAGAAAATCTCTCTCCCAACAAGCAAACTACAAGGATTAAGACTACACTACCTAAGGCATCCATGTTGCAAGGTTCGGAAGAGGTGGAGCAACGAAGTCATGATGTGGGACTAGGAGCCTCTATGCAGATATTGAAACCACAATCGATTGACTTATTTGATCCTACACAGGCAGGTGATCCTTCTAGTTCACCATTTCTCCTTTTAAACCCATTTGTTGAACTCTATCCCACCACTTTCCCTTGTCTATGCCTTGCCTCCATTTTTTTCTTGTCCTTGGACTACATACGCTGGTTCAGTCATTTTGGATATGCTCTTGGCACAACAATTTAGATTGGAGGTTTTCAGGCGTAAATGGCGAGAGGAGTTTCTTTAGCAACCAAAACCACCACCTTCTCCTACTAATCTATATCAACCACTGGTGCAAGATGACATTGAAAAACACATGTAGTTGGGTGTAATGACACAAACACATGATCAACTTCATCTAGGGTTGGAAACGAGCATGGTTGGTTACACCATTGATATTGCATAGTTCGAGACAATTCATATATGGATTGTAATTGAAGATAGAAAGGTGTAGGAGATGGACCAAAGAAAGATAAAGGACACATGTGACAACAAGGAGGGCTTGAGGCTAGCCAAGAACAAGGTACAAGATAGGATACACAAAGAGTTTGTGAGAAAAAAGAAAGGCACATTGCGTTGTTGTAAAGCATTGAGGAAGATGATTATCCATGGTTGTTGAAAGTATAGACACCAAGTAGAGGATAACTTTTCTTTTTCCCTCCACGGAACTTCTCGTAGCGGTGGGAGATCAACTCCAGTTGGATTGTCATTTTGATTTGTTGCATTGTGCGAAAATCGTAGATCCAACGAAATTACTGTTAACAAACCTTCCACAAGTCAGATTTTCTCTTACTACTTGGAAAGTTCTCGTCTCTAGCCAAGGAAGGAAGAATACATGGTTTTCCTTGACCAAAATAAAATTTCTACGGACTCTGCAGAGGATTTCTACGGACTCGGCAGGTCAGTTCTACGGACTCTGCAGGATTTCTACGGACTCTCCCAACCCTTAGAAGAAATCAAAAGGGCCTTTGCAACTTTTCCGAAAGGCAATTTTTAGAGGTCGAATAGCCCTTGCAGAGGGTATAAAAGATAGAAAGAGCCGATGACAAAGTCCGAAGAAATTCAGAAAAGCTGCAAAACGCAAGGAAAAGTCCATTTCAATTTTTCCGAAGGGCAAGGTACCCTTCGGAAGGGTCACTTTCAATATTCCCGAAGGGCACCTACCCTCCGAGAAGGCACAAGACCAAATTAAGGACCTTTGCAAAAAGCTCGGGTGCCCTCCAATTTTTCCGAAGGGCACATAAGGAGATCAATTTGTCCTTGCGGAGGGCACTTGGTCGGTGTTGAAGGGCACTTGGTCGATGGAAGGGCACATTTTGGAGGGAAAGGCAAGGTAAAGAATCCTTTAGACTTTTTGTTCGAAGGAATTCCTTCAGACAAAAAGTCCAAAGGAATTCGGAAATGGCTTAAGACAAAGAAAATTAAGTGAAGCCAAGGCACAAAAGAGACCTTCGGACTTTTTGTCTGAATGTTCTTTGTTTTTTTCCGAATCAATTTCTCCGAAGCTCCTTGGATTTTTACCGTTGGCGTTCTTTCTTTCGGCTTTGTAATTTCTCCGAATTCCTTCGGACTTTTTGTCTGAAGGAATACGGTAAAAATCCAAGGAGCTTTCGTTCAGACAAAAAGTCCGAAGGAATTCGGAGAAATTACAAAGCCGAAAGAAAGAACGCCAACGGTAAAAATCCAAGGAGCTTCGGAGAAATTGATTCGGAAAAAAACAACCTTCGGGCTTTTTGTTCGAAGGAATTCCTTTGGACAAAAAGTCCGAAGAATAACAAGACTAGGACAAAAGACAAGGGCAAAACAAAGGAAACAAATTCTTTTGAACTTTTTGTCCGAAGGAATTCCTTCGGACAAAAAGTCCGAAGAAATTCGGAAGACCATAGAGGCAAAAGACCGCAGTAAAAAACCTGAGGAAATATAGCCGAAGGAAATACGACAACTTCTGGTGACGTCCCACAAGCCGTCAATTTTTGACCGCGGGAAGTAATCGTTGAGACCAAAGAGACAAGAAATCCGAAATAAATGGAGGCCGACTGTGCAAAAGAAAATAGAAGAGAGATAATCCGACGAAGGAGTTGAATACGAAATCCTGCTAGAAATAGACACGAGCAGAATTAGAACAGAATACATGCAAGCAAGAACTATTTTCGAACATAAGAGCTATTTTCGAATAAATGGTCAAAGCTTCAGTTGACTGATTATTAAAGTCCTGTTCATCTCCATTCAACTCATACATCCGAAGGTCTAATCCAGCTTTAGCAGAAGTTCCGAATTCGAACGAGGAGTTGACTATTCCAGATTTAGAGTTAACTAATTGATTAAAATGCCGCTTCACTAGAAGCTTTCCATTTGAAAGAGAATGATCTTTTCGTCCAACTCAGCTTAAATAACTGTTAACTCAGTTTTCAAATGCTACAACTTGGCAATCAAGCAGCTCACGTGGAGTTCTAAATTTAACATTTGCGTAGATTTCCATGCAAAAAGAGGTGGGCAGTTCATAACAAAGATAAGTGCGCTTCATCAAGCGAAGAAGCTTCATGCAAGGACAAAAGGAAAAATATATTTTATTGAAAGGCCAAGTAAAGCCTTGAGTTAACCAAAGTGAATCTTTCTCTTCATGTTTCTACACCAATCTTTGGCCTCTTGTAAATTTCTATATAATGGCTTTCAGCCTTGATTAAGAAGGATCCAATCTCTCTTGGTTAGACTAGACTCTGCCATTGGTGAGTTGTGTAAGCATTGGCATAGCGTATATTTCTTCAGCAATTTGCATAAGTGGTAGAGTTCTCTCCCTTCCCAAATTCTGTTTCATACCTAGTCGCTATATTATCCTTGTGCAGGTCATGTTAAAGTGTTCTTTATTGTCTTTTGCCGAAACTTTAAGTGGATGTTAGGTGGCCGCAAAGTGTCTTTTATCAGACCTCTCTCCATCGTTTTTCCTCAAGTTTTAGTTATTGAATTGAACCTCTGCATGAAATACTTATGCATAAGTGATTAATTGAAGTCTAAGGTCTTCCTTCTCCCTTGCTCGTTCAGTGTTCAAGGTTCCAAATTGAGTGGATCAAAATCTTGGTGTATCACCCCCTTTAGGTAGGATTTCCCCTTTAAGATTTTTTCTTTCTCCCTTTTCCACGGTAGTCCACAACGTAGAGTAGAAGTCTTAATTGATACATCATACAGGAAGCAGCCTTCTCTGGAGGTTCTTCTCACTGTTGAGGCACCCACCCTCGTGAGAAGATCCCATTGTTTCAGCCGGATAGAGGACTGGCCGTCTCGTGCACGTCTTCGAATCAAGGCGCAGCTCTAGGTTGACAACAATTACCGGTGCAAGCACAAATGCAGGGGAATGTAGTTCCAGAGTACTGTCAACATATATTTTTGGGACATTCAACAAAGAGATAGGGTCGTGGAAGATACAATGAAGAAGGAGGTTGTGGTTATGGAAAAATGTTTCTAGCTTGGGAAAGACGTTGTGAGGGACCAAGTTATGTTAGAGCATTTACAAATTATTTCATTTATCACCAAGCTTGTTGAGAATTGGGAGTATTTTAAAAAATTACATCGCATACGGGTACATGCCCAAAAGCAAAAGGAATATTTTGATGCGGTGGTGTTGATGATGGAGCACAACAAGTTATGATTGGAATTTGCTACTTAGGTAGATGAGATTAGAGAGACACTTTTCAATTGGACTATAAAGCAAGATACTATGTGGAGGGAGATCCAAGCTGCAATTGACGCTACGAAACAAGCTCACATAGTGGTTTATAAGGACCTTTATGACATGTAGTGGCTACAAGCATTTATAGTGTCAATGGAAAGTTAGGTGATTGTTTTGGCCATGAGCAGATGGATGGAGAGGGAGATGTTTAGGAATCAATTTATAGGGGTGCAAGTACGTAGGAAAGGTGAAAAATTGTTGGATTTGAGAGAGAGAATTCAAGGGTCCATCACAAAGTATTGAAGTCACTATAACAAACATAATTGAGGATAACATCCAACAAGCAACTCAACTAAAAACACAACAACAATTGTATTTTACAATGGTTAGTGATGTTAGAACAAATTGATGCATCATTTATTGCGTAGGTAGATAGACTGGTATACTTACCTTTTGAATTGGATGTGGCGGCAATTGCAATCAACCTCGTAGACACAACTCTATGTTCTACAAACTCCCAGAGAAACACTGTTGGCACAATATGCCACTCCATCGTTGTCGCAACATCTCTGCCACCTCCTCCAAAGTAAGAAAACAAATAGCTGCAAGCAACCTTGCAGACATAACTCTAGGTTCAACAAACCCCCAGGCAAACACTGTTGGCATCGTCCACCACTCCACCACTATCGCACGCCTTTGCCACCTCCTCCAAAGTAAGAAAATAAGCACCAGTTGGGAAATTTGTGAGATTTTGAAGATTAATGCAATATTGTTGAAGACCAAAGTCTCTAGGAGTAAGGCTAGGATGGTTGAAAACTCATAAAGGATGGCCTCCTTGGCATTTCAACTTAAAAAAAACCCATAAAGACTGCTAGGTTGGTATGTTAGTTGAAAACTCAAAAGTGTGGCTAAATAAAGTATGAGGCAAAAGCCGACAAATGACATTACTCATGGAATTGCAATGAGTGCTTTGGGGCATTTAGAAGCATAACTGCTACAATTTTGACATGGGGAAGACAAGATGCACACTTTGGGATTGCAAAGGAAGCTGATCTTCAGTTGGACTAATGCTATTCAATGCTTTGTCTTGCGATGAGACAAAATGTTAAGTTCGGGAGACTCTTAGGTAGATAATAGAAAGTATATTTTGTATAGTTGTATTAAATGTATTTTTTGTAGATAAATGAATCAAATGTAAAGTTGGAAAAAGAAAAAAACTGGATACATGAATTGGCCTACCAAAAAATGTAAGAAGATTAGGAAGACAAAGAGATGTTGTTGTGGAACTACTGCGAATGTATGTAACATGTAATAGAATAAAAGTAGTTGTACAAGAATGCAAATAGCTAGGAGGACATATGAAAAGCTACTCTTTATAAAGTGGTTCCAAATGAATTTTAAGCTCTATTTTTGGCCGCGATAAACTTCATTACCATGAATACAAGAAGAATTTCCTTGAACTAATATTTATGTGATTATGGATGCGTTAGGATTATTGTATTTTCCTTTAGGTTATGCTTGTTATGTGTATAATTGCATTTGAATGAATATCAACAGTTTAACTTTATTCTTTCTACACATATCTACTAGAAGTGTTTATCACTATCTAAGAATGCGTAAGGACTCGTTTTGTTGCATAAATCTAGCTCTAGGATACAATGTTAGCATGTCCTTGGTTGAATTTCCATGGAGTAGGTTAATAGAAGGCTCAAAGAGACATAAGTTTTCCACATTAACAACTGAATATAACTTCAATTATGGAGGCTGGTCTAATCTGAATGCATTAGTGCCCACTTGTTCAAGAATCTTAAATGGACCATACCTAAGTGGTTTTAACTTCTTTGCTTTACCTTGGAGTCTCTTTTTGCTCAAGTACATCTATACCTTGTCTTCAACTTGGAACTTATTCTCAACTCAATGCTAATTATGTCTTGCTTTGTACTTGGCATGAGACTGCAACCTCTCTTGCACTTGGAGGTGTATTGTCTTATCTTCTTAATGAAGATTTCAGCTTTGTGGGTTTATGTATCCACTTTTTCTTGCTTCTTTTGTTATTTCTTATCACTATTTCACAATGACTAGAAGGTAAGTAACCAAAACATGTCTCAAAACAAGATCTATTAGTAGAAGACTTGATTGCCCTATTTTTATGATTGTTTTTTTATATGCCAAAATTTCATCCCAAATCTGAAGATGCTTCCTATTATACTCCCTTAAGAGCTGGACCAATGTTTTATTGACCACACTGGTTTGACATTTTTTTTGGTGGATGAAAAACAATTGATCTATTTAACCTTCAATTAATCTTCTCGTACAATGTGGTCCAAAACTTGGTTAGGTTCCTTGTATCCTGTATGAAATGATAGAGCGAGCCACATCAAAGTGAACCTAGAGATTAGTGAAAATCAAATCAACTAGATCATTGCCCATAAGTGTCTTCTTACATGGAATGAGAATGCACATTTTTCTAAATTGGTCTATAATGAAAATCAAGTAATCATGCCCATTCTTTGACAAAGGAAAACCTCTTACAAAATCTAGGAGATGCTCTTCCATGGTTTAGAAGGAACAGGTAGAGGAATATACAATCCCAATTTTCAATTACCATGCTTACTTTTGCTACACAAAAAACATCCTTTTTTGAATTTTGCAACAACAACTTGCATGCTTGGCCAATCGATATATGCCTTTGCGAACATGCCAAAATATTTGACAGGCCAAAGTGACCTATAACTTCCAAAATATGAACTTCCCACATTAGTTAAACTAATCCCTGTTTAGGTACACAACTTTCAAAATTGTAGAGTAAACCTTTCTTGGAGATACTAGTCTTACTTGGGCACAAAATACACATCCTCAAAATTTGCATCGTGATCATATTCTTCACCATTTGCCTCATGGACAAATGGTTCAAGATGAGATATGGTGCCCAAATTTGAAATTATGTGTGGTCTAGGCAACAAGTTAGCCAACTTTTTAGTGACATTTTATATTTGATAACCGAATGAAATTATTGGAAGAAATCCATCCCATTTATAATGATGTTTTTGTTGGAATTTTGATTTTGCTTGCAAATATCAGAATGGTTTATGATCTGTGTGACAATGGTTTCTTTCGTCATTAAACAGTGCTTCCATTTCTTAATTGCTTGGATAAGAGCATACATTTCCTTATCATATGTGCAATATTTCAAAATTCATCATGAAACAACTCAGAATGATAAAAATTAGGCTTGTTTCCTTGTCATAGAACAACCCTATAGCTTAATCACTTGAACTTATAAATGGCATCAATACCTAAATCTCATGAAAGTAGTTGGAGCATCACACAACCCAAAGAGAAAGTACAAGCTACTCATAAAAACATTGCCTTGTCTTGAATGTTGTTTTTTGCACATCTTTCTTAATTCTTATTTGATGATGCTCGGATTACAAATACAACTTTGTGACGTACTTTGCTTGCTGAAGTTGGTCCAACAAATCATTAATCTGTAGAAAAGTGTACTTGTTCTTGATGATTATCTTAAATAAGGCCCTATAATCAATGCATATTCATCATGGACCATCTTTCTTAGGTACAATAACAATAGAAGAACCACATGGAGAAAGGCTAGGACTGATCACATCTAGATCTAAACAAAATAGAAGTTGTTTTCTTACCTTATTTGCTTCAGTTAGTAGTTTTCTATACAGACCAATGTTGGGGAGAGGACAATTTGGTAACAACCAGATCTGATGCTCAACCATTTTTTTAGGTGACATATCCTCAGGCTCATGGATATCTTCCTTAAATTGTACCAAGAACTCTTCTTGTTTTTGTTCTTTGTTAGTAGATGTTATAAAAAGCCCTGTATTCAACTACTCATTATCATGCTTATCCTTCAAAAGAAGGAAAGCGAACTTCTCACTAACATTAATGAAACTTTTGGCTTGATTAGCACTTACCAAGGAGATTTTAAAATTTACCTTCATATGCATTGATGGTATAGCTCTCCCTTTCTTTGACCTAATGGTACATGCTAGATTTCCTCATGAAGACAACATTTGTAACATACATTTATGGGCTGCCAAAGATCACACCACACACATCAAAAGGAACAACATATATAGCAACCTCATCAATGAAATGCTGATTTATTCCAAACTTAGCCTTGCATTGTTTGGTGACCTCTTTCTCTATTCCTCGCTTCACCCAACCGAATGAGTAATGATTGGGATGATCATATTTAACTGACCCAAGATTGTTTACCAACTATTTGGAAATTAAATCTGCTTGTGAACAAGAATAAAAAATATCATAAAATGTCTTCTTTATTGGAATTTTGATATGAAATAACTTGGTAAGTTCACCTTTATCATGAGTCTTATTGTTACTCAAACATACTTTTCTTCAAATGGAAGTGTAAGCAAATATCTCATCCACATTGGAGTTACACCCAACCTCTCTTTCTTCTAAGGAAGTCATAGCTTTCTTCTTCTTGTTCTTATAACGATGCCATTCCAGACCTAATTTTCAAGTCGTCTCATATGTATGACCATCAACATCACAATGCCCACAATGTCTCTTAGTATCTTTCTTGGAAACAATAGTAGTAGTATTACATTTACCTTTCCCTTTTGCATTGGAACTAACTTGTTTCGGTGCATTTGAAGAGGATATGGACACTTCCTCTTGTCCATCTCAAGGTAATGGGCATGGAACATAGATCATCTATATCCTTAGGCTCGACCAAAAACATAGATCTCCTTCGATAACTGTGAAGACCTCCAATATCCTTCATCAAAATGTTAGTCTTGAGCATGTTTGCTCATTTGGACAACAATTTTTTAGGTTTCATTTATATATTATTGCACACTTGAGCCTTGTTTTTGCCTAAATATTGCCAATTAATAGACCTTTACTTCTCATAACAAATAGGATAAATTTATTTTTAATCAACTTGTTAAATTTATCCCACTTAGAAATTGGTGGTAGCTTCTTCAAAGCCCATGAATGAACATAACTTTCATCCCAAGTAAGTGCATGACTTGCTAGTTTCAATCTTGTAACAACAATTTGCTGTTCTTCATTAATATTATGTAATCTAAAATGTACCTCAAGCTGAGCCAACCATTTGAACATTTACTTCACCTTCATTTGCTGGGATTTCAATCTTGGCTTCTGCTTTGAGTGGAGGTTGACTTGGAGGTGCTAGGCTGCTATGGGGCTCCTCCTCCTTGTTGGAAGCACAACCACTGAGAGGGGGGAGGGGGGTGAATCAATGAGCTCTTAAAACTTTCTTCAAATTCTTTAGTTCGTTAGTCAAGCATCAATACAAAATCCATAGAGCAATCAAACCACAACAAAGAACATAAAGACAACACATGAAATAGGTGGGAAACCCTTAAAGGGAATAAATCCTACATTGATCACTGCATGGACTACATGTCCTAAATCAGATATGCAATGAGTCAGCAAGATTGCTGAGCACCAACTCAGCGTGAGACATCAATCCCAAATAGTCAAGCACCAACTTGACGAAAAGATTCAACATACATCAACTTGCTAAGAAGCACCAACTCCTTGATTTGTAGATACCAATCTACGGAGGCTTCAACCCCCTTTGCCAAGCACCAACTCAGTTGCTTCAGATCATCCACCTTTCTCAGTACAATTCTGCTATCTTTTGCTTATCGATCTCAGATTCATTTTGCTGTTTTTCTGCTTATCAATCAAATAGACACATTAGGCTCTCTTTTTTTGCTCTTTATTTTCAAAGACTCGGTTCTCTTTGCCTTCTCTATTCATCTCTTTTAGCAGATTTTGTATACTCTAGGGTTAATCATCCTATGAATACTTCGATGATTTCATACTCACGGCTCTTTAGCCATCCGTTCCTCAACGGACCTTTGCTCTGCTCCTTAACGAATTTATATTATCATTTTCTTTTTCCATATTTTAAAAAGACAATTTGATCTTGATTATATACAAGACAGTAATCAACAATCTCTTGAAAGTTGCTCAGACAAAACTCTATAGTCAGCTATATAATGATTTATTCTCTATTGAAAACATAATTTTCATTAGCTTATATAAAAGCTCATTCACATAGGTCGGCTTGAGTGAAACGAAGCTGGAATAGACCAAGCAATCATTAGAATACATTTAAAAATACTTTCCAAACAAGTCCGTAGCAGCTTTTGTTGAAGTTTGTAGAAGTCTTGATGCAGTTCGTAGCAGCTCTGATGTAGTCCGTAGCAACCCTGATGCAATCCGTAGTTGCTTGCCTAGTAGGTCCGTACATGATCTTATTCTCCATAATCCTTAGATAACCTTCCTTCACACATAACAACTTATTCAATGGTCTTTAGTCTGAATTAATTCTGTAGTCTATTTCTGTGTATCCATATGATGTAAACTATAGATAACAAGTCTCTTGGCCAATTGTCTACTTCACCAAAAACAATTTTCATGGCAAGCTACAAACTCAGTCAGTAGCTACAGACTCTGTAAAAACTATGGACTCTTATTAGCAAAAATTCCTTGACATCAATGACCATATTCTTTACTAAATAGCAAACCCTTTGACATCAATGACATTATCTCAACACTCCTCAGGAGCATGAGATAGCTTCTCCTCATGAGAATGGGGCTGCTCTTTGCTCAGCTCCTCATTTGCTTTTGGAACCTCAATTTAAACTGCTTGCTTTCCCATGAGAGCCTTCATAATCCTCTCCAACAAATAAAGCTGTCCTATAAAGTGGGCAAATCAGAGAATGTATTTCATCAAGCAAAGGCTTTTTATCTTTGTTGCCTCATGAGTTATATTGCTCAATGTACAATTCTTGCAATTTCCTTTGATAATTGTCTTGATCATCAACTTAGAGTCGCCTTCCACATCCATTATCCGCATTCATTTACTTAAGGCCATTTAGAGTCCAGCAACCAAATCTTTTTCTTCCACCACGTTATTTGAGTTCTTGCTAGTGAAATGGGATTCCAAAGGAATCACCCTTGTGAATTTCTCATAGGACATCCTTCCCTAGACAAGCTTGGGTTGCCTTTGGAAGCTATGTCAAAGTTCATTTTAATTTATCCATCATAAGTTGGGATCCATGAAACGTTACTTCTTTGCTTTCGAACTTATCTCAGACCAATGTCTCAAGGCTTGATGATCTCCTAGTGCTAGTTCTGATTTCTTGCTATGCTTATGAATCCTCATGATTTCTTTTGTTGATCTTTCCACTCCTATGTGATTTTCGTTGAGGATCTGGAGATATTTTGGAGGATCCTCTGATCCTTTTAAGTCCATAGAGCCCAACAAACCATCACTAGTTCCAGCTGCAATTATGCCTTGGGGGTTTGTTTGAGAGGGTCCGCATTATTGTTAAACAACTTAACACACCCCCCCTGAATTCCTTTGCAAATTCACAGTTTGGTAGAAGCTGATTCACCTCTTCTTCCTCATTGAAACACAACACATTTTGATGGGACCTAAAACCCTTGTTGTTTCAAATTGTTTTGCTACCAGAGTCCCTTCTTGAATTGCAATCCACAAAATAACTTTAGCTTTTTGGCCATGCTTTAGATAACCATACCTTAGATCTTGAAGCAAGTGTGGCTGTTGATGTTACAAGCTTATAACTTGTCGCAATTTAAAATTCCACAAAACATATCAGGTTTAGAACTCAATGTAATTCTTAATCTTTTCATCATAGTTACCAAGTTCGGAAATCTTGATCCATTTAGG
Organism: Torreya grandis; assembly: GCA_037957365.1. Lineage (NCBI taxonomy): Eukaryota > Viridiplantae > Streptophyta > Pinopsida > Cupressales > Taxaceae > Torreya > Torreya grandis. The sequence continues at coordinate 2,353,908 of JARHVA010001461.1, read as the reverse complement.
AGGGCAAAAAAATTCGAAATTTGGTATTCTTGAAAAAGTTCGAAAAATCCGATCCGGAACTTATTCAAATATACATGTGAGCATGGTTTTAAAATATGCAGAACTGACAAATACAATGAAAAATATTAATAAAATAATATAAATGTTAATATTATATCATATTTATGGTTTCTGGGATTGTTACCAAATCCGGCTACATCTTAGCCAAATTCGAAAATATCTGGGTTTTTTTAAATTTCCGACTTTATCCTATCCGGTTTGGTCAATTTATCAACAAAAAAATAAAAACCCCAAAAAAAGACTGTAAACATCAGTTACCCTGGAAAAGGAGCATTTGAAAACCCTAAAACGCGTTATATAAACAATTGTTGGAGAGATCGAAGCAACTTGGTTTAGTTTGTGTTTGGTGATTGATAGCAAAGGAAAACGGGCAGCCTGTGGAAGAGAGTAGCGATGGCAGTGGAAAAGGCGACGGAGAATTCGAAACGACCACAACAGGGCAAGCGTCGAGGGATCTTGCAAACCGCGATGGCAAGGGCAGAAGTCACAGTAAAAAAACCGTAAGCTGAATCAAAAAGACAAGGTTAATTGGCCTATGCACTTGCAACCTTTGCATTATTAACATGACGCTCTAACCGAGCAACAGTGAGGGCAGAGGTAAGTTTTTTTTTCTTTTGTTTTTTTCTTATTCAAAGTTACACATTAGCCACGTTTAGGTTCAGATTAAATATTAAATATAGCTTTAGGTTTAATTAAATATTATTAAATAAAAATAAAAATATATGCAACTTTAAAATTATAAAATATAAATTAAGTATTATTTTAAATTTACTTAAAATATTTAAAAACAATTAGTTTAATTTAAATAGTATAAAATATATGAAACTCTAAAATTATAAAATATCAATTAAATATTATTTTAAGTTTACTTATTTTTTATATATAAAACATTTATAAATAATTTATTTAATTAAATAATATAAAATATGAATAAAAATATATGAAACTCCAAAATTATAAAATATTGAAAAATAATTATATTAACGTTTAAGTTTGTGTATTTAATATTTATATTATAAAATATTTAAATATAAATAAAATAATTTAAATTAGGTTGAATTATTAGTAATAGGATTATATAATATTAAATATAATTTCATTTGCATTAATTTATAATAATTTTTGTTTTAATATTTTTTTAAAATTTTAATTTTAATATTTTTTATATATAAAATATTTAAAAATAATTAGTTTAATTTTAGGTTTAATTAAATAATATAAAATAAAAATATATGAAACTTTAAAATTATAAAATATAAATTAAGTATTATTTTAAATTTACGTAAAATATTGAAAAACAATTAGTTTAATTTTAGGTTTAATTAAATAGTATAAAATAAAAATAAACATATATGAAACTCTAAAATTATAAAATATAAAATAAATATTATTTTAAGTTTACTGATTTTTTATATATAAAATATTTAAAAATAATTAGTTTAATTTTAGGTTTAATTAAATAATATAAAATATGAATAAAAATATATGAAACTCTAAAATTATAAAATATTGAAAAATAATTATATTAACGTTTAAGTTTGTGTATTTAATATTTATATTATAAAATATTTAAATATAAATAAATTTTTTAAATTAGGTTGAATTATTAGTAATAGGATTATATAATATTAAATATAATTGTATTTGCATTTATATTCTAATTTATAATATTTTTTTAAAATTTTAATTTTAATTTATATTACAAATAAATTATTTACATAACATATGATAAAATTAAAATTAATAATATCATGATATATTTTTATTATTTTGTATAGTTTTATAATTCTATTCTAATATTTTATAAAACTTTTGCAGGGGACCTATCATCATGGCAAGTCAACCGCTTGAGAAGAAATACATTATTCAGCGAGATGACAATCCTAGAAACATGCAATGCACTCTTTGTGGCTCAAATATCACAGGGCCTTAACAAGGGTTCAGTGTCATTATATTGGAGGCCCAGGTTTGAAGATTTGCCCAGTAGCGAAGGAGAACCTCATGTATGCACCATTTACAAGTCAAATCCGAAGCAAATATGAAATAAAGACAGTTGCATCAGCCTCTGAATCTTCAAAGAGAGTTAAAATTCAACGCAGTTTGACACAATTTTGCTCATTTTCTAGTTCAATGCATTCTCCAACGTCTACTCAAGCTAGTGAAAGTGCAAAACAAATGTCTCACTCTCAACGTTGTTTGAAAGCTATGTGGAAGCCACAGAAAAACATGAGATAGACAGATTGGTGGTTTGGTTTTTTTATACAAATGCCATCCCCTTCAATGTTGTTCGAAATCCACATACGAAAGCAATGGTAGATGGGATCGCCAATTTTGGGAAAGGGTACGCAATGCCATCTTTTGAAAGCCTAAAAACTGTTTTGCTGGAAGATGATGTGACATCCATATCTAATGAGCTAGATAAAATGAAAAAACATTGGAAAAAATAGGTTGCACTATAATAAGTGACAGGTGGTCTGAAAAAATAAGTTGCACTATAATAAGTGATAGGTGGTCTGACACAAAGCAAAGGCCCCTCCTCTATATATTGACTTAATGCCCTAAAGGTTCTATGTTCATCAAATCAATTGATACAAGCAATGATGTGAACACTGTTGATTTCATTTTCAAATGCATTGAATCCGCTATTTTGGAGATTGGAGAAGAAAATGTTGTCCAAGTTATTACGGATAATGCAACGAATTGTAAAGCAGCTGGGGAACTTCTTATGGGTAGGTTTCCTCATTTGTTTTGGACTCCATGTGCAACTCATGTTTTAGATATTTTGCTTGAAGATCTTGCAAACTTGGAGTGGGTAAATAGTGTTGTCAGAGAAGGGAAACAAATTTCCAAGTTTATACTTAATCATCTCTTGACCTTGAGCTTATATCGTTCATTTGCAAAGCGTGAACTTTTCTCTCCGGCTTAAACCAGATTTGCATCTAATTTTATCACTCTGCAAAGAGAGGTAGAGGAGATGACAACATTGAGAAGAGTTGTGGTTAGTGAAGAATGGACACAATCCAAACTTTTTAAGGAAAGCGTTGCAAAAGACATTGAAAGAATTATCTTGGATAATTCATTTTGGGAGGGCGTCGAGAAGACCCTTAAGGTGTTTGAGCCACTTGTCTAATTGTTGAGATTGACTGATGGCATGAACTCTTGTATTAGTTTTGTGTATGAGGGCATGGAGCAAGCGAAAGAACAAATAAAAAAAGCATTGACAGGGGAAGGTGATGAAGTTCAGCGTGTTTGGGACATTGTGGGCATCCGATGGAACATGGTACATCGACTTATACATGCAGCAGGTTATTTGAATCTTAAGTTGATAGAGGTGGATCATGATGCATATGAGGAGGTAAATAATGGTGTATTGGCAACAATAGACAGGGTGGTTCAAGATGAATATGAAATGGATAAAGTGAGAAGGCAATTGACTACATTCAAGAACCAAGAAGGCATGTTTTCCCTCAAGAAAGCACAAAAAGGCATTGTTAATATGGATCTCCATTTATGGTGGCAAATGTATGGTTCTTTTACTCCAGAGTTGCAAAAGCTTGCCGTGCGTATCCACAACTAGTGTGCTAGTGCTTCTGCATGCAAACGAAATTGGAAAACACATGATTTGATCCATATTAACAAAAAAAACCAATTAGGAGCCAAAAAAATCTCAGATCTTGTGTTTGTCCACTACAATTTAAGAATGTTTGAGCACAATCTTGCAAAAGAAGATGAGAATCTTCATCTTGGAGAACCATTCTTTGAAGGAGTTGAGGAAAATATTGATAGTGTTGATGAGCTTGATAGAGAATTTGTAGATGGTGCTAGTGCTAGTTTAGCTTTTGAAGCAGGGTTTGATGTTGCAAATGTTTGAAACTTTTAAGTTTTATATCAATTTTGAGCTTAGGCTCTAAACTATGGATATTTTGTTATCTTTTATTGTAAATCAAGTTTGAAACTCTTAATGCATTTCTCAAATTTTCAAGTGTTAAATTAATATCCATTCTTTAGTAGATTAAAATATTTTGCATATATATATATATTCCGACCCAGATTTTACCTGATTTTTTTTGAACTTTTTCAAGAATTCCGTGTTCCATATTTCTTTTGGCCTCCCGAATGCATTCAGATTTTCGAACTTGGTAACTATAGTTTCTAGGCATTTTTTTGTGCAAAAACCTTAAAAAATGAAAAAATATTTTTTTGAAAAAAAACATGGCCTACCCAGACCAACTTATCTAGGCTGGCCAAAAAATTCGGATTCGGCTGGATTTTTTCCAGATTTGGGCAGATTTGGTAACTATGCTTTCATTGATGGTTGGAGTCTAATAATTGCTGGATTAATAGCGTTTGTAAGAAATCCAACTTCACCTCTTTTGTGATCCAATAATCATTCACTTTGGTTCCTCAAGCTTGGGAGGCAACTAATTGTATTTCCTTTAGGTCTAGGTGCTGGTCAATTGGGTGATTTTTAGACATGCATCCTCCAAAAAATCCCCCTATTATCCATTGCAAATTTACAGAAGAGAGCCCTTTGAATGAGAGATTGTGCAGAACCAATATTCTTCCAAATTTCCATCCCTTGGGATAAGGTTAGAGTAGAGAAATGATTTTCTAGTTCCTCATTGTCCGTGTATTTCTTATTGATCATGAGAGTCTAGCCTAGTTCTGCTTACCATAAATTCTCCAACCAATTTTGCACATGAGGATAAATTGGTTGTCTCAGTTTCCATTTCCAGCTCCTCCAAGCTTTGTTGGTTATATGCATGCATATTAACAAATGTTGTGCATGTTGATTGTGAAACATGTTATTTGGTTTGGCTAGGTGATGGTATATTTGGCCTAGGAGGATTAATGTTTAAGGGACTTGAATCTCATGATACAAATATAATAAAGTTCCATCATCTTGTTAATATTGTTATTAACAAATAAACATAGACATAATAAATTAAAGGAAATCCTAAGGCCCAATTGAGTCAATTGTGGACTATGACATGGAAAGTTGTGGAATGGGATGTTTGCCGCTTGTCTCTTATGCATACCATTCTCTTACAATTACTTTATCATATAAAGTCAGCAAGCTTTCATTGTTGGTATATTTTTTTTGGTTGTGATCGAAGTGAAAGGAGAGTGTGAGCTCTATGAATAGTAAGTAGTGAATCCACTCTCTTGAGTTTTAAGCCTAGAACAAGGTCGTGGCTTTTTATACTCGTCGGCAACAATTGTGCTTGTGTCATGGTTTTGGGTTGCAAGTATGGAAAAACTGAAGATGACTAATCAGGGCTTGAGGTATTGGTTGGTTTCCATGGGTAGCTAACTCAGGTTATGGGATGGCAGGCTAGATGGCTTTTTACTCAAGGTAGAAGAAAACTGATTTCAGTTCATGTTATGCAATAGCAAGGTTGTCTGTGTATATAAACCTAGAATGGTCAACAATATAAGGATCCTCTAAAATAGGAAAAGGAAGAAGACCATACTAGATTCAACACACATACAAGATGCCGGTCCACAAAGTGGTTCGAAGCCGTGAACAAGGAGGTTGTAAGGAATCTAAAGGGGAATCTACACAAAGAATAGCAAGCATAGAACCTCACTAGACCCAAGGTGTCATTAGGCATTGAAGTAAGAGCTATAAATGTAACCAAAAAATGTAAAATGCCATCAGGGGGTAATCACGAGGTATCTAATCCAAGTGTTGAATAAGTGTTATTAAATGGTAAACATGGGGTGTAAATAAAGAGCATGCAAATATGATAATGTACTAATCTAAGCATGGACATACATAAAATGAACCAATCTAATACATCAACCAAATTACAAAAGAAAGATTTTAGGGTTAGGGATACTTACCTTGGGTTGACTTGTCGGTGCATTAATCTCCCCCCTGACTTGTAACACTTTGTGAGAGATGGTTGTAAGTAGAAGACGCAAGTAAACCCAAGTTGGGGACTTCAAATATTAGTTGTACCTCACCGGCTCAACTTCTCTTTTTGATATCTTCAAGTCTTTATGCCAACATGTCTTCCCTAAGTGTAAGCTCCTTAGCTCTAATCCCTCTTCTTTTTAAGGTGGATTTATGTGTGCAAGTAGAGCAGATTGGATGTCTATATTTTGAGAAATGACAAATAGGAACCCTATAAATACGGATCCAAACCCTAAAAGTCAGCTTGAACCTAGTTGATGTCATTACCTTGATCGATGCCATACAAAGGTTTCCAGTAGAAACAGTGCCGATGATGTTGGCTAGATTGGGAGCATTGCAAGATGTCATCGGTCAGGTTGATGGCATTGAGAAAAGGCGCACAAAGGGGAAAAAGAGAGATAGGAGAGAGAGCGGGAACATCAAGGGACAAGCAAAACAGATGTCAAGGTGGAATGAAGGTGGTGGTAAGAATTGATAAGCATGACAAGATCTCTCATAGAGCTCTGATCTTGGTGTACTCTTTAGGATGTACATTCATGGAGATCAATGCACTGATGAATCTTGCAAGATAAAGTGTCACGAAGCAAAAATATGTCGTATACAATCTACAAAAGCTTAGTCTACTATCTTCTTTCCTAGTTAAGTCTTACCATCTATTTTATAAGATTAATTCATTGGCAATTAATTATTACATTGCAATAGCTTTTAGTTATAATTAGGGAAATAAAATACAATTAGATCCTTATAATATCATTCGATCCTTTTAACTCCCAAAATCACCTAGTGGTTCTAACAACTTGATAACTGTTGGCCATTATTGGCCCACATACTAGGCTTGTGCCTAAATGGATCATATTGCTAATGGATGAGCAGATGAATAGATGTTCTGGATGGAATGAGTGGACCAAAGAGATCATGCAACTTGCAAAGCTTTTGAAACACTTTAAGTTCGTTAAAAGTGTAGTTTGGCAATTTTCAAGGGACAAGTCTATAGGGCAAACAGAAGGATCCAAGTAGGTCTCCATGGTGGTTATAACATTCAGGAGCATGAAGCAAGTTTTGCACAGGCCTTAGGAGTTCATTAGAACCTTGAAAGATTGAGCAAAGGATGAATTGGGCAAGTCTAAGGATCAGGTCGTCCTGCACGTCACACAGCAACGAACGAACCAGCTCATTTGTGCATTTTTTAATCTTAACTCAGAAAGCCACACAAGCCAAAAGATTATTACGCCATGGAGTTTTTCATGCCAAGATCATCCTCTGAAAGTGCTTTCTAGCTCAAGTTATGAAGTTTCAAAGTTGAATCGGTAGAGTAAGAAGTCCACACAAACGTCAAAATAAAGCTCGAGCAAAACAAACCCTTTTTGAGCTTAAATTTGATAGTTGCACGAACGTCAATGATGGTCGCACGAATGTCATTTGACGGGAGCGTGGACATCAAATTTGATCTCGTGAAGTAGTCGTTGGATTTCAAACATTGGGTCCCAACAAATATAAAGGTCAACATTGCGTCGTACATCTTGATTCGACGGTGCGAGATGAGTCAAAAGGTCAAGGAGCTCGAGAGGTTGACATGTGCCACAAGTGCGAAAGCTAACAGACTAACAACGGATCTTGAAATTAACGCATGATTGACACGTGGCATAAGCACGTGAAGCTGATAGACTGACAACGAATCTTGAGTGCAAATGCAGGGTTGCCAAGTGGCACCAACTCAGATAGAGATTGATAAGTTAAAGGCAGGATCGGTGGCTCTCGCTCAATTGTACTGATCAAGATCAATGGTGCATGGATGAGTCAAAATGTCAACAGTTCGAGTCATGGTCAACAACCAATAAGCAAAGGGCGAGCTCGAGACATTTCGATGAAAGTCGATATGACATTCTTAGACTTGGGCAAGGTAAAGATGAAGGAATCTGGCTTGAGCTCGGTCTGGGTTGAATCCAGATGGACATTGCAAGATCTAGCATCATCGTTAAGGCTCCACAGGGACAAAATAGGTCTTTCATACCTAATACAGATAAAGGGTCAACAATTTGAATGACGAAATGGACCAAGCATTGCCAACAGAGCTCCATGGAGGTAAAATAGGTCTTTTAGACCTAATATAGACCAAGGGGGTGGCAACTTATTGCCAAATCAAGAACATGCACCTATGAACTTCTTTTGTCGATCAAAACTATAGGAAAACCAATAGGTTGGATTGGTTTTCACCTGTAGTGAACCCAGGTTCAGTTTCCCATGCAGGGGCAGATAAATGAGATATGGTGGGGGCTTCTCGTCCTTCAACACAATCATAGCTCGACAAACCGTTGTTCATGGCATGACAATGTCAGTTTCAGGATTCAAGGATTTGATCCTCATGACCACGTCAAGTGGACTTAGGGTCTCAAGGTGGCGAGTTGGTAGTTGGAGAAGCAGTTAAGATCATTGATTCCGCTCAAACAGATTTTGTCATCATGCATAACAAACCCTTGCCTCTAGTGGGATCTCTCAGCCAATGAGAGGAGCTTGAGGGTTATTGGAGCAAATTGAGGTCTGTTTGTTGATCAAGACTCGTTCATAGGAGGAAGACATGCATGCATAAAGCAATCAATGAGCTGCCACCACATGACTAGGACCCTTTCTCCACTCTTGCACGCATGTTCCCATCTGTCTTTCTACTTTATATAGAGGCATTTGAGCCAAAAAATGGATCCTCTCGGTAGTCTTCTACTCCCTCTCTTGGGCATGACTAAACTCTGTCAAGATGGAGCTTGTAACCTCTTGGGATGAACACAAGATTGTTTTTCAAATTTCATTGTTCGGGTATAGTGTGTACATGTCAATTGATTTGCATATGTGGTGGAGCTTTTCTCACTTGTCAAGTCTTGATCTCACCTAGTTACTAGTTCATTTTGTTATGTAGGTCATGTTTAGTGTTTCATATCTTATGATTGAAGCTCGCATGTGGATATTGTGACTGGTTAGTGTCTTGCATTAGACCTCTCCATTTCCCTCAGCTTGTGATCATTTGGTAAACCTCTTCATGAAACATTGATGTATGACTGATATTTGGAATCCTAGATCTGATCTTTTGCTTGTTTCATTAGTGTTTAAGAGTCAAATAGAGTGGATCAACCATAATTTAGGTTTTCCTTTCATGTTCTTTCTCTCTCCCCTTTCCTTGGTCAGTAGGTTTTAGTAGTGGAAATGAGCTTAAATGATGCATCAGAGGAGTTAGCCTCGTTAAAAATCCTAGAGGTATGACCCCATTATAAGATACCCACATCCTGGTGTCAATCCCATGTTGAGCTAGATTTGGAAGTAGAACCTGAGCACTCCTTCCAGGTAGGGTGCAATCTAGATCTCCAACAATAACAACGTGCTAACAATATTGAACACTATCTAACAATATATCTAATATAATGACCAAAATAGATACAATCTAAATGATTTTCATTAGGTCAGTAATATGATTAAGTCCAAACATGAACTTAATCACATTGTATAACCTTGCTGGCAAAGCAACAAACATTGCTAAGTGTCCCTATGGTCACCATTCTATCTCATCGGAGTGTATGGTTAACTAGTCGTTGTGACCATTGAGTAAACTAGGAGGTGGTGTTGAATATTGGTTTCACTTCAATGGGACTCCACATGCAGTATACATTGATCTCTTGAATGTTTCATTCTTCACCTGGTTTTTGTTAGAGTGATCAATTCTAACACAAACTATTTTATCATATTATATCCAAGGCCGAACAACAATATAGTGCCATGTTATACCCTACAAGAGTATGCTTGCATCGATCTGGATGTCTAACATGTGACACTCTTCTAATCTTGAAGTCTCCCATGACATATATCACATACCTTAACTATGGTGGCCTATCCAATACTTGGAGGTACACCTTTAATGCTGCTCTGCCTTGGATGGGACTATCCATCCCTAGTGGTTCTACCATTTCCTTTTGCAGCATAATCATTCGCTTAAGCTCCAAAAATTCCTAGTGATGGAAGGCCCATCACTAATAACCTATCAAGTACCACTTTTTCAAGTGCCTCTTAAATGTATAATTTCTCAGACACATCTGAGGTCCATGTCCATTATTGGACGTCACTAGCTTCCACTTATCGCAGAGTGCTTCCACACGAGAACCCTTGGTCACTTGAACACTTTATTGGATGCACTGTAGCCTTAGTTTTCTCCTTGGCTCCCTGATCTTTACTCATTACTATCAATCTCAATGGATGAGGTAATTAATTTTCTTCTTTCTTCTACCCGAGATCAATACACCAATTTCCAAGAAATCTTTTACATTTTTGCAGGGATATGACATTATTTGTCATTAAAATATGTCCAATTCCAATCGTCTATTATGTAGACAACTTGATGTTGGTATACAACTGAAGATATTTATAACAAATTGCATTCACATGACAAACTGTAGATGAAGCACATATTGCTGCAAAATATTTTAAACATAGCTCTACAATCAAACAGATTCTCCAACATCAACCATATTCCCATTCTTACATTTTCCATTTTGCGATGCTGCAAGTTTATCTTTATGATTGGGCACAATCACAAGGAACTATGGCGTTCTTGCCACCCTTCTTTCTTTCCTTGCCCAAGTCATGTTGTGCAGCTTTCATTTGGTCTCATCGTTTGTTTCCCCAATCATGTAGATAAATCTCCCATTGCTTGTGAAAATTCATCTCAAACATATTTCACTGTGGTATAATATCACTTTGGTCTTTGTTGTTGGCTCCCCTGATTTGGCTGTAAAGACTGGGCATTGCTCTGTTTTTTTTAATTAGATCCCCCACTGGGACTTTAACTCTTCAAACCTTGTTGTATTTCAACTCCAGAACTTATTCTATAATTATCAGCAACAGTAAACTGTACAATACTATTAGTGAATTTGCCATTTTCCAAGAAGAAAGATACCTTCTCATCTACAACTATCTACTCCATGTATGCTTTTGACTGCTCACTATAATCAACAATCATATACATTTTACTCTTTGCATATGATAACCAAATTAATGCAAAAGCAACACAACTGAAAACACAAAAAATCACTTATAGATGATTGCCTGCCTGACAGTGCTTACTTGGGTGTGACATCCTTTGACAACCTCTGCTCCATCATCTCTATCACCTTCCTCTCTATCTGTGGCATGCAGTTGTTAAAAACAAGCACTGCTTTAACAACAATGTCAGTTAGCATACATTTGCATCTGTTAACAATATTTGAAGAGAGTGTGTTCATACATGTCTGCAGAAGAGATTTTGTGTTTAGAATAAACTCAATTTTTTTGAGCAATATGATCCAAATGTTCCACCACAATTTTCGAAGCAATTTCATAACCCTCAACAATTCTTATGGGATGAATTCCTCATTCCAAAAGTTCCCCTTTTTGCTCCAAAAGTGCACCTGCTCCTAAAGCTTGTTAATACAAACCGTCTTAAATCCATGCTCATATGCCATCAAATTTGTAGGCATAAATTCTGTAAGATAAGGGCACCATTCTATCTCACATTATATATTACAAATCCACACAACATACATATTCCTTTCTAATGGACATGGGTCCCATAGCATTTTATGCCTCTCTTTCTTTAGTCCCATCCACCTTGGCAAGCAATACATCTTAAAATGCAAATTTTAGAATGCAATATTAAACCCTTCCTATAAACCATTTTTCTCAATTTAAATTAATAAATATTGGCTGTTCACTCCTAAAAATGACATGCATAGGAAGTTCTTTTACCCATATTTTAACTTTTTCAATCATACCTCATCTCACCATCTGTACAGGGAAATCAGCTTTAAAAATATACAAAAATACGCTCGCCCTTTGAAAAATATTTGCCAAAGCTTAACCCAAGTTGCAAGGCCCTCATTAAATCATATAGGTAACTCCAACGCTCCATTGTAATCAGTTTCCTTACAACATTTTAATCACCTTCAACACATTTTTAAAATTGAAATAATGGGAAGCATTAGGGTGCTCACCATTAAGGAAAACAAGGAAGACACCATGTACACTAGTCCATATGTCCCCACAACACACTTTTTCCAGCTTACGGCAGACCACACCGACATCATATGATCCTTATGTGTCCCACCTTGGAAATGCACCATTCCACCTTTATGTGCTGCACATCTCCGGTTCTCATCAATCCCACCATTGCAATGGCACTCGCCACGGTGCCAACCAACCAATCATCAGCGAATTTTTCAGCTTTGTCTGCACATGGCGTAGCTGCTGTAGGGGAAGGAGTTGTCAGCACCAATTCAGGGGCACTGCCATAATATCGCCACTTGAGCATCAAACTGCTTCATTCCTTGGTACTTCCCACCATTGCTATTAATCAAGTCATCATCAGTGAATATATTTATAAAATCAAGATTGTGACGCCCATTTGTTATCACTCTGGAGTGCACCCTGTTTGAAGATGTGCAAAGCACACCTTCACTCCAGCAGATACAATGGGAACTTCTCTGAGCGTGGGTGACTCTTTGATGAGAAGAACCTCCAAAGAGGGCTGATTCCTTTTATTTCAATAAACTTGACTACTGTGATTTTTGGGGTGAAAAGGGAGAAGGAAAATGAAAAGGGAAATATAATTAAAAGGGGGTGATACACCTGAATTGTCAAAAGCCTCTGAAGTTACCGAAATCAATGCACACATATGATCAAATGAAATCTATAATTCTGTCCTTAAGCATAAATATTTCAGATGAAGGGTTGGAAACCTCTTCAAATGACTTGCAAAAGGGTGAGAAAGGAAGAGATAGGTGAGGAAGGGAAATGCAAAAGGAGATAAATCTCACTTATATGTTGATGCACAATCAGATTACACACTATCTCTTGTCAAAACTCAGATTCAGAATAATAACTTCTTTATTGATGATTGCTCCAGCTTACAATTTCTTCTTTTCAAACTTTCGAGCCCTTTTCAATGGCTTGATTAAGCCAATAAATATACTTTCTCCAAAAATCTAAAATAGCCTATGTGGAGCATTAGTCTTGGTTAACTAACTCAAGACTTAACCTCTTTTTACAATATTCAGAAATATTCAATAAAATTCTCTCTATTACAAATTGCATGCCTCTTCAAACATTGGCGTAGAAAATAAGTGGTAAGGCCAAGTTTGAAAGATTAGTCGTAAAATAAACAATACATTCTCCAAAATTTTCAAACATGCATGACTAACGCTGGCGTAGAGGTGTGGACGGTGGGACTGTTGAAAGTCAACCTCTCCTTTGTATGGAAGATTATGTCAAAATTTCTAAATAAAGAATTCCATCTAGATCCGTTTGAAAACTGAGTTGGAGGTAGAGCTATTCTTGTTTGCATGAAAAACAAGGAAGATGCGTAACAAGCTCGCCCAGTCAACTCCAACTCAGAACCGGTCATCCTCCAATTGTCTCCGCTTGCATGCAAAGCTATGTTAAGACTCGGATGGAGAATTCCGTTAGAATAACTTGTATGGAAAATTAACTTGTTGAATGATAGATAATATTCATATTGTGGCTTCCGCGTTTCTGTGCATGCATCTCTTGAATGCTGTGGCGTTCTCTTTCTGAATGTCTCAGACTTTATTTATTTATGGCTTTTCCTACTGTGTTTGCTCCTTGATTTACTCAGACAAAAAGCCCGTGATTTTCCGTGTTCATCCCTCGGATTTTCCTATGGACTTTTCATGTGTATTTCCCTTTAGCTTGTCTCGGGATTATTTCTCCTTGACTTGTTTATCCTTTCAGATTATCCGTCTTTTGCTCGGGCCTTATGTATTGGCCTTTTTTCCCGCGGATTTATTCTTTTCATCTTCCCACGGACAAAAAGTCCTTGGGAGGTGTCCCTTCACTTTTCGGATTTTTGCACTTTCAACTTTCTCACGGACAAAAGTCTGCGGAAATTGCCTAAGACTTCTCTGCCTTTTATTTTCCCTGTGTTTCCTTTGGTTCTATCTGTTGTATTATGCATCGGACTTTCCTTTTCTGTGGACTATCTTGCTTTCAACTTCCCGCTGACAAAACGTCCACGGGAATTATCTAAGGTCTATCCTTTTTGCATAGTCAGATTTCCCTTAGAAATTCCTCAGGATTATTTCCTTCGGGTTTATTGTCATCTCCCATTTCTTTCGGATTTTTGCCTTCCCCTTGGTCTATCCTCCATTCCCTTCGGGTTTATTTTTCTGCAGACTTTCCCTTGACCACGTCTTCCGAAGGAATCCTTCGGACAATTTGTCCGAAGGAATTCCTTCGGACTTTTTATTTGAGTCCTTTGTCATTTTCTCGCGGACAAAAAGTCTGCGGGAATTATTTTCATTGTTCCTTTTGGCTTGAACAGAAGTAACTTTCCTGAAGGGTACATACCCTTCGAGAATTTTGAAAATGTCTTTCTACTCGTCGGGAATTTTGAAAATGTCTTTCTCGAAGGGCACATGCCCTTCGGGCTTTTGTAAAAGCCCCTAAAATTCATGAGATAAACTTTTTTGAAGGGTAGGTGCCCTTTGGGATTCTTGAAAACGTACCATCCAATCTTGAAAAGAGCTTTTCCGAAGAGCACCTGCCCTTCAGAATTCTTGTTATTGACCCTTCCGAAGGGTACTTGCCCTTCGGCTTTTCTTCAAACAGTCATTTGGACTTGTGCAATGGGCCTTTCGGAAACCCTGTCAAGGTCCTCCAACCCTTCGGATTTCTTGTATCGGTCCTTTTCGAACTTGAAGTGTACCTTCCCGAAGGGTAGGTGCCCTTCGGGATTTTTGAATTTGTCCTTTCTTTAATGGACTTAGCCCTTTTCCCGCGGGAAAACTGTCAAGCCCCTCTGGCTTTTGCAAAGAACCTTTTCCGAAGGGTAAGTGTAAAAGACTCTTTCCTTTCCTTCAGACAAAAAGTTTAAAGGAAATGCACCTTGAAATCCCTGTTTGAAATGTGAAATGGTCCCTTCGGATTTTCTTCAAATGGTCATTTCTGAAGGGCAGGAATGGTCCCTTCGGATTTTCTTCAAATGGTCATTTCTGAAGGGCAGGTGCCCTTCGGATTTTTTGTTGAGTGTCCCATTTCCTTGAAATGCCTTCGGGCTATTTGAAAATTGTCCTTCGGATAACCAAGTGATCCTTTTCTTTCCTTCGGACAAAAAGTCTGAAGGAAATAAACCTTTGTAAATGATCACTCTGACATTCTTTTGGACTCTTTACAAAGTCCTTTGAAACCTCTCTCCCTCGTACAAATAATCCGAGAAAACTGTCCATCTCCTAGCCTGAAACAATTCTGAGGAGGAAAAATACCTAGAAAAAAAACACAGCTACTGTATAGTCTGAAAAACGAAACTGTAATCGTGCAGAATCCGAAAGAAAACACTTGCCTTACTTTTGTTAGTGAATCTACAGCCCTGTAGCTTTATAACTGTACATGATGTTTCGAAAAGGAGATATGGCCTTTGAATTTGCTGTAGGTGTCCCGCCCTTGAACGAACTGTATGCTCTATATGGTGGCTGTAGAAGTTCAAAGAGAAGGCTGTAGGAGACCTTTTCATGCAGTTAGAAGGTAGCTTGTTTGATTGATCGTAGTTCTCCTTTTGATAATAAGCATTTGTCACTAAAAATTGACAAAGACCTTTCCTATTTCAACGTATCATTTTTGTGAACACAATTGATTATCATTGCTGTAGGTCTTCATTATGACAGTATTTGGATACTTGACTGCCTACATACCCCCTTTATTCATGCTTTTTTAGTGCTAATTCCACAAGTTGATCAGCTGTAGGGATTTTGACTGTTCTGGGGAAAGTTTTGAATGATAAGGATAGTAATTTGGCCTTGACAGGCCAAATTACTAACACCACCTACAACAAAAAATTTCCATCACGAAAGAATCATGAATATTTAAATGTCGGCAATATTTCTCCTTTGTGCTGTCAGCTGAAAATGATCTAGCTGTGACTGCAGAATCACTGAACCGTACATAGTGGACATCATTCTCATGACCTGCCAAAACATTCAGTCCATGATTAACTTGATTTCCAAACTCATCATTCAACCTGCAAGCACTCCAAACCTTTGGTATTCTATCAGAATTGCAAATTCCAAAAATAGTCCCATTTGCATTGAAGGCACAACAGAGGATCTGACTTGCCTGTTGGCTGGCCCTGTGAGAGGGATCATTGCCCTTTTACACCTGGTACTTTGTACAGGTATTACAATTAAACGCCTGGAATTTTTATTAAAATCACGAGAATCCTAGATCCAACATGTTCCCTCATCAGATGACAATCAGAGATGGTGCTCACAACCTGACCAAAGACTGAAAGCAATTGCAGTTACAGCCTACGTAACTGCATTAGCCGCATTTAATTGCAGAATTTGAAATTCGCCTTTGAACAAACCCGATCTAATTTGTTAAAATTCTTGATTAAATTTGTATGGATTTAGTCACGAATTTAAAAAATGAATATGATAAAAAAACGTGTGATAAAATTCGTCCAAGTTTGTTGTGATTCGTAATTTTTAAGGTTGTTTTTTTGTTTTGTTACCCATCGTTACCCGTCAGTCTTCAATGTTCATTGTGCAAATGCAAGTAGCAAATGCGAACCCTGCTGCTGTTTCTCTGTTGTGTGACACTGTGAAGGCAAAGCAGGAAATACAAAGTTCAAACTGTCTGGCATTTTGCGTCCCGCCATCCACAACTCCACGGTCACACTGTAGTCTGCATGATTGCATTTGAGTGCATCCATGATTCCAGAGTCTCCACTCACAGACAGTTGGAAAATACACTCGTCGGCGAACTGCAAACAGTTGTCAGTCAGTGACTATGTAAACTGCAAAGAACAAACAATCAACACTAACCAACGATAGAGGCCGAGGCATCAGGGTGGCAAAGGTATGTAGGTTTTAATTTTTAATATTTGTGAACTAGTTTTTCTTTCAATTTGGTTTTAATATTAGATTATTATATTAATATATATAAATAATAAAGTTATAAATTAATAACTCTATATAATAACCTATAATTTAAGGTGTTTTAGATTTTAATTTTTTAGATATTTAGGTTAAACTTAAAGATATTTATTAAAAGTTTAGCTTATTTTTCATAATTTTTTTTATTATATAGGTTTAGTTTTAATTTTATATATTTAATATTAATTTTTTTTTAATGTATGATAACAAGAACAAATATTTTATTTCTTAAATTTTTTTAATATATAATTTGTATTAATCGAATTTGATCACAAATTTTAATATACTCCTAGAGCCATCATCCTCTTTCCAAGATATGGCGATTGTTCTAGGGTTTTTGCTCGTAGAGGCAATGGAAAAAACAGTTGGTTGTTTGAGGGGGGACTTGTCAATGCTGGCAATGGGGGAAAGGGTTGGGGGAAGATGGGAGCAGGGGACCCTTCCTCTTTCTCTGGAAGACTAAATTCGTCCTCGGAAGGGTCTTCAATTGGGATGTCTTCAATCTGGGGGATATGCTTTCCATGCATGGATTCACCATGTTGGACAAGTAGAAGAATTAGCCCATGGTGGATGATCTCATTCTTATTGCTAATTTGATAGGCTAGGGCTGGTAGAAAATGCCAAACTGATTTTATAACTGTTGACAATATTGACTCTATAAGTCAAATTGCAACCCTTACCATTTGAAACTTTGCATAACCATGCTTTTTGTTTAAGTGTCGGAGATTACCATTTGTAGTTTTTCCGAAGGTCTTGCCAATTTTCCGAAGGAATAGGGCTTGACAAAAAACCCGAAGGGTCACTTTCCCTTTGGAAAAGGACACTTTCATTAAGGCAGGAGGACAATTACAATTTCTCCAAAGAAATTCCGAGGGGTCTTTTTAAGGGCAAGTGTACCGTTTTATCTTTCCGAAGGATAGTTTTGGGAAGCCGAGGAAACACTTTGGGAAGGGTTCCGAAAGACAGATTTTGTTCGAAGGAAAGGAAATGGTCCATTCATTTCTCCTGAAGGGTATCTTCCCTTTGGGAAAGTTCAAAACAAAAAGCCGAAGGGACATTTCGAAGAAATCCGAAGGGCACATTTCGGAAGGTCGAGACATTTTGTCAAAGAGCCGAAGGGTTCTTTCCCTTCGGGAAATTGATTTTAAAGAAAGTTCGAAGGACAAAGTGCCCTAAGACATTTCGAAGAAATCCGATTCCCGTGGGAAAGGACTTTTACAAAAGTCCGTAGGGTACATGCCTTTCGAAAAAGGGCAATTTCGAAGATGAGAGGACCATTTCATAAAACCCGAGGGGTCACTAGCAACAATGTCGAAGGGTATGTGCCCTACGGAAAAAGGCAAGGGCAATTAGGAACAAATTGTCATTTGTCCTAAGGAATGGTTCAAAGAAAGGGAAGGGGCCAAACAAAAGTCCGAAAGAGAATTCTTTCGGAAGAGAGAAGTCCGAAGCGGGAAATGACAAAGACAAAGGTCCGCGGGAAAATGACGAAAACCAAAGGAAAGAAAAAGTCCATATGCATCTCCGAAAGGTCGCTTTCATTTCTTCGGAAGGGTATGTTCTCTTCGAAAAGGTTCTTTACAAGGAAATGGACCATTTACAGAAGTCCGAAGGGCATTTTCTTTAAGTTCTGAAGGGTCACTCGGCATAAGGTGATAGGCAAAAAAGCCGAAATAATTCTTTTAAGCAATTTGTCCGAAAGAAAGGGGAGAATACAGAGAATAAGCTTCGGACAATTTGTCTGAAGACGAATATCTGAGAGAAAATCCCGACAACTTAATTCCTTCGGACTTTTTGTTCGAAGGAATGGTTCGAGGAAAAGCCAGAGACCTAAGACAATTCCCACGGGAAAATGACTGATCAAAAAGGCCGAAGAACAAATGCTTGACTCAATAACTCCGGAGGAAATGAGCAAGAGAAGTCCTTAAGGCCAAGCGAAGGGAAAGACAAGCCAAAAGAGCTTGCCATAGGAAAATGAATAAAGAAGAGAGCCATGGACAATTTGTTCAAAGAGATCAAGAAACAGAGACAAAAGCCATAGACAAACAAATAACCAAAGATGAAAACCATAAGCAAATGGCCTGAAGCAATACATGCACAAGAACAAGAGATGGAGTCAACATGGAATTTCATGCAAGTGGATGGTTATTTAGAGTTGGTTGGGCTAAGTTTCAGTTGACTATTTGTTGTATTCATGATTATCTCCTTGTCACTCTCATGCATCCAATTATCTATTTGTTGTATTCATGATTATTTCAGTTTTGGCGTAGCATTCCATGCGGAGAAGAATTTTCTTTTGTTTCAATGCAACTTCCAATGAATCAAGTAGAGTTCTCTTTGAAGATTTGACGTGTTGATTCATGCATGAAGAAGATTAGCTTACCGTCCATTTTCAATGCCAAAAGGAGTTTTCATGCAAGCATAAGACAAAGGGATTTATTTTTAGGTCTTTGGACAACACAAGTTGAATTTGAGTTGTCCTCTTCTATTTTAAACACCAACCTCTTGGCTGTTGTATATTTTTCTATATAAGTTGGCTTTTCAGCCTTGAATTGGATCCTTCTTTTGGCAAGACAAAATTTTGCCAAAAATTGAGTTGTAATCTTTTTCAGATTAATAAGACTTTTTATTTTTCAGCTGCTGGTATAGTGTATTTATGTCCACGATTTGCACATGTGATAGAAATTCCTCTTGTCAAATCTTGGTTCTTATCTAGTTACTAGCTGGTCAGTTTATGCAGGTCATGTTCTGTGTTTGATGTCTTTTAGCTGAGTTTACAATGGATATAAGTCGCTGGTTAGTGCCTTAAATTAGGCCTATTCTTTCATTTCCCTCAAGCTTGGATCACCAGATAAAGCCTTTTTGTGAAATACTTATGCATATCGGTCAATTGGAGTTGAAAGTTCAGAGTTCTTGTCTAAATTAGTGTTTTAGGAGCTCCAATTGAGTGGATCAATCAAAAATACAGGTGTATCACCATCATTAGATAGGATTTTCGTTCAAGTTTATCTTTTTTTGATAGTTTGTAGCGTAGAGCAAAGATCTTAATTGATACACCAAAGGGAGCTTCACCCACAGTCTAGGATTGTTTCCATGTTTCAACACGTTGTGAAGGCTTGAAACTACTTTGACAGTGGTGCAAGTCTGATTGATAACAATTTTTGGCACGCTTGGTGGGACCAACAAAGAAATGTTTTGCAGATCTGAGGAAGTTCGAAGTTGAAGAGAAGCGTTCGTAGTAGAAGAGAATATCTATCTTCATCACAAGCTAAAGATTTTTCAAGTTGCAGAGTTCATAGCATCATTCACGCAACGCTTTCATGCCAAAGGTCACCACAAGGTTATCAAGCAAAGGTATTCTTTTTGAATTTATATCTTATAAGAGATCAAGATTTAGGAGGGCAAAATCATATCCTCAAAAACAACATTTGCCTCTTGGTCATCCTATTGTGCTAAGCACTACAATCCCCACTATCTAAATGGCTATCAGAAACCAGGGGTTTCCTCCATTCAATAGAGGTAGCCCACTGAATTTAGCTTAGTTTGATGACATTTCAGTGTCTACCCTCAAGAGTATTCCATTCTTCTCGGGAGAAAATCAAACAACCCCTATTGAGTATATCCAAGATGTGGCTAATCTCTGTTCAGTCCATAATGTTGTTGAGGATAATGTTGCTATTAGATTGCTTGCTGTCTCCAAATGAAAAGCATTGCAATGGTATATAAACCTTTCACTAAACTTCATTTCCACCTGGGATGAATTGGGCGTAACGTTAGTCAAGCAATTTGAGGACAAATTTGATCATCTATCTTTAGTTGAACAATTGACTACCATAACAAGGGCTCCTCATGAGTTCATCTCTGATTTTAACTTCAGATTTCAAAAGACATGGACTAGAATACCTATGTTGGTAGGCCATCTTCTGAATATGCATTTTTGTACTATTTGAAAGCCCTTAATTTTGACATTAGTGTGATGATACAGTTAATGGGTGGTATTACTTTGCCGGATGCTTATGAGGTTGCAATAAGGGCAAAAAATAATTTGATACAAGTTGGTAAGTTCTTCTTAAGACTCCCAATGCCTATATTTTCAGAAATAAGTTCTGTACCAGCCCTTCAAGTTCCTCAAATTCCATCTTTAGCTCCTATTCCAACACCTCAAGCTCAAATTACAGCCCCTACTAGTCAAGCTAGTGAGATAGGTGAGTTGAAAAGCTTGTTACAGTCCTTTGGGAATGAAATAGTGCAGCTCAAAAGGCAACAATTTCAGTCAAATAGGCCTTATCAACAACAAAATCAAAACATCTATCAGTCGTTCAAAGATCAAAGGCTTCTTTATCAGGGTTTCAGAGAAAATAGAACACCCTATCAAGCACAAGGGGCCATAACTCCAGCTAAGCCATATGTTGCTCTTGATCCTAATGTTCCTTCCACTTTAAAGGCCATTGTTTTCACCCCACCTCAAAACAATATGATGCAGGATTTAGGTTGACAACCCTCAAATCCCAATGATGCAAAACCAAGCCTTGGTATCACAAAACGTCACTATGCCACAAATGACACAAGAAGAGTTTTCTTTTTAAAGAAATCAGTGCCAAGATACAAGTTTGACATCACAAGGAGAGACTCATCAAGTTCAAGGGCATCTTGATGCCATTAATACAAATTGGCAAGTAGATGATCATGTTGCTTTTACTCAAGGTGTTGAAATTAACAATTCAAGTGGTCAAGTGGTCAAGTTGCAGCTGTACTAGAGCTAAAAGAACAGCCATTGAAGAGGCTCAAGAGGAACAAATGCTTCAAGTACTTTTAGGGTTGTTTCTAAGAGTACAAAAGAGCAACTTGTCCCTACAACATAGAAAAATCAGAATATAGAGGTTGGTAAGGTTTATCAACTACCTCTAGTTCGTGAACAACGAGTCTTTCAAAAAGTACAGCCAAAGGTTAGTGGATCTCATTTCAATATAGTAGATCAGATGAAGTCTAACATCAACATTAGCATGTGGGATTCTTTTCCATTTCAGGACAAAAGGATAAGTTCATTCAAGAGCTTTCAACTCTCAAATTGTCTCCAAAACCGGTTGAGAATGGAGGTGTTGTCTTAACTAATTCGGATCAGCTAGCAAAACAACAGGTACAACAAGTAAATAAGATGACAAAAGTAAACAAAACTGAGGTAAAATCAAAGAAAACTTTTTTTTACCTTTCTTTGATAGTAGGTGATACTTTGGTTCATAATTGTATGGTGGATAGTGGAGATAGTAGTACAATCATGCCTAAATAGATTGCAGATAAAACTTAGACTTGTTTATGAGTCAAATACTAAAGGAGTATCACAATTGAATAGGTCACCAACAAAGACGGTAGGCATCATCAAAGATCTAAAATTGGCGTTACATGCTTGTCCTAATGTTACTATTCAGCAATATGTTGTGGTAGACTTGCCTCCTTACTTTGTTGTGCCTTTCAAGAGACTTCATCTCAAAGATTGGGGGATATTTATCAGCTGATTGGACTTATTTGTTGTTCAGAACCAGGTATGGTACCAAGGTAACAATTCATTTTGAGCCTATTGCACGTTTTCATATGGAGCCATATATGCCAAGTGTTGTGAATACTAATTGTATCATCTCAGATGAAGTACTAGAAGCTAGTGAAGTAGAAAGTGAATCACCTTTGGATGGAGTTCCAGATTTGTTTCTTTATGAGTGGGCTTCTACCTTGCATGAGCATGATCCTTATAAGCTGATTGAAGAAGGGGGACTTGGTGTGTATTGTCTTCACGAAAATGATGCACCAATTCTAGCCATGGTTAAGGATGATGAATCTAGTGAAGGTTTGTGGCAATTGTGCTTTTAATGGATCAAGGAATAAACATGGTACTAGAGTTGGAATGATGTTGGTTTTTCCAACAAAGCAAAGGTATTTCTCTTTTATTAAATTTCAGTTTGGTTGTTCAAACAATGTTGCTGAGTATGAAACACTAGTTCACGATTTGCAGTTGGCTAGGAAGATGAAAGTCAATTCCTTGCAAGTTTTTGGAGATAGTGAACTTGTAGTTCACCAAGTAAGAGGTTTAAACTTATGTAAATTTTTTTTGCTTAAATCTTACAAGCATAGAATTTGGGATTTACTCGAGGATTTTCAGGCTTTTAACATTAAGGGAATACCAAGAGATAAGAATAAACACTAGTTCATGATTTGCAGTTGGCTAGGAAGATGAAAGTCAATTCCTTGCAAGTTTTTGGAGATAGTGAACTTGTAGTTCACCAAGTAAGAGGTTTAAACTTATGTAAATTTTTTTTGCTTAAATCTTACAAGCATAGATTTTGGGATTTACTCGAGGATTTTCAGGGTTTTAACATTAAGGGAATACCAAGAGATAAGAATAAACATGTAGATAGGTTGGTTGCCATTAGGTTACAATTCAGTATTTCAGCTGATATAAAAAGTGACAAAATTTAGTCACATATAAAGGTGGTTGTAAGGCCTTTTTCTCAATAATCATGAGAATTGGCAAGTGTTTGAAGATGACAATCAAATTGTGAGATTCTTGCAAGAGGAGGTTGAGTTTTCTTCAAGAAACCAATCAAAGCACTTGCAACAATATGGTGATCAGATTGTGCAACTAAAAACAAATAAGCTTCCCAGGGGATTCGTCACACTTGAGAACATTTTCAGTGGTAATGATGAGTTAAGGAAGGAGAAGTCATTCTTGTCAACAAAGGAAAAACACTATGCTAATGTAGAGATTGCAGTTGGTAAGATTTTAAGTTGGGTAAGCTATGCACTTCTTCACAAAAACAAGCTTTCATTGAGTTATGCACAAGTTTTGTTGATATATTTGCATGGCAGTATAGTGATTTCAAGGGATTTGATCCAAGTTTGGTTCAACATACCATTGAGTTATAGTAGACTAAACCAGTAAGACAAAGACAAAGGCCAATCAATCCTAAGCTTGAGCCTTTGATGAGAGCTGAGCTTCACAAACTCATAGAATCAACTATTATATATCCAATCAAGCACTCAACTTGGGTGGCCAATCTCGTTCCAGTATGGAAGAAGAATGGTGAGATTCGTTTGTATATTGATTTTCGTGATTTGAACATGGCTTCGCTTAAAGATCACTATCCATTGCCATCATTGGAACAAATTTTATAGCTTGTTGCAGGTTCAGAGATGTTTTCTTTGTTGGATGGATATAGTGGCTACAATCAAATTTTGGTCAAGGAAGAGGACCAATGTAAGAGAGCCTTCGCAACCAAGTGAGGGGCATTTGCATACAGAAAGATGCCATTCGGTTTGTCTAATGTTGGAGCAACCTTTCAGAGAGCCATGGATATGGCATTCCAAGTCCTTAACATGTTTGTATTTGTTTATTTGGATGATATAATAGTGTTTTCAAAGAATGCAGATCACATGGTTCATCTCAAGCAAGTGTTTGAAAGGTGTAGGCAATTTGGAGTATCTCTAAATCCCAAAAAGTGTGTTTTTTTCGTTTACGAATGTAAGCTTCTTGGACATGTTTCAAAGCATGGTTTAAGCATAGATTTTGAAAGGATTGACTCCATTCTTGCACTTTCCTTGTCTAAGCACAAAAAGGCTATGCAAAGCTTCTTTGGGAAAATCAATTTCATAAGGAGATATATTTTAGATTTTGCCATTTTAGCTAAGCCACTTACAACCATGCTAAAGAAGGATCAAAGCTTCATCTGGTCCAAAGGAGTAAACAGTTTTGAAGATATTAAGGCCATAGCTAGTGCTCCTAGGCCTATAAATCCAGATTTCACAAAGGATTTCATTTTGTATACTTATGGTAACATGGACACCATTTCAGGTATTCTTATGCAACAAAATCATGAGGCTTTGGAATAGCCAATAGCCTTCTTCAATCAATGTTTGGGAAGAGTATAAAACAAGGTACTCTTTTGTTGAGAAACATGTACTTTCAGTTATAAGATCTCTCAAGAAGTTTAGATATTTGTTGTCTAACAATAAGATACATCTAATGGTTTTCCATCGAAGCATCAAAGAGTTTCTTTTGAACAAGGATATAAATGAGAAGAGAGCTGGTTGGATAACCAAGGTAATGGAATATGACGTGGAAATTAAGGTCACAAAGTTGATTAGAGGCAAAGGACTTTGTGAGCACCTAGCTCAAGACTTGCAAGAGACTAATGAGGTTGTTTTGGTGTCAAATGATGAAGAGATTGCAGCTGTTCATACCTCACCTTCCAGCTGGTTTCATGACTTGGTAAGCTATCTTCAACATGGTATTTATCCCTCTCATCTAAGTGCTTCAAAAAGAAGATATTTCAAGTTGTAGTCAATTCCATTTTTGTTTATTGATGGTGTTTTGTTCAAGAAAGATATTAATGGCATGTTACTAAGATGTATAGAGCCAAACCAAACTCAGAAATTGCTTGAAGAATTCCATGATGGACATGGTGGACACTTTTTTGCAAGAACTACAACTCTTAAGATCATGAGAGGTGGGTACTATTGGCCTAGTATATTTGGTGATTGCCATGCATGGGTTAAAAAGTGCTATGTTTGTAGGGAAAGTGAAACTTGCAGCCTTACCTCTTCAACCCATTGCGGTGGATCAACACTTTGTCCAATGGGGATTAGACTTTATTAGTCTCATAAATCCTCTTTTAAGTTCAGGGCATAAATGGATTCTAACTATTATGGATTACTTCACATGTTGGACAGAAGCAGTGGCATTGAAAGAAGCAACCGAAACCAATGTTTTAGATTTCCATGAAGGTTTGCTTACTAGATTTGGAGTTCCTTCAACTATTATTTATGATAATGAGATTGCTTTTGTGGGATCTAGGATCAGCCAATGGATTGTCCAACATGGAATTCATCTCAGCACTTCATCAAACTATTATCTACAAGGCAATGGCTTTGCTGAATCTATGAATAAGAACTTATTGAGAATCATGAGGACTATTGAAAGACAATCAGAGGTCATGGCATTTCAAGTTGAAGTCAACTCTATGGGTTGATAGGATCACCTACAAAAGATCAATAGCCAACTCTCCATACAAGCTGGTACAGGGTAAGGAAGCAAGGTTACCCATTTCTCGAGTTTCTTGCTTTGGAACTAATGCATCAGCTTGAGTTGTTGGAGAATGAGCCTATGGAGATCAGGGATGTTGAGCTTATGAAGTTGGAAAAGACAAGAAATCAGTCCATGCTAGCCATGGAAATTCATCAAGCACAGATAAAGAGAACTTTTGACAAAGGAGCTTCCTCACGAAGTTTCAAACAAGGAGATTTGGTCTAAGTGGGATGAGGATAGAGCTAAATCAAGAAAGCACACAAAGTTTGATTCCTTTTGGAGTGGCCCATACACAATCTCCAGCTGCAAATCTCACAATGCCTTTCAGCTTGCAAAGATGGATGGTTAGGAGCTTTCAATCCCAGTTAATAGGATGCATTTGAAACATTGCTATTGAAGAGCAAAGCTCCTTGTACATAGTTTGTTTTGCTTTCCTCCAAGTGGTGTTCAAGCACAACAGTTTCGTTTTTTTTTGTTCCAAATAAGTGCTTGTTTGCACACTTGCTTTGTTAGTTAGTTTTCGTGTTTCGTGTGTTCCCCTTCTTGTTTTAAAGGATGAAGGTTATCTCATGCCAAAAGAGAGTTTGCAGTCATGGATAATATCTGTCATTTCTTTGTGAATTCAAAACTCATGTATGTGGCTAGGTTCTTAAGCATAGCAGGCATGCTCCCTAGCAGAGTCATCAAAATGTTGACAATATTGATCCTACAGGTCAAATTGCAACCCTTACCATTTGAAACTTTGCATAACCATGCTTTTTGTTTAAGTGTCGGAGATTACCATTTGTAGTTTTTTTGAAGGGCTTGCCAATTTTTTCGAAGGAATAGGGCTTGACAATAAACCCAAAGGGTCACTTTCCCTTCGGAAAAGGACACTTTCATTAAGATAGGAGGACAATTACAATTTCTTTGAAGAAATTCTGAGGGTTCTTTTCAGGGGTAGGTGTACCATTTTATCTTTTCGAAGGGCAATTTTGAGAAGCCGAGGAGACACTTTGGGAATGGTTCTGAAAGAGAGATTTTCTTTGGGCATTTTATCTGAAGGAAAGGAAACAGTCCATTCATTTCTCCCGAAGGGTATCTGCCCTTCGGGAAAGTTCAAAACAAAAAGCTGAAGGGACATTTCGAAGAAATCCGAAGGGCACATTTCGGAAGGCCGAGACATTTTGTCAAAGAGCCAAAAGGTTCTTTCCCTTCGGGAAAGTGATTTTAAAGAAAGTCCGAAGGGTTAATTCCTTAGGACAAATTGTCCGAAGGGCAAAATGCCCTAAGACAATTCCTGTGGGAAAGGACTTTTACAAAATTCCGTAGGGTACATGCCTTTCGAAAAAGGGCAATTTCAAAGACGAGAGGACCATTTCATAAAACTCGAGGGGTCACTAGCAACAATGTTGAAGGGTATGTGCCCTATGGAAAAAGGCAAGGGCAATTAAGAACGAATTCCTTCAGAGAATTTGTTCGAAGGAATGGTTTGAATAAAGGGAAGGGGCCAAACAAAAGTTCGAAAGAATTCTTTCGGAAGAGAGAAGTCTGAAGTAGGAAATGACAAAGACAAAGGTCCGCGGGAAAATGACGAAAACCAAAGGAAAGAAAAAGTCCATATGCATCTCCGAAGGGTCGCTTTCATTTCTTCTGAAGGGTATGTTCCCTTCGAAAAGGTTCTTTACAAGGAAATTGACCATTTATAGAAGTTCGAAGGGCATTTTCTTTAAGTTTCGAAGGGTCACTCGGCATGAATTCCCGCAGACAATTTGTCCGTGGGAAGGTGATAGGCAAAAAAGGCAAAATAATTCTTTTGGGCAATTTGCTCGAAATAAAGGAGAGAACACAGAGAATAAGCTTCAGACAATTGTTCCGAAGACGAATGTCCGAGAGAAAATCCTGGAGACCTAATTCATTCGGACTTTTTGTCCGAAGGAATGGTTCGAGGAAAAGCCAGGGACCTAAGACAATTCCCGCGGGAAAATGACTGAGCAAAAAGGCCGAAGAACAAATGCTTGACTCAACAGCTTCGGAGGAAATGAGCAAGAAAAGTCCTAAGACCAAGCGAAGGGAAAGACAAGCCAAAAGACTTT
The DNA here is from genome assembly GCA_037957365.1 of Torreya grandis. NCBI lineage: Eukaryota > Viridiplantae > Streptophyta > Pinopsida > Cupressales > Taxaceae > Torreya > Torreya grandis. The sequence continues at coordinate 2,325,822 of JARHVA010001461.1, read as the reverse complement.
GCCACAAGAAAATGAATAAAGAAGAGAGCCATGGACAATTTGTCCGAAGAGATCAAGAGACAGAGACAAAAGCCGTAGACAAACAAATAGCCAAAGATGAAAACCGTAAGCAAATGGCCCGAAGCAATACATGCACAAGAACAAGAGACGGAGTCAACATGGAATTTCATGCAAGTGGAGGGTCATTTACAGTTGGTTGGGCTAAGTTTCAGTTGACTATTTGTTGTATTCATGATTATCTCCTAGTCACTCTCATGCATCCAAAGGTCCAACTCAGCTTCAAGTAGAGTTCTTAGTGCTAGATGTGGCGTGGCTTTCCATGCAAGAGTTTGACTTGTCAAACTTGGGTCCATATCTTTTCTACGCCAATATGGAATTTCATGGCGTTTCAGTTATGGAATTAACTAGCCTTGCACTATGGTTGACAATTCATGCATGCACGTTTGTTTAGCTTGTTGAAGGCTTTCAATGTTCCAACAGTTCAAGTGGAGTTCTAATTTCAGTTTTGGCGTAGCATTTTATGCGGAGAAGAATTTTCTTTCATTTCAACGCAACTTCCAATGAATCAAGTAGAGTTCTCTTTGAAGATTTGACATGTTGATTCATGCATGAAGAAGATTAGCTCATCGTCCATTTTCAACGCCAAAAGGAGTTTTCATGCAAGCATAAGACAGGGATTTATTTTTAGGTCTTTGGATAGCGCAAGTTGAATTTGAGTTGTCCTCTCATTCTATATTTAATGTCAACCTCTTGGCTGTTGTATATATTTTTATATAAGTTGGCTTTTCAGCGTTGAATTGGATCCCTCTTTTGGTAGAGCAAAATTCTGTCAAAGATTGAGTTGTAACCTTTCTCAGATTAATAGGACTGTTTTTATTTTTCAACTCCTGGTATAGTGTATCTATATCCATGATTTACACATGTGATAGAAATTCCTCTTCCTTGTCAAGTCTTGGTTCTTATCTAGTTATTGGTTGGTTAGTTTATGCAGGTCATGTTCTGTGTTTGATGTCATTTCACTGAGTTTACAATGGATATAAGTAGCTGGTTAGTGCTTTAAATCAGGGCTATTCTTTCATTTCCTTCAAGCTTGGATCACTAGATAAAGCCTTTTTGTAAAATACTTATGCATATTGGTCAATTGGAGTTGAAAGTTCAGCGTTCTTGTCTAAATCAGTGTTTTAAGAGCTCTAATTGAGTGGATCAATAAAAAATACAAGTGTATCACCATCATTAGATAGGATTTTCGTTCAAGTTTCCCTCTCTTTTTTTGACAGTTTATAGCGTAGAGCAAAGGTCCTAATTGATACACCAAAGGGAGCTAGCCCTGAGAATCTAGAGATTCAATCCACTGATTAGGTCACCTATAGCTTAGGATTGTTTCCATGTTTCAGTAGACTGTGAAGGCCTGAAACTACCTTCACATGTGTGCAAGTCTGATTGACAACAATAACCATAGAAGTGATTGAGAAGCAGGAAATGGTGTGAAAAAATCAAGGTGTACTTACCTTCAAGGGTCAAATATTTCATTATCTCCAAGCATATCTCCGACCAACGTCGAGAGAGGTCCTGCCATGGGAAGCCCTTTTCAGTCTTTAGCATTGCATCCATTCGGAAAAACTTTTGCATCAGCTCAAGTTTTCAGCTCTTATCCTTGAAGGCATTCGCCCCATCGTAGGACATTCCAGTCACTTCCCCAATGCTTTTTTCAGACACCACAATCCTTAAACCTCTCATCCTTACAGTGCGTTTATTCCATGCAAGCACAAAATCCATGGAAAGTTCCTCGTCATGGCTCTGGATTCTCTGCATGAATTTTGCAAGACCACCTTTGCAAAGATCCTTCCAAACGTTTTTGTTCCCTTGGACTTCAACACATAAAAGAGGTTCTAAGCGGTCTCTGTTTCCATGCATTTGTTTCTGAATTTTATTTTTCCCATTCTGTTTAGTTTTAGTAGTAAATCTTGTTTCGGCCTTCAACTGTCGAGATTGTTTGAGATAGTTGTTTTAATCAATGTTGAGGCTACGATCTTTGGTAAACCAATGATTATACTGCAAGGGAGAGGAGCTCTGCATGCCCAAGAGTAATGTTACCTTGTGTGATTGTCTCACCGAACTATTATGACTCGTCGATGGAATCATTGTTAACTATGTTTAAAAGTTGAGTTGAGATATTGTTAGCTCCTTCCCACGTGATCAACCTATCAACTCCAACCCCGAAGTTGGCAAGACAGTGGGCCGTAGAATTACCTTCACAGAAAATATGAATTATGGAGGACTCAACAAAGGTGGAGATTAAAAATTGGGCATCATCAATAATGGACTTAATGGTGTGGGAGGGGGTGATTTTGCTCGATAAAGAATTGAGGATGTTAAGTGAGTCTCCCTCGATGACCAACTTAGGAATGTAGGAACGGGAAGCAAGTTGTATGCCCGAAAGGGTAGCCATAGCTTCAGCTACATGGTTGGTTTGGTGGCCAAAGGGCCTGTGCAAGCGACAACCACTTTCCCATCTTGGTCCCTGATAACACCTCCCCCTCCTCTGTGCTCGCTCCCCTCGCATTGCCTGGTTTACCTTTTGAGGCCCTATCGAAATTGAGTTTCATCCACCCAGTCAGGGGGTGTAACCCCTTAGTAGAGTGTCTTGAGTCCAGGGACTTAGGAATTTCCACGACTTGGGAGAGATTCCAAATGCAAAAAATGGAAGACTCAACAATGAGCAATTGGCCTTGTCCTTAGGAGGAAACATACTCCAATTCTCCGAGATTGAGGAGCACAAACGTCGGAAGATGGAGTAGATGGAAGAACTACTATTGGCGAAGATGCGGTCATTCCTCACCTTCCAAATGGCCCAGAGAAAGTGGGGTAGAGCGAGGTACATCAAGAAAGACAGGGAAGGAAGACCCCAGGGTGGTTTGCCTTGTAGAATCAGTTCTTACAGAGAGTTGGGACGTAACTAGGAAATCAGGGAGCATTGAAGTAGGAGATCTAGGATAGAAGAATTGAAAGGACACTCCAACAAAAGATGGCTAACAGAGTCTTCTGATGATTGAGGGAACAGTGGTTGGGAATGGTCATTCCTTCCTTGACCAAATTGTCAGTGGTAAGAATCCTGTTTTGAGCTGCCAACCATAAGATGTTAACCTTGGTATGAGATGCTTGATCCAAAAAGGATGCCAAATATTAATATTATATTAATATCTATGGTTTTTGGGCTTTGTTTTTGCAGAAAACCTAAAAAATAAAAAGAATAAAATTTTAGAAAAAAAAGGACCGACCCAGACAAACTTATCTTGACCAGCCAAAAAATTTGGATCCGATCGGATTTTGTGCAGATTTGGCCGGGTTTGGTCACTATGCACAAAACAGATACTAGTAGGCCATCTGGAAATCTACGAAGATAGATTGTGCAATCATTTGAAGGTGATGCCATCGAGGCATTGTTTGAGCTCACTTCGAATCTGTAATATCACCCTCATGCCTTCTGTTGAAAGTCTATGTAATGTTCCTCTTTTTGGCATAACTTGCTTATGGACCCTTAGCTTGGCTTTGTTCCGACAAAGCTCTAAGGGAAAGGGAACTATGAGGGGACTATTCAAAAAGCAAAAAGGGTGAAAAGTACTTAAGTGTTCTAATTTTCAGTCGAGTCGTGCAAAAAGTGCTTTTGATCTTATTCTCACTTAAGTAGAGGAGCTTTAAGGGTCATGAGAGTCTAACCCTTCAAAACGGAAAATTAAAAAGGTTATGTTGCTTATGATTCAAAAGACACGTCCTTCCAACTTGGGCGCCACCCTTGGGGGATGATTATAAAAAGTAATTGAGGATTCATTTGGAAAGTTATGTTATTTTGGGATATTGAATCATTGATCAAGTATGTCAAGCTTGTTCATCACAACTTGAGAACGAAAATCGTCAAGTGGGTTAAGGGTTTGGAGATGAAAACCTCTATTCTTACATTTAGGGCAACTCTATTTAAGGGCTGTAATTGTGCTTCAGATTTGCATGGTTGAATGAAATTGGATTATTAAGGGTGTTTTTGGACACCACCTTCATTAAAGATTGAATCAAACCTCATAGAGAGCTGGAAAATTGCAAATTGCAGGTCAAAAAGGAGCAAACCACTTACGGGCAGCAAGGAGACCACCTAAGCTAAGCGATTTCCTTAGAGGGTGGGGCGAATGCCTTAAGGCATCATTGGACTTGCTCCCGATGACCTAAATCAGGGATTAAGCAATAATAATATTCTTAATATTATTATTATATTTTTGTGATCTTTTGCAAATTGATTTTGAGTGGATTGAGGGCTGAAAATAAGGGAATTAATTCAGAAAATTATTTGCATAATTTTCCTTAGTGGAACGATTCACTTGGGCAGGATGTTAGAGTGCTTTTGGGTTCTAATATTGAAGGGAATAATTTAGTTTATATTCTGAAAATTATTTTAATATTTTTTTCCAAGTGGGGCAAATTGATTTGGGGAACTTGGAGACCTTGTTGAAAGAATAAAAAAAGGGTTTGGATTTCAGATTTGTTTCTCCTATTTTTCTAAGTGTGGGAACTTGTTTGGAGGAGCTATATTGACTATTGGCATCCCTAATTTGTTCTTTGAAAGGCCTAATAAATTGCAGAGATTTTTGTCATATTTATTGTGAGTTTATGCATGGGTTTCAACGGAAGGGAAAATGCAACTGTACCAAAGTTTTAAAAATCAAAATTATTGTGAATAAATTCCAGCCACATCGCCATTCTATCTTGCCACAAAAAGAGGTACTCTATTGTAGTTGCATATTCAATAATTATTGGGGTTATTGTGGAGTGTTATTGTTTGTAATTTAGACATCTATTGCTGCTAGGGTTTGTTGGTTTTTAGGGCAACATTCATATTATTTTCAGTTTTGCATAAGGGTTTTTTGGAAAACCCTAAATTGTCCTAATTGTCCCATTTGGGGACATTAGAGTCTGTTCCATGGACCATTTTTTAACAAGGAAGTCATTAGGACCTATAATGACATCTGCCTTCATTGATAAAAAATTGTGCTCTTAACAACATTTTGATGAGCTTTCATCTTCTTTTTAATCAGCATTTCTTTTTTAACAAAGCAGATCACTTTGCCATGGCATTACATGCTGCACAAACTAATGGGGAACCCTGTGACAGAATGTCAACTCCACACCAGCTACTATAGGAACACAGTGAATACTATAGACATGGCCCATATTTCGCATTCTATAGACAACCAACCCACACCGAAGGCTCTAATACCATATAAGATTAATTCGTGGGCAGTTAATTAGTACATCACAATAGCTTGTATTTATAATCAGGCAAATGGAGTACAATAAGATCCCTCTAATATCACAAGATCGTTCTAACTTCTAAAATAACGTAGCGGTTCTAACAAAATGCTAACATTATGTTAACAATATTGAACAATATCTAACAATATATCTAATACATGTGTCCTTGTCATGTTGTGGTCTAAGCATGGAGGAAAGTCCTAATGATAGGTGAATCTTGTGGAGGGTCAGAGGGTTCCTCTGCTTGCTGTGTTGTGTCGATAAATTATTGTTTTGTGGATGGGTTAATGTTTTTTGTCTTAACTCTGTCTGTGAGATGTTGTTTCTTTACTTTCCAATAAGTACTTGTGATGTTGGAATTAGTTTTATGGATACTCTTTTAAGTTATAGAGTCCTATTTGGTGCGCTTGACTAGAATTAAAGGAATAAAATATGCATCCAGTTATAAACTCCTTTGTATATGGAGTTAGACCACTTCTGTTGAGGAAATAGTCAGAGTATTGCTAAAGTATGAATTAATCCTGTTAAGGCGTTGGATACTTTAAGAATGATATTAGAGCGGTTCCATTTCTGTTGAGAAAATGGTTGCATTACAAAGTGGTATTACGTTGTTTAATACCATTAAAACCTACATATAGCTGCAAAAGTCTGACATAAGAAGCTGTCGTCCTGCTAAAAAAATTGTTTATGTTACAGTTATAGTCTTAGCTACTTTTAATACACAGCTTCATGTGTTGCTCGGGATGCATCATCATCATCATCATCATCATCATCATCACTATGGTTAGCTAATTGTGGCTATGTAGTTTTTAAGTTCCACTCTGATCCAGGAGAAGTTTATGAAATTAAGAATTAGAAAATATTAGAGGAATGTCAAAATAAAAATAATTAATGTTGCAACAGTAATGATGTTTCTCACTGAAATATGATAAATACTCTTCCAACACCAATAGCCTTCAAGACGACAAATTGTCAAGCTTTTTGTCAAGCATGGGCTTCAGACAATAAAGATTTAATTACAGATGGTCTATAAGCATACACCTAAGGTTTTTTAAACTCCGAAACCTTTCTGCATAGGCTTAAGACTACAAAAGATTTAATTTGAATAATCTATAAATTTTTGTTGTATTATGGTAGTTAAAAAAAGGCTAAATTGTTTTCCATTTTTTGTATCATATTCTAGCAGCGAGGATAATTTGATTGGTAGTGCAAAGGAAAATTTTTATTCAGAATTTTACATGATTGATCTTGGACTGTATTCTATTACATTGGAATTGAATTTGGCAAAACGATCGAAGTTTTTAATTGCACAAATATAAACTGGAACAGTTGAAAAAATGTCATTATGGGTATTGTAAAACCACATAAACACTAATAGAAACATGGCTCAAGTTTTCTAAAGGTAAAAATGCCATGCAAGTGGATGAAAATTTGTATAGATGGTTGGTAGCTTAATTTGCTTAACTAGAACCTCACTAGTTGTGAGTTTTGTAGCAAGTATTGTTTCACGATTTATGACAACCAAAAGTTGAACAATGGAAAGCAACAAAATAAATATTAAGATGCACCATAGTTCCACGGGGTTCCCTGATGGGGGGATGCAGGGACGGGTTTCTAGGACGGGGGGATGGGGGGCCTAAGTTTGGGGACGACGGGGGCGGTGGCAGGGGAGTGGTGCAAATACATATAGTACTTGAAAAATTAGTTATAAAAAGATGTATAAGGAATAAGTATATTGCATTGAACATCAACAATTTAACATTTAAATTTTAACTTTTTAACAATGGAGTTTCAAGTTTGAACCATTGAATCAATAAACATTGAACATTGAAAATGAAAATGAAAACATCAAATTCAGAATTTTTAAAATTTCATAATGATGATTCATGATTACACTCATATTAAAAAACAAATTACTAAATACTAAATACTAATGAGTCAATGGCTAATCATCCCCAAAGTTCTCGCCAAAATCCTCATCACTAGAACTGTTGGCCTCCACATGCTCAAGCTCTTCCAAACCAATACCAACCAACCCTGTCTGTGTAGCATCATTATCAATCTGGCTAGCTCCTCTGGCTCTACATCCCATCTGGCTATTGGACTCTCCTTGTACACAAGTGTGTTGCGGTCAATGAGACACAAGGTACTATGTATAACCACAAGCTTCTCTGCCCTCTTAGAGGTAAGCTTGTTCCTCTTAACGGAGTGGATGAAGCTATAAGTAGATCAGTTCCTCTCAGTAGCAGAAGCAATAGAAACCTGGGGCAACAAACGAATGGCTAGATTGGTAGTCAGAGAAGAACTGATTTGGAATGAGAGGGATAGGGCTTTTATAAGCTTTTGGGAGGCCTTGGGGCTGGGGGTGGGCCCCATTAGCAGTTAGGGTTAGGGTAGAGGGCTCACAAACCAAAATCTTTTTTAAATTTAAAAAAATGCGTTTTGGGCATCCACCAATGCAGGGGATGCTTGCGCGTTTTTTGGGGGGTCGAGGAACGTCTGGGCATCCCAGGGACTTCCCGAAGTCCCCCAGATGCCCCCTTTTGAAGGGACGCCTCGGAGATGTCCCCTCTTAAAGGGAAATGTCCCGGGGACCACAACGGTTCGGGGCGGCGGTGGAGGTGCGGCAGGGATGTCACCATCCCAAAAACGTGGGGATTTTGTGGGGGGACGCATCTTAGTGGAACACTGAGATGCACATTAAGGAACTTCTGATTATGATTTGAAGTTTGGTCAGAATGGTAACTTTGTGTTGATTGAATTCACTGTTTCAGATTGGACTGGCTGCTTAGAAGATAGGAAATCTACTTCCGACTTTTCTCTTAGTTTTGATACCTCTTCAATCTTTTGATGTAGTTAGAAACAATCTAAAATAGCATCATATTCAAGAGAAATAGCATACAAGTTAGCAATTAAGGTATGTAGTGAAGGGTTTCGCTCATGTGGGTTCATGAGAGTCTAGGATTCAAACAAATCAAGTAATTCCCGATTATGTGACAATAAGATTGTCATGCAAAAAATGTACTTCCATGCTAGAACATATGGTACTGGTTCAAACCTCTTGTGCACTTGGAAGCAAACCACATTTGCCTCATTTTCAACTGAAGTGAAATATATGGCAGCAGTCAATGTAGGTATTACAGTGGCCTGGTGCCCCATGGAAGCAAAGAATCAAGTGTGTGTTAGAATGATAGAAATTGGTCTATTTATAAGCTGGAAGTCACTTTTAGGGTTAACTTTATGTTATTTTAGGTTTTAAAGTCATTTAACAAGTTTTATTTTATTTAAGTTTTTAATTTAATTAGAAACTGTTTTTTTTTTTAGCTGCAAACTTTATGCAGCTGTAGAGGATGTCTGGGACGTCCCTCAACAGTCCTGGGGACGTCCCAGACGTCCTCTACAAGCTCCCAAAAACAGAACGTTTCCAGAACTTAAAAAAAAAGACCAGAACGTCCTCAGGACGTTTCCCAAGATTTTTATTTTTCTGGAAACACCAGGGGGACGTTTTCAATGAGTCCCCAAGTTCTGGAAGCATCTAGGACATCCGGGACTTGCCAAAAATGGGGGGGACATGTCCCCGGGTAAGACTGTTGAGAGTCTAGGATTGAAGAAGAACAAAACAACTCATTTATTATGTGATAATCAAACTGACAAAGAGTTAGCAAAGAATTCAGAACAAAGAAAGTAGAAATTCAACAATACTCCATATGAGAGCTGGTTCACATTGCAAATCTGAGTACCTTATGAATGAATTTCAATAATTGTGGGATATTTATTGCATTTCCAGTTTTATATTAGCCAAAAGACTAATATAGTATAAATTTGTGCATCCTTTACATGATTTTTCATTTTATAAAGGCTGAAAATTAGCTGCAATGATGGTTGCAGTTTCTTATTAGAATTTGACATTGTGTATGTGAACATGCAAATTTGCATTGTGATGATCCAAATTTCCTTGCCTTTAAAAACTGTTTAGCCTTTGAGAAGTTGCGACGCCTTCTCTGCACTGCTTATTTTGATGCGGTGAAAAGTTGTAATTTTTTAGGGGACAATGATTAAATTTGCCAAGAACATATCTTCTTGGACATCGGCTGCAGGCAAGAAAGACGTGTTGATCATTTCAAGCTTGGATTCTGGAAAGATGCAAGAATGTGGCATGATTAGGTATGCGGTTATGTTCTTATTTCTAATATGGAAGAATTTGAACCTCAAAATGACAATTCTATTCAAATACATTTTGGCATTGGTATTTATTCAATTTTGAAGCACACTTGTTCTGTTTGTTTCATGATGGCTCCCTAAATACTGCAGAAGCGTTTTACACATTTTACAAATTATTTGCTCTTTTTTGTTTCCTGTATTCCCATTTTAAATGTACATATTGGTAATGCCATCTTTGTCAAAAGCTCATTTCGATTTTTAAAGATCTTAGATTTATCCACTGCTTTGTTTTTGCTATTTCTCTATCTTTAGTTGTCTTGTAAGAAATTTGGTTTTCGAATTTCTAATTCATGATTACAAAGATTACAACACATGCTGTAGGAATAAATCTCTTTTGTTTTGAGTGTTTTTGAGGAGTTATGTCAAAATATATATTTTTTGATTGTTAATTGCCACTCATCAGAGATGCTTGCTATATAAATGTGTGTTCACTTGTCTTTACTAGTTGAAAACACACAAATTTGCTAAAGTTTGTTCTCTTATAAAAAACAGTCAACAGATTCATTATATTTCCACTGCCAAAGCAGATGGCATGGATGAAAAATGTGAAAAACTAGGATGGAAGAAATTAGAACAGTTTGTGCCATCACAGAAAGGATGGCAGCATCTTTATTCTCAGTTGTCACAGGATTCTGTGCAAGATGAGTTATTTTTAGGGGAAGATGAATTAAAAGACAAGGATTACTTTTCAAGTTTGCCTTTTGCCTCTTTGTTCTCAAGCTGCCAGGTGGGTTCTTTCTCCTTTTTCAATAAGTTTCAGTAGTATGATGGTCTATTTTTATCATGTACAAAGTATCTGCATCTGTTATCCACTAAAAGTAAATAGCCATCATGTATTTTACAGTTTCAATTGACGGTTGTTTTTTTATCTCATAAATTTATACAATTTAACTCATGTCATATTATTGGCTGATCTCAGGCAAAAGGTTTGAAGGTTACGTGCCTTTTCTGCTTTTGCTCTGAAGGAGATAATATGCGAGATGCTTTTGTATTGGCAGAGGCAGTATTTAAATTGCTTGGTCAATGTGCAAGCACTTCTGTGGGTAGGTCCTCCTTTGCTTTAGCGATCCTAAAATGAAGGTTTCCAGAATGTATGTATATGAACTTGTTACTATCACTACGAGCTTCTTGTTTTCAGGTTTTAGCAATTCCTTGTTACAGGTATTTTACGTAATAAGTGTTTGACTGCCAATGTTTTATCTTTGTTTTTGTAGCACACTCACAAGAACCAAATTGGGTCCTGCCCTGTATTCACAATTTGTATATATTTACAATACATACGGGTTCCTATTCTTGAGATTCATTTACCTTGAATAGGATTGTCCATATTTTGAGGATAACACTTCTCAAGCACCATGAGTAGCAATCTATTTACCAAACTGTGCACATTATTTTTTACATGCACTTTTTAGAAGTGTGGCCACTTGTCTTTATGTTCTCCATTTTTCTTTTTCATAGTTTTTAATTCATGATTTAAATGTAGCCGTCATGCATAGCTGATCCAGGAAGATTCTCCAAGAGCGGTTCCAGTGGAACCGCCAAGCCCATTCTCACAGCTTGTGGTAATTGTGGATCCTCTTCAATGGTCTGTGTTACCCCAAAACCCCATCTAGAGGTTTGGGGAATGGTGGGTCAGAGCATAGGTGATGCCTTAAAATACATAGACATAGTTATACTGAAGCAGGGATGTTTTACGTAATGAATATAAGTAGTCCCTAGGTTTATCTTTTTTAAATTACAAACAAGTACATAATGAATATGAATATCAAGAATTTATGCGCACAGTTTTTTTTTCCAGGAGTGTTCCACTCTGTATGAATTTCAAGGTTACATGGTTGCGCAGATGTGGGGGTACAGAGGATGCAGGTATGTAGAAATTGGTTCGAACCTTCAAAATTTGGGTGCATGGCTGCGGGTAAAGAGCACCCGCACGAGTAAACTTAAGATACTTAAATATAACATACTTATGTCTTAAATTTATCTTAAAATAGCGAGTCTTTAACTTATATTAATATTTAAAGTTTAAATTATGTAGGTGATAAATTTTATCTGGCAATGCCGTTTATAAATAGCTATGTTAAGGATTAAACAGAGGTTGTATGGGTGCACGCACCCAACCATATTTGGGTCACACCGGAGACACATCTGCACTGGCATCTGCATCTGCATCTGCACTTTCACCCAATTCTGCATCCAAGACATGCCCAAGGCATCCTAACGCACCCTAAGCACACCGGGTGCATTTTCCTTAATTTCATATGCACCCCATAGAAAATCAATTAAGCAAAAACTGAAATGGTAATTGTAAAGTTCAAAATGTAGATTTTGTAAGACCTAAATGCATATTACCATTCACATTGCATTGTAGTTGACTATTACATTTAGATATCATTTTCAATCATGTCACTGAGATTTGCATGTAATAACAGATAACTATTTACTAAGGATAATGATCTATAAGTAGTAATAAACAGTTTCTGAACATTTTGGATATTGTTTTATGATTTGCTTTAACACATTGATGTATGGGTTTGTATAATGTGATATACAGTATATAATTCAATGATGATATATTATCATTTTTAGATCATGATAGTACATCTGATTTGATAAGTTTCATGGTAATCTTATTTTTCAACTTTCGAGTTCAATTTTCAAGTTGATGTTTGAGTTTTGATGTCACAGCGTACACATATCTTTTAGTGTTAGACACCTTGCCTACCACCACACCGTCGCACTTGTGTACCCAAGTTGTGGGAGCTTGCACCGAGCTTTGCATACTTGTGCACCCATGCACACATGTAACCTTTGATTTAAACTAAGTACCTGCTAAAGAAAATAAAACTTGAAGTCTCAAATCTTTAATATTTATAACGAAATTCAGTATGCTAAGTACTGGCTAGTAGATGTCTTTTATGAAGGATTAACTCCAGGGGTTTTTTCTTCAGTTCTTGAATTTAAGTTTGAATATGTAAATTTATTAAAATTTAGGGATTTCCGGCCTTGAATACTTGTGAACAAAACAGTCGCATCTTCTGCAGCGCTAAGCTCACAGTTGGCAACAAAGTGCTGGGAAGTACCTACAAGTTGAAAGTGTTCCTCATGATTGCTCCCAGTAGAACTGTGAACGATTTTTGGCCCTAGTACTGCTTAGCACTCACCCACGAAACAATGATTGATTTCTCAGCTGTAACATTGTCTCTTCTGTATAAAAACTATAACTGGTATGATGATTGAATAGTCCACGAGTCTCTTCTCAATGAATAAGTCGTCTTCTCCCTGTGAAGGTTGTAGACTGCCACTGTGTATGATAACATGTGTTTGCTGCAAACTAATTATGGGGATTTAACTCGGTTTAATTTTCTCTCTTTCACATCCATTTTTGATCTCGAGTTTTTGGTGTTTGTCTTGTGAACGCACCAGGGTGCATCCAATGAATCAGACATGAGTCAGGTGTGGAAATGGGTCCTATACCTGCACCTGCATACTGGGTATTGGTTTGAACAAAATCTTGTTGGGTATGCAACACCCAAAAACATTGATGAATATAGAAAAAAACATACCAGACCATGGTTTTTTGTTTTTCTTTTCAGTCTTTTTTTGGTGGGTTAGACGATGAATCGATGTTTGATACTGTAGGGGATATCTGGGAAACTTTGGGTCTGTTGAATGGGGACCGTGTATGTCCTGCCCACATCACCAGGAATGTTATGGCTTAGACTGCATATCCGATATTATTTAATGGTTATTTTTCTGTCATAATTTTCCACTTGCATTTTGGAGCATATGTTTATAGAATAGTGGGAGGAAGCTCTTAAGCAGGTCTCCACAGGGTGAATTTTGATCTTTTTTCATGCCGAATTTGTTTGTTCTGGATGGCTTATTGAGTTGTAGAATATCTATTGCTATCATGTATATCACAAATTCTTCTAGGGACTGTGTACTTGGTATTTAGTTTGATTTTAATTCTTTTTAATTAATTTGAATCCTATATAGGATTGGGAACTAGTTTACCGAGCCTATTACCAGTGGATATTGTGTGACATTTGAAAGTGCAATAGCTTCACATTAGATACAATAAATGGTTTGTTCAAAATAATAAAACAGTTTTCTCAGAATGTAACTGAATCTACTTTTCTTATGAGAACCACTCAATTCAGAACATAAAATTCTCATGCCTCTGTATTTACAGAACTACTCAATGAGCCCCTCTCAGTGATGATAATACCTTTTTTCACTATGGCCGTTGCTGCAATTGCTTTCGTTTGTATTTAAAAACATTTATCTTTTAATACACACAAATATAGAGATAAATAGATACATATGTAGGTAGTAAACTGCTCCCTTTTTGAGCGTGATAGGGCCTTACCTTTGTCTCAGACACTACGAACTTATTTTCTATTCTGTCAATATATCCTAGGACTCGCATCTGGCCTTATTTGCTTAGGTACACCACACCCAACAGTGGATGCAGTTTGTTACTCTTACACATTAACAAGTCTTTTAGGGATTTGAACCAAGGGCTTTGCCATGAAATCTGTTTTAATTTAAGGATATATATAAAATCTGACATTCGTTGTCATCCGTTTTTCTTTGGCCTTGGATGGTGTTTGCTTAGCCAGTTATAGAAAGAACCCATTGTTCTTTAGTCAGTGATTTAAATTTTCAGTGATCTAGCTCAACATATTTGAAGCACCGAATACTGTTTTTCCCCACTTGAAGACAAGTATTGTTTTGAAAACCACCGTAACATTTAAAAATGCCTCACTGTCATGCAACCATGAAGTTAAAAGTGAAAAACAGTGTTATTTGTAGGTTAGCTAGATTGCAGAGCGCATTTGGATATAAGTTCTTTATTGAACTGGCTGGAAATTCGCTATTTCATAATTTTCTGGGGCAGATTCTTTAAATATATATGACCACATATTACAATATTAGTTCTCTTATTGGGTATTGACTAGGAAAACATTTGAATATCTAACAATTTATAGTCTATTTTTAGGCAATATAAATTCAGAGTGGGTGATTCCATTGTCATGGAAGACTGTTTATGGTCCAGCTCCAGATATTTCAATATTTTAAGGAACTCATATGTTGTTATTTGCTAGGTTGGATTGGTATTTTTGGTTTGTTTGAAGGTAGCAGGGCTTGCATTTTCAAATACCTTTGTTGTGGTCTTTCATTCATAGCCCTTAAATTGTCCAGCTGTAACGAAGAAGATGGACTATCAAATGTATTATAATGGAAAGGCTTCGATAGCTCCCATATCTCTTTCAGTGGATGATTGTTTTCTTATTAGTACCTGCCATAAGCAAGTTACTATTACATTTAGGCTTTTTAATTTGTCATTTAACAAATGATCAATGAAAAAGTTTTATTTTCTTACAAAGTTTCAATTTTTTTATACATATTTTTAAAATTAAAAATATACAATTTAAGAGGCATGCACAAAAAAATAAATATGCAATTTAACAATTGATCTGTTCTTTTGAATATTTCCCTTATCCTGTGTCATATTTTTTTTTGGGAAAAAAAAAAAAAAATTGATACAAATAAATAAATTAGCGCTACCTGTACGCGATGCTCGGGAAGCGGCCAACTGTGTTGCAGAAATGCACACTCCAAAATTTCAAGATTTTAACCATGCATCCATTTGGTCTTACAAATATTTGGAATGATTTGTGGAGTGCGTTGCCGCCAAACCATACTTGTGTTGTCCATTAAATGCCATGAAGTGAATCTGAATGCATCACGTTATGTTTGCCACATTTCTTTCTTACCTTAAAACAAAATTGCTCCTTAATTAATTTTCTGATATCCTAGCATATGGTTAAATAATCAAGGAAATATTAAAGACTAGTACATTACATTATCCTGTTTTGACAGTCCGTCCATAATTTCTCCTGGTCTTGATTTTTTTGGATTGTATGGAACATCAAAATATACTATAAATATGCATGCTTATACGTCCATGTTTAACCCAGCACTCCACTACTAAACCTTCAGTTAGGAACTAAGATGTGTTTTTCCTTGCTTTTCTATTTCTATTGTCGTGTTATTGTGAAGCTTTTGCAAAACAATGATCATAAATTTATTTTATAGTTTTAATGAGTAAAATAAACCTCGAGAAAAAGGTTGGCAACATTAACGCAACTTAAATTTAATCATGGTTTTTTTCCTTTTAACGCTGTTTCATTTCCCGAAGAATCACAACATGTTTTATTTTTCATATTGATTTCCATACAAATCCAAAGATGTTTTTGTTTGAGATATCAATGGCTTTCGGCTTGCCCATTTGTGGATGCATTAAAATAAATATACATATGGATTCCTCATAGTTTGTGAGCTTGGTCATTGAAATGTTCACTTAGATTGGATGCATTGAAAACCATGTCCGGATCTTTACTTTCACCACTAGTCAGAATATACATTAATAAAACTTGTATGTAGGCTAAGAATGATCAACGATATAAGGATCCTCTAATATAGGCCAAGGGCCACTGGCCATGTTTTATAAAGAAACACAATTCTGTTAATCAGTTTTAAATTTGTTCACTACCTATGCAAGTCTCATTATTCAAAGTTGAGAATCATTTATGGGTGCGAGCCCCGCTTTTTAACATGTGGATTGTGAACTGTAAATTAATAAAATATTTAGAGAAGCTAAAAAGAATGATCCATTAAACCTTGTAAAAGTTTTCCGATTTTGCAAAAGCATTTATTCCTATTTAAAATAATAATAATGATGATTCATTAAACTTTGTATATGGAAATAATATTTTGTTCAATTCCTTCCAATATATATTAAAACTATTATAATATCTCTATATTCATAATGCATACATCTCAAGTATACTTATTTGATATTAAAAGTGAGGCTTGAAATTTATATAGTAGTGTGATATGGAAAAAAAGATTTTTTATATATTGTGTCACAAATATTCTAATTATTTTTAATTAAATCACTACGAGATCTAACACATACAATACAATGGACCACAAAGTAGTTTGTGGTTATAAACAAGGGTCATGTGCAAGGAGGTTGTAAGGGATCTAAAAAGGGAATCTACACAAACAATATCAAACATAAGCCTAATTAGATCCAAGGTGTTATCAAATGGTACCTTGAGGTGTAACTAAAAAAATAAAGCATAAAATGATAACAATATACTAACAAGTATATACTAATCTAAGCATTGAAGGCATAAACATACCAACATGATGCAACCATCAAAGTATAGGGATAGGATACTTTTATTGGGTTGATTTGTTAGTGCATTAATCTCCCCCCTTAGTTCAAGTGTCACTTTGTGACAGATGGTTTTAGGGGATGTCAAGATGGAAAGAAGACGACCTAATTAGACCTTAGTTGGGGACTTTGAATGTTTGGTGTATTGTTGGTTCAAATTCTCTTCTTGAAATCTTCAAGCCTTCATGTTAACTAATCTTCTTTAAGTGAAAGCTCTTTGGCTTTAATCCTTTTTCTACTTAGTAAGGTCGATTTGTGTGCATAATTAGTGTAGATTGAATAATAGTTATATGGGATGGGATCGAATAATCACGAGGTAAAGGCTATATTAGGTCCACACGAACCAAATGATAGAATGATAGTAAAACGAGATCAAATAGTTGTAAGGGAAAGGCTAGATTAGGCCTAGATGACCAAAAAGATAGGAAACAAAAATATCAAGACCCCATATGTAACTAAGATTATTTTGAGGAAAATAAGGCAATGAACAATATAACATCTTGAAAAACCCAAAGAAGCAACTTTTATTTAAGAGTGGATAGTGCAAGGGGAATTCTTGGTTGATTCCCTAGGTCTTAGCATTTGAAACCCTTGAACCCTAATGCCATCCCAATTCTAGAATGTATGAAAAATATAAAAAATAGGAAATAAAAAAAATGGGGAGACTTGGAAACAAGTTCGTCTGTCAATGGGAAATAATGGAGGGAGGGAAAGAGGGTGCCACTAAGGTGAAAACATGTTTTTTTATTGGGAATAAGACACTCTAATTAGTTTGGTAAGATTAAAATTTTTTAATGTTAATGGTTTAAGAACCTTGCCCACATAGTTTAAAGCTTGGGCTAACTAGTGAAATATATAGATTTATCCCATTAAGGCTATGCAAGAAATGTAAAGGTGCATATCTTTCCATGATGTGTTCTTCACTCTTTAGGATCCCCCCAAAGTCATCAACCAAATGTGAGGATTGGGTACTTGCACAAAAAGGTAGGCGACACGAAATATAGATTTGAGACTTTCCATCCCAATCTATTTGCGTATTACATTCCAACAGACTCGAATATGCTTTGAGGTTAACTATAGAGTTTGAACTTCAACTACGATAAGGGGTGTGCCAATGATTTGATAATGTCTTATATATATATATATATATATATATATATATATATATAAAAGACAAAATTCAAAAGTTTAAAAATTCAAGAACATTAGAAAAAATTAGAAAATTAAAAAAATATTGAAAAAAAAATCAAAAGCATTGGTTAAATTTCACGCGCAGGCACACGCACACGCACACACACATCTTTGGCTTTTTCCTCTTCCATATGAATTCTAAAGACCATTCAATGGGGTTTTATGATGACAACACAAATGAGTTTATACATAGGCATTTGTTTTGATTATTTTACACGAAAGAAATATGAAATAATTTTTTGGAAATAAGACATTTTAATTAGTTCGATAAGACTAAGAGTTTTAATGTCAATGGTTTAAGAACCTTGCCAAGACATGTTAAAGCTTTAGGCTAACTAGTGAAGTATATAAATTTATCCCATATGGTTATGTAAGAAATGTAAATGTGCCTACATTCCCACGACGTGTTCCTCATTCCTTAGTATCCTATTAGAGTTGTTAGACAAATACGAGGATTGGGTACTTACATGAAAAGCCATGCAACACGAGAGATAAATATGAGGCTTCATATCCTAGTCTAATGGCCTACTACATTGTAATGGACCGCCAAATCTACTATGAGGCTAATTGTAGAGTTTGAGCTTCAACTATGATAAGAGGTGTGCCAATGATTTGATAATGTCTTTTGTAATTTTTGTTTTGCCTAATGACTTTTGATTTTTCTTTTGCTTTGATATCTTTTGCTTTTGGTGTTTTTGTTCTTTTTGTCATGCCAAAAAATTGACATGATTGAAAATACACAAAAACAAGTATTTTTTTTTTGAGAATGTATAACTCACATTTTGCACAAATGCATTGCCCATTGGCTAACCATCTTTGTGGCATGAGACACAAAGCATCCAAAAAATTTACATGCCCAAAGGGCATGTAGGCAATAAGCAAGTGGATGCATGGCCACTACACAACCATGCATATTCCACTTGCTCTAATCAACCTATAGGTTCTCACACAAGCTTAAAACTGTCTAAGTGATCCTAGTGGGGCCCACAACTCTAAGTTCTTGAAAAAATGCTCTACTAAGATGAGGCGAGTTCGAGCAACCATTGGCTTGAATGACACTATCCAACTCTTTGTGGTGTTCATACATGTTTTTGGGCAAATATGATTTATCACAAGGTTCGGTTCACATTTAAGTCCTAATTAAAGTCTAATTTTGAGTTGACTTAATAGGAAACTAATTAAACAAAGATCATATAGTCCCCATATGACCTAAACAGGTGTCTAAAATATTTCAATTAAGTCTGATGAGGATGGAGCATTGCAGCGCAACAATCCGATCGATTCAACCTTGATCGTTGAATTCGATCAAAGGTGAGGAAGCCATAGAAATCCATATAGAAGTCAATAAAGGATTTAAAACAATCATTGAGTTGCAAACTCAAAGTTTGAAAATGAAGAAAGAGGTTTTGGAGGATGACTTGTCCGTAGTCATCCTTCCTCTCCTTCCTCAGCCTTGGACGATTGCCATTAATGGAGTCTCCAAGCTTTTGATTTTTTTTTTCCGTTTTATTTAGATTTCAATTTTTTTTCGATACATGTGTCCTTGAATTTTTTTTATAGGTACCCATCTCGAAAAGATTCCAGGAGGTCTCAGTGTCTCACAATTTTCATAAAGGTCTCAGGGAGCTTTAAGCTCCACCTCAACCATTAATGGCCACCAACAATGCTGTAAGAAAGAAACATTTTCAATTTTCATTTTTAAGCTTCCATTCTCAATTCGTGCAAAAAGGAACAAAAAACCAAAAGGGGTTCTCTTTTAGGTCCACATGTTCCAGGGCTTCTAAGAATCCAAAATTGTCAAAACCAAGTCAAAAGTACCTTTGCTTGAGAAAGGTAATAGCTACAAAAAAGTGTTGTTCTAGGCTTTAAAAATTATTTCCTGCAGAAGAGCACAAAAAATTGAGGGCGGCGGGGCGGGTGACGTAGTTGGCTAAGGGCTTTGGGTTCTTCCCATATAAGTCTCGAGGTCAATTCTCGTGGCACTGGGTATTAAGGTTTTTCGATGCGTGCGGGCCTCACTGACAACCCCCAGAGGATTAGTCTCACCTCCGCTCACCCCAGTGAAGGTCATTGGGCAGAGTCGCAGTGTCCCAATTGGGATCGGGGATACCTCTAGGTCAAAAAAAAAAAGTTCTGGTTTTAATTTATTTATGTTTAGGGGTAAGTTTATAAAATTCAATTTTAAATTTTAATAAATTTAATATTAATAAAATGTTTTTGGTTAACTTTATGTTAACTTTGTATGCAAAGTGGGGGTGGTGGTCAACCTTGGTTGATCGCCCCTCGTGGCTTAAGAAAGCCATGTGGTGGAATCACCACGTGTTAAGACACATGGTTCCCAACCCTACGTTCAAGTAAATGCTATACTACAAATTGGGGGTCAACTGCCTAAACCATTTTGCTAGCCCTATTAGGGCTCCTCCCTACATTGTGCAGTCATATGGGTGACCGCTGACCAATTTGGTAGTTACCTTACAAATAGGGACAAGTGCCCTTCTAAAGGCCTTGTCATTAAGTAGAGATACCCTACAAAGAACTCATCTTCAAAAAATCATAACACAGGGCTTGTAGGGAATTTTTTTTTGAAACAAAAAGTATCAAACTTGGAAAACCCAAAAATTTGCACTCAAATTATTTGGAGAGGTTTTATACCGCAAAAAGCATTGCAAAAACATTGAGTAAAGCTCATGATTTTTACAAAGGAAAATCAGCCCTTTATAATGGTTTTGGATTTAAAATCTATATATTTTATATGGTGACATATAAAAATGTTTCATAAGTTGCCATGAGAGCTTGAGGATGCCTACTACCTAACAAAATTGATTTAGGGAATTTTAGATAAGTTTAAAATTGCATAAAAATTATTTGCATGCAGTGGTTCTTCAATGGACTCAACGATATAACTAAAAACAAAACATATCAATTAATATTTTTCAATTTTCTGTTGTGATGCAGAGAAAAATATAGTAACATTTAATTTTCATCTAAATTTTACAACTTCAATATTCTATTTGAATATAACGTCCATTTAATACATTCATTCTCTCTCCTCTTCAATGAGTGTTACAAGCAATAATCAAGTATCTAGATTACATGATGTACATCATGTATATTCTCTTTTATTGTTGAGTTAAAACTGAATATTACATTTTCAAGGCTTTCAAAATAGTCAATAAGATCTAAACAAATCTTTACCAAAGCTAAACAATAATAAATCTTCAAGTGAAATATGCAAGCCACTCGTAAGGCCAATCGAAGGAGGGATTCACCACCCATCCATTTGCCATCATTACATGACTACCGTAGGCATTTCCAAGCCTAGGACTCCCAACTCAGAGCATCTTCACATCATTGGGGTAAGGTGGAATAAGTTGATAAGACGAGGTTTAAATTATAACTAAAACATGACAAGGATCACTCATTAGGCAACACATCTAGGAGTCTCACAAGTTCGTTTATGTATAAGATGCTTCCATACTCAACACAAGCATGCAAGGAAAATAAATCACCATTTAAAATACCATAATGATAACAAGGCAACCACAAGGACATTTCCAACACAGAAGGCCCACCATAGCAGAAGAAGAATATGGGGATGCCTCCCTCTTGTTATACCATCTCTTGTCCATGGGAGAGCATTAACACAATTGAGTATGCCAAAGTACCATGTAGAAGGGCATATGAATTATGGTTTCACCAACCATTACCACTATGCAAAGGAAAACCATGTAAGAGGGAATAAGACCCTGGTTCCAACAACCACCACCACTATGTAAAAGAGCAAAACAAGGCAAATAAATTCAAGAACATTCGAGCAATATAACAAAATCAAAATAAAACAAGAAATGGATTTTAAAAATAGCCAAGTAAAATAGGAGGGATTGTGCATTTCCAAAGTCCAAGTGGGCAATAAAACCAAAACGGTGGCCATAGGCACAACTATGGCAAACAAAGGTAAAAAGAGGGTAGGCCAAGTGGCCTTACAACTCTAAAAAATAAGCAAAGATATAAGGGATAAGCTTCTCATTTCAAAATAAATAACATAAATTGAAAACACAAGGTTACATGGAAGCCTACCTCGGTTGTCCTTTGGAATCACCACAAAGACTCATCCATAAGTGTAGGGTTAAATTCTCATTCTCACCAAGGTTCCTTCTCTACTTGGCTTCATCTTTCTTCTCTAGCTCTTCTCCAATTTTTTATTTTCAAAGTGGCCTTAAGTTCTCTCAAGGAAGGCTTCCCTTCCTCAAATAGGCTAAGGACTCTCCTCTATAGGCCAATGGGAAGGTGACATGTGTCCCTTCCCATCCCTTGGCCCAAGGTCAACAAGTCTCCCCTAGCAATAACTTCACTTACAAGTCCATATGGGAAAGTAAGTCCATCATTAATTAAGGATCCCACTATCCCATGCCATATATGACACATGGGTTGGTTCTTTGGCTTCATCTACACTCCAACCAAGGTCTCAACCCATCATATAATCAACAAGGGCTTTAAATGCACCTCTAATCACTTCTAGAACACTTAAAATCCACTTGTAAAGTTGGTTGAATCTGTTCATTAAAGTTTTGGGTCAATAGGGCCACTTATGTGGCTTATAATTACACTTTATGAATGAAATACATAATAAATGATACTCTTAAGGTTTAGAGGAAGAGGCGTGAATAGTATCCATGGGGTTGAATAGTGTTAGGAGAGTTAAAGAAGTCCATAACTTCCAACTAGGTCCACATACGACACAAGAAATGGTTTGAATCACATGGGTCAAGTGAAAGAATAAGTGACTTGACAAGTGGAATGCAAAAGTTCCCTATTCTTCCCAGTTATGATTCTAAGCATTCCAAATCATCCTTAGCCAGGTCACAAGTCTATTTATCCAGCCCTAAGCCAAGCATGATCAAGTATTCAAGCTGGTTCTATATGCATTCATATAGTCAAACAAGTATGATCAAGTATTCAAACCAATTCTAGATGCATTAATATAGTCAAATGAGCACAACTACACAAAGCACTCTTAAGTGAAAGAACTACATGGGATTGATTTATTCTTGGAGTATTGAATATGTAGGCAACGTTTAATCATTGCGATGGTAATTGGGGTCAGTGCAACCAAATTACACTCCACATTTTTCTATTTGAAAGTTTTTTAATCATTTCAAGTTCTAACAGGGTTTCAACATTTCAAAAATTATTTATAGGTCTTTTGTACACTTCTGAAAGTCAAATCTATGCATACATACCTAGATTAGACTATTACAAGTGATTGTGCCCTAAATTATAATTTTTTGAAAAAATACAAAGTTGACCAACAACGATAATAGTGGGAGTCGATCTTGTCCTCAGTGTACCATTCCTGTCCTTATTCAGTGTTAGATCCAATTTTTGGGCATTTATAGATCCAAATCCTATTTTCTTGTTTCCACTCTTTGTTAGTCAACACAATTAACAATTATAAAAAAATAACTAAGTTTGTCATTCACTTGCATAGTTGGTATTCTTGCAATAATTTGTGCCTTATCGATTTTAGTTTTTTAACTTCATTCTACTTGTTGAAAGTACATTTCCAACGTTTCAAGTTTTTTTAAATCAATTTATCTTAATTATGGTTAATTCACTATTTAATCTAATTTTCGATAAAATAAGACCAATCAATGAAGTTTTATGATGACAACACAAAATATTTTACACTCAAGGACTTGTTTTGATTATTTTACACCTAAGAGATTGTTTAATCCTAAATTGGATAAGTATTCTAATGGATAGATAGGGTTAAAAATATAGAAATGAATAAGCACAAGGGTGATAAATAGATCTATAACATGCCAATTAATTATAAAACTTAGATAGAACATATACTGAATTTATTACATTAAGATATGCTAAAAGTAGGGAAATACAACTATGTTAGATATTGTAATGATAATGAAAAGAAGATGTTTTAGTGGTTTTGATGTTACTAAAGATATAGATATGGAACATGCAGGAAGTAGATTGGAATAATATTCTAGAACAATTTTCAAATTATGGATTAAGTCCCTCTGTGGCCTCAGACACATGCATTACCTGAGATGATTATGTTTGAGCTACTGTCAGGATCAGATACAGGTGTCCAATATGAAATACCTACCAAAATAAGATGCAACAACTTGTATGTTTCTAGGTTCTGCATTGACTTCTCTCTGGTGCAGTTAGATTTGTGTCATGGACTGTCGCTCCTTGTCAAATAATAAAACCCTAACTCTTTATATTCATAGCGACCTTGAAAAAATGGGTTAGTGGGTTCACGGTGTAGAGCTAACCCCAAAGACCCCTCTGTCAGTGAGTGTTGCCTACATAGCCACTACTCCGAAGAGGGCCTCAGACTGATGTAGTTCTTCTATACATGTTGGCTTATGTGTGAATCATGTAATGTGAGATAACCAAGTACAACAATGACCTAGCTTGTAACTTGGAAATATGGCTCTTGGTCTACTCTTTAAGTACTTGAGACCTATAGATGTGATGTCCCTATGATTGATATGGAAATAGAATAAAATAAAGAAGTTTTTTACTCACTTAAAGTGTTTGATTAAGTGCTTTTGGTAAGTTTCCTTGTGAGTTGCTAGGTATTTCCAAGTTAAGAATGAATGGGGGTTGATCTTGTATTTATACTAATCCCTTTGGAGAATATTGTGCATTAAAGCACTTACGACGACCATATGAATATGTTTCATTTGAAAAATGGAATACTCTAGGGAACTAGACACTTGAATTGGGATATGACACTTGCATCGATGTAAGCATCTTACTGGGACATAAGTGTCTAGGCAATTAGAAAATAAGTGTATGCCTAGAACTTGCAGAGGTGGAATATAAGTAGGTTTACATCATTATGGGCAAGATATAAGCCATGGGTCATCAAAATGATACTGGTCAAACTAAGAGATAGACAATGAGTACAAAGAGATATCAAATGCGAGACCTACGAAAGTGGGAAAGGTTTATAGTTGAGAGGAACAACCAAGGCTTGTATTTACCAAGTGTACAAGACAAAAGTGTTATATAATTCATAAATATCCTCTACATTTCTCCTCCTTCAATCTAGTAACGACATTGCCAGTTTAAAGGAGAAGGAATATGTACTTGGGTGTGTATAACACACTTTGCCTTTACATGAGCCCAACTTGAGTACTTTGTTGGTGACTTATCTGTAACCAAGAGCATGTTACAATATATAATCAATGCATATAATTTGAAATTAAAACTATTGAAATTGAAAGAGAGAAAGGTTTAGGAGTACCCCTGTGTATCAATGCAACCATCTTGCCTTTTGAAAATTTAATTTGAAAGATATATCATTATGAATCATTGAAACTAAGATTAGGACTAATATAAATTTGGAAAAGTGCATATATCTATAGAGAGAGAGAGAGAGAGAGAGAGAGAGAGAGAGAGAGAGAGAGAGCACATCCCCAACCTTGGAGAAAAGGTGGATTGCCACCTGGTAGTTGAGACTAACTCAATCATGCAACCCAATCATACTTATACCTGGTGAGTGTGAGTGAACAAAGTCAACTCACACTATCAAACCAGTGACGTTGGATGATGTGATCAAGTTGACCTTATAAACTTGACAAGATTGAATCATTTGATCACCTCAACCATACCAAAAAGTGAACCAACTATTGCAGTAGATTAGCTCAATATACTTCATAAAAGTCCAATCTGGTGGATGATGATAATTCATAAAAATATTTTACAACTAAAACTGATTTGAATTTTCCAATATTAGGTGCACATTGCATAACATATGCACCTTAGATGTCTCATGTTGAAGTTGTGTATAACAATGGTACCAATGTATAAAATTCTACCACAAATGCATATCTAAATCATATAATTATGTGATTTAGTCAATTTTTCAATTTTGAACAAGCTTGGAGGACATGTTACATTAACATGCCCCCACTATATATGGAAAAACTCTAAAAATTGATATAAGTACCAATGTAGAGGACATGTTTCCAAAACATGATCCCACTATAATATGAAAATGTTGAATACTAAATAAGCATGGAGAACATGTTTCTAAAACATATCCTAATTGAATTTTTAACTGTGAAAATTTAGATCCCATGCCTCTTAAGACATGCCCCCCTTTGAGGTGAGATAAGATATAAATTGTTAATTACCTCACCTTAAAAGGATAAGATAACCATATAAATATGAATGAACCATGTATCATATAGAAGGAACATGTCTAGGTAAATGCAACACTAAAGCACTATAATGTGATCATATCAAGGCCTAAGATACATGATAAATATCATGTCAACGTCTAGATAGTAATGGTACAGGCTCAAAAAATAACCAAACACACACACAAGAGCACTCAAAAGCAAGTCAATAGACAATGGTCTAAAAATACTGTAAACAAGGGGCATGTTCAAATACTGCACAATTGAATGGACATGACTTAGTCAAATGCCCATAAAATCAATAATGACATATTCAAATATCCACACAATGAGCAATGATATATCAAATGTCAAAGTAGAAAATGGATGAGTGGGGGCCACAAACAATGGAGCATATTCAGATAATCAAACAAACAAGAAAACAACAACACAAGACACTCAAGGAATTGCATAAATGAAAGCATAAACAAACATCTTAAACATAACATACTAGCCTAGAGATAAAATGTGTTAGCAAAAAATGTCAAGTACATAGCTATGTAAATCAAGTACATTGAAAAAGATGTAATCATGGATAAAGGCACATGTAAATACATAATCTCAAACATGATAATGTAAAGTGACCATAGAATGATATAACTTGGATGTATCATGATCAAAATAAGGTGGATGCCCCCAAAATCTTGATGACATGAGAAGAAGGAAGGCCTAACATCCACAAGTACATAAATCATGTATCGATGTATGCTTATATCACACTCAAAATATGTGTGAAACATGTGTATATATAAAATAACTAATATGCTATCCATTAACATGGAACCAACAACATAGGTGCCAAGGAGCCAATAATATAAGTACATGTCAAATATATTTTTGAAGTTTTGAATGTTTCATTTTTTTGAAATATTCAAAATTGGAAATACTACCTTATGATCTCATCCAATGGATGCTCATAGGTATCTCCCCACTCGGTACCTGGTGTAATAAATTGGTGGTACTGCCAAGGAGCATGCATAAGTGCAATATCTATCATTGTAGTATCTATGGTTCTTTGTGTATATATAATATGAATCTAAGGTCGTGAATGAACAATAGGAGTAGTATGGGTTCATGGAAATCATTTTTGAATAGTTTGTGGTTTCTTTGGAACAACAATAAGAAAAACATGTGTAGGTTCTCTGAATGTGGTGTGTAGTAGATGATGAATATGGGGAACCCACTATGGATCTATAATGTAATGGTCTCTCAAGTACTGATCACCTAGTAAAGAGGATTTCTTGTTGCTTACCCTTTTACTAAAGATTAACTTTAGTAGGTTTGATAAATAACTGCTTGTGTATAAATTTCTCTTTCTCAAGAGGATACTCATATGGAACTCTAGGAACTATAATTACTTGATTGACATGAATATATTTAACACACCCATGCAATGTAGAAGGTATTGTTAGAAGTGTATGTATCGAAGGTCATCCCAATAACATATCAAAGACACCTATAGAAGGTATAATCAAGAAGGTAGTAACCACATGTGCGAGACCCAACTATAAAGGTAAGTCAATCTCATCAAGAATATGCTATAAGGTCCCATCAAATGCTCTAACTAATATGGTAGAAGGGTGTAAATCATTGTCAGTATAAACCAAATGTGTGAGTAATGTCATGGTGCAAACGTTCTTGATTGAACTATTATCAATCATAACACTACATATAGGCTAATTATCAAGGTATGCTTGAATGAATAAAGAATGAAGATCTGAGTCATCATCCTTAATCTCACTATCATCAAAGTTAATATAAGGCCTCTAAACCATATAATATGTATGCCATAATTACCAATAATCCCATCTAATAGGTTCTCATAGTGTGATGGAGAGGATGTGCGTTATATACCATTTGCACTTCCACATCCTTCTTAGAATGGTCTGGTAAATGATTGTTAATTATCATCTACTTTTGGTGATCCCCAGGTTATGAACTTGAGTCCTTTGGAGGATCATCAAATGTAATCTTTTGTTCATCGATGAAATCTTAGATCATATGTTTCAACGTAAAACATTTGTTCGTAGAATGCCTAGGGCCTTGTTGATAATCACGATAAGCATTCACATCATATCCTTTGGTTAGAAGCCTACTCATATCAACCTCTATAGGAGAAAGGAAAGATATAAGGTGACACTCTACAAGTCATGAGAGTAATGAAACATGAGGCTTAGGTAAAGGTACAAACTTCCTCCTTCATGCATTAGATAATACCAACTGATTAAGTTATTGTGAAATTGTATAAACTGTGGTGGTTGTTTCCTTTTTAGGTTCATGAGGTTTTACCTTATAAACTGGTTTGATAGTAAACTTGGTAATGTATGTAGATGTAGTTGGTGTGTTTGCTACATACTTAAGTTTATTCAATAAAATAAGTTTAATTTCATGGTCCCTCACAACATGACATAAGACATCAAAGGATTTGAACTTTAAAAAAAAAATGGACTCATATAAAAAATCAAGCAAACTTTGCTTTAAAATATCTTGAAGTTCTTTATCTGCCATTGGATTGGTCATTTTAGCCAACATTGTCTTGTACCTCAAGACATATTTATTGATAGGTTCATTGGTTCCTTGTTTAATTTTTGCAGTTTAGGCATAGAAAACCCTTTCACTAATAATAATGGAAAAGTGTGCCAAAAATTGATCTATAAGAGGTTTAAATGATTTCACAGATTGAAGAAGTAAATCATAGAACCACCTCAAAGTATAATTTTCGAGGCTCCTTAGAAATAATTTGGTCAAAAGTTTATCATTGGAAACATAATCAAGGCATGCCACAAAGAAGGATCAAAGATGTTGCTCAGGATCACCCTTGCCATCATAAAATGTGAACTTAGGTGCAACAAAACCCACAAAGAAAGGTTACAAAGATATCTCAGGAGCAAGGGGCTGATACAACACATATTATGAATAAATAACATGAAGAGACTTTAAATATTTTTGTTCAATGTTTGTAACTTTTT
This sequence comes from Torreya grandis, assembly GCA_037957365.1. Taxonomy (NCBI): domain Eukaryota; kingdom Viridiplantae; phylum Streptophyta; class Pinopsida; order Cupressales; family Taxaceae; genus Torreya; species Torreya grandis. Next base: position 2,296,678 of record JARHVA010001461.1, on the reverse strand, counting down.
AATCTTAATTATTTATAACTTGGAGGAGTGTTTGAACTGTAGTTGGGATTTAGATTAGTAAGCTAAATAGTTACCAAAGGGGAAGAAAACATGGTTTAAATAGGCATAGAAACTGGTATTTGAGTTGAAGCATTTGGTAACCCTATGGTAGATGTAATAATAGTAGTTTGAATCTCAGGGAACAATGGTTTGAAAACATAAACTGTGCCCCCACTAGATGTAGGAATTAATGAAGTATCCAAGGGGAGAGATGTTTTAGTTATGCCTTTGGAATTTTTAGTTTCCAATATAGTCTTGAGGATCTCATCAAGGTCTTTAGGATTTTGACGAATACACTCACAAAACAATGCAATAACTTGCACTTGCTCACTATCTATTTGCTCATGTTCATTATTTTCATTAGATTCATGGTTTTCATTATCAAAATATTCTTCTATGATAACCTCATCAATATGTTGATCATTCTCAACATTGGTATCATCATGATTTATAATATTAGGCTCCTCATTGGTTTTAGTCATCTTAGGTGGTAGAAGAGGAAGCTCAATGTGTTCAATAGGCATACCACCCAATCTAGGGCTACACCTAGGTTTCATATAAAATAATAGAAGCAAGAACTAAAAAAATACAATAATTTGAAACCTTAGTTGACTAAAAAACCTAAGAATCAGAAAAACTACATTCAAACAGATCGGGTTCACCAAATATTTAACCCAAAATTAGATATGGATTCTAATGGGATAGATAGGGTTGAAAAAATAAAAAATCACAAGGTGATAAATAGATCTATAGTTGGCCAAATAATTGTAAAACTTAGATAGAACATATACGGAATTTATTACATTGAGATATGCTGAAAATAGAGAAACATAACTATGTTAGATATTGTAATGATAATGAAAATGAGATACTTAACTAGTTTTGATCTTAATACAGATCTGGATCTAGAACAAGTAGGAAACATACTGGAATACTATTATAGAATAGTCACCAATTATGGAATAAGTACCTCTATGGCCTTGGACACATACGTTAGCTTGGGATGGTTACATTAATGCTATTATTTAGATTAGATGTAGGCATTGAGTATAGAATACCTGCTAAAATAAGATGCAACCACCTATATGCTTCTAGGTTTTGTGTCACCTTCACTCTGGTGTATTCATATATGGGCCATAAAGTGTCATTCCTTGTCAAATGATAAAACTTAGATCTTCATCTTTATAGTGACGTTGGAAAAAATAGGTTAGTGGGTTCACGGTGTCGATCTAACCCCAAAGACCCCTTTGTCAACAAGTGCTACCTACATAACCACTACTTTGAATAGGGCCTCAGCCTAATGTAGTTATCTCATATGTGTTGGCTTGCATGTGAATTATGTAATGTGTGATAAGCAAGTACAATAATGACCTAGCTTGTAACCTATCAAATATGGCTCTTACATTGATCCTTCAGTACTTTAGACCTATAGATGTGTTGTCCCTATGACTAATATGGAAATAAGTTAAAATATGGAAGATTTTTCTCACTTGAGTGCTTGATTGAGTGCTTTTTGTAAGTTACCTTATGAGTTTTTAGGTATTTATAGGTTAAGATTGAATGAAGTTTGATCTTATATTTATACCAATACCGTTGGAAAATATGTCACATTAAATAACTTAGACCGACCATAGGAAAACATTTCATTTGAAATATGGACGACTTTAGGGAACTATACACTTGTATTGTGATATGACACTTACGTCGACATAGGCATCTAACGAGGGCACAAGTGTCCAAGTAGTTAGAAAATAGGTGCAGGTTCAGAACTTGCATATGTGGAAGATAATTAGGTTTACATCATTTTGGAAAAGATATAAGGTGGGTCATCATAATGATATTGTAAGAGATAGGCATTGAACACATAGAGATAATAGATGTGAGACTTGAGAAAGTGATAATGGTTTAGAATTGAGAGAAACAACCAAGGTTTATATTTTCCAAGTGCACAAGACTAAGGCGTTATATAATTCATAAATATCATCTACAAAGATATAAAATAATTAAAACTATGTGCTAATTTAAACTATATAAAGTTTGGTAATAAACACAATAATTTGAATTCAAAGGGTGTTAATTGATATTACAACTGCTTAATTTAGAATTGACAAAACAAAATAAAGATTGTATACTTAGTTATTTATAAACTATCTATCACTCATAGGAGATGTCACAAGATCTGGAAATTCCCTAGATGTGCTTCATCAGGGGTTTAGGTCTATAAACAAGGGCTGATAGACTGTCTTCATGTTGTTGACAAAGTCAAATACCTATAGCAACTAACATTGTCAGGGTTTACCAAAAATGTCTCTATGCATAGTGGGGGTTTACAAATTCTATGAGCCTTGTGCATGTGCTTGCAATTTATTTTTGTGGATACAAAATATTTGATCTTGTGTGATAATATATGTTTTATATTTTTCTCAAAGCCATATTTTTTCCTAATTGACCACAATAATCCTTAGAAAAGGGTTTAGTACTTTGGAATGGATAGCCTCAATATCTACTCACTAAATGGCTGATATATCAAGATCAAGTACATAACATATGATATATGTGGGAAACCCTCTTGGGGGATAAAACCAACTGAACCTTGCAAGATGGACTATAGTCTTATAAAACAAGATCCAATCATTTACACCAATGCCAACTAATCAAGGAACACCCATCCCTTAGTTTAGTGAGACACCCATCCCACAAGGAGGAACCAATCCCCTAGGCAACTAAGCACCCACTCAATTACCTTTAAAAAATCATATTGAACACCTAATTATACTCTTTAACTGATGATGACCACCTTTATTTTCACTCTTCACCTTCACTCTTTCACCCAAACAGTCTTAAGGGCTTACTCGCTCAATCTGCCTCTTCTAAGCTCATTAAGTCCAATGACCTGTGTATCCACTTGCATCAACTTGATAAAACAAGCATGAATGATCCTCTTCACTCTTTTTTGGTCCTCAAGGACCTGTAATTTATCTTTCAAAGGTTTTCTCCTTTGCTTGAATCCACACGTCTACAACAAGCACAATTAGTCCAATTAGATCTTGCACTTATACCACTCTCTTCTTTTAACCCATCTTGGTCTGCTAAGATGCTTTACATATTTGAATAAAAATTAACATAGGTCTATACACATGTTACATTTGAGAATCACACTCTTCATAGGTTTTTCATTACCTCATTAGCCCCAAACCTCCATTAGGCCTTGGTGAGACCTAAAACAATTAGGCCTTCATACTCACACATTATATGTGAGACTACTTGGACCACCTTCATCCATTACCAATGATTTGAACACATAAAACCTATCTCCAATATCCCCTTTATCACTCTCATATGGGTCCATGCCACCTAAAACACCAAATCAATAATTGAACCTATCAATTAGGTTTCCTTACTCTTTAGGCCTTCAAACACAAAAAACACAGTCTCAAACTTATGAAGCAAAAAATCAAATATTCACATATAAATATTATTAGATCACATGGGTTAACCCTTCAATATCTTTGATACACCTCCATGTTATTTAGACACTTCAACATAGGCTCTAAGCACTCAAATTAACTCTCTCAAAATAACCACTCAGACTGGTCATATACAGTCAAATTATAGTCAATCTATTTGACCCTCCATATCTGATCAGGGGCATAATATGAAAAAAATGAATTATTATAATCCTTTGAGACTTATAAAATATTTACATCCTCATTTTATTCTTAAATTCTACTCATAACACCTTTAACTCACTTCTGCAACATGGTCACTCAATCTACTAGTGCATTCAACAAACACAATCAACTTATAAGCAATTGTTCACACTAAAGATGGATTGTTCAAACCTATAAAATCCAAAAAAATGGTCCTAATCGATTATAAAACACTCTCCAATATTTAGTTAATATTAAAACATCAATACACTATCAAGAACAACTCAATTATCCTTCTTGGATCACGTATAGAGCAAGGTCAAACACATAGTCAAAGTTGGAGCTCAATATATTTGACTATAAAAAAATAAAATCTTATAACTCACTTATTTAGATGTGAATTGAATTAATATATAAATTTTTTTTTACATCACCATGAAATTCATCATGGATCAAAAGATATAGCTCAAATACTATAGACTAATTATTCCTTTGTTAATTCAAATACCAATGATCACTGTGTAATGCAAATATTACAGACACGTGTATTCATCTCATTCCCTCAAACAACTTGAAAAAATAAATTAAATTTATCTCCTTATAAGTATCTTAACTTTAACCTGAAATTCTCATCGATGATCTTAGATCTATGCTTCCACGATCAAGCCACTTGGTAGCCCCATGTGCCCTCTATGTACCCTACAATCAGTCTTCCAATGAACTTCTACCATTAGCATCCCCATGTGCCTTATGAGAAATATATTGAATTATTGAATCAATATAATCTTTTGGATCATAATCTACATGATCACACACTCAGCATTGATCTCTATCTGATAGGTTTCACGCTCACCATTAGATCTATTGCTCAAACTCCATGATTGTGACACATGTCACTAGCATATGCAATCTTGAATATTTGAATTTGATCCATGCCATTGAATCCTTATCTAATCAGATTAATTAATCATCATTATATCCTTGATCTGATTGAATTCTCTCAGTAGATCTTTGATATCACAAATTTAGCTAAGTATAGAAAGTGAACTTTGTTTGAGAAGCCAACTTTGCACTATTATAACTTTTGCTACGCTCAATGTCCAAACCTAAAATTTGAACCACATGATAAAATTTCATAGGGGAATCCATCCATGTCTCAAAATTCTCTTAAAACCTTCACATGTGTGAAATATGATGTTATCAAACTGCTTACTCAGCTTTGTTTGCCAAGATGACTACTTGAACCTAGACACTCATATGACTGCTATGATGAATTCCTTTCACTTATATAAACACTCTAAGCACTCATAACTCCCCATAGGGTTTCTTAAACATGTCCATACCATAAAGATATAAAACAAAACTTCTTTGTCATTAATACACTAGTATCTCATGCTCTCTTTGACATCAATTACAACCTAACATCAATGACCATGCTCAACATAGCATACACATTGAAGAGAACAACAACTCATTGGTGGATGATGCATAGGCCTACCTTACCAACATGGGTTGACCCAAAAAAATCCATTTTCAATCATTTAAATGAAATAATATAAAGTGGGGAATAATTAGTTATGGTGGGCATTCCTCTCCTAACAAACATATCCAAAACTATGAATAAGTAGGATAAAAAAGTGTCTATCATCTTCCTGAGTGATTGTGTGTCCATGCATTTCATGAAACATTGAGTACCTAGGACTTTGATCATTATATTATCTATGAGATGTGCTAGGATACTTCTGACTGGGAAGAGGTAAAAACTTATTTTGTTTCTATCTTTTCCTTCTCTTCACCTAAGCTTGAGCTCTATCATCCCTTGCTATGGATGCATCAAGCCATTATGGAGGATGATGTAATCATGGTGAAACGTGTCAAGAAAATGCATATAAATAAGGGATTTACACTACCAAATATGTTTGAAGAGTGAATCATTAACAATGATTCTAGAGATAATGATGACAAGTTATGGATGGAGTGAAATTGGTGGTATAAGTGCATTAAAGAGAAGGTGGTACGCTAGGTAGGGGAACCCCCTAAATATTTTATTGATCACTTGAAGGAATAGAATTATTATGAAATGCATGAGGTTGTGGAAACATAAAGGGATTGACATAAGTATTACTGTAATCCACTCAAAACTACAAGGGTGAACATTGGCTCAAATGAACTAAATATTGCAACTGCTAGCAGTTATTGGTCTAATAAAGAATTAACTTGATCATTGAGTTGTCTCTTGAGTATAGGGATATCTTCCCATGCAGTTATAAATAAATAAAGTGTTATCAAACCTCCTTGTGGAATATGAAAATTAAGTTGGTTGATGGTATAAGACCAATCAAGAAAAGACCATATAAAATGAATCCCAACATGTGTGCAAATGTTAAGGAGGAAATAGATAATACGTTCACTGATAGAGTTGTTTATTCCATCAAAGAGTCTAAATGGGTGATCCCCATGGTGATAATTATCAAGAAATATAGGGACATAAATATATTTGTTGATTATAGGGTACTCAATACAACATGCATCATTGACCCATTTCATACTCATTTCACTAAAGTGATCCAAAAATATATATACATATATATCAAAGACAAACTTCATAATTGAATGGGATTCCTTTGCATATAACATGATGCCTTTTGGGATGAAAAATGTGTAGGTTATATTATTTTGTTTTCATGTTCAAAGACTTTATCTGTCATTTCCTCCAAGTGTACTTTGATGGCTAATGGATTATATATGGATTCGTAAATGACCATCACATAAAACTATGTTTAATGTTTGAATAATGCTAAAAGTTATGAATCTCTCTCAACCTAAATAATTGTGTCTTTGTGACACCCTTTGGGACCTTACTTGGACATGCCATTTGTAAGAAATGAATTCTCATGAATCCAACGAATATAACCATCATATTTTAGTCAAAAGTGAAAAACACCCAAAGTGATGCACACGTTCTTGGGATGTACAATTTACTATCACAAGTTTATTCAGAACTATGTAAAGATAGAAACATTCTTGGAACAATTATTGTGCAAGGATGGTCTATTCACTTTGATCGATAAAAAACATGATGTATTTGACACATTAAGGGAGAAGATTGCTAGCACATTGATTTTGAAATTATTAGACTGAAATGTTTAATTCCATGTCCATGTCAACACATTGGGATCAAATATTGATGCTATATTAACATATCCAAGTAATGAAAAAGTTGACCACCCTATTTAATTTGTGAGGAGGAATTTCACCTTAGTTGAATGCAACTACACAACCACCTTGCATGAATCACTTGCAATGGTGTACATGTTACAAAATTTTTAAGAATATATTCTTGCCACTCCATTCATGTTCTTCATAGACCAAAAGGCATTAAAGTTCCTAATTAATAAGCTGGTACTGCATGGGTGCATTTATAGGTGGATTGTTGTTTTTAGTAATTTTAGTTCTCTATGGTTGTAAAACATGGAAAAAAATTATGGTCTAGATCACTTGTCATGGATCATGTCAAGAGAAGCTAGGAATATTGAAGATGGCATGCATGATGATCAACTATACAAGGTGCACTAGGTCCGTGAGGACCTTGCTGAGATTTTTAAATTCCTCACTTTGGGCATTGTCCCTAGTGATTAAAAGTTGAAAGAAAATAAAAAACTAGTGGTCCCTGTTGTCCCTACCAACTTATTGAGGGGAATTATATAAAATGGGGAGAGATAAAGTATTGAATAGGTGCATTATGGAGCATGAACATGTAAAAGTATTACATGAGGGAATTAAAGGGATAACTGGTGACCACTACATGGGTGAGGTCACTACACAATTTTTTTTGTTTTTTGGACTTTAATGGCCAAATTTATTCAAAGTTGCTAAACTGTAGTCATAATAATGTGATGTTTTCTAAGGGATTGGAAATCTCAACCAAAGATATGAGATGTCTTTAGACCCTATCACTTATCATGAGACATTTGAAAGTAGGAAATTGTTTTATATGACCAATCTCTATATTTGTTATAAGGATTGATGCATGTTACTTCATCCTGACCATAAATTATCTGACAAGGTGGGTAGAGGTGATGCCAACAAATAATTTTACTATAGATATGCAAACACACTTCCTATCAAATAATATTATAAGTATGTACGTGGGCCCCTTGAAATTTACTAGTGATTAGGGTATGTACTTTATCAATGAACAAGTGTGTATTCTTATTATATAATTCATGATTTCATAGCATAAAACAACCCTATATCACCTATAGGAAACAAGACCATTGAATACTTTAATAAAATCCTTAACACAATCCTAACAAAAAATTGTGATGTAGGGCACATATATTGGGATGATCGAGTCTATACTATGTTATGGGTGTATAACACCAATTACAAGAGACTCAACAAGTCCATGCCATTTTTGTTTGTATTTGGGAAATAGATGGTTTTACCAGTAGAATTATTGGTGCCTTGATAATTATGGGTGTTTAGAATCTTGATGAAAAAAAACTTGGATGTATGATTAAACTTTTTCATGAAGCTCGATTAAAAATGTATTCTTGAAAAATTAAGCTAGGAAGTCGAAGATGATAGACATAACTCTTGACATGAGAAACATATCAAAGGAAAGATTCTATGAAAAGACAAACATGTTTTGATCTATAATTTTAAGTATGCCAAACATCTAGGAAATTTGAAAATGTGTTGGATGTGGATTTTTATCATACATGACATTTTGGAATTTGGTGCATGAAAATTGCACACTTTAGATGGTGAAATACTCCTTGGGGAATTTTAATAGAAGTAGGATTACGCCTTATCATATGCACTATTTAGTGTTTTGACATGACCAATAATAGGTAGGGTTTGTTAGGTCTTACATCTCCTGAAAGGAAGAGGATCCTGCAAGGATAATGCTTCCCCAAGGTATAAATGTAGTAGGTCTTGGTATGTTGGTCTTCACTAAGTTGGATAATGTGGACTATAATTTTAATGGATTTGATTTATGAATTAAGGTGTAGGTTTATTTGATTAAGACCTTCATTATGAGGATACATACTTTCTTGACAATACTTGTAGGGTTTAACCTCAAATAAAAATTGGGCATTCTTAGACTTATATATAAAAGTACAACTAATTTCTCTACTACTTTACCACTTCCACATATGCAAAAATGCTATAATGGTGATAAAAAGAACATGAAATAGAAATCAAGATAAATATTTAATTGTAAATTACTTTTGTTGATACCAAATCCCTAACTTAATACACTTTTAAAAGAAAATACAAAAGAGAAAGAGTAAAGAGAAAGAGAGCTTTCTGCCATGCATATCAAAGTGATATGTTTGATTGAACGAGATCCATTAAAATAAAATTTGGTTGAGTTAGACCTAGCACAAATCCATCTTAAAATAGTGCAAGATTTTGGGGAAGAGTAACTATGAGAAAAAAGGAGACAACCACCATAGAACATTCATAGAAAAATATCCACACATAATCCCAACAGTCTTCAAATATCAAGATTTTACTTTTTCATTAAAAAAATTTAGATCCCATACAATCATCCAACTATAAACTTCACCTCATACAATATAAAATCTCAAAAAAAGTAGAGAAGTAAAACTAATTTAGAGTTTTTTAAAGAATCATGAAAATAAAGTGTCTGGTTATCTATATCTTTTTTACAATTCACAGAGCCAGCCTTGAGAAAAATCTTCAAACTTATATGAGACAAAACAAAGATAACAATTTAGGGGCACCCAACTCTGACTACAAAAGTAGCTAAGTATTCAATGCAAATTTAGAAATGTAGTTGAGAACTTTTGTAGGACACCGTACTTCCATCAATATGGAAGTAAATTATATCAACCAAATACAGTTGGAATTTTTTGAAAATGCCTTGGGACTGTCATTTAGACATGTCCATACACGTCTTGTAGTAGAGAAATCTCTTCTTAAAGGTGGATTTATCTTTAGATCCTTTCTTCCTTCTTCTAAACATGCATGCCATGCTCTTCATAAGTGTTAACAATTGAATTCACACTTGATTTGGCCACCTCTATCAGTTATGGGTGATATTCTATCTTGAAATTTTCTCATTGGTATCTACCTTATTGATTCTATGTTTAATTCCACTTCTAGTGGTTGGTAATTCTATTTTACATATAAAAAATTAAAGTCAAGCCATGCTCTTTACAGTTGAGACCAAATCCCCATGCTTCCTTAAGATGACACTCTTGTCCATTACATCCTTACTATAACAAAAATGTGTTTACCACACTATGATTAATGCCCTTATCCATTTTCACATTGAAGTTTGCATTTAATTCATCCATATATTATGTTGGTGAGAAACTAATTATTCTCGACTTACACTCTTAGACTTAAGAACAATGCCTTTTGACCTTTGATTATTTTGACACCCAAACGAGCCATCAAATTTAAGTTAGTGTTTTACTAAAATCACTACCATCATGTTATATTTTAGTAGGGTCATGTCCTCTTCCTCTACTCAACTAGGGCTTGATACACACTAATTATATTTTGGCTGTAATGAAGAAGGATTTTGTTATGTGGCATCATACCTTTCACTCGTGGCTTTCATGTGCTTTGATATTGCATGGACCACTTGGGGTAGTGGGTCACCAGGCCCACTTATCCACTTGACTAAAGGATTTTTATATATACAGATTCACCTGGGGCAACGGGTCACCAAGATCATGCTACTTGGGAGCATCCTACTCATCTAGAGAGTTAGAGGCTTTTGGGTGAATTCAAACTACACAAGTCTTGTAGAATAGCATAAAGATACCAGGTGGCTATGTAAACTCTTTTGAATAATCATCTAAGTCTAGAAGAAGCTTTTTTGAATGGGTCAGGGTTTTAAAGAATTATAAAATATCATTGCATGGCTCTAGAAAACAAAGTGGGCACCTGTGAGTAGCAAAGCAAAGGAGCATAATCAAAAATTTTAATTTTAAAATCCAATGACTAAATAATACAAATCAAAACAACTAAGATTTAAAAATAAAATCAATAAAGAATATAAACTTAGTGAAGATAAATCTATTTTAAATGAATTCAAATCCATTATCAAAGTATATTTCAACCAGTTTTATAAAATCAACTAAAGTAAAAGTTGAACATAAGCAAACATTTAACCAATTTAGAGAAGATTGAAGTAGAAATGGATAAAAAAGAGGTTAATTTAGTGGAATGAAGTATTCCCTTTAAAAAAACCCTTGTTAGATTGAGCCCATTTATAAAAAATGACTAAGTTGAAATTGAAAAAATCATAAGCACTTAGCTAATTCTTGTTGAACCAAAACATATACAGGCTAGATTGCCAAGGGAAAGATTATAGAAGACTCTAAAAAAAGTTAGATAATTTACATAAGTCTAAGTTATATCTTTCCTAAAAGGGGCTTTTTCAAGTATTTTTAAAATGTGATTTTAAAAAGGTCAAGACCTTAAGACTTAGGCAAATTCATTAAAGGACTCAAATAGGAAAACCACCAAAAATTTCCATGGAATAAAGATTAGTTAAAAATTTAAAATAAAGTAAAAAAGTCTATCTTTTTCCACTTAAGTTACCCATAAGTAATAAAATTATTAAAACTCATTTACGGATTATCATTTACCACTATAAATTAAATATTATTTACCACCTAGAATTAAATAACACCCTTTAAAGGTTAAGAGGAAAAACAAATTATTTAATTATTGGTCTAAGAGGATTAACATATGAAAATAAATAAATAAAACCAATTACAATTAAATAAATTCAAAACTTTCTTTTATAATGATGGATTAAGAAGTCACAGCCATATGATTAAACGAATTTGGGCTCAATGATCTATGAATTTCAAATGCTCCTGTAGATTTATTTATGGCCAATATAAAAGTTATTTCTCAAACCTAGTTCTCATTTTTTCTTTGTTTTCTATCACAAGTTGCAGATTGAAGGCAATGGAAGAAAAATGTCTCATGAAAAATGATTTCAACAACAAAGGCCCATCTATATTTTGAAAGTATATATATTCATTATATATGTTGATTTAACTTTTTAGATGTTACTAGTGTAAACCCTATATTTCTAAAGGGGCTGAGTAAAGAGGGTAAATACATACATACATACATTATAAATAACTATTTAATTGATTTAATCTAAATAGCTAATGTATGGAGAAAATCTACCTATTTGGAATAAAACATGCATCATTGAATGATGATAATGTTGAAACAGGTTAGGATAATAGTCTAGAGTCCTTCTATTCTGAAACTAGAGTTCTAACTACCTTACAATGGGACAGTAACACACTTCACTATTGGCAAAGGCATTACACTAATCTCCTTTTGAAAACAAGGCCCTTGAGACTTATAAAACTATTATGAGGGTCTTCTGGGTTTGATAGGTGTGCTCAGGAGGTTTCAGTAATCCTTCTATACCACTATTTGACTATTTCTCCTTTAAAATCCTAATGAATTTATACACACATGAAAGAATAATGGAATCAAATATAAAAGGAAGGGGAAAAGGTGGGTTATGGGATATTATGATCGCATGATATAGAACCCCAACTTTTCTAACCATTACCTACATTAATCTCAATGATAGGGGTCTCAGATCACATGTAGTTCTCCCTTAGGGAATGTGCATAATCAACACACATAGTATGCTAGAATGAATTTTTACTTAGGCACTTATTTGATCAAGCATGTAGAGTTATGTGTGATGCTGAGTAATATGTAAAGTGCTGAGCTATATTATTGACTAATTTTTATGTAATTATATGCCAAAATAATAAGTGTTAGTTGTAAAATGCCTTGTGAGGCTCTTTATATAGAAGGAACTTTAATTTTAAGGTGAGACAATTATTCGCATGCCAACAAGGTGACAATATAGATAAAATCATAATAAGAGACCCAAAAAAGGGTAAGGACCCAAAACAAGCTAAAAATATAACCATTGGACAATAACATTAAGGTGGACAATAATATAGTGCACTATCATCCAAGACCATGCTATTGTCTTGTATGTAAAAAAATGGGTTGTGATTGAAACAAATAGGCTAGGGGCCCCTATGATTGGGATATGCATGACATAAGACCACTCTAGGTGTAAAAATAGGGAAAATAAGTCATAATAAGGATCAAAACCCAAAGTGACCATGTGAACAAGACTCATTCACTATTAAGAACTTCTTGTGAAAGAGCTATAAAAGACATAATACTTGTGTTTGCTTGACCAATTGAGGGTGTGTATTTGCCTTCTTTTATTATAGTAATTCAATGGAAATGAAATTACTAGAGTAAAATAAAATAAAAATGCATGCTTGTAATTACCTATGTGGATGTGCTCTGAACTCGGACCACTTCTTGGCTAAAGAAGTAGACAAGAGTTGGAATGATGTTTGTGAAGAGAAAATATGCAATGTAACCGTGTCCCCTATACTTATTCTAAGGAGTGAACTTAATTATGAGGAACAAAACCCTATTTTTTCCCCACCCTAATATGTGAACTAGGTCTAAGAAGTAATTTTTAATATGTGGAGAAATAATATCTACTTGCCCCCACTCTGATATGTGACTGAGTCTGAGAATAAATGTGCTTAGAGGTCAAAACTGTCGCTCAACTTACATAATATGGGTCTAGTGAAAAATATGGATCAACCACTGTAGATGGATTTATGACTCAATTTGGTGAAATCATGGTGACATCTTGTTTATAATCTTGGTAACATTCTAAGTGCAATCTAGTAATTTATGTATAGAAAAGTGTATAATTTCCATTCCATCTGTATAGCCTAGTGAAATACTATGGGATTGAGGACATGTCCCTTGCATCATGCTCCCAAACTTGATATCTGAGTAAAGTAGATGTGTATCATGTGTATAAAACTACATGTATATATAGGGATGGTGTACCATGTACATTCCCCCATAGTCATAATTTGAGTCTGGAAATGTGTTGAAAACTTGTGTAAAATCTAAGAATCCAAACCAGTTGTGATAAGATTTTAGAACCCTAGAAATCTTAGCCAAGTTGTGTATCTACTTAAATGAGTGTTTAATTGAAGAAAAATATGCATTTGTATATCTGAGTCATTGAGTAAATATGTGTATTTGAGTTAATCTATGTATTTGAGTCACTGAATTGAGAAATATGAGCCAAACTATGTGTTTGCATATCTAAACCTGAGTATCTAAGTAAAATGATATTAGTGTGAATAGTGTGTATATGCCCCCCTTTGGTGAGAGAGTTGAAACTAGGGTAAGGGTATCAGACCAAAAATGACATTGGTAGACATGTTTGTGAATAGTTAGCATTGATAAGATGATTGCAAAATTGATTATTTTGACAATTGTAGAGGAATTATTTTAAAATTGAGTTTAAGATAGACTTGTGTTCTATTGTGAGTTTGTTAAGGAAAAATGAGTTTTGTAATTTACAAAGTCAAATTTAATAAGATATCAATGTAACTGGTACAATGTGGGGGATATTATCATTGAGTTCTACACATAATAAACAAAATGAAAATCAGATCCATAGTTCTTGAGATATCATGATTGGAAGTTTTTGGTAATAGTTAGAGAAATATATGTTTGGGGCCAACCTTAGGTGGGTAAAATTTTATAAACATTATTAAAATAGGGTTGATTTATTGATTTTAAAAATCATTTTAAATTTTTAATTTGAGATTATTGTTGCTGTGAGTGAAGGAAAGATGCTGAGGAGATGAGGTGTGAATGTGACCTGCTATGAGGAGGTGAAAGTGATGATCCAGGCTGATGAAGAGGTCACTTTGGTAAGGATTCCATCATATTATATGTTTTTAAATTGTTGATTTCATTTTTTAAATCATTTTCACATCATTTTATCTATATTAGGGTTTTTTCAAGAGGGCCACACTTCTATCCCAAGGATAACACTATTGTCCTAGGCTACCATGGTAATGTCTGCAAATTATGCTAATGTTCAATGCTATGGTCTCATTTGTAGTTCTAATGTCATATAGACTAAACATTTAATTTTTTGATTTGAATTTACATTTAATGATTATTTTAGCATGTATATTTATCATTCATAGATGCTAATGTTGTATTCTAGGTATTTTATAAGTAGATGTATGCATGAGGGAGTTCCATAGTGGTTAGATGATGGAGTGGTTTGCAAGTTGCCCTTGACAGATGATGAGAGAGTATTTGTGGATAGGGATGGTTTTCATTACATGACATCACTTTCATTGATTCCCTAGGATTGTCATATGATGACTACATTGTGAGTAATGGAATGCTGATACATGTACTTTTTGGCTACCCACTAGAGAGATTACTATTTCTTTGGAGGATGTGTATTGGATATTTAGATTGCCCATTACTGGTCAAGAAGTTATATTAAAGGAGGCATCTAGAGATAGATCCATAAACCAAGCCTTGAGTTATTTTTTAGATATACCTATAGGGACTCATCATCATGGGAGTAACAGTGATGTGTTATTATCTATGATTGTTACATCTAGTGTTCTTCAGTTACAAAAGTTTTTGGTAGTGTTATTGGATTCATTTATTTACATTGATGGTAGTGGTGTATCCATTTCATATAGGATGCATAATATTATTCAAGACATAGAGTATCATGGGACCATATACTCATGGGGTTGTACCATGCTGACCCACTTATATTGGGATTTGTATCATTTTACTCAAGAGTTGTGCAGTGGTAAAATTGGATCATTAATATTATTACATTATTGAGATTATGAACACATTACAGTGGCTAGACCAGAGGGTTTTCCAAGTGTGGATTAGGTACATCTATAGTTATTTGTAGATAGGTGGACTGGCACAACTCCCATGTGATTAAGGATCATGATGCACTATCAATGGGTGTTGGATCAAGTGATAACAAGAGAGATTATTTGGAGACAATATAGGGTATTTTATGGATGGCCCAAGGATGGGATGTAGTTAATATGGATTTAGGTGAGCTACTGGTTTCATGCTCAATGAACCATAATTTTTGAGAGATTTCAGTATGAATGGATGACATAGAACTATGGTGTGGTCCAAGATGTGCCTGTCACACCATGGGTGTGGTTGAGGAGTATCCAGGCTCTAGTGAGGTTGGGTAACAAACCAAGACTCATAATGACTGAGTTGGATTTGATTCTAGTGACATAGTGAGATGTCATGATAGAGATACCTAATGTAGATGATGTGGGGGTTATTGATGCCTTCATATTGTGGAGGGGAAGACACAAATGGATGCCACTATTTATGAGAGATGGGGATATTATAAAGGATGTACTAGATCTAGAGTCCATTAGAGAAATTGAGGGTACTTTGTCATTATATGTTTACATGCTCGGTTTATTTAGTATTGGATTATAGATTTAGATATCTAATGTATTATGTTGGCATGTAGGTGCAACGGATGATGAGTACTAAGATACCATCATTAAGCTTGCATTATGAGAGCTTACATAACACATTCTTGATGATGCTATGTATGATGGGTTAGTGGAGAGGGATAAAAAGGTTGCAGGCATCCATGGACACCTATTTGATCAAATGACCATTACCACCACAACATATAGGTGGGCAGTAGCAAACTAAGATGAGGTAGTGCAAAGTTGTAGAGATGATCCATGCCCTAACTTGATAGTCTAGGTGGAATAGGTGGTAGGATAATGGATAACTATATTCATCTTCAACATGATCATATCAATTTAATAGCTGAGGTAGCAGTGCAATGAGAGAGGGAAAATAATTTTAGAGCTCGGTCTCAATCTAGATCTAGAGAGGATGTGAGAGCATTGAGATCTAGTGTGTATGAAAGTGAGGGTGATGATATAATTTAATGCCTCATCCTATAGACTCCTAAGAAATAATTGTAAGAGAATCAAACTATGAGTGATATGTGCCATAAATTTTATATAAGCTTTGAGGTGAAAGTATGGATCTCCATGTCCATTAAACTTTAGTAAAGTTGGTATTTGAAACTTCTTTGGTAATGCTGCATTGATGATTCTACACAGGATATGATTGACATGGATAACATTGGGATCAACCCAAGAGTAGTATGATTTGGTTTCCAAGGTGAGTTGGTGTACTTTTTGTTTTAAATTACCCACATCATGAATTAAGGAGATTACCTCTTGTTAAGGTATATTAACATTATTAAGAGGTTCATTTAAACATTGAATATTACTATTAATTTTAGCTATTGGTATACTATTTTGTGGAGCATTATTAGAGATATTAAGTTGGATTATGTAACCTTTGGAGGGGTGATAGCTTGGATCTTGTGGGAGGGAAATTGGATATAACCCTCATGGAGGTTAGCATGAGGAACATGTGCTACTATAGTAAGGAGGGGTGGAGAAATTCATTTGTATCTCTTACTTTGTTAATTTATAAAGAAGTATCACATGCTAATGGAATATAATACACATTATTGTCAAGCAAATGTAAACCATGTAAATTATGAACATAAGTATAAATTTATACATTTTAATCTAAATACATATTATTGATTGAATTAACATTTATAAGCAATAAATTTCAACATGAGAGATGGGTGAAGTAGAGAGAGGACTGGAATCAATTTTTTCTTCACTAAAATCATAGTAATCATTGTTATTCCAAGTTTCATCAAAATCAAGATTTATTTCACTTGTAGAGTTAAGGGAACAAGAACTATCATTTTCATGTTTAGTAAAAGAGAGTAGAATAAGATTTTAACCTTTTACTACTATGCAACATAACATCATGTGTATATGGAATGCAATGTGTTTATTCGCTAGCTATGGGTGAAATGCACATGCTATCATTATTTTCAATAATGGAGTGAAGGGTAGAAAATGTAGCAATCATATTTTCATTTGACACATTATGACATGTAGGATAAGAGTTAGAGATATTTGAATTATATTTATTTTGCATGGAATCCATATGTTGAGCTTGAAAGGTAAAAGAAGGTGACAGCACAATATCATCTACTTTGATATAATCCATGTAGGAATATAGATACATACACAAGATCTAAAAATGTAGTTGTAAGCAAAGCATATCACACATATCAATTATACACAACACAAACATTATTGTGGAAAAACCTCTATGAGGGGGAAAACCCACCAAAAGTGATTTTTATATATTGAGAAACAAATTTACCCCAATAAAATTTATCTTCTCACTTATCCTCTCTAAAATAACCTTCAAAAAAATCTTGAATAAATTCTCGTGAAGAATCATATGAATATCAAATAACCTATAATAATTTTATAGATAATTTTGATGGGAGGTGACCATTGTGAATAATGGGTCCAACCATTCTGAAGAGTCATTAAATAAAATATTGGTAACTATTAAATAATTATAATAATATTATTTATTTTCATGAGGTTTCCATCTCATGTTAATAAATAATATATTATTATTATTATTTAATAAATAACCAATATAGACTAAGGGTTAAATAATCATCACTTAGTCATTAAATACTCTAACACTCCCCCTTAATGTTAAGTGGGGATAAAAGCCATAGTCACCATAAAGGAATTGGACTATGTGAAAAAAATTAAAAGATTTTAAAACTTTCATCATGTCAAAAGTTATCTTTTGAAATAAAAGAAATTATAATCTGTAAATTACTCAAAAGTAAGTTTAGTCTAGCATGATTGTGAGATTACATCTCACTGTTTTTCATGAAAAATCACTAAGCATATTTGGAGCCTTTTATAACATAAGGACCTCCATTACAAATTATGCTTTTTAATATATTTGGGTACAAAAATAAAACTTATATACAAAGTTTTATTAAATCACATGACTTACGCACAAAGTTTACAATGCTTTACAATAAGAATAAGTATAGAGAAAGAGAAAAAATACATGGCTGTTAGGAAGTGGTATTGTCGTGCACACTCCCCCTCAATGGAAAATTCAAGAGACCTAACATTACACAAAATTGACAAAACTTAATAGCACTAAGTAGTTTTTTGAATATATCTACCACTTGTTCATCCGTAGGAAAAAAATATAGATTAATATCACCATTGAGGACTTTCTCTTAGATGAAATACACATGAACTTCAATGTGTTTAGCTCTTTGGTGCTGTATTAGATTTTTTTCTAGAGTTATACATCTTTGGTTATCACATCTAAAATAAGTTCTCCTAACATACTTCATATCTATGGTTTCTTTAGCAACTTCCATAACACTTCTGTACTTAGCTTTTTTAGAAGATAGAGAGATAATAGGTTGTTTTTTACTGCTCCAAGTGATAACATCTGCATCAAACTTAAACACATATCTATAAGTAGATTTATGATCTAAAGTATTATCCACATGGTTAGCATCACAATAAACATATACATAAGCATTATGAATGGATGCATAAAATAAACCATAATTTAAATTTCCTTTGATATAACAAAGAATATTTTTAGCTAATTTTCAATGATCCAAATAAGGATCTTGCATAAATCTAGAAACAACACTAACAACATGTAAAATATCTGATCTAGTAATGATTAGATAAATCAAATTTTTAATAAACTATTTATATAAAGTAGGATTAGATTTTTTACATGTAGCTTTAGGATCAAGTTTAACACCAACTTCAATAAGAGTAGTGGTAGATTTATAATTAAACATGTTAAACTCAACAAGAAGATTATGTGCATACTGATATTATGATACAACAATTGATTTTTTATCTTGAAATATAGTCATTTTAAAAAAATGATGTAGATTCCCTAATTCAGTCATTTCAAACATTTGAGTTAGTTTATCCTTATATTTATAAATTAAACTAATTAGATCGCTAGTAATCAATAAATTATCAACATATAATACAATTAGAATCAAATGATCATTTTCAACTTTAACAATTTAAAAAAAATTCTAAATAGCATTTAAAAAAACTCAATTCTTTAAAAAAATAAGTAATTTTAGAATACCAAGCTTGAGGAGCTTGTTTTAAACCATACAATTTTTTTTTTAACTTTCATACATAATATTCTTTATTAAGATCAATGAAACTTTTAGGTTGAGTCATATAGATTTTTTTCCTAAATAACCATTTAAAAATGCATTCTTGACATCCATTTGGTGGATAACCCAACCATTTTGGGTTGAAAGAGTAATAAAAAGTCTAATAGTACTTATTTTTGCTATAGGAGTAAAGGTTTCAACATAGTCAATCTCAAGTTTTTGAGTAAACTTGCGAGCAACTAATCTAGTTTTAAATTTATCATTTTTACCAATTGAATTATATTTTATCTTATAAATCCACTTATAACTGAAAATATACATTTTAGGTAGAGGAGGAACAAGATCTCAAGTCTGATTTTTAATTAAGACATTATATTTAGCTTACATAATAATATTCTATCTATCATATTGAGTGGTTTCCTCAAATGATTGAGGTTCACATTTATACATAGTCATTAAAGTATGATAAGAATGTTGACTTCTATTTAATTTATTAATATTATCAACATTAGAAGATTGAAATATAGATTCTACACATTTAGGTCTTTTAAATTGAACATAAAACTTAGACAGTTCTTCAGACTTTAAGTTATCCAAAAATGGATCAACTTCTTCAGGGGCATATATTTTATTATAAGGAGGAACATGATAGTTGGGTTTATCAATAGAAGAACACTGAGGAGGATTCACATAGGGCTCATAATTTTTTAAAAAAGAATAAGAACAGTTTTATTCTCAATAATTTGATGTTAGAGGGATCATACACTTTTAAACCTTTTGTCTTACCTTCATACCTATAAAAATGCAAGAATAAGAAGTGGGATAGAGCTTCTTTCTTTTAACTTTAGGAATAAAGATACAAGCAAGACTACTAAAGATCCTGAGATGAGTGACATCAGTTTTCTTTTTAGTCCATATTTATAAAGGGATAAAAAGATGCAAGGCTTTGATAGGGACTCTATCTAGAATATGAACAATATTCATGGCTATAGCCCATAAGAACTTAAGAATGTTTTTAGATTATAACATTGTTCTAGACATTTTTATGATTGTGCAGTTTTTCTTTTAAGCAACACCATTTTGCTGAAGAGAATAGGGAGTTTGTAGTTCCCTTTGAATACAAAAATTAATGCAGAAAAAAATCAAACTCCTTACTAACATATTTACCATCATTATTAGTTCTTAATCTCTTAATAGAAAAATTATATGTATTTTCAATACTAGCTTTAATTTTTTTGAATTTAGATAACACATCAGATTTATTTTTAATGAAGAAAGACCAGATCATTCTAGTGTAATAATTAATAAAAATAATAGTATACAAATAACTATTAAGATCTACAACATCAAAAAGTCCTACAACATCACTATGAACTAATTTTAAAAGATGTGAAGAATTCACACCATGATTCTTGTGAAAGGGGTTAGTATGTTACTTACCACGTAAGAAACCCTCACAAGTTTTATGATGAGAAGGGATAGAAAGAAGTCCAATAACAAGATTATTTTTAGACATATCATATAAACTAATAAAATTAACATATCTTAATCTTTTATGTCATAATTGAGATTCATTATTACTATATGATGAAAGAAAACATGTAGATTAAGGAGAATATATATAAATCATTCTTTTCAACACCTTCAATAATCAAGGAACTAAACTGATTTATAATAGACCAACTATATTTAAGTAATGTTATAATAAAATTATAATTTATAAGTTGAGAAAAAGATATCAAATTCTTTTTAAGCTTATGTACATAGAAAACATCATTAACAACAACATTTGAAAATTTTGCTTTTCCTTGTTTAGTTGCTTCTAAAAAAGATTTATATTCAAAGTAAATTCTTTCAGAGATATCTTCAGAATCAAATAAAATATCAGATAAGCATGTCATATGGTACGATGCACCGCTATATAAAATCCACTCATTTTTATTTGAAGTAAATAAAACAACATACAAAGCAATAACATTTGAATCTTGATTGTTATTTTGATTAGGGTTTTGATTTTTCTACTTATTTTGATTAGATTTTTTCTCATTGTTAGTTTTAGAAGTTTGATTTTTATTTCTATCCTTATTTTTATAATAGATTTCCATTCAATGACCAAATTTACCACATAAATTGTAATTTTCATTAAACTTAGGTGTATGATTCTTATTACCTAATATTTTATTCTCATATTTGCCTCTAGTAGAATTAGGTTTAGATTTTTAGTGTTATCAAAAACATTATTTAATGTGAGAAGTGCTTGAGTGGCATTCTCTTTAGAATCAAAATTTATCATAACTTTCTCTTATTGAATCAAGAGAGCAAATAAGGTGGTAAGGTCAAGGATATTTTACTTAGTTTGATACTTAGAATTTAAAATTGAAATAAAATTTCTAATTTTTTCATGAATATTTAACTAAATGGTAAAATAAAACAATTGATCTTGAATAAAATTATAATTATATCCATCTAACTAAGCTTCAATATTTTTTATTTTAGCAAGAAAATTAATAACTTTTTCATCACCCTTCATAGGTGTAGTTAGCAACTCAAGGATTAATTTAATAATATTTGAAGGGTGAGTGCCTTCATGCATGGACTCAAAGAGTTTTCAAGCATCACTAGGAGACTCTTAATTACCAATGTAGAGAAGGAATTCATCCTTAACACTCTGCAAGATAATGGACATAGCTTCCTATGATTTTTATTGAAATGCATTGGTAAGTTCTAGGGTCAAATGCCATACAAAAGGGCATTTTTTACTCCTAATGATAATATTTCATAGTTTACAGGTCATAAATTCAATTTTAACATGAATTTTACATATATTATAGTTATTTTTATTAAGCATTTGAGATTTATCAAAGAAAAAATGAGGCAAAGTCGTAGCTTCTCTTTAAATAAGACAGTAAATAAATATTAAAAAAAAACTATTTTAAATGATTTTTTAAACTATTTTCAAAATAAAGTAAATTGCACATGAAACTATACTTAAGTAAACAATTTTTATGTCAAACAATGCAAAAAATTGAATAAAAAATGCACTAATATAGGTGTCAAAAGAATCACACTCAAAATTATTACTTAATCACTATTATTAAAAAAAATGTAAAAACTTTAATAAGAGGCTTCAAAACAAAAAATAGACAACTCTAATGCATCCAGAACATGCCAAAACCTAGATATCGACTGGCTACATGACTATGTCAAAAGAATGATTCACTAGGTAGAAAGTTGAAACAAGTTTGACACCAGATAAGGGTTTACACTTGAGAAAGTTGACATGAAACCCAAGATTGAAATTCAAATTACCTTAATTTGAAAAAAAATTCAAAAATAAATAAAATAAAGCTACCTTGTGACAAGCTTTTAACAAAATAAAAGCTACCAACCCTTCTACGAGTCTACTTGATATTTATATATTTTTATTTGATTTTTTAAAAAATAAAAAAATAGAAATAAATATACATATGGTGCATATAAATTCAAAAAGTAAATCAATTAAGTTTTTTTAACTTTTGGATAAAAAAAGATCACCCAAGGTGGGACTTAGGGTTGGCTTGCATGAAATTTTTAGATTTAATTAAATCAAATATTTTAAAAATATATTCAAATAATTAATACTAACATTTTTATTTCTCTATGGCTGGTTATGACGCTCTTGTAGGTGAGCAAATGATCACAATAAATTTTACAAGCTTTTAAATGAATTAAATTTTTTAGAATCCTCTTTACATTATTTGTTAGTGCCAGAACAAGCTTCAAAAAGAAAATTTTGGTAGAGAATTTACTATTTCACATCTCATCTATACAATGGCATTAAATAGGATCAATAAAAATTTAAGAGGCTGAATGAAAGCTTCTCAGTCCTCAAAAATGAATTTGGGCTGCTTAAATATGCATAAAATGACCTTTTAGAGCACCCAATCTTCTGAAGAATGATAGAAATAATTTATTTTTTATTTTCTTCCTTGTATGGGCTATACAAAACTCTACATATTTGATAAAATAATTAAAAAAAATATATTTTATCTTATCAAATTCTCTAGATCCTTCACTGAATAATTACCAAGATCTTGCCAATCAACCAACACTTCAATCAAGCTCTACTACCATGATATAATCTATGTAGGAATATAGATGCATAAACATGATCTAAAAATATCATACATATCAATTATACACAATACAAAAGTTATCGTGAGAAAACCTCTACGTGGTAAAAAACCCACCAAAAGTGAATTTCATATATTGAGAAACAATTTTATCCCAATACAATTTCTCTTCTCACTTCTCCTCTCAAAAATAACCTTCATAAAACTCTTGAATAAATTTGTATGAATAATCCTATGAATATCAAATATCCAATAGGGGTAAACCCTATTTTATAGACAATTTTTAAGGGAGGTGACCGTTGTGAATAATGGGTCCAACCATCCTAAAGAGTCATTAAAATAAAATATTGGTAATTATTAAATAATTATAATAATGTTATTTATTTTCAAGAGGTTTTCACCTTTTGTTAGTAAATAATATATTATTATTATTTAATAAATAACTAATATAGACCAAGGGTTAAATAATCACCACTTAGTCCTTAAATGCTCTAACATACTTTAGTTTGTAATCCTATAAAAGGTGTAATATTAGTTATGCATGCTTTCTTGAATTGAATTGAGAAAGGTGAAGAAAATGTATTTTACTTTTATATGTTAAGAACATCATGTGGAGGAATTATATTTCTTGAATCATGTAAAATTAAATTGATTTTCTTACTCTTATACTGGTTCAATTATAATAAGGATGTAGCAAAAGTGGTTGAAAAATAAGAATCTTGTTCAAACAAAACACTACCTATAAGGAGCTCTTTTTGCCTTATGTTGTTAAGTTAATTTTGAGAAGTGGGTGAAGAAAGAGGAGGAGAAGAAGACACATCTAGTCTATCCTCATAATAACTTTCATTATCATGCTCATAATAATCACCATATCCATCATTACAACAATAATCATCATCATTATAAATGAAATCATGCTCATTATCAAGTGCTAGTGTAAAATTTTAAAAATTGGTTCATTCATTTGTATAACTATGTGAAAAGTTTAAAAATTGATCAACTGGGTAAGGGGGAAAAGGTTCCCTAGAGGTCATTTCAAACTTACCACAAAAGAGAATGTAAAAAATGAACAATAATCAAACAATGGGTAGAAGATAATCTACCATAAAAATATTTGAAAATATGCTAAATATTCAACCCAAAGTACCAAAAATAAAAAATTGACTTGAAACCTTAAGGGCTAATATTTGGATGTGTGAGGACCTATTATGTAGATCTAGGGTTTGCAAGATTTTTAGACACAATTTATAATATGAAATTAATGAAAAATCTAATAGAGGAATGATATGGATTAGTTAGGATGTGCAAAAATTAGGAAAAATTAGAATTGTATAAACCCTAATTTATTCCACAAGATCAGAGAAGGCAAAACCTACAAAAGGAATTGGGGTTGTTAAACAATATTCAAAGTAAGTCGAGTTTATCAAATAATTTAATTTATTAGGTGTTTACTAGTGTAAACCCTAGATTGTTAAAGGCACTGATTAAAAAGGGTAAATATAGATATATATTACAAATAGCTAATTTAATTTATTTACCCTAAATAACAAGTATTTGGAGAAAATCCACTTATTTGGAATAAAACATGCATCATTAGATAATGATAATGCTGAAGTAGTTCAAGAAAATAGAGTCCTTATCTTCTATAATTAGAGTTCTAATTACCTTAGGACAATAGTATGGTCAATGGGATAGTAGTGCACTATGCCATTGGTAAAGGCAACACACTAATGTCATTTTATGGGCAGGGCCCCTAAGACTTTTGGGGATGCTACAAGGGGTCTTATAATTTTAGTAGGTGTATTCAAGATATTTTGATCATCTTTCTATATCATTATTTGGATGTTTGTCCTTTAAAACCCTAATAAATAATTGCATAAATGAAACAAAATTAAAAGCAAATACAAAAGGAAGGGGAAATGGTGGGTTGTGTGATATTAAGATTGCAAGATACATAACTATTGTTGTTATGACCACTACCTACATTAACCCCAATGATAGGGGTCTTTGATCACACGTATTTCTCCCTTAGGGAACATGCATAATCAATGTGCACTGTATACTATAATATCTTTTTGTTTAAGTTATTATTTTATCAAACATATAGATCTATGTGTGATGTTGAGTAATATGTAAAGTGTTGAGCTATACTATTGATTGATTTTTATGTAATTATGTGTCAAAATGTAAGTTCTAGTTATAAAATGCCTTGTGATGCTCTTTATATAGAAGGAAATTTAATTTGAATGTGAGACACATGTTTACAGGTAGATAAGGTGACCCAAAGAAGGGTAAGGACTTGAAAAAAGCTAAAAATATGATCATTGGACAATAATGTTGAGGTGGATAATAATGTGGTGTGCTACTGTCTAAGACCATGCTATTGTCTTATATATAGAAAAATAGGTTGTGATTAAAAAAAATAGGCTAGGGGCCCTTATGACTGGGATAGGCATGACATAAGACCACTATAGGTGTAAAAATAGGGAAGATAAATCTTAATAAGGATCAAAAGACCAAAGTGACAATGCGAACAAGACTCCCATTCATTAGTAAGAACTTTATGTGAAAGAGCTACAAAAGACATAATACTTGTGTTTTCTTGACTAATTTAATGTGTGTGTGTTCTCTTTTATTATTTTATTTTATTGTATTATACAAACTAGATTTTTTTATGTATATATATACCTTTTATAAAAATATATCCATAATCAAATCCTATTGTAAACAATGTATATATATATGTTATGTTATGTTTTAATAAAATCAAAATATCTATATTTATTTACATGAAATATATATGCATATTTTTTATTTAATTTATTTCATTATTTCATTATTTATTTATTTAAAACAAATTGAAAATTTTGGTGTTCGACTGACCCCATGTGGCATGTGGCTGCAGCAAGACCATCATCCACCACCTTGAATTTATAGGAGTGTGGTGGTCGACTGGTCGAGCCCCTCCCACCTTCCATTAATGGAAGGGAGGATTGGGGTTGTGACAGCAACCCTCCCCCCTCCCACCCGCCCCCTCTCTCTCTATATATATATATTGAAAGTTTTTTTAATAACTTCTTTTATTACAAATTTATTTATATATATATATATAAATAAAATATACACTATAATTATTATTAAATCCTATTTTTAAAAATAAATTGAAATATTTTATTATCATTTAATTTGATTATGAATAATATTTGTATTATATATATATATTATTTTATATATCAATTATTTTACACACACACATATACACATATATACTTAAAATATATAATTTGATATTTTGTAAGTAAATACACACACATAAATATATAAATAAAATTAATAAAACACATTAATTAAATTAGATATATAAAGAGTATATATCTATTATTATTTTGAATAGAATATAAGAACACATATTTTCCTTTTTATTTCCAAAAAAACATACAAATCAATTTAGTTCATAATGTAAGATATCTAGTCTAGATCATTTCAAATTTAATAATTATTTATTGACTAGTTTATTGATTCACAAATTGTTATTATCAAACTATGCATAAATGTGATTGCAATATATTAAGACAACATTCCTTACCTTATTATTATCCAAATGCAAGTAAAACTTACCAAATAGATTAATTAGATGTTCCTTGACAAAATAAACAAAATGATTAAAATAATTATTTTATTTTGACTTGTAACTTAATTAATGAAAATAAATCTAAATTATTTATTTATTTGTTTATTACTTCTAATAACTTAAATTCAAGTATAAATATACAATGAGTAAATAAACTATATTATTCATATTATCCACATATAATTATAAATGTATTTCTATAAGTAAAATAGAAAGTATAATGACTTAATAGCTTTTCAAATTGGTTGTGAAAATTCTACAATTTGTGATATGCATAAGAAAATATTTTCAAAATGTAGAATATTAATATAATTTTTGAGTTTACATTCTACATTTTATTACCTTGTATAATCTAAAAATAGGTGAATAACGCCATGAAATTAATCTCATATACCTTGGTAACTTTCGTATACTATTGCAATCACAAACTCTCTCTTCACAAAATAAAAATAAAATGGATAATTTCTTATCAAGATAACCAATCGATACACATCCTAAAAAGGGGTAGAAGAGAATGAACATTTACGAACTATCTAAATCCTTTAACTACAAGAAAAAAATTTAATCTCCTTCCAACTTAACCCAATGAAGGAATGCATTCATTTATTTTAAATACTAATAATCCAAATCAATATGAAAAATAATCTCATCAATATCCAAGAGAAATAATAGTAATTTTACTTCATTTAATATATCAACTCATTATTTGTATATCATAATAATGACTCTTTTCCATAAGACTAAGCTTAAGATCAACTCAAAATAGAATGAATGCAATGTGTAAACACTATCCATGTACATATTTGAAATATTAACTATTTACATACTAATAAGGATGTATAAACATTCTTTCAATATAATAATACAGAAAGGATACAACAAGCTTATAACAAGATAAAGAGAAATAATCTCAAACAATACGAAGTAAAAACATTGTCTCCCCTTACAACCATGTATAAGAGCACATCAAAATACATAAGGATACTAGCCATTACAATGTTCTTCACCATCTCACTCTAAAACAAGAGTCATCATGGATAGAGATATTACAATAATGTGACAAATTTTCAAGTTATAAAATAATACATAAAACTAAAAAAAGTGCCAAGACATTAAGTTCCAAGTGACTCAAAATCTACTCCCAATCTAATCCCAAAGACTCTATAGTAGACCAAAGGAGGGTGTTTGACCACCCATAATATAAGCATAATCACATGCCTTCCTCATCAAGTGAGGCTCATTCATAGCCTCCCCCAATCCCAAGGGAAAGAGGAATGACTCAACACATATACATGAGGCTATAAGATTCAATAAGACCAAGGTTGTTGTTACCAAGATGCAAATAAATAAAATTAAGATTAAAAACACAAAATAAAATAAAACACAAGGAAGTCTCCAAGACTTAAATATGAGGAAGAGTGGAGGGTAATTATTTTCCATAAATATTGATAAGGGATTTTCAAAGCCAAATCAAAAATTTCACTTCTCATAGATGGAATTATGCCTCTAAGGCAAGATTTAGGCTTGTCCGACAAGTTAATAGTAAGACTCCACTCCATTCCCAAATTACTAACACATTTACCAATCGCCACATGGGTGGTATAGGAGTGATTCTAAAATTCCCATACCCACATGCATACAACAACTTAAAAAAGAAAAAGGTGACATATCAAAAGGAAAAAATCTTAAAAATAGGATTCAAAAACATGTATAAAAAAAAACACTTGTTTATTCTCATTTAAAAGAAGGATTCATTTAAGAGAATTAAAAAGAGATAAAAACATTGAAACATAAAAATTTTAAAGTAAAAAATAAAATGACCTACTTCAAAAAAAAAGTTTCCCTTGAAAATATTCCAATCCTTAAAGCTCCCAAATTCTCTTCAAGGTTTTCCCCCAAAATCCAAAATTCCAAGATACTTGAAAAGAACAAAGTCTAAAAGAAGCTCCTTAAAAAGAGAATAATATAAAAATATTTACCAATAGGATGGTGACATGTGGCCATCCACATCCAAAGGATGCAACCACCCTCTATAATTCCTCTTACAAATTTCATAAATATCCTTACACACTCACATGAGTATTTCTTCCACTCAAATATAAAATATAACTTATTTATACAAAAATGAGGGTTGTTTGTGGGAGAAAAATTTAGGCCATAAATGAGGGCATTTATATGACCAAAAAATGGTTGAATATATTTTAAAAACCCACATACCCAATGGGTATAGGTATGGGCCTAAAAAGAACTTGTAAGACAAGGTTTACTTATCAAACACTCAAAGAAAAAGGTGGTTGAAGGAATAATTTTGGAATTGCACATAAGGGTTGGGTTTGTGGGTAAACTCAACCCCACATATAGGTTAGTTAAACCTTATATAGGGTTAATTTAGGTCTAGGTTGATAATATTAAACTAAAAAAGTTTAGGCTAAAACATCATAATTTCAAACAATAAAAAGGAAATATAAAAGAGTACAAAATAATACATTTAGCAATTTGAAAAAAGAAAGGGTATAAGATTTAAATGTTTTGAAGGGGTAAAATGTGTGTATATGGTTTTTTGAGGCACATTTGAGTCCATTGTAATCCCACCTTTGGTCCCCTTTAATCTACACACTTAATGCAACATAAAATACATCTAAGAAAATAATTGATATCTAAATAATATAAACAAGTATATATAACACACACACACACACACACACACACACACACACACACACACACACACACACACACACACACACACACACACACACAAGTATGTCACAAAACCAAATTATTATCCTTAGTCAAATATAATCAAATATAAGTCAAAAAATGAATCATCATGTTATTTAACATCAATATCCAAATAAAATATACATCCACTCAATCTAATCATGCTAACCACACATACAATTAACTTATATTGAATTAACTAACCAAGGTACATAGTGATAATATCATATAGCCCAATACACATCCATAAAGTATATAGAATATAACAAAACATACAATAATAATATAATAAGGATAACATTAAGTATCTCATGTCAAATTTTCTACACATCTAAGGGGTCACCACATACGACAAATATATCAAGATGACTAGGGTTCATAGGTTCAATACAAGGGTTATTATACCAGGGTTGAGTGATAATCATTAAGCACACAATCAATTAAAGATTGAAAAATTTAAGACTACATTATGCTTAATGTTTTCTTCTATGTGCATATGATGGTATTTAAAATAGGAAAAGAAGCCTTTCTAAATTCATATGATTTATTTCAAATCATTGACCTTGACAATTATAACCATACAAGGAAAACATAATAGTTCATGTAAGTAATTGAACAAGGTTTTAAACATTTTTGTACATAGGAATGCCAGTGGTGTTACTCTAAAATAAGCTACTCATTCACTATATTTAAACCAAGTAGGGGAACCCTTAGGTCAAAACAAGATGTTCAACTCAAAAAGAGACACAATGATACAAAACCAAGAAATAAAAACAACAAAACAAATATAAAATAAAATGCAACATGATTTAACTAAATCAAGGGATGGGAAGAAAAGTAAGCCAAAAAAGAAAAGAAAAGAAGAAAGTATTTATAAGGTGTTCCAGGCTAATTCATGTCTGAAATTAATGTTTGAGGAATTGTCCTTAGATAGGTAGTGGAACATACTCACCAGCTAGAAACCTTAGGTGGAAAATATTCTCTCCCAATATTTTAGAAATTAAATAGGGACCTAGCCATAAGGCATCAAATTTTATATGTTATCCCTTTTGTTTATGAGCCTTATCCCACATAAGGATAAGGTTTGAGACCCAAGATAATTTTGATTTAGATCATTTATCAAACCAAATTTTGGAAATCCCTTAGTGTTTATTGAAGTTCAACAAGGCTGCATCTCTTTTTTCATCTAAGTGCATAAGATTCAAGAGGCATGTCTCTACCTGGTCATTTATTCCTAAATAATCAGCCATAAACTACAAGGTAGGAATCCTTAAGTTAATTAGAAAAATAAGGTGTTGGAAATAAAATAAGTGGTAAGGATAAGTGCCTAAATCCATCTTATTTCTAGTCCTATCATCCCATAATGCCAATTTCAAGATGTTATTCCAATTCCATTGAATCTAAAATTGTGAATATGTGGAAGCCATGCCTATATGAAATGCCTTGACTTAATCTAAAAACTATTCCAAGTTTGGATAACATGTATCTATGACATGAACCCATTTATATGCCCCCTTTGAGGTGAGGGAAGAATATAAACCAGTAGTTACTTCACCTCAAAGGATAAGAAAACTAAATAATCTATAAATGAAACCATGTAACATATAGAAGAATGTGTATAGGTAAATGTAGAAATGAAGTGCATAGAAAAATGTGATCACATGAAGGCCTAAGATGCATGATAAGGATCATGACAAAATCTATATAGTAATAGTACAATATCAACAAGCAAATCAAGTACACACACAAAAGCAATCAAAAGCAAGTCAACATAAAATGGCCCTAGGAGACCACAAACAAAGGGCATGTTCAAATTCTACACAATCAAAAGGACATGCCTTAGTAAAAGGTGCACAAAAGAAAGGATTGACATATTCAAATGTCTATGAAAAAAAATGACATGCTTAAATGTCAAATAAACCACACATAGGTATGGGGGCCATAAACAAAAGATCATATCAAATGCTCGTACAAGCAAGACAATAACAAGTCAAGACGCTTGAGGAAGTGCATAAGGAAAAACATAAGAAAATAACATAGACATATCATAGTAGCACATAGATAAAATGTGTTAACAAAAAATGTCAAGTGCATAGCATATCATGTACCTCATGAAAGATGTAATAATGGATAAAGGCATGTGTAAGTACATATGAT
Organism: Torreya grandis; assembly: GCA_037957365.1. Taxonomy (NCBI): domain Eukaryota; kingdom Viridiplantae; phylum Streptophyta; class Pinopsida; order Cupressales; family Taxaceae; genus Torreya; species Torreya grandis. Next base: position 2,264,368 of record JARHVA010001461.1, on the reverse strand, counting down.
CTCAAACATGATAATGAAGAGACCATAAATGGTATAACCTATGTGTATCATGACCATAGAGGTAGATGCCCCCAATGTCCATATGGCATGGGTATAGGGAAGGCCCAACATTTGAAATAGGAATAGATCATACATCTATGTATGCTTGAATCAAACTTGCGTAGAAACATGACACACATGTGTATATATAAATAATTGATATGACATCCATTAAAATGAAAATAACACATAGCTGCCAAGGAGCCAATAGAATATATAGGTGGTGAAATTATTTATGGATATTTTGAATGGTTTTATTTTTTATTTTTTTTGGTATTTTTGGAATGTGAAAGGGAAAGACTATTCTATGATCCCATCCAAATGGTGATATAGATATCTCCTCATTATGAACCTAATGTAATAAGCTCATGATGCTACTAAGGAACATGCATAGATGTAATATCTATCACTATAGTATTTGTGATGCTCTGTGTATGTATAATAGGACTCTATGGTCTTTTAGAAATAGGAGTAGGGGTTTATGGGACCCATCATTGAGTGGTCTATGGTTTATTGGAAATAAAAGTAATCAAAACATGTGTAGATGATCTAGATATATAAACATGGTGTGTAGTAGATGAGTATAATGTGGAATCTACTATACGTATTTGATGTAATGGTATCTAAAGTATTGGCCACCTAGTAAAGGGGATTACCTATTACTTACCCTTTTTTAGTGTGTTAACCTTAGAAGGTTTGGTAATTAATTATCTAGGTATAAGTTTATCTTATTCAAGAGGATGCTCATATAGGATTCTATAAACTATAATTACCTAATTGTCATGAATGTATTTAACACACCCATATACTATAGAAGGTGTATACATATAATATTTTTAAAATTTATCAATTATTGATGCTTTATCTTTTAAAAACCTATCAAGTCTCAATCTCTTTGAGTGTATGCCTTAAAGGGTGCACCAAAAAAAGGGTGGGAAGATCATTGGTGCTTTGTAAGATTGTTGTCTATACCACCACTTTATATCTACACAATGATCTCCTATACACTTCCTTAAGTTTTGAATCCTCTCTTTACACACTCCTCCAAACAATTCACCACATTACTTCGTCCCTACCTAAGCCTAAAACCATTTTTGACATTTACCGAATAATGTCAGCCTAGGTTGACCATATATTCTAATTGATATTTATGCATTATGAGTCTAGGTTAGCCTTGACTAACCTAGAATGAGACCTAACTTGTTTTTATTAATTAACAATACAAAGTCAAATTAGGCCAACCATGTTAGTTAAACTTTCAAAAAGGTTGAGGGTTAGATCTAGCTATACATACACATCTATTTCTATCATTTATGAGGAAGAGAAAAATAAGAGTAACGTATTGTGCATCTAATTTTCCACCATTATACTTAAGGAACATAGCTTAGGGTTTTAATACTTTCTTTAGAGATAAAGATATTATCTTATGGAGAAGTCTTTTGGATGCATAGAGAAGTTGTGTATCCTAAATATGACTTATCTTTATTATCCTTACATATCATAATAACCTCTTAAGAATCATCTTAGCCAAGGGAGAGATTGAGGCTCGATAGGTTCATCTTCAAAGGTAAGTATTCTTAAATTTTTTCCTTCTTTGTAAATGTAGATAGATTTACATTTGTAATTCTCTCACATGCATTAGGATTTACTATACATTGACTTGAGTTTATATCTTATATGCACATTTATTTTTTATGTTTATTACCCCCTAGTTTGTGCCACAAGCTCTAGTGAGCACTAGATTATAATTTACTTTGATTTTGAATTTACTTAGTGAATATGAAAACATAGGACCTAACTAAGGTTATTGCATGGTGTTACTTGACTAGAGGCTTTGAAACCCTCTCTAATGATGTTATTATGGTAAGAGACCCCTTGGTTAGGTTACTAACCTATCCATCTTGTTCATGACCTTAAATATCTAATGTATCAAAAATCATAAGTGTAAGTAGGATTTATATTCTCTAAGCTAGGATTGATTAATAGGTTAGATATTATATGCATTCTAGTGAACTCGACATGAATCAAAACCTTGTGGGTTTTATTTCACACATTCATTTTTGTCATCGTATTATATATTTCTATTTTTTTAGTACTGTATTAAACCTGTTAATATAGTTATAACAATCTATGCATAGGTTTAGCACATAGTCACCTCAAAATGACTCTATTATGTCTATGCAAGTCTTCTCTAAATACATGTGACTGGATCAATCAACTCGGCATAATATTCTTCTTCAGCTATAAAATCACATATATAGTTAAACTAGTTGAATCTATTCATAATTCTGCCTTTTTATCATATAGGTCTAAAAATATAGTCAAGCTAGTCGACTCTGTTCATAACTTTGTAGCACACAGGTTTTGAAAATTCCATTGAGCTAGTTGACTCTATTAGCAGAATTTCTAAATCAACACTTGAGCATCATAGCATAAATTTTTTTAATCTAATCATCTTCAAACCCACCAAGGTTCATTATTATTCCCTCTATCATTTCAATTTTTGCTTTTCAGTACTATTTTTCAAAAGTTCTTAGTTTATAAAACTGTAGCCCTACAACCAACTGGGTCAACTAGTTCAAAATAGTTCTATAGCATATTGATTCTATAAAATAATAATTATCCAATCGACTTTTTTATATATTGATTGCATACAGGGTTGCCTGAACTGACTTTGTACTCTTCATAGTCAAGGAATTAACCTCTCTTTGATAGTAATTAATTAACTTTCATTTCAGTTGCTTACATACTTAGAATAAAAAACATAGATTAATTAGATGGTTTTTCAATTTACTGATTTAGTCACACATTTTTTTTATTTTGCACACACTTCCAAATCACTTTACACTAAAAATAATTAAACATTTATCTTTCTAAGGCCTACCTACTTGGATTTCATCACCAAGGGGGAAGCCAACTTGGTTTTCTATCCAAGTATAAACACATGGTTGATGGTATTTATTGGAAAATAACACAACATCATTATCATTATGGGATTATGAAGTGAGGGGGTAGGCCCCAATACCAAGCCAATACCATGACCAATATAGATCTCTTTCATTCTAAGCTTCTTGAAACCATCCTTAGATTGATTTTTAGTTCCTTATTACAACCAAATTTATATCACATTAAATCCAAACTTTATTATAAATTAATAACACTTAAGAATGAACAATTAGTTAGCATTTACTTTCAAGTTGTTGCTTTCTCTTTGATCATTATATTTTATATTAAAAAAATTGCATTAGCTAGCATTGGTGAAAAGTTTATTCTATGTGTTTTATTTAGATCAATCACATTGATCCAATTACTTGTGTGATTAATTTCATTTGCTTAGATATTATCTTGAAAAATATTCCTCTATTTTTAGAACACTATCATCCCTTTCAACATAGTCTCTTATAGAATCTTCATCTTATTTGCCTTCAGTACATAGTCATCTTGTTTGACTGTGTCTATTTCTTGTTCAATTCCCTGTCTAAGCAGTACACAGTTGACCTATCTAGATGTGTCCTCTTATTTCTTGTTCAATTCTCTATTAAGTTCCCTATTTTACATAACATAATTGACCCATACGATTTTGTATCCTATTTCCTGATTTATATTTTCATCAAACTCTTTAGCCTCTTTTTCTCATTATGAATTTACTATTTGAGGATAATATAGAGTTTAATCCAACAAACATGATGAGTCTTACCAATCGTAATATTTTTCTCAATAAACAACTTGTGGCTTCCACTTTAGATGAAATCAATGTTCATGTTGCCACTCGCACTACCAATTATGAGACTCTTCCTCATTCACATGTAGTTCATAATATTTTTTTCTCCTTAGAAGATTAGTGTGAATTAGAGTACACACCTAAAATTCTCTTCTTCATTAATGAATTTCCCCAACATAGAGGAAAGGAACCTTCAACCATTTATAATTTTATGATAGGTCCTCAAGTAGAAGAACCTCTTTCATCCTCCCCTAATTTCTCTCACATATTCGAGGAAGACACTTTATTTGCTTCTCAACCTTTTCCTTATATTTTGTATCCTTCACACACCATGACATATTCTTATATGACCTATTCAACCTCCATGCCAAGTATCACCACTATCATGGTAGGTTCAACTTCTAGTGGGCATTTTCCAAAGACTTTTATCCTTAATCATTTTAGTAGTGCATCTATTTCTACAAATGTTAATCATGATACTAGTGGTTCCTTTTCTACCAATGATAATCATGATACTAGTGGTTCCTTTTCTACCAATGCTTCTCAAGTCACTAGTATGGTGCATGATACTACTCATAATGTAACTCATACCACTAATATGAATACCAATGCTCTATATGCTACACACACTAGTCAAAATACTTCCCAAACTCATCAAATTTTATTGCAAACACTCAACTAAATGCATACTTTTCAAACCAATTTTGCAAATCAAATGATGCAGATGCAAAATCATCTCATTAATCTTTAAAATCAACCCCAACAAGTTTCATGGGGAGTACAAAATCCAAATGCCCCCCTCTCCCCTAGGGATTCCCATGGTAACTTTATTCCTCAACAACCCCTCATTAATAAAATGATCAAACATCTCCAAAATGAATCTCTTGTACCTCAAATTGATAATATTGACATAGGAGGTATCACACTTACCATCACCTACAATGGGTCTACCTATCCCACATTACATTGAAAACATTTGGTAACCTTTATAAACATTGGGCCAAACTTAATACCTCTGATGCTACCAAGATATTATCCAAAGGACTCTCAAGAGTTGCTTTAGACTGGTATAATAAACTAAAAATCCATTCTATCACTAGCTTGGAAAATTTGGTTAACTCCCTAGTACAAGAGTTACAAACTAGTGATCTTCTTGAGAATAACTTAGCTCACTTCATAAATTATAAATAACTTGAGACTGAAACAACATAATATTTCATAAAACATTGGAATAAATTGTCTAACAAATGTGAGCATAATATGGTGGATGATAACCATTTTCATCTATTCATTAATTCTCTCTACCCCAAGTTGTAATATCAGGTTAGGATTCTCTCCCCAGGAACTTTGGAAGAAGTACTCGATCAAGATAAGTGATAGGATTTTATCATGTGCCAATTTTAACCATCTCAACCTACTGCATGCAATCACATGCTCATTAAAAATAAAAACCATCATGATACCAATGATGGCATTACTAATATTTATGCCACTATTGACAATATTCAAGCCATTTCTCCCAACAACACTATGGATCATGCTCCCCCTCCAAACAACACTCCTACTCTTAAATTTTATCAAATAAAAAACATCAATGTACACAAACCATTATCCTTAGCCAATATTAAAAAGAATCTTCCAAGGCCTCTACCATGATATCTTGACCCCACTCATCCAATAAAAACATGGTATGATCCAAATAAATGTGGTTGGTTTCATGCAAGTTGGGGCCACTCTCATGAGACATATAGATAATTGCATAATATAGACATTTATTTTCTTCTTGGTCCAAAATTTGATCATGAATCACTCATTCTCAAGTGCCAACAAGCATATGCCATAACTTTTAAAGCCCACGTAATGCAAAACAAAAATTAAGCTAATTATCATCTTACTATATACAAATACCCTCTTCCCAATCATCAAGATAAAAATTACAAGACAACTCTTATAAATAACATTGAAAGTCTTATAGACATCAATACCAAATATAAAAAGTGGTAAATATGACTAACATGCAAAAAGTAGTTACTTTTATTGATACCAATCTAACACCCACACATCAAACCTCTCAAACATTTCATGTCATTCAAGATACTTCCCCATCTCATCTCATAGAGATGGGGCAAAAGGAACTTATAAATTTCCAAGATCCACTTTAAAAACATCAAATTGATCATACCTCTCACACTATTTCTACTCTTCCTCCAAGATCTACACATATAGACAACATTCCCCAACTTTCCAATAGTATTTCTTCAACCCAATCACAAGAAATACCTCAATCAACCATCTCACCACCTAAACATAATCAACCTATTTATCCTCAAACTAAACCAACTACATCTTACCAACACAAGTTTGATTACACTTACAACCCTCCTTCACAGGAGATATTACAACATTATGCACCTATATCTAGAAATCACTCCATGGGTTATGATGAATGGGACCCCATTATGTAACTTTCTCATTTCCCATCTCAAATACCTTTTATTGAATTAGTGCACACTTTTCATCATCACTTAAATTATCTAATGCAATTTTTGTTGGAAATGAACATCCCTTATCATCTTCTAGTAGGATGTGAAGCTTCTTTGTCTAGGTTTGAAGATAATATCCTTTAATAATGTGAAGAGATGTCCATACATGTTGATGAAACAATGGAAACTTCTCTTTCCCTTAAGTTTCCTATCACTTCCATGATTCTAGATGAGATTTTGTTGCATAAAGATGATCCTTCCCTATTCATTAGCATTCAAATTGGTGATATCCAAGTCAAGCATTCCTTGATTGATGAGGGTTTAGGTACTTGCATTGGCTCTTTAGATTTCATTAAAACTTTAGGATATTCTGAATGCAATCTCAAGTCCACATGTAACACATGTCAAGGCTACAATAAAAGGAAAATGCCTCTTTTAGGTTGCATGTGGATTCTTATTACCATCTCTCCTATCATCATCTATGTGAAAGTTATGATATTTAACTTTCCCCTCTCTTATAACATCTTACTTAGTATACCTTAGACTCATCGTATGAAGGCTGTCACCTCATTCGCATGCCAATGTGTTAAATTCCCCCATAATGGTGATAGTTATAAGATTCAAGGAGACATAAACCCTTGGAATTTTAAGTAATTTTAAGAACATGGTGTCTTTAAAATTCCTACCATTAAACCTTTGCCTAATATCCTATTTAGGGAATCTCAACATTTTAATTTCCTTGTCAATTCTACCTAAGGTTATAATGGTCACCCCAATATCATTGGGAATATACCACCTAACCTTTTAGATTATGATGATGATTCAAATTAGATAAGCCTCAAGATCAAAATTTCTAATCTATCCCCTCATATCATTACCCAACTTCCTCCCTCTTTAAAACTATGCTCCCATCAACCTTTTATCAATGATATCCCTATGGTCTTAACTAAGACTAGACATTCTATTCATCATACAAATTCTAATGATAAGGTCATACCTACATGTACCATTGAGTTGCATACACTCGATTATGATGACAATTATGTTTTAGATGACCTATTTCTAGGAGGACTTATCCAGGCTAAAGATGTTGAGATTTTTTGATATCATACTTATTTATTTTAGTATTTTCATTCATATTATCACATTCCTTCCTTCATAGTGCTTAATTATAGTATTTTTACTATTTTTTATAATGTAGAGATGAAAAAATCACATGGTACACCTCTAATTTTATTAGAGCCTCTTCGAAGCATGTTTATGGATCATGCCATGATTGATACTTACCATTTTGATAGATACCAAGATCCTTATAGTTTTCTTCCCCTAGAGATGTTATCTACTACTCTTAAGCCTTCTACATGTCTAGCTTCACCTTCAACTAAACCTAGTTTAGCTACTACTCCCTCTCTATCTTCAGCTGAGCCTCATCCTATTTCTAATCTTGATTTACCTTCAGATAATCTAGTCTACTTTCTATTTCTTCCCCACATTCCCTTGGTGATGGCTTTCCTCCTTTGCCATAAATTGATCCCATGCTCACCCAATGGGCCGATCAAACTTATTGTGATATTTACAAAGTTTTAGATCATTAGACTAGAGAATATTAGTTATATCAGCGTTCCCTAACTTCTCCTTCTACCTCTTCCATTAGTAGACCCCCAAAGTCTACTAACAAGCGTATCTATTGCTTCCATGGAAAAAATAATCATTCTTGTATTTATTTATAAAAGCCTTAGAAATATATTGACATATTACATCCCACCATTTCTCAACCCAAAAACAAGGCTATACCTCTTCTTAAGTTGTTACTTGAGTATATCCACAAATATGGGGAGGTATATTATATTTAACACTAGTGTGGTAGCCATCATATCAATCATTATTGTATTCTCTAGCAACACCTTCATGATCACATTTTGACAATACCTACTATTTATATTCCTCTTTCCATAGGTCCCCCACACAAGAAGGCTCCCCCTTCTTCACCCATGTCACCTTCTTCCCCATCTATGGCTTCTTTCACACATGTGATTCCTTCCCCACGTGTGTATCCTTCTCCACTAGTGGTGCCTCATTGTCATCTCATAGACACCACTCTTATTCCAACACCTATTCATATCCTTGAGTATTATACACATAATATCCATCATGAGCATGATCTTTTAGATACACCTACATGTTATGTTGATGAGATTTAGAGAGAGGTCTTTGCATAACTTTCCATGAGGATTGACAAGACTCTGGCTGCCATTAGGATATAACTTCATAGAGATGTTTCAAATGTCATGGATAATATTTATGGGAAAAATTATCAACATTTATAAACACAACATGGTGTTCCTTCACTTTGTTCTTCATTTTTATTTTGGATTGGACTTGTGATCCACATTTTTATATCTTATATCATTTGACTATGTGTCAAATTTTATTCCAACTATATATTTCACATGGATATTTATATTATGCGTTATGTATTTTTGATTGGTTTCATTTAATTTATCTTATCTTATATTTTTTTCTTTCCATGATAACATACTTATGTCTATGTGTTCATTTATTTCATGGATTTCTTTCCTTTTTCAATGATTATTTGTCATCTTATCACAAAAAACTTAGATAATTATTATTGTGACTTGGTTATACAAACCTTGATTCCCTTAGTAATCTTTCTTTCCCATTTGATCAATTAGAAAAAAAGACATCTCATTGTACTCCTATTTACTGATCTACTTTGGATCTACCTTTATTTATTTATTTCCTTTCATATGCTAAGCATATATATAGTTGAAACTTGAGATTACATACTGGTTCATAGGTAAGCCTAAGTGTTTAGTCAATCATATCTTTGGATACTTAGCTTCCTTTAACCAAAGTCTAAATCTCATTCATGTGTATCACTTCTACCACTCATGTTGGTTATTACAAATCCATATGGAAGAAGAATAATAAAAGCCATAAAAAAGTTAAAATCCAAATCATTTAAAAGAAGTCAATGATATAAAAGGCAACATAAAAATTTAAAAGTTAAATCGCACTGAAAGATGTGATTCATAGTACATATCCTATTTCTAATCAAATCTCAAAATACATAGTTGGCCTCATGATAGAGTTTAGGTCTATTTGGTTTTGATAGGCTAATAGATTAGAAAAGGAGAATAAAAGAATCTTTTAGTGCTACCTAATTTCTAACACAAGTACCCAATCTTTGTAATAGACTGATGGTTCTATAAGAGGTCCCAAGAAATAGGGAACATGTTGTGGGAAGGTAGGTCCATTTTAATTTTATTATTCATATAACTAGCATGAGTCGATCTTAGTATCTCACCTATTTTCCTATACAACTTTATGCTTATTGTGAGTAGGTATCCTTTGTATTTTGATGGTCACTAAACTCTTAGTGTCTATCTTTTGTACCTATTTTGCCTCACATTTCCTAAGGTCTTCTCATAGATGCCTATGCCATGATTCTTACATTCCCTCTTTAATTACACCATTCTTAATATTTCCCCTTGAGAAATATTATTTTGTTAACTGATCCTTCCCCTTAGGGTTTCCCTTTGCACGTTGCAGTGTAAAACCATGGATAGGACTAGGCTTTGCTCTTAAATTACCATATTATAAACATATTTTAAAAATAATTATCATAGTTATTTCTACCTCATTCGTATTCCATTTATGAGTTATAGTGTAAAACCATGGATAGGAACAAGCCCTCCTCACAACATATTCTAATACCCAGTTCCTACTATAACTGAGTTATGATAAACTTACATGTATCAAATTTGAGATAAGTGGTGTTTGATTATGAGTTACATGTCATTGACATATTTCCCATCTTGATTTAGTATGTTTTAAGCTTATTTCACAAGTCTTTCACTTTTATCTTCTTATTTTTTGATTGTGTGTATGCTTACAATCATTTTATTAACTTTTTTATTCTTCACATCTTGACTTAGTGTGATTAATTTAATTTACCTTTACCATTTTATCTTTCTTTTTATACTTCCCAACTTGATTTATTATTATTGATTAACTTAATTATTTTTATTTTTGTACCATTGGTTTGTCATGTGACTTCCATTTTATTACAAAATTTTCATACTTCCCAATGTGATATTGTGTGATTTTTATTTGTTTTAATTTGGTGTAACTCTTTACATGGTTTAAAAACATTCATTTTTTAATCTATTTTTTTACCATATTTGGTTTATTATATTTATTCATATTTTGTTACTACACATTTCCCATCATGATATAGTGTGTATTACATTTTTTTTGATTAATTATACCTTTTCCAGTCATTTTTTATTTTTTATTTTTAACTATGCATGTGTATCACATAATGCTAGAAAGGAAAACACACATCACATATTCCCCATAACATATACAATAAAAACTAAATACATGTGCTAAAAAGGAAATATATCCATGCATACACATCTACTTCCAAGTACAACTCATGAGATCAATACAATTATCAAAATCAACATCAGCATGTGTCTTTTACAATGTAAAGTATAAATACAATAGCTACAACCCTAAGGCTGTGTCCATCATGTCTATCCTGTGGACTATCCATGCTACCCATATATGCCTATGACTAGCCCCTATTAATAAAACACTATAAAGAGGCAATATGGGATCTCAATATAATAACCTATCCTTATAGATTGGCCAGTGGGCCTGTACCTATCCTAGATGGATGGTAGTCACCATGTACTCGACTCTCTTCTATACTAGGGCCTATTAGGCCTATGCCTCTCCAGATCTAACCCCTATTGGTGGATATAACCTATCACTACATGCCTATAGCTATATTTCAACCTCTCCCACTAGTCTGAACTAGCCCACCGAGGTTGAAGCAGATGGAACCTTAGGACAATCTAGAGTGGTTGGGTTGTATGGTACCAACACCTTGTCTAAAATGTCATGGTACACAACCATAACTAGGGATCCCCATCCGACCTCCTTTATCATAGGATATACAAAAAAAATTTTAGATACATATTAGAATGCATATATATATATATATATATATATATATCTCAAACCATCTATCTATCATAATCATAATGTAACTAATGTTCTATATCAAAATATTAAATCAAATTATAACATTTCTTACTAGTGCTAGTATCATCGATCATAGTTTCCCCATCTACTTGCCTATTGATCACCTCCTCTATTAACTACCTCTACACCAATGCAAATACATGAATCACCACCCAAGCCCACTGTAGTCCTCTCCTAAGTGGTCTATCTATAGACCAACTATGTCTTAGAGCTAATGTTGGATCCCTATGTATAATAGCTAGAGCCTATGCCTCCTCACATTGATGGTGCAAGTCTCTGATAAGCACACAATGGTCAATACTACCTCTATTATGGTACCTAATATTATCTTGATTCCACATCCATTTCATCTCCTCCTCCTAGCCTTACTACCTCCTACTATCATGCTTGACCAACCCATGATCTAGCATACCAAGGCTTGATCATTTGTAACTCCATAGGTACCCCTTTGCCTCCTCTCCCTCTCATCTCTCTAGCATGTTTTTACCAATAATAAATCACTAATATAAGATTCAATGGATGGATTAGTCCCATTTGTCCAAGTATACAATCCAATATATGCATCTCCACCCTTAAAGTGTAGTGTCCCATGATTTGCATACATGCCAACCTTGTAGCAATAGTAGGCCAACTCTACCATATGGAAACTATTTGAGTGTAGGGATGCCACACTATCTGCCTTATATGATAGTTTGTAAGAAAGGAACATGGGGCATAAATTATGATACATGGTCCTGTCTCTATTATAATAACTAAGATAACCTATCATCGATCACATAAGGAAACCCAGCTAACCAATTCATAAAGAACCTCTCATATATCCATGCACCAAGCAAAATCACTAGTTTAATTATCTTCTACCCTATATATATCATCCCATACATATCATGCATAAGATAGACCCAGATGATAGAACCAAAATTGTAGAGTGCTCTTTGATCTAATATGGACTAACACAAGGCTATCACATATAATGGTACCTTCCCATTCGACTTGTGACACAACACTCATGTTTTCATAAGTCCTATCATTGACTTTTAGATGTTTGAAATGGTTATAATACATACATAAAACAATCTCACCCTTAATATAGGGTAGATATTATTTGAGCCTATAGCCCATTGAGATAAGATTCATCTCTCATCCTCATACTCTGGTGTATCAGTGATCATCAATGTCCCACCTATCAGAAGTCTAAACAATGCATGGATATCCTCTAAAGTAATCCCTACCTCAGTGGTATCCCCTTATACCTCCCATTAGAAAGTGTTGGTCAAACATTACCATGATCCTAGGAACATGAAAATGAAATAAATACTCAGAGGGATCTATATCATCTCCATGATGCCGCTAAAGCCCAAGGTAACTAGTCAAGCTCTATCCACATTAGCCAAACATTCCAATAGATTTGGTAGACTGGATACATATATTAGGCACCAATATCTCTATAATTTTTATAAAATATAAAATAATAGAGGATGTATCATATATTGATGTCATAATAACTAAAATACATTCTAAAAAAATTACAAATTATCTACTTCATCAGCTTGTTTGATCTAGTTTTCTATGTTTTCTTATTTTTATACATAATTGACCCATTTGATACTAAATCAACCTTATTAAAGTATTTTTATACAATATCAAACCCCTAGTACATACTTGACCTTTTTTATTTTAAGCTATATCGACCCATTTGATACTAAATCAGCCTTTTCCCAGCTCTAGCATACTACATTAGCCCTATGGTATATAGTCAACCCCCTTTGGCAAACTATATAAGCCACATATTTCCAAATGAATTGAATATAAGGTACTATGTCAACCATCTTCCTATTTCTAACTGTTTTAGTCTATTACTATGTAGTCGAACACCTTCAACAATACTCTGTCAACCCACTATTACACATTTGACCCCTATTTTATTTTTTCCTTACAAACTGATATGAACAGGTTGACTCTGTTCTTTGTCTGCATCAAAATTTTGACCATTTACCATAAATTCCTTAGGTATTTATTGGTGTGATATCTTCCTACCCAGTACCCCATTCTACCCCTAGTCTACCTAAAACTTTTCTAGGGTCTATTTTGATGTCTAGATTTTTCCTACCACTCAATTATATATATTTAGCTTAATTTCAAATAAAATTTCTCAAAAAGTTTGAAATTAATGTTTTCTTACATGTGCTACACTTGTTGCAGTTGCTATGCATCCTCCCTATCAAAGTTGTCATCTATTCACCATGGTCGGTCTCTAGACTCAAACTATTTCTCTTAGAGCTCTAATTTCTTAGAATAGTAAAAATAACAAATGATTTTTTTTCACCCTATTTATATTTACTATTCAAAATTATTTATCTATCAAGTATTTACCACTAGATTCCATTTTTTGCCTGAATTTTTTCTACTATCTCTTTTTAAAAATTGAAATATGTTCTAAAATCTTAACATTATAGAGAATCTTTTCATATATTACATGTATATTTTGTAAAAAATTCAAAATTTCTCTCTTTTTCACTAATTTATATAGGTTTGCCTACATTGGACACTTTCACATTTCTTTCACTTCATTTTTTATTTACAACACTAAGATAAGTAAAGGTGTGTGTTTTTCAATTCATTCTTTCCTTTCATTTATCTTATTTTTTTCTTACTATAATTTATTCAACTTTAGCATTGTGTGTTACTATGTTATTTTCTCAAAGCACCATCCCATGTTGCACCTTCATGACATGTGATGAGATTTGAGTGAGACATATATATACACATAATATTTTAAAAAATGATCAATTATCGATGTTTTCTCTCTTGTAGGAACCCATCGAGTCTCAATCTCTCTAAGTGCATGCCTTAAAGGGTGCACTAGGAAAGGGGTTGGCAGACCATTAGTGCTTCATAGGATTATTTCCCTCTATATCACTTGAAATCTACACAACCATCTCCTATACACTTCCATAACATTTACCTCTTCCCTTTACACACTATTCCAAGCAATTTACAACCTTACTTATCCCCTACCTAAGCTTAAAAACCTTTTCAACATTTACCAAACAATGTTAACCTAGGCTGACCCTATATTCTAATTGATATTTTCATATTACGAGTCTAGGTTGACCTTGGATTACCTATATCGGGATCTAACTTATTTTTATCAATTAAATATATAAAGTCAAATTTGGCTAACCCTATTGTCTAAACTTTTAGAAAGGTTTAGGGTTAAATCCAACTATATATACACATCCATTTTCATCATTTATGAGGAATAAAAGAAGAAGAAGAATATATTACACATATGCTTATCCACCATTATAATTGAGAAAAATAACTTAAGGTTTCAATACTTTCCTTGAAGATATGGATCTTGTCTTGTGGAGAAGTCTTTTAGATGCATTGAAAAGTTGTGTAGCCTAGAGCTGACTTATCCTTGTTATCCTTACATACCACAAAAACCTCTTGTGAAGCACCTTGGCCATGGGAGATATTGAGTCTTGCTAGGTTCATATTCAAAGGTAATAAGTATTCCTAACTTTTTTCATCCTTTTTAAAAGTAGATAGATTTATATTTGTACTTCTCTACCATGAATTAAGATTTCCTATACATTGACTTGAGTATAGATCTTTTATGCATGTTTAATTTTTATGTTTATTACGCCCACTTTATACCATAATATTTTTTGAGCACTAGATTAGAATTTACTTTGATTTTGCATTTACTTAGTGAATATGAAAACATAGGACCTAACTAGGGTTATTGCATGGTGTTACTTGACTAGAGGCTTTGAAACCCTCTCTAGTGATGTTATTGTGGTAAGATATCCCTTGGTTAGGTCTAGTGGATCTATATTGGTCATGACCTTGAATATATAATGTATTAATAATCATAAGTATAAGTAGGATTTATCTTCTCTGAGCTAAGATTGATTAATAGGTCAGTTACATTTTCCTTTGTATATAAAAGGTACTACTCAATGTGTATGGATTCAATGTCTTCCCAATAACGTATCAAATATGCCTATGGAAGGTATAATTGAGAAGTTAGTAACCACATATATAAGACTAACTTATAAAATTAGGTCAATCTTGTCAAGAACCTTCTCGAAGGTCCTATCGAATGCTTTAATTGATCTAGTAAAAGGGTTCAAATCATGATGAGTATAACCCAAGTGCATAAGTAATTTAATGGTGTAAACATTGTCACTTACACCATTATCAATCATAACACTGTGTATAGAGTGTTTATCAAGGTATGCTCAAATTAATAAAGAATTAAGATTAGAGTTCATATTTAATCTCACTATCATCAAAAGAAATAGAGGGTCTCTAAACCATAGGAGGTGTATATCACATGTAAGTAATAATCATCCCATCTAATGGGTATCCATAACATGATGGAGTTGGATGTGCATTATATGCCATTTACACTTCTATTTCCTTCTTATAATGGTATTGTAAAGGATTTCTAATTTTTTTTTTTTGATCACTAGGTTGTGAACCTGATTCCTTGAGAGGATCATCAAATGTGATCTTTTGGTTATCAATAAGGTCTTGGATCTTATGCTTCAAGGTAAAATATATATTTTTAGAATGTCTTAGTCCATGATTATAATCAAAATAAACATTTGCATCATATACTTTAGGTAGAGGTATACTCCTATCAACCTCTTTAGGATGAGAGAGAGATATAAGTTTACACTCTATGAACCATGGGAGTAATGAAGTTAGGGACTCAGGTAAATGTGAGAACTATATTCTTGGTGCATTAGATAAGATAAACCAATTAGGTTGTTGTTATACTAAATTAACTATAGTGGTTGTCTCCTTTTTAGGATCAAGAGGTCTAACCTTATAAACTAGTTTTATTATAAACTTATTAGTTGATATAGATGTAGATGGTCTGTTTGTTACATACTTGAGATTATTCAATGGAATAAGCTTCATTTCATGGTCCTGCACAACATGGCATAAGTCATCAAAATATTTGATTTTCTTAAAAATAATGGACTCATGTAAAAGAGAAATTAAACTTTACTTGAATATGTATTGAAACTCTTTATCTACCATATGATTGGTCATTTTATCCAACATTGTATTATATCTTAAGACATATTCATTGATAGGTTCATTTGTTCCTTGTTTGATATTGGCAATTTGAACATAGGAAGCCTTTTTGAAAAATCTAATAGAAAAGTGTGCTAAAGACTAATCTATAATAGGTTTGAATGATTTCATATATATGAGAGGTAAATCATAGGACCACTTTAAATCATAGTCCTTGAGGCTTCTTATAAATAACTTGGTCAAAATTTTATCATTGGAAGCATAGTCAAGGCATGCCGCATAAAAGGATCAATGATACTATTCAAGATCACCCTTGCCATTATAAAATAGAAACTTAGGTGTGATAAAACCATTTAGAAAATGGTGAAAAGATATCTCTAGTGCAAGAGGGTTATGCAACACATATTGGGAATCAATAGCATGAGGAAAATTTTAAGCATTTTGTTCAATGTTTGTAACCTTGTTATCCAAGGTCTTTATAGCTTGAAGGAGTGTTTGAACTATAAACCAATTAGGATTTAAATTAATAATTTGAGTAGTCACCAAAGGGGATGTAAACATGGTTTGAGTAGTAATATGCATTGAAACCAATATTTGAGTTGAAATAATTGGTAATTCCATGGTAGATGTAGCAATAATATTTTGGTTTATAGGAAACAAACGTTTAAAAATAACTTGTGCCCTGATTATAAGTATTAAGTGGTAATGTGTTCAAGGGTAGGGATATTTAATCTATACCTTTTGAATTTTTTGTTTCTAATATAGTTTTGAGGATCTCATCAAGATATTTAGGGTTTTGATGAATACGCTCACAAAATAATGCAATTTATTGCACTTACTCATGGTCTATTTGCTTATGTTCATTGGTTTCATTAGAATCATGGTTTCCATTATAAAAATCTTATACTATGATAAATTCATCAGTATTTTTTTCATTCTCAACATTGGTATCATCATGATCCATAATATTATGTCCCTCAATGGATTTAAACATCTTATATGGTGGGAGGGGAATCTCATTGTGTTCCATAGGCACACCTTCCAATATAGGGATATGTCCTGTAAAATAATATAAATAGGAAATTAAAAATCACAACAATCTAAAATCCTAACTAACTAAAAATCTTAGGATTAAAAAATATTTGCTTTCATAAGAATCAGATTCACCAGATGTTTAACCTTAAAATGAATTCTAGATTGGTGTTATATAGCGTTAAAAGGGATAAAGATAACTTAATGTATAAGGGTGATAAACTATCTATATAGTAGACCTATTAGATGCTAAACTCATATATAACATATGCTAAATTTATTATGCTAGGTTATGATAAAAATAGTAAGTTCAATTATGCTAAATATGGAAATGATAAAGAAGTAATGTAATTGTTAGTTTTGATGATAACATAATTCTAGATATGGAACATGAATAAAATAGATTGGAATAATATTATATAACAATCACCAAATTTTTATTTGAGTGCCTTTTGAGATTAAAAAACTTTCATTACCTTGGGATAGTTACATCGACACTAGTGTTTGAATCTGACACACGTGTCCTATATGGAATACTTACTAGAAAAAGATGTGACTACCTAGATGATTTTAGGTTTCTCATCACCTTCGATCTAGTGTATTCATATTTGGGTCATGGACTATCACTCCTCAAATTTACAAAACCTTAGTTCTTCATCTTTATAGTGACCTTGGGTAAAAATGGGTTAGTGGGCACATAGTATTGAGTTGACCCCAAAGATACCTCTATCAATGAGCACTACCTATATAGCCAATACTTTGAGGAAGGCCTCAGATTGATGAAGTTTTCTCCTACTTGTTGGATAGTATGTGATTCATACAATATGTGATAAGCAAGTACAACAATGGTGTAACTTGTAACTTAGAAAATATAGCTCTTGGGCTGCTCCTTTGGTAATTCAGACCTAGAGATGTGATGTTACTATGATTGATATGGAAATAGGAGAAAATAAGGAAGCTTTGTTCAATTGAATGCTTTGTATAATGATTTGAAAAGTTTCCTTGGTCTCTTTTGGTATTTTCTAAGTATTCCCAGGTCAGGAATGAATGAGGGTTAATATTATATTTATATCAATCCATTTGGAGAAGTAACTCACATTAAAGAACTTAGGCCAACCATTAGGGTACATTTCATTTAAAAATTGGATGACTTTAGGGCACTAGACACTTGCATTAGAGTAAACCACCTACATGAATGCATGTTTCTATCCTAAATTCTAGTGTTTAGGGAATAATAAATTAGGTACAAAATTAGAAGTTGTATAGATGGAAGATAAGTAGATTTTAAACATTTTGGGAAAGATATAAGGTATGGGTCATCAACATAAGATTGGTCAGACCAAGAGATAGACCAAGGGTCACAAGTTAGATTATATTCAAGGGTTTTAAAAATGGGAAAGGTATATAACTAGGAGGAACAATCAAAGTCTGAGTTTGCTAAGTGTACAATACTGAGGTGTTATATACTCCAAAAATAATGTCTATAACCTACTTCTTTATCTCTATTAAGACACCTCAAATAAATGCCTTGGTGGTTCCTTCTGTAGAGCACACTAGCCTTGATCATAAAGTGGCTAATCTTCAAGTGTAGTACCATTATCTATGTATAATTCAAATGATTAGGGAATTCATTATTAAGTAGATGATGGACTACATCCTCATACCAATCATCATTGGTGATGTATTTAATTCTATATTACTAGTGAGTGATTTGTGGATCCAATTCTACCATAATTTTGTTAGGTCCTTATCCTCTCATAAGAGTCATTAATTGAAGTTCAAGGTCATAATATTGAAGTATAGTCATCCACTTGTCTCTTTGCTCACCTAATTCATTCTACATTAGTAGGATTTGACTATGAGATTAGGCACAACAACAAAGACTTTACAACATAATATGTAATGATGTAATTTATTGATAACCTTGATTAACAGAAAGGCCTACTTGTTCATTAAAATATATCTCAATTATACATTCCTCAAATGGGAACTCATAAATGAAACATGTCATTTATTTCTATCCCCTTTTCTATGTTAAAATAATAATGATAGAATGCTTTGAAGTGAAAGACTAAATATAAAAAGGCTACATGTAGTTTGGGCTAATTAATTATGGTGTCTTAATGATTACTTATTTGATCTAGGTGAAAGTTTATTGAAATTAACTTGCCTATTCAATTTTAGCATCCTTCTTGTGCATGCTATTCAGAGGTCTAACTGTATCTACAAGTTTGGAGATGAACTTCTTCATGAAGTTAATCTTGCAAAAAAGTGATTTTAGTTCCTTCTTCATGCCAAGCAATGGGATTTATAGGATAAATTAAATTATCTTAGGGCTTATTAATATAACCTAATTATAAATAATATGGCCTAGTATATTCCCTTTGGTGATCCCAATATACACATCTTTAGGTTCAAATAAATCCCATGATCTCTACATCTTTGCAATACTCTCCTCAAATCTTTGACATGGTCACCTCTATGTTTGGATAAGACCATCAATCATCATTATAAAAAATTATACACTTACCCATAAGGTATTTTAATATAATTTTCATCACCCTTTAAATGGTAGCATCCATGTTAGTCAAGCCAAAAAGAATTCTCTTGTATGCAAATGTGCCCCACTTGGTTGTGAAATCTATCTTGATCTGGTCTTCATAGTTGACAACTATCTAGTCATAATTGAAATATCCATATAATAAAGACATCATTTTTGGTCCATTCATGATTTTTATAAATTCATCTAATGAGTGAAAGGGGTAGTTGTCCTTTTTAGATGCCTTATTTAAATTTTAGAAATCCACACACAATCTGATCTCCCTTTTCTTCTTCCTCAACAACACCAAGTATGTAACCCATGTAGAGTGTCTCATCAAGAAGATGATATTTACTAAAAGTAATTTATACACTTATTTAAAAATTAGTGGCTCCAATAATGGATTAACATGCTTTTGTCTCTACCTGAAGGGCTTGAATCTAGGCTTCAGGGGAATAATATATGTTAAGATAGAAGTGCTCAGATCTTAATAACTCCATGAAATCACATCTATAATTTTTTTTAGAGCTAGTGAAAAATGTCATTTCTCCTTTGGGGTACATGTGGTACCTAGAAACACATTTTTCACATCATTTTCATCACCCAAATTGCATTTCTCATGCTAAATGCCCTTAACAAGGGTCAACTTGTCATTTTTATTTTGATAATCCATGTTGAATATCCTCTCATGTGAGATCATTACCTTGGATATGATATTTGTCTTCACATTCATTATCCCATCCTCATCTAGTTCAAAGTCTTCTTGACCATCTTAATCAATAGTTTGATTGGTGAATAGTTTAGTATTAGTGATAAAGTCTAATATGTGCTAGTCATCATTGAAGACTTATAAATTGGTGATATTATCAGGGACTAAAGGGGTGGAGACCAAATATACTAAGAAATTCCCATACTTGAATTATAAATGGTCAAGATTAATTTTAATAGTAATTGGTGAATCTGCTATGTAGTTCTTTTGTTTGGGTAGAGTCTGAATGCCAATTACATCAAAATATTCTATTAGATTCCAAACCTAGTTGTGGTATCTTGATAAGTTCTTATCATTTAATGAATAATATCTCCTCACTTGTTTAACCACTAATTCTATGTTTCCTATTACTCTAATGTTCTTCACCTTCTTTCCCAGGGTGAATTGAAGTCCATGGACTAACGCCTCATACTCAGCCACATTATTTGTATAAGCAAAATGTAGACAATATATACCTAGATAAGATTTTACCCTTGTATTCACCAATTATAATCTAAAAACACATCCAATTTTGGACTTAAAACCATTAAAATTTAATGTCCATAGGTTAGATTCAACTATGTGCATTGGTGTTCTTTGCAAGGGGAGTGCAACTACAATGTTAACTTTTGTGTATATTCCATTCTCTTCTATTGAGAACCTAATCTACTTATTGGTTCATGAGGGTCCTTCAATTGAAAAAGATGTTGTGGATAACTCTTCTATAGGAGAAGAAAGAATGGATTTATCCATATTGGTTATTTCATCTTGTGAGGAACATTAAAAACTCTTCATTCTTGCTTAAGTCATCAGATTTAAAATTCTCATGTGTTAGAGTTACATTCTAGAAAGGGAACATATCTAAGGTGAAATATAAGTCCTCTTCATCTAACTAGTATAATTCTTCTAATTATGCATTTTTTTCATGTTAAACATATTAATAGAGAGGTTGTCATGGGTCTATTTTTCTTTCTTTGATGACTAAACTCCCATTTTTGAATCTTCATAGAGGATCTCATTTGTTTGGTTATAATTAGTGATCATATGTGTGTCATCTTAGTTTCTCACTCAAATATGATCTATTTGGGTAGACCATGCCATGGTAGTCACATGTGGTTAAATTCAGTTTCCATGTAACCATTCAATGTTCTTAACCAGTCTTAATTCAATAATATGCCATAAGTATCCAAGATATCCACCACTTGGATAATAATGAATTGTTAAATCCTTAGATCTGATGGAAATTTATGTGTATATGATTTAGTTCCCCTACTAATTTCACCTCTATTTTATCTAGTTGGACAACTTTTTGATTTGAATTTATAGGTGTAAGGCCCAACTATTGGCAAATATCATTAGGCATGACGTTCCTAGAGGCACCTAAACAACCAAGCAATTGTGTAAGTTTTTGTCAAATATTTTGACTATTAAGAGTAATGGAGGAGTTTTAGTCTAATACTTATAGAGAAAAACATGTGCATCATAAATTTTAGTAGATTATTTCCCCTTATTATTAGAAAACTCTTTTAAAATAAATTTTCTTTGATTATCAATTTGAAGTAAATTAAACATAGTGATATTAGCTTTAGTATTTTTGAGGTCTTCAACAATATCATAGCTAAGTTTGACCTTTTATTATTATTTTCCATATGGGGTATATGCAACATAATTCTTAGGATGATAAGAAGTGGAAGTTACTTTAGGTACAGGAGGATTATTTCTAAAATTTACATCAGGTGGGGCCTAAGTGTTACTCGAATGAGTAGAGGTGGTCAATGAGTTGGTTGTTTTACTCCTCATCTAATAATTGTTCCCTCTTTGGAACCACGTAAATGTATGGAACTCATATATATTTTCTTTGGGTTCATTTTCATTCTCAACATGAAATTTATATGTTTCCAATACTAAATTTATGCTTGGGTTCCCTCCATATTGGTTTTAAATTTCATCAGGAGTAGGCACAATTTCCATGTTATCCATCTCCTTTTAGATGATGTTTGAGGTAGATATAATCTCAATAGAATTTATCTCTACATGATTATCTATGTTTTTGGGCCACTTATTTTGGTAAGTAAAGGACATACACTAACACAACACACACTTAGGTGCAAAGGGATCATTTTGCATAATGATTGGCATTTTGGAATTTTGGTGCTAGCTGGAGGTTGTAGTGCATACCTTACACTAACTAAAAACATGGTATTATGAAATACATGGCACATAAAACATGAAATTAATGAGGTTATAGAACTAATGGGAATGATCACCAAAGCTCCAAATCGGCACTCAGTGTGCACATTCCACCATGGTGAAGATGATCTTAAGAGATATTTAAGGAACTTGAACTAGATGAAGTGGGGAGATGAGGAATTTTAGTGAAGCTATGGTGGAATGGTGTTGCTATGTATGCATGTATCTAATAGCCATTAAAATCAATAATAGTTTGGAAGCTATGAAGGCTTTGTTTGTAAGTACCCAAGCTCATCTATGAGCCTCTAGGTCATTAAGTAGAAGGAACTGAACATATACTCTACCATGAAATATATACTCTATTTTTAAACTTGATTAATGATGAAGATTACTATATTAACACATAATGAATCTGGTCTATGCATATTTTACATTACTAATGAAATAGGTAAAGGATGTAATGTTGTATTTTAAATGTAATTATGTTAAGTAGTATTCATGTAATGCTTCTGGTTCACATCATTAATGGAGTCCCTATAATATATGGTAATTCCATCATAAACATATAGAGAGAATAAGTATAGATCATACACCAAGTGATTCCATCCTTATTAGGAGTGTGAGTCTACCATGAGTAATGTGATTGAACGTAGCCTTTTGACCCTTTAAAAACCCATGTGACTCTAGAATTAGTCCACCAAAAGGGTTGTGCCCATAGGCCACTAGAATTAGTCCATGAAAGGCTTGTACTTATGAATCTACTTTAATATTTATTTGAAATGATCAAGTCCTCTAATTTAAGTTTCACACCATGGCATAACTAGCCCAACATAGGTCCTAGTTCTTTCTCAACAACACTTTGGGTGAGCACATAAGGACCATTCCTTATGTGGATTGATGCCAACACAATCAAGTGTTTAAATGTTGAGTGCAAAGGGAATATCCCATGATTGTGCCTAGTTTTAATAGATCAATAACTAGCTAAGATAACTTTATGCACCCTTTTTTATAACATTTTGGTTCTGTTATTGGGACCCATGTTGAATTTTTTTAATACAATGATATGATAGAACTATGTACCAAGTCTCTTTTGAAAACATAAAGCATTGGCTGAAATAGGTAGAAAATAGCTTTAAGTCAAAGCATCTAATTGTAAAGGCCAAAACCCAAGGAAATAGGTTTAAAACAACCTATATGATTTTTTATTTGAGTTTTTTTCTGTGAACTACTTGAGCATGTGTACCAATGGTTGACTACATATTCAACCCATAAAAGAAGCTATGGACAGTACCATTAGTGAGAAAAGAGCACCTAAAGAGGCTTGGTACCCTAGATGTTACTTGGCCTAGAGTAGTGGATACATGGTGACAAGGAACACTAAATAGCTACATACTTGAGTTCATAGTCTCAACATAATCATGCCTTGAGGAATTAGAGTACAAGTTTTTATGCAACCCTAGAGGCATGTTTATTAAGGAATTCAACATAGAGCTCAAAAATTTAATGGTGGATTATGGTTTTAAAAATTTGGGGATGGAAGGCTAAAGTCCTTTTGCATATGAGCAGTGCAAAGGGGGAGAAGGGGATATGTAGGTCAGGCATAATGGAAGGGGATGAACAAATTGACACCTGAGAGCTTAGAAGATAGACCTATAATAAGATATGATGCCATTTGATGGAAGATACGGAACTTGAAAGTGATGAAAAAACCTTTAGTGAGTGGGAAGGTCATGGGGAAGGATATATTAAAATACAATAATGTGAAGATGAGAGAAATAATTAAGTGATGGATCAAGGCTCAACACTTGATAGGTATAGAATTCACTGGGTTCCTATAAGATTTAGAAATTAAAGATATATTTGATATGCCTACCCCATTTTAACCTATGATGCATGCTCATGTGTTGGATCCCCACTTGAAGAACGTATATAATTAAGATTTAAATTTGTTGATGACTTAGATCTTAGATGTTTTATAGACTTGGAGTGCAAATTTGTGATAAAATAGATTATTCCATATAAAGAGGTGAGTGAAACTACCTCTAAACCATTGGGTGCTAGCTCACCATAATAGAACTTGAATAAAAACATACCATCTTAACTAATTTTAATAAATCAAAGTGGGCAACAACTTGCAAGAAGTGGTCTGGCACCATAATTAAGTAGTACAACACCATCAACATCAATTATGCTAGTGATGATGATGGGACCAGTGCCTAACTTAGTGGTTGGAGGCATTGGAGGACCACCACTAAGATAGAAAATAGGGGGATAAGTGCCTCAAATACCAATTTCCCCCCTTAATAAATATACTATGAGATGGCTATACACTTGTTCAAGTATTGTGATATGGAGAATGCCATATAACATGTGCTAAAGTGTGATGTATAGTGGCATGTACAGAGAATAACCCAATTAGAGAACAAAGTAACCCAATTTATGACCAATTTAATTAATCATACCCACACATGGTATAGGAAATTTGATCTTAACTAGGCCATGGTTGATTATGATACCCTGAAGGATGTATTCTTGAAGGAATTTGACATTCTAGAGTTTGAACAATAGAGCATTACCATGCTAGAAAATGTTACCCAAGGACTCTTAAAAAGTGTGTGTCTATATAATGTAAGGTTCAAAACTCTCCTATAAAAGCTCCCGTATAATATTCATCCTTCCCAATATGTGTAATGGTTTAATGGGGGATTGTTGATGCCATTTTGAAGAGCACTTTCCATGAAGACTTTTACAGTTTACAGACCCTTGAGAAGCACTTGAGGCCACACTTAGAGCCAAAGAAGTCAAAAGTGTAGATGCTAGGATTAGCCCATTTATGGAGGTGAAAATTGCACCTATGGCCTTGTAACTCTAAAAACTTACCACTAACTCATTACATGATACTCTAAGTGGACTATGGTGTATTGACTATGAAACAAAGGGTCATAATAGGACTAACTACCCATGAAGGAATGTGTGCACTTTGCTCCTAAGTTGTAAAGATTGTCAAGAGGTACATGATGTTTATAACTACCCTTTGTTATAATGCATCAACCAAGTCAACATAACCATCTATAATCAGTTGTGTGATGCCTACACCCATAATACTATTTATTTTTGGGTAATTGACTAAATGTGCAAAAACATGAAAAGAGGTGCATATCAGGCCACTATAGTAGTCAGTGGGTAGACAAACCAAGGTAATGAGGGTTATGGCTAACAAAACATAGGCTTTAAAATGTAATGAGGTGCCATAGGGTGAGGTGGAGGATGCAGTGGTAGAAGGTTCCCACTGTGTTCATGTTATAAGTATGGCTCAACAAAGCATTATCAACATAACTTTCCTACACATCTCATATGTGGGTATTGTTGAGGGTCCCATAAGGTTGAAGAATGCCCTAAATTGTATAAAAAGTTAACCCAAGGCAAACCTAGCATAAATAAGGGTGTAAGAATAATAAAGCATGAGATAAAAATAGAAAGATGGACATTAAAGGTACAACTTGAATACATAAATATAGTCAAGGTGTAGGCAACTACTTATAGTGGATTCACCACTTAGCCACTAGTAGTGCTACTACCTGAGTTATGCCTAAAACACGAGGATAAGAGTTTTAATGAGTGCATAATATGGCATGAACCAAAATTTGTGCCTTATCTAAACCTAATGCACAAAAAATATGTATTATAATAGGCTGTGAGTGTAATACAAAACATGTAAAGGGATCTCTAATTAGCATGAGACTTAGAAGCATAAGTTTACACCTCTCAAAAGAAGCAAGATAGCCAAGATGTTGAGATATAAGAATTAACTGAGATCTTATGCCTCTTACAAATAGAGGGAATACTGACCCTATTGAAGAACTTCTCTTAAAGCATGTAGGTCAAAATCAAGTTGATGTCACTAAACCACACATGGAGAGGGAACAAGAAGTTTGACATACACAAAATGTTGAATATGACCAAGATCTCTTGGCAAATACCACTATTGATGGATGGTCTATTTATGAGGTCCTTGTAGACACAGGCACCAAGATCAACATCTTGACCAAGAATGCCTAAGAGAAAATGGGTAGGCTAGCCTTGAGGCCTTCCCCTTATGTACTCTTCATGGCCAATAAGACCTAGGTGCATCTTATTAGAGTTCTAAAGAGTGTAGTTGTAGATATCATGGTTGCCAAATTTTGCATTGATTTTGAAGTGGTTGAGTTAATAAAATAAGACAACCACTTAGTGCTTGTAGGAAGGCCATGGTATTATGGAAATAATGTAGATATGCACATCAAAAGATGCTACATGACCTTTGAGAATGAAAAAGAGAGGGTAGTTATACCCCTCTCAAAAAACCAAGGGACCCTTATGTAGAGATCATGGACATCAAAGATAAGATCAACCACATATATAACATCATGGTGCAAGGCAATGAGACTCTAAACCCTAATAAATAAGGAGTCCTCTCTTGTGAAGATGGAAAATTAGCCTTAGATACCACAAATGTTGCCTATGACTGATGGGTTAAGGAAACATATGAAATCATTGGTTGAAAGTGCTACTTGGTATGCATAAAGGCACCAAAACTATTAAAGATACACTGGGTCTAGATTGATCATGCTTATAAACAATGGGTCCCTTGTGCCAAAAATAAAGGAAAAAGAATGTTTCACCTTAGTAAGGGCAAACTTACAATGCTTCCAAGATATTAAGGGAGTAATCCCATAGAAGACTATGCCCATGACCTAGAATCATGCATCCAACAAGAGGTAGATAGAATGGGTGAAATAGTCTATATATTGAAGAGCACTTCCATTCATTGGTGGGTAGTACAAAATCCTAGCTTTCCAAATTTTCAAGATGTGAAGGAAACTATTTGTACTAGATTCAAGAAGAGTAATGAGGACCTATACATCTTAGCCTACTCTAGAGACTTTGACCCTATAGAACATGTGTGTATTTAAAAAGAAACATGGATTGTTTGTGGTGAAAATGGTGCAAGGAATCTATGGGTGCATACCTCCTATAGCACCTTGAAGACTTGGGCATGGGCATGGTATGTTGTTAATGAGATGTGCCATGAGATAGCCAATTGGGATGCCCTTAAAGAGTGGTTTGTTTACACCTTCTCCTTTTCTTCTCAAAACCTTAAATTGATTGATCCACTATAGGTAGTTTGAAGGTCAGTGTTTAAGGACATTGAAATATTGGAAGAACATCTAAAACACATGTTTGGTGAAAAAAGGTTAGCACTCCCAACCTTATTTGAAGAACAAACCCTCAATGGTGACTCTAGTGATGAAGATGAAGACACATAGAATGCATGAAATTGGAAGAATTTGATAGGAAAAAGGAAGTTAGTGCACCAATTTGAGGATAACACCCTATAAGAATACCCATCCCATCTTTGGGTAGAAACAATCAAGGGTAGTAGATAGGTTCAAGACTCATACTAAGAGAAAATCAACCCTACCACATGCCATTAAAAACTACAAAGGTAGATATCATTTCAGAAGGGGAACCAAAGATTACCACTATGGGTACCTATTGGTCTGACACAAAGTTACCACATATTGTGGACCTCCTAAAGGAATTCCAAGACTTATTCCCTTAGAACTATAGAGATATGAAAGGCACACACACATCCCTTATGAAGATGAGCATCAAGTTAGTCAATGATGTAAGACCTATCAAGAAGTGACTCTATAGGATGAACCCAAATCATCATGCCAAGGTCAACACAAAGATCGATGGAATGCTAGCCATAGGCATAATCTATCCCACAAAAAAATTTGAAGGGGTTCCCCCATAGTCATCAACATTAAGAAGGATGGGTGCATCTAAATTTGTGTTGACTAAAAATTATTGAATGCTACCTACATAACTGACCCCTTTCCAACTCTGTTCATCAACAAAGTCTTGGATGGAATTATAGGTTATAAGATATAAACCTTTACTGATGGGTTCTCAGGATACCATCAAGTCCAGATCAAGGAGGAGGACAACCCCAAAACCACCATTGTGACTCAATGGGGTTGTTTTGCATATAATGTGATGCCATTTAGACTTAAGAATGTGCGCCATATGTTCTCTTGAGTGGTAATTACCACTTTCAAAGACTTAATTCATGAGTTCCTCCTGATATACTTAGATGATTGGACTGTGTATGGGTTAGTGAAGGATAACTATGAAAATTTTTCCTTATGTTTGAAAGATGTAGGTAGTTTCAAATTTATTTAAACCTCAAAAAGTGTGAAATTACAACTCTATTTGGTAATTTTACTAAGCACATAATTATTAAGGATGGTTTGCTCATTGATCCAATAAAAATTGTAATCATCATTTAAATCTAGACCCCATCAACATAAAAAGACATACATGCTTATCTTATACATTACAGGTACTATAGGAAGTTTATAAGGAAGTATGCCAAGATTGTGGTACTACTAGAAGAACACTTTCAAAAGGATGGCCCATTCTATTGGAGCACATTACATGAAGATGCATTTGAGACCTTGAATATTGAACTAACAAGTGCACTAGTATTACAATTTCCTAACTAGGTGATTCTATTCCATGTCCACATTGATGCATATAGTATTGTGATCAGTGTCATTTTGGTGTAACTAGGTGAAGGACAAATAGATCATCCCATTTTTTTGTAAGCAAAAAACTAACCAAGGTATAATAAAACTACACCACAATTGAGTGTGAGGTGCTTGTCATGATCTATACCCTACAAAAGTTTAGATAGTACTTATTGGTTACCCCCTTCATCTTCTTCAATGATCAAGAGGTACTTAAATACCTAGTAAACAAGCCCATTATTCATAGGTGCATTTGTCAATAGATGGTTTTGTTTCAAGAGTTCTAGTTTTCTATTTTAGTAAAGACTAAAAAACAAAACTCAGGCCTTGACCACCTATCTTGCATCAACTCAGATGATGTGATAATGCCTATTGAAGGTGATATGTCTAATGTGTAACTTTATAAAGTATAGTGCATCCCAAAAGATTTGATAGATATTTTTGCATTTATAACCTCTAGATCTACACCCTAGATCATGATGACTAAGGAGAAGTAGCTCATATTTTGTATCACCCCCTTTCAACTCATTGGTGGGGAACTATACAAGTTGATCTATGATGAAGTCATGCACCAATGTGTCTTAGAGCATCAACAAGACTTAGTCTTGCAAGAGGCACATGAGGGGATTACTAGATACCATTGTGCTATAGATGCTATGATGTGCAAGGTACTATAATTAGGCTTGTGATGGCCAAATCTATTTTAAGATAGAAAATAATGTGCCAAATTTTATGAAATTTTCTAGTGCACAAGAAGACCAAACCAATAGGATGATATGCCTCTCATCCCCATCCTTGCCTAGGTGTCATTTTAAAAATGGTCCATTGACTTTATTGGGCCTATTAATCCCCCTATAAGGTACACAAGTGTCTAATACACTTTGGTGGCCATAGATTACTTCACCAAGTGGGCCAAGGAAACATTGACCAAAGATTGTATCATCACCATAGTAACAAGATTCGTTTGGGAGAATATCATTAGTCACAATGGATGCTCATTTATCTTAACTAGTGACCAAGGTGTGAACTTCATCGACAAACCATTTAGATCTTACTGACTAAATATATGGTAGCATACCATAAAATGACACCTTACCATCCCCAAGAAAATGGCACCACTGAGGCATTTAATAAAATATTAGGAATGTGCCTCACAAAAATATGTGATGTTGGTCATAAAGATTGGTAAGATCATGTATCATCAGTATTGTTGGCCTATCATACTATGTACAAGCACCTAAACAAGGCTACACCATTTTAGTGAGTGTTTGGCATAGAGGTTTTTTTTACCTATGGAATTCAGAGTACCCTCATTACATATAGTATATATTGGTTGATTAGATGAACAAAAGTCTCTAAGCGCACACCTGATATATTTGGAGTGATTGGATGAGACACATGCTAAAACAAGATGGAGCCAACATATAGAAAATACATGTTAGAAGCTATGACATGATAATCACATTAAGTGCAAGGTATTTACAGAAGGTACACTAGTCTTGCTATATGAATCTACATACCTCAAGCACCTAAGAAAATTATAGATAAGGTGGATAAGACCTTATATCATTCATAATATATTAGAGACTGGTGCATGCAAGTTGTGCATGTTGATGGGTGAAATGATCCCTAGGCATTTTAATGGAAATATATTGAAGCTATATAGTTACTAAGATGGTGCTTACACCATTAGATATTGACTTCTTGGTCATAATTCAATTGTGTTATTTTGACCATAATAAAATTTGGCACAAGCCAAATCTTTCCTTATGTTTGTTTCATTTAAGTTGAGTGAATAACCACAATGATTTTAGGCCTATAGGAAAATCCTTGTGTCACTTACATGCATAATTCCAGTCGAGTGAGTTGAGCATAGATGCTCTCTAAGTTTCTGAGGCTAGACACCTATGTATCTAGGTATATGAAGATATCCAAGTTCAAAAAATTGTGAATTCAAATTGAAAAAGGGAGGTACACAAGATATTCTTGCACAAGGAATCAAAAGGGGAGAATGAAGTGATAGAGGAACATTGTAAGGATTTGTATGGGGTAGGGAAGGTTGAAGCAAGATACATGAAAGCATAGAAAAGTCAACCAAAAAAGAGAAGTGCACTTGTAAAGAAGAAAATCACTAAGAAGAGATGGAATTGAGAAGGTTAAATCATGTGTATGTGAAGAACTACACCTAGGTTGTCATAAGAAGGGATAAGGTCATGCCGAGTTGAACTAAGTACAAGATAATGACTGTTGAGATAGTTGACACCCACCCAATGGTCAATGAGAAGTGACCATTTGAATTACCTATCACTTCACCAAATAAACCATTAGAAGAATTAATGTTTTGATAGTAGAAGCACAAAGATCCACAATAAATCAGATTTTGGAGGTGGATTTTATTGAATTTTATGGGTTGAGAAAATTTAAAGAAATCCATGTGCCACCAAGCCATTAATCAATAGTCATTAATAAGGTAGCTAAAAACAAAGTATAAAGGGGAGATTGGAAAATTTTAATAGGTTACAAAACTTGTGAGAATTCAAACTAGAACTTAGAGATGAACATAGCCAAAGACACTCAAACTAGAGAATGCTATCAGTAAAAACCATAGCATCCACAACCCCCCAAGTGAGAATGGTTTAACAATAATAAGATTGCATTCTACTTTGAATTGAAAATGAGGCAAGTGGAGAGGGATTGAGGTAGAAATAAGGTAGTATAAGTTGTACATAATGATGAGGCCACCATTTACGGTATAGGAAGTTCAAGATCTAAAGACACAATTGTAGTTCTCATGACTTTGAAGAAGCACCAATCATAATTTTGGGCTTTGAAAAGATCAACCAAGTGAGTTTCAATAGTAGTCAGTTAAAAATGGGAAAAAAGTCTAAGTACAGGTCTAGTGTAGGCATAGAAGGACATGAAGAAAGCATGGGGGGTAAAATAAGTAACCACTATAAAACATGAGGTGAAGTTGGTAGAAGGCATAAGCATTATAGTAATATACCTAGAAGTAAGCATACATATTACTTATAGAGAGAATAAATATCCCCCCAAGGTCATGGTAGGGGTGAAGTGGGTATCCTTTACACACATGTGCAAATTGAAGGATTATAACCATTGGATAGGGAGTAAGTAAGAACTAAACTAGGACTGGATGGTTGAAATAGGGAAGAAAAAAAAGGAAGGCACCATACTCTTTGACATCTCCATCTGAGATAAATTGGTGACCACTAACATAACCCAACTATTTAAGCTACCAAGTTTTGGAAATATAGAAGAATTGGTTTGATTCCTCTTCTCACACATACATCGTGACCATTTATACTTTGCAGGATGATGTATGAGGATATCGATAAGCCTCATTAGTAAAATCATAGGGCTTCGAAGAAAAAGGGTAGACATCCATAAAATGAAGGAAGATGAAGTGAAGGTAGAGAGGGTCATGAAGCTCTTAGGCTACTACAAGTCAGGGTTCATGTTCCCCATCAAAGACATCTATGACCTAGGCATAAGGGTAGTGACACACCTGGTGTTTCAATTTATTTCCTTCATTTTTTAGTTTTAAAAGTAGATAAAAGAAAGTGACTATTAGGGTGTGTATATAATAAAATGTGCATGTTGATGACCAGATGAAGTGAGAACTCCTTTTTGGTGAGGAAGGAATACCTTTAATAAGATCGCACTAAACAAACTCATTTGATAAATAGGTATGAAGGGTGGGTTGCCTAGCAGTGCTAGATCTAGAAATCAAAAGCTCCCTTGGATGGATATTAATCCACTCCCCTAATGATAGAAATGTTTTGAAAATATAATTAGGAGATAATAAATTAATATAAACATAAATGTGTATACAAAGAAATAAATGCTATACCTGTCTGATAGAAAATGTTGCAATGGTAGGCCAACACCATGCACAAATACACCAAGGCTAGGTTCAAAAGGTCTAGATAGGGTTCTTAAGTAGATTAGGGATAGAAATAAGGATTTGATTGGGTGAAAGGGGAGAAAATAATAATATATTATTTTCTTCAATAGTGACCATCAATGGTTAGGGTGACAAACGATGGTTGGGTATGATCGATGATTGTTTGGGTAACCAGTGATGGTTGTTGCCAACCAGTGACAATTACCTATAAACTTTGGTGAATTTTGAGATGGAGATTAAAATGGAATGGTTGATGGGTAGGAGTTAGAGTGTGGATTTTTGGGTGAGGGTTAGTGTGTAGGTGAACATAATGAAATAGAAGACCCTGATTAAAAAGGAAAACACTAAAAGCAAAAGGACACCTGAGTGATTCTAAGTGAATGATAGTTGAGGACCTGAAGAGAGTTGGGTAGCATAATATTGTTTGGACCTTTAAAAGTTATACAAATAGAGATTTAGGATGATAAGTACCTACACAAATAAAAAAGAATCCTGGATGCAATTTTTTTGCATTCTCAACTCCTAAAAGAGCCCTATATTTATAACATAAAGTTACTAAGGAGAGGGAAGCTTGAGAAAAAGTTTATAAGCTCAGAGGAGATGAAGAAGGCAATTTAAAGGGTAAGAAATCCATGAGGTGTGCATGGGAAAGTTTCTATTTTGCCCTTCTAAGCTCACCCATAGCTAGATGTGCTTTTAGTTTTATAGGAGTGAGGACCCAACCATCAATGGTTAAGGGTAACTGTCAATGGTTAGGTGTGACCATCGATGGTTAGTCAACCATCGATGGTTGAACCCTATGTGTAAAAGGGTTAAATGGGTTAAATGAGAGGATTTTTTTGAAATGTTTGCCAAAATGGTGGCTAGTTGTAAAGGGTGTTTCTAAGGGTGAGGTGACTAGGTGATTAAGTAACTAAGGTCAAGAATAGGTCTAAGGTATAGTGAGATAAAAATTGTAAGGGACATTTTTGAGTGTCTACATTTTTACCCTTTTTTTCATGTAGCTTTAGGTTCATAATCCATAAAAAAATAAGTTATTATCTAGTCAAGGTTTGAATACCTCGAGTATGAGAAGAGAGTATTCCCCTTCAAACCAGGAGTTGAGGAGGTAACATAAAAATTAGGTAATGGGTTGATAAAAAATAAATTGAAGGTCACAATGTTATTGACACCACCATGCACAGATTACAACTAAGTGCAAGATAAAAATCATTTAAATACTATCAGTTCCATGTTAGTAACAATAAGGTCAGGTCCTAAGATAAGTGAGAAGATAACCAATCCCTAGCATTAGGTAGAGTTGATCAGGTCACACTTGTCAAGTGTCTTAGAAAGGGTCGGTGTTAGCTTGAGTATCCAGGGTAGGAAGTGCACCTGAGAAAAACATAAATGGTCAGGTCACACATGAGGTGGTACATTATGAAAAAATTCCATCATGGCAAAATTAGTCTTGGTAGTCATTATGACCAAAGCAAAGTTAGCACAAGGTGTGTGAAGAGGTGAGTACCAACATCGAGGTAGGTGAAGGTAAATGGGTTAGGTTATTAGTTGAGTTATGGGTTAGCCAAGCTAACTCCTAATTCATGAGGCAAAAGGATGCTACCTACATAGTCTAGTGGATAATGAATCCAACATGAACTTTAGGCCCAATGTAGTTCTTGGGAGGTTAAGGGTGAGAAAAGTGTGTTAAAAAAATGAATGTTGAACCCTAACTAGTGAAAATTAGGGTTTATCAGTGATAGTTGGGGTTAATTTCAACAAATGATGGTTAGGGTCAACTATTGATGATTAGGCAACTATCGATGGTTAGGAAAAAACCCTAATTTTATGAACAAAAAGGTTGACTAGGCCCATTTAGGCCGTATTTGTAATTTGAACACTTGTGCTGTGTTTATTTGGTGTTCATATAAAATTTTTCCATGAGTGTTTGGGAGTAATTTTGAGTTGGTGAAAGGATATTTAAATGTAGGAAGAATTATGGGGGTGAGATGGATGTGGGAGGTGATCTAGGACAAGTGGCTGGGCACAGATTGACGTGACACCATCGATCATGAAATGAGGTAGGTGATGTATTAATTTTGGTAGTAAATTATAATAGTTTAATTCAAATGGTAAAATTATAAAAATATGTTAAATTTTTTGGAAGTAGGGGAGTGTTGAACTTGTGAGGCTAGGGTTTTGGTTATTTGTGTTGGGTGTGTACAAAATGTTGTGTTGGGGGTAGATACGTTAGTTGTAGATAGGTAACTAGGGTGTTAAAGAGTGGTTTTAGGTAGAAGGGGGGTTATTTAAGGTTGTTAAAGGAGGATAAGAGTTCAAAGATCACTTCCTATGGTCACTAAATAGTGACCATCGATAGTTGGATCTAACCAATAATGATCGACCAAGGGGAAAAATGACCCTAAAGGGACTATCGATGGTTTGGGAGAACTGACAATGGTCTAGTGGTTGGGGCATGATACCCAAGTTAGGATGGGTGTGGAAGATTGTGAGAGTTGGGGTGGGTTGGAGGGAAGATGGGTGGGGGAGTGGGGTTGGGGTAGGAGTGTGGTTAGGGTAGGATTGAGTGTTAAGGAATAGGTGGGTTAAGAATTAGAAGATGTAGGAGATGGGTTAAAGTTATAAATGTAGTAAGTTTTAGAATGGGGGTGTTTAAAAATAGAATAAATGTGGGTAGGATGAGATTAGATTTAAAATATAGAGGTATTAGATAGGGTGATTGACTGGCCTCATGTGTGGTTGCAAGTGCATGATCAGATTTAGTTATGAGATCAAGTTCTAGATATTTTTATAGAGGTGAGGGATGTCATGTCAGTGGAAGACTAGTGACACATGGAGGTAGTGGGTTATGGAGTGATATGCCACTACTAGTTCTTGCTTAGAGATTCCATGATGATAGTTTCCCTTATCAAGAGATGGGACCTAATGACTAACACTTTCTAGTTATTGACAGACGAGATGAACATCCTATTAAAGGATGTTTACCAGTTCACACATCTACCCATTCATGGAAATCCCATCTACCATATAGAGGGGGATGAGATTGATGAGTGTATTGAGATATTATATAGTGATGATAGAGGTGATGTATAGTTATACTTTAGGGGGTTTAGTATTAGGCCACTATACTAGAGAGCTCTGGGAGAGAGACATTTACTAACTATGTTGCAATTAGTGATTACTTGTTATGCATTGCCAAATTATATTGGAAGGAGATACCCTAAAATTTTGTTGGGGGTTTTGGTGGAGTTTTTTTTGGGTGGGCATATGTTTTATTGGTGTATATATACAAAGATCTATAAGGGTTTAGGGCACATAGGCATTATGGCATTAGCATGGGATTTGTACTGCATTTTTAGGCCTATAAACACTAATGGGTTTTGAGACCCTTGGGCCTTTTGATAGAGGGATTCTAGTTGATAGATTATGTGGTTGGATTTTATTGATAGAGGAGGGATGGTACCATGATACGTGCTTGTGGTGGTTCAAGAAACATTGATTGGTTTAGAGGAGCCTTAGAGAGTTTAGTTCATAGGGACATTATCTAGAGGCCATATCGGACTTGGCTAGTATGGGTTGGATACAAGTATCACACCTTATCTTTGCAGAGCTAGAGATGGGCCTTTGGGAGGTGAGACAGAGAAATGGAGTGTATCCCCTTTGAGCAGGTATGGTGTCAGTTTGGGCTGGTCCAGGGTATCCCTCAAGATTATATATGATACAAGAGGGATGATGTAAAGTTTTATTTACTAGATCCATAGGCACAAGAGGAAGAGCTTGATCATGAAGAGTTTCCTCTAAGAGATGGGGATGATGTAGGTTTTACAATTGACTATCCTACCTAGTTTTAGGGGAGGTACATAGCCATTGATTTTGGTGCTGAAGATAGGGAACAATGGCTGATAGATGTTGACCTGACATAGGTACTAGCACAAGGAGATCCATAAGCAATAGTGGGTTTGATAGTAGCATAGGCCTAGATTACTATGTTATACAGGTATATTTCCTCTCTTCATGGATATATTTCCACTCTTTAGGGCCAACTAGGAAGAGTGATACTATAGAGATACTAGACATAGGCATAGGTCACTAGTTTATAGGGTTAGGTGCCACTTTACAAGGTTATGTGGCTAGTTTATAGGGGAATATTATGTCAATGATAGGAGATTAGGATTAGGTAAGGACCTCACTTGGCTTGGTGACATAGGATAGATACTCTCTATGATGGATAGGTGGGATAGTAGTGGCATGACTAGGTTTTGTGACCTAGGCTAGGTATCTAGCAGCTATACAAGAATTGTACTATTATGAGGGCATTATGTTAGTAGAATGCCTTAATAAGCCATGATGGGGAGATTACCATGTTTAATTGGCAAGGGGAGAAATGATTGTGGCCCTAGGTTAGTGGGTAATGGTAGTGGGTCAAGCAATAAGGCCTCCACTAGGGATAGGTATAGGTGTAGGAGGGGCCAATGGCATTGGTTCCCCAAGATCATGATACATATATGCTAGACATTTATTTATGATTTTGATACCGACTTGTGCACCGAAGATGCAAGATGTATTTATGAGTGATGTGTGTTTCATGTATAAACACATTTTGATTGTTTATATATATAAGATGTTTAGATGTATTGAGATATTTTTTGGTTTTATATTTTGATGAGATGGATTCTTATGTTTAAATGATGTGCTGATTATAAGTGATGATGTTTTTAGATGTTATAGATGATGATTATGGTATATTTGTGCATATTTATTTTGATGTAATGTTATTGATTATGGATTATAGATTTTATTTAAGATTTATTACTTGATTGAGGAGGTGTATGATTGTTTGGTCATTGATGATACTTTTTTGCATGATAGTAATGTTGATGAGTAGGTTTATAGGATAGTGTGAATGTAATACTTGATTAATAGATTTTGGGTTGGTATAGGTAGAAGAAATATTTATGTCCACATTTTGGATAAGAAAGTGGGTGGTGCTCTACTAGCGAGAAACGAACAATAAGAATCCATAGTTGAAATGTCTTAGTGAACAAAAACCTATCAAATGCATTGTAGCAATGTGGTTTATTGAGAAAATTGATATCTTGACCACTTTGTGCCAAGTAAGCTCATAATCCCTTAGGTTCATTGGGGATGTAGGTGATAGTTAGGTATGTGAACTGATGGGTAGAGGAAAATGGAATTTATAGGTAGTAGAGTGATTAGCTTTTCCATAGGTGACCAAAGAACCCTAGCAAACTAGTCCATGCCAATAGTATGCCATATAATAATGTGTAGATTGATCAATGTAGGAATTTGAATTTTGATATAAAATTTGATTGTATCTTAATTAGATAGTAGGTATACTGATCAATGTGGGAAGTCTACATTCATTCACCCTAAGAGCTGATTACAGCCTACTAATTTTGGATTTTGCTTTATCACTTTTGCATTATAAGTTGCTAAATATGATCAATGTGGGAAGCTTATAATGAATATTTATTTTATCCATCCTTCAAGGGAGTGGTCTAAGATTTTATTTTAGCATAGCTATCCTTCAAGGGAATAGTCTACTTTAAGAAACTTTTGATTTGATGTGGTAGCTAGCCTTTAAAGGAGTAATATGCTATTTACTCTTAAAGTATGGATATATTTTAGAATAAATTAGGCATGGAAAAGTCTATTTAGGTATAAAAGGTCTACCCATGTAAAATTAGGACTTAGACATGGAAGGTTAGAGAAAGGGGTTTTGAAAAATAACTAATCATGGGATTTCATCTATGAAAAATATGAAAAACATCCATAAGAAACATGCTATGGGTAGATCCAGGGTGCCCATATTTAGGATTAGGTTATTAATATGATGGATGAATTACACAGATATATATAATCAATTGATCTCAAAAGAGATAGAAAAGAAGGTTAATGAACCAAGGGACAAGCTTAAGTGAGACATAAAAGTGCATTTGAACCTTGTTTTAATAATGAAAGAGATGCAAATGTGAGGCATTGATATGTTCAACTTCTAGCCTACCTTTGAGAGAGGACAAGTGATAATCACTTAATCCATATTTATGGGTGATAATGTAGGGTCCTAACCAGTTAAAAGCAAACTTGCCTTTCTTGGTCTTTTCCATGTTAGTGTTGTGTTGGTTTTCCTTAAGGATGAGATCTACAATGTTGAGTTCTCATGTTTTAAGATGTTTATTATGTGCTCATTTGATATGTTCTTAATAAATGCAAAGGTGATTAAGGGTGACAAGGTGATTCCCATCAAGTAATTCAAGGCATTTTCGATGATAATCCTCTTCAAAAATGATATCGTGTAAAGAAATATGAATAGAGGGAATTTGGACTTTGAGAGGTAATACAACCTCTATGCCAAAGACCAGGGATAAAGGTGTATCCCATATCATAGTTTAGATATTAGTGTGGTAAGCCCATAAATAAAATGGGATATGGAGGTGCCAATCCTTACCTAAAGAACTATTTACCTTAGTGAGCATTTTGATGAGGGTTTTGTTGGAAGCTTTGGCCTGTCCATTAGCTTGTGGATGATAAGGTGAGGAGAAGCTTAGGTTGATACCAAAAGTGTCACAAAGTTATTGGACCTTTTTATTTTTAAAGTATTTACCATTATTAGTGATGATTTTGTGAGGAACATCAAAGTGAAAAATGATGTGGTGGTTAATAAAATCAATGATTTTTTTAGCTTTGATTGAGATTAATGGGATGGCTTCTACCTATTTGGTGAAATATTCCATACTGATGATGATATATTGATGTCATTATGAGGAATATAAATTGATTTCTTTGATAAGATCAAGAACCCATTATGAAAAATGCTAATAGTTAGTTGATACTTGAAAACCATGAGGGTGTGCATGATGATGGTTAGCATGCTGTTGACATTTGATACATTTCTTGACATAGTCACAATAATCCTGATTGAGTGTGGGTTAATAGTAACCTAGGTTAAGGATATATTTAGAAATGACTATACCAAATAAGTTCCCCCCACAAATACCATCATGTGCTTCTTTGATGGTGTGAGAAGCCTCATTACTATGAAGGAAATGAAGGAGGAGATTGTCAAATCCTCATTTATAAATAATGTCCCCTAATATTAAGTAACAAGAGGTGATTTGAATGAAATCTCTATGAACATTTATAGAAAGATCTGAAGGGAGGATACCGATGTTAAGATATTGAAGATTTGATCATACCAAATGTCAGAAGATGATGTTTCTATTTGGTAAATGGTAGGAAGATCAAGATGGAGGTAAGATGGTTTAATGAAATGGTGAATGGTGACAAATATTTTAGAGTTGGTAGGTTGATATGGAATTTGGGATGTAAGGGAAGCCATTGTATCTATAAATTTTTTGGTAAAACAAGGGGCTGATTAGATGATATAATGGTCAAATGATGCTAATAATTTGTTGAAAAGTTGTTTATATTTTATAAGAACATCATTTTTCAATTGATAGGCTCTTATGACTTGGTTAATGATGAGTTGAGAGTCTCCAAAGATGCTAATTGTTTTTATTCCCAAAGCTAGAGTGGTTTGGAGACCTATGACCAATGACTCATATTTAGATAAATTATTGGTGCATTTAAAATCAAGTTTGAAAGATAGGGGAAGATGTTTCCCATTAAGGGGAATGAGGATTATTCCAACACCCCCACCATTTTGACATTTAGAGCCATAAAATACATAGTCATTTTGTAGGTGGGCTCTTCTGAAGAATGGGTAGCCATAAACTCATCTAGAAAGGTAAGAGGGGGAGTTTGATTATCGAGGAGTTTTGCTTCAGCTAGTTAGTCTACAATCACCTACCCCTTAATGGAATTTTGTGAAAGAAACTCAAGATCAAACTCTAATAATATCATGAGCCACTTGGCCATACATTGGTTATGATATGGCTTGGAGTGAAAGTATTTCACAGGGTCAGTATTAGTGATGATCTAAGTTTTGTGGTTGAGAAGGTAGTGATGAAATTTAGAGGCAACAAAAACTA
Organism: Torreya grandis; assembly: GCA_037957365.1. Taxonomy (NCBI): domain Eukaryota; kingdom Viridiplantae; phylum Streptophyta; class Pinopsida; order Cupressales; family Taxaceae; genus Torreya; species Torreya grandis. The sequence continues at coordinate 2,222,970 of JARHVA010001461.1, read as the reverse complement.
AGGTAAGATTTTTTTTTTCAAAATGTGTGTACTGGGTTTCATAGTCAATGAGGGTATGACTGATATAGAAAATAGCTTGCTCTTTACATTGGTCATTTCGATGAGTGATCATGGCCCCTAGGGAATGATCGGTGTTAGATATGTATAATAAAAAGGCTTATCCTCTTTTGGAGGAAAAATAACTAGTGGAGAGAGAAGATACTCCTTGATTGCATCAAAGGCCTATTGACATTATTTGGTCCATTTAAACGAGGTGATGAAAATGCTGACAATCATCAGATAGATAGGAGATAAAGCAATGGATTGATTGAAGTTTGCCTTACAAACTATGAAGTTGTTTTAGGTTAGTAGGGGGAGGTATTTATACAATGGCTTAGACTTTTGTGAGGTCTATTTCTATTCCATGGAGGGAAATAGTAAAGCCCAAAATTTTTCCTGATAAGACCTTAAAGATACACTTCTTTGGGTTGATCCTGACATGATAATGGATAAGTCTTTCAAAGATGATAGCGAGGACAATGAGGTGATCTTGGTGGTGTTTGGATTTACCAAGCAGATCATCAATATAATCCTCAACTATTTTGTGGATGAAGTCATGAAAAATGTAATTCATGGCCCATTGATAAGTGGTTCCCACATTCTTAGGCCAAAGGGCATGACACGATAATAGAAATTTCCCCATGGGGTGATAAAGGATGTTTTATGTTGATCTTGAGGGGTGATCAAGATTTGGCTATATCCTAAAAATCCATCCATAAGGGATAGCATTTCATGGTCAGCATTGAGATCAATAAGTTTTTTCATGTTAGGTAGGGGAAAGTCATATTTGGGGCATGCAAGGTTAAGATCACAAAAATCCACACAAAGGTAGAGTCCCCTAGTGGGTTTAGTAACATGAATGATATTGGAGCCCCATTATGGATAGTCAATACGTTGAATTAAATTAATAGATAGAAGGCATTGAAGTTCTTCTTTGATGAGAAGAGCTATGTGAGGGTGCATATAATGAAGCTTTTGCCATATGGGCTTAGCTTTAGGATGGGTAATTATATTATGAAGAGTGATGGAAGGGTCAATACTAGGCATATCTTGATAAGACGAAGTAAATGCTATGTTCTGGTCATAGAGAAAAGATTGATAGTCTCATTATTCTTTGAGGGTTGAGGATTGGCCAATCTTGCTAATACTAGGGTTCCCCTAAGTACCCAAATTAAATTTTATGGTTGATTGATTTAGTATTGTTTGTTTTTAGGAGGGAGGGATTTTTGAAGAGAAGATTCCCCCACACCTAAATAGGTAAGAATAGAATTATCATCTTGACACAAGATAGTGTTAATGGTGGGTGAGTCATGTCTATTCATTTTAGGGTGGTTAAGAGGACTAGGTTTTGTTTGGCCTTCCTATTGATAAGTCAAGGGACCTAAAATGATAGTGTTGATAAAAAAAATGTTAGGTGGGATGATGTTGATGTCTTCAAATACAGTTGGTGAGGGTAGAGGTTCTTCAAATGGGAGAGGTGAGGTTGATAAGGGTATAAGTTCTTCAATTGGGAGAGGTGAGGTTAGATGTTCTCCAAATGGGAGAGGTGGGATTGGTGAGGTTGGAGGTTCTCCAAATGGGAGAGGTGGGATTGATGTTGGTGATGTGGGATCTTCTAGGGGAACATACCCTAACCCAAATAAATCACAAGGTTTTTAGGTTTTGATAATGGGAAGTTCATGGGGTCCTTGTTCATAGAGGCCAAAACCAAACCTTTTCTAAGCACACTGATGGAGGTATGTTTGGGAAAAGGTCAGGTTGCTAAGATAAGAAAAGTTAGAAGTGAATGGATGGATATAAAGCATGGTGGTGGGAGGAAGAAGTGGTTTATCAAGCCTCCCATAGACAAAATATGTTCTATTATTGGGAAGGCCAAAGGGGATAAGGGTACCAATATTAGGATCATAAGATGGATCATTTTGAAGGTTCCTAAATTCATGTGGAGAAGGGAAAGCATCTAAAGCTAAAAGTTGATATTCCCCCAATGTAAGACACTAAAACATTGATTACAAGTGGTGTTCAACTGGGATTTGTGATGAAGGAATAGTTGAAATAGTGGATGTTTCATCATTGTTAAAGATATAAGTGTTAGTGGGTTGGGTTGATGTGGTGTCTTTGCTAGAGGCTGGTTGTGAAGAGGATGAAGGTGGAATAAGAACATCATTAGGTTGATATGTCATATTACAAGAAGCAAAGGGACTTGGATCAAATTTGATTGTAATGACTTGTCCCTCATGTTCAAATTTAACACATCGATAAAGGGTAGAAGGGATGCATCCCATGGCACAGATCCAAGGGAGATCAAGTGACACATTATATTAAAATTCACCCTCTATGACATAAAATAGTTCAAGAATAGTTTGAGGCCCCAAAAAGATGTGGAGAACAACTATTCTTAGAGTGGTGGCTAAGTTATCATTGAATTACCAAAGGACTACTAAGCTTTTTGACATGATGTAGGTAGTTGGAGTTGATCATAGGCATGGGAGGAGATGATATTGATACTCACTCCCCCATAAATCATAACTCTTTTGACATGTGTATGATTTATGGATGCTATGATAAAAAGAGGAGGATAAAGGTCTTCACTATGATATGGTAGAATTTTATACTCTTTAATGGTGACCATGTCTATGTGTTGGATAAGTTTGATCAAATATGCAAGAGGTTGGGGGTCATCTGGTTAAACCTCTATAGAACACAATGATTTGATTAAAGCTTGATGATGTTGAGGCAAGGTGCTAATTAAGTCATAAAGACTCATTTTGATTGGAATTTGGTAATTTTTTTTTAATACTAATCATTGGAAAAATGGAGATGCCTTGGAAGATGAAGGGGCTCCCAAAATGGAGACTTTAGGCTTGGATGGTTGTGAGGGTGAAGGTGAAGGTGTAGTTGTTTAGGTTTGGTTGGTTAGTTGGGGAGTTGAAGGTTAAGACCATGGAATGGTGGCCTTAACTTTACCCTTTTCATTTTATTAGACTATTTTACCCTTATCTTTTTGTTGTATTTAAGACCGAATCACCATATGAATAGTATGGATAAGAGGACTGATTACTTGCTTCAGTTCCTCTATTTCACTCCTTGGTGGGAGTAGAGAAGTAGATGATTGGTAGGTAGATTAGATAAGTGGTAAAAGAGGCAAGGGGCTTAAAGAAGGTTCATCCAATAGATCATCCTCCTCCAAAAGGATATGAATGATAGTTTGGAAAGCTTTATATTTCTCTATATCATGCCCAAGAGTCCAATGGTAAAGACAAATTAGATTGTCATTAAAACAAGTTGGCTTTTGGTGAGTGGGGTCAAAAATCTTGATTGGTGGTAGGATAATGGAATAATCTTGTAGGAGCCTTTGTAAAATAGTTGTATAAGATTTTTATAAAGATTTAAGAGGTGGTGGAGTTTGGATTTTTGGTGTAGGAACCTTATTGGGCAAAGACTTCTTAATATGAGGTATGGTTGGTGGATTGAGCTTGGTTGGTAGTTTAGAAAGTATTGGATTAGTTATAATTGGTTTAGGAATTGGGGATCTAGATGATGAGGATTTAATGAATGGGAAAGTGGATGGAGAAAGGTTGGTAAGGAATGATGATGAACTAGGAGATGGGATTGTTATAGGTGGAAAAAGGGGAGATGGTTTGTTAGATGAAGAGTAAGTAATGGGAATGGTGGAAGGATGTGGTCTTAAAATAGAAGGTAAAGGTGAAGGAGTTAGTATGGTCCTTTCTTAAGGTTTTGGTCTAGGCAATCTTTCCTTCTTAATGGGATTAATTAGATTAGGTCTTGGTTGGGTTGATGTGGTTAAATCCAATATAAAAGGAGGGTGAGTAGGATTGGGCATGGAAAGGACCCCCAAGTTATAGATTGGATTGATAAAAGAAGCATAGGGTGACTTGAAAAGTTTAGGTTGGAGTAATTGAGATGGTTCCATGGTTACTTTAGGATGGGTAGTTGGTGGAGTTGTAGAAACAGGCTCGAGAGTGGACTCCAATAAAGTGGAAAGTTTAGTTTTGTTTTCATATGAGAGTCTAAGATGATGCCAAAAGGTGGCTATATCAAATTTAGGTTTGGAGGTGAATTTTAAACTTTAAACTAGTCAGGAAAAAGGTTTATAAATAGGTTTTATTCCTTGATCATTAGTTTTAAAGTTCAAGCCCTTCGGGGAATAAGGAGTGGTTTCAGTGTTTCTATCTTTGGTGAAAGGTAGGGGTATGGTCTCATGGAAAATGGTTTCCAAGGGAGGTACAAATAATTATGCAATTGGTGTGGTAAGGGTAATGGTTTCAAGTGGAATGGTTGGTATAGCTTCTTCCTTGGTTTAGGTGTCTAAATAAGTAGGTGGTTCTTCTATTTGGTTTGGAGGAGTGGATAGAATGGTTGATAAAGTGGTTATATCCTTGGGTATTTCCATTATAGGAGGGGTAGATGGAACCATGGTTTCATCCAAGGAAGTGGAAGGGGTAGCTACTTCTTTCATTTGGTTATCAAAATAAATAAGTGTTGGTAGGTTGTTTTCCTCTACTTGGGTAATAGAGGTGATGACTTCTATAGTAGTGGGCACATTACTGATGACATTAATTACATGTGCCTCATGTGAGTTAGAGGATTCAGGTTAGATTTCATGGTGTTGGGTTGAAGGTGGATGATTTAGGAATGGTTTTCAAAAAATAAAAAGATATTGGTTGGAAGGAACATTTGGATTATCAAACATAAGCTCCCCTTTATCAATTAGATCTTGGACAATGCTCTTAAAAGTATTGCATCTATTGGTATCATGTCCAACAACTTGATGATAGTCACAATGATCATTCTCATTATACCACTCAAGAAGGGGGTGAGAAGTATCAAATTGTTGAGGGGGCTTGATGGGTGGAAGTTGGATTAGATTATCTTTAAGTAGTTTTTCTAACATCGATGCACATGATTCCCCAATTAGGGTAAATGGTTTTGAAGGAGCCTAGTTTTGGGTAGTCTTGGTGATTGGAAGGATTGTTGGTTCAAGGTGTTTGGTTGATGGATGGATGAGGTGTGGTTTTGAGAACAACCAACTATGATGATGCTTTTTATTTAGAATTGGTTGGGTTTGTGGTTTTGGTGGAGGTTGACTCAGTGGATTTGAAACTAGAATTTTTATTTTGAATCTTCAACTTCCCTTCATTAATAGCATGATTTTCCAATTTGTAGGCCATAGTAAACTCTTCATCAAAGGTCTTAAAGGTTTGTACTTAGAGAGTTTGAACGATGTGTTTAGCACACCCTCAAGAGAATAATTTGATTAATTTGGGTTATAGTAATGGGAAGGTGAGTTGATTAATGAGGCCCCTCCATCTTGCAATAAAATCAATAATGGATTCATCTTCAAACTATTTGATGGAATATAGGTCAACAATGGAAACCTTTTTAGATATGTTTACTGAAATGTGTTTTGAAATGGTTTTTTCCAATTAAGAGAAAGAAAAGATAGAATGAGTGGGAAGGGTACTATACCAATCAAGGGCAGCCTTAGATAATGACATGGGAAATGTTCAGAGGAGGAGAGCATCATCATAAGTGATTAAGTAACAATCATGACAAAAAGCTCTTAAGTGATAATGAGGATCCTCTTTACCTTAGAATTTAGAAAATTTGGGTAATTCCCATTGAGAAATATAAGCATGGATGGGAATGAAGGGGTGGATAGGCTCATTATAAATTTGGTCATAAGACAAAAGATTGGTTAAGGCAGAGATGGATGACTCCAAACTAGTCATTTTATCCATGAGAATTTTGATTAGATCAGGCTGGGGTTAAGTAACCACATGATTAGGAGGTATATTTTATTGGGATTGGCTTGTAATAATGCATGAATAGGTAGCAGATGGCATCAAAGAATCCACATACTAATAAGTGGTTGAGATGGTGGTACATAAGAACTACTTGCTATGAAAGGTTGGGTGAAGGGTTATATGTACCCTTATGGGTTAGGGACATATTAGTAAGTTGTCATAGGCACTTGTTAAGGAAAGGACATGGTTAGTATGGCTGAGACAAGAGGAGGTTGGGAAGGTTGAGCTTGTGTAGTTACCCTAGTACTAATTAGGGGAAGGTTTTGAGGTATGGAGAACACTCAATTTTGAAGTGGGACTGTGGTCAAGGGATTGGTTGAAATTGAAGGGAAGATAGAAGTTAAAGTGGAAGATAATGCCATAGTAGATGGGGTCTGATAAGAGTGTTTAGTTGGGAGGGGGAAGGTTGGTTTTAGTTTTGGTGGATGTGATGTTGAAAGAGGCCTGAGTCAATGGTTGGGTTGAAGTGGTACCTACCATGAGATGGGATGGCATGCTAAGAGAATGATTAGAAGAAAGAACTAAAGTAGGTGGGTATGGTGAGGTAACATATTGAGGTAATGTTGTAAAGCAACTGGATTATTATCAAGAAAGGTAATAAAGTCTGGATTTCCTTTAGAAATGGTTAGGATTCTAGAAGGAGAAGGTGGTGGAGGAGAATGGTGAGGTGAAGTGTGAAGATATTTATCAACATCTGAGGTATAATCCATGGACGAAGAAGGTGGTGGTGGTTGGTTGTCTTGATTTCTCACTTGTTGTCTAGTTAAAACCATATGAGAAAATATGGAATGTTATTATGATACTCACACCTCAAATAGAGAGCAAACCCAAAATAATTTCAAAGTAATCAATACATACACTAAGAAGTGCCTTTTAACCTTATGATTTCTTTTAAATTGCTTTTGGCTTATGCCTTAAAGAGTGTGATAAGGGAGGTTGGCTTAAAAAACAAGTATTAAAGATGAAGTCTATAGATGGTTTCATGTTGTTTATGCACTCAAAAGGATGATCTATGTTGAACTTTAGTACATGTCTTGGTGTTGGGGCCTACCACCTCACTTCACAATCCCACAACGATAAGGGTGTCAAGTGCTTAGCCAAGATATACTGAGTCTAGAGTTTATACTCAACCAAAGAGATGAGTTGGTTCTCCCCTTAGTGGTGAAATCCAAGTGGGATAGCCAAGAGGGGGTAAGATTTTTGCTAAGTGATGAAATCCTAGTCGGTCCTTATCTCAAGTATTGTTTTGATGTGTAAATTATTTTGTGGTTTGGTCTTCTATGTGATAACAAGTGTGAATGCTATGATAAGATTACGATGCCTCATAAGTTACTAGGTGAATGAAAATTAATAAGAAATTAGTGAATGCAAATGGTTAATTTTTAAGCCCAAAAAGAAATGATTTCATTTGATGAGCAAATAATTAAGGAAGAAAGGGAACTAGGGTTCTACCAGGCGTGCCATGAATGTTTCAATTTATTTGCTTCATTTCTTAGTTTTCAAAGTAGATAAAAGAGAGTATTAGGGTGTGTACCTAATAAGATGTACGTGTTGATGACTAGACAAAGTGATAACTCATTTTTGGTGAGGAAGGACTACCTACAATAAGACTACACTAAACAAACTCATTTGTTAGATAGGTATGAAGGGTGGACTACCTAGCAGTGCTAGATCTAGAAAGTAAAAACTCCCTTGGATGGCTATTAATCTACTCCCTTAATGATATAAATGTTTTGAAAATATAAATGGGAGATAATAAATTGATATGAACATAAATGTGTATACAAATAAATAAATGATATAACTGTTCGATAGAAAATGTTGCAATGGCAGGTCAACACCATGGAAAAATGCACCAAGGTTAGGTTCAGAGGGTTTGGATAGGGTTTTCAAGTAGATCAGGGATAGAAACAAGGATTTAATTAGGTAAAATGGGAAAAAATAACCCTGACTACCGATGGTTGGGTATGATCGATGATGACTAGGTAACTAATGATGGTTTGGGTAATTGGTGATGGATGTTGCCAATCAAAGACATTTGCCTATAAAATTAGGTGAATTTTAGGATGGAGATTAAAATGGAATGGTTGATGGGTAGGAGTTAGAGTGTGGATTATTGGGTGAGGGGTGGTGTATAGGTGAACATAATGAAATAGAAGAACTTGATAAAGAAAGGAAAACACTAAAAGCAAAAGAAGGATACATAAGTGATTCCAAGTGAATGATAGTTGAGGACTTGAAGAGAGTTAGGTAGCATAACAGTGCTTGAACCTTAAAAAAGTTATGTAGATAAAGCTTTAGGATGATAAGTACCTACACAAGGAAAACAAGAGAGCCTGGATGTAATTTTTTTACATTCTCAACTCTTGCAAGAGCCCTATATTTATAGTATAAAGTTGCTAATTAAGGAGAGGGAAGGTTGAGGGAAAGTTACTAAGTTGAGAGGAGATAAAGATACCAATTAAAAGGGCAAGAAATCTATGGGGTGTGTATGATAATGTTTCTATTTTTCCCTTGCAAGCTCACATATAGATGTGCTTTTAGTTTTTCAGGAGTGAGGACCTAACCATCGACAGTTAAGGGTAACCATCGATGTTTAGGTGTAATCATCGATGGTTAGTCAACCAACCATAAATGGCCAAACCCTACATGTAAAAGGGTTAAATGGGTTAAAGGAGAGGATTTTTTTGAAATGAATGCCAAAAGGGTGGCTAGGTGTAAAGGGTGTTTCTAAGGATAAGGTGACTAGGTGATTAAGTAACTAAGGTCAAGAATAAGTCCAAGGTATAGTGACATCAAAAAATATAGGGGACATTTTTGAGTGTCTACATCTGGTTAGTTGTAAACTATGCCTTGGTAGATGATGGCTTGACATTAGCAAGACCTTCTTGTGCATCACCTACCACATGGTATAAGGGGTAAAATTCAACATTTCTAAATTCATTATTGAGGATATTATTAAGAATGCACAAGAGTGACATTGAGTACATGAAACCTTTAAGTGGGGATATATGTTGATTCTATTTGTGATGGAGGAGATAAATGTTCTAGATGGAGATGATGATAACCTATGGGTGTTTCCACCAAACCATGAGTCCCTTATGATGTAGTATCAAAACTTCATTTACCCACCCAAATTATTAAAAAATTACAAGATAAGGGTGTAAGGGTGGTATGATAAGTAAATCAAAGCCTTTGGGATTGAATGGTGCATCCTTTAGGAGCTTCCCCAACATTTAGTGGGAATGAAAACCTTTACCATAATATAACATTTATATGTAGTACACCTAGCGATCATAGATGGGAACCTATCTAGATGTCATAAATTACCTTACACATTTTCTTCCAAGTATTTCATGGCAATGCTAAAAATAATTCCTAACATGCAATAGTTGGAAATCTCGATCAAGATCGTGGATCAAGACAAAAGCAAGTTGAAGTACCAGTTTATACACCCCAAAGCCAAGGCCACCAAAGATGAGGAGGATGACTCCAATAAGATGGACCTCCATCCCCTCAAAAGATATATAATAAAAGAGAGGATATTCAACCTATATTATGAAATGAAGCCATGCAATAAGTTCACTAATCCTAAAAAGGATGATGATCACCCCCTCTTGGTCGATGATGAAGGGAAGGCTATGTTAAAGATACAGAAGGTTACCCAAAAGAAAAGGGGTGAGAATTTTGAAGAAATTATAGAGTGAATTAAGTTGAAGATTGCCTTCAAATAACCAATTATGCCCCCCAACTCCTAAAAAACACATGACCTTCATGTCTGAGAGTACTTCTTCCAGCAAGAAGCATAAGAAAAAGAAAGGGACCCATTGTATTCCCTATTATAAATCTGGAAGAGATGGAGAAAGAGGTGACCCTTATGCCTAGAATAGAGGAGGAGACTGAAGAAGAAAGAGAAGGGACACATATCTTATAGATATAATAAGAGGAAGAGGAGATAAGAACCAAGTATGTACATGAAGCCCTTTAAAGCAACACAACTACCATGCTTAATGAAATAGAGGAGACAATAATCCCTTCATCTAGAAAAAAATCCTCCACACCACCTCCACAAATAAAAGAAGAGAAAAGAAGGGCTTGGAGAAAAATGGGCTTGAGTGAGGAAGACATCAAAAAGGTGCTAAGACTTGAAGAGGAGCAAAGACTAGTCAAAGAAGAGAAAAGGGCCCTGAAGGTTCCTACAAGTACAGGACAAGCATCTAAAGTGGTCAAGAAAGTGCCTATCATCCCCACCAAGAATGTAAAAGAATCTACATAAGAAGCGTACCTAAGTAGTGAAGGGGTACTTAAAGAAAAAGAAGGTGATACTAGTGCCATATAAAAATAAACAAAGATAACAGAGGAACCCCAGTAGTAATAAGGCAATACTGGTGCCAAAGGAATTTCCTTGGAGGTGAGTATTAAGAAACCTCAGGAAGAAGAAGTGGATAAATGGGAAAAGTTGAAGAAACCCCTAAGGATCAAATAGGTGATTCCTCCAAAGAGAGCATCGAAGAGAGTGGTGGCACCAGTGAAGAGGAGGATGTAAAAATAAAGATGGACATCATCGAGAAGGATGAAAAGGAGCTAAACATAAGGGAGAAGGCACAAAAGGGATGGGTGGATGAATAAATTTACATGTATGACACCATGCCCCCCAAGCCTCCACAACTAGGATGTGTAAACAAATCTAGTTTGCATTTGATCATTTTATGGATGAGCCTCATTTTGAGGCACCTATAGTGGATACTTTGAGATTCGAAGAGCCTAATGAGGGGGAAAAATACCTATTAATAAAACCTCACACCATGAACTCGGTCTAATCTAGGAATGTTCTGATTAGAATGGCCATTAAAGTTGCATGCTGGAACATCATTAATGATGATAGGGTAAGAAAATGGAAAAATATTCATAAAGAAGCCAAAGATGAAGTGCATGCCACGAAATTCAAGTTATAGCAACTCTGTGAGTGTATATAGATGGTTGAACCATCCATTTTGGTTAGAATCAATACTTAAAACCTTTTTGAGGTTGATAAAATTTATGTGCTATTGGAGTAGATTCTCCCAAGGTTAAAACCTGAGCTGATGTAAGAAGAAGAAGAATATCCCTACATCATACAATAGAAGGAGCTAGTTAGTAAGCTTTAAGAGGTGTAAGACCTCTTTGAGAAATTACAAGAGGGTATGGATGTATAATTTGCCATATTCTTAATATTTTTGACTCAAGAATCAATTATAGATACACATCTTTAGTAGGCATAGGAGGAGAAGGAGAAGCTAATGGTGTAGGTATACTTAGTGAGAAATTCAGATCAAGCACATATTAATTCGAGTGTTAATTAACTAAAAAATAAGATTAAGGATCAAGAGAAAAACTTAAAATCACTCTTCAATGCTCTAGATACTAAGGCTTGTGAGAAAGGAGCAATTTTAGATGGGAGTGTGGAAAAGGTAAAAGCAAATGCTGAATCCTTTCATAAGGAATCAGTAAAAATGGATGTGATTTTGATTACTAATTCATCCATTAAAATAGATAACACCACTAAATCAATAAAGATCACCATTAAGGGATTTGAAGACTTCAACACCAAGATTAAAGAGAGGGCACCTGAGTTTTATGCTTGCAAGAGCTTGATGGCCTAGTCTGAGGATAGACTAATTTTTTTATATGGGGTAATGTTGGGCCAATTATTTTAGTAAGTAAAGGACTCACAAAAACATGATATCCAATTGGGTGAAGAGGGATCATTTTGCATAATGGTTTGCATTTTGGCATTTTGGTGCCAACTGGAGGTTGTAGTGCATACCTTGTACTAGATGATAGGTGGCTAACTATCTCTAGGATTTCTAGGGCATATTCGATGATTTGGAAATACATGGATATTGAAGCATGAAATTCATGAGGTCATGGATATATTATGAATGATCACCAAATCTCCATCTTAATACTCAGTTTGCACATACCACCTTGGTAAAGATGCTCTTAAGACCTATTTAAGGAGCTTAAACCAAATGAAGTGGGGAGATGAAGAATAAAAATGAAGCTATAACAGATTGGAGTTGCTCTATATACATGCATTTGACAACCATTATACTTAGAAATAGTTTGGAAGCCATGAAGGATCTATCTGTAAGTACCCAAGCTCATATTGTTGGGAAAATAACGGAAGCACACAATTGATTACCAAGCAACTTAACATGCGGAAATTAACCAGAATACACAAGTAACTAGAATTTAGAAATAACACAGAATATGAGAGACAATACACAACTTGTATTAAAACTCTTCCAGAAAGAAATACAACAAAGAAGGCTGCCACAGTTCTTCTTCCTTACACACCTCTAGGGCTCCCACACCTCTAGGGCATAAACAATAAATCTTCCCTCAAAGCTCTCTCTCTTAGGTCCCAACACACAACTCAAACATAGAGTTGGTGTTCACCTCCAACCAGCCATTATCCACTACTGCCAGTATACCTGTGCTCCACGCACTCCACAAGTGTTCCATGCACTCCACAAGTACACAAACGTACTTCAAGTAGATCTCCCCTAAACCTGCAACAACCTGCACCTCAAATGATCTTACTTATGGAAGGATCTTCCTTGCCTTCCTCTTTTCTCTCTATCTGAGTACACACTGTACTCCAAGTAGATCCCACCTGATCCTGCTCCCTGTTGTGTTGCTATCCTATCTGATCTTGCACACTTGAAAATCAATCTGATTTTGCACACCTATGAACCTTACACCTTGCATACACATATACTTATAGATCAATGATCTTACTTACCCATGTAGATCTCCTAAAGTAGCCATGCTCACCTGATGACCAAGATCATACATACATGAAGAACCCTGCTAATTCTCCAATCCAGCACCCACACTTGGTACTGTGGCACTAGGAGGAACACACCATGCTCTCTTCTCTCTGAATGAACTTATATATTTTTCTCTCTTACTCTCTAACACACTTTATAATACAACCAATGAGTCTCTTAAATAGATCTCATGCAAACAATAATTAGACACCTAATTACAATAATTAGATCCATAGCTTCTAGTCTAAATTTGGCTCTTGACATGCAAACACTTGGTTCGTTAACTAACTACCCGTAACACTCGTAGCTCAAACCACACAGGTGACTGATGTCAGTCCCTATCTGCCTGGGGGGTGCCGATGCCGATCGACTTCTGACTGATGTTAGTTGCCTTCTGTCTGTACCCTATCGATGTCGGTTGGCCTAACTGATGCTAGCGACTGTGACAACAACAAAATCTCTATAACCTCCTCACCTGTTTGCATCAATGAAGGTTTTAGCTCCACAACCTAACAATCTCCCACTTGGAGATAAATAGCTACACTATACCTATACCTATACCCCATCTAATCTGTTTCTTGGCTTGTATCCCTCTTCAAGATCAACCTTGAAGACCACCCACCACACAACCTATGGTGCACCTCCTGTCATCCAAGTAATCTACCACATCTGAACCTACAAACCCATGTAGTGAAGTCCTGACCCTTCATAGCATGAATCTCCACTGCTGGTCCCTCTCACATCCCTGAGAACCCACTTCCCTGAATTGGCTCCTAACTCTTTGACAACGCCCACTGCTTGGGCAAACTCAGGTCTATACCAGACCTCATGTGATTTCAGACACTGAACTATCCAGCCCTTAGTGTGCTCTGATTCTGCATCCTACGTAATGAACCTCACCAACACCTAATTCACATCAACTCCCACTGGAAACAAAATCAACCTATGATCTTCCATGTCTCCCATGCCAAAGAATTTTGCTGCTCCAAATTCCTCATAGAAAACTATTGAACTAATCTTACCCTTAGCTCAGCAAAACCCTGTATGTACAAACCTACTAGAAAAACATACCATCCACATACAGTAATAGGATAATGTCATGACCATCATCCCCCTGGTAAGACAAACCACAATAGTTACCCTGACATTGACTAAAGCCATGCTTTGTCATCCACCTGTCAAAACCTGTACCACTGTCCTGCAACTTCCTCAAGACCATGTAACCTAGTCTTTCATCTCACGTGTCCATTCACTCTATTCTTCAACTAAGGTATCCATTCGTCTCTATGCTTTCATATCGACTGGTAACCCTACCAAATCTCCTACTTGGTTCTGTATCATATTCCTGCCATGCTCCCACTATTTCTTGGATCCTACCTGCTCTGTAGTTAGTAACTAGTATAAAGAAGAGGAACAACAAATTTGAGGCTTACTTACCATATTCAGTCCTCCATATGGGCATTTGAGACTCCTTGATAGCTTGCTGTCCACCCAAAATTCATTACAGTGACCGACCTCGATCACCACACAGTCTGCATTCGACTGACGTCAGTTTCCATGCACCTGTCCTGACTACCAACCCTGCTGATGTCAGTGTCCCCTGTTGCCAATATTGGTCCTCCTAACCGATGTCAGTCTTACCTAATGCTGATGTCAGTCCTCCTGACCAACGTCGGTCTTACCCTACTCGACATGATCAGCTTCGGTTTGCACATGACCGACATTAGCACCTGTCTGTTCGATGCTAGTTCCCCCTGACTGATGCCAGTACCTATGTTCACCTGTGAGTGATGAATTTTTACCTGTAAGCTCCTTTGAATCAAAACTCATGTCCAAACTGCCCTACTCAGAAGTATCCAGCCCCATCCACTAGTCTCTGTCTGCCATCTCCTCCATAAACACCAAGGCTTTCTAGTTCTTAAGCCTGTCAAATATATCAGTCTTCTGCTTAAGAACATGCATCTCCTTCTTGCTCATGTGACCAAGCCTACAAAGCCACGTCTCTACAATAGAAGAAGAATCAATAATATAAACAAGTAGATAAAGAGTACCTATTTTCTTACCACCAGCTAATTCAAGTGCATCTGCTGTGAGAGTTCTTGTGCATCTCTCATCACCCAACTTTTCTGAAGAAATTAGCCATATCTTCAACACTAGGACCTGCATGACCTCATTCAACACCCATGTGTTGGCCGCCTGCAATTTCATCTTCACTTCCCCTTTGCCAATAATCTGACAAGGCTCACCAGCTCCTCTCCTTGGGGCTGCATGGAAAGAGGCAACATAATCTATTAACCAAGATTCAACTTTATCCAGGAAACCTCCCAGAGCATCCTGTGCAACAACACTTGCAACATCTGCATCTTCAGTTCCTTCATGTTGATCTTCCACAAACCAACAATCTTCTTTTCCCTACTCTTTCTTTCCATAGGACCGTAAGTGACCATCTGTGCTTTTTAACTCCTCCATTCTTAGCTTACTTTCTTCTACCATTGCTCTACTCCCACTCAATCAGAAACCCCTGAGAGTGATCTGTAACTAAACACAAAACCTGCTCCCTACAACCTTAGCTCTGATACCACTTGTTGGGAAAATAATGGAAGCACACAATTGATTACCAAGCAACTTAACATGCAGAAATTAACTAGAATACACAAGTAACTAGAATTTAGAAATAACACAGAATATGAGAGACAATACACAACTTGTATTAAAACTCTTCCAAAAGGAAATACAATAAAGAAGGCTGCCACAGTTCTTCTTCCTTACACACCTCTAGGGCTCCCACACCTCTAGGGCATAAACAATAAATCTTCCCTCAAAGCTCTCTCTCTTAGGTCCCAACACACAACTCAAACACAGAGTTGGTGTTCACCTCCAACCAACCAGTATCCACTATTGCCAGTACACCTATGCTCCACGCACTCCACAAGTGCTCCACGCACTCCAAAAGTACACAAACGTGCTTCAAGTAGATCTCCCTTGAACCTGCAACAACCTGCACCTCAAATGATCTTACTTATGAAAGGATCTTCCTTGCCTTCCTCTTTGCTCTCTATCTGAGTACACACTGTACTCCAAGTAGATCCCACCTGATCCTACTCCCTATTGTGTTGCTATCCTATCTGATCTTGCACACTTGAAAATCAATCTGATTCTGCACACCTGTGAACCTTACACCTTACATACACATATACCTATAGATCAATGATCTTACTTACCCATGTAGATCTCTTAAAGTAGCCATGGTCACCTGATGACCAAGATCATACATACATGAAGAACCCTGCTGATTCTCCAATCCAACACCCACACTTGGTACTGTGGCACTAGGAGGAACACACCATGCTCTCTTCTCTCTGAAGGAGCTTATATATTTTGCTCTCTTACTCTCTAGCACACTTTACAATACAACCAATGAGTCTCTTAAATAGATCTCATACAAACAATAATTAGACACCTAATTACAATAATTAGATCCGTAGCTTCTAGTCTAAATTTGGCTCTTGACATGCAAACACTTGGTTCGTTAACTAACTACCCGTAACACTCACAGCTCAAACCACACAAGTGACTGATGTTGGTCCCTGTTTACCTGGGGGGTGCCGATGCTGACCGAATTTTGACCGACGTCGGTTGCCTTCTGTCTGTACCCTGCCGACGTCGATTGTCCTGACTGATGCCAGCGACTATGACAACAACAAACTCTCTGCAACCTCCTCACCTGTTTGCATCAGTGAAGCTTTTAGCTCCACAACCTAACACATATATGAGCCTCTAGGTCATTAACTAGAAGGAACTGAACATATACTCTACCATAAACTATATACTCTATTTTTAAACTGGATTAACGATGAAGATTAATGTGTTAACACATAATCAATTTGGTCTATACATCTTTTATATTGATAACGAAATGGGTAATGGATGTAATGTCATATTTTAAATTCAATTATGTTAAGTAGTGTTCATGCAATGCTTCTAGTTCACAACATTAATGGAGTCCCTGTAATATATGGTGACATCATCATAAATCTATAGAGAGAATAAGTATAAATCCTATTCTAAGTGATGCCATCATCCTTGTTAGGAGTGTGATTATATCATGAGTAATGTTATTAAACACAACCTTTTGACCCTTCAAGCAACTATATGACTCTAAGATTAGTCCACCGAAAGGCTTGTGCCTATAGGTCACTAGGCTTAGTCCATGAAAGGATTGTGATTATGAATCTACTTTAATATTACTTTGAAATGATCAAGTCCTCTAATTTAAGTCTCATGTCATGGCATAACTAGCCCAACACAAGCCTTGGTTCCTTCTTAGATACACTTCAAGTGAGTGCATAAGGCATGTGCTTTATGTGGATTGATGCTAGCATAGATGAATGTTTAAATATTGAGTGTAGAAGGAATATCCCATGCTTATGCTTGGTTTTAATAGACCAAGAATTGACTAAGACAAATTTGTGTTCCCTTTTATACAACATGTGCTAAGCATTCTACACCATGAATTTAAGGCCAAATTAGATATGTTTATAGAATTAGAAGCATGATTGCTATTTTGGCTACCACTATTAAGAAGACTGGGCATAATTTCATTACTAGGCCAAAAATTACATTACTTATTGGACCTATGAAACTTAAAATTCTATCCATGAGACATGTTATTAGTATTATAATTTGAATTTTTAGGTCCCAACCTTCTCATGTTGACCATATAATTTGATAATATTTAGACCATCTATCTCAAATTTATTACTTTAGGGTATGTGCTAATGGTGGGTTGGCTTGTTGCTTGAGGTTGTGGACTAGTCACATGCTCACTTACATTCAAGAAAATAGGGGTAGTAGCAAGAGTATGGTTGTGAGCATTGTTAGTAGGTGTCTAAGGATTCAAATAGGATGGAACTACATGGTGAGTGCTACTATATACAACATACCCACTAGTACTTGATGAAACAAAAATGTTATTGTATGCCATTAGGACCAAATATCGATTGTTAACTTGGGGCACTACATTATTGGGAGGTATAAAGGGCATACCACTAGGCATGTAGTTCATGGGAGTTGGAGCATACACTAGGCCTAGGCTACCATACATATTACTTGGTATGGAATTCATGAGCATGGTGTTTTGTGTAATGGCCTAATTAAACATAAGGATCTGATTATATTCCCCTGGTTGTCTTGGGGATTGTATAAATCCTACACTATACCCTTGTGGCACCATTTAGTTCTCTATATTCACTACTTAATTATAGGTTAGATATAAAGTGGCAAGTGTAGATGAAGTTCTTCTTAAAAACATTAAATTCAATAGATCAAGAGCTCTGAAATATGTCTAGATATTAGGACCTTATGCTATTATGTAAGGTGATTTGAGTCTTTGGTATATATTATAGAATTGAGCATTAAACAAGATCATTGGCTCATTGTGTTCCCTCTTTGAGGAAAAAAAAAGGTGATACAAGATAACATGCTTAATGTGGAGTCTAAAATGGTTCATAAAACATGTCTCTAATTCAAGCCAAGAATTAATAGGCCCATGAGGTAGCCTTAGGTACTAGACATACATGGTTTACCCTAAGGATTATGGAAATAATCAAACAACATCTTCATGTTGAGTCTACATTCTAATTAGTGTATCTTTAAAGGCTTGAATATGTTCCTTTATTTTTTAGATGCCTCTGACTATAAAATTATGATACAACTTGTTTATATTTTTGGGTAGATCATGAATTATGCCTAGGATATCCATATGGAAATAACCTCCTTACCCAAGCCAGACCACATGAATGACCAATAGTAAAGGTTGGGGGATGATAAATAGATTGACAAAAGGAGTAGTCATAGATATTGGTGAATTACCACATGATTGAATGGGATTATAATTTTTCCTTTGTTAGTTATCTACTTTTATATCCTCTAATTAGTAAGTTCTAAGAGCTCAAATATTTCCCTTATAGACTTTGATCGAGTGTTTATCCTTTTATTTTCTAGCCTAAGATATGATTAGCTCTATGGAATTAAATGTTAAAAAAATATCTTTATTAATTTTTTTTTTGTGAAATAAAATCATGGTCCATGGGGCCCTCTTATCACCAAATATGTTGTTTGATGTTTTTACATGGCTAAAAATAGGTAGGGTTTGTTAGGTCCTACCTTTCCTGAAAGGAAGAATATCTCATGAGGAAAATGCTTCCCCAAGGTCTAAATGTACCAGGTCTTGGTATGTTTGTCTTCACTAAGTTAGCTGATGTGGAATACTCCTTTTAAGGGGCCTATTTTATGAATTAATATGCATGTTACTTTTATTAAGACATTCATTAGGAGGCTTCATCCTTTATTGATAATACTTACTGGGTTTAGCCTCAAATAGAAATCAGGCATTCTTAGACTTGCATATAAAAGGTACAATTAATTTATGTACTATTTTATTACATTCAAAAATATAAAAATGCTAAAATGGTGATAAAAAAATGAAATATAAATCAAGATAACATTTAATTGTAGATTGCTTTTGTTAATACCAAATCCCTAATTTAACGCACTTTTAAAATAAAATGCAAAATATCAAGTCTATAGGGAAATATATCCTACTACCATGAAGATTAAGGTGAGATGTATAATTAAATGAGATCCATTAAATAAATCTTTTGTTGAGTCAGACCTAACATAAATCCAACTAAATATGGTATAAAAGTCTATCAAAGAGCGATAATGAGAAAGAAAGGGGCATAACCACCATAAAACATTCACAAGAAAATATTCACGTATAATCCCAATAGTCTTCAAATATCAATATTTTCCTTTTTTCATTAAATAAGTTTAGATATCACACAATCATCCAAATAAAAACTTCACCTCAAATAATAGAAAAACTAAAAAAAAGTACATAAGTAAAACTAATCTAGAAAGATGTAAAGAATCATGAAAAGAAAGTGTTTGGTTCTCTATGTCTCTTTTACAATTCACAAAGAACCATTCTTTAGAAATTCCTTCAAACTCATACTTATGAGAGACAAAAAAATATATCAAAATTTAGGGACACCTAGATTTGAATGCATATGTAGTTGATTATTCAACGTGGATTTATAAATGTAGCTGAGAAATTCTATAGGACACCATGCTTCTATCAACATGGAAGTAAATTCTATCAGCCAAATACAATTAGAAGTGGTTGAAAATGCCTAGGGACTACCATTCATACATGTCCATACACATCCTTGTAGTAGACAAAACTAATTTTTAAGGTGGATTTGTCTTTAGGGTCTTTTTGCCTTCTCCCAAATGTGCACACCATGCTCTTCATAAGTGTCAATAGTTGAATTCATACTTTATTTGGCTACCTCTATTAGTTTTGGGAAACATTATATCTTGAAAATTTTCCATTTTTAGCTACCTTATTAATTTTACATTCAATTCCACTTCTAGTGGTTGGAAATTCTATTTTGAATTTGATAGATTAACGCTGAGCCATGCACTTTATAGTTGAGACCAAATCCTCATGCTTCCTCAAGATTATGTTCTTATCCATTACGTCCTTGCCATAACCAAAACATGATTTCCACACTATGATCAATGCCCATATCCATTTTAAAATTGAAGTATGCATTCAATTTGTCCATCTATTATGTTGGTGAGAAACTAATTATTCTTGGCTTGTGCTCTCAGATTTAAGAATAGTGATTTTTTTCCTTTGATGGTTTTGACAGCCTGACAAACCATGAAATCTAATCTAGTGTTTTGATCACATCATTAACAAGATGTCCTATATTGATAGGGTCATGCCACATGGCTCTTCCATTCTCTTCCACTACTTGACTAGGGATTGATATGCACTAATTATCTTTTGGCTATGGTGAAGCATGATTTTACCATGTGGCATCATCCCATTCACCTAGGGATATGATGTATTTAGAGACTACATAGACCATTTAGGAAAATGGGTCACTAGGATCATATCACTTAGTAGCATCCTACTTATCTATTCACTTGGAGTATTTTGCTATGTATGGAGTTGCCTAGGGTAGTAGGTCATCAAGATAATCTCGCTTGGTAATATCCTAGTCATCTAGAGAGTTGGAGGCTCTTAGATGAATTTGAACTATGCAAGTCTTATAGAGCAGTGTAAATATTCCATGTGGCTCTGGGAACCCTTTTTAAGAATTGACCAAGTCATGAAAAATATTTTATGAATGGTTAAAAGTTATCAAAAACTATGAAATATTATTATGTAGTTTTGGGAAATAAAGTGAGCCCCTGTAGGAAGTAAAACAAAGGAACATAGTCAACATTTTTAATTTTACAAGCCAATGACTAAGTAATTAAAATAAAAATGTCTAAGATTTCAAAATAAAATCAATATGGTAGATAAAATTGGTGAAGAGAAAGCCATTTTAAAATAATTCAAATCTATTTTCAAATCAGGTTTCAACCATTTTTATAAAATTAAATAAGGCAAAATTTGAACATAATCAAACATTTAGCCAATTTAGAGAATATTGAAGCATAAATACATAAAAAAATAGGGCTAATTTAATAGAATCAATTATCCCCTTTTAGAAGAACCCTTGTTAGATTAAGCCCATTTACCTAACATGACTAAGTTGAAATTGAAAAAATTATAGGAACTTATCCAATTCTCACTGAACCAAAGTAGAAATGTGCTATATTGCTAAGGGAAAGACTGTAGAATAATCTAAAAAGTTAGATAATTTACATAAGTCTAAATTAAATTTTCCCCAAAAGTGTGTTTTTAAAGAATTTTTAAAATGTGTTTTTAAAAAGGTTAAGACCTATTGAAAGGGTTGTAGTATGATTGGTGAGTTGCTTATATCCATCCACTAGGGTACCCATCCATTTAGGTACCTAACATAAAGAGTCAAGTGATTAAGGCCAGGATCATGCCCTAGGTGAATTTGATGGTGTGGATGCCACTTACTTATGGATACTTAGCTGAAGGAGTTCATTGATTTAGATGTATGATTACTCATCATTATAAACTTCTATAGGTTTATTTCTAAAATATGGGATGAGATGATGACATTCTATGTAATTAAGTTCTTCTATGTGAATGCTTCCTATTGAGGCATGCATAGAAAAATAAAAGGTCAAGATTTTTAGAGTTTTTAAAATTCAATAAAAGGTTAAAATAGTTAAACCACCAAAAACTCCCAAGGGATAAATATCAAAAAAGAAAATAGGGTCTCCATCTTCAATTGAAAATGGGGCATGTTGTGCGAGCAACAACAATATATAATTTTGAATGATCCATTCAATAATATGGCATAATCCATATTATAATTTAATTTCATGATCTTTTTTTAGGTTTTAAAAAATAAAATAAAATAAGTGTGATTAGTTTTTATTTCATTATTAGGGTCAGTAATAAATAAGACAACCTTATAAGACTAGTTAGCCAAGTTAAATGAGAGGTCTCATTGATATCTTTATGTCAGATGTCTAGGTTTTTTTGGGAGAGTTTTGTTGCACCTTTCTATGTTTTAAAGATTATATTTATCTAATTTATCTATTTCAAGAGTGATTTATTAAATATTCCAAAACTTTAAATAGTTTTTTTATGTCATTTGGATGTGTGCAAGTAACACTTAATTAGTTAAACAAGATAATAACAACATGCACAACTCACCATCATTACAAATTTTTAATGGAATGATAATATTACCCATCATCATTCCTATTGATTGGGTTGATGTATAATTATTAAGGTAGAAATTTCTCACACATAGATAAAATAAGTAATATTCATAACATATAATCACATAGAATAAGGTAAATAAGTAGATGCACTGGAGGTTCACACATAGATTTATTGTGGGGTAAAACTTTAAAAGGATCAAACCTTCATGAGATAAAATACTAGTGAATGCATGTGTAAAATTAATTGAGTATCCATATACATGAGGACTACAAGACACATGTGAATGAATAAAAGGGATATGTGCTACACCTAAAAACATAGGAGTGAGGTAAGGTGTAGGTTACACCTAAAGGGAGTCACATAGGAAAAACATCACCAAAAGTTAATGTAAACGTATAGAAGTGAAATTAATGGATATTTAATGAAATGGAATTCATAATTAAAGAAATTTAAATGTCTATGAGTGCTATAAATTGACCCTCAACAGTCATTTTTACTATTTTCACTATACAACATAGGAGTGAGGTAAGGTGTAGGTTACACCTAAAGGGAGTCACATAGGAAAGACATTACCAAAAGTTAATGTAAAGGTATAGAAGTGAAATTAATGGATATTTAATGATATGTAATTCATTATTTTTAAATTAAATGTCTGTGAGTGCTATAAATTGATCCTCACTAGTCATTTTCACTATTTCAAAAATTTAGAGCCAAAAAGTGTAGAGAAAACTAAGAGAACTAGGGAAAGTAAATTCACAAAAAATTTATAGAAATTAAGGTATTTAAGCCCATAATTTGAAGGTATAGAGTATTTAACTACATTTAAAATAAAAATTATAGATAAGGGAGAAATAAAAATGTGCAATTAAAAAATTTTAGGGTTGAAAATCAGGGTAATTAACATTAAATCTTGACAAAGCTTAGAGCCAAAGAAAAAATAGGGGTTTAAAAAAATCAATAGGCCTAGTGTTTATTAGAGAAGATTTAGAACCAAAAATAAATTTAAGATAAATATCACTTCTATGATATAAATTATAAAAAATTACACATGGTTTGTAGAACTAAAGGGGGTTGAATTGGTCATCATTGAGTAAGAGACTGCAAAATGACCGTAGAGTAAGAATGAAAGGCAAAAGCATAATTCATGGAGATGTGATTCCAATAGTCTTGTTTGCATGGAAAGGAATAGGTATTAAAGGCCATTGAATGTAAATTGGAAGACTATAACCATATGGGGTTAAATAATGAATCATATATGAATAAATTTTGCATAGTAGAAAGAAAAAGTTGGCATAGATGGAATGATGAGATTTGACGCATGTGTGAAAATGATGATAGATAAAATTGGTGTGTTTTATATATTTTATCTTATTTTTTATATAAAACCAAAAAAATTGGTGATATTTCTCCCTTCACACATCCATGGGGATAGGTTTTGCTTTGTGGGGCATTAAATGAATATATAAACCAAGTACATAAGATAATCTATTGGGATATCTTTCTCAGGAAAAAATATGATCACGTTGGAAAAAAATAAGGAAATTGAAAAGGTGGTCAATTTTTAAAAATAAATAAAGAAAAGTACACATTTCCAATTAAGAACTTGAATTATTGAGCCACTGGTTAACAACACACCTAGTGAGCACTATTTGTTTAGGGTTGGCCTTTGGGATAATATATATAAGAAATATATCTATAAAATGCACATAATGGGTGGAAAAAATGTGAAATTTAATATTTACAAGTTCATAAATGATGAAAATATACAATGCACCAAACAAGCCCACAAAATTATGGATACATTCAGATGGGTCATAATTTTGATTTTGTTGGTACTTGATGAGATTGGTGTCTAAGAGGCTATGGTGAAAATATTTGGTTCCATCATTTATGGGATAAATTATTGATAAAATATATATAAATCACCTTTGTGTTATGTTGTATAACAAGTTCTATAAGATTAAAATGAACAGATTTTTAAAAAATATGATCATAACTTTTTGTAATGAATGGTGCATATAGATGGCATTTATAGAAGAATATTTATACTATGTTGAGTTTTTTGTAATGATGCACCATTAACTTATCAAATATATCTAAAAAATAAAAATGTACTTGAATGGCTCAAGTTTTAAATGCATTACTTTGAAAGCACAATAAAAGGGTACCAAACATGCGATGTAAAAGTGTAAATAATGTCCATATTTATGGAGATATCCTAATACTAAAGGTGTTATTAATTTTTTCAAGGAGGTAAATGATGAGTGATTAGAGAGAGAGTATGATGATGATTAACTAGTCAAACAATTATGAAAATATTTGTGAAAGATTTTATAGGCACTCAAACTAAATAATAATTGAAGTGTGTGTGAAGCCAAGAAAAATCTACAGAAAGAAAAAAATAAGTGGTTTTTAAGATAAATAATTTAATAAAACTAGTCATGGACAAGGGGTAGACATGGAGGTCCCTTTAATTTTCAAGAATCAAAATATTTCACAAATAAGCCAACCACACACCAAAGCTTCATCTAACATGATGATAGGAAAATTACAAGGAAAGAAATGTCCTAAAATTAAAGCAAAGGTGTAACTTGAAGAAAAATAATTGAAACATATAGAAAATGAGGAAGAAGACAATGTGTCACTCATTAAAATATGATTATTTGTATAAAATAAAATTGTTCTAAAGCCTAACTAACCATCATCAAAAAATCCAACACCAAATTCTCCATTGAGTGAACCTACACCACCTATATATAATATGAAGGAAACCCAATCCAACATAATAATACATGGATCCATCACCTTATTAACCTATTATTTTCTCACCTCAACTACCTACCCACTACAATTATTAAGGGTATCACTATGCAACCACCAAAAAAAGATGCCCCTAAAGAAGCCAAGGTCTAGGACTCAAGGTGAAATCCACTAGATGTTGTTGCTAAAGATAATGAGGAAGCATATGATTCTAAAGGGCCTTATGATGGAAGAGTCATGCTATAGTATGAACCAATGAGAACATAACTATGAAAAAAGATGATGAGGCATTGAATGTCAAGGAAATGGACACATTAGTATAGAAGTTGTGGTGAACTGGAGGCCAAAGACATGAGAGAATAAGAAAGAGAGAAATATGGAGAAGTAGAAGTGGAAGAAGAAGAAAATATGGGTGATGAATAATAAAAATGTGAAATGGAAGAATAATTAAGAGAAGAAGCATGTGGGGGAGAGGAACAAGAATTTTTAGAAATTGAGATGATAGGTGTTGAGGATCCTGATGGTGGCAACAAAAGGTAAAGCATATCACATGCACACTGAACATATTATTTAGGTAAATATGAGCTAAAAAATAAGGACAACATTAGAGAATAATATTTTATGATCAAGGAAAGAGTTTATAAAAACAAAGATGAGGAAAGTTTATTATTTTGGGCTCAAATGCAAGAAGGGGGTGGGCTGGTATAGGCACATAAAAAAATGTCATTCATTATTGACACTTATGTCAATGAACCATTATTTAAAGTGCCAATCAGTTGTATACATAGGGATAACCTAACATCATGGATAATAAAACAAAAAAAATTAAGTGAAGTTCAATTTGGGTTAGTGCTAATAAGGATAGCTACTGACGTATTGTGCCAAAACATTTTGAATAGTATAGCTACCAAAAATAATAAAAGGTAGATAAAAGAATCTAGTAATAAGTGCACATAGGTTGAGAATAAATTAATAAGAATGGAGTCAAAATTTTTAAGGATTTTCAATTTGTCATGAAGGAGGAGCCAATTTTAATGGAAGTTTTCAACTAGATGGGGTAAAATACATGGATAAATTAATTTTAATGGTTGATAGGTTACTAAAAAGGAGTGGAAAATTCCTTATTGAAAATAAGGAAGCATAGAATGAAATAGAAAAAAACATAGTTACAATTTGGTGAATAGCTTTAGAGCTATGAGAAGTTACTAAATTAACTCTAGATGAAAGAAGAAAAAACTAATGAGATGTTATTGAATTACACACACTAAACATAAATAATCAATTCATTATTGATTGATGATTAAAATAAATAGAAGGCATATAAATTACAAGTATTCTACATAAAATATAGGTTTGATAGGAAGAAAATCTACAAGGACACGAATAACCAATGAGATTGAATAGAATAAAATTGTAAATAATTTAAAGATAACTTCAAGAATCTTTAGTGAAAAATAATGGATGAAGAGAACACCATTAGGGAAATGTTGGAATGAGTCACCCCAATGATATTGGTGGCTAAATTTAAAGCATAATGAGTTATAAGATCAACCTATAATATTAAAATAAATATATAAAAATGGCCAAGAGGACACAAGTATATAAAGTTACTCTCTCAAGGTGGAGCAATTTGGAGGAAGACATTCATAGGGATAGGTCTAATTTTTTGCTAATACATGAAGTGTTTAGAAGGGTTACTTGAGGGTGGGAAACCAAATTAGTGTGGGCTAATGTTGGCCCCTAATTTTGACTTAAGTATAAATTTGTGCACTAATAAGGGTGTAGAGGATACACAATTTTTGAAGACTCGATGCATAGATTAAAGGTATACATGACATAGGTATAATAGATGAAGCCCCACTTTTGAAAAAGTTTAATTAAGCATTATCATCTAAGGTGCATGTGGACAAGGTCATGTAATTTTACCAATAAACTTTAGAGTGATAAAAATAGATTATTAACCAAGTTTTAAAATGTGCCAATGGGAAAAAAAGGTTGACATAGAACATGAAACATAGGGAATAGGAAAAAGGTTGCACAGACTATGAAGAGAGAAAGAATGAGCACCAATCTAAGCTAGTAGAATGAGTCCACTAGGAAAGACATTAAGACCAACTATTGGAATGAAATTTAACAAATATATCATAACATAACATAGATATAAGTGTTTATTTATACATGCAAATTGATTGTAAATTAGTTAAACAGTACCATTTTTAGAAAGTAGATATGCATCCTATAGGGTACATATTAATTGTATGTAAATTCAAGGTATTGTATTTTAACTATAAAACCAAACCTTGTTTCTTAGGAGAGAATCTCTATCATTATTATTGATGTGGGTTTTATGCACACCAAGGGTTATTATGAAAAGGTCCTTAATGTTTTAGGATAGGTAAAAGATTCAATCTAAGGCATGAATTTTGGGTCTCAGTTTTATAAATAACCACATGGTGGAATAATGGTGAGAAAAGTGGTTATTAACTATAAATGGTTCAAATTTGATGGATGTTTGGATTCTTCTTAAGATGGATGGGTGTATTTAACCTAAATCATTTTTTTACAAAAATGATAAAAAGAGGGAAGGGTAAGGCAAAAAATAAAGTGATTTATGACTCAACTAAGGTCTAAACCCTTATAAGTAAGCATTTTATATCCTAGGCTAGGCAAATATTATGAACTAATATCTGATGCAAATTGGTATCAACAAAATATACACAAACATAATCATCAAAGGAGATAATTGAAACTTACTCATTGAATACAATAAAATATATGGTTATAACTAGATTATGTTGCATATCATATGTCAATAACTAGTAATATGTATGATCTATAATTAATGGACACTCTAAATAACAATGCATCTAATTTTAGTAATTATAGACAAAAATTCACACAACATATTCTAGATTATACTTAATGAAAATTACTCATAAGATAATTGTTTTGGAAGAGATGACACTTTAATATGAACTTATAGAACAATAAAAAAATTTCCTAGCTTGTATTAATTGCAAAATTCTCCTCTTTACAATGTTTATAAAACATACTTATAGTTTGGGATGGGGATACCTCATCCTTGAAGGTCAATCTAATTTTACAACATCTAAATTAGGAATTTGTGGAAAAAGCCATGCAATTTATGTATGAATATAATATATTGAATATAATTATAGTTTAGAGATAAATTATTTTTCATACAAAATAAGTCCTAGATTATAAAAATAGATCAAGACTTACATGAATTCAAGTTGGAACTACTATTATAATTTTAACTCAAAGAATTAAAGTGTCACTATGGAATCTCTCACTAAAGTAAAATGCATAAACATTATCATTAGAGTTTGGACTGAGGTGGAAATCACTAGTGAAGGTGGTATTGGAGGTGTAGTGACTAGTAAAGTAATAAACATTGGTCCCATAAAAGTATACACTGTAGTGTATCCAGGGAATATAGATAGAGGAGTTATCAAAGGTTGAGCTTGAGATGATGATGCTCCAACTAAAGTGGCCATCTCTCCTTGTCCCTATAAATTTTTATATTCACACATGTATGTTAAAAAATCCATCTTAATAGTCTCAAAATCAATGATAGACATTTTTAATGACATTGGAATTTTGTCCATCAAATTTTTGTGCATGGCCATATAGGATATAAAATAGGAATTCAGTGTCTTTATCTGGGCCACCTTATATATAGAAAATATAATCAATTGTACCAATGATTTAAATCTATTGGATACAATATGAAACAAACTCTCAAAGAAGGGTTTGGTGACTTTTACCTTATGGTGTATACATGCTTGTGATCCTTATGTCTCTGATAACTTGAATAGTTTTTTTCTCTTGGCTTGAAAATTATTAGACCAACCCTTACATTTATTGATTAAATTATACCATATAATCCCTCTTTTTAATTACATGATTTTGAGCTAGAGTTACATTGGGTGCTGGTAGAAAATTTAAGTGTTAATATGCCTTTATTGAGTTGCTTTGCCTAGGAAGCTCAATTTGGCATCCTAGTATTTGTTTGATTCATGAAATTTGACCACATTTCCCAA
Organism: Torreya grandis; assembly: GCA_037957365.1. NCBI lineage: Eukaryota > Viridiplantae > Streptophyta > Pinopsida > Cupressales > Taxaceae > Torreya > Torreya grandis. The sequence goes on along the minus strand of JARHVA010001461.1, from coordinate 2,193,800 downwards.
AAGTGGTGAAGATTATGATCTAAATGATCTGATGGAGCTTAAGATGTGGTATAGAGTCCTAGAAGATATTTGTACACTATTAATTATATATCCAGGGGCCTCAATTACATTATTCTCTTCTAGCCACTTTTTAGTCTACTATAATCCCCTAAATATCTACTTGATCACTCCTCTAGATGCATCAAAAATTATGATAGGATATTATTCATACTCATATACATCTCCAAGATTTAGTTTCCTTTTATTTTTAAATGAAAATAATTCCTCCTATTTTTCAAATTTGATAGGCTTACCCTCAACCATCAATCTCTTCTTCTCACTCTTTTCAATGCATTAGTGACTATCAAACTGCATGGCAACTTTTGGATGTTTAGTGATAACTAAATCTTGTCTTGTTGATTAATATTCCTCAAATTTTTTATATCCATGTAGGGAACACCATTAGAGTTTTCTCAATAGCTTGGGATGGATATTAGGAAGTAGAGGGTGGAGGGTTTCCTAGGGGTCACATTATTGAAGATGGAAAATTAGCCATGGAGGATGAGGTAGAGGATGCATGGGGTTTAGAAAAATAAAGAAAAACCTTTCTCCAACTTATATTTTTTATTAGTTGGGGGGTATGAATGATATAATTAGTTTAATCCAAGGTCTTATAAAATGAAACAACCAAAGACTCAATTTGACTAGCCTATGTAATCAGTCTCTCTAGCTAAGTAAAAGGGCTTTTTTGCATCAAATGGGTATTAAAAATAGATTTAGATGCTAAGTAATAAAAATGCACATTAGCTTATATAGTTTCTTAGTCAATAGTGTAAATAAATGGATGAATCAATGGGGCCAAGGTCAATGTTTACAAAAATTGTGTGATGGAAGCATAAGAATCTCATGCATTACTAATGGTACTAGGAATATAAGAAATTTGTTTGATCAAATTTGGGGATTTGTGTGAAAACCTTGAATGCTAAAACTAATATTAAAAATCAAGATAATAATATAAAAATGATAGAATTCATTGATTTAGAACTACTATATTCTATAAATTTACTAAAAATAGTAAAGTGTAAGGAGAAACCAAGACATAGGTAGAAACTATGCCTCCAAGAGGAATCAAGATCTAAAACTTGCTATGTAGAGAGGTTCAGTAGCTAGAATAAGGAATCCATAACTAGATATATTCTTGGAAAATAATGATATGAAGAGGAAACTAGAGGGGTGACACTCTTATCTAACCTAGTGTGCTCTTGTCTAATTATAGTGGGGAAACTAGGGTTTTTGGGTTCTCTTTGCCTTCATCTATAGATCTTGTATCTATTATAAGAGCTTATGATCACTTACAAAGACCATTATATGACTAATTTTCCTTCAAAAAGCTATCTCATTGACATGTGAATACTAATGAAAATCCATGGGGAAAAAGGGTTTTGTAATTGAAGTTGGAAAAAACCTCAACACCCCATGTGTTGAGTGCTTCCTACATACCAATACTCTAAAGAGGGATCAAAATTCATGTAGCTCTCCCAAGATATGATGGTGTGTGAATGACTAGTGTAATGTGCTAGATAATGGTGCAATATTTATGTGATTAGATTCCTTAACTAACTTGTAACTTATATTATATATTCATACTTGAGCTCTAGGCTACTAAGGTTATATAGAATTAGAATTGGAAGAAATATATTCTTCCCTTTGTGTGCAAGTATGATTTTGGTGATTTTTGATGAGAAATCCACTTGTGTGACAAATGGTTTTAAAAGTGTTTATATAGTCATATCATTTAAAATTATTTGAATGGGGCTCATTAAGGACATGATCCAACCTTCATATAGCATTAAATTTGGAAAATTAGTCGTTATTTGATGAGAAGATAGGAGAGGGGGAAGGACACTAGAGCAATACACTCCTATCCCTTAGGGTGATCCTATCTAATGGGTGTGTTCATCATGATGAGGGTTAGGTAGGGACTAAAATATGTCTAAAGTTGAGAAGGATATATATAAGTTCATTTGGGGGTTATGCATCAATCAACTTAGAAGAGTGTGTAAGGTGGTTGAAAGTAATCAAAAGGGGCCCTAAGATAGGTCTAGACCTAAGTGTGTAAGAGATAAGTCATAAGTGAATGTTCTTAGATTAAAAATTAATTTTATGTGTTTACATTTACCATAAATTTAATCTATTAATGCAACAAAGTTAAAGTACTAGAGTAAAAGAAAAAAGAGTGCGTACCTAAACTTACCTATGGGAAGGAGTCTTAGATGTAGGCCACAATGATGAAATATGCTCCACCCAAAAATTTAGTGAAACATATGTAATTTGAATCTTTACTTAAGATGAATATAAAGAAGTAAAATATTAAAAGGTAGAGAGTGACATGGAATGAATACACCTGATCGAGTATATGAACCATTATGCCTTTTATGGTGTAAAAACTGGTGATTGTGGCATGTTATGCATTTGTATTAACATTGAATATCTTAGATTGGACTGTGCATGCCCTAGTCCTCATCTATAAGTGGGTGTGATAAATAAATCAAGTGTGCTTGAATCCATCATCATCAACCTATATTATTGGAGTAACTTGGAAAAATTGTATGAATCTTGATATGTATAATTGGTGAAAAAACTAGTGTAGATACTGCTGAAAATAGAGAACAAAATATTGCAAATGAAATAAGGTTTAATTATGGTGAAAAAATTGAACAAAAATATTAAAAATACTAAGTATAATTTGGATATGGTGTATACAACATTTATAATTATATGAATTATAATTCTATTTATGAAATTGGTGAAATAATTGGTGTAATGAGGAAGTAATGTGCCATGCACATGCCCACAACTGATATCTACTACATCTATTATGAGACTAAATAAAATAATTATGATTCTAAGTAAAATTTAAGTGCCAACTTGGAATAACATGCTACACATGATTTACCCCAAATTTGATAAAATTTGAGATAAACTATGTAATTCTATAAATTGAGAATATGAAATTGTTGAATATGAATCTGAGTAATCTAAAGTTATAAGAAATTTTATAAATTGTTATTTTTTAGGTATTTAGACAAATTTTTTTGGAAGGACACTAAAGCAGTGATCTCCTATCCAATATGGAACTCCTATCCAAACTAAATTTCCATGTTTTCTAAGCCTAAAACTATGAAACCAATACTAAATCATGTTTGTGTAATGATCTAGGAAGGCTAAGTCTCTAAAACAAGCCTCTGTGAGTGCCCCCTCTTTTGAGGTGAGTTACTGAGCTTGCATAAGAACTTAACTCAAAATAAAAGTTTATGCAATAGGTTGTTATGATGTAGAAATATGTAAATCTAATTACTATTGACATAATGGAAAATCATAACATCATGATGCATATAAACTGAGCATACTAATAATTTAAGATGCATGTGAAAATAAAAATTCAAAATAAGTGTTAGTAGATATATGTGACAATGAAGCATGTAAATAACTAAGCAACTGAGTATATAAAATTGAATGAAGCTACTTAGGGAGGAATGCATGATGTCCATCATGGAATTGAAAGGGTTTGGGTGCATCATATCCATCATGGAATCCATATATGAGAAAGGAAAAAATCAAAGTGTCATGGCCATGACACATATAATTACAAAGTATACACAAAACACACAAAACACATAATAGAATGCCAATAGGCCACAAACAAGGGACATGTTTGAATGTAATTCACTCAAATAAAAGGTACATACAAAGGTAGGTTCAAATTCCCTCACATACATATATGGAAACAATGGAAGATTAGAGGCACATAGAAGGACATGTTCAAATCTCCACACACATAAATAAAAGACACATAGGACATGTTCAAATGTCATCACATGTATACAATCAGAGATGTAAAGGATTAAAGCTAGTTGACAATGACATATTCAAATTTCCTCAAAGTAAACCAAGTGCATACCAGATATGAAGCTAGGAAAAATCAATATAAAAAGCATGCTTGATTATTTATTCTTATCAACAAGAGCTAAGTTATAATTTGAGTAATATTCAATAGCTAATATAGGCAATATATGGGAATAATAGTAAGTGAGTAATAATGAAAGATGTAATACAATGTAACATACTGATCATGTGAGTAAGATAAGATGGGCAAAGAAAGATAATACCTATGTTTACCATGCCCCTAGTTAGGTAGATGATGAGTGAACATGTTTTAAGAAGCCTATGTGTAATTTGGAACTAAGTGCTATCATTTTGAGCTCACTAGGACAACAATAGGCTAAGGGAGACTAGAGAAATGCACTCTTATCCTCCACAACACTCCTGTCTAGATGCAATTTTTGAGTGTGTAATTATGAAAGTACTTAAAAATGAGTCTGGGGTTGATATTCTATGCAATATTAAATCACTCATGTACATCATTGAAACATGAATGATATAAAATTGTCTAAAACAAGTATTGAATACTATGCACAATTTAACTAGTGTATGAAAAAGTACACATAAACATGCATAAGTACTAATTTTGTTATTTTCTACAATATTTTATTATTTTTGTTTTTTTACATATATGTGAATGTAAGTATGATATGAAAATCTAAAAATATAATAACACATCCAAGGGATGTGGGAAATCAAAAGGTAGATCTAGTGGTAGATGATCGGGTGTCAGATATTGAATCTAGCCAAACTCAAATAAATCATCATCATTATGGTCATCATAATACTCATGATCTAAAAGATAACTTTGTCTTTGGTATTAGTCTGAATCTTATGCATCTAAATAACATGTTGTTCAACTATGTAAGGGGCCTAATTTACTACTCTAGTCTATATCAAGTTAGATCTTATTGACACATTTTGGTGTATATGATTATCATTAAAGACATCATGGATAATATGAACTAAGTTCCCATTAAACTTGAATGTGAGACACATTTATGCTTTATCCATTATAACTTCCATTGCTTGTAACCACGTGTTACCAAATTTAGCCTCTATTTGAGTTGTTATGTTCATGATGAATAGTATGGTGTTCACCACCTTGGGACCACATGTAATTGACACTGTAATGAGGCTGATAAAATCCTGATAAACTATAACATGTTTTAAATCATCACTATTATGTACTATATGCTATAAAAATGTAAGTGAACATGTATTTGGGTTTAATCCTCATAAATGGCTATATGTTGTTGATACTAATCTTCATTGAAAACTTGAATATTCAAAGCATTAATCTTGGAATGTTTGTAGTTTATGCGTGTCTGATTCTATTGTGGGGTCTTAGCTTGCTTAGGTAGAGGTTGTATGATTTTAATAGTGCCATTAGAATTATAATTCTCAATTTTTTTTTGTAATTTTGATCATGTATCTATAACATTTCCAATGATTTTATGAAAATTACAAAAGGGATTGCCATACTTATTTGATAAGTGAATAACATATCTATGGCATACTATTGACAAGGCCATCAATTCCTTATCAGGTAACATTTGTAATATCAAATGTGGTCTATCTTGTGCATTATTTGATTGTATTTTGATAATTAATTCAATATACATAGATGTGATATTGTTTACTAAATCTGAGAATGGATATAAAGCTATATGGGGTGGTATCCAATTGGTGACAAATGTTATTTCCCTTATGTGTGTTATCACTAAATATGTTTTTTGTATTCATATGTACTCATATAATGTCCTTATAGTCATCTTGGTATTATTTTAGGCCCATTGGTGTAAACATGAAACCACACAAATATTCATCAATGTTCATTGGGGTTGTGTCTGTGTCCCCCTCAAAAATGGCCTCAAAAACACTATCAGCATCCTTGAAGTAAAAATAATCAGGGTTCTTTGAATTTATCCTTAAAGGTACTTGTTGCATATGTTCTTAATTTTACACTATTGACATTAAATATAAAGCTATTAGTTGAAAATGGTTTTATGTTATATAGGTTAAATATAGTGATACTAATGTATCACAAGGGTTAGTATTGGTTAGATTCCTTAGTATTCGATAAAAAAAGTAGTGCCTATATTTACAGTAACACATGCATAGTAAATAAAACACATTATTTCCTACTCTAACTTTTTTTATTTTATAAATATTTCTATAACCACTAAATATAATTGTTCATATGATCTCTATTATATACTAAAAATACATAGGTTACTCTGCTCTATAACCTTTGTATAATTTATCTCTATTTTATTATACTCTTCTTAGCCCTATCTATCTATTACAATGCTGAAATATAAATACTGAGTAAAAATAACACAAATCAATGGTCATGTCTATGTCAGACATGCCTTTTCTCTAATCATGTTTTCCTTTGTCTCCATAAATCCTTCTTTCTTACTAAAACTCTATTTGATAGAATCCTCTGTTCTATCAACATGGATGATTGTTATGCTATTATGGTAATAAAACCAACTCTATGGTCACTATGGTTTGGTTCTTTAGTTGATAGAGAATCCCTCCAAATTTTTCCCATATTTTATATCTTTGTCTATCCTCAAGACAACTCTAAGTGTTGACAAGTACCAAAGTTTCCTTAGTCTGCCTAAGAGTAACATTTTTTTTGGAATTAATATAGTACACTACTAAGGATCATGGAGTTGATGTCCCTTCCTTAGGTAGATGCTATTAGTACTTAATTATCATAGTCTAAAAAAATGTCTCCCAATATAAAATGACATTTTTGGCCTCCAAAATCATATTAGCTATGGCCACATTTTTAGCCAAGATGGTGTCATTTGGGATAGGAGATTTTTTTAGTAAGGTCAATTAATTAGTAAGTGTATTAACACGTAAATCCATTTTATCTATTTGATTGATCAATTAATCACCATAATCCTCTATTTATTCATAGATGGATATCCACTCCCTTTATTTATATTTTTATCATTCATGTAAGGATATCATTTTAGACCATTATATGGTGGAAGGTATGTGCTAAGGCCCAAAGCTAGCTGAGGTTTCACTCAACTATTTTTCCATTTCCTCCAACTGATATTTATTAACATTTATCCATAGGGGCAAACTAAGTAAGTGAAGTAGGTGGATAGATATTATAATTTATCCTTTATATTCCATAATTATTCCTTATATGCTACTCTATTGGCCTAATTTTATCCCAGAAGTGGCCCTAACAACTCCTCCTTGTATTCCTCTCTAGCCTCACTTTTGATGAGGCATCTATCACCTATGGATCTAGCATGGTTGATGAAATTCTTCATTATTTCTACTAGCTACTATTTTTTTGATAGAGTTGTCTCTAGATTGAAATGTGGTTGAGCAGTGGTCAAGGTAGATAAACTTTTATTAATTCCTTACTCTAAGGTGACACACCATGTCATCCAATTCCCTTTGGTGCTTTGGATGAGAGTCTAACCTACCATTTATTTTTCAATAGGGGTTAGGTTTTGTAGTTCTAATTTAATTTTCCATTTTTCAATAGGCTAGATAAAACTTGATGGCACTAAGATGGTGGAGATCTTTCATTTTTGCTTTACTAGTTCTAATTTGATCTATGCTAGTGGATCCATAGGAGTTTTTGTAATGCTTTGACTTACCCACATTGTGATAAAAGTGTTTGGTATGGAAACCTAGGTGGTATTTTTGGCTCTTGAACTTATCTCCTTTTTCTTCCCTTTCCCCTATGGAACCACTTGCTATTCTATTTACTTCTTCTTTTCTAGCTCTTGGTTTTGTTGGTCTTGTTCTTTCTATTTTAGATCTGCCAAAATTTTATTATTCTTTTCATCCAATTTATTTTTATTTTCTTTTTGAATTTTTATTTCATCTTATTTTACTTTCATTTTATATTATTCTTTCTCCCTATTATTTCTATTTATTCTCCTCTTCTTCTGCAAGTTCTTTCTATTTATCCTCCTTAACTCTCTTCTCCTCTTGGTCCTTCTTTTTATTTTCTTCCTCTTGTTATCTTTTCTTCTTCTCTACTTCATCATTTTCTTTTTATTTATCCACCTTTTATTTTTAAAATAGATTTTTATCCTTTTGGGTTGATAATTACATAATTTCCTAATTTTTCTTATTTTCTTCTTCAAGTTTTTGTTCTAGTTGTTTGTGTTTTTGAATCATTTCTTCCTCTATTTCCTTAGCCTTTTCTATTTTTTTTATTTTTTCTAAATCCCCAACAACTATATTCATCTTTTTCTTAGATCTTAACTCTATTTTTTGGAATTTTTATATTATTTTATGGTCAACTAGAGATAGTGGGGACTTTGTGGTATTTTTTTTGTAAAGCTTCCTTTATATGTCTCTCCATCATAATTTTAGCCTCTTTACTTATTTACTTGGTCTGGATGAGGATGATTTTCAAGTATTTTGGAATTATATCTATAAAATCATCTAAAGTGTATGGACTTAATATAGTATAGAATTTCCATTATCACCCTACCCTCTCTGATATATTCCATATTTTTATGTAAGCTCCCTACTTTGCTTATTACTCATTTGTTGTGACACATACCAATGAGGGTGTTCATATTTGGGACATGTATGGTCACCTCTTTTTCTATACCTTCATCTATTTATTATTCATCCACTTTATCCAAGGACTTTGATTTTGAGTATGTTATCACTATTTTGGTTTTAGATTTGGCTGCTTTCTATTTTTTATTCCCCTTGTGTTCTACCTACGGTGACTATATTCTTCCCCTTTTTATTCCACTTATATGTAATAAGGTTTGGCTTGTGATGAGGGATGTAATATGGTATGTATATGGTTATTATATTTTTGGATTTTACATTTTGAGGATAAGTCTCCACCAAGTGAGAGTTTACTTTTCTTGAGTGAGTAGGGGGTACCCTTTTTTACCATATCTCCTTCTCCTAGCCCTTCTCCTATGGTATAATTGTTGTTGATGAATGTAGTAATATAATCTTCTTAATTTTACTCCTCATTCAAATCCATCAAATTGATAACTTTTTTTTTTGGTCTAGAGGACTTGTGGGTACCAACTTGAGGCTCAGATGTCTCTACCCCCTAGTGGCAATGGATCCTCACTTGTTTTGGTTTCCTCTTATTCTTTATGAAAACCCTCCCCTAGTTCACTAAATATTTTTTCCCCTAGGATACAATGGTAGATTTCAAGACACAATGATGAATGCCTCAACTTACTCATCGATAATGTCATAAGGTAGAGGTAGGGGAGATACAACTATTTTAATAAAGGGTTTAATAAAAATATTATCTATGTCTCAAAAATTGAACCTTTGTAAAATATTTGTGAATAATGTCCTTAGAGATCCAAAATCTCCCTTATACTATACTCCTAATTGTATTTTTGCATTGCAATATTTTTCTAGTTATTACAAAGTAGGGATACCTTTCATGGTGTATAAGATTTGGGATCTTATAGGTGTATCTAAATTATATTTTACCTACCCCTTATGCCATATAATGGTGTGTGTGAAATACATTGAAAGTAATAACAATAATGAATGATAACAAATGTCATGAACAATTTTACCTTTTTTGATTTTCCTCAAATTATCTAGGTATTGTTCATGTATTACGGTAGCCAAGTCATACTAACTTCTAGGGGAGATCATGTCATAAGATAGCTATATGATCTTTGCCATTTCATAATCCTATCTATTTTTTATATTATACCTTCTAGGTGATGGCCTTTGTGGAAAATATATTTTTCAAGTCCTTCATGTTATAAATTATTATAGCTTTATTATTCACTTTTATGCCCATAATTGTGATAAGGGAGATGATATTCACATTTTTATTCCCATCATAATTGTGAGTGGAGTGTCCTTCATATAGGAGGCCAATAATTATTTGTATCACCTTTAGTGTGATATGGTATTGTTGATCTAGATAAAGAATATCCTTGTGTACCCTACTAAATAACACCTTGGTTGTTATTAAAATCAAACCAAACTATGAAAATTGACTCCATACATCAAGTTTTAGCCTTGGGATGACTCTATATTATTGTTGTATTCCAATTTTTGAGTATGTAGGTTTAATTGGAACATTATAATATTTTATGCCTCCATATTCGTATGATCGATTTCTACTAAATGTGTCTTGATATATCTATATGTATCTTCTACATGTATGACAAAGATAGAAACCTTTGAAAATACATCCAATGGGTTCAAATTTTAGGACTTAAGAAAATTATTCTTATATTAAGTTTGTTTAATTTTTTTGATCATGACCAACTAATTAATCTCCATATTTTTACTAAAAATATGGTTACTACAAAGTATGAATCCTCTGCATAAAAATTATGTAGAGTCTCTATACTTAAACAATGATATAATTTTTATGTTTAGCCAAACCATGGATTTATAGCTTTTTTGATCTATTTTTTAATCATGGTGAGATATTTTAATACATTAAATCATATTTATTATCCATATCCATTCCTCTATTTTGCTTGTTTTACTATGTAATAAAATGTCTTATCATGCATTTATTTCATTCTAATCTTTATGTGATGTTCTTATTTTGATAGTTGTCTCTTATTTCATAGTTCCCACCATCCACTAATTTACTTATTTTTAATTTGTATTGGGATAATCTACTTGATTTTTCATTATGTAGAGGTTAAGTTCAACTTTTATTATCTTCTATTTATCATGATCTATCATTATAATTTTTCTATTTCTTTCATAGGTGTGTATTTTCATATTATACATATTAATTGGTTATGAAGAACAATTAAAGTTTATATTTTTCTCTAACATGCTTATATCTAACTACCATGTCTTATTTTTTATTGTAATTAAGTATTTAGCTTGTACCCAATTTCCATTCTTTCATCCCTTTCTTCCATTGGTACACCTTTCCCTAGTGTTCACAATCTATATCTTTGGAGACATATTTGAATTGTTTTGGTTTTGTATGATGATTATCTCTTACCTCTATGTATTATTACCAATTATAAAGCCACAATTTTATTATCCTTGTTTCATATCTCTATAAAATAAACTACAACCACTTTCCTTCATATTTTTGTTCAACTTCTTAAAACTGCGTAAAATTTATTACTTCAGAATGATATATTATTTTGCATATGATAAGAATCTTATCTAGTGTCTACCTTATATCCTTTTTATATTATTGTGGGAGTTTATTTTTATGTTATTTTTTTCAAAATTATTTTATTTTTCCCTTTTTTACTTCTTATTGTATTATTTGGTGTAAATGTCCCACTAGTATGTTCTGGTAGCATCAAAAAACTAGTGACTAAGAAATTTGTTTTTAAGATATTGTAATAGATTTATTCAACTTCCTCATCTAAGAATACAATTCCAACCTAATAGGAAGGTGACATGATCCATGCCCATAAACTTGATCATCTATTATATGGTACCATGGTACCTTCTTCTAGAACTTTACCTGATTGGAAGGATAGTATCACCTTTTAGGTTCTTTTAGTGATGTTTCTATCACCTTATACCATAATTGTCTATGGTATAGAGTTTTAATCAATATCCATTTACAAATCCTTGTCTTATATTTCATATAATGTTCATATCTTTATTGTGTTTGAGTCTAATATATTATCAACTATGTAGGCCTCAAGAGTTTCAATCGAGATCTATTTATAAACCCTTGTCTTAGATTTCCTACAATGTTCATAACTTTATTGTGTCTGAGTCCAATATATTTTAAACTATGTAGGGCCCAAGCCATCTTATTTTTAGTTTACCTCACTTTTTAATTTAATGTCATAGAGTAAAACCTTATCTCTAAATTTAAATTATTTTTTCTTTATGTCTATCATGCCTTGCTTTTTAGTGCTTATTTTTTTACATTTGGTTATATGCTACTAGAAATTTTTTTCATCTATTATTTATAATTTTATCAAAATCCCCTAAATAGAATCTTTCTCATTCATCAAAAAATGTTACCGCAAGTCTCAAACTTGGAAGTATGTACTCCAATGGAATCACTACTTCTAGTCCATAGACCAGTTTAAAGGGGAAATAATTAGTTAGCCATTTGTAATTAGTGTGGTAAAACCATAAGACTACTACTATCTTGGTATCCCAATCCCCTATCTCCATATCACATATTTTTGTTAGTACTTTCTCCACTACTTTATTGAATGTTGCAAAGGTGATATTTGATTTGGATGGTAAGGAGTGCTTATGTAATGTTAGATTAAGGAGTGTTTCAACAATTTAACAATTGCATTATTTATGAACTATTTTTCATGATCAATCATTATGCTCAAAAGGAATCCAATCCTTGTGATTATATTTCCATTAAATTTTTTTGCAATAATCTTTATGGTATAATCTTTTAAATAAATAGCTTCTGCACATCTTATGAGATATTCTATTTTAATAATAATGAACATGGTGTAACTTTTTCTTATCGAAAGTTTAATGGTACCTATAAAGTAGATTGCCAATTTTTTAAATGGGTTTACCACCAAAACTAGGTGAAGAGACATATTATCTCTAGTATTTGGTTTACCCACTCTCTGATAGATATCACAACTTCTTGCGTATCTATGTGCATCATTGAAAAGTTATGGCCACCAGAGGACTTCAATTAGTATTTTCTTCCCTATTGCTTCTCCAAATTTATGTCCTCCTACAACTCCATCATGAACTTCTCTTAAGATATTTTTTCATTCATGCAATAATACTACCCATCGCAACACCTTTTCTCTTCTCTTATTAAACAATGCCCCTATGATTAACATGAAGGTAAATTCCTGAATCATTAATATTTTATTCAGTAATGTACTATATTCCTATGAAAACTCTCTACTAGATAGAAATTATACAAATTATTTCATGTCTTTGGTATTGATTATATGCAAAAAAGGTGAGATACAATAAATTCTTCCTTTTATTATCCTATTTATCAAATACTAAAGTGGCTCACGGTCTATAAAGAATGTGAATGGGGTTGCTAATAAGTAGTGTCTAAATTTATGTATTCCATAGGCCATAACTAAATTTTCCCTCTCAGTGGTGTAATAATTTCTTTTTTCCCTTGCCATTTTCCTACTTGCAAATGAGATTGGGTGGTCTATATTTCCCTAGGGTTATGTATTAACATGTACATATAATGGACTCTTCATGAATGTATTTTTACACTCATGGACATATCATGAATGTATTTTTACACTCATAACCATCTTCTATATTAATTCTCAAAGTGTGATCTTGCTAATATAGGCTTCAAAACATCAATCTCTCTCATGATTGGTTGTAGGATCTACTTGTGTGTATCTTAAGCTTGTTTACCTTAGAACATGACTCATGAAAATTTCATACCTATGTAATATAGTTTAAGGGTTAGATTTAGGTTATTGAAAAAATTATTAAATAATTCACCAAATGGATTTTATCCATTAGGATTTATCTTTTTCTTGTTTACTTACCCAAACAAGTAGGCTTGTGTGTGGGTTATGCTCATTAGGTCTAGACTAAGTCTTAAACTATGTATACCCTTACCATTAATTATTATGGTTAAAATTAAGTATTTATTAAAATTTAAAATATTCAAAAATTTCCTTTCTTTATCTCAAACTTATTCACAATCCCCACTCACCTTAAAATCAAGTAAAATCTCATAAAGAGCAGGCAGACCTATAGTTTACCTCTTGACCGTGTATGAAGATTTGGAACTTAGTGTTTTACCAATGTCATCATGTTTCCTTTGGTTTAAAATATCTCTATTAAACTATTTTATTATTTAGATAAACCTCAGAGCCTTTCATATGCCTATGACCTTCCTTTTAGGCTTGAGACCAACCTATTCTTAGTGTAACTTGTAGGTGTCCTTTAGAAGATCAAGATTGTATAATTCTTAAGGCATTAAAATGTACAGATAATGGACTCTTCTAATCTAGAAATATTAATATTGAAGCATATAAAATATTATTTTTATTTTATCAAATGACTCATGGTATTATTTGGACCAATCTAGCAGTTGATTATACCACTTTTTCAATAATTCCTCAATGGATGTACTTATAATTGCATAGTTTCTTATGAACTTACAGTGATATTTGGTATACATATATTTTTATAACCTCATTTTGTGTTTTGGGTGGTGGTAGTTTGATGATTATGGAATTTTTAAATGGATCTAATATCAATATTTATTTACATATTATGTGGCCTAATAAAGTTCTAAAGGGAGTAGCAAAGATGCATTTCTTGAGAGTTAGAGAAATATTCAACTATATACATCTCTAGAACATCAGCCATAGTGCTTGTACATGGTCCTTGATTAAACCCCAAACTATCCAATCATCCAAATATACCACCAATAACTCATGTATGAAATCTTGGAATGTATTTACCATTATGCAGTTCAATATAAATGGTGCATTCTTTAATCTAAATGACATCATTGTATACATGAAGGATCCCCATTCTAAGGAAAATGTAGTTTTTGGTCAATTCTCTAGTGCTATCTTGACCGAATGGTATCTTGAGAATCTATCAATGAAGGAGTATATTTCTCTACCTACAACACTTTCTAATATCTCTTTAGTGAATGGTGTTAGGAATGGGTCATGTAGACAAGCCTTATTTAGTTCCCTATAGTCAATACATATGTGTATCTCACTAGTTTTATTATTTTGTATTAATATGAGACTTATCCATTCAATGTATTCTATAGGAGTTATAGTATTTTTAGCTAAAATTTTATCTAGTTTAGCCTTAACCTTTACCTTTATGTTAGGATTTAGTTGGTATGGTCATTTCTATAGTGGCTTGATGTCTTCTTTCAATACCCACATATTCCTCAATTCCTTCAAGTTTAGTAAATATTCTTGGGAATAAGTCTTAAAATTCCATAAATAGTTCTAAAAATTCCTCTACTTCCTCTTCTACCCAATAATTTCCTACCTTTGCTATTTTTGGAATTCTTTCTGTGGCAATATTTTCAAGTTTTTATTCCTCATCCTCTTCATGCTTTATAATTTTTTGGTAATATGCCATCTATTCATGTTCTTTTATTTGTGATTTTTCATTTGGTTTTCCATGATTTTGGCACAATTGTTTTGATTTGGTCTTAGTCATCCATGTGCCCTAACGATGTTTATTAGATTTTTAGTTTGGATAATTATTGTTTGATAGTTGATTCTTCCATAAATAAAAACATTTTTATCTTCCATATAACCTTATAGACTCTTGTCTCTAGGTCCCAAAAATTAAAAGTTATACATAAATCCATTTTAAAGTCTATACATGTACTGATTCGATTTTGTATCTCTTAATGTAAGTACCATGTTTTGGGGATTGTGTCCAATATTCAAAAGAATAATTATGCCCAAATATTTATCAATCTCCCTTCTTGCCTTTCATACTTTTTCACATGTTTCAATATGCCACTATGGATTAGTGTCCCATATGTAACATCTTATCTCTAGAAAGTAACTTTATGATTGTATAAACCTTTTTATGAGAAGTATGAATGGTTGTTCTATGGGTGTACCACCATATTGCAGTAGTAATAGTGAGTGTATCATAGATTTATTTCATCCTTATTTCTTCTTGTGGGAATACTCTCATCATCTACTGTAAGTATTCATTGACCAGTCCTATGTTGGTAATCTTAGGTAATTTATTATTTGAAGCCCATTATATGTGGTAAGCTCTCCTTTTCTATGGTAATGGATTTTTTAGTGTAGTGGTAATTTTACCTTTGTGGGGTGTTTTTATTAAAAAACATACTTTATACATTGTGATTTTTGGCTCACTATATATGAATGCCTCAATTTCATCTCCTAAGGGTGTTTCTCCTTATTTGTCTACTATCAACTCTCCATTATCATTAGGTTTGAGGTTATCTTATGTATTTATAATCTTTTTTAGAGTATACACACTAGGAATTTTATCAAATTCATTGTCTTCATATTCTATCCATAGTTACTTCAACCATGCCACTACCATTCCTACCTCTAATGGAAAACAGAATATGAAACCCTATTTATCAAATGTGATTTCTTATTATTTTGAGTTTAATAATCTATTACAATCCATAAACCATTCTAAGTTTAGTAATGCTGGATAGTTGGTATTGTACATATCAATTACCTCAAGGTATACCCTTTTATTTATTCCCATAAAATCAACTTCAACATTCTATAGGGTGCCAATGGGTGACCATAGAGTATCATCAACCATGGTGATATCATATACTATGACATAAAATTAAGGTTTCCATAATAGTTTCCATGTGATCCATAGTAATAAATTTGTGTTTACTCTAAGGTCTAATAGTGTTTTCTTGATTTCTTGGTCATTTATTTTGATATTTATAATAATGGTAGTCTTTTTCCATTTTTCGTTTGTTATTTTTTTATTTGGCTTTCTATTTTTAGTTTTCTCCACCCTTTGTACTGGATGTTCTCTTTGTTGTTTTTTCCAATACTTATAAAATTGAGTAAGTTTGGTTACTAGGTCTTGTTTATCAAACAATTTCATTATCCTTTATAAATATCCAATCTCATCTTTGTTAAAGTAAGTTAGCTTAAGATAATCCTTATCCTATGATTTAATTATTATTTTTATTATTTTTTCAACAATTTCTATCATGCTCATTGATATTAGGTTTATCCTCTTTTGCATCTATGCCAGATTCCATAGTAGGATCAATAGCCACTTATTTTACTTTATCCATATTGATGACACTTATAGTGGTTATAAATACTCAGTTATAAATTATCATACATAGTATGGAGAGCATTCTTCCACGATTTCTATTTTTAATCCTTTATAGTTTCTTGATATTGTCTAATCTATTCATTCATGGTTACTCTCTGAGATGAACTTCTTTCTTTTTATATTATTTTCTCTTCTTCCTTCCCACAATAAATTTCATTACACTTCCCTTTCATGTATCATCTCAGTCTTACTTTTTGTAAGTGTTTATCCCCTTTTATAGTTAGAGATTTTGCCATTTCCTTAGTTTTTGTTCCACCATTTTTGTAAAATTATGCTATTTTTGGAGAGGAAAATGAATAATGTGTTCCCTTTTCATGGAAAAATCCACACTCTATCTACGTATCCTCATCATAGTTCCTAGTAATATGCCAAATATTTTTGCATTTATAACACATTGGAGGGGGCCCTTATTGATTATACCCCTACTTATAATTTTGATTATATCTTCTTCCACCTTGGTAATTTACCCTTCCATGGTATCCTTATTTATGACCACCCTGGACACCTCCTCTGGGACTTCCGTAATTATTATTATAGAGGTTGGGTATTTTGAATTGATAGAGGGGTTTGGTATGTTTTTTTAGGGTGAAATATGGTAGAATTGGTCATGGGTAGCTACAGTGATGGAATTTGATGTACGATTACCACTCTTCTTTGGATAGTGTCCTATACATTTGCAAGTGCATATATATCAGGACAATTATGATTATAATGTTTGAATGACCCATGTTTGATGTAGTACATTATATAATTTATAGGGGGTGATAATTTTAACATCAAGCATAAGTGATATGGGTGTTGATTAGAGAATATACATATTCTATAATAAATCCTTTCACCATATATGGCTTGTTGAATTGGTGGTGTCATTCTTATTTATGTTTGCACCGATCATATTTTTGTCGCTCTTTTTACCATATCAATATGGAGTAGTAAGTGGTACATAGGTTTTGTGTCCATGGTGGTGTATAATTATTATGTGGTAATACAAAATCATCTAATTTCATTTATATCTCCTATTTTACTATCATTTATTCTAATTCTAGTTGTAATCTTTCCACATATTTTAAATAGCTATCCACATATCTTCTCTAGGAATGTGCTTCTAGTATTGACACCATTTCTAATGTTTTTGAAAATGTAATAATTTTTTCCATACATGTTTTTGTGGAGACAAGGAATTAAGATAGATATAATCCATTCTATCCTTTGATTTTTATTGAGAGGCTCCTCTAGTTTCCACATTATGGACTTAGATTGCTAATCATAATCTTTCACATATTCCTTCTCTTTTTGAATTATTTCCCTCATTTTGCTAAAAATCTCTATCAGTATATATAGGTAGTGTAAATCACCCTTAAATGTTTCTTATACATCATCCCATGTAGTGGCATGTATTGATTAAGTCTTCATGTACCACTTAAGTGCATCATCTCTTAATGTCCTAACAAAATCAAATTACATGACCTTTTCATTAGTAATGCTGAATTATCCAATATGAGTCTAATACAAACAAATTTTATTTTAAATAATTTATGTTTTTGAAAAATAATGGTAAATTCCTCACATTATATGCCATTTTAATGTTTTAAGATGTTTTATGAGTACTGCTACTAGGATTAGTATAGCTATTAATTTGATTTCTTGAGAAACATGATCCTATAGTACTATCATAATTATACTTCTAATTATATTTATATTATATAACCAAATTATAGTTATGACCTTTATCTCTTTCTAATTCTTCCTAAAAGTACCTTATTCCTAGTCTTTCTACCCAATTCCTTACAAATTATCTTTTATTCTCAATATCTTGCTTGTGAATTTTATATTTGTTTTGTACCTCATCTCTAATAAATATATATATTATAAGATATGGATGTACATATCTATATTTATGTGTCACTAGAGATGGAAATTGGTCCAAAGGGTTAATTGACTCTTAGGGCCTCTTATAGTTTGGGTTTGGGGGGTTCGCATCACTTCAAATCTCTTTTTCCTCATGTTCTATCTCTAATTAGACTTCTTGTCTTGTGTTTTCACTAAATAATCATTTTTCTATTGAATTATGTTCTTCCTTATCTATCTTATATATTTATTTATTGTGTCTACTAATACTTATCTCTAAATCACCTTTCTCCTAAAAGGTTATCATCTATCTCTTCTTTTATTTGTTATTCTACGATATCTACAAAAATTTATTGCTTACTACTTATTTTTGGGATAATTTATATGGATAATATCTATTCCCTTGGTTATAATATGTAATTAACACTTCATATATTAATCCTCATCTCTTCACTTCTTCCTATACTACCCTCTAGGCCTCATCCATTATGGGCCAAACTACTTGTGCCTAGTTGGTCTTTA
Source organism: Torreya grandis (assembly GCA_037957365.1). Taxonomy (NCBI): domain Eukaryota; kingdom Viridiplantae; phylum Streptophyta; class Pinopsida; order Cupressales; family Taxaceae; genus Torreya; species Torreya grandis. The sequence continues at coordinate 2,174,747 of JARHVA010001461.1, read as the reverse complement.
ACACCCATAATTTGAAATAGTTAAAATAATGTAGCTAACTTTTTTAATCCTTATCACATGTCATTAATAGCCTTTAATTGTGTATGCTATAAATATATTATATTCAATTTCTTTCACTTTCCTCCTCTGTGCCTTCTTGCAGTGTGGATACTAAGTCATCCACTTCTAGTGAAGGGATAATATCAAGATTTTTAATATTATGACTTCTAATAGTTAAGGTTAGGTTATATTTCTATATTTTTTACTTCTCATCATTATTTTCTCTCTTTCCTTTTTTTTGTATCTCTTTCTTAACTTATAAATGAATTCTATCATTCTCCATCTGATTCTTCATCTCCTCCACCATTTTCTCTTTAACTATATTTAATCCATCCTCTTACTACTATCTCTTGTCTTCTTAATTAACTTACTTTTAATTTATACTTACTTCCATAGCCTCATAAAAATTATTTAACCTCTTCCAACCATTTAGATAATATATTTCAAGTAGTCACATCTTTTGAGGATACCCCTTCTTTCTACATGCCATCCCTTAGGTGCCTAGACTTAAGGGAATTATTTACCCTCTCTTACTATCCCTCTCTCCAAAAATAAATTATAGATGAGGAGCAGTAATTTATTTAGGAAAAATTGTCTTGATCCTTAAATAAACTTATATTTCTTAGTGTTGAAGCTTTTCCAACCTTGTATATCCCATACTATGATGAATAAATTGAGAGTCATCTTGAACCATTGATCAATAGCCTAGATTAATGATGTATCGAGGAATTGGAATGTGTTAACTTTTTTACAATCCACTGAATAGGTATTTTAATATGAATGCAACACCCTTCCATAAAATTTTATTTCCATAGTATCCAAGGCCATAATAATTATGCAAAAGTGACCCAAACTTTTTCTTCATGTGGTTAAAATAATGTTGACTTAAAGTTTGATATTGATTCACCTCTTATTTTAATTTTTGTTGGAAATTATTTTTAGTATTTCTTCCCATCACTCTTATAATTTTGTTAACATAAGCTTCCAAAAATCCAAAGGATAGTTTCCCCTAGACATTAATCTACTAAATTCTACGTGGCACCACCAAATGTTGACATAAAATCTAAAGTTGTTAGTTGAAAATGGTTTTATGTTATACAATGTAACTTTAATGAGACTAATGTATCATAAGGGTTAGTATTGGTTATAATCCTTATCATTAAATTGAAAAAAAGTATTGCCTAATTTATAGTAATGCATGCACAGTACATTGAAACTAAAGTTTCACATATGGTTTTGGAATAGAGATAAAAATAGTGATGTTTATATCGACTATAATTATATAATAGTTCAAGTACAATTGATATAGTTGAAGCATAAAGAATTTATGGCATAAACTTATAGGGTTTCTATCTTTTTTCATCTCATCTCTAGAAAAATGTGAGAGATTACCCTTTGATCTACCATAAGTGAAAGAAGAATTGGTAGTGGGTTATCAAACTAAATATTCAAGTATCAAATTTGGTTTATTATACATCACATCTTACCTAAATCTATTATCTTATTCATTATTTTTAATAGTTATTTACTTGAGCATATATAACTTATCAATTCCATTCATACCCATTCTATAACATTTTAAATGGGATATATTTATGGAATTAACAAAGTTTTTAATATAATGATAGGGATCCTAATTCTATTAACTAAAGCTTTTATTTTCTTATTGATTTCTATCATGGCAAGGTAGACCTTGCCTGGGATAATAATGGGCCAATTATTAGATATTGGTTGGAAATTTATTTTACCTATTATTCTGGGTAATCTATTACTCACAACTTATTTTTAGCTTAATCTACTATGACCAACTCTCTCTTCTTCTTTGTGAAGAGGTTCTATATTTTTCAATACATAAAAAATTGATAGATCAAATCTATGAAGAGAAAAAATTATTTATGATAATGATTATTTAAGGATATTGCCACATGTTCTTCATGGTGATTGGATTGATGAACTATAGTGAATGAAAAATATAAGTTGTGAGATACATTAGTCAACGTTTTATGGTTACATTATATCACATGAATCATTTACCTATTAATATTCAATATCCCTATGAAAAATTGATCTCATTAGGATTATTTATTAGATGGATAAACTTTGAATTTGATAAATGTATTTCTTGTGAAGTATGCATTCGTGTATGCCCAAATAATCTACCCATTATGGATTGGAAATTTGGAATAGATATTGGGAAAAAATGATTGGACAATTATAGTATTGATTTTAGAATTTATATCTTTTATGTGAATTGTGTTGAATATTGTCCCACAAATTGTTTGGTAATGATTGAAGAATATGAAATTTTGACCTATGATCATCATGAAATAAACTATGATCATATTTATTTAGGATGTTTACCAACATCAGTGAGTGAAGATTTAACAATTCACACAATTCTAAGTTTAACTTATTAATTATAACTTATTATGTCTATAGAAACTATGGACAAATATTTTGATTCAATCACTTATACATATTAATTTAGATTGAGTCTAATAAAAACTATTGAGAAATAAGATAATATTTTAATGAACTAGGAATGAATAATCTTATTGACATTCCATTAATAATGTCACATATATGATTGATTGAAATCTATCATTGACCGATAGATTTATGAATCAATGCTCATATTGAATGACATATTCGAAGTAAAAATATTATAATATACAGTATAACAAATAGAAAAATGAGATAATTTTTTTAGTGAATGGCATGGAATAATATTTTAACTTATCATACACATAATGAATCAACTTGAACAGATATATGATATTCTTTTGGATCCTCTAAAGCTGAGTCTCATATTAGGAGGTGTAGGAGTAGTATTACTTACTAATATAATTTATTCTACCCTTTCATTGGGTTTAGTTATTTTTTGTATATCCCTATTATATATTATATTGAGTTTAGATTTTTTAATTGTTGAAAAATATTGATCTACATAGGAGTTTTTAATATTTTAATAATATTCACCGTGATGTTGATGAATAACTTGAAATATCCCAATTTACCCCTTAGACTGTCAGAGATAGAATCAATTTAACTATTTGTATGAGTATTTTTTATTCATTAATTATTATTATCTTGAACATACCATGGTTAAAAATATCACTTACTCAAAAATTAGATCAAGTTTTAGAACGAGATCTAACAAATAATATTCAACATATTGGGGTTCATTTATCCACTATTTTTTTGCTTCCATTCAAACTTATTTCTATAATTCTTATAGTTGCTCTAATAAGAGTTATTATTATAGATCATCAAGAATAAATAGTTTGAAAAGTTGAAAATGAAAGCTCTCATGTTTATTAGTATCATAAATATGATCTTTTAGATTGCAGAGGAATCATTTCATTCTTTATTTAATGGAAAATATTAAACTTAATAGAACTTTTATTTGTATCTGAATAATTTGAGGTATGAGGAAATCCTCTATTATGATCAAACTATACTTATTTTAGGTGCTTATTTATTATCCATCAGTATTTATGGACTAGTAACAAGTTAGAACATGGTTAGATGACTTATATGTCTTGAGCTAATACTGAATGTGGTTAATTTAAATCTAGTAACATTCTCAGATTCTTTTAATAGTAGGAAAATAAAGGGGGACATATTATTGATCTTTATTACATATATTGTAGCTACTAAATCAACTATTGGATTATCTATTATTATGTAAATATATCATAATAAAAAATAAACTCATATCGATCAATATAATTTGTCAAAATGGTAATATCTACTTATTCTAAATATGTATATCTATTCCTATTCAAATAGATAATAGGTCTATCTCTATAAAATTAGATCTATATCTCTTGATCTTTCTATATTTTGTAAATATTAATATAATATTATTATAAATCAATAACATGATTCATAATTTAAGTCATTCAAATCTAACATGATTAGACTAGATTTGGTGAAATCTAGAGAGATAAAAGTTGGACAAATCTTATTATTTTGATAGTTACTAAATCTATCTATTATATCCTAGATAATATGATTATTGATTTACTTGATAGTCATAATATATCATTATTGGACATATATTATAAAATATTATCCAATCAAAACACTTTTACTAACTAATGGAGTTATTAGGTCTAATGTAAAAATTTATGATACATGTATTGGTTATACTCAGTGTGTCCCACAAATGTATTAGAAATGATACCTTGGGAAGGATGTCAAGCCAAGAATATTACTTATGCTCCAAGAATAGAAGACTATGAAGGTTTTAAGAGATGTGAATCTACTTGTACAAAGGATTTATTAAGTGTATGTTTTTATTTATGGCATGAAACAACTCATAGTATGGGTCTAGTTTACTAATCTCTAAGAAAAATAAAAAAAAGTTAGATCCATCCCATACATATTTTTCATTATCCTTTTTATCTTTCACTGATCAAAACCCATACTCAACCCAAATCTAAAGCATGGGTTTTGATACCAAAAGTCTATTTTCTTTTCATTATGAGCAATTTACTTTGGTTAACAATAATTGTTATTTTCCCCATATCTGTGGGGTTATTAATTCCATTATTTCCCCATAGAGGGAATAAGATGATATACTCTATGTATTTGCTTATTAGATCTTGTTTTAATGACCTATACATTTTATTATTATTATCATTTTGATAATTCATCAATTTAATTGGAAGAGGATTATAACTATATAGATCTTATTTAGTTTCATTGGAAATTGGGAATTGATGGGATTTATAACTAATTTAGATACTTTAGTTGCTTGGCTAGTTACTTGAAATCCATGATTATTACATTTATTAATGTTGGAAATATATAGTGGCCAATTAAGATTATTTGATTCTAGAGATATTATATTTTTCTTTCTCATATGGTAGTTTGAATTAATTCCCATTCACCTACTTTATTGCATGTGGGGGGGGGGGCAGGGGGGAAAGATGTCTATATTCAGCCACAAAATTTATTTTATATACTATAGGTGGTTCCATATTTATCTTAATGGGAGCTTTAAGTATGGATCTCATGGACCCACATTCGATTTCAAAATATTAGCTAATAAATCTTATCCCATAATATTAGAAATAGTATTATATTTAGGGTTTTTGATTTCTTATTCCATAAAATTTCCAATCTTCCCTTTACATACCTAGTTACCATATACTCAATAAGAAGCACATTATAGTACATGTATGCTTTTGGTCCAAGTTCTATTGAAAATAGGAGGATATGGGTTAATTCGAATCAATATGGAATTGCCACCTCATTCTCATATTTTCACCATGGGTAATAATAATAAGAGTGGTGGAAATTATCTATGTAGCTCTAAATTCTATGGGTCAACATAATTTAAAAAGTAAAATAATCTATTCATCAATATATCATATGGGTTTTGTAATTATAAGAAATGGTTCCATGATAGATAAAGGTCCAAGTAGAGCCATTTTATAAATGATTTTGTATGGATTAATTGTGATACTCTTTTTTCCTTAGTAGGAGCAAGTTATGATAGGATACGTACTCTTTTCTTTGACAAAATGGGAGGAATAACTATACCAATAACTAATTTTTTTATTATGTTCAATAGCTTTTCAATGGATTCTCTTACACTGCTAGGTATGAGTGGTTTTATGGTAGAATCTATTATATTTTTAGGAATAATTACTATTAATATTTACTAGTTTAACTTTTCTCTTTTATAAATTTTACTATAACTGCTAAATATAATTGTTCATATGCTCTCTATTCTATACAACAATAACATAGGTTACACTGCTTTGTAACCCTTTTACAAAATTTTCTCTATTTTATTCTCCTTTTCTCAACCCTATCTATCTACTACAATGTTGTGTTATACATACTGAGCTAAAATAACACAACTCAATGGTTATGTATGTGTGAGAAATGCCTTTTCTCTAATTAGGTCATCATTTATTTCCTTAAAGACTTCTTTATTACCATATCTCTAGTTATTATAATCCTCTATCTTGTTAGCCTAGATGAGTGTTATACTATTATGGTAATGAAACCAAATCTATGGTTCATGTAGTTTGGTTCTTCAACTAATATATAATCCTAACAACATACACCCTAGGTGGTGACATTAATGGTGTAGAGGTGCCTATGGATGGTATTTGAAAATAATGTGTACTAGACTCACCAACCTCATTCATGTGCATCTATTCTATGGGAATAATCTATGGTGGTGGAACTATAGTAGGTTGTGGTGCCCCCAATGGTGATGAATTATTATTAGTAGGTTATAAAACTTTATAATATCTAAAGGGCTAGTTATTAACAAGACACATGTATATATATCTATTAAAAAGGAATTAGGATTTGAAACTTACTATGTAGAGAGGTCTAGTGGCTAGAATAAGGAATTTAGAACTACATCTAGGCATAAACAACAACACTAGGAAAATGACACTGGAGGGGTGACACTCCTATATAACTTAGGGTGATCTTATAATATATAGATATAAAATCATAGATTTTACCTATTTGATCATAGTTTATGCCCAAAAAGCATCAAGACATAAAATTAGACAATAATGATCCACTTGAACAAGGGCACATGCTAGACATGTCCATAAAAATATGTTATTATCCTAACTATAATAAAATATTAGTTTATAGAATTATAAAAGTATCACTCAGTCTATAGATTAGTTATAAAATTATTCAAAAATAGGTTTCATATTTTGACATGAGTTTGTCTTAGATTTTCTTAGTTTTGTGGAATCATGTATGAAATGTGTTTTAGGTTCTCACATAGATTTTCACTCATAAAATTAATTGAAATTAATTATTTCAATAAACAATATACACCTAGATATAATATTGGGGGCATGTGAATGACACATGACTACCATCCTACCCAATTTCAACACTAGTTTTAAAGATAGAGTGGTGATACTTGTCATTCTCTATGCTATATACACCAGAATAAAATAATAATATCTTTTTCAATATAAATTAATCTTATTCCATTTATAGTGGTTTATTCACATTTTTAAACTAATTTTAACACAAGAATAATCTATTGGGATTCATATAGGGATTCTAATCTACTCTACCCACCTTATTTATGTAATGATGAAGTCAATGCCAACTTAATTTTTTTAGTATCCTTTCTTTTTAATGATTATTTTGGCATGCATGGTCTAATCTAAGTGATTCAATGGAGAATAAACCTCTACGGGTCCTACCCTATCTAGTCACCAGTTTTTGCAACAGAAAACACAATAGTTCATGTACATAATCATGTGTATTCATTCATTGTTATTAAACTATATAAGTTTTCTTTTCTTTAATTATTTATTTTTGTCTTAAGTAAGGACCTATTTTATACATGTTTCATTGTAGCATCTATGTGAAACATAGTCCAGTGTTTTGGCCTACATTCAATAATGTTCTTCATAGGTAAGTTCAAGTAAATTTTTTTGATTTTACTCTATTAATTTTTATTTCCCACATTATTAATATAAAATGGGGAAAAATTTAGACAAAAATTAACATTTATTTCTAAAAAAATGTATTTTGACCATTCCTTACACACACTTATCTCATGCTTGATTCCATGGAACTTGACCACCCCTTCCTTCACTTTTCATGTAGATGAACCTTACATCTTAATAAAATTCTAATTATGATTTTCCTATTCCATGTTATAAATTTCATGAAATCACTTTTATATTTATCCACACTTCTAGTTTAGCTGTGTTTGCTCTTTAGATAAGGATACCCTCTTTGGACTATCCTGCTAACTGGTTCTATCCAATTCTACTAGTCACACCATCCCACAAAATAACAACTAGATAATTAAATTAAAACTCATGTAGTGAGTCATACCACATGTTTTGTGAGTCCCATATAAAATAATTTCAAAATTATATCTATAAATCCACATTTTATAACCATTATCCACTAGAGTCTCATATGATTAAAAATCACTAGAACATATAACTACACATTGAGAGAAAACTATTTATTTCCCCCAATATAGCATCCACATAGGCCCAATATCCCTAAACTATGTCTATATACACCTCAAAGGTCACATGTTATTTTTGAATTGAGCACACTAGGATTTCACCAAAATTTAGAATTTTCACCAGTCTTTCACACACACCATTATATGATGGGATAACTACATAGAGTTTAATCCATCTTCAGAACATTGGTATGTAGGCAATGCTCAACACATGAGTGTTGAGGTATAACATAACTTTAACTATTAACCTATTTTTTAATTTTATTACATTTATCATTCATGGTCTATTTATATCTTATAAGTGAAGAAGAAGGTACATAATAGTTTCCATAATAGATCGAGAGGTCCCTCACAGTAAAATAAAACATATATATATGAAGTGAAACTATCATACTAGTTACAAAGATTAAACCCTCACATGATGATGATGTGTGCTAAGGACACCAAAATAAGCTTAAATTTTCTAAATATAGAGGCCTTATCCCAGATCTAAATGAAACTCTATTCCTGATTCACATCATCATCACATAGTCACATAATCAATTTGATAGTCTCATACATAGTTCAACATTCTTATTTTTATAACTAAGTTATTTCCTTCTTGTATTTTCCCTTTTTAGAATATATCTAAATTTATCAAGTTTCAAATTAGTTTGTGTCATTTATTTCATATCTATAGCATTCTAATTATATGTATAATTAAGTAATCAATTTATATTTACCCAATTTTTATAAAACAACACCTCATCAACATGGGGGTGAAGGTGGTCCACAAGCCTATAGATTAATTTATATTCAACTTTATTTTTATATATATTATTTATCAAGATGGATTTATGTATAAAATTGAGAAAAATATACAGAGATATGTTTTTGTGACTCATTGTTTCTATTTACATGTATGGAAATGATGTATGATTGATTTTATTTATAACATGAAATTATGTTTAAATATCATTTTATGGGGAAATGTGATGTAAGATGATGCAATTTTTATCTTTTTCTAAAAAATATGATCAAATACATGGTAAAAAGAACAAAAACTAAGTAATGAAAAAAAGTAAGATAAAAAATGATTATAAAACATGCTAAAAATTGTGATAAAGTAAGGAACGAAAAGTTAAAAATCAAATCAAAATGAAAGACAAGATGAATCATAATATGCAAAATATAAATTTAAAAATAAAATATCCATTGTAAGAAAATACAAATGATAATCAAATAAGGATATGAAAAAACTCATGTCATCCCATGTAATAAAAGTGAAGTCAACTTAAGTCAAACATAAATAAGGACATAAATACTTGTAAAGTACAATGACATTCAAAATGTAAGAGAAGTAAACTCAACTTAAATCAAACATAAAGGACACAAATGATTGTAAAGGAAAATGTCATCCAAAATGTAATATAATTAAATTTAAATTACATCACAAATAAAGGACATAAATCATTATAAAGAAAAATGTCATCCATATTATAAGTGTTGGTTCCTAGTTATACACCTTGTACACTTGGTCTTGCACACTTGAGAGAAAATGTAAAGCAATGATGAAAAACATGCTAGTATATTTTTTTAGCCACAGAAAGGTTTGGCATTAAGATTAGATTGAATGTAGAAAATGACTAAGAGGCACCTACAAAGGGTATGGTCAACTCCCTGCTACTTCTAGCTCTACCTGAACCAAGGTGAGAGGATATATGGGTAGCTTATTCACATGGAGAGATTATATGATTCAACCTCCATGGGGATTATTGGCACAAAGAGACACAAAGATAAATAAAACAAAACCAAACTTGCTCACACCACTTGGGAAGGGTTTTCACATAGAATGAGAAAATGTTCTAGGCTAGATACAAGCTACTGAAGATAGATATAAAAGTGACTACAATATTCATTTAAAATAATATTCAACAACATAAGGGCTGAATAAAATATTGCAATGCTAGGATTTAAATCACAAAAAGTAGACACATGTTAAGTACACAAAATTTATGCATCTACTTAGTAAATAACACTTAAGATATACAAATGGGTGTATTATCTATAGGGTAAGATAGGGTAGGATGAGTTAGATGATAATAAAGAGGAAGGTCATAGTGGTATGCTAGTAGTTTTCAAATATTAGGGATTTTTTTAGCATTCATGATATCATTCCTTAATAAAGATGTAGGGAAAATTCAAATGAAAGCTAGTGGTAAATACCAAATGATCCCTGAGAGACTATAACATACACTAAAACTAATCTCTTAAATGTTTTTCCCTATCAAATCCATAAACCTAGGGTGCCCTAATAAGTTATTTAAAAACCTATCTTGAAGTAATGTAAAAAGAGTTTATTATCTAAATCTATGCTCAAAATGACAACCATTAGTGAGCACAAACCCAAATGTCCAATCAACAATTCTTGTAAAACATGTCACTATACTTCATCTAAAAGAAATAATAAAGGGCCACAAGCATTTTCATTAACTTGAAAATAAATATTACACACATAAATATTTCAAAATGCTACTATGGGGATAAGCATGGTGGATCGCTTCATGTTGGATAGGGGAGACATTTAGAGATGCTCTCAGAGCTTGCTAATGGCTGTATAGCTACAACCACCTTAGTAAAGGAGATAAAATGCACATAAATTTGATCCCAAAATGTGAAAGAGCTTATACTTAGAATGACACATACCAAAAATAATGACCCCCATAATGACCAACACAATGGCTAACCAACCTCTTGAATAGAAGACAAGCCTTCTATTTATACATTTTTTACCCATTTCAAATCTGCAAATGCCAAAGTCTCACCAAGATGCTCTTAGCTATAAAATATTCCTTGCCACACCTGAAATCTTCATGGAACTACAAAGAAACTGATTGTTACAACTTACTCTATAAGGAATGATGAAAATTTTGAGCATATATTTTAATCTTTGGGTGGGAAATGCCTTTCACACAAGCTAGAAGGAGAATAAAATAATTTAAGGAGCCAAACATATTTTGTCATTATGTGTAACTTCCTGAAGATGCTCTTGACCACTCTCTTACACAGCTAGAAACTCCTAGGAAACTACCCTTTCTTTTATGCATGCCATGGAACAACCTATTCTTGCAATGATTTCCTAGGAATATTATGAATCCATGGGTATTTGAATGATCTATTTAGAGTGGCCCACCTTGGATTTACAAACCTTTTAGCTCCAACTTGGATTTTCATATTTGGCCTTATAGGGCTTCCCTCATATATATTTTAAATGTAAAATTGCATTATTTTCAACTTTGGGGTTACTATGCCTCATTTGTAACTTTTCTAAGTCAACCTACTACCATTGGTGAAAGCTATGCTAACTGGCTTGCACAGGGTCCTTGAATATGACATATATGCTTATGCAACATCACCATGCCATGTTTGCTTACCAATATCTTTGCTTTACACTGACCTTATATTTCATACATAGTTTAACTTCATTAAAATTACCATGATCATCCTGCACCATTAGATCTACATGCATGGATCAACATAGACCATCAATCATAATATAAAAGACCAAGCACCATTGGATGTTATCTATCTGTTGGTTCCTAATGATACATCTCTTTTGCTTAACCTTATACACGTGAAGGAAATGGCAAACAAAGATGGAAAAACCACTAAAATGTCATTATAGCTAGGGAGGGATTTGACATCAGGATTGGACTGAATAGAAAAAATGATTGGGAGGTACCTACAAAGGGTATGGTCAATTCCCTGATACTTTTGGCTCTACCTAAACCAAGGTTAGAGGACATAAGGGGTAGCTTACTCACATGGAGATATTATACAATTCAATCTCCATGGGGATTATTGGCATAAGGAAACACAAATCTAACTAGAAGAAAACCAATCTTGCTCAATCCACTTGGGAAGGGTTGTCACATAGAATGAGCAAATGTTCTATGCTAGACATAAGCTACTAAAAATAGATATGAATGTGATTACAATTTTCATTATTAAGGATGTTCAATAACATAGGACTAAATAAAAGATTGCAATGCTGATCTTTAATTTACAAAATGCAAACACATGCTAACTATATAATATTTATGCATCTACAGGAAAATAAAGCTTTAGATATGTAAAAGGTGTGTTAAATATAGGGTAATATAGGGTAGGACAAGATAATTAGTTAATAAAATGAAAGTGGAGGGTTAACGAATGAACACAAATAAATTCAACTAAATGACTATTTTATTTTTACCAGCAAATGTACTATAGATTAGAAATAAATGAGATGAAATCATGCATAAGTGATATCCTTCAAGAAACCCTTCTAATTGAATCTGTGAGCCTAGGACTACCCTTAAAAAGGATATCAACACCTTATTCCCAAATTTTAAAGTAGAAAATATTTTATAATCTAGATATACACTCTAAATGACTACCATAAAGATGAATACATCAGATTACCAATCAACTGTTAGGATCTTAGAGTATGATTGATTACTTTTATATAAGCAACTAAACACAAAATTGAAACCAAAAGTAATAAGTAACTAGAAATCAGAAACAAAAAATAATAAGAGATACAAGAAACACCCAGTCTATATTAAACTCTTCCAGAAGGAAATACAATGAAGAAATCTCTCTCTCCTCACGCCTCACAAATGTACAATAATTCTCCCTCAAGAGTTCTCTCTCTCTCTCTCTCTCAATCAATTACAATCAACTCAATTACTGAATTGTACATGCTATGAGGATCTAACCCTACTATATAGTATACTACAACACTAGGGTTCATAAGCCATGCATTCACCACCCTTAGATCCACCTCTTAAATCAAAGGCTCAAATCTGTTTGGCTAAAAATAACACTTCTGGAAACGTCTGGAAATGCATAGAAGTCAGTGTCAATTTGAAGATGACCGATGCTGGCTGACCCCTAACCGATGTCGATCGACCCCTAATTGATGTCGATTGGTTCTGACCAATGCCAGTTACTATGTAAGCCTAACAACCTCCACATTAGCTCATTAGTGAAGCTTTTAGCTCCACAACTCAACAATCTCCCATTTGGAGATAAATAGCTACACCTGTACCTATACAACAACATCCTCTAAACATCTCTGGCTTATTTCTCCCTCTTCAAGTTCAAACTTGAAGACCAACAAAATTTGAATGAATATTCAACTTCTCCTTTGTTACCAGCTTTGTTAACATATCAACAAGGTTCTTATCTGTATGGATCTTTTCTAGCTTTAACTGTCCATCCTCCAATACCTATCTAATGAAGTGGTACCTAAGTTGTATATGTTTGGTTCTTGAATGAAAGGCTGAATTCTTTGTCAAATGAATTGCACTTTGACTATCACTGTATAATCTGTAACTCTCTTGATCCTTTCCCAACTCTTCCATGAACCGAGTCATCCAAATCATTTCCTTACTAGCCTCTATGACTGCAATGTATTCTACCTCTGTAGTAGACAAGGCAACAACCTTCTACAACTTTGAAATCTAGCTAACCGCCGTTCCACCAATAGTGAACACATATTCTATGGTGCTTATCCTACCATCCAAGTCACCTGCCATATCTAAATCTACATACCCATGTAGAGAAGTGTTTGACCCTCCATAGCATAAATGTCTATTGCTGGTCCCTCTCAGATATCTGAGAATCCACTGAACTGCTTTCCAGTGTTCTTTTCCTAGATTGGCCATAAACTTGCTAACAACTCCCACTATTTGGGCAATATCTGGTCTAGTAGATACCATTACATACATCAAGCTCCCAACTGCTAAAGCATATGGAACTCTACTCATGTACTCAACATCATCATGTGATTTAGGACACTGTTCTTTGCTCAACTTGAAGTGTCCAGCCATAGGTGTGTTTATCGGTTTTGCATCCTGCATATTGAACCTCTCCAACACCTTATTCACATAATCCTCTTGAGATAAAATCAAATTATGATTTTTTCTCTCTCTTAATACTCATGCCAAGGATTTTATTTGCTACTCCTAAATCCTTCATGGCAAATATGTGAGCTAATTTTACTTTAAGCTTAGTAATTTCCTACATGTGTGAACCTGCAACAAGCATATCATCTACATACAGTAAAGGGATAATATAACTACCATTATTCAATCTGTTAAAATAAACACAATGGTCATATTGATGTTTACTAAAGCCATGCTCTGTCATAAACTTGTCAAACCTCAAATACCATTGTCTTGGAGCTTGCTTAAGACCATATAAGCTTTTCTTCAACCTGCACACAAGTTTCTCCTTACCTTTGACCTCAAAACCTTCTGGCTGATCCATATATATCTCTTCATCCAAATCTCCATGAAGAAATGCTATCTTAACATCAAGCTGATCAAGATGCAAATCCTCAATAGCAACTAAAGATAATACAATCTAAATAGAAGTCATCTTTACTATAGGAGAAAAAATTTCACCAAAATCAATACCTAGTTTATGTGCAAATCCCTTTACTACCAACCTGGCCTTATGCCTCATTTGTCTATTCTCTCCTTCCTTTAACTTGTATACCCATTTGTTTTTTAGTGCTTTATTTTCGACTGGCAACTCAACCAAATCCCACGTATGGTTCTCTTCCAAGGAATCAATTTCCTCATTCATGCCATGCTCCCATTATTTCTTAGATTTTACCTGCATTGCCTCATCAAAAATTTTTAGTTCTCCACCATCAGTGAGAAATAAGTAGTATAAAGAAGGGGAATAATGAATTGGAGGTTTACTTACCCTTTCAGACCTCATTATGGGCATTTGAGACTCATTTACAACTTACTATTTGCCCAAATTTTCTTCTGATAGTGACCGATCCCGATCATCTCTGATCGATGCCGATTTACACTTGACCAATGTCGGTCTGCACCTGACTGATGTCAATTCCTCCTGATCAATGCTAATTTCTACCTGACTGATGTTGATTTCCTGATTGATGTTGGTTTCCACTTGACCGATGTCAGTCTCTGTGTTTTTTTGTGAGTGATGATTTTTACCTGCGAGCTCATTTTAGATCATAACCTCTTCCAAATCAAGATTGTCCTACTCAAAATTATTTAGCCTCTTGAGTTGATCACTATACATCACCTTCTCATTGAAAACTACATCATGGCTTCTAATAATTTTGTTAGTTTCTAAATTCCACAACCAAAATTTGAAATCTCTAAAACCATAACCAATGAAAGTGCACCACATAGATTTAGCATCCAACTTCTTTCTATTTTCTTTATCAATGTGCACAAAAGCTTCAAAACTAAAAACTCTAAGAAATGAAAGATCTACCTTTTTACTTGTCTAAGCCTCTTCTAGAATTCCACCATCTAGTGCAGTAGAAGGTCCTTTGTTAATCAGGTAAACCACAGTATCTACAGCTTCTGCCCAAAACTATAAGGGCAAACTAACATGCAACCTCATACTCTGTGCATGCTCCATTATTGTTCTATTCATCCTTTTAGCAACTCCATTTTGCTGAGGTGTCCTTGAAACCATCATTTCCCTATGTATTCCACTCATAGAACAATAACTGTTGATTTTATTGCTGTAGTACTCACCACCATTGTCAGATCTAAGGCACTTCAATCTCAAACTTGTTTCATTCTCAACCAAAGCTTTCCATTTCTAAAATGTGTCAAAAACATTAGATTTCTTCTTTATGCAATATACCCATACCTTTCTTGTAACATCATCAATGAAAGAAACATAATAATGTGATCCTCCAATAAAAGCTACTTGAGTTGGTCCCTACACATCTGTGTGAACAATCTCCAACTTGTGCTTCTTCTTTATTGACCCAGTTTTGAGAAACCTCATTTTCTTTTGTTTCCCAAAAATACAATGCTCACAAAAATCTAGATCTATGCTTTTCAAATCTGAAAGCTTACCTTTTGACTTAAGAACATTCATTCCGTTCTCACTCATGTGACCAAGCCTATAGTGCCACAACTTTGCATCTACATCTAAAGTAGATAAAACAGAAGGATAATAATTAGTAATACAAGTAGATAGATAAAGTGTACCTACTCTCTTACCTTTTGCTAATACAAGTACACCCTTGGAAACTTTCCAAGATTCAGCTATGAGAGTTACTGTGCAACCCTCATCACCTAACTTTCTTATAGAAATTAGATTCCTCTTCAGGATGGGTAAATTCATGACATCCTTCAACACCCATGTGTTGCCATTCTACAATTTCAACTGCAATTTTCCTTTGCCAACAATTTTACAAGGCTCATCATCCCCTAAATAAACTTTTCCAAAATCTCCATGGACATAATCATTGAAAAATTCTCTATTTGGGGTTGCATGGAAAGAGGCACCAGAATCTAAAACCCATGATTCTAATTTATTATTTAAAGAAAATATAAGAGCATCCTATGCAACAATACCTACAACTTTTGCTTCTTTATTACCTTCATGCTGATTTTTTTTGTTATCCTTCAACCAACAATCTTTCTTTGCATGCCCTTTCTTTCCACAATTCTAGCAGGTTATTCTTCCATTTATAGATTTGGATCTACTTCCCATCTTTGACCTTGATTTCCCTTGCTTGCCCTTCTCTCTTTGCCTTCCCATACTTTCAACACTTAAAGCATTACTTGATGTTTTCCCTGTGCTTTTCCTACAAATTTCTTCATTCAAGATTACACTAACAACATCATCAACTTTCAAGATATTTGAAACAGATGTAGTATTACTAACTGCCATTACCAAACTATGCCAACTTTCAGGTAAAGAGCATAAGATTAAGAGAGCCTTAATTTCATCATCAAAAGCTATTTTGACTAAATTCAACTGATTTACTATTGTATGGAAATCATTAAGATGACTAGATATAGATCCACTTTCCTGCATTTGCAAATTAAATAATTGCTTCATAAGATATACCTTATTCAAAGTTGAGGGTTTTTCATATAAATTTGCCAAAGTATCCATTAACTCTACCATTGTGTTTGCTTGTGATAAGTTGGAAAACACAGAAGCTGCCAAGCTCAACCTTATAGATCCAAGAGCCTTTCTATCAAGAACATTCCATTCTTCATCTTCCATATCTATGGGCTTCTTTGAAACCCCACCCAATGGTAAATACAAATCTTTTTGATACAAATAATCTTCAATCTGCACCCTCCATAATTGATAATTCTTGCCATTGAATTTATCCATTCTTAGTTTACTTTCTTCTGCCATTGCTTTGCTCCCACTTAATCAAAAACCCCTATGAATGAATTCTGTAATCAACAAACACTAACATGCTCTGATACCAGTTGTTAGGATCTTAGAGTACAATTGATTACTTTTGTATAAGAAATTAAACACAAAATTGAAACCAGAAGTAATAAGTAACTAGAAATCAGAAATATCAAATAATAAGAGATACAAGAAACACCCAATTTGTATTAAACTCTTCCAGAAGGAAATACAATGAAGAAATCTCTCTCTCCTCACACCTCGTAGATGTACAGTAATTCTCCCTCAAGAGTTCTCTCTCTCTCAATCAATTACAATCAACTCAATTACTGAATTGTACATGCTATGAGGATCTAAACGTACTATATAGTATACTACAACACTAGGGTTCATAAGCCATGCATTCACCACCCTTAGATCCACCTCTTAAATCAAAGGCTCAAATCTGTTTGGCTAAAAATAACACTTCTAGAAATGTCTGGAAATGCACAAAAGTCAGTGTCAGTCTGAAGATGACTGATGCCGACCGACCCCTAACTGATGTCAGTCAACCCCTAACTGTTGTCAGTTGGTTCTAACCGATGCCGGTTACTGTGTAAGCCCAACAACCTCCACATTAGCTCATTAGTGAATCTTTTAGCTCCACAATTCAACATCAACTAAGTATGTAAAATAGAGAACTGTACTTCAACAATAGAAAGAGAATGGAAACCATGAATAGATTTCATTTATCAATTAAATAAAAAATGAGTACAATGTATTCTAAACAACATAACAAAATAACACTATGCAAAATAATTCTGTGATAAGGGAGGCATGTATAATGCTCTCAAAGCTTGCCAATGATTTTACAACTAAAACCAATTTGGCACTAGAAGGATCACATAAAGAGAATTATTTGAGGCTATAGCTCTTAAATAAAAAATTTAAATGACCCTTGTAAAGGGACAAACCCCCTTTACTTATAGAATTGAGCTAAGCCTAGTATATTCCAAAAGATTCTCTAGCTGGAAAATTATTTCATGGGCTTGGTATTTATTAGACCTTGTAACAAACATGATTCTTTAGATTATGCTCCGCTCCTGTGATGATGGCAAGCTTGATCCTTGACTAAAACAAAATATTTTTAGTTATCTACATGGAGTAAGATCTCGTAAGGGATAAAAAAAAACCTTTATCTTTTTGCATAATAAACAAAAATGTCCTTTTATTATATGACTACACAAAAACTAACTGAAAGGGACATGCCACTAATATGCCAAGTACAATGGTTTCATAGTGGTAAATAAGGAGAGATAAGAAGGGAGGGAAGAAAAAAAAGGAGTGGTGCTAGCTCAAAAAATCTAAAATATCCAATTATGCCATAGAGTCGATCTAGATGATGGAATCTTTCACCAACTTATTCTTATACCTAGTATATCCTTCTAGTATAGGGGAAAGATTTAATTAGTTTAGACCCACTTAGTATTTGAATTTTACTCTATACTCCTCAAGCCAGGTGGAAATATTCTATAACATGGATTAATTTCATCCAATAAGTTCTTTAAGATGGTCAAAATATTTCTCAAGTGACACTAGTTACTTTATGTTATCAACATCAAAGGATTCTTATGGTGCATCAAAGAGGTTTTTTAGAGTGGTGCATACTACCCCTTCTTCCAAATCATTTTCACCATCAAAGCTCACCATCTTCCTTAGTGTAGCATACATCTCTTTTGTTTTAGTCTTGAGGAACTGATCTTCTCCTTTCAAATCAAAGATTCCATCTTTGAGCATCATCAAATGATGCTTGATTACTAGTTGAATTTTCCTAGGCCTCTTTTGATCACCTAAAGCCATGATCTTCTCAACTACCAAAGTATATGTGCCCATATTTTAGACCTCATCCATATTTCACTGGACCTATTCCCAATTCTTAATTTCCACCTCATAAAAAAACATCTGATCATCACACTCCCTCTTATTGTCCACTATGTTGTTTAAGCATTTACATGCTGAGTGGATTATTTCTTTAGCCATGATACAAAGATCTTGCCAAATTTTTATCACTCTCCCTCTAGATTTTAAACCATAAATTTGGACAAAATCTAATGACTCTATTGATAAGAAAGGATGTTTTATATCTCTACTAGTAGTTAGAGTTACTACCTGAGGCTCACTTACTAACTTTTGCAAGTACTAATTCATAACCTAAGTCTATACCTTCAACTCTTTCATGGTGGCATTATAATTATCCATTCTATGAGCCACCATGTTCACCAAAACCTATGAGCTATGCTTTATCTCATTCCTTGATGGCTCCCCTAAACTGTATCTATAAATAATGTAACTCTAAGGGGAGCATCTTTCTTTAAAGCATCTAGTGGGGGTATGGATATCTCCACATTCCTTTCTTCTATAGTGGTGAATGTGGTCTTGGAATGTGTTCTATCTTTCTTAGGGGTTTGGCCTTATATGATTGAGTGATCTTAACTATGTTGATCTCCACAAATTTGCTCATAATGTCCTTTTTTTGCATGACTTGTTCTTTGACCTAGAGAAGGGGTATAGTCTAAAATCCTATTGACCTAATGGACATTGATGTTGGCCTCGAGATAGTAAAGGGTGGTGTCATGGGATTACTTGATGTAGGAAGCACCACAAGGATGGGTTGTGGACTTAACACAAACTATTCAATTTATTCATCACTTTACAAATCCTCACCACCTTTGTTCGCTCCAAGTTTCCCTTCCAGGTTTGGCTCTATTTGCTCCAAAAATTCAAAATTTGGACCGAATTGGTGAGATTCCTTGAGCAAATTTTCAATGGATCTCCCTTGTCCTTCTCTTTGATTATAAGTTTTTATGAATACTTCACCTTATTTATTTACTTGAGCCTCAGTTATGGTTGAGGCTAAGATGACCTCCTTGTTTCCTTCAGGAATCTCTTCACTAATCATGGCCTCTAGACCTTTATTATGGTTTGGGTCATGGACCTTGATATGAGGAAGGACGCTTTGAGTTATTTCAATTGAAGAAACATTTCTTGAGGTATCCTCCTCAACATATTTATTTAATTGATCCAATTATTTATTTATTTTTGTATGGGTATGGGTACCCATTTGCAGGTTTTCTCCCCCACTTTATTCTATACTCACCTTCTCCTCTAGTATAGAACTTGACACCTTTAGAGGGAAAGGGACAAATTTTGATATCTCCAGAGCTACTTGTAGTCCTCCTTGCTCAACCAATACTTCAAAGTTGGTGGTGACTTGAATATCCTTCTTTGGATCCACTTCAGATCTCTCATCAAATTTATTCAATTCTTCAATTCTACCTTGATCACCTTAGTGTGTTGGCTAGGTGATGACATCCTCAACAAATATCTCTATATTTGATGAATTGGATTTATTTTCTTGAGGGGCCTAAGCTTGCATGGATGCCTAAAATACATCCTACATAACATATTAAAAATATAGAGGATCATTTGAGGTTAGAATTCCTTCCTTATTACTTTTACTCTCTACTCCTAAGGACCCTCTTATGCAAATAAAATTATCATCAAGACCTTCACTATTGTCTGGGCCCTTTCCCTTAGAGTCCTCTACCTAGTATTTTACTTGTGAAGGAGTGAATGCTCACTAGTTTTTCATCACCTTGGTAATAGGCTTACCTTTATCTGAGTCTTCTTCATCACTCATATCCCTTAACTCTGGGCATGAGGATTGATCCTCTTTTCTATTCATGGGGAGTTCCTTGGAGCGTAGGTCCTTAAACACAACCTATTTTTTTCATAGGGAACCCACTTAGAGGTTGCATATCCCTCTTGAATCTTTTTTTTTGGGCTGATTTCCTTGTTCCTCACCTCCTCTCTTCCTTGAATAAATATTTGGGGGAGGGACAATGGCTGGTTGTTGTGCTAGTGGAGTAGGTGGAGCTATAGTTGGATTGACCATTAGAGTGGCCACTCGGATGGATAGTACTATTAGGGCTCCCTCTGAAGCAATGGATATTAGGGTGACACTGGTCAAGGTAACCTCCCTAATATAAATATTATCCCATTTTTTAGCCAAGCTTGTTAACTTCAAGAAGGACAATCTCACCTTCGACTATGATGCAGATATGGACTCCACATTGACCAGCTTGGTAAAGTCAACATCACCAACCTTGTATTTTCCATTGTCCTTTGTTGCTAGTGGTGAATCTAAAGGATCTCCACTATAATCTAGGAGGAAACCCTTTAAATATAAAACTTTCTTGAGCTCCTAGAGGGTAGGGGTATCTTAATTTACAAGATTAACCCCATGTTCCTTCATCCACCTAAAGGTTCTTCTCATGATTTCAAAGGATCTCTATGGAATGAAATCACTCTCATTAGTAGTGAAGTTTGCTTGTGAGATGGGTTTGGATTCAATATTAGATAGAAAATACACTATAGATAATGTCCTTTTATCATCCTCCATGTCCTTAGGGATGGGAGCAATATTATAGGCAATAACTTCCTACACTATTAGCCTCATATAATCCAATTTTTTAACATCCTCTTTAATGGTGTAATCAAACTAGATGTCTTCATAATGTGATTGATGAAAAATTACATTGGTTTTTGTATTCACCAACCATCTGATATCATAGTTAGGCTTGGGTGGCATCTTATCAATCACATAGTATCCCATCTCTTATTCTAATCTTTTTGAGTTGGTGATAGAAGGACATGAATAGTGTCCAATCTCAATTTGAAACTTGAAGGGATTATTTATATTTTTCATAATAATCATTTTATGTGGGGTCACCATCTGCTATCTCAACTTCATCACTACCAATATATCATCTAGGTATCTTGATAATTTATGTGGAGACCCCAAGTAACCACTTATCCTGATATAAGTGAATGCCATGAATTATATATACAAGGTGCCATACTTATCAATTATTTATTTGGATACCTTGGAAATTATGTTGAGGTTCCTTAGAGGACATAATACACTCATCATAGTGTTGAAGAAATAATTATAAACCCTAATTTTTTTCCTAAAGCCATCTAGAGTAATTTATGGATAAATCTCATATATTCTCATTCCATTAGGATTCCTGGTGAGCCCCTAAAATGTCCTATTATTCACCAAGTTGTAAATTAGGTAAAAATACATATAAAATGTACCTATGAACATCTCATTTGAATTAATTGCTACCTTAATCTACATCATCTACCTACCCAAGTTGCCACTTAGAATGGTAGCCCAGTCCAACTTCTTCTATTGTTTCAACACATAAATTAAGATTATGAACATCCAGGGTCAAATTTCTCTATAGTGGGCATACTATAAATTATTACCACCATGAAAATCACATATTGGGTCAATTCCTTGAACTCTACTAGTTTTATACTCTTTGAGATTCTCAAGACCTTTTGCCTTTTCTTAACCATCTAGTAGGAGTTGACAATATCCCATATTATCTTTTCATTCTTGTGTATGTACTCCTGGCATTGCTCCAAAGAGAGTGTGATACTTTCAAGTTGGGGAAGAATTACATGTATGGTTTTGAGAGCCATAAGAGTGAAAGAGAAGATAATTTATTGGCTTCTAGAGATGACAATCTTGGTGTTTGGTTGTTATACTTAGGCACATGCAATCACTAACTCTAGATATGGGGCAACTAAGGAGAATAC
The DNA here is from genome assembly GCA_037957365.1 of Torreya grandis. NCBI lineage: Eukaryota > Viridiplantae > Streptophyta > Pinopsida > Cupressales > Taxaceae > Torreya > Torreya grandis. The sequence continues at coordinate 2,151,880 of JARHVA010001461.1, read as the reverse complement.
TATCACAAGGGTGATATAACTCATGCCAAGGTTAGAAACCACTAAGAGAGGGTTTGGATACTACAATACATTCAAAAAGGCTATGAATTCTAGTCCTTGAACATCTATATCTTTAATTTCATCTAAAATAGAAATAATGTTGCTCTTGATAGATGCTGAAGTAGTCACCATTTTTCCCTAGCTCTCTAGTGAAATACTTTGAACTTAAATGAATTCCTCAAAATGATTAACCTAGAAATACCCTAAAACCTCCTCAAAGAACACAATAAAGGGAGCTAGAAGATCACTTACTAATAATCCAAAATGATGCACACAATTCAAGCTAAAAATCTGTGAAGAATTTGCCATAATCACTCTTTCACACTACACGTAACTAGGGCACACAAATATCTCAAAGGTATAAATAGAAGCTATGAATGCAAAAAAGTAAATAAATCCAAATGAATTAGTTATAATGCTTTGAATTTTAAATTAGGGTTGTCATTAATGCTTTGAAACATAAAAACTATTTACCAACTACCCTCTTTAATCACTTGATCTTCTTTCAAAAATAGGAAGGAGAAGGTGCACGTATTTCCTTTATGCCAAGAAATTATCCTTGCAACACATGGAACCATATAAATGAAAATTACATTATGGTACCTTTTTGGGCCTTCAGGTACTTTTTCACTTTTTTACTCATTATTTCCTTTGGTGTAGTGTTGTAATATCCTCATGGGATGCAAGAATACCACATGTCATCATTTAACTTTATAAATCTAGGCATTCAAGCCTTCAAATACATTTTTAACCTTGTCCACCAAGAGGTGAGGAAATATTCAAAAAGGTCCCAAAACCTAAAAGACACTGAGGAGCTACCATGTGGCATCACTTTACTTTGCAAGTTTAGGCATTAGGGCCTTTGGGTGTACCTTTTGAACCTTGCCCACCAAAAGGTAAGTGGGGAAATATTCAAAAATGGCTCAAAACCTAAAAGACCCTGAGAAGCTACCATGTGTCCAACTTAGATGATTTCTTGGACTCTCAACCAACTTTTTACCTTTGCATCATCTTCTTGATATGGGGAGGGATACAAGATCCTTCTGACCCCCAAAAATAGTCGTAGCATCCCCTTGAGATACCCAAATGTCTTTCATTCAACTCATCAAGAAATTCCTCACCTTAGTCACCAAAACACATTAAAGGTACAATATGGTAATTCCATTTGAGGCTCTAGAACATTTATTCTTCGAGCATATGGAAACAAATCAATATATGCAAGGGAAATTGGATACATTTCTATCTTCTCCTAATGAATCTTCCTATCATGAAACCTTTGGTTGAACCTTAAAATTCCTTCAAAACTATTGAAAATATTTTCTATCTTCAGAAAGTGTCCATATATTTTGGTAGACACCTTTTAGGAATTTTGCAAGGGTAAAATGCTTGAAGGAAATAATCTTTTAGAAATTTTGTAGAGGCAAAATGACCCTTCAAAAGTGCCTTTCAAGAATATTGTAGAGGCAAAATGCCCAAAATAAATGATCCTTCAATGCTTTTGTAAGTAAAAAATGACCCTACAAATCCTTTAGGCCTTTTGTGTGAGAAAAATGCCTGAAGGGCAAGTTCCCTTCAGACTCTTTGCCATAGACAAAATGTCTGAAATAGATGATCCAAAAATACTTAAGACTGAAAAGGCAAGGTATGGAATTCTTTCAAAACTTTTGAAGTAGACAAAATGTCTAACAAAAATAAGTCTTTAGAAATTTTATCCAAGATAAAAATATCAAAGACCTATCCTCATCAGACATTATGTTCATGCAAAAGGCCCTAAAAGTCTAAGGGAAGGAAAATTTTCACCAAACAAAAAAATAAGACAAATGACTTAACAAATTATAAACATGAACTTTTCTTTCCAAAGGAAAACATGGGGACATAACTGGGGATAATGAATTAGGCATATTCAGAGACAAGGGCCCAATTGCTTTAGTGCAACCTTGGGCATTAACACAAAATCTCATGAAACATGGCATATTAACAAAATACCCTAGACAAAGATATCAAAACATAACACATTTTTAACCTCCCAAAACTTTTGATGCTAAAAAGGGCACATATTTGTTTTGATTTGGGATCCAACATTATCCCTTCCTCGAGGATGTGTACCCCCAGTGGGTACACAAAGAACACTAGACAAGATGCCTATCTATTGGGCCATGAAGTTAAAGAATTTGCAACAAAGGCTAGGAAAACACATCATAGGTGAATAAAGTTATAGTAAAGAATTTGAAGACAACCAGGAAGGAAAAGGAAAAAAAAACACAAACTATACAAATACAACCCCAAATAGGGAAAAAAAAACACAAATAGACTATACAATATGTACATATTTACATGGGATAACATGGACTTAATCTATAAAATGCTTGAGGTGACTGCCATTAACTAGCAGTTATAAGATTTCTCCATCAATATCTTTGAGATAAAATGTATGGTTCCTTATCTAATAATCAATGATATAGGGATCCATCCATAAAGAATCAAATTTACCATGTTTTCCCTTATCTTCATGTCTAATATCCTAAAGCATGAACATATCTCCAATTTGAAAAGCTCTCAACATAACATTTTAATCAAAAATACTTTTGAGCCTTTCTTTGAACTTTAAATGATTTTCATGAGCTTGTCTATGAGATCCATCAAGCTCTATAATTTGGTTGATCCTTTCCTTATAGTGGTCTATTTCTTCTTCATCCTCAGCTATTTGTTGCATGAATTTTTAAGTAGGTAACTACAAATTAAGAGGTAAAATAACTTGAGCTCCATAAACAAGATCAAAGGGGATTTTTTTGGTAGACCTTTTAGGATTAAATATATCATCCCAAACAACAAACTCTAAATGCTCACCCCATTTCCTTTTGTTAGCATCCAAAGTCCTAATAATCTTCAATAGATTCTTGTTTCTAGACTTAGTTTGCCCATTTCATTATGGATTGTGATTAGAGGCATATGATAGATAAATCCCATAATCTTCACATAATTCAACTAATTATTTTGCTCTAAATCACATGGCATTGTCACAAAATTTTTTAACTGGCACTCCAAATTGACAAATCACATTATTCAAAATGAAGTTAATGACTACTTGGTGGGTTGCTTTTCTAGTAGGGATTGATTCAACCCATTTTGTGAAGTAAATAGTGGACACTAAGATCCATTTGTGACCATCAATTGAGGCATATGATATTTCACTCATGAAGTTCATTTCTCACTACCTGAAAGGTCCCTCAATAGAAACTAGATGTAGGGGAAATGATCTAGATGCTTTCATTATCCTAGTGAATCATTGGAATTCTTCACATCTCCTTACTATAGAAACAACATCTTTGAATAGAGTGGGCCACTAATAGATAACATTTAGAATATTTATGTAGTGACTTTGGGAGAAAAGTGACCACCCCACATACCACTATAAAACTTAGTAACTAATTTTGGAATCTCATGTTCCACTAAACACCTCAAGAGGACACCATCTGGGTTACTCCAAAATAGATCATCTTGTAATAGAAGATACTTTTGGGATACTAATTTTAAATTCCTCCTCTAATTTTTGTCAAAGTAGGGAGGATAATTAAGAGTATTCAAATAATAGATGATATCTTTATACCATAGAGATTGGCTGTACTTAGATTCAAGGCTATCAACCACCCCTTGTACATTATTCACCTCTATAACCTAGAAGTTGGCCTCAGTCATCAGCTTGGTGAGACCCATGCCTCTGACTGACTTAGTAGTTTATATCTCTAGATCATATTATTTAATTTTATTAACCCATCAACATATTTTGTTACTAGTTTCATTCTGAGTTAATATGTCCTTCACCATAGTGTGAGGAACATAAGCCATGATCTTTAAACTTAGAATGTAGGATCTAATTTTTTTGACAACCTTTAAGAGAACAAAGGCTTATTTTTACATTATGGTATATTTTACCTTAGAACCCTACAACGCCTTACTAAAAAAGGCATTTGGCTACTCATGACCTTCATCATTCTTTTGTATCAACACTACAATAATAGTATGTTCAGATGCAAATAAAAAGATCTAGAAATCTTTTCTATAATCAAGACTGACAAGCGCTGGGGTAGTTTTCAAAGCTACCTTGATTTCCTAGAATGATTTAGTAGCATTTTCCTCCCAATTTATAGTTTGATCCTTTTTTAACATTGAAGTAATGGGTAGAGTAATTTTAAAAAAATTAAAAATAAACCTTCTAGTAAAGTTGATTTGGCTAAAGAAAGATTGAATACCTTTCTTGGTTTGTGGGATGGGTACCTTGTCAATGGCCTCTACCCTTTCTAGGTCTATCATCATACCTTGCTTAGACATAATGTGCCCAAGTAGATTTGCCTTTTGTACTCCAAGGTGGCACTTCCTAGGATTGAGGGAGATTCCAAACTCCCTGCATCTGATAAGCCTATTTTCCAAGTGCCTTAAGTTGGTCATCTCTTTTCTTGGAGTATACTATAACATCATCTTTATAATGTGATGAAATAGTTGATTAACCTAATGAAGGCTACATCCATTTCTCTCTGGAAGGTGGCAACTGCATTCATTAATCCAAAAGGCATTTAGACATACACAGATAATCTATGGGGTAGTGAAATCAGTCTTAGAACTTTTAGAATCCTTCACTACTACCTGGTTGTCACTAGAGAATCCATCTATAGTTGACAATAGATCATAGCTAGTAACATCTTGAAGCATGTTGTCCATGTTAGGCAATGAATAATTTTCCTTTAGTGAAGCCTTGTTCAAATTCTATAAATCAACACATAGTTAGATGTCTCCATTTTTATTCCTTATAAAGACTAGATTAGCCACCCATGATGAATACCTGATGGGTTGAATTATCCCACCATCCCTTAATTTCTTCAATTCCTCTTGCATCTTGGTGGCCAAGATGGGATTAATAGGTAGATATTTTTGGTGGAATGGTTTGTACCAAGTTCAAGGGGGATACCATGCTGGAATAAGTCCTCCCTATAGGCAGTCAACTCAAAATATGACCATGCTAAATAGTCCTGGTATTTAATCAAAATATTGATAAATGCTTCCTTTTCTTTCTTTCTCAGGTGAGTGTTGAGCCAAATTTTCTTTGGATTGTCCTTAGTCTCAATGTTAATCTCAGTCACATCCTTTGATATAATTTTTTTTAATAGCTTTGACTCTATCAGCTCCATCAATGGATTCTTAAAGACTACCAATTCTATAGGGATAGTATTAGTCTTCAACTAGATAACTTATTTTCCATACAAGGTTTCTTTTCCATCACAAACCTATACCATGGAGTCTAGATATGTAATGGTTCTTTTGAACTCATCTATACAACACGAAAACCTTTTTATTTGATCATCATCATCAAAAACTTGCTAATGATCAATGTTATTTAGGATATAAGTCCTTACTATCACCTCTACCTCATACTCACAAGAGGGATTTCTATGTTCAACTTTAAACTCTACAACCCTCTTTACAAGCATATCTACCACCTGATTAAGATCTCAAGCATGATAGTCAATATTGAAAGCATCAAACTATTCCAAGTAGTCCTATACAATGTTCTAGTACTACTTCAGTCTCTTCTATTTCATGGTGTAAATAGCTCAGACCTACTTCACCACTAGTTATAAATCACCCTTAACCAATAACGTTTTAATTTCATATTCATGGGCAATCTGGAGGTGAATCAGGAGTGCTTCATATTCTACAATATTAATCATGCACTTGAAGGATAATTGGGAGGAGTATTTGTAAGATTAACCATTAGGAGTATGGAAGACAACCCCTGATCCATTTCTAATGTTTGAACATGCTCCATCAAAATGCATGGTCTAGATGGATTTTTCATCCATATTACCAAATTCAGGAGGTAGTTCCTCATACTCAACACTCCTTATAAAATTTCCTATATCCATATCCACATATAACACTTCATTCAACTAATATTTAGGATCTTATAGGACATGAAGCATGTGTGGATCCTAATTTAGGAAAACCATTTTCCCACACACACACACACACACGGTGGCACAGGATATGTCCATATAAAAACTACCCCCAATACTAGTAGCCCATTTTCTAGATAGCAACATACCCCACTTTGGTGGATATTCTACAACAACATCCATACTCAAGAATTTACTAGGGTATTGTGCAATTTGCACCACCAGTCCTTTAACCACACCAATAATAGGTACTTATATAAAATCCATAATAAGGTATCATCCATATGTTGTAGTTATTCTTATATAGAGTTCATTTAGCACAGTCAGTGGCATAATTTTATAAGATGCACTAGAGTCAAACATGAAGTTATGGATAATTAAACCATTAATCAGTAGGGTGATATATAATGGGTCAACATCCATTTAAATTTTTACCAATTTTATTCCTAAATACACCTTTAAGTGATGTTCAAGGGATTTTGAGGTGTTTTCACTTTCCACAGGGGAAGTGGACGAAGGTTAAACTTCAACATTCTCATTGGCAACAACTTTCTTAGTGAATCTTAAATATGCAAAAAATCTTCTCCTATACTCTAGAATTTTGAGTAATTCCAAAAAAATCACCATTACCTTCAATTGACTCAACATGTGGGCCATGTCATAAATACTGTATTTAGGTAGAGTGTTAGTAGGTAGACTAGTGACACTTTCATTTGGGATACAACCCTCATGAGTTAGGGGAATAGAAGTAGGAAAAACTAGTATTTTTAATTTCACTTTTTAAGGGAGGCTTCCTGGGTTCATCCTTATTTGGAATACTAGATAACAAGGGATTTATATTCTTATCCTAGGTAACTCTTGTCTTAGCATTATAAGGTGTAGAACCAAGCTTGGTGGAATTTTTTACCTCTTTATTCCCTTTGGTCTCTTTCTCTTTTGTCTTTGCTTTAATAGGAATAGAGTCTTTATCTTTCAGTGAAGTATTTTGATCTTTACTTTTCAAATTATACTCATTATTATCTTGGGTAATTACTATGTAGATCATTAATTACTGGTCCTCAATTGATGGTGGATCATTAATTACTATGTGGATCATTAATTACTAGTTCACTATCTTGGAAAGTAAAACATTTATAGGCTAGGGTGCCTTCACAATCAAGAACAGTTGAAGCACTCATAACTTCCTCTTGGAAGGTGTAACTCTCCATCTCTTAGAAGTCAATAATGTATCTGTCATCTTCATCATGCACAAATTCAATGCATTCTATACCTTGACCATCACTATCAATTATACTACATGGAAGATGAGGAAGGAAACACTTGTCACACTAATCGATATCATAGTCGACTATATTGACCTTTATAAATTAAGGATCTGGTACTTCCCTTTCACTTCCTCAGTTATAGTTTCTCTCATGCTTGTCATCCCTTTCAATCCCATTTCTTTTGTCATTATTCCTACCTTGAAAATTTGGCCGACCTTGACCCTAGTTTTTAGGATGATTTCTTTCTTCTCTCTTATGATCCCTCCTATCATTATGGTTAGAAGAACCCTGAGACAACACCTTTTTGCTCTATCTAACTTGTAAGAAATTTATTTCATAGTAGTATCTAAAGTATTCATAGTTTTATCTAGGTATACACTCTTAGGGAGGCTTGAGGATTTTTAGGATTTACCAATTTGACATCATCCCTCTTGTTCAAAGGATTACCCACAACTTTGATATTATTCTCTATTTGGATAACCAAATTGAAAGCCATACTTAGATTTGTGGGAGCTTTATCTCTAAGATAATAGGCCACCTTATTATCAAATGCATCATAATACTTAATCAAAGAAGCAACACCATTGGGTCTAATGTCCATTGGTATCCTTCTTAATACTTTACTAAATCTAGAATTAAAATCCTTGACACACTCATTAGGATTTTTCTTGAGGCTCTCAAATTTGGCAAGAAAGAATATGGGATTAATGCTATCACCAAATTACATCCGAAATGCATCAATAATAACTTACCACATGTCTATGGATCCATCAGGGAGGGATTTAAACCACTCCCAAGCCTCTTCCTCAAGTGTGTTCATAAAGATATTTATGCACACATCTTCTAGATGAATTTCATAGTCTTAAATAATATTTAAGAAGGATTTTAAATGCTATTCCATAGACATGGAATCATTCCCTTGAAATTTAGGCAATATATTTCTAACCTTAATGGGAAATTAATTAGGGAAACCATTCATACCATCTAATTTGATAACTTTAAACATTAGGATCATAAATGGTCTGTGTCTATTAGTTAGACCCTGATATTCCTCTTCATTGTCACTACCTATATTAAACCTCCTTCTCATATCATGATATCCCATCTCTGAATATAAAGATAAAGATAAACTAGGGGATGATTTTGAATGAATACTAGGAGGAAGACTTGAAGGAGGGGAAATATAATAATGCCTTAATGTCCTTATAGGAGGAGAAATACTTCTTTGTGGAGAAGGAGCTTGACTTGCAAGGAGCTCAGATCTCTCTAAAGCATTTTGATATCCTTCAAATAAAGGGATATTTTAGAAGAGGGGGTAAATAAAATTGGGGATAGACTATTCAAGTCTTACTTGGTTGCTTAATCTTTGGCCTATAATAGGCTTCCACACTTGTTTCCTTTTAGATAGACCTTTTAATTCAGGAAAAAGCTCTTTAGATGGATATTTATGAAATGAAAACCTAATACCCTCCATATTTTTAGATCTAAATAAAACTCTTCAAGACAAAGAAGAGTATATATAATAGGTGTTGATGTTTAAACTTTGATGTAATAGAGTCATCACTAAAAGCAAAACTTCTAGACTAGAATAAATAGAACTAATAACAACAGCTGATAGAAATGAAAAACTTTCAAATATTGAAGATAATTCCAAGAATGTTGAAAAAATTATTATAGCATAGGGGTGAACATCCCTAATAGAGTCATGGTACCATAAAACTATTGGGTCATTGATGCGTGAAAGATAGTCAAACCAATGTAGTAATAGTAGATAAATTAATAAGGTGAAATACTCATAACCATTTACAAGAATCCTTGGCAACATGGGTGATAAAAATGATCCCTGACAATGGTGCCAAAAATATTTTGATGACATTGATGCACCAAAGATTATCAAAATAACACAAATAAATAAATAACTTTAAAAATGACAACAAATCTCTGCAAGATTCATAAGTAACATAGGCCTTAAGGATATATTTTTTCCATAGAAACAACACCAAAAATATGTTGGTTCCTAGTTTTATACCTCTTTCACTCAACCTTGCACACTTGAAGGAAATGGCAAGCAAAGATGGAAAACCTGATAGAATGTCACTATATTTGAGAAGGGGTTTAACATCAAGAATGGATCAAATGGGAAAAATGACTGGGAGGTACCTACAAAGGGTATGGTCAGTTCTTTACTACTTTTGGATCTACCTAAACCAAGGTTAGAGGACCTAAGGGGTAGCTCACTCACATGGAGATATTCTGCAATTCAATCTCCATGGAGATTATTGGTACAAGGAAATACAAATTTTGACTAGAATATAATCAAGCTTACTCAATCCACCCATGAAGGGTTATCACACAGAATGAGTAAATGTTCTATACTAGACACTAACTACTAAAGATAGATATGAATGTGATTGAAAATTTTATTCTTAAGGATTTTAAACAACACATGACTAAACAAAAGATTGCAACACTGATGTTTAATGCACAAAATACAAACACATGCTAGGTATACAATATTTATGCCTCTATAGGAAAATAAAACTTTAGATATGTGAAGGGTATGTTACATGTAGGGTAATACAAGGTAGGAAAATATAATTAGTTAATAAAATAAAATTAGAGGGTTAAAAAATGAGCACAAAGAAATTCAACTAAAGGGCTATGTCATTTTTACCAGCAAATGTATTATAGATCAGAAATAAATGAGATGAAATCATGCACAAGTGATATCCTTAAATAAACCCTTATAATTGATTCAATGAGCCTATGAATACCCTTAAAAATGATATCAACACCCTATTCCCAAATTCCAAAGTAGAAAGGATTTTATAATCTAGATATACACTCTAAATGACTACCATAAAAATGAATAAATAAGATTACCAATCAACTGAGCATTTAAAATACAAAACTATACTTCAACAATAGAAAGAGAATGGAAACCACAAATATAATTCATTTATAAATTGAATATAAAATGAGTACAATGTATTCTAAATAACATAATAGATTAACAGTGTGTAAAATAATTCTATGACAAGGGAGGCATGCATAAAGATTTCAAAGCTTGCATTTGATTTTATAGTTGAAACCAATTTGGAACCAAAAGGATCACATAGAGAGAATTATTCAAGGCTATAACTCTTGACTCAAAAATTTAACCAAAACTTGTAAAGGGATAGACCCCCTTTACTTATATAATTGAGCTAAGCCTAGTATATTCCTAAATATGATTTAGCTAGAAAATTATTTCATGGGCCCAGAGTCTATTAGACCTTGTAACAAACATGATTATTAAAATTATGCCCATGCTCATATTATGATGGAAATATTGATCCTCCACTAAAATTTAATACTTTTCGTTATCTACATGGAGGAATATCTCATAAGGGATAAAACAAACCTTTGTCCTTTTGCATAACAAACAAAAACATCCCTTTCTTATATGATTACATAAAAACTAATTGAAAGGGATGTGCCACTAACATGACAAGTAAAATGGTATCCTAGTGGAAAATGAGAAGAAAAAATAAGGGAGGAAAGAGAAAAAAGGAGTGGTAACAGCTCAAAAAAACTAAAATATCTGATTATGCCCTAGAGTCGATCTAGATGATCGAATCTTTTGTCAACTTGTTTTATACTTGGTATATCCTTCAAGTATAGAGGTGAGATTCACTTGGTCTGGGCCTACTTGGTATTTTAATTTTAATTTATACTCCTCAATACAAGTGGTAATATTCTAAAGCATGGCTTGCTTTCATCCAATGAGTTATTTAAGATGGTCACAAGATTTCTCAAGTGACACTAGTTGCTTTATCTTATCAACATCAAAGGATTCTTGTGGTGCATAAATGAAGTTTTTTAGAGTAGTGCATAATTCCACTTCCTCCAAATCATTTACACCATCAAATTTCACCATCTTCTTTAGTGAAACTTATATCTATTTTTTTTAGTCTTGAGGGACTACTCTTCTTCTTTCAAATCAAAGATGCCATATTTGAGCATCATCAACCAATGTTTGATTGCTAGTTGAATTTCCTTGGGACTCTTATGATTACCTAAAACAATGATCATTTTAGCTAATAAAGTATCTATGCACACCTTTCATACCTCATACATATTCCACTAGATCTCTTCCCACTTTTTGATGTCTGGCTCATAAAAAAACATCTGAGCATCATACTCCCCATTATTGTCCACTATGTTGTTCAAGCATTTACATGCTCAGTGGATTATTTATTTAGCCTTGGTGCATAGTTATTCTTGCCACTTATCTATCATTATCTTTCTATATTTCAAATCATTAATTTATCCAAAATCAAATGAATCTATTAAGAAGAGAGGATGGTCTAGAGCTCTACTAGCAGTTGGAGTCATTTCTCAAGGCTCACCAAGTAACTTTTACAACTAATAAATCATAGCCTAATTCTATACCTTTAAATCTTCCATGGCAGCCTTTTCTTTATCCATTCTATGAGCCACCATGTTCACAAAAACTTGTGAGATATGTCTTAGCTCATTCGTTGATGGCTCCCCTAGACTATAGTTATAAACAATGTAACTCTCAAGGGGAGCATCTTTATTTAAAGAATTTGGTATGGGTATGGCTATCTCCATATTCATTTCTCTTATAATGGTGAATGTGTTTTTTCCTTCTTAGGGGGTTTGGCATTATATTCCTGAGTGATCTTCACTACATTAATTCTCCCAAATTTTCTCATAATGTCCTTTTTTTGCATGACCTATTCTTCATCCCAGAGAAGGGGTCTAGTCTAGAATCCCATTGACATAGTGGACATTGATACTGGCCTTGAGATAGTAAAGGGTGGTGTCATGGGAGTAATTTATGTAGGAAGTTTCATAGGGATGGGATATGGACTTAACAAGAACTATTCAATTTCTTCATCACTTTCCAACTCCTCACCACCTTTGTTCACTCTAGGTCCCCCTTCTCGATTTGGATATATCTACTCCAATACTTCAAAATTTGGATTAAATTGGTGAAACTCCTTGAGAATTTTTTTAATGGAGCTCCCTTGTCCTTCTATCTAAATATAAGGTTTTGTGACTAATTTACCTTATTTATTTAGTTGAGCTTTAGGTATAGATGAGGCTATAGTGACCTCCTTATTGCCTTAAGGGAAATATTCACCAGTCATGGCCTTTGGACCTTTATTATGGGTTGGGTCATGGACCTTGACGTGAGGAAGGAGACTTCAAATTAATTCAATTGAAGTAACATTTCATAAATTATCCTCCTCAGTATCTTTATTTGATTGATCTAATTCTTGATTTATTTCTATGTATGGGGGTACCCATTTATAAGTTTACTCCCCTACTTTATTGTATACTCACCTTCTCCTTTGGTGCTAAATTTGACACCTTTAAAGGGGAAGGGAAAACCTATGATATATCTCAAGCTACTTTTAATCTTCCTTACTCAACCACTGCTTCAGATTTGGTGGTGACTTGAATATTCTGCTTCAGCTCCACTTCATCTCTCTCATTAGATTTAATCAATTCTTTAATTCCACCTTGATCACCTTGGCTTGGTGGTTGTGTAATGACATTATCAACAAATGTATCTATATCTGATGAATTGGATTCCTTTTCCTAAGGGCCTTGAGCTTGTGTGGCCACCTCAACTCTAACCTGCACAACATCTTCAAAATATAGAGGATCATTTGAGGTCAAAATTCCTTTTTCATTACTTTTAATCTCTACTCTTGAGGGAACCTCTTATACAAATAAACCTATCATCAGTTCCTTCACTGGGGTCTAGGGCCTTTCCCTTGGAGTCCTCTACCTAGTTTTTACTTGTGAAGGAGTGAATGCATGATGTTTTTTCATCACCTTGGCAATAGGCCTAACTTTCTCAAAGTCTTCTTTATCAATCATATCCCTCAACCTTTGGGCACATGAGAATTGATTATCTTTTATCTTCATGAGGATTTCCTTATAAATTAGGCCTTAAACACAACCTCCTTCCATTTCATAGGAAACTCACTTGGAGGTTGCAGAGCCCTATTGACTCTTTTCTACTTGGGCTTCTCTCATTCTTCCTCACCTCCTCTCTTCCTTGAATACATATTTGGGGGAGGGACAATGGGTACTTGTTTTGCTGGTGAAGCAGGTGGAGCTATAACTAGATTAACCATTAGAGTGGCCATTGGGATGGTTGGTACTATTGGGGATCCCTGTAAAGTAATGGATATTAGGGTGGCACTAGCCAGAGTAACCTTCCTAGTAGCAATCTTATCCCAATTTTGATCCAATCTTGTTAACTTTAAGAAGGATAATCTCATCTTATTCCATGATGTGAATATGGACTCCACATCAATAAGCTTGGTGAAGTCAACATCACCAAACTTTCACTTCCCCTTGCCCTTTACTACTAATGGTAGATCTAAAGGATCACCACTATAATCTAGGAGGAAACCATTTAAATCCCAAACTTTCTTTAGCTCTTGAAAGGTAGGGGTATCATAAGTGTGAAGATCAACCCCATGTTCCTTCATCCACATGAAGATTATTCTCATGATTTCAAAGGCTCTCCATGGAATGGTATCACTCTCCTTAGTATCAAAGACTGCCTATGAGATAGGCTGAGATTCAATATTATATTGACTATACACTATAGATAATATCGTTTTATCATGCTCCATGTCCTTGGGGATGGGACCAATATTATAGGCAATAACTTCTTGCACTGTTAGCATCATATAATCCAATTTTATGAAATCCTCCTTAGTGGTGCAATTAGACTAGATATTTTCATAATATAATTGATGTAAAATTATATTGGTTTCTATATTCACCAACCATCTGATATCATAGTTGAGTTTGGGTGGCATCTTATCAATCACATGCTAGCCCATCTCTTATTTTAATCCCTTTTCTTTGGTGATAGAAGGACATCAATAGTGTCCAATCTCAATGGGAAAGTTGAAGGTATTGTTTATCTTTTTCACTGCAATCATTTTGTGTGGGGGCACCATCTACTAGCTCAACTCCATCACTGTCAATCTATCATCTAGGTATCTCAAAAATTTATGTGGAGACCCTAGGTAACCATTTATCCTGATATAAGTGCTTTCCATGAATTGGATATACAAGGTACAATACTTCTTAATTATTTATTTGGCCACCTTGGACATTCTATTAAGGCTCATTAAAGAAAAGAAAACACTCATCATAGTGTTGAAGAAACAATTGTAGACCCTCTAGAAATTTTTCCTAAAGCCATCTATAGTAATTTATGGATAAATCTCATATATTCTCATTCCATTAGGATTCTTGGTAATTAAGCGCCTTGAATGTCCTATTGTGCACTAGGAATTACATTAGGTAACAAGACATATAAAATGTACATATGAACCTCTCATTTAAATGAATTACTACCTTGAGTTGCACCATTTATTTGTGCAGGTTGTCACTTAGAATGGTAGCCCAATCCAACTTCTTTTGTTACTTTAACACATATATTAAGATTATGAACACCCAAGGTTCAAATTTATCTATAGTAGGCATCCCATAAATTCTTGTCACCATGAAAATCACATATTAGGGAAATTACTTAAACTCTACCAGTTTCAGACTCTTTGATATTTTTGAGACCTTTTACCTTTTCTTAACAAGATAGTAGGAGTTGACAATATCCCATATTGTCTTTTCATTCTTGTCTGCATAATCTTGGCTTTCTTCTAAAGAGAGTGTGATACTTTCAGGTTGGGGAGGAATCCTAAGCATGGTGCTGAGGGCCACATGAGTGAAAGAGCATACAACTGATTGGATTCCATTGACAATAGTCTTGGTGTCTAGTTTTTATACTTAGACACATGCAATAACTAACTTTGGGTATGGGGCAACGAAGGAGAATGTTGTTATAGGGGTGATATAACTCATGCTAAGGTTAGAAACCATTGGGAGAGGGTTTGGTTACTACAAGACATTCAACAAGGATATGAAGTCTAATCCTTAAACATATGTATCTTTAATTTCATTTAAAATAGAAATAATGTTGCTCTTGATAGATGCTAAGGTAGCCACCATTTTTCCCTAGCTCTCTAGTGCAATACTTTGAACTCAAATGAATTCCTCACTATGATTACCCCTAAAATACCCTCAAAACTCCTCAAAAAACAAAATATAAGGAGCTAAAAAACCACTTACTAATAATTTGGAGGGTCGTACATAATTGAAGATAAAAATCCATGAAGAATTCATCGTAATCACTCTTTCACACTGCACATAGCTAGGGCACACAAATAGCTCAAAGGCATAAATAAAAGCTCTGAATGCAAAAGGTAAAAGTGAATGAAGGAAAATGCCTTAGTTATAATGCTTTGAATTTTAAATTAAGGTTTACATTAATGTTTTGACACATACTGGATATTTACCAACTACCCTCTTTAATCACTTGAGCTTCTTTTCAAAATAGGAAGGAGAAGGTGGAAATATTTCCTTTATGTCAAGTAATTCTCCTTGAAACATGTGGACCCATATAAGTAAAATTACATTATGGTACCTTTTCAAGTCTTTATGGATTTTTGTACTTTTTCACTCATTATTATCTTTGGTACAGTGGTGTAATATTTCCTAAACTCCTCATGGGATGTAAGAATGTCATGAGTCATAATTTAACTTTACAACTCTAGATGTTTGAGCCTTTGAGGACCTTTTAAACCTTGTCCACCAAGAGGTAAGTGAGGTAATCCTTAAAAAGGTCCCAAAACATAAAATACATTGAGGAGATTCCATGTGGAATCACTTTACTTTGTAAGTTTTGGCATTTAGGCCTTTGGGGACCTTGAACCTTGCCCACTAAAAGGTGAGGCGATCTTGAAAAAGGGACCAAAACCTAAAAGACCCCAAGGAACTACCACGTGTCCAACATAGACACTTACTTGGACTCTTGGCCAAATTTTTACCTTTGCACCATCCTTCTTGATATGTGGAGGGGTGCAAGATCCCTCTAACCCCCAAAAATAGTCTTAGTATCCCCTTGAGATAGCCATGTGTCTTTCATTTGGCTCATCGGGTAATTCCTCACCTTAGTCACCAAAACATGTTGAAGGTGCAATATGATAATTTCATCTAGGGCTCCAAAACATTTCTTCTTCGAGTATAAGGTAACAAATCAATGTATTTAAGGAAACTTAGATATATTTCTATATTCTCCCAATGAATCTTCCCACTATGAAACCTTTGGCCAAACATTACAATTCCTTTAAAACTATTGAAAATGTCCTCTATCTTTAGAAAGTGTCCTTAGGATATTTTGGTAGACACATTTCAAGAAATTTTCAAGGGAAAAATGTACGAAGGAAATAATCCTTTGAACATTTTGCAGAGGCAAAATGACCCTTCAAAACTATCTTTCAGGAATCTTACAAAGGCAAAATTCCCAAAGGAAATGATCCTTCGAGGATTTTTCAAGGGAAAAATGACCCTACAAATCCTTCAGGCCTTTTGTGTAGGAAAAATTTCCAAAGGTAAATTGCCCTTTGAACTCTTTTCCATGAACAAAATGTTTGAAAGAGATGATTCAAAAACACTTAAGTCTAAAAAGGCAAGGTATGGAATTATTTTAAAACTTTTAAAGCAGACAAAATGTCTAATGAAAATAAGTCTTTAGACCTTTTGTCAAAGACAAAAATCCTAAAGAACTATCCCCATTAGATGTTGTGTTCATACAAAAGGCCCAAAAAGTTTAAGGGAAGGAACATTTTCACCAGGCAAAAAAAATAAGACAAATGACTCAATAATTTATAAACATGAACTTGTCTTTCTAAAGGAAAAAAGGGGATAAAACTAAGGCTAATGACTTAAAATTTGATATTCAACCCAATCTATACTGAGGCATATTCAAGTACAAGGGCCCAATTACTTTAGTATAACTTTGGGAATTAACACAAGCTCTCACAAAACATGGCAAATCAACAAAATAACCCAGATAGAGATATAAAAACATAATATATTTTCAACCTCCTAAATATTTTAATGCTGAAAAAAGCATAAATTACTTGGTGTAAATTTGGGATTTAACATTATCTTTGGCCCCAAGGTCATGCCACTTGGCAGCCCCATGAGATTTTTTCACCTTGCTGTGTTAGCTCTACTAGGCTTAACACCTTTTTTCCATATGGTGGTCTTGGATTTGCTTGGAGGTTCTTTTAATAGTCCACCATCACTACACACCACTTATCTCATTGGGATAGATCAAACATAGAATATTGATCTCTATCCATATAGCTCAGTCCTTTATTTCATGCTCAGTCAGATTTATGATATGGTCTTGTGATGATGACACTTATCACCATCTCACTCATCCTAGGTTTCTTTGACTATTCAACTTTGAATATACACTATTAGATCATCCTACTTTATGTTAATGCACACCATTGGATCTACCTTTGTTTAAACTCAAATGGCTATTCTACAGGGCTTAAAATTGATGCTCACATGACTATCTTTGAATATTTAAACCCCAATGGCTACTTTTTATGGCTTAAAGTTGACATCTATGCACTTGTTAAAATATGTCCACAATATCATCATACCTAAAATTCAACAATTTATTTAGGGACTTTATTCTATGGTAATTTGGTCTACAGTCTCTTTGTCTTCAACATTCCTATTTGCATTCAACCTTTTGGTCCTTGGCATTCCTATCTCCAGCATTTCTATTTCAAGATTTTTATTCTCAACACTTCTATTCCTACATAGTTTGTCCATAATAATATGTCTTTGGCATTCTGTCAAGATAATTGTATCATATAGAATATTTGAGATAATTTACCTAAGGAATTTGTCATTTAGATTTTGGTCTTCATTGGGACAATTCTTCTGGACATTTTATTCAAAATAATTTCCATGAAGAAATTGATATTTGCATTTTTTTTGAAGGAATTGGACTTAGCTCTTTTGCCTAAAAAATTGGACCTATGCACTTTTGATAAAGGAATGAAATTTGTTGGGATTTTTACCATGGGATAAATATTTGAAGGGTAAGTGCCCTTCAAAATTTTTGCCACAGACAAAAAGTCTGAAATAAATAAGGACTTGACTTTCTCCCAATATAAAGAAATTATTTCAAACATTTTGTCCATGGTAAAATGCCCAAAGGAAATAGACTTTCAATTTTTTTGCATTGAACAAAATGTTTGATGGAATTCCTTCAATTTTTTTGTATAAACATTTTAGCTGAAATAAATTAAGACTTTGTACCTTTTTTAAAACTTCACATTTATTTTAGGCTTTTTATCATGGACAATTTATCTAGTGGAAATAAGTCTTCAGACTTTTTATCCCAAAAAAATCCCTAAGAACTATTTCCATCAAGCAAAGTGTTCATGTAAAAAACTTGAAAAAGTCTAAGGGAAAGGCACATATACCAAGTAAATACCAAATTAGGACTTAGCCAATTTAAACATGAAACTTGACATACAAGTGAACATAGAAAATATGACTTGGACTAAGGACTTAATCATTAATAAGTACAAGCTCAATTAAGGAAATGTTTTAGATGTCTACCATTGACTGGTAGTTCCAAAATTTTACCATCCCTTGACTTATTAAACTTTTCTAGTAGCTTAGTGGCCAAGATGAAGTAAAATAATCTCTACACATGCCTAAAGGTACTGTTGAAGGCTATAATAGGATGACACATTGAATAAAATACTATCTATATGGTCTCAAGTCTAAATAAGACCAAGCCAAAAGATCTTGGTAATTTTTCAATAGCTGTAAATAAGCTTGTTTCTCAGCTGCAATCAGGTGAGTACCAAACAAGAGTGCCTCAAGATCAACAATGTCATTTGTATACTCAAAGTACTAATATAAAGGTATTTAGAAATTTTCATCTTTAGGGGTATAAAAGGTAACCCCATTTTCATTGAATGACATCTTCTAAATAACATATTAATTGTCAAACCTAGTGTCAAAGACAACTAGTTGCTCAATAATGTCCATATTCCTAACTGAGATACCCAATTTTACATCCATGTTCAACACTTATTTCAAATCACACTTTGAATATTCAATTACATAATCATTAGGTAACTCATTTACTTATGTCATAATATCATTACAAGCAAATTCACTTGTTGGGACACATACCTTCTTAACTACACTCCAAAACTAATCAACAGTAGTAATATTCATCATTTTTATGGAGGTAAAAAATTGACATTGGGATTATTGATACTTGAACATCAAAATATCATCACCATCATCATATGTAACTTAGGATCATCTGCATATTATTTATCAGGTTCAACATCAAAGTCATTAGGTTGTTCAACAATGTCAATATTCCCAATAAAGTTTCCCAAATCAACATTTGTGTACAACACCTTATTTAGAGCACATTTTGGATCTTCAATGACATGCATCATCTTTGGCTCTCTATAAAGTTTGACCATCTTACCCTCTAATATAATGGTAGGATAATACAAGTCCATATGCACACTTCCACCCATGTTATTATCCCATTTACATGATAACAACATCCCCCACTTAGGTGGGTATTCCGCAACTACCATGTCCATATTTAGATACTTACCTAGATGCACTACCAACTATACAACTAGTCCCTTAACTTGTCCAAAAGTTAGAACTTATCATGAATCCATGTCATAAAAATTACCAAAATCTAATGTAATATTCACTCTGAGATCATTTAGGATACCTAAGGGTGTCACATTGAAATAAGCACTAGAATCAAACATGCAATTATGGATAATCAAGCCATTGATCACAAAGTTTTATAAAATGGATCCACATTTAGCTAACTCTCCACTAATGCAGTCCCCAAATAAAAATCAAGAGTAGGTTCAATAACTTCTTCTAATTCCTCACTTTTTCTAGGGGTACTTGAGGTAATTTGAATTCATTCATAGTAGACCTCTCACCAAATTCCAAGTACTCAAAAACCCTCTTCCTATGTTTAGGTATTCTCAATAACTGAACAAGTGGCACGGTGATTTTTATTTGACTCAACACTTGGGACATATCACACACACTATACAAAGGAAGAGGTGTATTTGGTGGAAGGGTAAAAATACCTTTATTTAGGATGCAATTACTTAATATCTGAAGTGGAGTAGGCTAGGATGGATTTTCACTCTTAGCAACAGTCCTCAAGGGTGGATTTTATTTAACCTCATTTACACCCTTAAGGATACTAGACAAGATGGGAACATTGTTACTATTAGCAAGAGCACCTCTAGGATTAGAATCTTAGGACACTAGTGCTATTTGGAAGATTCTAAGATTTTTGTATCATTCCCTACCTTTGGATTTATAGGGCCAATGTCTTAAGCAATAGTACCTAGTTTCTTACTTCTCAAGTAATACTCCTTTTAGGTAGCTATTGAATTAATTAACAATTGCCTATCCTCAATTGATGGAATTCCCCTATGATATTTCTTCATCATCATAGTGTGTAAGAGATCAAAATCATGAATGGGAAATTCATATGCTTGTGCCATATTATCATCATAAGCAATGTCAAAAGATAGGACACTCTTTATTTCAACCGTGCTCCAAAACTAATCAACCATAGTAACATTCAACATTTCCTTGGAGGTAGACATTTTGATTTGGGGAATTTTAAAATTAAACATAAAAATATCATATTTGGATGACATATTCTCAGGTTCATCTAAATCTTCATCAATTTATTCAACAATATCACATGGAGGGTGTAGAAGGAAGCACCTATCACATCAATCAAATTATAAATCAAAATTCATAGCATTTAACTTGGAATTTAAAGGACTATGCACCTCTTTTCTATCCCCTCTATTATATTTTCTCTCTATCTTTTCTTCATATGTAGGCCTCTTCCCTCTATCATTATATTATTAGTGGAAACTAATCCTTCCTTATGCTTTATTTGAATAAGGATCGCTCTCTTGACTGGTAGGCACATGCATGATCCATTTCTTAGCCCTGGTAAGTTTTTAAGACATCTACTTGATAACAGAGGCTAAAGTCTTGAGAATCTCCTCTAAATTGGCTATCTTTGTATACTGTGCCTTTTCTAGACTGACCAATCTTACATCAACCCACTTGTTTATGGGATTTTCCATAGCCTTGAAGTTAATCTCAATTTGGATGGCCATATTGAATGCCAACCATAAGTTTGTGGGAGCCTTATCCCTCAAGTAGTAAGCAACCTTCTTTTCAAAGGCATCACAATACTTTATCAAGCATATTGTTTCACTAGGCCTAATGTTCTCAAGTAAATACATCATAACTTTGTTGAACCTTGTATTGAAGTCCTATACACACTTGTCAAGATTCTTTTTGATATTTTCAAACTCAGCTAAAAGAAACTTTAGATCAACACTTTCACCATACTGAATCCTAAAGACATTTCTCATCTCTTCCCATAAATCGATGCATCCAAGGGGAAGAGAGTTAAACCACTCATGAGTATCTTCCTCCAGCATGTTCATAAATAATTTAATGCACACATTCTCATACTTAACCTCATAATATTCAATGACATTTTTAAAAATCCTCAAGTGTTGATCACCACTCACTATATTGTTTCCTTGGAATTTTGGGAGGCATTTCCTAACTTCATTTGGGATTTCATTAGGATAGCCTTGCATGTCTTTAAAATTTATAGGCCTGAATCTAGGAATAGAAAATGTAGGACACTCATTCTCATATGGATCCCTATGCCTCATAATTGGTTCAATGGAAAGTTCAAGAATATCTAGAAAAGGGATGTGTGGGGGTGAATGAGGTAGACTTGGTGGATCAAACTTGGGAGGGGATTCAATTGGTTGAGAAGGAGTTGGGTAATAAATGAGACTATATGTTTTAGAATCAGTAGAAGAGCTATGATAATCCTTGATAATGAGGACCTCAATAAGTTGTTTAAGACTATCAGAATCTTGACAATCCTTATCTACTAAACTCTAACCTTCAATAGGCTTCCAAACTTATCTCACTCTTATTTGAGGAATAATTAAGGGTGGAAAAAGTTTCTTAGACATGTATCCTTTGAAATATGATCTCAATCCTTCTAGCTTTGTAAATAATAAAATACTCAAAGATAAAAGTTGACAAAACAATATTTAGAATAGGTACTAATCTTTCTTGAAACCAAGAGATAAAAATTGAAGTCTCCACTAGAATCATAATTATAGAATATAACAGTTAACAAAATGATAATGATACATGCTGACAACATACTTTTCTAAAGTTAATGATGAGATATAATACAAAGACACTAATATTTTTAGAATAATGTTTAAAAGGGAAAACATGCCTTCTAACATGCAATCTTAACAATTATTTATAAAAAATGCAATAAAATTAAAATTATCAAGCCTCAATAATTCTTGGCATATCCCCAATGGAGTGTTATGATGTTGACATACCAAAAATGATCATATTGTTGCAAATAACAAACATCAAACCTTGAAACTCAAAATACTTACAACTCTAGCTCTTTGTAAGAGTCCCCAACAACACTAGTGATAGGAAGTTTACCTGGTAATGGTGCCAATTGAGTGTTGGTACCTATTTTTACACTTCATAAACTCAATCTTACATACTTAAGATAAAATGTCAAGCAATGATGAAAAACCCATTTGTATGTGATTGTAGCTAAAGAAGGGTTTAGCAACAAGATTAGACCAAATGCAAAAAATGATTGAGAGGTACCTACAAAGGGCATGGTCAACTCCCTACTATTTATATCTCTACCTGAACTAAGGTGAGAGGACCTATGGGGTAGCTTGCACATATGGAGATATTATATGATTCAACCTCCATGGGGATTATTGGCATAAAGAGATACAAACCTAATTAGAACACAACCAAACTCACTCACTCCACCTAAGAAAGGTTGTCACGTGAAATGAGAAAATGTTCTAGGCTAGATATAAGCTACTAAAAACATATATAAAAGTGACTATAATCTTAATTATAAATAATATTCAACAACACAAGGGCTGAATAAAAGATTACAATGCTAGGCTTTAAAGCATAAAACATAGACACATGCTAAGTATGCAATATTTATGCATTTGCCTAGAAAATAACACTAAAGATATACAAATGGGTGTATTATTTATAGGGTAGGATAGGGTAGGATGAGTTAGATGATAATAAAGAGGAAGGGTGTGGTGGTGTGTTGTTAGTTTTCAAATAGTAGGGATTCTTTCAACATTTATGACATCATTCCTTAACAAAAATATAGGGAAACTTCAAATACAAGCTAGTGGTAAATACCAAATGATCCTTGAGAGACTAGAACATACACTGAAACTAGTCTTTCAAATTATTTTCCCTATCAAATCCATAAACCTAGGGTTCCCTAAAAATTTATTCAACAACCTATTCTGAAGTAATGCATAAAGAGTTTATAATCTAAATCTATGCTCAAAATGACAACCAATAGTGAACATAAACCCAAATGTCCAATCAGTAATTATTGTAAAAAATGTAATTGCACTTCATCTATAGGAAATAACAAATACCCAAAAGCATTTTCATTAACTTGAAAATAAATATTACACACATCAATATTTAAAAATGCTACCATGGGGACAAGCATGGTGGATTTGCTCCATGTTGGATAGGGGAGACATATAGAGATCCTCTCAAATCTTGCTAATGGCTATACAGCTACAAACGCCTTAAAAAGAAAGATAAAATGTATATATATTTAATCCTAAAATGTGAAAGAGCCTATTATTATAATGACACAAACCAAAAATAATGACCCTTATAATGACCAACATAATGGCCAACCAACCTCTTGAATAGAAGACAAGCCTTCTATTTATACATTTTTTACCCATTTCAAATTTGCAAGTGCCAAAGTCCCACCAAGATTCTCCTAGATAGAAAATATTCCTTACCATGCCTAAAATCTACATGGAACTATAAGGAAAATGATTGTTACAACTGACTATACAAGGAATGATGATGATTTGGAACATATCTTTTTATCTCTGGGTGGGAGATGCCTTTCATACGAGCTAGAAGAAGAATGAAATCATTCGAGGAGCCAAATATATTTTATAATTATGTGTAACTACCTAAATATTCTCTTGACCACTTGCTTACATATTTGGAAACCCGTGGACAACTACCCTTCCTTTTATATAGACCATGTAATAACCTATTTTTACAGTGATTTCCTAAGAATATTTTAGATCCATGGCTATTTGAATGATCTCTTTAGATTGGCCCACCTTGTATTTGAAAACCTTTTAGCTCCAACTTGCATTTTCACATTTGGCCTTTTAACGCTTCCCTCATATATGTTTTAATGCAAAAGTTCATTATTTTCAACCTTGAGGTTACCATGCCTCATTTTCAACTTCACCAAGTCAAACTACTACCATTGGTGAAATATCCACCAACTGGCTTACACAGGGTCCTTGAATATGATGTATATTCCTATGTGGCATTGCCATATCACATCTACTTACCAATATCTTTGCTTTACACTAACCTTGTATTACATATGCAATTGAAATTCATTGAAATTTCCATGATCATACTATACCATTAGATTTATATGCATGAATCAATGCAGACCATTGATCCTAATCTAAAATACCAAGTACCATTTTCTATTAGCTATATTTGACCCCAATGTCATGCCACTTGGCAACCCTACAAGCTTTTTACATGGTACTGTGTCATCTCTACTAGGCTTAATGTGTTATCACCATGTGGTGGTCTTGGATTTACTTGGATCTTCTTTGAATAGTCCACCATCACTATGCACTACTAATATCATTGGCACAAATCAAGCACAAACCATCAATCTCTATCTATAGGGATTAGTCTTTTGCTCTACACTTCATCGGATTTATAATATGGTCTTTTGATGATGACACTTGTCTCCATCTCATTCATCTTAGGTTTCTTTGACTATTCAGCTTTGATCACACACTGTCAAATCATCCTACTCCATGTTAATGTGTACCATTGGATTTAACTCTATTTTAAATCAAATGAATATTCAATAGGGCCTAAAATTGATGCTCACATGACTACCTTAGAACATTTGAATCCTAATGATTACTTTTTATGGCTTAAAGTTGATGTCTGTGCACCTATCAAAAGACATCTGTGAGAACGTCATACCTAAAATTCAAAAAATTCTTCAGAGATTTTGTTCTATGACAATTTTGTCCATGAGATATTTATCTTTGGCATTCCTATTTGCTTTCATCCTTTTGGTTCTTAGCATTCCTATCTTTGATAGTTTTATTTTAGGATTTTTAGTCTCGATACTTCTATTCCCATATATTTTTTATACAACAGTCTATCTTTAGCTTTCTAATAGGATAATTGTCTCAGACAAAATGTTTGAGATAATTTCCTCAAATAATTTGACCTTCTGATTTTCATCTTTATTAGGACAATTATTTTGGACATTTTGTCCAAAATAATTTCCTTGAAGAAATTGATCTTTGCATTTTTCTTAAAGGAATTGGACTTAGCTCTTTTATCAAAGAAATTGGACCTGTGCACTTTTGTTGAAGGAATGACCTTTGTCAAAAAAATTTCCATGGGATAAATTCCCAAAGGGTAAGTGACCTTTAGACTTTTTGCTATAAATAAGAAGTCTGAAATAAATACGGACTTAAATTTTTCCTAACATAATGCAATTTTTTGGGACTTTTTTTTCATGGTAAAATTCTTGAATGAAATAGACCTTTGGAATTTTTTCCATATACAAATGTCTAATGTAATTCCTTTGTATTTTTTATTCAAAAATTTTGGTCAAAACAAAATAAGACTCTACACCTTTTCCAAAACTTTGAAATTCTTTCTAGCTTTTTATTGTGTATAATTTCCTTGATGGAAATAAGTCTTTGGAATTTTTGTCCCACAAAAATCCCAAAGACCTATTTTTATAAGGGAAAGTGTTCATGCAAAAAACTAAAAAAAATTCTAAGGGAAAGGTACATATTCCAAGTAAAGACCAAATTAGGACTTAACTAATTTAAACCTGAAATTTGACATACAAATGAACATTGAAAATAAGACTTGGACTGAGTACCTAGGCATTAATACTTGACTTAGGCACTTACATTGGACAAGGGCCCAATTGATTTAGTGTAATTTTGAACACTAATAATAAGAAAAGTAAATTAAACTTAAATAAAAAAAGTACATAAATGATTTTAAAATAAGCTAAAAACTCTTGTGAGTGAAAGATCAAAATCAGTGATCATTTTATAAGAGGATGTAGGAAAACACAATAATCTAGAGACATTAATAAAATATCTAAGATGTTGTGGAAGTGAATGGTGTTGGGACTTTATGAGGACTATTTGGTTGTATTTCAAAAGGTCTTACAATGCAACTCATAAATTGGAAAGACAAGTGGTAATATATATGGTAGTTAAAATTCAAATCTAAAATGAATTGGAAGGACGATGATCAAATAAAAGTGATATTTTTCAAGTGGATATTGGGAAAGATATGATGAAAGTGTAAGGATGAAAGGAACTAAAAATGTGATGTAGGAATACTTAATGGAGATGAGCCACTCTAGACAAGTGGACAAGGTTAAGAAGTATCATCATAGATAACTAGTCAAGTATATAGATCATCCCATAAAGGATATATGTATGAAAAATAAGAGGATCTTACCTTCCAAAAATGTGTTCACTACTCCTCAGAACCCTTTATAGATCCATCATTCTATAATGAAGATTGGGTAATTGTGTGAGAAAGTATGTGGCACTAGAATTTAAGAAGCTTTGTAGTGAGATAATGAGACATTATACCTTAGTCTACTAGATTAACACACTTAAATGAACCTCAACTATATCTTGAGATCAAATGTGGGGTTTGAGTTTTGACTTATAATAGGACATGTGCTAAAACTATCACTTTTTTTGGTGTGATCTAAAATTTAGGATTGGATTTACCTTTTGATATTATCTTTTCTTAAGATTTGGATTTTAAATATTTTGGATTTTAATATTTTCCTCCATATGGATTCATAAAAACCAAATATGGGTGATATAAAAAAATAAAAAAGAGAGATTATGCCTAGCCTATATAAAGGATAACCTAAAAGCCAAAATGCATAAAATACTCCTAGAATCATCCCACATGAAAGTGTGAAATATCAAAACCAAACTAAATGCATCTCAAGTGAAAGGAATTAGAAAGATGGGGATATTGAAAAATCCATCCATGTGATAATTTTGATACAATGATGAATAGGATTATAACTTACCACAAGAAGGTAGAACTTTACTTCAGAAGTGGTTAGGCTATGAAATTAAAGGTGATAGTCATTTCAGTATAGAATCTATACTAATCCTACATAGGGTCTAACAAAAAAAATGATAAGAGAAGTCATACCAAAAGAGGGGGATAACAAAATGACATAAAATAATCACTAGAAGATTAAGGCAAACTAAAAAATGGTATAAATGTGATTAAAAACATGTGAATGTGATACCTAAGATCTATAAGGAAATAAAGGTTGAATATAAAGTGATTATGAATTATAAAAACAAAACAATAGCCAAATTTAATGCCTAAGATTCATAAATATAATGAAGGCTAATTAGAAAGTGATTGTAAATAATAAAAGGTAAACATACATGCTAAAAAATAAAGTGTTAAAATTTAAAAAATCATGATATAAGAGAAAGACATGTACAAAAAGAATCACATATGGTAAAACTAATAATATGAAATCCAATCATGTGATAATGTGAATTAAATGATTTAAAAAAATATATTCTCATAGGTTCCATGAGAAATATTAACATACATCATTAATAATATCTGTTAAATCTTGATATAATTAATATCTAACTTTAATAATGGTCTCGTCTACTCTTTTTGAGAGTTGTGCTAGGATTACCTATCATACGTGATAAAAGGAAAAAGTAGGTGCACTATAAGGAGGAGGTAATGAGGCCTCTTGATGAGAACAATAAATACAAGGAATATGTGATGCCATAGTACACATGCCCTTTGATCTACAAGGTATATCTAGTTGTATAGGAGGTTGTTCCTTTGTATTAGATGGAGTGTGTGAGTGGATCTAAGAACTTTGAGGTAGGGCCCTCATAAAGTCTCTAAAATAATATTAGAGGGATATAAATCTATCCATGTGATGCATATATCATTATTATAAAAGGCAATACACATCTTTGTGTTTGGATATGTAATCTAGTGTAATATTTAGTGGCAAGATGTTTGGGAGACTAGGAAGCTTAATTGTTTTGAGATTAAGTGAATCAAGATACTATCAAAGATATAAATATTGAGTTGAATAATTAGTATTTTTCCCATAGAATTGACAAACACACCTCAGATTATTAGATTGAGGAGGTTAAAAATTCATGGTGGGAGTTAGGTCATATGGATTTTGTTGTGCTAATAATATTTAATAAGATCTACACTCTTTAGTTGAATGATTAGATACCTTGTGAAACTCATAGTATGGTTCATCCTCTTGAGTGGGTGGGTGTGGTAATACATATGACCTAGGCTGATAATTATAATTTTGTCTATGTGGAAACTTGTCAAAAAAAACATTATTATTGAAGCATATAATGGCAGATTTAGGAACTTGGTTTTGCTTGGCAAATCTTTAGTATGCTCTACACTAGTGTTGTGAGTGACCATATAATTTGTGGAATGAATAAAATGGCATGATAATTATTTTGGATTCACCTTTGGTGTGGGAAATATGAGTGTGGGTAACATATCTAGAAGAAGTGAACTTGATGGATCAAAAAATATAGAAAACTGATAGGGTCTAGTCATAACACAATCATTGAGAATGCTCCAAAGAGGTTCAAAATTAATGAGATATCTATGTATATTAGAAAATATAATTTAATCCATTATGGACCCATGGACATCAATTAAAGTGGGAATGAGAAAATAATAAAGAGAGCTATATTGAATGATATCAATCAAGTTGATATTAGAAGAATATGATTTCTTAAAAGGGCGTTAGGGAGAGGAATGGTACCAAACTATTTTCACATCCTTAGATTAAGCATAGATAAATAAGTATGGGTCATAAGGGGTGTAACCATAATATTAATTAATAGTATTAATATCTATGTAAATGGATTTGACCACTATATCACTTTATGATAAATGGGAAGTAGGCTTCTTAAGAATTACCATAAAGTATAAATTTCATTTGTCAGCTTCTTATGAGAATCAGATCACAAGGTGGGAGGCAACTAAGATATGATGTTAGAGGGGAGGTATAATGTTTTAATATTGAGGCTAATCTCATTGGGCTCATCATCATTTGAATATAGGAGGTCAGGTGGGATGTTTCCCATAAACATAGGGTGACCATTATAACCTCTATTCAAGTTGACAAGATAATTAAAGTGTTACTATTCATGGAAGGGAATGTTAGGTAAGGTCTCAAGGGTTGGTATTTTAAAGACACCAAGTTATTAGAATTTATCAAAATTCTAAGTGTTAGTATCATTTTGAATCTTTTAGATAACACTCTTTTAAGTAAATTTGATGCATTGACATGTGGAAGAGGGAATATCCTCATAGGATGAGTCTAGGGGAAGCCAATCAAGATGTTGTATCATATGAGAAGATGAAAATCATAAACTTAAAAATAACCATGATATATGGTACCATAATAGGGATCCAAAGGCATCCTAATTGATGAATTTTTATCTAGTCATATCTTTTATACATGATTGGGTAAACTTAAGATTACATTTCAAGTATCATAATTTTTTGATGAATTCTAATGAGGAAACATAAATTCATTAACATTCATATATCAAGGTTCACATATATATGAGAGACATGCATCTGTAGTTTGACCAAATTAGATATAAATTTATTTAAACTATTGTAAAATGTTATCTTTGGACTTGGTCAAGGTAGGTTATTTCCCTATAGGTGGTGGTTGAGAAATGTGCATGTCAAATAAGAGTTTCATAAGTCTATTTTTAAGATGAGAAGTTTTATTTAGATTGAGGAATGAAATTTAGAATGGTAACTTAGAACATTCTTATATGAGATCTCATTCATCAAAACCACTATGAGCTAGATAGGACTATGATCATATGACTAAATTATGAATTGGATCAAGTTTAGAAAGAACTAAGATGGACTGAATTTGAATGGAAATCAAAGTATGTGGTTTGAATAATATCGGTATAGTTGAGCTAGGCTAAGCTAATGGTATTAGTATGGATCAGGTAGTTGATTTCATAAGGACATATGAAAAAGATAATATCAACCTATCATATAAAATATAATTACAATTAAAGGTATAAATAGACTATACTAACCTAATTGGTATAGGAGAATTATAAATTATAAATGAATCATACCATATCAAGTAGGCCAATACAATAAGTTTTGATTTGGAAATGGAATACTATACTACATTGGTATATATAATTAGAAAAAATTTTGATGGAAAATTATAAAGCACTGGGTTAGAAAATATAATTATGAAAGCATGGAACTGTACTAGGTTGGTGGGTATAATCATGAATGAATAAGACTATATTGGGTTGTTTGGTGTAGTTGGGATATTTGAAAGTATGGAAGTTGTAATTTATTTATATTTGGTATCTATTAAAAAATTTGAAGGGTTATCCTAAATTTTTATAAAATTAGATTAACGATTATAAATCTAAAAAATGATAAGGATCGATATAAAATACTACCCACTGCATGTTGTTCATATTGACCGTGGTTTCAAAAACATTGGTGACTAGTGGTTAATTTTGATTATCAGGTTGTTGGTTTTGATTGTGGTTTATAAATAGATTTGAGTAAATGGTATGGTGATCATTAACTTGGTTAAGTGCATCATGCTTTATTTTGGAGCCATGAAATTTGCATACCTTATCATAGGTTTGGTGTCATTATCAAATCATGGTTTCATGATAAAAGTTTGAGCCAAGTAAGAATTAGAAAGTAGGGTGTTTAAGTTGTTTACAAGTCTCATGAGAATGTCCCCAATTTACATGGAACTGAGATTTTTTTTGAGGATCATACCAATGAGCACTGGGATAGGAAGTGTAAAATTATATAGGTGATGGTTTAGGGTGGTATTTTCTAAGCTCAACTTGGGAGAGAAGCTAAATAATTTCATAATGATTAACTTGTAAAGAAGGAGGAGGATAAAAGGGAATTCCATTAATGGGTGGGGAAAGAGTCACTTCATTATATATTAATTTAGAAATAACATGATGGTTCTCTTAGAGTCATAATTTTTTGGGACACCATTATATTTAACAATCATATTTTTGGATTTCATAAGCATTCAGGTCCTAGGAAAGCTCAAACTATATTATAAGGAAATATTGATGTTTAGATTGATCAAGCGTTACTTTAAATGATTTTAGAGAGAGTCTTGATAATTTATTATATTTTGGGATTAAGTGCATTGGTAAAAATGTGGAAAAGATTGCTTTTTGACATGTTATGCTCAAATTTGTTAGCTAAAACTTTACAATGTTTGATGAAGGCTTGGCTAGTCTCATTGCCCACTTGTTTTTAACTAATTACATGAGCCAAACTATTTCTAGTTTAGCCATTGGATTAAAATTATTTCACCAATGCATTAAATAAGTATTCCAAACTAGAGATGGAAATAGACTTGAGTTTAATGTACCAATATAAAACATCACTAGATATTTTTTTTGGAAAGGTTTGTAGCAATAAAGGTGTTGAGATTAATCCAATATTTATAAAGATTAACAAATAGATTCAAGTTAAAGTAAGGATTAATGGATCCATTATAGGTGATAAAATGAGTGACTTCACCTATTTTTTTAACCCTAAAAATACATATTAGGGAATCTAGGGTTAAAGGGGATATAGATAGCCTAAGACACAAGGATGATAAACTATCTCTATATCAGGCCAATCAATTTCAAAACTAAGATAGATCATATATTAAATTTATTATGATAAGATATGATAAAAATGGAAAGTAAAAATATTATAGATATTAAAATGATAATGAAAACAAGTATTTATATGGTTTTGATGCCAATACAGATTTGGAATTGGAACAGATAGGAAGTAAACTAAAAGAGTATTATAGAATAATCACCAAATTGTGGATTAAATACCTTTCTATCCATGGACACTTACATCAACCTAGGATTATTACATAAATTATAGTTTATGGGCTAGACATAATTTTCCTATATTAAATACCTACCAAAATAAGATGCAACCACTGGATCATTTTATATTTTTTGTCTCCTTCACTCTAGTGCGTTCATATCTAGATCATGGATTATCACTCCTCATCAAATAGAAAAAATCTAGTTATTCTTCACATAGTGGTTGTGGAAAAAATGGGTTAGTGGAGACATAATGTCAATCTACCCAAGACTCTTTTGTCAATGAAAACTTCCCACATAGCCAATATTCTGAAGAGGCCTCAAACTTATGTAGTTCTCCCTTACATGTTCGCTTATGTGTGAATCATGCGATATGTGGAAGCAAGTAAAATAACGACCTAGATTTTAACTTGGAAATTTAGGCTCTTGGGCTACTCCTTTAGTTCTTTATGCCTGCGTATGTGTTATTCATATAAATTCTATGAGAATATGAGAAAATATAAAATATTTTCTCCATTGAATGTTTGATTGAATGTTCTAATAAGTTGCCTTGGTATATGCTAGGTGAATAATGAATGAGGGTTAATATTGTATTTATACCAACCCCTTTTGAGAATAAATTGAATTAAAGCACTTAGTCTAACCATTAAGATATGTTTCATTCAAAAATTAGATGACTTTAGGTCATAAGACACTTGCATCACAGTAGGACACCTACATCGACATAGGTGTCTATTTGAGATGAAAGCGTACAAGGGGTAGGAAAATAGGTACATTCTCATAACTTGTAGAGGCATAATATAAACATGTTTAAGTATTATAGGAAAGATAAAAGGCCTGGATCATCAATATAAGATTGTTTATACTAAGAGATAGACTAAAGGACATATGAGAGAGTAAATTCAAGACTTATGGAAGAAAGAAAGGTCTGTAATTAATAGTAAAAACAAAGGTATAATTTTTATAGGTTTACAAGACTAAGGTGCTATATAATTTATAAATAGTATCTACATTTCCCCCTTTTAATCTAGTAATGAAATTGCTAGTTTAAAGTAAAGGAATGCATACCTAGATGTGCATAATGCATCTTGTCTTTTATTGAGTCCAACTTGAGTGCCTTTATGGTGAATAAAGTATAACCAATAAAATTTTATAGTATGTAAATCAATACATATAATATTAAATTGAAAGTATTGAAAATGATTTGAAATTTAAAGAGCAAGGTTTAGGAGTACACATGTGTATTTATGTAACCATCTTGCCTATTAGAAAATTGATTCAAAAGATGTATCATTATGAATCATTAAAAATAATATTAGGAAAAAAATATAAATATATAAAGTGTATATATCTAAGGACATAGAGATAGAGAGAGATAGGAGGGCACATACCCCCAACCTTAAAGAAAAAGATGAATTTCCTCCTGGTAGTTAAGACTATCTCAACCATGAAACCTAATCATAATTATAACATAAAGAGTGTGAGTGAACCAAGTCAACTCATACTATCAAACTAGTGAGGCTGGATGATATAATTAATTCCAACCCAAAAGCTTGACAAGATCGAGTGATTTAATCATATCAACCATACTAAGAACAAAACCAACTAATACAATAGATTGGTTTAATATAGTTTGTAAAAGTCCAATTTGATGGGTGGTGAAAATCCTTGAAAGTGTTTTGAATCTGAAATTAATTTTATTTTGTAATATTAGGTGCACATTTCATAACATATTCATCTTAGATATGTCTTGTTCTAAAATTGTGTATAACAATGATACCAATGTATGTAATTATACCATAAATGTGTATCTAAATCATATAACTATGAAATTTAGCTAATTTGAAAACCATGTAAGTGTGGACAACATGTTTTCAAAACATGCCCCCAAATATATATGTAGAAATATGAAAATTGATATAAGTGCTAATGTGTATAACATGTTTTTAAAACATTCCCCCACTCTAATCTAGGTATGATAAATACTAAATAAGTGTGGAGAAAATGTTTTCAAAATATGCCCCCACTCTATATATGAAATTATGAATGTGTGGAAGCCATGTATTCATGACATTCCCACACTGAATCTACAACTATAAATGTGTGGAATCCATGACTCTATGACATATTTCCATCGATATTCCCCCCTTTTGAAGTGATGGAAGAATATAAACTAGTAGTTAGCTAACCTCAAAAGGATAAGATAACCATATAAATGTGAATGAACCATGAAATATATAGAATAACATGTATAGGTAAATTTATCATTAAAGTTCATAGAATGTGATCACAAAAAGAGCTAAGATTTATGATGAAGATTATGGAAACATCTAGATAGTAAAAATAAAAGCTCAACAAGCAAATCAAACACACATACAAGAGCACTCAAACTCAAGTCAATAGAAAATGGTCCAAGGAGATTGAAAATAAGGGGCATGTTCAAATGCCACACAATAAAATGGACATGACTTATTCAAATTTACACAAAGAAAGAATGACATATTCAAATGTCTATATAAGAATAAATGACATATCAAATGTCAAATAAGCAAACAAAGGCATGTGGGCCACAAATAATGGAGAATATTCAAATTCTCAAAAAATAAGATAATATAAATTCAAGACACTTAAGGAAGTGTATAAATTAAAACATAAATAACCAGCATAAACATATCATTGTAGCCCATGGATCCAATGTGTTAACAAAAATCATCAAGTACATAATATATCAAGTACACTGTAGAAGATATAGGCATGGATAGAGGCATATGTAAGTACACATTAGCTCAAACATGATAATGTAAAGTGACCATAGAATGATATGACCTAGAAATATCATGGTAAAATAAGGTGGATGCCCCCAACATCTTGGTGATGTGAGAAAAGGGAAGGCCCAACATATATAAGTGCATAGATCATGTATTTATGTATGCTTGTATCACACTCAAATAGAAGAGTAAAACACTTATGTATGTAAAACTAAATAATATGTTATCCATCAACATGAAACTAAAAACATATATGCCAAGGATCTAATAGAATATGTCGATGCCAATAATATTTTTTGGATTTTTAATTTTTTTGATATTTTTGAAAAAGTTGTGCAAAGAAGACATCTATAAATAAATTGATACCAAGATAAAATTTACTCATCAAGGGGATTTTTATATGAAAGATATATATCATATGAATATTTTAAATAATAAATATTATTAGGATAAGAATCATTGATGTAATCATATAATCTATTAAGCTGATTTTGAACTTTTGATATACCATTTTGAGTATTTATATGAATAAATAACTATAACATATTGTGGTGGTGCCATTTTTTGGTATGCCATTGTTTGTATATATGTGCACATAATATTCATATACCTTATTAACATCCTAAATGATATTGTTCACCTTGATTTAATTTTTAGACTATTCACCCTCTATATGAGTAGTGAGAGTAAAAGAGTTTTGACATTAGGAAGGGCTTGTAGTTCCCCATTTTTACCCACATTTTAAAATTTAGGTTTATCAAGTGTATCTTTATTTATGACATTTTTTATTATAAATCATGTTTTGGACACCTGATGTGCCCATTGATCTTTTAGTAACAGTATATTTTGTAATTGTGCCTTTTTATATTGATCTTTTATAATTTGGATTTTTAATCCTTATATTTTTATAATCTTGTTTACTCTAGCTTTGCCTTATGGATATTTTCTATCTCTAGTTGTGCCTTTATAATATTTTATTGATCCATGTTTGGTATTTTTAACCATTTTAACTCTAAATTTTTATTTGGTACTCATATTTTTTGTTTTGGCACTTGTGATTTAGGAGAGGTATGAAAATGGGAATGGTTTTCTTGATTGATGTATCAATGATATGGTCACCACTACCTTTCTAACTTTATATTTTGTTCTTAAATTCAAAAAAATAATTTGTGTGATGCCCATGAATTCTATGATATACACAATAGTATTTGGATCTCTTTATAGGATGTGGATGTGTTAATTGAATCAATTTATTTCAAAGCATATCTCTTAAGGTTTCACTTGGTATATTAGTAGCCTTTGGTTCACTTTTGGAATCACTTATTTTGGATGCATTATATTTTAGTTTTTCATTTGGATGTGAAAATGTGCTTGGCATAACATTGATAGATGTAGATGCAAACACATAATTAACACTACCATGTGTTAGATTTTATAGGAGTGTAACCTAATTTTGTAACTATTTTATTAACTTACTCATACTAGTCATTTGATCTCTTACAGTTTCATAAGCACAAAACCTAGGTACCTCAGATTGAATATGTATACATATACCATCTACCTTACCCTTTGAAGGAGTGATAACATAACTTGATTAAATGGATGATAGATATTACCCTCCTTAGGGTTGGGAGGAGGAATAGGCTCCTTTGTATCCATCTTAAATGTTCTAAATATTGATATGATAATAGGATAAGAAAGACATACAAATGCTTAGGAGAAATCAACCTTGATATAATAAGGATATACAAATTTTAGAAAATTGGATAAGTTTTTTGAAATTCTGAGACATGTTTTTCTATAAAATAGGAAATGAAATGAACCCCAAAAAATAGGGAAACAAAAGTATAATGCACAACTTACATGTATAAATTTACTTAAAGTAGTAAAATGTTACATTCACAAAATTTGTAAAATATTTTGGAGAACCAAAATAAGTCTTTTTATATATCAAAATAGTTTTATAAAAACTCTAAATAATTTTAAATTTGATCTATTATGAATAAAAAATAGGTCAAATAATTTCGAATTATTAATAGGTAAAACATAAATATTCCAAATAAATAATCAATTTTTTTGATAAAATAATAATTTATTTTAGATATATAAGAGAGGGTTTTTAATAAAATATTATTTTGAGGAAACCCATAAATTAATTACAAAATAAGTACCCCATTCACCTTGCATGCCAATATTTACTAAAATTAGCAAATTCAAAAAATGAAAAATTTATACTAAATTTTGGCAAAAAAAAGAGGTTTTTTAGTATAGAAACCTAAGTAGATATCACCTCTAAGGAATTTTAATATGGATTTTTTTGGAGGTGTTGAGGTCAACATACCCCTATTTATGAAAAATGGGGACCCTATGTCAAATTGTGAAAATTTTTACCTTAAAATTTAAAATTCACTTGATCAGAGTGTCATCAACATGTTTTCACAGTATATTTTTTATTTTGAAGGTCATCCACTTCTAGTTTGGTTAGCATATTTGTGCATGATTCTAGTTTTCCCCTATCTAAAGTTTCTAACATTAGATCTCTATGTTTTGTATATATTATGATTAATGGAGTCCATTTGGAATGGATACAAGTCTGGGTCTTGTGATTTAGTGTTAATTTAATTTTTTACTAGCCTTTGGTCTGTGGAAAATCAAAATTGAATGCACATTTAAAATCATAAATCCCTAGTTTGAATTTAGGCTAATAACTTCTTTTGAATGCAAATTGCTAGGAGATTTTATATATATTTTACACATGAATACTCTAAATATGTCATGGACTTAGTTCAATTTTTATGCTAAGGCTTAGTCATGTTTATTAACATGACCAAACCTTAGCTTGAAAATCCATGCTTGGCCCCTTCTATTCCCTAAGACCCTCCTTCATCCTTTTTATTATTATGTGGTATAATCTAAATGAAAATCCCTTTTGGTATGTTTCTAATTATCAGGTCTTATATTTTTGGACTTGTATTTTTTTGACTTTTCCTTCATAACTTTTTTTTTGTAAGAATTTGTCATTTGGAAGTTTTATTCCAAAAAATTTGGTCTTCAAGGGAAATATGTTAGACATTTTAGTAGGTATAATTTACCTGAGATTTACCCTTTGGGATTTTTAGAATGACCTTTCAAACATTTTGCCTGATGAAATGGACCCCCTGGGATAATTGCTTCAAAAATTTTGTCTGACAAAATTGGTCTTCATAACAATTTCCTGAAACAAAAAGTTTGAAATAATTTCCCCATGTAAAATTACTTACCCTTCAGCTTCTTTGAAATGACCCTTCAACTTTTTTTAAGTTACCCTTCAGGGTTTTTGGAATGACCTTTAAGACATTTTGCTTGATGAAATAGACCCCATAGGATAATTACTTTGGACATTTTATCTAACAAAATTGGTCTTCAAAAAAATTTCCCCAGATAAAAGGTTCAAAATAATTACCTTGCATAAAGAACCTGAATACCCTACAATAGATTCAACAAGTCAAAGCCCAAAATGCCCAAAACAATACCCTACTACCAAGTGGCACCCCTGAGTAGAGGGCATTTTATTATGAACCTAGTCTACGATTTAAACCTAGGTCCCTTTTAATTGATCCAAATTTGGCAATAACTTTTATTTTTTCATGGGGGAAATCATCATGCCATGGACTTAATTTAATTTTTATCCTAAGGCTTAGTCGTGTTTTTTAACATGACCAAACCTTAGGCTAAAAATATTATGCTTGGTCTCTTTTATGTCCTGTGACCCCTTTGTTCTCTTTATCCTAGCATGGTCCAACTAATGAGAGGTCCCTTTCGTATGTCCTAGACAAGTCATAAAGATTTATCCTAAAGTTTTAAACCCTAGGCTAAAACCTCATGACTTATCCCTTATTATTCATAGGGTCTCTTTTTTATTATGTTCCTAACCTTGGTCTAAAACATGTATTCCAAGTCCATTTTAATTCTCATGTTTAATTTAAATATGTATTGAATTTATATTAAGTATTTTATCCTAAGTTATTTATATATATCTTAGAACTTAAACATTGTGTTTTTGTGTAGGATTAATGACCCACATTCAGTTGAGTAAAGTTAATCCAACAAAGTGAAATTGATATTGAAAAGTTAAGCCACGATAAAAGGTTAAATCTTGAGCATGTCCCCAAGATCAATAGTATACATTGGCTCAGATGATATTGATCCAACATAGTGTAATGATAATTTATAATTTAAAGACCTAAAATACTGACAAGTGGTAAACTAATTAAACAATTCTGAGGATGTGTTTAATATTGATGGTCATGCACCCATCAAAGATGTTCATGTGGAAGTCAATTGATGTTCATGAGGATGACAAATTTTAAGAGAGCATAGAGTTCTAAAGATGAGTTTAAGATTGACAATCACACACCCATCAATGATGTTCATGTGGATGCCAAATGATGGGCATGTGGACATCAATTTTAGGATAGTTGATTAGATCCAAATTGTCTAAAGATATACAAACTATGTTGATTCATGAAAATAGATCAAATGGTGTGAGATAAAATCTAGTTTTTCAAAGGTAAAGATCATATTTTATACAATGATGAGTAGGAGACCATGAAGATGCCACATCAGAGCAACATGGGTGCAATGTGCCAAATTAGAGACCTTGTAGATCTAGTAATGTAAAGGGAGTGATCTAAGATCATAATGTTTGAACTAGTTAACACCATTAGAACACTATTAAAAACTTTAGAAGTACCTTGGAAAATCATGAAAACCTTAATTAGGCCATGTGAACATTATACTTGAGCTAAAGGGATAATTGCCATCTATGTAAAGGTAATTCAGTCCAAAGTCTACCAGTGAGAAGTCTTATAAGCCATGATAGATCAGAGGAGTGTTTCTTGAGGGAATATGGAATTCTATTTTGACCTTAGATGTTGAGAAGTAGGAACCAAAATAAATATGGGCTAGATGATAATAGGGTGATGGACCTGATCCTAAACAAAAGAGAAGAAGAGTATTGAAGGCCAAGAGCATCATAGAACCATGAAGAACTTGTAGCAACATAGGGGTCCCAAAGGTTAATAAACTTAGGAATATCCTTCATATATCTAAATATTATCCATTTTTAAAGTGGAATATTCTATTTATAAAGGAAGGCACTCTTTGTAAAATACACTCCCTATAGATAAATCCATTGGGAAGGTCTAGTATATTTATAGAAAATTTGTGGAAATGACAACTATCCTTACACTTGTAATTTTTTAATTGGTTGGGACTAATTGAGATGCTTCCTTGAATGTTATAAAAGGATCATTTTCAATTGTAAAAAGTATATTTTTTGAGCCAAAATTTGTGTAAATTTTTGAGCAACTAATACAAGCAGGGAATTTTGAAAAGATTGTCTCATTTTGTTTGTGTGAATTGCTATATGGTTTATCTCTCACTTGTCTATTTTGAATTATAGAATTTAATAATTCTTGTATACTCTTGGTGTGTACCTTTGAATGTAGAATTGTTAACTTGTGACAATTCTAGGTTAATTGAAGGTTATCTAGTTTTATTCATTTTATTTGCTTTGCATTTGTAGATGTGCATATGCTATCTGCTCATAGGGTAAATCTTTAAAGTAAACTTTGTTATTATTTGAATTATTTACCACATTCCTTCTATGTTCACCTGATGTTTTATAGGATTTGATCTTATGATATTTCATTTCATACATTGGAAGTACATGCCTAGATGAGATTTGAACTTTGTCATGATGTTTGGAGTAAAGATCAGCAATATATTTCCTCTTTGCCCTACCCTTACTTTTACATTTTTTAACCAATTCATCTTAGATTATCTTCATTATGAATATCCATCTTAGTTTAGATCTAGACTTATGTTTAAGCATAATTAAATTAAATTAGTATAGATAAATCATATTTGTAAAGATTGACTATAGGCCATGGTGGCTCTCAACCACCAACTAATAGATAACAATCCACTTGCTTTACCTCTATTCCATCAATAGATAACAATATTATCACAACCTATAAATCATGCATGGAATTATTTGACTTATAAAATGAGAAGTGTTTCTTAAACACTCTAAGCACCTTGTGATACATATTTAGGCATCAATAAGAGGTTAAAATGTGCCAATCAAGGAAAAATCAACTTGTAAGCATATGCACATGAAGCCCTTGTAACTAGAGGAGGGTTAAACATTAACATAAAGTTTTAGATCTATAAATCCATCACAACAAGATAAAACCCTAAGAGGCTTTGAATCCATATATAATATATTTTTTGCATTCAAATGAATCAAGTTAACTAAATGTTTAACCCTAAAATATAGATTAGGGAATCTAGGGTTAAAGGGGATAGAGATAGCCTAAGGCACAAGGATGATAAACTATATATATAGTGGGATAATTAATTTAAAAAATTAGATCACATATTAAATTTATTATTTTGAGATATGCTAAAGATGGAAAGTATAACTATGCTAGATATTATAATGATAATGAAAATAAGTACTTAGCTGGTTTTGATGCTAATATAGATCTAGATCTAGAACATATAGGAAGCAAACTGGAAGACTATTATAGAACACTCACCAAACTCAAGATTAATTACCTTTGTAGCCATATATACTTATGTCATCCTAGAATGGTTATGTTAACACTAGTGCCTGGGTTAGATGTAGGTGTCTTATATGGAATACATGCTAAAATATGATGCAACCACTTGAATGCTTCTAATTTTTTTCATTGTATTCACTATGGTGCATTTATATCTAGGTCATGGAACATTAATCCTTGTAAAATAGTAAAACCCTAGTTTTTCATCCTCATAATGGCTATGAGAAAAATGGGTTAGTGGTCACATAGTGTTGAGCTACCCCAAAGACCCTTTTATCAATGAGTACTACATACACAACCAATACTCCAAAGAAGGCCTTAGAATTATGTAGTTATCCCCTATATGATGTATTGTGTGTAAATAATTAAATATCTATAAATCAAGTACAATAGTGACCTAGCTTATAACTTGGTAAATCAATCTCTTGAGATGCTCATTCAGTTCTTTAGACTTTTGTATGTGCTATTCCTATGAATGATATAAGAATAGGAGAAAATACAAAAGTTTTTTTTTATATTTAATGTTTTATTGAATGATTTTGATAAGTTTCCTTGGTTTGTGGTAGGTGAGGAATGAATGAGGTTTGATCTTGTATTTATACCAATCCCTTTGGAGAATAACTCACATTAAAGAACTTATGCTGAACATAAAGATACATTTCATTTAAAAATTAGATGACTTTAGGGCAATGGAAACTTATGTTAGAGTAGGAAACCTAAATCGAGGTAGGTGTCTATCTAAGACAAAAGTCTCTAGGGATAAAGGAAATAGGTCCATGCTCAATTTTTAGAGGCACAAGATAAACACATTTTAAGAATTTTGGGCAAGATAGAAGGCTTGGGTCATCAATATAATATTGGTTAGAATAAGAGATAGGCCAAGTGGAACAAGAGAGAGAAGATGTGAGACTTGGAGAAGGAAAGGTCCAAAATTGAAAGGAATATCCAAGGTCTAAGTTTGCTAAGTGTATAAGTCTGAAGTGTGATATAATTCATAAATAGTGTCTACATTATGCCAATGTTTGAAATTTTAGGAGCAAATTGTTCATTTTGAATATTTTTGATGGTTTTATTACAAAGTGGGGGTTGTATAATGAGATTACCATGAGCATATATAAGTTTGGATAGAGGGGAATTTATATTTGGAACTCCCCACTAAAGTTGTTAATGGTGATTTTACATTTGCATCATTTGATCATTATTGTTCACTTGGTAGTTATCCATTTGGGTCACATATTGTAAGATGATTTGATTAGGATTAAAAGAATTATGATTAGATGTAGATGAATGTGTAACCTATTAGGATGAATTATATGTAACATTGACATTGGTATTAACATAAGAAATTTTTGTAGGCTCTCTAAAGGAAAGGTTCACCATGTTAATAACAATACTAGGAATGGTGGAAAACTAAGGAAATGAAGAAAAGGAAAATTGATTTTTCCCAAGTCTTATAGAAAAGTTATGAACAAGGGAAAGAGGACATTCTACATGAGGTGACAACATGAGATGATATAAAATTATAAGGTCATTTCCCCTATGTTTAATATGTTTATGGAGATAAGATACCATTTCTTAATTTATACTCGAGATCTCATTTTTTTTCAACTCTAGGTTCTTAAAATAAATGACCTTGGCTAGAAATTTTAGGATTGCTATATGGCTCATTGTTTTTATATCTAGTGGAATCCACTAAAAAATTTATTTGATTCTATTTTTGAGTCATGGTAAAGATATAAGGAATACATGTTTTTATGGGGATTTTATGAGGATTGGTCAGTTCCATAAAATTAATGTTATTACATAATATTTGAAATTATTAGAGGTTTTCTCTTTAGATTATTCCAAAATTTAATCCATTTATAAAGATAAATATTAACTCTAATGGGTTGGATGGTGTATTTAATTTCACATGAATAATATAAAAATACTGTATTAGGTAGGCTAATACAATTAAAAACTAAAACTAGGAAAATATAACTGTATAAGGATGGTAAATACAATATGATAAGAAATAAATAATTATATTAGATTGGATGATATAATTATTTTTTAGAAAAATAATTGTATTGGGTTGGTTGATACTATTGGTAGGAAAATGGCAAAAATTAAAGTATATTGGGATGGTTAATGCAGTGAAGGAGACACATAGAATTTTATCAGGTTGGTTGATGTAGTTGTCACACACATAACTATATTGGGCTAGTTGATGCATTTTTCACACAATACATAATGGTATCAGGTTGGTTGATATAATTTTTAACACAAGAAAACTAAGAATATAACTAAATATTTACAAAATCAAAGTAGGGAGGTAAAATAGACAAAGGTTGTGTTTAAATTATAGCTCTAAGATATACTGATCTTAATATTAAATAATGAATATAACCATGAAGGATTCCACTATTATCTTAGCTATATTATCTTGCCTTTGAGGTTTGTTGAGAATAAATTCTTAGGGCTAATCGATTACTAGTGTACAATAA
Organism: Torreya grandis; assembly: GCA_037957365.1. NCBI lineage: Eukaryota > Viridiplantae > Streptophyta > Pinopsida > Cupressales > Taxaceae > Torreya > Torreya grandis. The sequence goes on along the minus strand of JARHVA010001461.1, from coordinate 2,107,657 downwards.
AATTAAATAATTAGAAGGTTTCCTAAAGGATGAAAAAATCCTAGGCATTTTTGATATACCCTAAGGTAAACATAAACTAAATTTGAATATAGTGTTGTTTATTTTCTTGATTTTTGGGGTAGCACCCCTCATACCATGACACATGTAAAACTAAAAACTACTTGGACTATAACAATAGTTCTTATGAGTTTTAAAACTACTAGAACATGGTTTGTATGAAATAAAAATAATAATGATAATGATAAAAAATGATAGATGTATAAATATAAATTTATATAATGTGTTGAATTTAAAATATAAAATAAAAGGGTACTAGACTAGCCAATATAGTTAAAAATAAAAATTGATCAAATAAAATATATTAGGTTGGCCAATGTAGTTGAAAGGACCAACATAACTGAATCAGGATAACTGATATAGTTAAAAGTTATAACGTGATAGTGAATATAGTTTGGATAAATATAAATGAAATTAGGATGGTCAGTATCACTATAATAAAAATAATAAATGATATCAGTTTGGATGATATCATTGGAAGATAAACAAGAAATGGTATAGACTTGGTTGATATAGTTGGACTACAAACTATATAATGGATTGGAATATTTTTATAAGTAGTTAGAAGGAAAAAATGAAACCCAAATGGAGGGATAAGGTTCATGTTGGGTTGACCAAAATGTATGCATGGGCTAGGATGACCTACAACTATCCTCTTTCTCTCAATAGACTAGGACTTGAATAAGGTAAATTTAATAGAGCTTGTGTATTCTTGGATGATCAAGTAATGTCCAATTTTATTTTTAGATCTATCATAGGGTAACCTAAAACTCAAATTTTAAGAGGAAAGGGTTCCAAATCCTAAGCCTATGACACAAGGATATAACTCTCACTAGATCTCAATAAAGGTAAATGGTTGTAACTATGGTTGTAAATATGAAAGTAAAGTAAATGTTTGTAAAGGGGTATAAACTAAATAAAAATATGTGTTAGAGTATTGTAAAGGGGTAAGGTGAGGTTTTTGAGAATGGGGTTCTATGCAACTTAAGGTGATTAATCTCATGTCTAAGTAATCCTATATCTACATCAACTTATTTGATATAGGGAAAATACTAAAAAAAGATACACACACATATATTCATGATGAAATAAAAAAATCCATGTATAATCAACTAAATCAATAAGAGAAAGAGTGTAGGGATAGAAATACTTACCTTGGGTTAGACCCATTGATTCTTCAATCCTTTCTTTAGCTTAGGTGGAGATTTACAAGAGAATGTTGTAGGATTAAGACCTAAAATGGTTGGATGAATAATTTTATATCCTTAAATAGGAAATCATATTGAATCCTCTATTGAGATTTAATGAAACAATAAGATAAGATCTCCAAGATAAGGTTATAAACCATTAATTCTCTAAGATAATTCCTAATGGAAGAAATATGAGCATAATTAGAGTGTATGAGTGATATATATCTAATTAGGAATGAAATATGACCCTTACATATACTATAAACCCCCTAAACAATAAGCCTATGGTATCAACTAGGATGATAAATTTGGAAGTTGTTAGTTGGAACAATATGGTATCAGCTAGGTCTATACTGTACAAATGTTAGAAAATACACTCAGAACTAAATGGGAATAGTGGATACATTATATGAAGGATAGGGGCATAAAATAGAAAATAATGGCTAGGCTAATATACAGGATATAAGGAAACTATAAAACCTAGATAATAAGTAGACATAAGGGATAAAAGAATATAAACTTGGAATAATTTAAATCAATAGTAGTAATGGTGTAACAAGATATAATTACAAAAGCTATCAAAAAGTACAAAAATCTATTCCCACCCCATTCTTGATGTACCATTTAATTCATGTAATATTCATGCATCAATAAGTCACTACAAGATAAAGTGTTAGTAAATTACAAAAGTGAAAATATTATGTGTATACATGTAGCATGAGGTACGTAAGCACCCCACTTGACTCACTTGACTATAATTTTGGGGTGGCTCTATACATTTATTATAAAAATATGGTGTGTGACATGGATCCATCTATTAAGGTAAAACACATTTATAGTTAGTGGTCAAAATCCTATAAAAAACATCTAAATTAATTTGAAAATAAGTCTCCTATTTTATTTTATGCTCCAAAGTAGGATTTTTTGGCCAATACTATGATTTAAAGAGGCAAAGGCTATGCATCTAATTTTTTTAGAAAGGCCTCATATTTGGTGATGAAAACTTCATTTTTATTTAATTTACTACTAACAATATTATGATACTTATCTTTGTTGGTGATTGTGCTACCATCTACACTTATTTTCCTATGTATTCCTCATAGTTAGGACCTATTCTTCATAACTCTTTTATTTATAATTATAGTATTAATAAAAGATACAAATGTATATGCTTTGTAAGTTATCGCTTCATCTAATTGTAATAAACTCACTTTCATGGGAAGTAGTAATCAAATAATATAGATTTAGTTTAAATACGAGATTAGGTGAGTGGAAAGGTATTCAAAAATTATATTTTAATGAGTTTACTAAGAAGAGGATGTCCCATCAAAGAATCCAACAATATTGTACTGCAATTTTGATCCCTTTAAAATGTAGTATAATATAATTTAATTTTAAATGTCATTTATGTGTTTTTTTAATATTTTTCTAACACATTTTAGTAATATTTAAATCATTTGGTATTAGATCACTTTTCAAGGACATTTTTAAAGCACTTAAAATGGTTTAGGCTCTTTAAGTTTGTCTACCATAAGATCTCACCTTTCCAAAATCTAAATCTTGGTTATAGAGAGTGATAATAAAAGTGGAAAACTATGATTTTGGCCAATTTTTTTCTTGTGAATAATTTTATTTTTCTTCTAGACTAAAAATTGTGTTTTGATAGTTTTAAAACTCACACTATCACTTTAGGCTAAGGGGTTATTAGTTTAAATTGATTTTGTGAAGTGAGAGGGTTATTCCAAAATTATCAATCCATTATAAATTAATATATATGGACTTGATCTTCCACATAACTTAAGGTATATTAGAAGTCCCTTGGTTTTTTTGGAAACATTTCCATAAGAATTCTTTAGCCATATATTACTTATGGTATATCGATAAGTAGTTAGCCTATGGAATCTATATGAATCAAACCTTGGAGATTGGATAATGGGCTATGGATATGGTCTATCATCCATATTTAGTGCTTTGAAACATTGGTCCAACATTATTTACAAATAAAATAAGCCTCATTACAAGCGCACAAACTAGACATAACTATAGAAGCCCCCCCCATTTTATTAAAACTATTTTAAACCCTAAGAAATTGGATTTTATATAAGTCACCACTAGATGATTATTTAATATTAATCTTATGCTCTATAACCCTATACTCTAACACTCTATACACTATTATAATCTTGTGATTTATACAATTCTTGATTGTGGTTAATATATTTATAATCATATGTTTTCTACACTTTTGAAATGGAAAAACATTTCATTGTAAAGGAAAATGTTGTAATGTTTATATTTTTTGGGGGGATATGACCTCAAATAAAATAATTTTTCCCTTGGGAGGATGTGATGTGGTTCTTGGAATTCAATGCTTGTGCACTCTTATATCCATTTTATGGGACTTTTTAGAAATATAGATGTAATTCTCAAATAACAACCATAAGAAAAAATTCAAGGCTTAATTCTATAATAACTAGTGTCATTATCTCCCACTACATGGAGAATATATTTAATAAATGATCACATGGGATCATCACTCAAATATGTTTTGTTAATATTAGCACATTTATTGATTCTATCAAGCCTAATGACTTGAAAAATGTTTTAGTCAAACATGCATTAGTTTTTTAAGAACCTAAATGATTTCTACCTTAGTGAGTAAAATACCATCACATTCATTCCTTCTTAGTGGTGTACACACAAATTTTCAACCACACCATTACCTTTTTTGAAGAAGTTATAAATTAAAAGTTTATTTCAAGATCTACTTTAGGTAGGGGTGATTCATCCCAACATAAGCCCATACTCTTCTCCTATTATAGTAGTTTTGAAAAAAATATAGATCTTAGAAACTCTTTATTTATTTTATAGAACTTAAAAGCCCATTATTAAGGAAAATTTTCTTATCCTAGTTATCGATGAAATCCTCAATGAGCTTCATGGTGCCATATTATTATCTAAATTAGATTTAAGATCTAGTTGTCACTAGATCTGCATATAAGATGAATATATTTCGAAAAATACTCTCTACAAAAATGATGGCCAATATGAATTCTTGGTCATGCCCCTCAACCTTACTAATGCTCTATCCACTTTCCAAGGCTTGTTGAATAGAACATTTTACCCCTTTTTTATGGAAATTCATCTTGTTATTATTTAACAACATCTTTAATTATAAAAAAAACTTTAGAAGGCCATTTAAATCACATCAAAATTATCTTACATCTTCTCTAAGACCACCATCTATATGAAAAATTATCCAAATGCTCTTTTTTAAAAAATAAGGTTGAATACCTAGGATGTATTATCTTAGAAAAATGAGTTAGGGTCAATCATATGAAAATTAAAGCCATGAAAAATTGGCCTAAACACCAAATACTTTGAAGTCTTCATGGATTCCTTGTTTTCACTAGGTACTACTATTTTGTTTTAAATGATTATGGAAAATTACCAACCCATTGATGAGCATGCTAAAAAATACTCATGTTTGCGGTTTGTAGTAGTTAAATAATATTTTTATACACTAAAAATAGGCTATGTACATTACACATATTCTATAAATTCTAGATTTGTCACATACCTTCATTATTTAAAGTGATGCTTGTGTAAATGGAAACAACATTGTTCTCATGAAATATGGATAAAACATCACCTTTTTCATCAAAGGCCTCACTAAGATAAATATTGTACATTGAACATATGAAAAGGAAATGATGTCTATTTTCCATATGGTTGGAAAGTGACACTCATGCATAGTAGGCAAGAGTTTCTAATCAAAATAGATCATCACAACCTTATATAATTCTTGGAAGAAAGGGTATCCTCCCTAGATTAAAAAAATGGGTCAAAAAACTGATGGGGCATGATTATGATATCACCTATAAAAAGGGAAAGGATAATGTGGTAATGATGCACTAACCTGTTAATATGAAAAACATCAAAATATATGTGAATTATATATACCCATTCTATAATGGATGCATAATATCCATCAAGAGTGGAAGAAAGATAATCACATAAAGCAAATCATCCAATAATTTTCCATTATTCTTGCATCCAAACCCAACTAAAATTGGGGTGGATAATATTTAATATATAATAACTACATTGTCTTAATTCCTGGGTCTCTATTCTAACACAATATTATACATGAATTTCATGAATCTAATTCAATGTGTCATTAATTTTTTTTAAAAACCTATGAGTGGGTTCATATAAATTTATTTTGGCCAAAAATTATGTAATAAGTCAAGAAATTTGTCAAAGAGTGTGACAAATGTCAACACCATAAAGGTGAAGTAGTGGAACTACTAGGATTTATCTATCCACTACCCATACCATAACACCTCTTTATAGTTATCTAAATTGATCTTATATAAATTTTGCCAAAATCTAGTAATAAAAATGTCATACTTGTGGTGGTGGTTTGCATATCCAAATAAACTAATTTTTGTCTCTTGGCCCATCCTTACACTACTTCCCCATCACCTAAAAATTCCTCAAATATTTTTTTCATTAATGACATCCTTTCTTCCATTTTATTTGATTAAGACTCATATTATTATAGTCATTTCTATCAATAACTATTCTAGCACATGAGAAATCAACTTAAAATGAGCTTTAGCTATCACCTACATATAGATGGACAAATTGAAATTATAAAAAATGCATAGAAATATATCTCCATTACTTTTCCTTTGATTAAAGACATCATTGTTTTAATTGGATATCACTTGTTGAATGTTATTACAACACTACATATCTCATAATTACTAGGATGTCTCCTTATGAAGTGGTCTATGGTCAAAATTTTCCATGTTTCGTATCTTACCTTCTAGGTAGTTCCCATGTGTAGGAAGTGGATATTACACTTAGTACATGAGATTATAGTATTTTAATCCTTAAGGAAAATATCCACTTGGATTACAATTACATGAAGTAATAGACTAATCAACATCATTCAAAATACACTTTCCAACTTAGGCTTATGGTTTTCCTTAGACTATAGCCTTATAAGAAGTCCTCTTTGAAACTAAAGGGTCTCCAAACAAATTCTCCAAAGTTATATGGGCCTTATAAGTTTATTAAATAGGTTGGTCATGTCACATAAAATTTGTAAATTACACTTTATTCACATGTACATCATGTTTTAAATGTTTCATGTTTGAATAAAGTACTTGGCAATAATGTCATAGCTCAGACAATACTTCTAAAGATTGATGCATAAGGATCTCTCATTATTTAAATTTAAGCTTTATTTTAAAGTAACTCAAAAAAAAATTTAAATTAGTCCATAATTGTATTTAAATCCCATGAATGGGATGCAACCAAAAGATGCAAATTGGGAACATTTTATTCAACTTTAGTACTAGTTTCCTCAACTTTAGCTTCAAATAAAATATTTGTAAGGGGGAGGGAATGTTAGTACTCATTTGTCTTAATTGTGAATTTTTATTTTATTTTATTAAATAAATATATAAATGCATATGTTTGTAAGTCATCCCTTGAGTTAATTATAATAATCCCATGTTCATGGTAAGTAGTATTTGACTAGTATAGAATTAGTCTAAATATGAGATTAGACTAGTGGAAATATATCCAACAATTATATTATATTGATCTTTCTCAAATGAGGTTTCTCCATGGAAGAGGATAATGATATTATATTGAAATTATGCTATCTTTTTAATGAAATCTAATCATTTTTATTTTCATTTTTATATTATTTCTATGTCTTTACAATATTGGTATAATCTACTGCATAAAGTTTTATATCACTCACCAAGATACAAAAATATTTTATGATTTGAATTTGTTGGATCCTTTGTCACATTATATTATTTTCAAGTGGTGGTAGTTGGATTTATAATATATCTTTCTCCTTCTTCTCATGTGTCATCACTTTCCAACTCAAAGAGTATGAGAAAAATGTAATGACATTGCTTTTTGCCTTGCATATTTTATCTATTCATTTTCTCAAGGTGACCATTTTGTTTTTATTTTATGATAGGACATAATACATATTTAAACCCTCATTTTATACTATGGAATCCTATCTAATCCTTCTCTTATTAACTTTAGATGGGTTAATTTTATCTAATGTTTTTTGGAATATCTTCTTTATATGTTTTTATCAATAGGTGGTGAGGAATCTAACTCATTCTTGGGATGTGAAATGGTAATGGATTAAATTTATCCAACTATCACTTCATCTATTTCGATACACTATTACATCCAATTAATACTTGTGCTCTACTAAATTAAATCCCACAATTCCTCCTTTTTTATGGGCATTATGTTTTTCAAGTTTACCACCTACCCTTTCAACAATTGCTACAAAAATTATGGGGTAATACCTATACTTGTCTCTTCCTAATTTGTTATTTACAAAGAGATATTCCATCTTGGATATGAGGTACAATAGTGATTATTAGATAAATACTACAAAATTAAAATTATTCTAATAATGGTTAAATTACTTGGATTGGTTCCCCTATATTGATATTACATGCTAGTTTATCTTCTTGTTCCTTGTATTTCTACTTCTTCGCAACTTGTGCCTTATTATTACACTCTTATTCAAGAAACATATTACTATGATCCTATTAATCCATTTTTGTATATTACTCTCTATATTATTTTCTCTTTCCTCCTATTCAATATTTTTATCTTCCTCCTACCATTATTATTATTTTGATACCTCTATTTTTATTCTTTGTTTTTATAGTTCTTATAACTACTTTTTTTTTCATTTATATACTTCATATTTTTTCCTTTTCCCTCTTCCTTTTAATATTTTTTCTTCTCTCTATATTTGTCTTAGCTTCTATACCATCCTTTATTTTTATTACTTTCCTTCTCTATGTTTTATTTTTATAATTTTTGTTGAGATAACAAAGTTTTTAGCTCAATGTATTTTCTATATTTTCCCTATTGAGCATTTATTTTATTTTATAGCTCCATCTTGAGTGATGCACCTTATACCTATTTAAATTTTGATAGTCTACAACTATTTATACTCACCATATGATTTCATGAAGGTGATCATTATTTTTTGTTTGGGTATCCTTATCCCAAAATTTCCTTATCATTTGGGGTTATTTTATTTTCTTCTTCTATCTTTTGTAGGGATTTGTCTTATGGTACTTGAATAATCTCTTTGGTTTTTATTATCGCCTATTTTTCCTCTATCATTTTTTCTATAATATGAGTGGTATAAAATCCAAGATATCATAAAATGTGAGTACTATTATATTTAAATATTATAGTATAGCTCAAATTATTTAATCCTTAATTTCTTTCCCCCTTCATATGCATTTCTGACCCTTTCTACTCCACCACATTTTTGGAATTCTAGGAGGGAGTCTGATTTCAAGACCTATTTTCATATGTTCTCATATTCCTATTCACTTATTATCTAGATTTATTATCCAATATACTCTTATATTTATAAGGGATAAATATATTAATATGTAATCAACTATTATTTTGTGGTTGGGGATGACCATGATTTTTCTTGTACTTTATCAATGCTGAATTTGACTTTATTTCTATTTATTTCAATAGGAGTGGTATCCTTTATATTTTACCAACACTCATGTGTTATAATTTTATCAAAATATATCCATAAAATATGTGTTTGATATGGTGGTTCATTATTGTGTCTCTATCTTTCATGTCACCTTGGATAATCCTTATCTACCCGTTGATCCCTTATTAGTCCTCAAGGGATAAGAAGCTATACTAGACTCTTTTATTTAATTTTTTTTATATAACCATCATAGAATTAACATATAATATTTGATATTTTTATATTTTATTTATATATTGGATATATAAAACTTATAATTTTTATTCGATCTAACCTCTACATTCTCTTAGAGATATTTCCACTATATTTTCTATTGTCATAAGAATTGGACTATTAAGATTGATGAATTCCTATGTGGTATTGATGGTATTTATGTGGGTATAAGAGGAATATATTTGATAAAAGTGTCTTATTATTTCTTTAAATTCAAAACTATATCCTCTTTTAGCTATCAAAGTGCATCATTTATCTATTTGGGAGGAGTTGGTGCTTTGAAATCTAGGTAGAACTAGAGGATTTCCATTATTAGTGGATCCACATAATAATATATATATTCATAGGGAATAGATGGTATACGTTCTTGGTGTGGCTGACATGGGTGGAAAAATATTTAGTTTATGTCCACCCAAAATAGTATGCTATCTTTGTACTTATGTGCTATTGTATCTAATATTATAGACCACCATGCTATCATATATTTCATCATATCTCCACACTTCCTTATAATATTTATTATTTTAACTCTATTTTTAAATGTTTTTAGGTGTTTTTTCTTCAAAATATCCCATATATTTATACCCTTCTCCCATTTGACTACTTCCTCTTTCCTAGAAAATGGTTTTGCAAAGTACATGTTTGATACTACGAGAAGGGAGCTAAAACAAAACTAATGATTACTACATTTTATTTTCTCAAAGTTATCCAACAAATTATCTTGAAACATGGTATATATTTCATAATTATACTATGTAATAATAATATATAAATAATAATAACACTCTTGGTGGTAATGATGTCGTCATAGTTCGCATAATAGACCTTTCATGCTACTAATTTTATGGCATATTGCACACATCAATCCTTTATTTTATTTGATATGGTCCCAATTAAGGTTTATTTCTCCTTGATGTATAGAGTATTTTTTCCATTTATTCATATATAATTCTTCATTCATAAAATATTTTACCATATAGATAGAGTATATAGTGATTCAATATGGTTGATCTAGATAAATCTTGTCTCCATGCATGTGGCTTAATAATATCCTTACAATCCATTCAAAAATTATGAAGAAGGGAAATTTTATCCATGTGTCAAAATTTATTTTATTTACTAAGCTATATTATCTAATTATTCCCATTATGGTTTTGTTGGGTCCACTCTAAAAATTTCCCTCCTTTCTTCCTCCATGATTGTGTGGTCTATTTCCCCTAATTTTTAATGGATGTAACACCGAACATTCTCATAATGTGTGACCTAGAGTGGCACCCTAAATATTATCCTTGTGAATATATGGGATACAATTTAATATAATATCTCTTCATTTTTATCTTTATTTTTTCATCTAATACTACTTATTTGACTTTCATGTATTGTTAATTCTCATGTGTACAATGCACCAATTTTTATTCTCCATTTTATTCTTAGAAATGTCTATTTTTTTTATCTTTTTACTTTGTATTTTTATTTTGATTCAATTGAAAAGTGGGTTTTTTAAAGGGATAAAACCATAATACAAATTAAAATTAAAATATCATATAATATAGGAAAAAACATAGAAACAAATAGAAAGATATATAACTTTCAACATGCCCCTGCTGAAACAAGGTTGATAGCCTACAAAAAAATAACATTTACTATCAATAAAAAATAAGTTTAAACCCATATGAGAGGAAATTTAAGGTGAAATTAGTTTACTTAGAGTTTTTTTAATCTTCCAATTATTCATAAATAAAATTGAGATGGTCTTCAACAATTTCAAGGTATAAGTATTTATCTTCTGTGATCTTCACTTTAACCTACATATTTAGTATTTTTCTTGATTTGATCTCCTTATGGATTTATTTTATTTATTTTTATCATTTATTATAGAATAATAATACTTGGATAAATTTTCTATTTAGTCACTTTTATGAGGTGTAACTCCTTCCTCAATAACTCATTAATAGACTTTTTTTGCCCTCCATTTATCCTAGGTTTTATTCTAGATGAGACACTTAATTCTTGAGTTATATAACATTACCTATCATTTACCAATGATATTTATTGAATGGGATATTTATATAGGCTTTGGGTTGATATCCATTGATTTTTTGATGTAACAACTCTACTTTTATTTTTAATCTTTCATTATCTAACATTAACCATTTCATGACATAGTGATGAAGGCAAGATTCATTATCCAAGGTGTTTATCCTTATAGGTTCACATAGGACACATCTTATTTTTTATCCTTAACTCTCATTTTTTCTGCCTATTAAACTAGGGAATTATCTTAGCCAACCTACGTTTATTTCTCAACAAAAACATTACCATGCTAGTGTAGTTTGTGTACCTCTTGGGTGAATTTAGGTTTGGAAGAAGACAATTTAGGAGAGAATTTTCCAAAATTGGTTATATTGGGTTAGGTTATTAATAATAATAACTTTAGGGAAATCCTTATTTGAAGACAAGGGCTGATTAACCTTACCTACCTTAGGTTCCTTAAATAGGTCTCCTTACATTTTATAGAATTATATTAGAAACAAATTTGGATAATTTAGATTCCTTCCCAAAAAAATTCAAGGAAGGTTAAATGGAATTAATATTAAAATTTATTCTTCCATAATGGAAAAATTTAGGGTGGGGATTGGAAGAACATTTTGGGTTTTAGTGTATTGGATTAAAAGTAAATTAATAATAATAAGATAAATCCTACCAATTTTCTATGACATAAGTGATTGAGAAGGGTTAAGTGGTAAGAGAATACACATTTAAACCTTCCCTCTAGAATCACGTATTTCATTATTTGTATTAAATATTCAATCCATGGCCTACGAAGGTATTCTATCAAATATCCAACTTGGAATATGGTTAGTTTTTCTTTTCCTCTAAGAAAGGCTTTTATGTCTTCCTCTTTGGTCCTTTTCAATTTGTAGAATATTTTTCCTTCTATAGTCATGGAAGTTTCCATAGCTATTATTTCCTATGACATGGTGAAGGAAATATGTATCACATTAACTTGTTTTACATTCCATAGTTTTTTGAGTTATAGAGAAAACATTGGATCAAATCCTATAATTCTACACATTAATTCTGTTAATCCTCCCTATTTTAGAATATGTTAGACTATGAAAATTTTCCTCATACCTTCAAAATAAGATGGTTAAATACCTTACTCTATATCTACCCATTGGGTTACTAAGGGATATTCTCCTTTGAATTTTTTTCTAAATCTAATACTTAATCTATCGAATAAATCACTTGATGTCTATACACTTCTTATCATCGAACATAAAAACACAATTAAATAAATGAAGTGTCATAAGAGATAGTGGTGATCCATCCATTACATTTGAAAAGAGTAATAATATGTTTATCATGAGCTTTATTTTTAGTCTAGTAGGGGTGAGAAAATAATGCCACACATGAAGGGGGATAGTTTTAGTAATTAATTTACTTCCATTTTCTCAAAGAATTAAATTTGGGACTTAGGGAAGAATTGAAACCATAACATGATATAAATACCTATTACACATATAGACAAGGAAAGAAAGGGGTATTACAAATACTTGGTAAAACAATACTCATGTCTCTAGAAACAAAATGGGGCTATTTCTAAAGATGAGACCCAACACAAGTAAAGTAAATAATAAAAGGGAAAAAAATAATAGTAAAAATAAAAATATTTTGGAGCTTGCTTAAATTTTATATTCATCACATAGTAATTAGATTAAGGGTTGAGGTAATGCTTATATATTTAACCATTTTTTGAGACATAAGATGAAGAACCCTTTCTTACAAAACTAATCAACCACTTTTTTGCATTCCATGTAAATATGACAAATTAAGACTTCCTCAAAAGATTTCAAGATTGGTAATGCATTTGAAATAATTTTTTTAATAGTCCAACTTGGGTAAATTTCCTTTGTAAGGAATTTGATAATATTAAAAAAGTCCCATTCAATTAAAATATGTGTGAAAATAATTTTTATCACTACTTTAATCCACATAAAGTTGTTTATCCCTCTAAAAAATGATTAGTTTGGATACCAAGACTACATGCATAGGCAACAATCAAATTCCATCTATTATCCCTAATAATACAACCGACCCCTTCCTATCCTAGGTTTCCTTTAGAGTCACCATAAAAGTTTAATTTGACATATCCTAGGGAATGGCTTAACCATTTAATTAGTGTTATATAAATCTTCTTCCCACTCTCCTCTCTACCTACTGATTCTAAAATTTTCTAGTTTGAAGCTATCTTGGATTCTCATTTATTTTCTCATTTTTATTTATTTTTATCACATAAAATTTCTCTATAATTTCCTTAATTATACTTGGTCCCACTCTTTTTTCACTCTAATTTTTATCATGAAAAATTATTAAGTTTATTTCCTAATAGAAGCCTCTAAAGAAGTGTGGGAGGGTTACCTTTCAAAGTTTATTCAACTCAAAGCTAGATAATAGAGGTAACCACTAAAAAATAAAATACATATGGATGTAGGCTTATCCAAACTAACCTAAAATATAGAGAGAATAATTCTTAACATTTCATAATAAAATGGAAATTTTAATAATATATGTTACATAAGACACATTTGTTTATATTCATGAAACATGTCTTTATCAAATTATCTTGAATTAGGATTTTTTTTGGATTGATACCTGTTGGGGTTTTAGATTTGCACCCTAGCTAAGTAAGGGGATTGTTTAGTTCTTCCTACTCAAATCAAGTCCAATATGGGATTGATCCTAGGTTGTGGATATCCTAATATTATATCAGACCTCTAGATAAGGCTGACTTCCTTATGGATCTATCACCTATATTAACATTAAACTAGTACTTGTAAAAGGGAGAGAGAATTTGATAATAAATTATAAAGCATGTAAAAGAGGTGATGCACCAATGATTTGATCACTATAAATCACATAATACACACTTTTAGACACATTTAAGATCAAAGAACATTAATCTTACATAAATATTTTAGTATAAGGCATTGATCAATTATCAAATTAGTAAGAGAGGGTAAATATCCACTTCAAAGATAGATAATAAACTATAAATTACACTTATAATGACCTGTAAGAACTACTAAGCACTTCTTGAAGGTGAGAAAAACTCAAACATATGTAAGGAACATACATTCACTTAAACATAGTACATGAATTCATGGAAACACACTTTGATCTAGCTTAGAAAAGGATAGAATTTAGTCTTTATTGCATCAAAAAGGTGTCACTGTACAAATTTTGATAGAGTCTAGTCATACCAAAAAGAGGGATAGAGGGATCAATTTTATGGCTTGGAAGTCCTTATTTATAGAAAAAAAGAGAGATAAAGAGTTGTGCATTAAAAAGGGCCCAACCACTTTTGATGGATTAACACTCTCAAGGATGCTAACTCAAGATCTTATCAATAAAGAACAAATTTTATAAAATAATTGAATGATTATTATCCTTATCCATATACCCAATGTCTTATTAGAAATTCATGATACCATCTAATGATCTGTTGATAAGGATCATATCTTGGAATTGGTAGAATTATGCCACATTTAATTTTGGTGGCCAACTGTATCTGCTCATTGAAAAGTAACCCTGATGATAGGTGAGACATGTCTCCCTATGATCACCTCTACATCTACATTTATTATAACTCAAACTTGGGTCCATTCTATAGTTGAAAAGCCAATCTTAGATCATTAGTTTTCATACAATCACAATATTCATATAAAACCTACAAATTATTTGACCTTGATTTATAAACACTAGTTTTTGTATTAGGTCTAAATGACCTAGTTTACCCATATGAATCTCTACTAGCAATGTTTGGTCCCACTGGTTCCATCTGGATCATATCCAAGCTCTAGTTCTTTTGCATTTACATGCCTAAGTCAAAAATTCCCCTGTCAACTTTAATAAAAAATGTTTGGGTTCATCTTTGTTATATTGGACATCAAAAACTAACTTAGCTCATTTTATTATGCCCAACTATCTTTATTCTTATTGTTTCCATATATTTTGTTGAATCCTTTGACCCATATTGCTCTGTTGATCACTTTTTCATGATTGAACATGTGCTATTGATTTAATTGGGCCCATTATCCTACCAGTCACTACTCACCATTGGATCTTTTATAAGATCAAATGTGGATTGTTAATTTAGTTCAGACCTATCCTTTTGTCAGTGAATGTGCATCACTGGATCCCAACTTGATGATCTCATATCGTTGGATCATGTCCAACTTGTATATATTTAAGGGCTTTAACTTGGGACCTTTTGACTTGTTTGACTTTAGCATAGGTTGTTAGATTTCATGTGTTAGTATGCAACCTCATGCAAACTATTAGATATTAATCAACTTCAAACCTTTTAAGGACATTTTGAACCTAAACAGTTACTTGCTATGGTCTAACTTTGACATTTGCATGAATATCTTATTGACTTCTTGACTGCACATGTGCTACTAGACCTTTGCTCAGATTGAATGTAAATTGTTGATCTTGAACCCATTTGAATACAAATGGCTATTTTCTATGGATTAAACTTTGACATAATCATGAACATATTTGACATCCATACAATTTTCACTACATATTTAAAAACCAATATTCATCTTTTATTCTTGAATTTGACATTTATGGGGCTATCCTAAATTTTTTGAATTCAAACCACTATTTCCTTTAGCTTGAGTTTAACATTTGCACAACTATTTAGATCATAAATTCTATGGGCTATTTCCTTCAAACCTTTTATTAGACTTTTATTTGGGGCACATTCCTTAAAAAATACCCTTTGGAAACATTGACTTGGACCATTTTCTTGAGAAATGACCCTTTAGGAAAATTGTATAGGGAACTTTGCTGTAGAAAGATCCTTTGGAAATTTATCTTGGGACAATTTATCTGAAGAAAATACCCTTAAAAAAAATGTATAGGACCATTCCCTTGAAAATTGACCTTTTTATACTTTTGAAAATGGACCACTTCCCTATATAATGACCCTTCAAAATTTATATTTGGTTCACTTTTCCAAGAAAAGACCTTTCAGGAAAATGTTTTAGCCACTTTACTTGAAGAAGATATCCTTTAGAAAAAGTGTTTGAGACACTTTTCTTGACAAAAATACCCTTCAAGATTTCTATATCAGACCACTTTCCTATAGGATGACCCTTTAGGAAAACTATTTAAATAATTTTATTGAAAGAAATAACACAACCTTTTTTGATGTTGACAATTTCAGGGAAATTATTTTGGAATAATTGACCAAAATAAATATGTCTTCATATTTTTATTTGAACATTTTGTCCAAAAGAATTCATACCTTTGAAAAATTTGTCTCAAATAATTTGTCTAAAATAATTCAACACTTAGCCAAAGAAGGGTCCCAAAAGAATTAGATTAGCAAAATAAAAGATTGAAAGAATTTGCTTGAGAGAATGAACACATAGCCAAATAAAAGGTTTGAAAGAATTCCCAAGTAAATACTTAATCCAAAAAGGTTTTATACTTAGATTTTACTTGAACTAAACTTGAAATGTTGCTTGATCCTTAAAGGCTTAGACATTATGACAATATGTTTAGATACCTAATCTTTAAAACTATAGAAAAAGAGGATCCTGCTTCTTCCATTGAACCCTTGGACTAGGCATATTTTTGGTATGTAGACTAAATTTGGTCAACATATTTGGTGACTTGGCTAGGCACCATGCCTACTATGCTTGAGAAATTAGACCATATACATGACTTCTGACTTGATAATATAGGGAACATTTACATGACTGCAAGACAACCTTTTGACTTATGAAAACAAAAGAATTCTAAAAAATAGGGAAAGAAACAAAAATTGAAAGGAAAACTAACCTAATAAAATAAAAGCAACTAAACTATTAAATAATTGTATAAAAAACACAATTATTTGGCATAAAATAAAAAAGAAACTAAATGTGTTACAAAAACACTTAGAGAAAAATAAAAAAATAACTATGTACAAGAGACTTAGCTTCCTTAATAGCAATGCTTGAGATGTGTCCCATTTATTGGGATAGGAAGATCTTCACCATTCATCCTTGTGAGATGAAAAGCATTATGGGATTTGTAACTAGATATTGTATACAAACCACTCTAGAGAGAATAAAATTTTGTGTGCTTTCCTATCTTAGCTCTATCCTCATCCCACTTGAGGACCAAATCTCCTTCTTGGAAAAATCTTAAAGAAGTTCCTTTATCAAAAGATCTCTTTGTCATTGCTTGATGGGATTTCATAGCCAACATTGATTGATGCCTTATCTCTTCTAGTTCCATGAGATCAACATATCTTATTTCCATTGGCTCATTCTCCAAAATCTCAAGCTAATGCATTAATTCTAAAGTAGGGAATTCAAGAGAAATAGACATTGTTTCTTCCTTACCAAATGCTAGCTTATATGGAGAATTAGATATGTACCTTTTATAGGTGATCTTATTAGCCCATAGATTTGAATTAAATTTGAGAAGCCATGATCTCTTATTGTCTTCTATAGTCCTCCTGATGATCTTCAATAAATTCTTGTTGGTAGACTCAACAAGGACCTTAGCTTGTGGACAATAGTTTGATGAGGTACTAAAGAAAACACTATGTTGAACTTCCCACTGGTTGATATTAGATCATAAAAAAGCCATAACATTATCAAAAATTATAGTTGAAGGGAACCAAAATAAGGTAAGCAAACCTTCTTACAAGTCTAAAACATAGGTTTCATTAGCTTCTTTTCATGCTATTGCCTCTATCCATCTGGTAAAATAATCTATGGTAGTTAGGATCCACTTGTGTCCTAATCTTGAAGGGGGATTAATAAGACCACTAAAGTCAAATACCCATTATACAAAGGGTTGATTCACTGAAATTGGTTGGAGAGGTAAGGCTTCAATCTTCACCTTTCTAATAAACATGGCACACTATCTGCATTTTCTAGTCTATTTATGGCAATCACCAAATAAAATTGGCTAGTAATACCCACCTCTCATTATCTTGTGGGATATAATCATTGCTGAGTAATGTCCTAAACCATGTGCATCATGGAACTATTCAAGAAACCTATGTGTTTGACCTAGTTCTATAAATCTTAGCAATATGCCATTGATATCTTTTTTGAATAATACATTATCAACAAGAAGAAAAGGAATTGATTAAAATCTAAAATATCTCCTATTTGAAGGAGTCAGATGAGAAGAATAAACACCATCTTGTATATACCTTACCATATATTTTAACCAACTAGAAGATGAGGTTTGATCACTTGCAACTTCATCATTTGACACCATAACCAATTCATTAGTCTCTTTTAAGTCTTGGGGTAGATGTTCACAAAGTCCTTTGCCTTTAACCAGCTTTGTGACCTTGATCTCAAAATCATATTCCATGACCTTAGTTATCCAACTATCTCTCTTGTCATGTATATCCTTGTTCATAATAAAATATTTAATACTTGGATATGTAACCATAAAATGTATCTTATTATTAGATAGTAAGAACCTAAATATTTTTAAGAGACCTTATGATTGAAAGAACATGCTTCTCAATAAAATAATAACTCATTTCATATTATTCTAAGCCTTGACTAAAAAAGGCTATTGGCTGCTCTAAAGTCTCTTTATTCTGCTACATGAGAATACCTAAAATTGTGTCAATGTTAACATAGATGTATAAGAAGAAATCCTTTATAAAGTTAAGGTTCAGGAGTGTGGGGGCACTGGCTATAGATTTATTTATGTCTTCAAAACATCTTAATCCTTGTTTAAACTAACTAAAAATTTGACATTTCTTTAGCATAACTATGAGTGGCCTAGCTAAAGTAGCAATATTTAAAATGCATCTCATTATGAATTTGATCTCACTTAAAAATATTTGTAAGGCTTTTTTGTAATTAGGCAATGAAAGTGCAATAATTGATTCTATCTTCTCAAGATCTATGCTTATACCATTTTTTGAAATGAAATATCCAAGAATCCCACCTTCATGCATAGAGAAAAGACACTTTTGGATTTAAAGACACTCTAAATTTCTTATACCTTTGAAACACTTGTCTAAGATGAATCATATACTCATATGTACTATTAGAGAATATTGTTATGTCATCTAGATAAATGAGAATAAAATTATTGAGGAGACCCTAAAATGCCATGCCCATAGCCTTTTGAAAAGTGGATCTAGCATTAGATAAACCAAAAGGCATCTTTCTATATGCAAATGTCCCCACTTTGTTGTGAAGGATATTTTGTATTGGTCTTCTTATTTGACCAAAATCTGGTTATATCCACTATAACCATCCAATAAAGAGAACCTTTCTAAACCTTTAACTAGTTGCAAAATCTATTTCATTGATGGTAATAGATAGTGATCTTTAAGAGAGGCCTTGTTCAAGTCATGAAAGTCAACACATAGTCTTATTTCACCATTATTCTTCCATATTAGAATAAGGTTTTCCACCCAAGTTGAGTGCTTAATTGGAAATATTATAGCTGACTCAATGAGCTTATACAATTTAGCTCTCATTAAAGGTTCAAGCTTTGGATTAACTAACCTTTGTCTTTATCTGACTGGCCTAGTCTCATCCTCTAACTCAATGGTATGTTGATCTATATTTGGATCAAATAATTTAAGGTCACTATACTGACATGCAATGACATCTACAAAACTTGAACATAACTTAATAAAATCTTCTTTCTCTAAAGATGTGCAAACTTTGCATAGTTTTAAACTATTTCCAATAACAATATCCACATTTGTATAGTGTTATTCCTTGGTTGACAAAGCAAACTTTTATTTTCTCAATTCATCATCTTGGATGAATATATTTTCAAGGGTGAGCAACCCTTTAGGCAACTTGTTTGTTTTTAATTATACAATCTGGTCATCATACTTCTATAAATTCTTGTCTTGGTTCCTTGAGGAAAATTTAGCTTCCTCTTGTAATAATATGACAATCTAACTATCATCTTCATATACTTTATAATTATTATGGTTGTCTAGGATAGAAGGTCTCACAACTACCTTGATATGTGATTGATTATTTTCCCTTTTTATGTCATCTGGGATACTGAATTGTGACCCAATAGTAGCCAACCTATTTGAATGCTTGTTGTTATTTATTGATCTGGACCAAATATTGAAGGCTTGAAAGTCTTCAACTAGGTCCCATACTCTATTCTTATATGACCTAAGTAATGGTTTTTTGCATATATTAAGTCCCCTTGGTGAAATACTAGTTCACTATCTCCAAAAACTTGTAATGAATTGACCTTCATCTTTCTTGCCCATTTCAAACCATATAATAATGATTCATATTTAGTAGAATTATTGGAATAAACAAAATAAAAATCAAGAGAAGAGAAATAACTTTGATTGTATAGATAAATTAACATCATTCTATCTCTAGTACCATGTTTGTTCCTAGATCCATCAAAATATAACTACCACAGTCCATCACTAGGCTAATCATACTTAATTAATGTTAGAATTGGTGCATAATTTTCATGAAGATAATAGACACCAAGTGATTATTTAATTAAATTTTAGGGATAATTTCTATGAAAATTAGAGTCATCCCATTCATCAAGGAAAAGATCTGAGACTCCATCTAGAGGTGATTTAGATTCCATCTCACTATTTTCTACTACTTTGTTTGAGATAACATAATTAGTGTTCACCATACTTGGCATATATGGCTCCAAATGAAAAGTTAAAATAGGTTTATAAAATATTGTCACCTTAGTACCATAATTGGTTCTAAACATTAAATATGTCTAATCAATTGAAAAATATCCTCCAATCTTTGAAGTAAAATCTCTTGACAGGCACATGGAAAAATAGTGAGGTAGATCCACTATAACTACATCTTACTAAATAAAAACATTGGGGAAATAATGTAATGTTAGTTTTAGGCCTTTGATTATGCTTAATATCTTTATTGGTGAGCCATATAATTATAATATCGTTTGGTATTTGGCTCATAGATAAGACCAAGATTGTTTGTAACTTGTTTGGGTATGACAGTGCTACTAGCTCCACTATCTACCATACAATTATGGACTAAGTAGTCACATACTATCAAAGATATAAAAGAGAGGGGTTTTATTTTATTTGACATTAGTTTTTTCCATCTTTTTCATGTTATCTATCTACTAATTAGGTTACTTGATTTGTTGGTCTGAATTGGCCAAGATAGCTCCTTATTTCTTAGTTGGTTCCTTAGATACCTTAAGATATAAAATTTATATTGAATAACCATGTCATTTTTCCATATAATGGTAAGGGAATCCCAAATGCTAATACTAACATTTTTTTTCTTCATTTAATTTATAATGTTAAAATATGTTTCATTAACCTTTGGCTACAATTTCTAAGCCACTAGCTATTCTCTAGTTAGGGGTATTTAGGGAACCTTCACTATCTCTATATTTTAAATCTTATATGATATAGGAATAACAACTTGATATTTGACACTCTTTGAAATAAAACTAGGAACACTAGAAGTATTACTCACATCTTTAGCTTCCTTAACTGATTTTTTTATATCTCTAGTCAGAGCTGCCACTTCATGATTTATGTTGTTAGTTTCACCAACTTGGTTGAATGTAATTGATCATAAAAATGACAATTAACATTGAAAGCATTATGATATCCTAGAACTTGTTGATATTATCCTTGTATTTACATATTCATGTCTTGATACCAGCCACCTTGAAGAGAAAACTCTTCTTGTGTCATTTATGGCATGGTAATATCTTGTGATACTAAGGCTTGATTTTGAGTGTCATTTAGATTAGAAGGCCACCAACCTAGATCTTATACCAAGTTATTTTGAGGAAAAATAAATTTTAAATTGGAAGGTATATTGGGATCAAGGTTTACATATGGCTTAGTTTGGGTTATGGCTCCTTGATTTTGATAAGGTTTCATATTGTCTTTGAAACCTTGATAAGGAGGTCTTTGGTTATTGAAAGAATGATAATTACTCTAGTTTTGTTACTGATAAGATCTACCTTGGTACTATTATCTCTTGAGTGGAACAGTCTCATTTCCAAAATATTGTAACATGATTTTTATATCACCAATCTCACTATATTGATTATGAGGGGATAAAACTTGGATTTTTGGAGATGTAATAGGGGATATAGATGGAATCTAAAGAACTTGAGGAGGAGGAATAGGTTGAAATTATATGAATATCGGAACTAAAGGCTTTGAAGCAAGTTTAATATCTTGTATTAATTTATTTTGTACTTCGATTACAATTTCATAGGCATTTGGCAAAGTATTACCTCCCATAGACTGTATCATGCCACTTATATCAGAATTAAAGGCCTTAAAATAGTACAAAAATGCATAATCTAGGTATGGCCTAACTAATTCAAGTATTTTAGCCTATGTCTTTTAGAATATGAGGTTAAAATTAGATAGAAATTCATGGGGGTACCTTTTTATGGTAGTTTGTTGTTCAACCAAAGATAGATGTTCTAACTTTTATTTAAGTTGCTTAACTAAGGTTGCACCTAACTCATCCCAAGTAGAAATGGAGGTCAAAGTAATATTCCTATACCATTGCAATGTTTTTCGTTTAAAGGAAGCAACAAATAATGTGATAGCCATATTATCTTGAGTAACATTATGAATAGAACATAGATTGACAACATCTTGGATATGTTCAATAGTAGTAGTTTTATCTCATTTTATATAGAAGAAAGGGATAATTTTTAGGGTAGACATAGGAATGTCATCATATTGGGCCAAATTCAGTGGATTACCCTTATTAAATGGGACAAACACTTGATTCTTGATAACCATTTGGGTAAAAAGGATTTGGCTTATGGGATAATAGATTGGACTAAAAAAATAGAATGACCAATAAATGAATGTTACTTTGGAGGATAAGGATTGTACTATTGAATATTGATTTTTATAAGAAGTATAAGGTAATTCAATATGTTTAAAAGGATTACCTTTACTTGATGATCTTGTTGTAATTTTTGGCATGAAAACACTATTTGGAAGATGTTATTAATTATGCAACTTGAAGGATCTTAAAAATTTGATGATGGTATATCTCTCCTGATTCTACAATGTATTCTTCTCAATATTCAAACTTAAATTATACCAAAGAATCTGTGTCCTACTAGGCATGCCAAAACTATTGGGGTTCTAGATTTACACCCTAGCTAAGTAAGGGGATTGTTCAGATCTTCCTACTTAAATATAGTCTAATATGGGACTGATCCTAGGCTATGGGTATCCTAATATTAGATCATAACTCTAGAGAAGGCCAAATTCCTTATGGATCTATCATGTATACTAAACCTAAACTAGCACTTGATTAGAAAAGGAAGAGATTTTCTGACAATAACTTATAAAGAATGTAAAAGAGGTGATGTACCAATGATTTGATCACTCCAACTCACAAAATACACACTATGAGATAATTTCAAGACCAAATAACATAAATATTAAAAAAATATTCTTGTATAAGGCATTGATCAGTTATCAAATGAGTAAGAGATGGTAAATATCCACTTTCAATCTTGACAATAAACTATAAATTACACTTATAATGACCTATAAGAACTAACAAACACTTCCTGAAGGCAAGAAAAACTCAAACATAAGAAAATAACATACATTCACTTAACCAAGTACATGAATTCATAGAAACACACTTCAATCCAACTTAGAAAAGGATGGAATTTAGTCTTTATTGCATCAAAAAGGTATCACAGTAAAAATTTCAATAGAGTCTAGTCATACTAAAAAGAGGGATAGAGGGATCAATTTTAAGGCTTAGAAGCCTTCATTTATAGAAAAAGGAAATAGAGAGAAAGAGATATGCAGTGAAAAAGGCCCAACTACTTTTTATGGATTAGAACTCTCAAGGATGCTAACTTAGGGTCTTATCAATAAGGAAAAAATTTTATAAAAGAATTGAATGCTTATTATCCTTATCCATCCACTCGATGTCTTCTTGAAACTTCATGATATCATCTAATGATCCATTAACAAGGATCATGTCTTGGAATTGGAAAACTTATACTACATATGCTTTAGGTGGCCAATTATATCTACTCATTAAAAAGTAACCCTGATGATAGGCAAGACACATCTCACTATGATCATGTCTACATCTACATTTGTTCCAAGAAAACTAATCTTAGATCATTGGTTTTCATACATTCATAATATTAATAGAAAACCTATAAAATATTTGACCTTGCTTCACAAACATTAGTTTCTATATTAGGTTCAAATGACCTAGTTTACCCATATAGAGCTCTACTGGCAATGCTTGGTCCTGCTAATTCCATCTAGATCATATTTGAGCTCTAGTTCTTTTACATTTACATGCCTTAGTCAAAAAGTGCCTTGTTGGATTTTATTGAAAATGTCTAGGTTTGTCTTTGTTTGATTGGCCATAAAAAACTAAATCAACTCATTTAATTATGCCTAGCTATCTTTATTTTTATTGGTTCCATATTTTTTTTTGACTCCTTTGATCCATCTCACTCTGTTGATCACTTTTCCATGATTAAATGCATGCCATTGATTTAACTGGTCCCATTATCCTACTAGTCTCTGCTCATCATTGGATCTTTTATAAGATCAAACATAGATCATTGATTTAGCTTAGACCCATCCCTTTGTCAATGAATGTGCACCATTGGATCCTGGTTTGATGATCCCATACCATGGATCATATCCAAATTCTATATCTTTAAGGGCTTTAACTTGGGGACCTTTTGACCTATTTGACTCTAGCATGGGTCATTAAATATCATGTGTTAGCATATAAGCTCAAGTGGATCATTAGATCTCAACCAGATAAAACCTTTTAAGGACCTTTTGAACCCATATGGTTACTTATTGTGGCCTAAATTTTAAATTCATTTGAATGCCTTATTGAATTCCTAAATTCAAGTATGCCACTAGATATTTGTTCAGATTGAATGCAGATCATCGATCGTGAACCCATTTGAATAAAAATGGATATTTTCCTCAGCTTGAAATTTGACATCTACGTGAATGTATTTGATGTTTGTATGACCATCATTTCATATTTTAAAACTAATGGTCATATTTTGTGCCTAAATTTGACACTTGTGGGTCATCCTAGACTTTTTGAATTCAAATGGCTATTTCTTATATCCTGAATTTGATGCTTACACAACTGTTTGGATCAAAAACTTCATGGGCTATTTCCTTTGGACCTTTCACTATAATTTTGTTTGGGGCACCTTCCTTGAAAAATACCCTTTCAAAACCTTGAATTAGACCATTTTCATAAGAAATAACCCTTTGGGAAAATTGTATAGGGTACTTTCTTGCAGAAATATCCTTTGGGACTTTGTCTTGAGACAATTTGTCTAAAAGAAAATAACCTTCAAAAAAAATGTATAGGACCATTCCATTGAAAATTGACCTTTTGGGACTTTTGAAAACGGACCACTTACCTATATAATGACCCTTCAAAATTTCTATTTTATTCACTTTCTTAAAAAAAGACCCTTTGGGAAAATGTTTTCGCCACTTGACTCGAAGAAGATATCCTTCAAAAAAAGTGTTTAGGACATTTTTATTGAAAAAAATACCCTTCATGATTTTTGTATTGGACCACTTTCCTATAGGATGACCCTTTTAGAAAATTTATAGACAATTTTCCTGAAAGAAATAACACTTAGCCTTTTTTTGATGCAGATAATTTCTTTGAAAGAAATTGGTCTTCAAAGAGATTATTGAAAAATAATTTTATAAAATAAATAGGTCTTTGTATTTTGCTTCAAACATTTTTTCTAAAAGAATTCATACCTTGGAAAACTTTATCTCAAACAATTTATCCAAAAGAATTAAACAGTTAGCCAAAAAAGGGTCTTGAAAGAATTAGCTTAACAAAATAAAAGACTGAAAGAATTTGCTTGAGAGAATGAACACTTAGACAAATAAAAGGTCTAAAATATTTCCCAAGTAAAGACTTAGTCCAAAACATTTTTATATTAGATTTTACTTGAACTGCACTTGAAATGTTTCTTGATCCTTGAAGGTTCAGACACTATGAAAATCTACTCAGATACCTGCTCTTTGTAATTGTAGAAAAAGAGGATCATGCTCATTCCACTAAATTCTTGGAATAGTCATATTTTTGGTATGTAGACCCAATTTGGTCAACATCTTAGGTGATTTGGATAGGCAACAAGCCTAGTATGCTTGAGAACTCAGACCATATACATGACTATTGACTCATTTATAGATAATACATGGACCATTTACATGACTAAAAGATAACCTTTTTACTTGCAAAGATAAAATAATTCCAACAAATAATGAAATAAAAAAAAGTTGAAAGGGAAACTAATCTAATAAAATAAAGGTAGCTAACCTATTAAAAAATTATGCAACACAACACACTTATTTGGGAGAAAATAGAAAGGAAACTAAATGTATTAGAAAAATAGTTAGAGAAAAATAAAAAACAACTAACTATATACAGGAGACTTAACTTCCTTAATAGAAGTGCTTGAGATGTATCCCATTGACTAGGATAGGAAGCTCTTCACCATTCATCCTTATGATCTAGAAAACATTGTGAAATTTATAACTAGAGACTATATATGGACCACTCAAGAGAGAATTAAATTTTGTGTGCTTTCCTGGCTTAGCTCTGTTCTTATCCCACTTGATGACCAAATCTCCTTCTTGGAAAGCTCTTAAAGAAGTTCCTTTATCAAAATATCTCTTTGTCAATTCTTTATGGGATTCTATAGACAACATTAATTATACCTTGTCTTTTCTCACTCCATGAGCTCACCATATCTTATTTCCATTGGCTCATTCTCCAAAATCTCAAGCTGATGCATTAATTCCAAAGTAGGGAATTCAAGAGAAATAGGAATTCTTGCTTCCTTACCGTATACTAGCTTGTATGGATAATTGGCTATGGAACTCTTATAGGTGATCTTATTAACCTATAGAACTGAATTTAAGTTGATATGTAATGATCTCTAATTATCTTCTATAGTCTTCCTGATAATCTTCAACAAATTATTTTTGGTAGACTCAGTCAGTCCATTGCCTTGTGGATAATAGTTTGATGAGGTAGTAAGGAAAAAATATGTTGAACTACCCACTAGCTGATCTTAGGTCCTACAAAATCCATAGCATTATCATAAATTATAGTTTAAGGGATGCCAAATCTGGCAAGCTAACCTTCATGAAGTTTAAAACACTAGTTTCATTAGATTTTTTTTATGCTACTACCTTTGTCCATCTGGTAAAATAATATGTAGTAGTTAGGATCCACTTGTATCCTAAGCTTGAACTAGGATTAATAAGAATAATAAAGTCTAATCCCCATTAGACAAAGGCATGATTCACTAAAATTTGTTGGAAAGGTAAGGTTGCAAGATTCACCTTTCAAACAAACATGACACACTATCTATATTTCCTAGTCCATGCATGGAAATCACCAAATAAACTTGGCCAGTAATACCCAAATATCATTATCTTTTGGGTTATGATCTTTGATGATTAATGTCATCCACCATGTCCATAATGAAACTATTCAAGTAACCTCTATATTTGACCTAGTTCTATGCATCTTAGAAATATGCCATTGATATCATTTTTGAACAATACATTATCAACAAGAAGAAAAGGAATTGACAACAATCTAAAATATCTCCTCTATGAAGATTCAGATGAGAAGGATAAACACCATCTTATAGATACCTTACCATATCTTGAAACCAACTGGGAGAGGAGGTCTGATCACTTAAAACTTCTTCATCATTTGACACCATAACTAGCTCATTAGTCTCCTACAAGTCTTGGGCTAGATGTTCACAAAGTCCTTTTCCTCTAACCAGCTTTGTGACCTTGATCTCAACGTCATATTTCATGAACTTGGTTATCTAACCAAATCTCTTGTCATTTATATATTTATTTAGAATAAAATATTTAACACTTGGATGTGTAACCATAAAATGTATCTTATTATAGGATAACAAGTACCTAAATTTTTTAAGAGACCTTATGATTGAAAGAACATGATTCTAAAAATAATAATACCTCATTTCATATTATTCTAAGCCTTGAATGAAAAAGTCTATTGGATTTTCTAAAGTCTTTTTATTCTACTGCATGAGAATACCTAAAATTGTGTCAATGTTAGCATAGTTGTATAAGAAGAAATCCTTTGTAAAGTAAGGGTTTAGGAGTGTAGGGACACCGGCTATATCTTTCTTTATGTATTCAAAACTTATTACTCCTTATTTAGACCAACTAAAAATCTAATATTTATTTATCATAGCTATGAGTAGCCTAGCTAAAGTAGTAAAATTTAAAATGTATCTCCTTATGAAGTTGATCTAGGCCTAAAAAGCTTTACAAGGCTTTATTTTGCCTAGGAAATGAAAGTACAAGAATTGATTCTATCCTATCAGGATTTATTCTTGTACCATTTTTTGAAATGACATGTTCATATATAGTTTAAAGATCATACCATTTTTTTAACCCTTATTCATTGAGTAGAATACTTCATGAACTATCATTATGCTTTTAGTGACCTGCTTACCATGGAAAAATCCTCCTTGTTATTATTAGTTGATCAAAGGAAGAAGTGGTTGGATCCTTAGGGCTGAAATATTAGTAATTTTTTATATAGGGTGTTTCATAAGCTTATGTGTCTAAAATATTGAAAATATTTTCTCCTTATTTTTTAGTTATCAATACTAAAAAGTATTGTTTATTTCTCTTAATTATTATTGGTTGTCAAAATTATTCTATTGATGCAACAACATTTGGATAAACAATCTCCCAAAAATGTATAAAAAATTTATGTGGAAGTCCATATAAACCCAAGGCTTTTTCTCCTCCCATATGAAACACCACAAATCTAACTTCTTCATTAAAAACATGACTTGTTAGAAAATCCTATCCATCTGGGAAAGAATATGAGGGATGGTTTATAATATGTTATTTTATACTATTGGGTTACTCTCCACTTCACCAGTTAGTTTTTAATTTTTTTTTACCTTTCCTATCTTTTTAATTGTATACTTTCCCCCTTTTTACTATTCATTTCTCCCTATTTTTATGATTGTTTTGTCATTTATCACTTTTTACCATTTTACATACCTTTTATTTTATTTTCCACCTTTATATTTTACCCTCTTTTACCATTTTATTTTCCAACATTATTTTCTTTTCTATTCCTTCATGGTTTCCTTAAAAATTTCAACATTTTGAATATTAACTAGGTTCTAGTCTCCCACCTTCCACCTGCTTGATTAATTGTACAAGTCTCACAACGTAGTAACCAATCCAAAATTTATCATAGTAACAAGTATTGAATTCATTTCTTTGGATAAGTCACCTTGTATTTTTTCACTCCACTTCACCAAGCTATCATGTTTTTGTTTTTAACTTGGTAAAAATTCATTTTTATCATTTTTTCCCCAAAATTTCTCTTTTCTCTCTCTCTCTCTCTCTCTCTCTCTCTCTCCCTCAAATTTGTTTTGTTTTGATTTTTTTTTTTTTTTTTAATTTTTATTTTTCCACACACACACACACACACACACACACACACACACACACACACACACACACACACACACACACACACACACACACACACACACACACACACACACACACACACACACACACACACACACACACACTTGTATTTTTTAATATCTTAACTTATTATGTATGCCCTAAGACTTATGCCACTCACATACACTTTGTGCTCTACACCTATTAAATTTTTTATATTAATGGTTCATGATGTCAATATATGTTCCACAAAATATCTTTCTCTCCATGTAATCTTA
Organism: Torreya grandis; assembly: GCA_037957365.1. Lineage (NCBI taxonomy): Eukaryota > Viridiplantae > Streptophyta > Pinopsida > Cupressales > Taxaceae > Torreya > Torreya grandis. The sequence continues at coordinate 2,077,759 of JARHVA010001461.1, read as the reverse complement.
AATTTTACTAGTTTATAATATTTAATATCTTATAAAAATACCCTATCTCCTACCAAAAACTCAATTTTAATTTTTTTTCATGCTAGGAATTTTAATTCTCTCTTCTTGAATTTTATTATATGTTTCTATAGACCATTTTCATCCATTTTTTCCAATAATATCAATATCTACTTGACTAGATCATATTTGTTCATTTTAAATCTTATTTCCATCCTCAAACTTGGAAAAATGTATTCTAGAGGAACTATGACATGTAATCCATACACCAACTAAAAGGGAAATTATTTGTTTAATATTTTATATGTTTTGAAATATGCCTAGAGTACTACTAGAATATTTAGATCCCAATTCATTATTTTTGTATAATTTATATTGGTTGACATCTCTATTAATTTGGTAAAATCCTATGTGGTACTATTTTTAGAGGGTGGTAAGGTTTTCTCCTATTATGGGCTATGATAAAATTCTAGAATAATTATTATATATTTTTTTGATGAAATACTTCCCTTGAGGACCAAAACTACAATATGATTTTTTATTATAAATGTTTTGGTGTGATATTTTTGATAAAATCTTTTATATGTATCTATTTTACCCACCTCATTAGGTATTATGTGTTGGTTAAAATAAAACACTATTGAATCTTTCTTTCCATAAGATTTAGATGATTGATGAAGTCGATGGCCCTTTTTTTGAATGAAACCAATCTCAACACAAGTATTAGTGGAATTTCATCTCTTGAAGTATGCTTTTCTACCCTTTAAAATATGTTATATGTGTATTTAAGGAAAATATGATCAAAAACATATATATCCTTTAATATAGGAAAAGGTATACGATCATATTAAATCCAACATACATACAATCATGTCATTTCAAAAATCCATATGGGTTAATAAGCAATAGATGTGATAATTAATGTATCAAGGAAATAATTATTATTTCTATACAAGGAATTCTTAAATAATTCAAATCTAGATCCAAGATGTAAAAGAGATAAGATGAAGAGAGATAAATACCATTAGGTAGTAACCAAGATGTATCTAATCTAAAAGGTTGTAACCAAGAGGTACCTAAAGTAGAAGGGTAATAACTAAGAGGTGAAAATAAAGTAACAAAACATACAAAGAGAATATAATCCAACAAACACAAACTATTACAAGCATGAGAGATAATAACATACCAATATAACACACACACACACACACATACATACACCAAAATAAATATATAAGGAGTATAGGGATATGAATACTTAACTTGGGTTGAATTTTGGCTCATCAATCACCCCCTTGGATCAAGTGGCACCTTGTATGAAAATTTTAAAGTGTAATATAAGATGGAAATAATAATAACTAAGTATTATTAGTTGGGGAATCCATATACTATGTTTACAATATTGATTCAACATATTTTTATTGAATCTCAAGTACATTATGTAAACTAGCCTTCCACAAGTGCAAGCTCCTAATCCCCAATTCCTCTAATTTTTAATATTGTAAAAATGGGGTTTTTTAACATATGGACCCAACATTATACAATAAATAAATTAAAAAGGCCCAAATATTCCAAATATACATTAAGATATTCTTATTAAAACTAAAAATCTATAAGCCAATAACTAAACAACATAAAAATAACAATAAAATATAACTTGAATCAATGAAATATAAAACAATATTTAGTCCTCTTGGCCTCCAAAGGTCTCTTTCCAATTGACCATCATCCTCTTCAAGGATCTATCTATGTTTTTCACCACTTGAGGATCGTAATTCCTTTTATTATTACTAAGGTGGATTTTATTTTATGAACATAAAAAATTGTATGTATTTATTATGACAAATGATGATAAAGGACCCTATATAGACATATCAAAACCTTAAAACCACCAATAAAAATTATTCAACATAATAAGTCTGACCATAGCCATATTGTAAAAATAGAGTATGTCTTTAGCCTAAATAATGATGTTAGCCAACAAGGGGAGAAATACTATAAAAAATATTTGGTCAGGATAACAAAATTGAAGAGAAGTATGTAAACATGAAGAATATGAGGGAAGAGGAAATTAAGAAAAATAAAGGATAGAATGATTAGATGATGATGAAAGAAGGAAAATATAATAGATGATCATTGAGGGAATATATCAAAAGGAACCACAAACCAACCCTCCCCAATATCTATGCACTCTTTAGTATGTGAAATCAGGGATATTAATGTGCCCATAATTCCTATAATATAAATTATTAGTAAGTGAAAAATATAGGTGTATACATATGCTCCAACTGAATCTCATCATGTGTTATAATAATGTAACACAATATGGTACTTTGGGAAAGAACATAACATCCACTGAGATAAAATCAAGAGATGTAATAAATGTATCATAAATATGAGATAAATGAAAGTAAATAAATAAAATTATGTACCTTCACTTACATATCTAGACTAAAAATGATGATATACAATGATAGAGTGGTACTAAGATAACTATTGCAGGTTAAACATATAGCATACTAATGTAAGGTGATAAAATGGTACTTAGATTTTTTAGACCTAAAAAATAGGAGAAATTTTTAATTTTATATAAAAATATTCTATTAGTAACACAAAATTCCTTTTGATGCCAAGATTATAACACTTAATTTGGTTCGACAAGAGGACACATGGAATAAATCTATGGTCAAAATATAGAATCTAAAAGATAATTTTTTAAAATTTTGAAAATTCAAAATTCAAAATTTGAAAGCCTATAAATAAGAGGTCATGTATATTCATTTATTCATTGTCATTTCTATATTTTGAAATTTTGAGAGATCTGGGTGATCATTTATAACACACACAAAGAGGCATGAGATAGAGAACACCAATGTAGAAATAAAGGAGGGTGTGGGTCTTTTCACAATAATTATTGAGGTAGGTTTTATATTAAATTATGTAATGGTTAATATTTTATATTATAAAAAATGGATTCTAGAGCAAATCCATCTAACGAAAAAATATTTAAAAGGCATCAAACCAAAGAAAAAATAGTACAAGTTAATGGGTTTGTGTTGAAATGTAAATATGTTTAACAAATTATGTTTAGGAGTAATTAATAGCTTGGAGTGACTACATAAAATCATTAATTTTTTATGTGATGTTTTATAGATAATAAATTAAATCATGGCTTATACCATTTTGTTAAAAACACCAATGAATTGGATTTCTAGGAAATGATCAATGTAGTAAGGCAAAAATGGTCATTGAATTTCAAAATTCATTAGATGGAGAATTTATATTATAAAAATGGCCAATGAAGTAAATGAAGTAGATTTGTTTTGATGATGTACTATCATAATGGCTGACAAATCAAAAATCAAACACATAGTTGATGACACACTATCAAAATGGTTGATTTAGTTTTTTTTTCAATTTTTTTGGTGTAATTTTATATTTTACTTATTTTTTTATGAAGTTTATTTAAAAAAATATTAATCTACCTTATTTGTTTAATATTTTTAAAACATAAAGGCAAGATTGATTATGGTATACTTTAAATTCTATCTAGATATCACATTTTCTATTAAGACTATCATTAAAGGATATGGCTCTAATGATTAGTGTCATAATTAATGGTATCATGGAGCTATGCTAGGTAATATTAGATGTTTATATGTTCATGATGTTTTTATATTATGGTAGACTATAAAAAAACCTTCATATGGGTGGTGGGATGCCTATAGAGGGACACCAATGATCTATGATATTTTAGACATAATGGGATGTTGGGTTAGCTTAGTATCACCCACATACATACATTTTATGATTATTGGATGCATTTATAGTTATGATTCTAGACATATATATGGAAATTATGGGCATGTTGTAGATATGAGTATTGTGTCACAAATCAAGTCAAGTGGAGGTGTACCATTATCTGATATTACAATGTGATAAGAATCTTTAGGGCGGGACACAATATACAAAAAGGGTTTATGCATGTGAGTGCAGATAGTGAAAAAATTCTATTTTTTGCATAAGGGACACCTAGTAATAGGGAAAACCATTTTATTTTCCTATTGGATATATGAGATGTTCCCAATGTATCATACAATTGGGTACCAATGTCAATTACATATTAATTTCCCCAATTTAGGGCTTGGAGCCTCTAATGAGGGAACAAATAGACTATAATAATTTAGAGATACTATGTAGGGATACCATCACTTATATTCCCTATAGAAGTAAAGTGGCTATTTGATTGGCATGGCCATCTAAAATACACACTAGAGTATTGAACATGCAAGCCACTTTAATTAGTGGATAAAGCTAGGTGCTTGTGATATATTTTGTGAGATCTTTGTACTACCAAAAAAAAAATACTAGAATTGATCTCATATAAGGTAATACATGATAGATATCCATGGGGGATAGGAATGTAGGGACAAAACTATAGGTCCCATTTTTGAGACCTTGACATGCTCCTCAACCTCATGGGAGGAGACAACATTGGAAGATGAAGGTGATATTAGCCACATTGATAGAAAAAGATGTAGGGATTCATAAAAAAGATGTACTTTAGGAACATGTGGCTACCCCATATAAAGTGGTATAGATAGAGGATGCTCAATTATGGAGGAGATAGTGGAGACTGTGGTGAATAACATCACCAACTATGGTGGTATGGAGAGGGAGGTAGGTGGTATCCCTTATGGCATGACAAAAATATAAAGATGATGAGGAAAATTATGAGTTAAAAAATATTCATTAAGATATGGAAAATATCAATGAGGAAAGTATACATATAGGTATAAATATTGATTAATTTGGATCACCATATTATTTTGAGTTATAAATAGTCATGCTAGAGAATAAGATAGAGATAAATTTAATTTTTGGTAGACTAATGACTAATGATTATTTTTATGGAGTTTTTATATGAGAAACAAGATGAAAATATATGATCGAGGCCATAGGTAATGATATATTGTATGGAATTTTTCCTTATAACGAAACATTGGTTATGCTAGATCTAGTGGCACCATATGCAGTGGATCATGTTAGTTCATTTAGACTCATCATAAAGGAAACTTGAGTGATATATTGATAAAACCATTAGGAGAAGATGACATGCTATTTTTAAAAGTCAAAATAACACATTAATCCTTGATAGTAGGCTATAAAACATATCAGCTACCATGCTAGCTACAATGGAGATAGAGAGAACACTAGCAGCCAAAGTCAGTTAAATATGTGGATAGGCTAGGCTTAATGATATATGCCAGAATTATGATCTAGGATTGAATCCATAGTGTGATACCACATAGAGATTGGATCAAAGCATAGTGTATCCCTTGACCCACATAGGAGGGAAGGTGGTTTATAGCCTTTTGATGTATAGTTTTTGAATAAATTGATGTATAAAACATTACATACACACACACAACTTAGGCTTAGTGATATATGCCAAGATTATGATCTAAGACTCAATATTTAGCAAGATATCACATAGATATTGGATCAAAATATAGTGTATCCCCTTAACCATGTATGAGGGAGGTGGCTTATAGCCTTTTGATGTATAGTTTTTGTATAAAATGATGTAGAAAACATTTTACAAACATGTGGCATTAATTTTGTATTATTCTCTACACGGGTGAGTTGATGTGATATTTAATAATATAAAATTATATAATGATTTTATGTTTTTTCACATGTTTTATTATCTTATAACAAATGTGAGCATGTATATACAAATAATGAAAGGGAAAACATAAAAATGACATCTAAAACCAGTAGATATAAACATTTAGCAAACAAAAGATATGCAATAATGGAAATTTTTTTACAAGACATCAAATCTAAGTAGATAGGAAGAAAATAATAAAAAAAATAATATGTGTGAAAATGGAAACAAAATAAAATTTAAGTAGATAAAATAAATCTAACAAAATAAGAGATGTTCAAAAAATGAAATGCAAAATATTGTCAAACATTCAATGTAAATTGATAAAAAATAGATAAAGGATAGGTAAAAGGATGGAAAATGGTAGTAAAAAATAAAATTTAAGTAGATAAAAATAATAAAATAATATAATATATATAAACAAGTTAGAGGCTATAAAACATCTAATGTAAATAGATAAAAATAATCTAAACAAACAAAATGTGTAAAATAGAAGCAAAGAAATGAGTGAAAAAATTTCTCACCCTAGAATGTCTTATAGGAGGACACAACTAATGAGGCCCAAAATGGTCCTTCATATTGATTCTTAGTATTTTATAAAATACCTCCCTATGTTTCTAATCACACTCCTTTAGCCTACAATATGTTGATATATGAAAATATTATATGAATAATGTATATATATATATATGTGTGTGTGTGTGTGTGTGTGTGTGTGTGTGTGTGTGTGTGTGTGTGTGTGTGTGTGTGTGTGTGTGTGTGTGTGTGTGTGTGTGTGTGTGTGTGTGTATGTATGTATATACATTATTTTTTTAAAATTAATTATCTTTATGTAAAATAATATGATTTAATGGATTGAATGTTTAAGGTATTACTAATGGGAAGTGAAGAATGTAGAATATAATTACTAAAATGTGTTTTATACCTATAACTATGAATAATAAAATTCTCTTTTAAGTTATTGGCAACCTGTATCAATTGAATGTGTGCACCTATAACAATTAGATGTGCACATGTAACAACTAGATTTATACCCATAACAAATATATGTACAATTATAGAAATTAGATATACACCTATAACATACATGTGAGGTACTTGTATCAATTATGTTTACTAACATCCAAATATTATGATATACATTTCTTCTTATCCATGTTATGTAATAAATATAAAGGAATCTAATTATTCTCAATGGGAATACCACTTAATCTATCACTTCTATGAGGTGTAAAAATATTTTTTTAGAGTGCATAAAATATGAAATTAAAATGATAAAGATTGATATGATTAAACAATTTATCAGATTTAAAAACTTAGGATAAAAATTGGAAACAAATAAAGAAGGATAGAAACACTTGAAACATCTATGGTTAGGGTTTTGAAATAGTTATAAAATATATAGGTTCACTAACATATTTTATAAAAATTTGGAATTAAGAGATATTAAATCCTAGTTAGACAAACTACTGTGCAAAATTAAAATGTTAAAGATATGAAATAAATGACACAAATTGATGTGGAACTTACTAAATCTAGGAATATACTAAATATGGTAAGTACAAATGAGAACAAAAACTTAGATAGAAAATTGAGATGTATAGTATATCTAGAAATAAAATGATAAGGAGGTTTTGTTGACTGAGTGCATATCTGAAATAGGACTTGGCAGGGTCTCTATATATGAACATTATAATTTAAAAGTAGAGTAGTGTGATGTTATCCTTAGGGAGTGTCAATGTTTGACAAATAAAAAAGATATGAAATTTTTGTTGTAGGTTCACCTTCACTTATGTGTTCTATGGACTATGTGGGAGATTCCAATCTATTATGAAAATAACTATGTATCTCCTCCTTCACTTTAAACCCTATCTCAATGATTTAAGAGGAAAAATAAAACCATGGAATAAAAGGGGTTAGTGTTTGGATTTGTACTTGACCTCAACACCCTCTATGTTGAGTGATAACTACATAAAAATACTATGAAGAGGGAGTAATCTTCATGTAATTATCTTATTGCTATGGTGGTGTGTGTGAAATACTGGTGCAAAATTCTAGATGTTTGTGAAATCTTGGTGTGATTAAGTGTTTCAACCATTACTTGTGACCATGGATTCATAATTTATCTCAAGGATAATAAGGTTGAATGTAATCAAAATTAGGATAAATAGAGAATTTTCTCTCAATATTCAATTATAATTATGGTTATTTTTAATTTGAAGCCTTTTGTGTGCAAAATGGTTTGAAATATTATTAATAGTGATATTTTTGGAATTTTTTTAGATGGATCTTGATACAATTTGAGGATGACCCATTTCATGAATTTTAAAGTTGGAAATTGGCCATTATTTATGTGAGGATAATATCAATGTATTTAGATAAGAGATTAGTACACTATTGTCTAATTAGGGTGATGTTGTCCAAGGAGCACATACACTTGATTCAAGTACCAAGAGTAGTATGTGGGTGAGCTTAAATTGCTTTCAATGTTGAATAGGGAAATTTTGGAGTGAATGAGTAATCCATATAGAAAGTGAAATAAAGTGGTTAAAAGGCCTTGAAATAAGTCACGAGTTAAGTGTGTAAAAAGGGTGTTCACAAGTGCAATGTTTTAGCTTAAATGTGAATTTATGTGTATTAAAAAATGAGGAGGAAGATAATTTTTTTTCAAGTTAATTTAATTAATTTTATCATCAAAGGAATAGAATTTTTTTGGTGGGACATTCTTGATAAGCTCAAGGTGGCCATGATAACCTCTCAATGAGTTGATGAGAGAGTTAAAGTGTTGTTATTCTTAGAAAGGGGCACTCGTGAGATCATTAATGGAAGGTATTTGAAAAAAGCCACATTATTGAAATTTATCAAAATCACAAGTGTTGGTATTGATTTAAATTTTTTAGTTATATCTAAATTATGGGAATTTGATGCATTGACATGCAAAATAATAAATGGCCCTCATGCGGTGAGTCCAAGGGTGACCAAAAAAGATATTATAGGAAAGGTCAAAGTTGAAGATCATAAAATTAACCCTACATATTCTAGGAGGTACTATGATAAGAATAAAAATGTACCCCATGGGTGGTATTATTATTAAATCACATCCTTGGAATGTGCTTTAAGTTTTTTTTTTGGTTAATTTTTGAATATCCAAAGGATTTGATAAATTATAAAGAGGCAAAAAAGTGTTAGAACCTTTGTAAAAGAGAGATGTTTGGAATTGGATTGTAATAAAAGGTGAGGATCATCCACATGAAGAGGGTTTTAATATATAATCATATATTAGACTAGAAACTTAACATATAAGGATTGATCTATGGTTTTATCAAATTCAATTACAATGCTTCACATGTTTCATTATACTTTTTGTCATAACTAGGAAAGATAACTTATTTCCACATAGTAGTTGGTTGATATATGTTAATATCAAAGAGAGTTTGCACCAAAAAATTAAATGTATAGGATAATTGTGCATGAGATAAATGAAGGGAATTCGACTAGGGAGCTTAGAATTTTTTTCATTGGGATCCCACTCTTCAAAGCTGGACTATACTTTCTGTAGCTGAGAAATAAAGGATTGAGTGATATTAGGTTTGGCCTTTGAAGGGACTAGATCTATTTTTTTTTTCCATTTGAAATATTATAATGGTATAAAGATGAAATTAATATTTTAAAACTTCATTATCCCAATTAATAACTTGGATAAGATTCATAAGACATTATCAACATGACTAATGAAGCTACAAAGAAACATGTAAAATTATGAACTTTGGCTGGGTTGATGATGTAAAAAATTACTATTTTTTATTCTAATATTTTTGGGGGATAAGGCACATAAAATTGACCTATATAATAGGATTTAACTATTATGTAAGTTTTATAGGTGACTATAAATTGATTTTGAGTGTTAGACACAAGATTAACACAAGTGATAATACACTTCATTATGTTAAACTATGGTTTCCTCATGAGCTAAGGATTTATTGGCCAATTTTGGCCTACATATAGAGATTGAAATTACATTAAATATTCTAGGGGACTAGGTGTGGAGTAGGAGGTTGAAAAAAGTGTTAGATGGAATGAATGGTCTAGAGATCTCATGTAACCTACAAAGATTTGAAAGACTTTAAGTTAACTTAAAGTGTAGCTTTTCTAAATTCAAGAAAGTAGGTCTCTATAGTGGTCATAATAGTTAGGAACATGAAGAAGGTTTTATATAAGACTTAGGAGTTCATTTGGTCCTTGCAGATTCATGCAAAATATCAAGCATAAGTCTAAATGAACTAGACCATCATAAAGACATCACATAAAAATGGATCAGACCAGTTCACTTGTGCATTTTATAAATATACTCAAGAAGTCCTAAAAGATAAAATATTATAGATCCATGGAGTTATTCATGCTAGGAACATGCTCTAAAATTTTCATTTACTCATGAGATTTCTATCTCAAGTCATGGAGTTTCAAAGTTGGACCTATAGGGTAGGATGTTCATGCAAGTGTCAAGTTTGAGCTTTGAAAATGACCATTTGGATTCAAAAAGACATTAAAAGGTTTAAATTTGATCAAAGTCTAATATTACATGTGAGATCCCATAATAAAAACATAGATATAATGGTTTGTGTTTGGGTCAAACAAGTTAAAAGGTCCTTGACTTAAAAGACCTTTAAAGGCTACAAGTTGGATAAGATCCAATAGTGTAGGTTCATTGAGAAGAGATCTAATGGTGCATGTTCACTAAATATAAGGTGGGTCCAATATATATCAATAATCAATGTTAATTTTTACCAATTATCCATAATTGTATAATAAATGGTAGGAAAGTGGGCCCAATTAGATCAAAGGCTTGTGTTACTTTATACATCTTGATCCAATAGTACGAGTGAAAATCAACATGTCAAAGGATATTCATGGCAGGAAATAAATGGACCATGATCATTCATAACAAGGAGATAAATGATGCATAAGAGGTCAAAAGGTTAAGATATAATAGTGAGGATATATGAAGCTAATTATAGTAAAGATAGGTTGGAGTAATTTGATTGGCCCTAACAATATTCAATGGATAAATTCAAACCAGGAGTTGAATCGAGGACCAAATTTTCATTGATAAAAACAAGTCTTGTAGAAATCATCTTAATGTTATTAAAACTAATTAAAATGGAACTAAAATGCCACAATGATGTATTAAAGGTAATAAATTATAAAAGGGTACCATTGAAGCTAAACATAGATCTCTAGTTTGAAGATTCATGGCATACAGGGTTCATTTTATGACTATGTTTATTTTTCTTTAGAGGAGACCTATCTATGATGAAGTTATAATTTTATATAGATACCCAAAGGAAAAAATAGGTACTATAGACATAATATAAATCAAGAGAAAATCTATACAGTCTATGGGTTTGCATCGCTATATGTTGCTACTAGAAAACTAATAAAGGAGATTGGTTTTTTGTTTATAGAAAAGATCTAGTCCAAATTTTATCAAGGGTAGATACCTATGATTTTTTAAAGGGTACTCATCCTTCAACATGGCCATATATTTGACAAGAAGCTATCTAAAATAGATATGACCATGGTTCTATTAGATCCATGAGCATGGTAGTTTTGTCTTCAATGGGAGATGGTGTGAATGATCAAAGAAAAGGATTTGGTGATTGGGACTTATAGCTAAGTGCATTCAATGCATTCTCAAAACCTTTGGGGAATTTCCCAATTAGAAAGCCATGAGTAGTGTTTTGATTAATCAAAAATGTTGTAGCTAAATTTTAATTAATGATCTAGGATGGTGTGTTCCCTTTTTGATGGTATGCTCCCACTTTATTTCTCTCTCCCTTCTCCTATATATCCCAATATCATTCCCATTATGTGGGTTCTCATCTCTTAGAAATTTTTATTATTTTTTGGGACAAGGATACTCATTAAGACTCTTGAAAAAGATTACTCATTTGATATGGTTAAAACCTATCAAAATATTATAATAACTACCTTTTTAATTAATAGGATAAACTCTTTTCCTATCTCTTGTCTTTGATTAGTGCTTAGTATGCTTTTACATGGTGAATTTATGAAGGAGATTTTTCCTAGTTCACTATCCTTATTCTTGCCTCTTTGAAGGTGTTTTCAAGATAACTTATAGGTCTAAATTAGTATTCTACTTGTACCTCTTCTATGAAATATTTATGCAAATTAGTGAGATTATGAGGTTGTGTGAGCTATAGTTATTTAATTGCTGATCTAGTGTGGGTTCAAGCTTATATGAGTGTCAATTTTTAACTTTGGTGCATCACCTTTTAGCCTTTTTAAGAGCCCTTAAAATCCTTTATAACCATTTTCTTATAAATTTTCATTAGTTTAGGTGAGCATCAAGAGGAAGACAACCTTCTCCAAAGGTCCAACCCCATTATAGGTGACCCACAACCTAGGGTTGTTCCCATCATGTAGCTCAATTAGAGGGAACCTAAAAAAATATCTCCAAGGGTGTAGATTGAGATTAAAAAATTTTCTATCACACCTGATGGATATTGATCAATCTTGATGCTAGTTTAATCAAATTTGTAATAGTTAAGCTCCTAAGCAACAACATCTAGCAACTCCAAAAGGAAGATTCAAAATTTTGGTAATAGAGTAGGGACTTAATCACATACCAAAGGTGATAATAATTTCAAATTCAAGAGGTATTACATTTGAATTTGTTAAACTACCTTTAAATTGAGAAAAAATATTAAGGTTTGCCAATATACATCCATATCAAGAAACGTTTGCTCCTAAGTCATTTTTAAGGCCTATCTTTACAAGAAGGTCCTTATTGAATCATTTTATTTCCATGGCATCCCATATATCTTTTCATTTTATGAATTTTAATGGAAAAATCCCTCTACACCTTGCCTAATATGATTTTATCCTAGTTTTATCTCTTAAAAGTATTCCTTATTATTCTAGAGACCAAGCTACAACACCTTTTAAGCACTTCATGGACATCCAATTTTTACAATATCCATAATGTCATTGAGGAAAATATAACTATTAGGTTATTAGCTAATTTTTTCAAAGGAAAGGCCCTAGATTGGTATAGGGGCCTTCCTACTAATTCCATTCTAACATTGGGACCAATTAGATGATTCCTTATGAAAAATATTTTAGGACAAAAGTGACCATTTGTCACTTGTAGAGTAACTAACTTCCATTAAGAGAACTCCTCATGAAGTCATGCAAGACTTCAATACAAGGTTACAAAAAACTTGGGATAGAATCCTAGTCTCCATTAGACCAACCCCTAACTTTGCCTTCTTTTATTATTTAAAGACCTTAAATAGTGACATAGCAATGATGATCTAATCTATGGGAGGGAATATACTTCTAGATGCTTATGATTTGGACATCAAAGAAGAAAACTGTTTGGTTCAAGATGGCAAGCTTACACCTAGACCAATAATGTCCTTATTTCCTAAAATTAGATCACCTTTTATTGCTATCCCTCCACTTGATGACATTCCTCCTATGCCAACAATTACTATAATACCTACACGAAAACAAGATAAAGCTTCCACTAGTGGATCCAGTGATTTCCAAGAGCAAAATAACTCTCAAGAGCTCAAAAGCATGTTCCAATCCTTGGTAAATGAGCTAGTAAATGTTAAGAGGTATTAGCATTTAAATTGGCATTATCAAGGTTCATATCAATGTTAGCAGCAAGGTTTTTAAACAAATAGGCCACCATACAAAGGGAAATACCAAGGCCAAATCTAAGGTCAAAACCAAAGTCAAGGGCAACATGAATACAATAGGCAAAATAACTACAATCCTAATGTTGCAAACACTTTTAACACCTTGGTACTAGTTCAAAATAATGTGTCTTAATAAGCTGAGGGTACTATGCCTTGTAATTAGTCTTTTGGGAAATCCATTATCCTAACCACTGATTTCACCCAAGATTTCAATGATCAATGGTAGAAAGCTGATAATTTGGTTACAAATAAGATCATATGAACCAAAACATAGAGGTACCTATGATGACCAATATAGAAGAGCCTCAACAGGGTCAAATCCATGATGAAAGATCAAGCCAGTTGGGTTCTACAATGGTGAACTATGAACAAGAAGAGTGTTATGTACTCAACTAAGAGGCTAGTTTTAGCCAGGCTTATATTCCAGTGGTATCAAATATAAAATTCAAAAGAAGGAATATAGATATTAACTAAGAACTAAACAAGGAGCCTCCTACCATTACTCCTTCAATATCTAATTTAGTTGGACTTGATGCTATTCTAAAGGTCCCAATAGTTTCATGGGGTCAGAATCAAGGAAATGTCTTAGTCCCTTAAAAATCACAAGCTCAAGGTGAATTTGTGATTCCTAAGGCACAACCAAATGTTGGTGGTTCACCCATCAACATTGTGAAACAAATGAAAAGGTCAAATGTGAGTGTGTCAATGTGGGACATCCTCTCCATGCTTGGTCAAGTAGACATCCTTGAAGAAAGACTACCAAAGATTAATGTTGCACAAATATTAATGTTGTAGATAAAACACCAAGCAAGGAGAATGTAGTCCTTACCAATACAACCAAAGGACCAAATGAAGGGCAACTAGGTAAAGTGGTCAGACCTCCTCCCTTCTACATTTTACAAATCATTGGTAACTCTCTAGTGCATAATTTTTTAATGGATAGTGGGGCTAGTACCTTGATATTGACAAAGTCCATAACTAATCATCTTGGTATAAAATATGATCCTTAGTCCAAAGGAGTGATACAATTGGATGGTTCTTTCACCAAGCCATCTAGCATAATTAGAGACCTCAACTTGACATTGCATGCTTGTCTTAGCATTTCAAGATGTATTGATCCTTGATGTGCTTCCTTGCTTTACACTATGCCTATCTAGAGAGTTCATAACAAATATTGGAGGCTATCTTATAGTAGGTTGGTGATACATAACATTAAGATTAAGATATGTGGCCAAAGTGTCAATCAAAGCTGAGCCCAGTACAAAATTCCATATAGAACCTTATGGGCTAGATAACATCAACATCAATTTCACCATTATTGATGAGGATGAATTTGCAATGGGGAAAGAGATAAAATCTCATCTAGAAGAGATACCAGACATGTTTTTGGATGAACTTTGGAATGACATCTAATTGGTAAACCCTTAAAAAGGAGTTAAAGAAAGGGAATTGGATGTCTACTATTTACATGAAGAAATCCAGTCCATGCCATCCCTCATGAGGGCTTAAAAAGATCCTAGTGGTCTATGGAGATTATTTTTTGATAGGTCAAGGAGAAAGCATGGAGTGGGTGTAGGTGATATGATAATTTCCCCTTCAAATGATAAATATTTCTCTTCATATAGGTTCCAACTCAACTATTCCTATAATATAGTAGAATATGAAGGTCTCATCCATGGCCTTTAATGGGATAGTAAGAGAGGGATTAAGTAATTGTAAGTCTATAGGAACAAAAAATTGGTTGTAGACCTAGTCAAAGGCTAGAATGTCACTAAGAACCCCTTAATGAAGTTTTAAAAACATAGAGTGTGGGACCTAATTGATGACTTTGAGGTTTTCAACATCTAATCAGTGCCAAGGGGCCAAAATAAACATGCTAATAGAGTAGTAGCTATAGTGACTCATTTTGATATCCCTAATGAATTGAAAAGGATTGAGGTACAACCACATGTTAAAGTGGTAATAAGACCATCAATGCTAGATAATGAAGCTCATTGGCAGGCCTTTGAAAGTGATAAATAGATTGCATGTTTATTGCAATAGGAAGTAGAGTTCTCTTCCATTAACCAAGGAAAGTTGCAACATTAGTATTAGGATTATATTGTTAAATTAAGGTTGAATAAGCTTCCTAAAGGGATAGTCACCATAGAAGGTCTCTTTCATGAAGGAGACTATATGAGGAAAGATAAAGCAACAATGTTAATAAATGAAGATAACTATGAGAGAGTTCTTATCCTTGAAGACAAGCTCCTCAATCTTGGAAAGGTAAGCACTAAAGCTAAAAGGCATGCCTTTATAGAGCTTTGTAAAGAATATGCAAACATATTTTCTAGGAAATAAAGTGACCTAAGGGGATTTGATCCTAAATTGGCCCAACACACTATATAACTAGAGGATAATGCCAAGATTGTTAAGGAAAAGTAGAGGCCTATAAACCCCAAAATTAAAGATCTCATGAGGAAAGAATTGACCAAGTTAATTCAATCCAAGATCATCTTTCCAATTAAGCACTCCTCATGGGTAGTTAATATAGTACCTATCAAGAAGAAGAATGGGGATATTAGGTTGTGTGTTGATTTTAGAGATCTAAATAGGGTTTCTTTAAAGGATCACTATCCCCTACCATTCATGGAACAAATCCTTTAGATAATTTCTAGTTCAAAATGTTTCTCTCTCTTGTATGGGTATTCAAGTTATAACAAAGTGCTAGTGAGAGAGGAAGATCAATACAAGACTACCTTAACCACCAAGTGGGGCACATTTACTTACCAAAATATGCCTTTTGGATTATCCAATTTTGGGGAAACCTTTCATAGAGTAATGGCCATAGCCTTCTAAGGGTTACTAAACCAAATGGTAATGGTCTACTTGGATGACATCATAGTATTCTATAATAAATCTAGTGATCACATGGACCATCTAAGGCTGATATTCTAGAGATGCAGAGTATGGGATCTCTTTAAATCCCAAGAAATATGTGTTCTCTGTGTATGAAGCTAAGTTGTTGGGTCACATTATTTCAAAAGAGGGACTATTTATTGACCCTGAAATAATTAGTTCTATCTTATCCTTATCCTTACCAAAGCACAAAAAGGGGATCCAAAGCTTTCTTGGGAAGATCAAATTTGTGAGAAGGTTCATACCTAGTTTTGTAAACTTAGTCAAGCCCATCATTTACATGCTAAAAAATAGCTAAGTGTTTACTTAGTTAGATGAAGGTAAGGTAAATTTTGAGGTCATCAACTAAGCCATTTACCAAGCCCCCTCACTTGTAAATTATAACTTCTCCAAGAACTTCATATTATACACCTATGTCAATGTTGAAAACATATTAGCTATATTGATGTAAAAGAATGGTGAAGGAATGGAGTAGCTAATTGAATTTTTTAGTCAAGGGATAGAAGGATATGAGGTGAGGTACACCTTCATTAAAAAGTAATTTATTATAGATTTGAAGAGTCTCAAAAAGTTTAGACCAATTCTCTCCAATAGCATGATCCATATTTTGGTATCTCATCATAAAGTTAGGGACTTCCTCCTTAACAAGGACTTAAATGAAAAAATAGTAGGTTGAATCACCAAGGTCATAAAATATGATGTGGAGATAAATGCCACCAAGATGGTTAGAGGTAAGGGCTTGTGTGAGAAAATGGTGAATAATCTCCAAGAGGACAATGAAGTTGTCTTGGTGACCCAAAACAACTCACAGGTAGGTGCACCTCCACTTCAAAAGAGTTGGCTTCAATACCTGACTCACTTCTTAACAATAGGAGAATGACCCCAAGGTTTTGATAGATATAAAATAAGGTATTTTAGGATTTAATCCATAACTTATGCATTGGTTGATGGTGTCCTTTTTATAAAGGACCTTAATGGGGTCCTCCTTAAGTGTATAGATGATAATCAAGTGACCAAGCTCTTGGAGTAATTCCATGATGGACTTGTAGGAGGCCATTTTCTACCTAGAAAAATAAAAGTAAAGGTAATGAGGAATGGTTTTTATTGGCCCAATATTTTCAAGGATGCTCATGCATGGATTAGAAAAATCCAAAAGTGTACTCTCTTTGTAGGAAAGAAAAAAATAGTAACCCTTCCACTCAATCCAATTTAGGTGGAAAAACCCTTCATGCAATGGGGGTTAGAATTATTAGGGATGATAAATACACCATAAAGTGTAGGGCATAAATGGGTGCTCACTATAACTAACTACCTCACTAGGTGATTGGAAGCCATTGCTTTGAAGGAGGCTAATAAGGGTGCAATTTTGTATTTTTATGACAAAATTGTGACTAGGTTTGGTGTCCCAACTAGTATAATTTTAGAAAATGCCTTAGCATTCCTTGGCATGAAGACAAGTGAGTGGGATCTCAAACTAGAGATCTACCTCAACAACTCTTCTAAATACTATCCTTAAGGAAATGGACTGGTAGAGTCCATAAATAAGAACCTACTAAGGATCATCAAGAGTACCATGGAAGATAATCAGATAACATGGCACACCAATCTAAGGACAAACTTATGGGATGATAAAGTGACTCCTAAAGCTACCATTGGTAATTATCCATATGTCCTTGTGTATGGAAGGGAATCCAAATTTATTATCTCTCTCAAGTAACCTGCATTATAATTAACCCATCAAATTGTGTTGATAGAAGATGAACCCGTGAATGTGAGGATGATAGAGCTCATGGATCTAGAAGAAACTTGTGACCTTGATATGAAAACACTAGAGTCATATCAAGATTATGCCAAAAGGGCCTTTGACAAGAGAACTATAATAAAGAGCTTCCAGTAAGGGGACCTAGTCCTCAAGTGGGACTCAAATAAGGCCAAATCAGGCAACCATACCAAGTTTGACAACTTATAGAGTGGTATTTATTTAATCCATGGATATAAATAACATAATGTTTTTCAACTTGCCCAAATAAATAGAGAGGTATTACCCATCCCAATCAATGGATTTCACTTGAATCCTTATTATTATAATCATTGCATCTATTGTAACATATTGTTTATATTATAATAGCTTTTATGATTTCATCTATGTGCCTTGTGCACATTTATTTTCTATTGTGTGTTTTACTTTTCAATAAATGTCTTGGGATATTTGTTGTTTTATTTTTTTGATCTTGTTTCTTCAAGAAGGTTCTAGATAGGGATGACCTTGTGTTATCTTCATGATTAGTTGAGAGAAGACTTGGGATCCCATATGCCTAATGGATCAGTTTAAGGAAACTAATATTGCATAACATGCATGCAACCCCAGGATATCGCTAGAAATGTTGGCTAATTTTGGCCTACATATATAGCTTGACATTTCATTAAATATTCTACGGGTCTTATTGTAGATCAGGAGGTTGAAAAGAGTGCTATATGGAATGAATGGTCTAGATATCTCATCTAGCCTACAAATATTTGAAACACTTTAATATTATATGGGTATTGGTGTGGAGAAGGAGGTTGAAAAGAGTGATAGATGGAATTAATGGTCCAGAGATCTCATGTAACCTATAAAGCTTTAAAACACTTTAAGTTAACTTAAAGTGTAGTTTGTATAAATTCAAGAAAGTATGTCTCCATGGTGGTCATAACATTTAGGAGCATGAAGTAGGTTTTTCACAAGTCTTAAGATTTCATTCAATCCTTGGAGATTCATGTAAAAGATCAAACACAAGTATAAATGAACTAGATCATCATTAAGATGTCACACAAAAATGGAGTATACTAGTTCACTTGTGTATTTTATAAATATGCTCAAGAAGCTACACAAGCCAAACTATTACAACACCATGGATTCATTCATTATAGGAACATGATCTACAAGTTTTATGTCCATGTGAACTTTCTAGCTCAGGTTATGGAGCTTCAAAGTTAGACCTGTAGGGTAGGACGTTCACATAAGTGTCAAGTTTGAGCTTTATAAATGACTGTTTAGATTTAAAAATACCTTAAAAGGTTTAAATTTGATCAAGGTATAATTGTCCATGTGATTTATCATAGTAAATAAATAGATCTAATGGTTTTTTCTTGGGTTAAACAAGTCCAAGTGTCCCTAAGTTAAAATCCCTTAAAAGGCTATAAGTTAGACAAGATCCAACAGCATGGGTTCACCGAGCAGAGATCCAATAATGCATGTTTACTGACAAGAAGGTGGGTCTAATCTAGATCAATAATTAGTATTCATTCATACCAATGATCCAATGTTCCATAGGAAATGGTAGTAAAGTGGGACCTATTAGATCAAAGGCTCATGTTGCTTCATGCATCTTAATCTAATGGTGTGATTGAAAGTCAACATGTTAAAGTATCTTCATGGTAGGAAATCAATGAAATACAATCATTCATACCAAGGAGATCAATGGTGTATAGGAGGTCAAAAGGTCAAGATATGATACTGAGGATTAATGAATCTAATGGGAGTAAAGACATATTGGAGCAGTTTGATTAGCCCTAACAATATTAGATGGACAAAGTTAAACCAAGAATCAAATTGAGGAATAACTTTGGATTGATACAAACAAGTCTTATAGAGATCATCCTACCCCAATTAAATATCATTAAAATGACATTAAATGGACTCAATGATGTATTCAAGGTAATCAATGATAATAGGGCACCATTGAAGCTAAACATAGATCTTTGGTTTGAAGATTTGTGGCATATAGGGTTAATTTTATGACTATGTTTGTCATTCTTTAAAGGAGACCTATATATGATGAAGTTATCAATTTCTATAGATACTTATAAGCAAAATTATGTCTTATATACCTAATATAGATCAAGATAAAATCTATGTATTTTATAGGTATGCATCGATATATATGGCTACTAGAAAACTAATAAAGGAGATTGGTTTTCTATTTATAGAAAATATTTGTTCCATATTTGATTGAGGGTATATACCTATGATTTTGTAGAGGGTCCTCATCATTAAACATGGCCATATTTTTTACAAATGTCCATCTAAAATATATATGGCCATGATTCTATCAGATCCATGAGAATGAAATTTTTATCTTCAGTAGGAGATGGTGTGAAAGATCAAAGAAAAGGATCTAGTGGTTGGGACTTGTAGTTGAGTGTATTTAATGTGTCCTTGGAAACTTTAGGGACTTTACAAATTGGAAAACCATGAGTAGTATCCTAATTGATCAAAAATGTGGTAAGGCATTCATTAAAAAAAGGTGGTAGCTTAAACTCAATTAATGATCTGGGATGGTGTGTTCCATTTTTGATGGTATGCTCACCACTTTCTCTCTCTTTCTCTCCCTTTTCCTATATATCCTAGTCTCATTCCCATTATGTGGGTTCTCAACTCTTATAATTTTTCATTATTTTTTGGGACAAGGATGCGCATTGAGAATTTTAAAAAAGTGTACTCATTGATATGGTTAAACCCTATTAAAATATTTTAAGAACTAATTTTTGAAGTAATAGGATCAACTCTTTGCCTATCTCTTGTCTTTGATCAATGCTTAGTATGATTGTGCATGGTGAATTTGTGAAGGAGAGTCTTCCTAGTTTACTATCCTTCTGCTTGCCTCTTTGAAGGTGTTTTCAAGCTAACTTTTAGGTCTAGATTAGTGTTATACTTGGACCTCTTCTATGAAATATTTATTAAAATTAGTGATATTGTGAGGTTGTATGAGCTATAGTTATTTTATTTATGATCCAATGTGGGTTCAAGATTATATAAGTGTCCATTTTTAATTTTGGTGCATCACATTTTAGCCTTATTAGGAGCCCTAAAAACCCTTTCTAATGTTTTTCTCAACAATTTTAATTAGTTTAGGTGATAATCAAGAGGAATCCGACCTTATCTAGAGGTATAACCACATTATAGGTGACCCACAACCTAGGGTTGTTCCCATTGTGTAACTCAATTGGAGGGAGCTTTAAGAACTCTCTCCAAGGGTGTAGATTGAGCCTAAAATAGTATTTATGGTTAACCATAGTTTATGTGACATTGGTACTTGGAGTTGTAATTTTATTTTGAGGTTGGGAAGGATTTTTGTTTCCTTAAGATTGAGTAGTTTTATTATTAGAGTGATTCAAAAGGAGATTTTGATAGATTTCATAGTGAACATTAACTTGGTTGAATGAATCATGATTGACACTAATTTCATGATGTTTTGAGACATTTTAAAATTATTTGTAGTATTATATTTCCATAGCATCATGGTTAATGTTATAACCAAGTATGAAATATATGCTAAGGTATGAAGGGAATAATTTTTTTTCATGTGAGTGACCCTAATTGGCATGGAACCAATTTTATTTTTAGTATCATATCATTGTGATTTTGGTTATTAAGGATAAAAGTATTTTCATTGAGGTATAGGATTTTTTTACCTAAAATCCTCAATGCTAAGAGTTTGATGGGTGTAATTATTAGGATTAGAAGGAAGAGGTGGTTAAAAAGTATTCCCATATCTAGGTGAGAGAGATCCACATTTTTCAAACCACTTGGCATGATATCATAAATAACCATCTTAGAGTCAAAGATATTTTCATAAGTGTTGTTAACATAACCATTAGTATCATGCCTATTTTTATTAGGTATCATAAGCAATCTTATGTTTTTTGGGTTGATGAATCTCAAATTTTCTCATGAGATAATCTTGTCATTATCTTGATTAAACACTTAATCAGATTATTTGGGAGAGAAGGACCTAACTTTGTATTACAATTTTCTAGATGTGATAAAGATATTTAAGAGGGTGTTATTAGGCATTTTATGTTTGGATTTAATAGCTAAAGGCTTCCAACATTTATTATAATCATTATCAAGTTCATTATCAATTTTTTTGAAATTGATTAAGTTACCCAAATTATTTTAGGGAAAGTAATAATATTAGAATTTTAAGACTATTTCATTCACTAAGCTTTATAATTAAATGATAGACCTAGGTTTGAGTTGATTGTCCATTATAAAACATCACTTGTAAGGGTTTTGGAAAGTATTTTGGTAGTTTCATAAGTTTTAAGTTTGAGATAATATTTTTTAAGATTCCCAAAGGCTTTAAGATGCAATATGGGATTGATCGACATGCCATAAGTAATGGTTGGATTGATTCACCAAATGCATGATGGTGAAATATGAGGCACTAAAGGTTCATTTTGGATATGCTTAATAATTTTTTTTATGATGGGAGATTATAGGAATGGGCTCTTGAGACAACACTTAAGGGGGTTTGAGGGTAAATTGATTTAGATTTCCCCAATGGATTTGTTGAGGATGGTTAGACATTTAAAAGAGTTTATTTTGAATTTGTATGAATTTTATAGATCTATATGTGAGCATATTATAAATTTGGTCCAAGACCCTCAACATAAATTTATTTAGATCAATCAAAGTTTTTTGAATTGATTTAGATGATTGGGTTACATGTTGATTAGAGTGAGAAGATTGAGTAGCACTAGATGTTGGAATAAAATTTAGGTTAATTTTAAGCTTGGATCACTAAAGGTATCACTAGCCTTAATTATAGATAATTTAAACATGGTAGATGATAAAGGATTGGAGGAAGTCATGGATTGACATGTCCCAAAGCTTGTGAAATAACCGAAACTAAGAAGAGTCGCAAGTAAAGAGGTGATCATAAGAGCATGTATTTATTCTTGTGATTTTATTATTGAATTCAAAATGGTATTGTAAAAAGAATTGCATTTTATGAGTGCACTAACTATAGTATTCTACTTCACCATCCTAATCAAATTATTTTTGGGGTAGTTTTTAATTCCTAGATCTTATATTAATATTGGGGTTAAGATTTGTATGTTTGTTTTTATTTGTCATGTCCATATTCCAATTGTTGGAAAGATATTATTTAGAGATATAAAAATGGAAATATGTTTTTTAGAGGGTTTTCTAGTGTTTATCATGGACATGGATCTAGGATTATTGTTGTTAAATAATTGAAAATATCTGAAGTCTTGGTTGTCTTGGTCTTATCTATTATTGAGTAATTATATTGTAGGAATATAAAAATAACCTTTATGGATACTAAAGGAAAATAAATTTGGAAAAAATGTATATTGGAAATTTTTTAAGAGATATAAAGGAAACAAAAAGGATATTTGACAAGCAAAAGGATGCTTGACAAATTGACAATGCTAAGAAGCTAAGAAAATAAAATGTGAAAATTACCCAACACAAAGTGGGGTAAGATTAATGTCATGTTCAATATAATGTATGTAGGTAATATATTATCAGAAATATAAATATCTTATAATATAGGGAAAGGTATAAGACCATACTAGATCTAACATATATACAATTATACCATTCTAGAAACTAATACATGGTTAAAAGTAAGGACCATGTATAATTAATATATCAAGGATACATTTAAGAGATATATTCAAGAAACTAACAAAAAAGACAAAATTAGATCCAAGACATAAAATAGATAATCTATCAAGATATCAATGTGATTATGAAGTAACCAAGACGTATATAAGCTACAAAGTTATGACCAAGAGTTGTAAATAAGTAATAAAACATGAATAAATAACATATATTAAAAAAGATACACTAATCTAAGCATGGGAGAATATTACATACCAATATAAAAAATTCCCACCCATGCACTCCCGCCCCACACACAAAGATTCAAAAAATAAAAAATAAAAGGCTATATGGATAGGAATACTTACCTTGGACTGACTTGTCAGTGATATAATATTCCCCTTGGATCAAGTGGAAATTTGTGAGTGTTTTACCCTGATTTGGATTAATTTGTGATAATAATGTAATTAAGATATACATTTGAAATTTAATTAATACCATTATATTTATAATTCTATTATACATCTTAATGTAAAATATTGAGATTGATTCTTCTAATTTGGCAAGGGCATATGTTAAATATAGAAAGTACTAAATAGTTCACAATACCTAGTTTTTAAAGTTGATTATCTATCACTATATTAGAAAAGTAATAATAATGGATGAATATGCATATGGTTTGTTTGGTTTTGGAATTGATTCACTATCTTCATTGAATGCTTTACATAGAATCAAGTCAGTATCATCAGTCGATATTGACCTCTTGGTTAGTTTTGACCTATGTTGAATTAGGGTAAAATGATTGTATATTCACCTATGATGGTATTTACTTGTTCCATTTTTGTGATATAAAACCTTGATGACATGCACATATCCAAAAATTAATCTCTTTTGCCTTGAAACCCAAAATGTGTTTTTGAGGGATATAAACTTGTAGAAATAGGGGGAATGTAATGAGATGAGTTGACCCAAATCACCCCCATATGATGATTGATATCTACCTACATATCCAATACCCCAAGAAGGGAAAATAAGCCACATGTACTTCTCCCACCTATTGTGATTGTGAAATTGTGATCCTTTACTATGGATGTGCATGTAATGATATTGATTTGGTACTTAACAATGCTAACTTTTATTTGGATTTTGAGTGATTCAGACTAAATTGGGTCTACTAATAGTGATAAGTTTGAAAATTGGGAAGAATAAGGAATATTTGATTAGTGTTAATAGTGTATAAATGTATATCAAATTAGTATTAGGTCTATTTTTAATGAGACCTTGATTTGTTTATATATGGATCTAATTGAATACTTCCTCACACCACCCACATGCTAATATTATGGATTGAGAATAAGGATGGGATTAATTTAAAAAAATATCCATCCCTAAGACTGGGTTGGTTTCTACTAGATCAGTCTATATTGATTGGTAGTATTGACTAGGCCTAACATAACTAAACTATATACATGTGAAATTAATTGAGAGTTTGAATATGTTTATGTAGGATATTTAACATATTTGAAAAATAAAATGAAGTTATTTTAGGTGTGTAACAATAAAACAAAATGAT